>JAGTJL010000005.1:1494145-2988291 GCA_020746875.1 Rhexocercosporidium sp. MPI-PUGE-AT-0058 | reverse complement strand
AATAAGGAGCGATATAATTAACTCTTTCGTTTAGCGGGGAGTTCGTGGGTATGCGGAAGGCTATATAAGACGGTTATTAACCGAATTAAGTTTAACGTAAAAGCGTTTTATTTATTTAACGTTAATTATTATATTTTAGTTTTTTAAGTTAAGTATAATAAAAAGGCAATTATATACGCGTTTGTCGTTTATTATTAAGTAGAGACGTATATAATGAGAAGCGTGGCTTCGTACGGAATTCTAAAAGTTACGGATTAGAATAATATAAAAAAAGAGTAAAATCTTTACTTTTAAGGCCTTCGAAAAGCGTACGAAAAGGGTTTAATTTATAAAGAAGTAACCGTTTACTTTAGTGTTTATTAAAGCGAAGAGTGTAACGTTATATTTATTTATATTAATAATATAAAAGACTAAGAATTGCTTTCCTTTTATAAAAGAGTTTAAATTAAGTTTTAATAAATTATATTTATATAGACTTAAGAAGGAGTCTTTTTTTAGGCTTTCTTGTTTTCTTTTATTTATTTTTTAATAACTTTTTTTACTCTTCTTTTAGTTTTACGCCTTCTTTTTTAATTCCCTTATTTATAAGTTAAACCTTAAGAGTCTCGGGGTAGTCGCTTTTATAATAATTAAATTTACCGTAATTATAACATTTAATTAAATTATCGCTTATAGAAGTCTGAGGCCTTAAATATATAAAGCTCTAACGCAATAAAAAGGGAGTAAACTGTCGTTAAGAAGTAAAAGAGCGTTAAAATAAAGTAAAAGAAAATTAATAAGCGAAAGTAATTTTTTAAGTAGGCGTTTAAGTAAAAGAGGTAGTCTAACCCGAACTAGACGGCTTTCGGGTTACATTTAGGGTACGAATTAAAATGAAATTTAAATTAAGTATATAATTCCGGCGGTTCTTTAAGTTTAGCGAAATAAAGTAAAAAACCATTTTATTATAATTATTTTCTTAAGTTAACTTAATAATAAAAGTCTTATTTCGTAGCTTAAGAAAGAGCTTTTGTTATATATAAAAGAATTATTTCGATTTAGCGACGCTACCTTAAATAATAGCGCTTTAAAATTTTACTTTAAACTTAATAAAAGTCTTCTTAAAATGAGGGTTTATATATAAATCGTAAAAAATAGACCGGAACTCGTTCGCTTTATAGCCGGTTAAGAAGTAAGATTTTAAGAATGTAATTATTTCTTTAGCGGTCTTAAAGAAATAAGTTTCCGAAAAGTATTAAGGTTTTAAGTAAGATTGTGCCGTTTTAATAATTAATTCTTAAACGAGAGCACGACGAGCTCTTTTTATTAAATAAAGATTAGCGTTAACTTTTAAATAGTCTTAAATTAAAACACGCTATTATTTAAACGAGGGGTTTAAGCTATTATTTAATAAGGTAATCTTTTCCGTTAGTTAAATTTTAAGAGGCCGAAACGAGTCTAAATGAGCTCCGGGAGTAAAAAAGGTATAACCTCTTAACGAACTTTTATTAAATTCCACTAATCGAAGTAGAAGAGGAGTAGGAGTTCGTAAGCGACTTTAAGGTGGTTCAAAAGGCTCGGAAGGAGTAAGGTCTTCTTTAGAATCGTCGTTAAGTCGTATTAAATTAGGCCGAGGGGTAGTAAAGGCTACGAATATAGCCTTAATTTTAATAAAAGTAAATTAAAGTTTTTTTTACTTATTTACTTAATCTTTAATTCGATTATTAACGGCTTAAAAGAGTCCTTTTAAAACGTTAAAGTTATTATAGTCTGTGTCGTCCTGAGCTTTGCTTTTATTCTTTTGGGTAGCGACGCTAATTTTAAGGGACGAGGCAATAAGTGTTTTTAAATTAAAAGGCGCCCTTAAAGAAGTCGTAATAACTAAAGGACTTAATTTAATAAGTTCTTTAATAATTAGTTAAGATATAATAAGTCTTAATAAAAATAAGTATTTAACTTAAGGTAGATTCGGGGGGGGTTTATATTTAAATAATAAGGTTTTAAGTATAATAAAAACACTTTCTTAAAATCTATTTATAGCGGCTTTTATGCGAAGGGGGTTGTTTAAAGCGTAATTAGCGAAGACTGCTCTAGGCGTTATTAATTACGAAGTATTAAATTAAACCCTAGTTCTTAATTATTAAGAAATCTCTGGAATTTTAACTCTTTAAAATATTAATAATTAAATCTTTAGTAAAGTATTATAAAGCCGTCTTTAACGGAAGTAATCTTCTTATTTAATGTAACGATACTAGCTAAGAAAGCGGTATAAGAAATATATAATAATATTTTAACTAAGGCTATCGAGAGCTAATAAGTTTAATATAAAGAAAATAAAAAGATAAAAAAGAAAAGAAGGAGTAAAGAGAATATAAGTTTATATATATAAGCTCCTCCAAAACCCCTCTAGTACTAGTCTGACTCGGCATGACTTGGTTACCTCTGAACCCCTGGATTCCCTGACTCGCTAAGAAGCTCTTAAGTGCACTTATCGTCACAGTTATAAATAACAATTTTTAAGGCAAAGTGTATAATTATTATGCCTAAGAGGACGAGACTTAATAATGTCTAAGCCACTCTTAATTCCGGTGTAAAAGTTAATTATATATTTTATAATATTATTATTTAATTAAAAGTCTTTATTATAAAAAGCGACTCTATAGCCCTAAAGAGTATTACAAGCGTAAAATCGCGATTTTTAAAATATGCGAATAACGTCCCGGTTATAATAAAAGACTATATTATCTTTATTAAGTTTTATATTATAAATATTTTAAATATTAAAATTATTTTTAAATTTTTATTCTTTTGGACTACGCGCGTTTTATTTAAATACTTATTTAATGCGAAAGGCGGTTTAGTTTACGTTAACTTATAAAATAAAACTACGCGATTAGTCATTATTATTAAAGCAATTAAACTTATAGAGTACGCCAAAAGCATCGAAGCGGCGAAGTCTGAGACCCGAGGTAATAAAATATTATTAAATTTAAAATTAAATTATTTAAAGTCTGAAACTGACTTAAAAAACGAGTAATTAACTATAACTAGAGCTTTATAATTAATACCGTCGAATACTTTCTAAAGGACACTTTCTTTAAGCTCGAGGACGAGCTTTTTTACAAAAGAGATAAAAAAACCTTTAATAATAAAAATAATTCCTCTTTTAAAAACGTCTTATATATTTCTATCGAATATATAAAGCGAAAATTTATAATTTTAAAAACGGACCTTTACAATTACCTTCTTTATAAAGACTTTATTAAAGCTCCTTTCGATAGAAAACGTGTGTTTAATACCGTATTAACTAAGAAAATCGAGCCTATCTTTTAATTTATTACGGATTATAATACTTTATTAATAACGTCCTTATTTAAAAAACGTAAATAAGTTTCGTTAGTTTATATTATATATAAAACAAAAGACAAAAAGATTAAATTTATAAATTAAATAAATAAAATAAGAAATACGCTTAAAGGCCGTAAAGACTAATATAAAGTCTTTAAAGAAAGAGACTTTCCTTAAAAGTAAGTTAAAAAGTATTAAGATATCTTACTCTTTTATTTTGCCGGCTTTCTTTACGGAGTTAAAATTATAAAAAAACGACTTATTATTTTAAATATTAAAAATATATTATAATTAAAAAAGAAAGCCCTTTTTAACGAAATTATATTAAATCGAAAAGGTATTATTATATTTAATTAAATTAAGTATAAGAAATTTTATAAAGATATTTTATTACTTATAATTATTAAGACGGTAGACTATAAAACTTAATAAGTATTACACTTTCCACTTCTTAAAGCGTTAGCTCTCGAAGTTAAGAAAATAGTAAAAGACAGACTTAACCGTAGGGTTCTCGAACTCTTTAAGGGGCCATATTATAACGCTTAATTTTTAATTAAAAAAAAAGAACTAAAAAAGTATCGTTTAATTAACTTAGTAATTATACTTAACGTAGTCACTTTAAAAGACGCTAACTTACCTTCTTTTAATAACGAATTTTTAAAGAAATTTATAAAGTGCTATATTACGAGCTTAATAAACTTATACTTAAGTTATAATTAATAAATATTATATTAAAGTAACTAAAATATAACGGCCTTCTTTATACTTAGCATTAGATTAGTCTAAAACACGACGCTACCTTAAGGAGTTATAAACTCTATTACTTAATTCGTAAAAACAATCGATAAAATATTAAAAGATATTATAATTTTTATTATAATGTCGTTCTTAAACGACGTTAATATAAAAAGATTATATATAAACTATAATTAAAAGAAAATATAACCTAAAATTCGCTAGTTTATCTTTAAGCACTTTCTTAACTTTAATAAAACGCTAAAACGCTTTAAGCGCGCTAGAGCTATTATAAGCCTTAAATTGCAATTCTGTCGTAATAATATAAACGTCGTCGGCTACGTATATAATTTATAAAAAAGAGAACCTTTAGCTATATACTTAATTAAGGTATAAAAATAAAAAGAACTTAAAAACGTCATAAAAGTTAAAGGATTTTTAGGTTTAATTACTTACTTTTATATTTAAATTAAAGACTTTCGTTTATTAGCCGAGCAGTTATACGACTTTATTAAAAAAAGAATTAAATTTATATAAAACCCCGTAACTTATAATTAAGTAATAAAAACCTTTTAAAATATCTTATACTCTTTCCTAGTGTTTTATAAGATTGACTACTTTAAAGGCGCTAGCGAAATCGTCGTTTTTATAAATTTTAATAAAATCGAATAAAATAGTTTCTTTAATTAACGTGACTTAAAAAACAATAAGCTTAAACCGACGAGATATAAAAGCGGCTTTTAAACGAAAGTAAAATAAGACTATAACGCTATAAAAAGAAAATATAAAAACATACTTTTAATTTTTAAAAAGCTTAAGATTTAGCTTATAAGAATCTATTTTATTATAAAAACTAACGTAAATACCTTTATTACTTAACTTAAAGGAGCTACTTATAACTACCTTAATACAATACTCACTTACTGACTCGCCTAAATTAGGCTTTTTGACTTCGAAGTGCGCTATATTAAAGGTATTACGTATGTAATAATAAATGCTCTCTTAAGAAGACTTAAACACTTTAAGAATACTAAAGAAAATACTAAAAATAATAATAATAAGAATTAAATTTTAATTAAGTTTAATATAATTAAAATTTACTTAATAAAAGTAAAGAGCACGGAAGACTTAATAAAAAAGCCAAAGACCTTCGATAACCTTAAGCTAATCTAAAGACGTAATATTCTTATCGATATAAAGCAAAAAGTTTAAAAACTATAAAATAAGTCGAACAATTAAATAATACTTAATAACGACTCGAGTATAAATTAAAAGAGCGAAGCAGACCTATTAATATCTTTAAAATACTATAAGGAATATTATTAAAAAATAATTACTTATTTAATTACGCTTAAGACTTTAAAAAATATAAACTTAAAAGTCTTTTATATATTTTTAAAAAAAGCATTATTATATAGAGTTTATAATTAATATATTTAAAGACTTTTATTAAAAGGCGCACTTATTAAACTCGTTATTAATACCGACAAAAATACAATAAGTATCTTATAAAGCTATTATAATAACTCCGGCTATAAAGAAAGGGAAAATATATATTATTATATTTTTTAATATTATTTTTAAAAGCGCTGTTTTAAGGACTCCGTAGAATTTATTAAAACATACGACAAGTGCATATTACGTAATATTAAATAATAAAAAAAAATTATAGTTTTAATTACTTTAAATAAACTTATAGAAAAATAAGCGTTAAATATTACTTTTATATTAATATAAAACGAGAAGAAGTATTTGTTAGATTTCACTTCGGTAACTCGTGCCGATTCTACCCTAGAATAGCCGAAGGAGTTTCCACTGCTTACGCGGCCCGGAAATTACCTTCGTATTCCGGAAAATTACGCTCGTATTCAATTACGTAGCTTGTATAAGCTACGTAATTAGTTACGTAGTCGTAGAAGCTTCTAGAGAAGCTATTATTTTGTATATAACTACCGAAGAGCTCTTTTAGCTCTTCAAGCAAGCAATCAATTCTACTTTGTCTTTGATCACGTGTCCTCACCTACTGCGCTTCCTCATTCCTGATTGGCTCGCCTATTCTCACAGTATTTCGTTATTGCTTAAGACGATATAAGCAATTAAGTCGAAGCCAGGGCGCTTGCTTTAAAGGAGGCTAAAAGCATCGCTAATTTTATTTAATAAAATATTATTTATTAATATAGGCTATTTTAAAAGTTAATAATTAATAAAGACATAAAGAATATAAGCGAAGTCGTTGACTTATTAAATAAAATAAAAATTCGACGAATTTAAATATCTGTTACGGCTGGCTAAAGGTTAATACGGTGTAAGAAATAGCTTTATATTTGGACTTAAAGCTACGCTCAGAATTAAAAAGAAAAAATAAAGAGAAAAGAAGAGCTCTCTATAAGAAGAAGCTTTAATATAAATATATAAAGGGTCCCCCTAGCCTTTCCCGATTAGGCCTAGCGCTATAGTTATTATACTAAGGCAATGCTATAAGTAATACTAAGCTCACTCGGTTAAAATATAAAGCTCAAGAAATTATAATATTACCTCCTCCTCCCGAAAAACTACGTCCTCGTAATTACAGTTATAATAATGTCGTCCTTTAAGTCGTTATAATCGTCGACATTAATATTATATACTTTTAATTATTAAAATAATACTCTTAAAGGTCTTTTAGCCGCTTTATTATTAAAGTAAAAGTTTTTAATTATATACGGTGTAATTATAACATTTAAGTACGAATATTATTATAAGTCCTCGTCGGCGCTTAATCACTTAATGCGGTAAAAAAGCTTATTCTTTATGACTTTAAAGCCTAATATAGCCTCAATTTCTTATTCGTCTTAATCTAATAAAAGCTAAATTAGCGCCGGCGTTTGTTTTACTTATCTTAATAAAGGATTATTAACGTACTTTCGTAGCGAATAAGTATAAAATACAAGGTATATAGTTTAATTTACCGGTAATTTTACTTTTTAACTTTTTCCTTCTTTTAAGAATACTTTAATTAAGTCATATTATTTATCGAAGAGTTTCTTTAAAAGACGGTCGACATTTCAGTTCCGAGTGTCGATTAACACTAAGTCATTAACGTCTTAATCGACAGCGCGTCGACTATAATTAATTAAACGTTTCATTTTCTCTTATTAAGCTTTTAATAATAATTATATAATTTCTATAACTTCCTTTATACGTAAAGCGACTTATAAGGCCTCTTCACGGTTAAGCTTCTTTATTACCGTAATAAGTGGTTCTAGATTTACTAAGTCTTAAGAAGTCTTTAATTTTACGCCGTTAAATAATTAAAAAAATATAAGATTATTAAAAGACTCGTAAAGTAAAGTAAATTACGTAATATTTATAATAAGTAAGAGGTCATTTTAAATATCTTAATAATAATAATAAAAAGGGCGGAGCCGTTACTTAATATATTAATTTATTACCTTAATCTAGCCGTCGATATTAAAGTTATATACTATTGTTAATTTTACTTTAATGCCGAGTATACAATAATACTCTTTTTAAAAGGAGGAAACGAATTGCGGACCTCGATTTAAAATAATAAACTTTAATATATCGAAATAACAAGTTTAATAAATAAGGAAAAAGGTAATTATGCCTTTAGCGGTAATTATATCGTTATAAGGTATTAAGACCGGTTTCTTAAATAAGCGGTTAATAATAATTATAGCGAAGTTATAACCGCCTTTATTTAATAATAACTTTATAAAATCTATTATAAAGTATTAATACGGCCGAGCAAGAATAAACAAAAAGTATAAAAAATTAAGTGTTTTGTCTTTTTTAGCCTTTTACTTAAAGTAATTATAATTTACTATATAGCGGCCTACGTCCGTAAAGAGGCTATTCTAATAATATTTACGGCTTAATATAACCTTTATTTTTCCAATTCCGGCATAAGCGACTAAGGGTTACGAGTATATATAACGTAATAACGACGTGTAAAGCTCCGGCGATTTTATAAGTATTTTCAGACGGCCTTAAAAAAGAAGTTTATTATTCGACAGTTCGTAATTTAAGTCGTTCTCGCGGGCTCTTTATTAAAGGGGCTTTAATAAAGGATGCTCTTTATTAACCGTAAGCACTTAATCGATCACGTCGTATTCCGCGATATCGTATGTTATTATAAAGTTAAAGTCTAGCTCTTCCGCGGCAAGTGCCTCCGGGTCGATTAACACGTAATCTTATTCTAAAGCTTACTCTACCTCTTATTCTACCTCTTAGTCTACTTCTAAAGGAGCCAAAGGGGTAACTAATGTGGCGGCCACACGACTACTCCGCACACACCGTCCTACGATTTCCAGTTAAGCGTTTTACGTTATTGTCGAACAGAGAGTAGTTTTATAAGAAAGAAGTATATTTAAATACTGTAGCTAAACGGCCTCGGCTAAGGGACGCTCTTCCCTTAAAGGTATTTTATTTACTAATTTAATTACTCGTTTAAAAAACCACGCTTAATATATTTCTCGATTAAATAATTACAACGACTTAAAGGAGTCGACGGCTATTAACTAAAGGTCAGCGATAACTAAAGGGTCGATCTTGTCGTCTATAATAAGTTATTGACTATAAATGGCTCGCTTACGAGCCTTTATTACCGTAAAGTCTTAATCTCTTTAAAAGAGAGTGTTAATAAAAGTATTAATAGTCTTAATATAATATATAATCGTAAAATGAAATTCCGTAAAAAACTCGGCCTAACGTACTTACTTAGCCGTAAAATCCTTAGTAATTATGAAGTACTCTAAGGCTCGGTAATCCGTATATACGTAAACGTTCTTTTAAGTACTTAATAATTCCGGGCGGTATTACTTAAACGACTAGAAAATCGTTAACATTTCTTTATCGTAGATTAAGTAATTAAGCTCGGGATTTACTATAGTCTTAAAAAAGTAACTTATAAAATAAAAAATACCGTCCTCTTAAAGTTAAAATAATATATTAATAACGATTCCGTTAAAAGAGTCGGTCTCTAGCCGCGTTTACTTTATGAAATTATAATAATAAAGGACTAATATAAATTAAAAGGCTTTTTAAAGAGTTTCCTACGCGTTTTTATAAGCGTTGTCGAAATTAAAGGGCACGTCCTTCCCGGTAAGTATTATAAGGGGTTAAGCGATATAATTATAGTCCTTAATAAACCGGCGGTAAAAATTATAAAACTTAAAGTAGCTTTATACGTTATATACGTTGCCGGCGTATTATTAATCCTTAATTACATTAACCTTTTCCAGGTCTACCTTTATATTATTAACGCTAATAATAAAACCTAAGAACTTCGTCTTTTATATATTAAACTCGGACTTCTTAATATTAACTTAAAGTCCGTATACTTATACTATTATTATTACTTTTTTAATATAAACCTTATACTCCTTAAGGGTTAACGAGTATATAAAGATATCGTTTATATAAGCCGCGTAAATGTTACGGCTGGCTAGAGGTTAATACGGTGCAAGAGATAGCTTTATATTTGGACTTAAAGCTATGCTCAAAATCAAGAAGAAAAGACAAAGAGAAAAGGAGAGCTTTTTATAAGAAGGAGCTCTAATATAAATACACAAAGGGTCCCCCTAGCCTTTCCCGATTAGGCCTAGCGCTATAGTTGCTATGCCAAGGCAATATTACGAGCGATACCGAGCTCGCTCGGTTAGAATACGAGGCTCAGGGAATCGTAACAGTAAAAGTCGTTTAAATACTTTATTAAAATATCGTTAATAAATCGCTAAAAAGTCGCCGGGCCATTCGTAAGGCTAAAGGAAAAGACTTTATATTTATACATATTATACCGAGTGTAAAAAGTCGTATAATCTTCGCTTTCGAGGGACATATAAATGCAGTAGAAAGCTTATTAAATATTAAGCTTTATAAAGACTTTTACTTTATAAATATAAGCCATTATCTCATTAATTAAAGGGATTAAATATAAATCTTTCTTTAATAAGGCATTTAACTTCCGGTAGTCGACGTAAAGCCGGAGACTGCCGTCGGCTTTCTTAGCGAAGAGAATAAAGGCCGTATATAATACGTTAAAAGGCTTAATAAAATCTTTATATAAGTTATTAATAATATATTACTTAATTTTCGATAGCTATTTTTTAATTATACGCTAAAAAGATTTAAAAAATAAGTCATTTTTTTTAATAAGCTCGATTTAATAATTTACGCCTTAGCAATACGCTAATAGCTCGTCGAAGGCTCGTCGAGAGAAAAGAAGAGTATACTTTTAATACTTTGCCGAGAGCTTTTTACTTATTAACTCGTTATCTTACGCGTACTTAGCTTTTAAGGCTTTTTTTAAAATTAAGTCTTTATTTATCGATGCGAGCTTAATACTTAACTAGTTTAAGGCCTCTCGCCTGCGGCGAGTTAGCTCTTAGTCGATCTCATATATTAATATTATAAAAGTTTTTACTTTATTTTTTTAACTTTCTTAAATCGGAGGTACGTCGTAAATATCGCTATTGCTAATATAAAAAAGATTTCCGTAATAAACGCCTTTAATTAATAATTTACTAGGAGAACTCGACAAGAGTTCCTTTCCTTAAGTAATAATCCCGGGTTACAAGATATCGAGGGGTTTAATTAATTTTCTATAACTTAAAGGCACTCTTTAACTTCTTTAATAAAGCTCGAGGGTCGAGTTAACGAAGCGCTGGCGGTAAGTCGTATGAAAACACTTATTTTTAAGGAACTATCGAGTGCCGCGAATTTAGCTTACTTCCGGCGGCAGTTATTCACATTTATAAAGACGTCTCTTTATTTTACATCGAGCTAATAAGACTTAATAATTAACTTGTCGAAACGATTAATTTCGACAAAGACTCGCTAATTAAAATACGGCTATATAAGCATATTTAACGGCCATTTTAGCCGATTATAATTTTTTATATATAATTATTTTAAGTCGTAATACTCGAGGAACTTCCGATTAATTAAGACGTCGGTATTTCTTAAGTTAATTATTAAAAAAGGGAAGTTAATTCGCCGGCGGTTAATAATTAAAGTAAATAAGATAGTCGTATTAATTAGCTTGCTTTTCCTACTATTATAATTAATTAAAACAATTAATTAAAAGAGTATTATAAAAGAAATATTAAATTACTTAACGAGTCGGTATATAAAAAAGGTTTTAATTACATTGAAAATATTTACTTTATTATTAATATATATAAGTATTTTAATAAAAAATCTATTCCTTTTTAATTTAATATTAATTAAGAATTATTATCCTCCGATAAAAGCACGGAAATTAAATACTAAGTCCTTCTATAAATTATAGCTTACGCCGAGGTATAAGTCTTTACCACGACTTAAGAGTTTTTTAATAACTCGTTAATCTTTAAGTTTTCGCCGATAATTAACTTAAAAATTAACTTATTAAAAGCTTAGTCTTTTCGGCGCTTAAGGCAGTCGTTAGCCTAATAGCCAGTCTTATTATAATAAAAGCAAGTATTAAAAGAGACGTCTTTAAGAGTAAGAGGCGGTATAAAAGACTTAAGGCGGCGGAGGAATAAAGCCGGGAATAATAAGCGCGGGCGAACTTCTGGCGACAATTTATAAGTTAATATTAAAAGTCTTTATATTATTATAGCTAGCGTAAGAAAAGTTATACGTTAGCTTTCCTTTTTAAAAATGCCGCGCGCGTCGTAACTATTAAAAGTAACGTTAACTTAAGCCTTACAAGTCGTTATAATCTCTTTTAATATAATATTACGAGATTTTCAGTCCGTAATAATTAAGAATTCATTAAAAGCCGTGTAATTTCCGTTTATTTTATATTTCTTTATATAAATCATACGTTTAAAAGCCGGAAAGACTTTTTCGTATACGTCCTTAAACTAGCGGGAATAAGTAATTTTATTAATAATTATATAAAAAGTAAATTTAATTTAGAAGTCGTTATAAGTTATATTGTCTATTAATAATTAATTATATATTTTCTTAATAGCCTAAACTTAGTTATAATTAAAAAATCGCTAATTTAAAGCCGTTAAAACGTCGGCAATAATATTAAAAGTATCGGCAAATTCAGAGTTTATATATTAAAAAATAATAGTCTTTACCTCGCCAGCGGTATATCGAAAGTAAGCCTTAACTTATAATAATTTGCTTTTAAAGTTACTTAAGTATTTTTTTATAAATAACTTTATTTTTATCTTTTAAATATTATATTTAATATTACCTTTATAATTACTAAAGGGAATACGAAAGTACTTAACTTTAAAAGGCTTTATAACTCGAACCGAATTATTTAACTTTAATAAGTAATAATCGGTAATTAACTAAAGGTCCGCTATAAAAACACGTATTAATCGGTCGTGAAAAGGAAAAGGAGTATAAGTCTCTTAGCGAGGGTTATTAAAAGTATATTAATCGAGGGCTTACTTAATAATAGTAGTAATAATAAAGTTAACGGAGATCTCGATTAGTTAATTTATTTTTACTTATTAAGCGGGGGTAAGGCCTTTTATAATAATAATAAGCTCTAGCGAGGCGTCGAAGTAGTTTTAAGGTTTATCTTCCGAGTTAGAATCGAGTTCTTTAAAGTTATCGAGTTCTTTTATAAAAGTTTTAATTAAAAGAATAAAAGTATCGGTAAAGCTTAGCCGTAAAGAGGCGCTTCTTTCTTTAAAGCTTCGCCGATAAGGAGGAGAAGTCGGAAGGAATGACAGCATAAGATAAAAAGGTATTTAAAATTATTAATTAATTTATTAATTAAACATAAGTCGAAGTCAAAGTTCGAATAGCGCGCGTTAAATTATATAAAATAAATTAATAATAAAAAGTTTTCCAGCTTTCTTTAAAGCAATTTATTATTAATAAAGAAGTACTTATTTGTCGAATAAGCCAAAGTATTAAGGTTTATCGTTAACTTATTATAAAGGTAAGGAGACGTGACGCGCAAAACTTAATAAAATATAACGTTTTATAACGAAGGGGTTATTAATTTTTTCTTATATTACGGCTAGCTAAAGGTTAATATAATATAAGAAATAGCTTTATATTTAAACTTAAAGCTATACTTAAAATTAAAAAGAAAAAACAAAAAGAAAAGAAGAGCTCTTTATAAAAGGGAATTTTAATATAAATACACAAAGAGTCCCCTTAGCCTTTCCCGATTAGGCCTAGCGCTATAATTGCCATGCTAAGGCAATGCTACGAGCGATGCCGAGCTCGCTCGGTTAGAATACGAGGCTTAGGGAATCGTAACAATATCGACTTATAACGCGAAAGCTAATAATATAATCGAGCGAGGATATAGCCTTATTAAAAATACTCTTTTTAAAATAAAAGAAAATTAAATAAATAACTTATTAGCGGTTTTATATATTAATCGTATTATAATTTATAAACTTATAAATTATACCCCTTTTTATATAATTTACGGCAAAGAACTAATTCTCTTTATTAAAACACGTTACTTTATATAAAAAAGCCTCTTTTTAAAAGACATTAAGAATATTAACGATTTAATTTATATTTAAACTCTTTAATATTAAATATAAAATAATAATATAAAAGAAGCTAAGATTTAAAAAACACGCCGTAAATAAGAAAAGAAAGAAGCTTTCGGCGTAAAAAAAGACATTTAAAATAAATTATTATAAGTTAAAAACTTAATTCTTAAGCACGACTTTATTTAAAAAATCAATATATTAAGGAATAAAAAGCTTGATTTTTAGTAGCTAAGACTTTACGAAATTTACAAGGCCTTCCTTAAAAAGAGTTATTATAAGCTAAAGAAATTAAAAGACGATAATATACTTTTCCGTAATACTTTTATAATTAATCGCTTTAAGTTATTTTATAAACGAGAGCGCTTTATTTATTATAAAGACGACGAGCTTTTAGCGATAACTTAATATAATAATAATAAAAACTAATTTAAACCTAGTCTTAAAGAGCGAAATTTATAAGGCCTTAAAGACTTTAAAAAGCCTATAAAATAAATTATATAAAATAATAAAATTATTATTAAAATACTTAAAAGGCTAACTCACGTAAAACGAAGTTAATATTAAGTTATTATTTACTCTTTTGGCGAGTAACTTAATTACTATAATTAATATTATTAACCACTCCTTATCATAATTCTTATAACTTGTCGCTTAGCGTTATTAAACGCTAAACTATAATAAGGACGCACTTTTTATATTTTACGAAAGAGACGAAGATTAAGGCATAATAGTAAAAGTATATATTAAAACACTAAGGGCTCTCCCTTAAATAATAAAAAATCCCCTTAATACTTTAAATACTATTTACGCTTATAAATACCCTTTAATCGCATTTATAAGTCGTTTCGCAATAATAACACTAATATCCCAGTCGAATTAAATAATATATTTACGGTGACTATTCTTTAAATAATTCAGTATTATTAACGCTAAACGTATAAGCTCGAAAGCCTATAAATACAGTGATTATTAATACTTTATAAAGCCAAAAAAGCCCTTAAAAAACTTAAAGAAAGTTTTGGCTTTATAAAATAATTTAATTAAATTAAGTCGATTATAGCTTGCGCTATAAAAGAGTAAAATCTAATCGAGTACTTACTCTTTATTAAATCTTATAAAAAATTAAATAATAAATTAAACGAAGTTTTTTCGATAAGCCGTTCTAGAGTATTAATAATCTTAATATATTAATAAGCTAAGCGCTAAAAATAATAACCCTCTAAAACACACTGCCGAAACAGGCTCGTATAATAAGTCCCTAAAGGTAGTCGAAGACTAAAAATTCTTCTTTAATATTACTTAAATACTTTATAATAAGAAAGATTTACTTTAATTAAAATAATGCTTAAGGCTATAATAAATAGATTATTAATTTAAAAAGAAAATATATAACGACTAAAAGGTTACGCGTAATTAAACGACTTAAAATCTAAAGGAGTTTATAAGATTAAATAAATAAAACTAATTTATATACTTAAATAAACGATAAAGCGCGCGACAGGTTATAAGTTATTACGAAGGAAATAAGCTATTATAACTGCTTTATACCGATAATAAAAATCGTTAAATTTATTATTAATAATATAAAAGGCTTATTTAAATATTAATAACTTTAATATAACGTGCTTAAAAACGGAGCTTAATACTCTAAGACTATAATAATTAAATTAAAGACAAATAAAATAAATATAATTAATAAGTTGTAAATCTCTAGCTTTTTATATTTCTTTTACGCCTTTAATCCTTTATATTATAAGTGTTTTATTTTTAATTAAACTATTAGTCCTCGGAAATCAGTGGTCGAGTTATTATAAGCCTAAAGTTTAACGTAAAAGTTATTATTAAACTTTAAAAGTTCTCTCGATCGACGGCTATTAAGTTTAGGCTCTTACGCTACTTAAGTATTAATAATAATAATTTAATTAAAAGTAAAAATATAAGATAGTAAATTAAATACCGTAACAGGCCGAGCTTACCTTAAGCTATTTTAAGTAACGTATTAAAGTATTAAAGTAATAACGACTTTATTTCCTTAAAAGTTTTAGTTAATTAATTTTAAAATAATAAGATAAATAAAACCACTTTATATAAAGAGAGATTTTAATTAATTTAAATTACACGCCTTTTCCTTAGCCGTTTTAAAATCTCGCTTATTAAAATTTAAATACTATTATTATAATTCCGTCGCAATAATAACTTTATAAAGGACTTAAATAAATAAATAATATCCTATCGTAAGCACTTAAGTTATTTATAAGTATTCCTCTGACTTTGTCCCTATAAAGCTGTCTCTTATTAAGTAAATTAATTAAACTTTAAGTTAAGAACTTCCCTTAGTCAAATATTAATTCTTAAACTTTTAAAATAAAAACATTAATCGACTATGAGAGAGCACTATTACTTCCGCCCTTAAGATATATTTACTTCATTTTTAAACTTAAAATCCGGCTCAGCTTACACCGGCTTATAAAGGTATTTAAGGTATGCTTTTATTACTTTTAAAGTTATTATAAAGTTATATTAATATAAAGTTCTTTAAAAAAGAACTTTATCTTTAAATAAAAGGGGTTGCCTTAATGAAAAAAGACTTCCGGAAAGCTTAATATTATCGGTTTAAAGGTTATTTACGATATAATTAATAAAAGCTTAAAATAAATAATAAAATTAAAAACACTTCTTATTTAATAAAGCGATTAAAGCTACGCCTTTATTTTAAGTCTTTAAATTATATTAAAGAATTATTAAAATTTAAAAGTTAATAATATCGAATAAAAAGGAACTTACCTTTAGCTTCTTATCCTTCTTAATTAATTAATAATAAAAAGCAAATCGAAGGAAAGCGATAATAAAAGCGGTTTAAGATAACTTATAACTTAATAAAACTTTAAGGGTTATTCTCGAGAAGCTTTTACTTTATAATTTATCGCCAAAAAAAAAGAAAGACCGTAAAGAAGACTAAGTAACTCGAAGTTAATATATAAAGCATAACATTTCTTTTCTTTTTTTTAAATATAATAAATCTTAATTACTTATAGTAATTTATTTATTTATTAAAAAATAATAAGAAAATATAATAAAAAGTTATTAAAGTATTATTAGCGCTTTTATCCAATATAATAACCGTTAAAATAAAAGGAAAGAAAACTACTTAAGACTGACTTCGTCGTTATTTAATATCGACTTATTAAAGAAGTAAAAATAAAGAAAAAAAGACAAAAGTAAAAAAAAGACTTAATTAAGTTAATAAAAGAGATATTTTAATTCGTTTCTTTTTACTTCTTTAATATACTTTAAACCTTAAAGGTAAAAAGACCGTCCTTTGATTATTTATTCGCCTTTAACTTTATATATTTATATATTCTTATTTTTTTAATATATTCTTAATATATTTCCTTTTATTTTTAATAACGTTAAAAAGTTAAAAAAGTTTATAAAAGATTTATTAAAATAAAAATATAAGAAAAGAGCGGGGTTATTAAAGACACGCTAGCTTAAAGTATAAGAGAATATTAACGAATTCGACGCGTTATAAAGATCGATCTTTATTTTATAAAAAAAGTCAGTCTTTACGCCGTAAGAAAAGGAGTTAAGAACTTATTTAAAATGCTAATTATGCGCTAATTTATTTTAAAAAAATCACTTTAACTTTATTAAAACTAAAGTTTACTTAAATGCAATGTTTAAAAAAGTAAGTTTAAGCGGCAAAAACAATACAATAAATGTTAAGAAGTATAAAAAGACTAATATAAGTATAAAAAGACCAATATAAGTATAAAAAGACGCGTAAAGCCTTTTTAAAAGTATTATAAAAAAAAATTTATTAAAAAGAAAAGAAAAGAAAAAAAGTAATAAAGTAAAAGACGATATTTAAAGGTATTAAGCGAGACAATTATTTGCTTTTAAAAGTAAGGTGTAAGTTACTTAATATTTACTTATTCTTACTTAAATACATTTTCCTTTAAGTATTTAAAACTTTAAAGTTATAATATTAATTTTTATTTCTTTACTCGAGGTCGAGTATGAGTTTTTTAAGGAAGGGACGTATATAATAAAGTTAACCTCAGAGGTCTATTTATTACGTGATTAAGCTATATTTTATTATATTTAAAATAGCCTTTAAGGTAATAATTTTTAATAATAATAACGATTTTTATTATTATAACTTTTTCTTTTTATTTAAACTATACTTTTCTCTTCTTTTAATAAATTATATTCTTTAAATATATAATATCTTTAATATTTATTAAATAAGTATTTCTTACGTTTACCTTCCGGCATTTGCTTTATTACCCTCTTATTATATGCTTGGTGTTTTCCCCTCCATAATATAGCGATTTTTGAGTGATTTTTGAAAAGAAGAGATTTGGTGTGAATGATGATTTCATTACTTCGGCGGAAACTAAGTTTATATAACTACTTTTAGGCGCCAAGCTATTTAGCTCTCGCATCGGCTATTTGCTCTCGCATCGGCTATTCGCATCGGTTATTATCTTTTATATTAAAACTAGCTTTGTTTTAGAACTAGCTTTGTATTAGAACTAGCTTTATATCAAAAATAGCTTTGTATTAAAACTAGTTTTATATTAAGATTAGCATAGTCTTTTGCGAGCTGCCGAGCTGCCGAGTATACGTAAGCCTAAAGTAGACTTTTATAGGCTACCGGGTATACGTGAAAAGCCTTAATATAATCTTATAAAATATAATAAGCGCGTTAATTAATCTAAAAGGTATAATTATATACTCGTAATAACTAAAACGTTTGCGAAATATTATTTTTTCTTTTTCTTTTTTAATTATCTTAATAATGTTATACGCGCTTCGTAAGTCTAATTAAGTAAGGATTTTAGCGCCGCTAAGCTTATCTCGTAGCTCTTTAATTAAAGGTAATATATAACAATTTATTTTAATAATATCGTTTAATCGACGGTAATTAATATACATTCTTCGTCCGCTGTCCTTTTTCTCTACAAAAAGAACGTTATTCTCTTAAGGGAATTTAAACTCTTAAATGAATCCTTTTATTAGGTATTTATTAATATACTTCTTAATTATTATTAAATCCGTAGCTAAATATTCCCGTAATAATTAGAATATTAACTTCGTGCTTTAATTAACTTGATCCGATAATCGTAATCTTAATATTTAAGTAAAGCGCTATTATTTAATTCATTTTTAAATAATACCTTAAACTGTTTATATTTTAACGGTATATTACTTATTATAAAGGCCGTGATTTAATTTCTTAACTCTTTTCTAAAAGTTGCGCTTAACTCTTTTAAGCTTTTAATTAATTTCTTACTCTGAAAATAACTCTTATAATTATTAAACTTTAGCTTTTGCGTTTGCCAATCGATTTTTAAGTTATAGAACTTTATTTATAATAGCTTTAAGATAATATTGTAATGCAGCTGAGCTTAAGCTCTCACCAACTACGTTAACTGGACCAAAAGATCACAATATTTAGCGCAAGCTGAATACGCTTAATACCGTACATATATGCTACCAGCTATTGTCACGTGCCCGTTACAAATATCGTATTACTTAATTTTAATTACATCGAATTAAATATATTTAAAGTCTCCGCCGATTCTTATAAATAATGTCGCGCCTTAGCGCAGTTTACTGGTCATGTATATGCTCTCGTAAGCACTCACGTATATATATACTCGGGTCACAGTCCTTTCTTACAAAAGGTAACGCTTACTTCAAAAATCTTTTTAAACTCTTACTCTTTACGTTAATCGTAAAGCTCTTGAACTACTAAAAGCCTACTCTATTTCTATACAATAATTAAAAGCTATATCTATTTTTATAAATTACTTTTAGCATATATAAATTTCGAGCTTTAATTAAGCTTATTTAATTCTAATTTTACGATCTTCGTTTCTTTTCTTTACGCTTAAACCCTAACGCATCTCTTAGCGCAATCATCGAGATATTATCGTACGATAATCTTAGCGGTCTTAACGCAAATATTATATACTTAAAGCCTAAAGACTTCTTATTATAAATAAATCATTTAATTCTTAGCGCTTAAATACTTAGACTTTAGCTTTTCGTTAATCTAAATACTTTAAATACAGAAATACTAGCTGAAATTATTAATAAAAATCTACGGACCGCCGAGTAAATCGCTTAATAAAAGAATAATCTCGCTGAATTAAATCATATAATAAAAACGAATAAGTATAATAAACAACTCCAGAAATAAGCGCTCGATTATCACGCAGCAATTACGTCTTCCTCGGACTAAATAATTATAAGCTTTAACGCTTTTATTACTCTTCTTTTTATTCGACTGCACGAGCTTATTAAAATAACCGCAGAATCTTATTAAAAGAAAGCCGAGGCCGAAGCTAAAACGTATATTATAAAATACGTAATATAACAACTACGAACTATAATATACTTCAAGCTTTACGAATAAATTAAGAAAACTATAAGCCGCTAATTCTTCAGTATAACAACTATATAACTCGTTATTAAGAAAAGAGCTAATATTCAAGTACTAGTTCGCACGCTTAAGATAATTCTATATTAAACGAATATAACGATTTAAATAATAACTTACTAAGATTACTTATAATTCTTAAATATAAAAAACGTCTAAAACCCAAAAGTTTAAATTATATAATACTAAAAGCTAATCCGCAAAAAGAACTTATATCGTATGCCGGAAGTACTCGGCACTTTTAATATTAACCTTTTCCTAATCGCAGCTAATAACTTTAATAGCTTATAAGCTCAAAAATACTTTCTTAAAACTAAAGAAACTGATAAGCTCGGAATACTTCTTAAATACTCTTTAAAATAACTCGCACGGCTGTTTTATTCTAATCAAGCTAATCGCCAGTATTAATAACTTATTAGTAAAAAATCAGAGCATAATCATTTTTTTATTCTTAATTCACGCTCTAATAATAATAAGATACCCGACTCGGAAGCTTCTAATTCATATAACTAAAGATTAAACCGATTTAAAATAAAAAGAAAACTTATAAAAAAGGCATATTTATACTCAAAAGACAAAACTTATTATTAATCTCTTTTAAATTATACTCGTTTTTAAATAACAATTTATAAAAAAGTATTTATTAAATATTAAAATAAAACAACTCGTTTAAACTTAAAAATAAATAATTAATATTATAATAAAATCCGGCAACAGTTTATTACGTTATAATAAAAAGCTCTCCGCGAGCAAATAAGCTTAAATAAGCTTTTCTTTTAATTAATAAAAGATCTCTTAATAAAACTAAATAAATAAAGATTTAATAAATTAAATAAAAGAAAATTTACTTTTCCCAAAAACTTATTAAATAAAAGAAGAATAAGCGGGACTTACGCGCACTCAATGCTCTTACTTAATCTAGCCGAGTATTTAACTACGAATATATATTCCTTTTAAAATTCATTTTATCTTTTATTAGATTCTATTTTATTAAATAATTATAAAGCAATTAATTTAATTAACGATTATTTAATATTATTAAAAAAATCTTTTGTGAAATCTACTTTTAAGGATTTAATTAAGTATAAAAGCTCTTAATTGCTTATCATCGAGCGCGGAACTCGAGTTATAAAAGGAGTACTTAAGGGTCCGAATAGAGAATTATTTAATCTTACGCTTTACGACGTTATAATTATAGAAAACTTTTATATTAATATTATTTTTAAAGCTCGTTTTTATAAGACCGGTTTTTAGTTCTATAATATAAACTATATTTTAAAATAAAATAAGAAAGGCTTACTAATTAGTAAATATTATGTAATACGACAGCTAAAGCGTAAATAAAACCTCGTTTTCTTTAAATATAAGCCACGTTTAATCTACTCTCCGAGCATTCATAATATACTTTTAAGCGCTACAGGAATTATAATATTTCTAACGCTTTTTAAAAAAATAAATAAGCCGTATAAATTATCCAAAAATTATAAGCACTTTAAAATAGACTTAAAGCGTATTTAGTATCTGCGAGCAGGCTATTTAAGCCTAAATACTTTAAAGAAATTAATAAGCACGGCGAGAAATATCAAGATTATTAAAATAATAAGGAAGATTAAGTACGAGTAATATGCTTTAATTTATATTACTTAAGTAATCTTTAAACGTTTATCGGAAAAGAAATCCTTTAAATTATTTTAAAAAATCACTTAAGATTTATTTAATTATCCGAAATATTAAAGCAATTACTCTTAGCTTTTCGTGCTTAAATGCGAGTACAGCAGCTTACTTATTAATTATATATTATAAATAAAAAAGCATAATAAAATATTTTAATATATTAAGAGCTTTAAAGCTTAAGTTCGAAAGCAATTTAAACTCTTAATATGCAAATTTAAATATAATTAAAAGAAAGCAATCATTATAATTCGAAGATTCACGAGATATAAAAGATAAGCTAATAAGCTCGGAATTAACCTCAAGCTCTTATTAACGGCAATTCATAAGCTAAATGACGGAGCTAAACGAGCTAGTCAAGAAGTAATTAATAAAAGTATTAAAATAAGACTATTAATTAATCTTCCCGTAAATTTGAGTATTAAATGTGCACTCGCAG
Source organism: Rhexocercosporidium sp. MPI-PUGE-AT-0058 (assembly GCA_020746875.1). NCBI lineage: Eukaryota > Fungi > Ascomycota > Leotiomycetes > Helotiales > Rhexocercosporidium > Rhexocercosporidium sp. MPI-PUGE-AT-0058. The sequence continues at coordinate 2,966,198 of JAGTJL010000005.1, read as the reverse complement.
GGATTTATTTGTATAACAAAAGCTTAAGGCGAGTAAATAATTAGTTATTACTTATTAAAGTTAACAATAAGTAATTTCGGAATTATTTTCGGTAATATAATTTAGCGCTTATTATAAGATTTATTATAAATTTCAAATTAAATTAAAATAAGATTTATATATATAATTATAAAGCGTATTTATTAATAATAAAAAGAGTTAAAAGATAAGATAAAAAAGCGTTCAAAATAACTGCGCGTGCGTATATTGGATTTCTTATAAGTTTTTACGCTTTTAATATTTATAAGATTTAAGTATTACGTCTCGATAAAATAATTATTACGCGTAATATACGCTTTAATAAAGATAACTTTTATATTATTTTAAGTAAAGAAGCAAAGATCACGATTTAAGAAGCTTAGTTTATTTACGATCTTATTAAGGAAGATAAGTCTGTCGTAAACTAAATTAGAATTATTAAAAATATTATTAAAAATATAATTATTAAAAAAAATAATACGAATCTCTTAGGCGAAAACTTGCTTTAATTATATATTAAACGAATTTAAAGATTAATTGAAAGCTCCGAGAGTCAGAACTCGGAGGTGAAAGAATATATTAATAGCCTGAGTATAGTAAATAAACTTCTAATTCCGAAATATACTCTTATTCTAAAAAGCTCTTTTAAATAAAATAAAGAATTAAAAAAGAATACGTTAAACCGAGAGTTTACTCTAAGTATAAAATATAACTCAGAGGCATTCGACTCGCGTAAGAATATATAATTTACTAATCGAGATTCGAACGTACTACAAGATTAAGCGCGGAATCCGTCTCGATTATCACGCATCGAGATTCAAATACCGTCGAGACTTCAATTATAAAAGAAGTCTTTAATAATAATTTTAATATCGCATTCTTAGATTAAAATATAAAATATTCGGACGACGGAAGCAAGACAAGCGAAAGTAACACGCTCTTAAACTGCAGTAAAAGAAGCTTAATTAAAATTAAGTATATTTATTAAAAACTTAGCAAAAGCAAAAAAATTAATTAAAAGTAAAAGAAAAAAAGAAGATTATAAAAAAATTAAAGTAATAAAGTATTTATAATACTTATAATTATCTTTAAATAAACACGCCTTAATAAAAGTAATCTTAAGCTTAAGGATAAGCCTAATCTCGGGGGTAATTAAATCCTCGATTAATATAATAATCTTCGGTCCGAAGTCGATTAAATGCTTTAAGGGCTTGTGCCTAATTAGCATATATTACTAAAAGAATAAAATGATTTTCGAGATTTAACGAAGATTATATATTATATAATTATAATAGTAATACAATCGAGCCGCTAATTATTAAAAAGGAAGATTTTACTTTTAAAAATCAAAATTTAAGATCTTTTACTTAAATTAAAATAATAAAGCAATCTTAAGAATTATTTAATAAAAGAGTAGTTTAAAAAAATACGAGCTTAAAAATAAAAATAATAAATAAATAAAATTACTAGATTTTAAAAGTATTTAATTTAAATATTATATTAACACTTATCCCGCTTATATAAGTTTTTAAGTATAAGCTAAATCTAAAAGGATATATTTTAAGATATAAATCCCGAATTATTATATAAAGTAATCTTCAAAATAAATTAACGATCGTCTTTATATACGTTAATACGCTTTTAGCTAAATCCTTCCGAATTATTATAACGCTCGCAGTTTATTTTAACTTAAAAGTCAAGTACTTCGACGTAATTAACGCGTTTATTAACGTTCTTTAGAATATAAATAGTAAAACCGTATATTATAAATTCCTTCTAGGTTTTAATAAGCTTAAACATATACTATAAGTTAATCGCGCTCTTTACGGAATGCGTGACTTTCCGTACTTATAATATAAGTATATTAATAAAACGTTAATAAATTTAAAACTAATTCTATACTCAGAAGAACCGTGTATATTCACAGACCCTACTTATAAGATCTTTATTCTTTTTTATATAAATAATATTCAAGTATTTTATTATCGAAACGATTTAAAGCTTAAATAAGATTTTATTAAGTAACTAAATTAAGCGTATAATATATATAATCTTAAAAATATTAAATAATTCTTAAAGATTAAAATAATACGCGACAGAAAGCGTAAGACTATCTCCTTAATTTATAGCTAATATATTGAAAAAATCACTCGAAAGTTTAAATAAGCTAATAAGAAGTGTCCTATAATACCGCTTTCTTAAATCGATCTTATTAAATACAAAGAATAAGCTTTAAAGAAATATATTAAAGCTTATTAAAAGAGAATTAAGTCGGTATTATATATAACGATCGTTATAAGACTAGACGTAACTTTTATAATCGCTTAACTCTTATAATTCGCGATAAATCCTAGTTTAAAGTATTTTATAATTATATATTAACTCATTTACTACTTGTTTAATACGCGCTTTTTAAGTATTATATACGGAAATAATTAAGAAAAAGCGCTTTATATTACTTTAAATATATTTTTCGCGGATAACATCGAAACTCGGAAGTTATTTTAAAGTTATATAATCTTATTATTCGGCGGACTAATAATCTAAAAAGTATTAAAATAATCTATAATTACTACGTCGATTACTAAAGCAGAATTACTAATATTAAAATATATCGAAAAAGAAGTTATAACTCTTTAACGATTCTTTCGGAACTTAGCTTTTAATATTAGTAAGACTTAAAAGATCTTTTATAATAATTAACAAATAATTAAATTAGTTATAAATAATATTAAGAAAATTACTATTAAGCTTCGTTATATAAATATCTAAAATATATAACTTAAATAAGAGTATATTCATAAATTATTTAAAGTAATATATTTTCTAATTACTAATATACTTATTAATAAGTTTATAAAGAATCTATTTCGCTAGAAATTCGAGCTTTTTAAAGCATTCTTAAACTTTAATAATTACCGATCTTAAGTTAAAGAGTTTTAAATATATTTATTAAAAGCATATTAAGAATATTTTTATATAATCTTTTATTTATAAAACTTTTTTAATTTAATATTTTAAATATCCGCGCTCCAGAAACGCTAAACGTAAACGCAAAATCCAGCCTAAGCTCAAGTAAAGTCTACTTAAATCCGGCCCGAGCTTAAGTAAAATCCGTATAAATCCAGCCCGAGCTCACAAATAATCTATTAAAAGCGCAAAAGAATTTATCTAAGCTTAAATCAACGAGTAATTATCGTCTTCAAGACTTTCGCGAACTTTTCTAAACCTTATATAAAATTACTAAATTCCGCTAAAGATCTCGTATTAATATTAATATTATTATTAGAGTTATCCTTCTTATTACGCTTTAAACTTAGCTTTTAAAAACGCACCGGAAGATTTAACTCTATATCCTTATTAAATTCATTATTACTCGCTAAGTCTTTTATTAAAGCTTTCAAAATAGTTTTATATTTCTTAATATTTTATAAATCGGTTAATAAAATACTCGATTAATTATAATATAATTATTATACTTTTCTATTATTAAAATCTATAATTACAATTAATCTTCTATTATACTTAAATATATCTCTTATAATAGAATCGCACTTATAACCGGAAGTATAATTATAGCATCGACTTCCAGTAGCGAGAGTATTAGCGAAGTAGTATCTACGATTACTACGGCTACAAATAGCAACGCGAATATATAATAGATAAGGATCTACAAACTCTTTTCTTAAATCTCAGTTAATATAAATAAAATAAGTTATTAATAAGAAGCAAGCTTTGAAATAGTATATATATACCTCGAGCGCGCTTAACAAGAGAGCGAGGCTTAGATGGAATACGAGACGACTTGCGCTTCTTTAAAATTAATAAAGAACAAGTGCGAGTCTTAAAAGTAAGAAGAGAGGCAAGAAAGGGAATCGAACTAAGACGCGAAACGCGCGAAGCAAAAGGAGTATATTAAAAGTTATCTTTATCTAATATAATAACGCTTTTGCTTAATATAACTAATAGTAAAGCATTAGAAGAACGCGTAAGAGTCTTTTTAAATAATAAGCTTAACTTAGCACAAGAAGATCGAAGGAGAATTAGCTTATTATCAAAGTTATTAATAAGCGTAATTTCATCTTCGCGCGAAGAAAAATACTATTAATTATCTTCAAGATCTATTCTGACGACCGAACGAGTAAGAAGAAGATTATTAAAAAGCTTATTAATAAGCTTATCACCAAACACTTCTTAATCATCGAACTCATCTTTAAAATCTTATAATATAATTATTAATAATTAATTCAATAATACTAAGATTACTTAAAAATAAAGTTAAGAAATTAAATTAAAAAAGAACTTACCTGGCGAGCTGCGATTTAATTATTAATACGCGCAGTCGCTGCTCTGGAAGCTTTAAGAGGCATAACTAGTAATTAAGGAGAATTTGCTAAAAGAAGTAAAAGATCAGAAAATAAAAGAAAGAAATAAGTAAGTAAGCAAGCACGCGAGTATAAAATGCGTTAATATTAAACGAAAGTTAATTATAATAATATAAAAGTCAATATATATATATTCCTAAGGGTAATCGTGATCGCGCTATTACGGAACGGGACGCTTGGACTAATAATAAACCTATTAACCCGGGAGGCGGCGCATTACATGAGCTAATAAGAAGCTAGCACACACCGTTGCGGCTTCCTACTATATATAATAATTACTTTAAAAGAATTAAATTCATTAATTATAACTTAACAACTTAATAATTAAACAAAACGGCACGAGATCTTAGCTATAAACCGAACCTTACTTTAGCCCTACTTCTAAAACCTGCGATCTGCACGCGTTGAATATAATAATCAAGATCTTATTTACTTAATTACTATAACTTAATTATATCTTTAAATCTTATTTATTTAATTATATATAGTTTGAATACGTATTTATATTCTCATTTATTACTAATATTAATTGCCTAGCAGACTACTTATATTAATATACAGAGTCCTCGTATATTATATCTTTAAAGCGCGTACTAATATTTTCATTTGTCATAATATCTTAAGAGCATTAATTTACTGCTCGACGCTATGCTTTTACTAAGAACTAATGTATATACTCGGGGAGCTTGTATTACATCTCTCGACTGCTTATGCGCCTTTAAATAACAAGGCTTATCTATAAGACGGAGCCTTACTATAGGGGTATATCGCGCTTTAGCGCAGTCTACTAGTCATATGTATGCTCTCGTAAGCACTCACGTGTATATATACTCGGGTCATAATCCTCTCTTGCAGAAGGTAACGCTCACTTCAAAAATCTTTTTAAACTCTTACTCTTTACGTTAATCGTAGAGCTCTTGAACCACTAAAAGCCTGCTCCACTTCTGTACGACAAATAATAATTCCGTTTATATATCGATTAGGCCGTCGTAATAAGTCCTTTATCGGCGAATATTAATTAATACCTGTCGGTCTTGACTTCGGTAAGTAAGAGATATTAAATCGTAATAATAAAAAATATAAAGTTCCTTTATATTCCGGAATATATTATAACTCGTAATTTTATTCTTTTAATATCGACGTCAAGGGTTAAGTAATTACTTTTTCTTATAATTACAGGCGTACGCAGATTTATCCTTTTAACGTAGACTTTTTTAAATAATACGTTTTCTTATTAACAATTCTTTAAGTCGTTGTAAATAACGCAATATGGGGCAAATTATTGAGATTATTAAAATTCTCAGAGTTTTGATTGGGAGAAGCCCCGTGGTACACTACAAGGGTGGGCGAGATTGCACACCCAACCCGAGTTGGACACCTAACCTGAGTTGCACAACCAAGCCAGATTGCACAACAAACCTGAGTTACACACCCGGCCGATGAAGACTAGAAGCTAATCCACTTAAGCAAAAGAAATGTTGATATGTTCCTAGGGACCATAAAGCTGCCATTTTAGTCGAAGGAGATGCGCCGGCTTAAGGTGAGGCTAGCATCCTGCAAGGCTATTTTCGTCCTTTACTCGTACTTCGATGGCAAAAGTGTGGCAAGGTGCTTTGATGGACGTGTTGACAAGCATGCATTACAAAGCAGATAAGGTCGTTCATCGTGGCAGACGATCAAGAAGTAAACCTGCGGATGGATCTAATTAGGGATTATCAAGTGCATAAGAGGGAAGTGCCGTCAATGTGGACCCCAGAAAAAGGGGTCATATGGGGAAATTCTAAGCCTCAGTCCAGGAGCCAGGTATTTCAAACTTGCATAATGACTGGTTCAACATACCAGTTCATCATTGTTTTAAGGTTCGACACACTGAGTGGTGCGGATGCAGCAAGACGCGCCATGCCACACAACCATCAGGCGAGCAGGGGTTCTCGGTAGTGGGGACCGACGGAAACGAGGAGGGGATTACTGACTGTCAGCAACATCCACAACGGATGGAGGTCAATATATCTTGACTCGCCATGCTTTTGCTTGTCCTTTATCCCTTCGTCCGCTGAGACATTGACCGCGCTAGTAGGGAGTCAAACGACAAGCTGTTATTGGTCAGATGATGAGGCTCACTGGGTATGTGGATTGTTTGGCTCTCATTTCGCTTGACCCTGCTAGTGCGGTCAATGTTTCAGCGGACGAAGGGATAGGAACCTTTGCAAGAGGGTTGAGATGAGGAGAGCCGTCTCCGCATCGAATGCAGAACGGAAGCCAAGGTCGAGACTTCCCCTCCCTTCTTCTTCGTAACCATCTTCGCTACTTTATTCACAATGGCACATCATCTTTCCATGTTTCTTCAGGCATGCAGTATTTTCCACCAGTCTTTGTGCTTATTTCAGTATCTCTAGCTCGCTTTCGCTGACTTCACTTGCCCAGCGTGCGGGGTAGCCCCTGCTATAAGTTTTTCCCTGCCACATTATTGGAAAACTTTATTTTTTTCTGGTGCGCTTGTATCATAAAGGACTACAAGTGTGGAGTAGAACTCTCTCGCACGACGCCACTTTAAACAGCAAACTACATCGGAAAATCTATTCTAGATGTTGCGAGTTAATCAATTCCTTTGATTATAAGTGGCAACCGCAATATGAGTGACATTCTACATTAAGGGAGGTAGGTTGCTGCCTGTCCGGTGTTCTTCACATTAGTAGTCTTTCACTCTCAAGTCCATCATTAGGTTTTTGTCAACATGTTTCAAAGCATTAGCACCGCGTTATTGCTTGTTCTTCCAGTGGTGTCTGCCCAAGTAGCTCTCTACGCACAATGTAAGTGTTTAAAGCCGATTTTATAGAAAAAGAACTAAACAGAATAGGCGGAGGTGTGGGATGGACCGGAGCGAAGACCTGTGTATCTGGAGCCTGCTGCACTTCGAGCAATGAGTACTATTCTCAATGTGTTCCGTGTACTGCGGGCGGTGGCGGCGGCGGGATTACGATTACAACCAAGGCCCCTGCTCAAACGACACTGGTGACCTCGAGGGCAGCCACAAGTGACACAGGTCGTGTTTGCGGTATTCCCACGACATACAAATGGACCTCTACCGGTGCGCTGGCAAACCCCAAGTCAGGATGGATAGCCCTCAAGGACTTCTCTACCACCTATTACAATGGCCAGCATCTCGTGTATGGCTCCTTTCACGGCACCACGACGGGGTATGGGTCCATGGTATTCGGTCTCTTCAGTGACTGGTCCCAGATGAGTTCCGCGAGCCAGAACGCCATGAACACCGGCGCGGTGGCACCAACCGTCTTCTACTTTGCGCCTAAGAATATCTGGATTCTTGCACATCAATGGGGCGCGACTACTTTCTCGTACAAGACCTCGACCAACCCTTCTAATGCGAATGGATGGAGTGCATCACAGCCTCTCTTTAATGGAAAAGTAACCGAAGGGAAGATTGGTGCAATCGACCAAACGCTTATCGGCGACAGTACAAACATGTATCTGTTCTTCGCGGGTGATAATGGGAAGATCTACCGCGCCAGCATGCCTATTAACAATTTCCCGGGAAGCTTCGGTACTTCATTCACTACTATCCTCAGCGACACCGAGCAAAGGCTTTTCGAAGCCGTCCAAGTCTACACCGTTAAGGGACAGAACAAGTATCTCATGATAGTCGAGGCTCGGGGGACCAACGACCGCCGCTACTTCCGCTCTTTTACTGCTACTTCTCTCGGTGGTGCATGGACGGTGAATGCTGGTAGCGAATCCTCGCCTTTTGCTGGTAAGGCAAACAGTGGTGCTACATGGACTAACGATATTTCCCACGGCGACTTGGTCCGAACAAACAATGACCAAACTTTCACGATTGATATGTGCAATCTGCAATTCTTATACCAAGGATATACACCAGGAGCAGATATTCCTTACGACAAGCTCCCATACCGCCCAGGTCTCTTGACTTTGCAGAACTAGAGTTATATTTGAGCACGGTAGGAACTCTGCTAGGAGATTGGCGCTTGCTCGATGTAGTGTGTTGATGGCTGGCCGCTAGCTATGGCCAGGGCCATTTTTTTAATTCTTGTAGATATATCTTTTGGCGGGTTTCCACTTGCGTAGACCGTATCGTATATGTGAGGGAGTATTATTTATAACCCCTTAAGAGACCAAACCTTTTTAAAATGAGTGATGCGCAACTTGAGGCACTTATGTAAAGCGGTATAAAGTAGCAGCCACTGAAGATGCTGGCAAAGGGACAAAAAGGCCGAAAATTTGCAAATAGACTAAGGAAATAACAGGTTAGATAGAAAATGCCGGCATGCGGCGAAAGATTTATACTTTCGGACAAGCTGAATTACCAAAGCTGCCGTCACAGCGATCCAAACCCCTCTTCGGGCCATATCTTAATAACTTTCTAGCATAACACCCATAGCATATGACCCGTGTCTCATTCTTTCCATTGTCGGGGATTTCATCCTATTGCGCAACTCGCCAATAAGGTAACAAACAGGTCGCAATGGCAGCCTCTCAGCGAGGGTGGGATAAATCTATTGGTGGGTTGGCTAAACCGGTCCGGCAGAAGAACACCTCGTAAGACGCCGTTGTTGCACTTGACGAAGAAATTGTGGTTTGTATGACGACCAAGTGGTGGATGTATAATTCCATTTGATTCGCTTAGCAAGCCGAGTCAACCCGACATATTTGGGATCCAGAGCCTTCAGGCTAAGCGCCCAACTCCCAAGAGGTGGCTAACCGCTAGGCATGTGTGCTGTGGCTATGCAGCTACGTTACCAGTTCTGGTGAGGGAAGGGAGGAGGCGCTTGCACTGTCTTTGCATGTCCTTCGGTCACAATAAAGCGAAAATAGAATGTTTCTGGACTGAGGTCGAAATGGAGATTCTGAGTGGATTTCTTTGGAGACGAGTTTCCTTTTGGACGGAGAGGCTTGAGAGCGTGTTTCCGGCAAGTCATATCTGCGTCCCTTCTCTTGAAGGCTTACTGCAGGTCTGTGGGCCACTGGTACAATCTCCCAGTTACCTCTTTTGACAAAGGCAAGCGCAGTTCGGGGAATTTGGACTTCTGGAAGCTTGGGTACGCCGGGTATCCCCCTGACGATGAGAAACTCGCTGCACCAATATTTTTTATGTTAGACGACGAAGCTGGTGTTGAGTCGTGCGGCTATGATGATCTCATCCAGAAAGGTGCTATCTGCGTACAAATCGCTAAATTTGTTAGCGGCGGATACAAGAAAGATATCATCTTTTGTCTGATGTTGGAGCCAACAGACAAGGGGAAAGACGAGTATCAGCGCATTGGTCTTGCGCTTATCAGATCCAATGAAGTAGCTCAAGGTTGGGATATCAAGACACTGATTGTTGTCTGATTGCAATGAGACTGAAGCACAGGAACAAAGGAAAATACCGGGGATTGTGTGGAACGAACATTAAAAGACATTACTTCCAGCCTGTGACGATCTACATGCTTCCCACACTCGTTGCGTCCCTGTTACGGTTGGTCCATAACCCATGAGTAGTCAGAGTCAGATAGTAGAATGAGCTTCCAACTTAATATAAGAGTCAGTATCTTCAACTTCATTTCCTAAAACTCTCCAAGTGAAACAAGAAAGCAGTGGCTAGACAAATCATCTCTAAGGCGACCTATCTCCTATGAAAACTCCGAAATCCCATGCGCATAACCCTCATTCAAAACTAGAAAGATCACGTAATTCACTTACCCAGTTCTCAGAGTCTTGAAGGTATTCATAACTTACAGTATGGTAGAAGGAGCAGGTAAGCCCGTTTCTCATCAGCTTAAGGTCGTATTTGGAAGAGCTGTCCGCATCTTGAGATGTATAGATTAGAAAGAAGTGAGGAAATGCAGGAAGGTTGAAGTGGGGCTGGAGTTGCTTGGTTTAGATTGCTTTTGGAGAGGGGCAGCGTTTGATAGCTTTCGACATGCCAGTCCCCTGTAGAATGATGTATCGTGAGCTTCAGGCGATGATTGCACAGTACATCCGTTATGTGCTTTGAATCCCGCGATCGATCTTTCCTCCTATTATATAATAATTCGCTTAAAAATCAACATCTCCATGAATCGTACCAGACTACCAGCGATTTAAAAGTAAAAGAGAGAGACAAAAAGACAAGATAATTTGTATGCCACTATATATAAAAACAAATATCATTATCGAGGAACGATTTGCATTCGTGGAAGTATAATTACACTATTACGGACATATATTAAAAGAAATTCTCGGACCACATCTCGTTAAAAACAATTCTTCGAATCTTACAATTTAGCAAATCATCCCACGGATCTGAGCCCTTCTACCTATTATTTGCCGCCCAAGATCTTCTAATAATGCATAGTATACCCTCGTACCTCGCTGGAATCGGAAGAGCTAATATAAATAAATCCGGCCGAGTGACTTATTTAACTAGTCCAAACAACTCTGCTGCACTCTCTCGATTAAACGTCTCCCACTCATAATTAACATTCACGTTGAATGTCAGGAGTGGAATCTAGTATGAGGAAGGTCGGGGGTTGTACGGAAGGTTTGCAGGCTTAGCACGGATCACGTATTAATATCTTTATTTATTTACTTCGGAGGGGAGTAGAGAGGATTTAAAAGGCTAGAGATCAGTCTGAATTATAATTGATATACCCTGAACGTTTCGAATAGTAATTCCCTATTATTTGAACCTTATATTCTGATCTCTTTACTTATACGGAGATAGTTCGTTACTTATTCGAAGCCTTCACGAAACAATTACAATAGCTGGAAACAAGAAGAAGACAGCTTCAGCGGCAAAGGGGACACCACGATCACTTTTACTTTACTCCATCGATCAACCATCGAACACCCTTCGAAATGACCCTGAAGATGGTTCGCCTACGCGCAGCGAACAATTCCAGCGCTCTAACGGAGGTTTAGAGGATCTCACAGATAACGACGAAAGGGGCTCGGATACCGAAGCAGCTATCGAAGCTGAGCGACGACGAATTCTAGAGATTTAAATACAGATTAAGAGGAAGAAGGAGGAGAAGGCAGTTCGGAACCGAATCGAAGAGCTGGAGGAGGTAGTGCGAGAGCGAGAGGATTTAGAGAGAGAGTTGGCGGATATACTGCGAAGAGAATAAGAAGAGGAGGAAAGCAGAGAATATATAAATAAAGGAAAGCGTCGACGCGCGAATACGGCCGGGGACCGCTATCGTAACGAACCCACGGGACTTCCTCGAAATAACTTCGATATGCGCCCGATATCGCATCGACGAATCCCAAAGATGCGAGAGCTTCCGATATATAAAAGCAAGAGCGCTGAAGAAGCTCAGTCTTTTATCCGAGGTGCTAAGCGGAAGTTCCGTTAAGATAAAAGGATAATATATACTACGGATGAAGACAAGATCAACGAGTGCGTTCTTGCTTTCGACGAGAAGGTAAAACGGAAGTAGACCGGGTTCGAATCGAGGGCTAGGATAAACTCACTCACTTAGGAAGAGTTTAAGCAGTGGATGCTAGATTCAATTATAGACCCTAGAAATCGAGAGCTTGCGGTGCTTAATCGGTATAAGAACGCTTAATAGCGCGAGAACGAGTCGGTGGATGATTTCGTGTTTTTTCTTAATAGCTTAGAGTAATAACTGAAGATCGGAGACGATACGGCGAGACGACGGATCCTTTACGCTAAACTGAAGCCTGAGTTGAAGAGAAAAATCACTAAACTCAGCACTACTGGAATTACTGGAACCTACGAAGAGCTGGTATTTCTAGCTCGTCGCATTGAAAATGCTAATAAGGTAAATGATCAGAACAAACCCCGAAAAGACACCGATAAGGCTCCGAAAAAGGATAACGATCGCCCTCGCAGTAATAAACCTTCTTATATCTCCTTTTCGAACTCAGACCGAAGGCGAGACGAGTTCAGTAATACGAATCGGACCCTTATCAGTGCTAAGTCAGAGGCAGAAGGATCGAGTAATAAGGAGTGCTACTGCTGCAAAAAGCCAGGCTATTTAGCAGTAAAATACCCGGAGGTTACGTGTTATAATTATTAAAAGAAAGGATATATTTCTCCGGATTGCACGGAGCTACGACAGACGGGAAACGGACTAGCCCGATCTTAATTTCTTTATTATTAATAAGATCGGGCGAGGAAGAAGAACGGCAGAGGATTATGATACCGGTAGAGATTCGGATTCAAGACGGAAGAGTGCGGATCGAACGAGCATTTCTCGACAGCGGTGCCGAAGGCAATTGTATTTCTCAGGCGCTTACAATCGAATGCGGATGGAAGCTTGTAATTAACTAAATTAATTTAGCCATAATCGAAGGAAGAGAAGTTATTACTTACGGAACTCATTCCTTATAATTGCATATCACTGATAGCGAAGGCACTACGAAAGGATATCGGCAGTCGTATATCGCCTGCGATTTCGAGATTCCAGGAGTTACTTTTATTTTAAGATTTCCTTAGCTTAAGGAAGTTGACCCTGTTATTAGCTTTCGATCGAAGACCTGGCGGTTTCTCTTCGGAAGGAATTAAGTTAACGTTATTTCTGCTAGGAAATTTGCGAAGAAAACTCGGAAGGATCAAGTATATTACGTCGTACTTAACGCTAAGACTGTCGAAGGTGCCGAGTTGCCTCCGAAATATATCGATTACCAGGAGATCTTCAGCGAAATAAGTGCTGGAACGCTACCTAAATACCATCCGATAGAGCATCGAATCGACCTCGAACCTGGCAAGGAACTATTATAAGGACCTGTTTACTTACTTTCCGAATCAGAGCTGATAGTGCTCCGAGAATACCTCGAAGCGAGTTTAGAGAAAAGTTGGATCCGAAGGTTTATTAGCCCTGCAGGAGCGCCTATTCTGTTTATGCTTAAGAAAGGCGGAGGACTGCGATTATATGTCGATTACAGAGGACTTAATGCTATTACGGTGAAGAATCGGACTCCTTTGCTTTTAATTAGTAAAACCCTCGATCGGTTGAGACGTGCTAAAGTATTTATAAAGCTAGACCTGAAGGATGCGTATCACCGGCTCCGAATCAAGCAAGGCGACGAATGGAAGACGGCATTTCGGACCCGATACGGATACTTTGAGTATTACGTGCTTCCTTTTAGACTCTCGAATGCTCCAGCGATATTTTAAGCTTATATTAATTAAGCTTTAATTAGGCTAATAAACGTTACTTATATAATTTACTTAGACGATATCCTTATCTTCTCTGAGAGCATCGAAGACTATACGGAAGCTGTTCGGGAGGTCCTCGAAAGGCTTCGCACTTATAATCTTTACGCTAATCTCAAGAAATGCGCATTCGACACTGATATTATAGAGTTTCTAAGGTTCGTAGTAGGCCCGACAGGTATCCGAATAAACCCTTCCTGAGTCGAGAGTATCTAGAAGTGGCCTTTACTTAAATCGTGGCGAGATATATAAGTATTCTTAAGGTTTATTAACTTTTACTGCCGTTTTATCCGCAGTTATATAAAAGTTATTTAACTTATTATTAATTTATTAAAAGGAATGCAAAGAGAAAGGAAGACGGAGCTATTTCGATTCCCTCGCGCAGCTATTATAGCGTTCTTAATCTTACGGGAGAGATTTTCTTAAGCTCCGATCCTTCGTTATTTCGACCCTTAATTAAAGATTCGGGTAGAAACAGATGCTTCGAAATTCGCTATTAGTGGAATCTTATTTCAATTATTCGGCAGCGATACGGAGGCTCGATAGCATCCTATCGTATTCTACTCGAAGAAGCTCTCTCTTATTAAGCAACGGTATGAAGTTCATAACGGGGAGCTAATAGTAATAATACATGTATTTAAGTAATAGAGTTAATATTTCCGAGGCGCTTCTGATATTATTACGGTCCGAACAGATTATTATAATCTTAAATACTTTATAACGAAACGGAAGCTTACCGGACGGCAAGCGAGGTAGGCCGATGAATTAGCTGAATTCGATTTTGTTATTGAATATCGGACTGGGGCTATAAATCCTGCTGATGGGCCTTCGCGAAGACTTGACCTTAGAAACTCGGAACTTAGTCGGAGTGAAAACGAAGAAGAGGAGCAATTACCGACGTTGCATCGGAAGCTACGCTTAGCTGCGATATTACAGAAGAGAAGGCCTTTATTAATAGCATTTCTAAAGTCGGGACTTAGATAACCCTGCACCGATGAATTATCGGAGCCAGATTAAGGATCGTTTATAAAGGATTTATAGGGCAGCGAAGAGCAATCGGAAAGGGTACGAGGGACCCTCGACGGGTCTATTGCTAGTATTATTAGTTGCAAATAGTATATATTACAGCGAGTAGCAGTTATGCTATTACAAACCGAAACAGCAGGCAGCGAATCTTCGGAACCGATTTAAAGTATAATCTTTGATTTATAAAAGGCAGATCCTTTTATAATAAATAAGACGTACGAATCGATTCCGAGGGGACGTCGAGCTGGGTCCGAAGGATACTAGAAGATATGCGAAGATAGACTATTACGATATCGTAGCAGGACTTATATGCTACCTAAGAAGTCACTTCGGAGTGAGATCTTAAGTATTAATCACGATAATGCCGTAGCAGGATACTTCGGGTTCCGAAGAACCTTCGAATTGCTTTCGAGGAAATACTTTTAGTAAGGATTACGTACAGACGTTAAGAAGTATATAAGCACTTACGTAGAGTATTAAAGAAGGAAACTAAGAAGGCACCGACTTTATAACGAGTTAGCCCTGTTTCTTATTCTTTTAAAACCTTAAGAAGAGATAATTATAGATTTTATTACAGACTTACCGCCGAGTAAAAAAGTAGGTCGAGTGTACGATTCTATTCTCGTAATCGTTGATCGATTTACGAAGTTAGTTCGGTATATCCTCGTGACGAAAACGATTACTGCACCCGAGCTAGCCGAGCTTTTTATATAATATATATATAAGGACTTTGGATGCCTTAAGGGTATTACTACCGATAGAAGCTTTGTCTTTATAAGTAAGTTCTGGTCTTTAGTAATATTCTACTTTCAGGTTCGACGCCGACTTAGCACCGCATTTCATCCGCAAACCGATGGGCAAACCGAACGGCAAAACTAAGTCTTGGAATTTTATTTGAGGATATATTGTGATTACCGCTAAAATGATTAGGCTTTTAAGCTAGCCTTAGCGGAATTCATATATAATAATTCGGTGCATGCATTTACTAGTTCGATACCTTTTCGGATGTTATATAAGTTTAACCCGGAGCTTGGTTCGAACGTCAAGGACGACGTCCAAGAAAGAGGGGCACTTGCTGCAGTTAAGAGAGTGAGACTTTTATAATAGGAAAGAGAAGTACTTACGGAGAAGCTTCGAATTGCTTCCGAATCTTATAAGAAGTTTTATAATATTAAATACAAAAAGACTAGGTTTTAAGTCGGAGATATAGTTTTGCTAGTTACGAAGCACCTTCAATAATTAAAGCCTTCTCGGAAGCTTACTAACAAATTTCTAAAGCCTTTTAAGGTCAAGAAAGTTATTTATAACCACGGTTAAGCATATCAGCTCGAACTGCCCCCGACTTACCGCATTTACGATATTTTTCATATATTACTTTTAGAACCGTAATAAGGACGAAAGGGAGTCGAAGCCAGACCGGAGGCAATTCAAGTATAAGAGCAAGAAGAGTTCGAGATTAAGTCTATTCAAGCTTATAAAGATACAAGGCGAAGCCGCTTGTATTTAATCTATTAGAAGAGTTACTTTACTGCAGATAATACTTAAGAGCTTATAAGTTATCTTATATACGCTAAAGATGCGTTATAAGAATACTTAAGAGATATACTAAAAGAAAAGAAATCGGAATTACGACAGAAGTTGCGAAAATAAAAGGATTAGGAATAGAAGTCTTCATTCAAGCCCCGAAGGGCGCCGGAGGCAAAACGAAAGAAGCCCGAAGGTATAAACCGCAACACAATAAAAGCCCGAAGGCGCTATCTACAGCTCGAGGCTGCCCTCGCTGGGAGAGAGGAAGCGGCGGGCCCGAAGGTCCTCCTTTATATCCTCGTCCTTATCTTTATCTTTATCCTTCTCCTCCTTAACCTCGCCCTCGGGGGCCTATCGAAGTCAGTACGGAGGAAATACGAAGGCATATTAATACTTATAAGGACACGACGTAATAATTCTCGAAGGAGAACGTTAGTCTCGTTCTGCGCAGCGAGAAGCTAGCGAAGGAGGGCATCAGTAGTAGTAGCAGCGGCAGGAGCAGTAGCAGCAGCGGCGGCAGGATAAGGGGTAGCGGAGGCGGGACGGAAAGAAGACGAAGCGTTACCGCTAGTAAACCGGGCGGCCCGAGTAGATCGGTCTATTGCGGCTATTACGGCAATAGCTAGGTCCCGAACCTCGTCGGCCGAGGCAAAACCGGAGGCGAAGTCATCTTAGGCCGCAAGCAGCTTTAAGGCAAGGTCGTGTGCTTCCTCGGGGAGCTATCGGAGTTAATACGGATGCTCTGATATTTATTAAAAACGAAAGGATATCGGAGTACTTACGGCGATATACCGGGACTTCTGATCGCGGCAGCGATTACACTTGGTGCTATTAGCCTTCGAAAAGGCACAGACGTAATCTACTACGCTACTGGCGAGATAGCGGGCGCAGCGGCAGCAAATCGAAGCCATAACGAAGGCAAGTCGGATATATGGTCTGGTATAGTATAATATAGTATAACGGGGGGGAGACGGAGGGACAGCGAAACCAGATCGGAGGAGAGAATAATAATATTAACTGAAAGTTGGATTTGTTTAAAGGCCAAAATATAAACAACTTATAGCAGAACTCGCTATACCGCTTAACTACGCGAACTATTATTAATCTGGACCTGTTTATATTCCGATTTAAGTCCGTAATATTATTATTTACTTTACGAGTAGATTACCCCTGTTCTAAGGAATCGAGTCCGACTTAAGTCCGTATGTATTTCGATTTACGTCCGCTATACTATAATCACTGCTATATCACCTCGTATCTTAAGGACAAGATTCTAAGAGAAAGGGTAATATCAGGAGTAGAATCTAATATAAGGAAGGTCGGGAGTTATACGAAAGGTTTGCAAGCTTAGCACGGATCACGTATTAATATCTTTATTTATTTACTTCGAAGAGGAGTAGAAAGGATTTAGAAGGCTAGAGATCAGTCTGAATTACAACTGATATACCCTAAACGTTTCGAATAGTAATTCCCTATCATTTGAACCTTATATTAAAATGAAGTCGAAGCAAGCCGGCTATCTTAAATAAGATACGCCATATATTCTGCCATTTTTTATAGCGCTTATATAAAATTCTAAAATACTAACCCTCCCGAATATTAGCTTTAATAAAAGAGACGCCGAAGAAGTCGTAAGTTAGCCGTAAAGTGCGTATAATATTCATACGTTAAAGTAAAATGAATAAAAGAAGGCATTTTATATATAATACGTGTAAGTAATAATAAAAGTATTTATTAAATAGATGATATCGATAGCTTCAGTATAATTATTAAATAAGCGTATTAATAATCTGAACGCAAAAGGCATTAGAGCTTTAAGACGGTTAAGGAAACTTATACTTGTTTACATAATATTAAAAGACGTAAATGATTTCTTATATGTCTTATTAATAGAGACCGAGGGGATCTATTATTATTATATATTCATTCGCTAATATTACGTGCGCATCCTTTATCGTACTTACTTGGATTAGCACAAAGACTATGAAAGCCATTCCGAAGATCCCACTAACCAGGTCGTAATTCTCCAAAATAATACGTCTAACCTCTTACTACAAGAATCTAAATTTTCTAGCGGATCTCAAGGGGTAGAAGCTCGAGGAAGGGCGTCTTAACAAAGGTTCTAGCCACCGAAAGGTGGTCGGGGGAAGAGACAGCGTTACGTGGCTCTAGAATTAAACCTAGACACGGAGTTAAAAGTCGTGTTATTAGAAGACGATTATAAATTAGACTAAAAGATAACAAGTCGTAATCGCAATAATCGGTTTAACGTTTAATTTCATATAGATATGGCGTAATAAGAGATATAAGCTAATTCCGTAAGCTAAATACCAAGTTTAAGGCAGGTACGAGTACAATACTTTAGCAAAACAATACCGACTATATTATAATTAAAGCTGCACTAGTTTTAGGCGGACGAAGATCGTGACAAAATATAATAAAAAATAAGAGATAACAGCCAGCCTAAAATTAATATGCGGAACATTAATTAGGCAAGTATTCTAAGACGGAATGACTAAGTAGGTGGTATTGGCGGCGCAGCAAGCTTTTACTATCTATCGATTGAAGGCGTTCTTACGGGTAGGTCTCGCCCACTGCCTTTACCTTTCGAGGAAATTCATGGAGAAATTTCTAGAAATCCAAACAATTAATTTAAAAGAATAACCTTGCTGTTGACAAGGGAGGGCGAGACTCACCTCCCACCCCCTTCCATACAGTACAATGCTGCAGGGACGGAGCTTGGGCCAACAAGGGGGTCCACGAGCCACGCTCCACGGTGCGTGCTTTCCATTCGTGATTTAATCACCTATCGTCTAGGTATGTACATCCAAACAAACTCTCATATTACTCCATCTACTAACCTGAACCTGACTATAGTCCGAAAACGGGTCTAGATATTGTCCTGTGCCTCAATTGCAGAACACCGTGGGGCGGGGAGGGGGAAGGTATACCGGATGCATTGTCGTGGACCAGCTAGCTCTTTGATTCCCAATCCAGTAATTTCTGCTCAACGGTAAGGACTAACCTTGGAACCATGGAATGCTCGCTAAACAGGTCGTGTTGATTGCAGACCTCACTCGGCTTGCCCTCTAAAGCAGAGTACAATATAAGTAGGTGTAATCAGACACCTGCTTAATTAGAGAGTTCGTCGCTCCATTAAGCTCTGGATATTATCCTTAATAGTGACAAGCTTAATACTTAATAACTAGAAACCCTAAGCATAGGCGTTTACTCATTATTCCTTCCCGTCATTATATTACATATCATCTCGTGAGTACTGGCATTCGGCTAAAACATTAGCGACAGTCTAATTAACCTCCCGATATTTAAATTTCTATTTATAATTAAAAAGCGTAATATTATCGTGCTTCTATTAAATTTCTTTTCCAAAAGGATTCTATTTTATACTATATAATATCCCAAATTATAACCGCAAGCAAATAATTATAAAAAACATCATAATTTTCGAGA
Source organism: Rhexocercosporidium sp. MPI-PUGE-AT-0058 (assembly GCA_020746875.1). Lineage (NCBI taxonomy): Eukaryota > Fungi > Ascomycota > Leotiomycetes > Helotiales > Rhexocercosporidium > Rhexocercosporidium sp. MPI-PUGE-AT-0058. The sequence continues at coordinate 2,946,593 of JAGTJL010000005.1, read as the reverse complement.
CTATTAAAAATAAGTAGCCTTTACTCCTTATATTAATAACGACGTCTAAAAACTGCATAAGTTTATTAATTTACATTAAATTAATTATAATTCAAGCTCTTTTATTATCGCTATACTTCTTAATTCTCCTTTCCCAAGGAGATGAAGCTATGCTCAGCCCTCGCCTAAGTGCCACCCCGATAATTAACGAACGCGTAGATTAATAAATTAAAGCTATTACACCTATTACTAAGAATCAAATTAATATTAATCCGGTTAAATTATATCTAAGAAATGGAAATACTTACTAAAGATTAATTAACAGCATAAATACTCGGTATATTACAAAAGATAAAACCAAAACTAAAGTATCGTTAAGCTTTTACATATATATTCTTAAATTAACTTATTAAGGTCGAAATAGTGAATTAAAGTAAATACTAAATACTTATCTATAAATAATACATCCACAGGTTAAGTAATATTTGCAATTACTACTGCGGCAGCAAATAATCATAATATTAAAGATATATCGATAATATTACCCAAAAGTCTTTTAAATGCGTTAACAAAATCGATAAAAACAGCAATCGATGCCTATAATGCACTTGTTGCTACCAAATTTCAACGGAAAATAAAAAGTAAAGAGAATCTACGTCGCTAAGCAACTAATAATACGACATATCTTGTTAAGCTTATACTACGAGGCTTAACTGATTATCTTTAGTTTTAAGCTGTTTTTTATTATATATAAAGATAGACGCAAAAGAAGGCGATACAATTAACGTTTATATTACCGTTAATAAATGGCTAAACGCTAGATTTAGTCTTACTCAAAATATAGCGCCTATATTACTTAAGTATGTCTTATTATTACTAACTAACGAAGAAGTGGCCAAGACTATTATCTAATTAGCTATTTTTAATAGTGCGTAAATATTTAAAGCGAATACAGGCTCAACGGTAAACACCAGTCTCTTAAACCTATTATAAAGGTCAATATACCTACTGCTGGATTTAGAACCAAGCCCAAGGATCTAGATAAAGAATAACGTAATAGAACTGAAAAATTAATAAAAGACTTTATTAATCCAGCCATTTCCCTTTATTTTCCTTTAAGCTGACTTTTATTTCATAGCTAGCCTTTTAGTTAAACCTCAATTGTCTAAGTTAAATACTCAGGCTATGCCTAATAATAAATCATATTAAGTCCGCCGGATATCATTTGCTTATTTCCTTAGTTACCACGCATAAATTGCCCTTATATATAAACCATCACTAATAGTTTATGCGGCCAGCCTTAAGACTTATCTTAAATATTATTTCAATAATAATAGCTATTTAATATTTTTAACGATTATAGCAAGGGTTTAAATAAGGGTCAACAGCTCGCTCTTACGTCTCATACTAATCCGGTGGCGGGGTGCAACTACTTAACAGCAAATGAGCTCGTATGACTCGGACAAACTCAACATACTAATTACTAATGTTCTAAATAAGCCCGATTATATAATTAATAAAGCGTAGAATTCGATTATCTAATAGGCAACTAAGTCGAGGCAAGACTATCATTAAGTATGTGCGAACTTAATACTTAAGCCTTACTCACGACTTCAAGACTTAACTAAGCTTAGGTAATCTCGTAGCCTAGTAAGTAAATGCCTCCCTCATAAAATCACAGAAATCCGTTTTTAGCCCTATATTACTAAATTATAAATAAATAATTTTAAAAAGCCTTACGTTAATCTTTAAAATAAGGCTTCACAAATCAAACATAATGTCTATAAGTAATATAAATTATATAATAATATCGATAAGATTTTCTTTAACGAAGGCTAGCCAAAATATAGCCTTAATAATCTTTACTCTAATCTTTACGCTCATATTAATGCTTATACAAAGCAAAACATTCTTATGCCTACACAGTTTTTAACCCTAATTCGACTATCGCTTAATATTACAAATATATTATAAACACGTTATTAACGTTTAAGAATAGCTATAAGTTTTATACAAACATATTATATACTTTAAATACCTAAGTACTAAAGGATAATAGGAAAATCTAGCATATCGTTTATAAAATTCCATAAAATAAAGTCGCTGAGATTCTTGTAATTTTCGCAAAGCGCTATGTCGGATACTTATATTTAACGGACGATAATAATCTAAGTCCTTATAATAACGTCTCTAACAATATATATATAAAGAAGTAATAAATAATATTTCTAATAGCATTATTCGGAAGGATGCAATAACTACACTTAGTGGCTTATATATCGCTGGCATACCTCCTGATATAAGTATTATCGCTTTAAATTATATTGTGGTAGGGTTGACCTCGGAAGCCCATTTGTCACGTGATTGAGCTGCCTCTTGTTATATTTAAGATAGCCTTTAAGACAATATTCTTCAAGATAATAACGATTTTTATTATTATAACTTTTCCTTTATATTTAAATTATGTTCTCCTTCTCTTTTAATAAATTATATACTTTAAATATATAATATTTTCAATATTCGTTAAATAAGTATTTCTTACGTTTATCTTCCGGCACTTGCTTTATTACTTTTTTATTATATACTTAATATTTTCCCTTTTATATATTTTAATAATCGACGTAAGGAATAAATAAAAAACTAAAATAAGACACGTAAAAAAGCTTAAAGGCCTCTTATATTAATTATAAAGACCGAAATTAATAAGTGCTCGAATTAATATAAACTTATTTATTTAAAGATCCTCTAGCCCTTAAAGTAAAACTAAATACGGCACCTCGATAGTCTTTTATAATATAATAAAAAGTATAAGAAGTCTAAAAAAAACTACTTATTTTTAATATAAGAGTATTTAAATTATTAAAAAAGCTAGCTCTAATACGTAAAACATTAATACTGAAAAAGTCGGACCGAAAATAGCCGGATTACGCTATTAAAAACGCTTTAATTAATATTAAAGCATATTTAATACTTCGGAAAACAAAAAGTAAATTATTTAAAATAAATCCAGTAAATTTCAACGTTAATCGCACTTTTAATAAGCGTATTTATTATTCTTTTTTTCTTCTTCTTTTTCCGTTAAAAGCTTATTTTAAGCTAGCGAGACGGAGTTTAATAGAAAAGTATACGAGGTTTTATTTTATGCTTTTTTAATTAGTTTCGGTTTTAAATTATTTTACGCCGAAATTAATTTTAATAATAATAAAACTTTAATATTTAACGAGATTTATTTACTTTACTTAAGCTTATACGTTCGTTTATTATAAAAATAAAAAGCTTAAACTTCGACGTCTTTCGGACTTTATTACCTCGGAAGAAGCTTAAAGTTATAAGTTGTTACGGCTAGCTAGAGGTTAATACGGTGCAAAAAATAGCTTTATATTTGGACTTAAAGTTACGCTCAGAATTAAAAAGAAAAGATAAAGAGAAAAAGAGAGCTCTTTATAAAAGGGAGCTTTAATATAAATATATAAAAGATCCCCTTAGCCTTTCCCAATTAGGCCTAGCGCTATAATTACTATGCCAAGGTAATACTACGAGCAATGCCGAGCTCACTCGGTTAAAATATAAGGCTTAAGGAATTATAATATTACTTTTTCCTCCCGAAAAACTATGTCTTTATAATTATAATTATAATAATATCGTCTTCTAAATCGTTATAATCGTTAATATTAATATTATATGTCTTTAACTATTAAAGTAATGTGGTGGGGTTGACCTCAGAGGCCCATTTGTCACGTGATTAAGCTGCATCTTACTGTATTTAAGATAGCCTTTAAGGTAACATCCTTTAATAATAACAACGATTTTTACTATTATAACTTTTCCTTTTTATTTAAACTATACTTTTCCCCTTTTTTAATAAATTATATTCCTTAAATATGTAATATCTTTAGTATTCGTTAAATAGGTATTTCTTACGTTTACCCTCCGGCACTTGCTTTGCTACCCTCTTGTTGTGTGCTTAGTGTTTTCCCCTCCACAGTAATACCTTTAAAAGTCCTTTAGCCGCTTTATTATTAAAGTAAAAGTTTTTAATTATATAAAGTACGATTATAACATTTAAGCACGGATATTATTATAAGTCCTCGTCGGCGCTTAACCACTTAATACGGTAAAATAGCTTATTCTTTATAACCTTAAAACCTAATATAGCCTTAATTTCTTATTCGTTTAAATTTAATAAGAGTTAAATTAACGCCGGCGTTTATTTTACTTATCTTAATAAGGGATTATTAACGTACTTTTATAACGAATAAGTATAAAATATAAAATATATAATTTAATTTATTAATAATCTTACTTTTTAATTCTTTCTTTTCTTTAAAAGTACTTTAATTAAGCTATATTATTTGTCGGAGAGTTTTTTTAAAAGACGGTCGACATTTTAGTTCCGAGTATCGACTAATATTAAGTCATTAATATTTTAATTAATAGCGCGTCGACTATAATTAGCTAAGCGTTTTATTTTCTCTTATTAAGCCTTTAGTAATAATTATATAATTTCTATAACCTCTTTTATACGTAAAACGACTTATAAAGCCTTTTCGTGATTAAGCTTTTTTATTATCGTAACAAGTAATTCTAGATTTATTAAGTCTTAAGAAGTCCTTAATTTTAAGTTATTAAATAATTAAAAAGGCGTGAGGTTATTAAAAGACTTGTGAAGTAAAGTAAACTACGTAATATTTATAATAAATAAGAGGTTATTTTAATTATCTTAATAATAATAATAAAAAAGGCGGAGCTGTTACTTAATATATTAATTTATTACTTTAGTCTAGCCGTCGATATTAAAGTTATATATTATCGTTAGTTTTACTTTAGTATTAAATATATAATAATATTCTTTTTAAAAGGAGGAAATAAATTACGGACCTCGGTCTAAAACAATAGACTCTAATATACCGAAATAACGAATTTAATAAATAAAGAAAAGGGTAGCTATACCTTTAGCGGTAATTATATTATTATAAAGTATTAAGACCGGTTTCTTAAATAAGCAATTAATAATAATTATAACAAAATTATAACCGCTTTTATTTAATAATAACTTCATAAAATTTATTGTAAAGTATTAATATAACTGAACGAAAATAAACAAAAGGTATAAAAAACTAAGTATTTTATCTCTTTTAGCCTTTTGCTTAAAGCAATTATAATTTATTATATAGCGGCCTACGTTTATAAAAAGGCCATTTTAATAGTATTTACGGCCTAATATAACCTTTATCTTTCCGATTTTAATATAAGCGACTAAAGGTTATAAGTATTCATAACGTAATAACGACGTGCGAAGCTCCGGCAGTTTTATAAGCACTTTTAAACGGCCTTAAAAAAGAAGCTTATTATTTAATAGTTTGTAATTTAAGTCGTTCTTACGGGCTCTTTATTAAAGAGGCTTTAATAAAAAAAACTCTTTATTAGCCGTAAGCACTTAATCGATTACGTCGTATTTCGTAATATTATATATTATTATAAAGTTAGGGTTTAACTCTTTCGCGGCAAGTGCCTCCGGGTCGATTAATACGTAATCTTATTTTAGAACTTATTCTGCCTTCTATTCTACCTCCTAATTTACCTCTTAATCTACCTCTTAGTCTACTTTTAAAGGAGCCAAAGGTATAATTAATATAACGGCTATACGACTACTCCGTATATACTGCTTTATAATTTCTAGTTAGACATTTTGCGCCGTTATTAAATAAAGAGTAGTTTTATAAAAAAGAAATATATTTAAATACTTTAATTAAGCGGCTTCGGCTAAAGGACGTTTTTTCTTTAAAAGTATTTTATTCTTTAGCTTTACTATTTATTTAAAAAAAACCCACGCTTAATATGTTTCTCGATTAAGTAGTCGCGACGACTTAAAGGAGTCGACGGCTACTAGCTAAAGGTCAGCGGCGACTAAAGGGTCGATTTTGTCGTCTATAATAAGTTATTAATTACAAATGACTCGCTTACGCGCCTCCGTTACCGTAAGGTTTTAATCTCTTTAAAAAAGAGTATTAATAAGAGTATTCGTAGTCTTAATATAATATATAATCGTAAAATAAAATTCCGTAAAGAACTCGGCCTAACAGGCTTATTTAATCGTAAAATCCTTAATAATTATAAAGCATTTTAAGGCTCGGTGATTCGTATATATATAAATATTCTTTTAAGTACTTAATAATTCCGGGCGGTATTACTTAAACGATTAAAAAATTACTAATATTTCTTTATTATAAATTAAATAATTAAACTCAGGATTTATTTTAATCTTAAAAAAGTAACTTATAAAGTAAAAAATGCCGTCCTCTTAAAATTAAAATAATACGCCAGTAACGACTCCGTTAAAAAAGTCGGTCTTCAGCCGCGTTTACTTTATTAAATCGTAATAACAAAAGACTAATATAAATTAAAAGGCTTCTCGAAGAGTTTCCTACGCGTTTTTATAAGCGTTATCGAAATTAAAGGGCATATCCTTCTTAATAAATATTATAAAAAGTTAAATAATATAATTATAATCCTTAATAAACCGGCAGTAAAAATTATAAAACCTAAAATAACTTTATACGTTACATACGTTACCGGCGTATTATTAATCCTTAATTACGCTAGCCTTTTTTAAATTTACTTTTATATTATTAACGCTAATAATAAAACTTAAAAACTTCGTCTTTTATACGTTAAACTTAGACTTCTTAATATCGGCTTAAAGTCCGTATACTTATAATATTATTATTACTTTTTTAATATAAACCTTATGCTCCTCAGAAATTAATAAATATATAAAGATATCGTTTATATAAGCCGCGCAAAAGTCGTTTAAGTATTCTATTAAAATGTTATTAATAAATTACTAAAAAGTCGCCGGGCTATTTATAAAACTAAAGGAAAGAACTTTATACTTATATATATTATACCGAATGCAAAAGGTTATATAGTCTTCGCTCTCGGGGGACATATAAATGTAGTAAAAGGCTTGCTAAATATTAAGTTTTATAAAGACTTTTACTTTATAAATATAAGCTATTATTTTATTAATTAAAGGGATTAAGTATAAATACTTCTTTAATAAAGCATTTAACTTCTAATAGTCGACGTAAAGCTAAAGGCTGCCATCGGCCTTTTTAATAAAGAAAATAAGGGCCGCATATAATACGCTAAAAAGCTTAATAAAACCTTTATATAAATTATTAATAATATACCGCTTAGTTTTCGACAGCTATTTTTTAATTATACGCCGGAAGAGTTTAAAAAATAAGTCGTTCTCTTTAATAAGCTCGATTTAATAGTTTATGCTTTAATAATACGTTAATAACTCGTCAAAGGCTCGCCAGGAGAAGAGAAAAGTATACTTTTAATACTTAATAAAAAGCTTCTTACTTATTAGCTCGTCGTCTTATACGTATTTAACCTTTAAGGCTTCTTTTAAGATTAAGTCTCCATTTATTAATACGAGCTCGACACTTAATTAGTCTAAAGCCTTTCGTCGGCGGCGAGTCAGCTTTTAGTCGATTTCATATACTAACGCTATAAAGGTTTCTGCCTTATTCTTTTTAACCTTCTTAAGTCAAAGGTACGTCGTAAATATCGCCGCTATTAATATTAAGAAGATCTCCGTAATAAGCGCCTTAGGCTAATAATTCACTAAGGAGGCTTTACGGACTCTTTTATCTTTAAATAATAATCCCGGGTCATAAAATATTAAAGGATTTAATTAATTCTTTATAGTGTGTAAGTACTCCTTAACTTTTTTAATAAAGCTCGAGGGTCGAGTCGGCGAAACGCTAGCTATAAGTCGTATAAAGACCTTAAACTTAAGGGAATCGTTAAGTGCCGCAATCCTGACTTACCTCCGGCGATAGTCATTTAAGTTTAAAAGGGCGTCCTTTTATTCCGCATCGAGCTAGTAAGACTTAACGATTAACTTATTAAAACGATTAATATCGACAAAGACTCGTTGGTTAAAGTACGACTATATAAATATATTTAACGGCCATTTTAACCGGTTGCGGTTCTTTATATACGACTGCTTTAAGTCGTAATACTCGAGGAACTTCTGATTAATTAAGACGTTAGTATTTCTTAAGTTAATTATTAAGAAAGGGAAGTTAATTCGCCGGTAGTCGATAATTAAAGTAAATAAGACAGCCGTATCGATTAGCTTGCCTTTCCTATTATTCTAATTAATTAAGACAATTAACTAAAGGAGTATTATAAAAAAAATATTAAATTATTTACTAAGTCAGTATATAAAAGAAGTTTTAATTACACTGAAAATATTTACTTTATTATTAATATATGTAAGTGTTTTAATAAAGAATTCATTCCTTTTTAATTTAATATTAACTAAAAATTATCGTCCTTTAATAAGAGCACGGAAATTAAATACTAAGTCCTTTTACAAATTATAATTTACGCTAAAATATAAATCTTTGCCACGACTTAAGAGTTTTTTAAAAGCTCGTCGCTCTTTAGCTTTTTACTTATAATTAACTCGGAAATTAACTTATTAAAGGCTTAATCTCTTTAGCGCTTAAGGCAGTCGCTAGCCTAATAGCTAGTCTTATTATAATAAAGGCAAGTATTAAAGAAGACGTCTTTAAGAGCAAAAGGCGGTATAAAAGACTTAAGGCGATAAAAGAATAAAGCTAGAAATAATAAGCGAAAGCGAACCTCTAGCGATAATCTATAAGTTAATATTAAAAGTCTTTATATTATTATAGCCGGCGTAAAAGAGGTTATACGCTAGCCTTCCTTTTTAAAAATGCCGCGCGCGTCGTGACTATTAAAAATAACGTTAGCTTAAGCCTTTTAAGTCGTTATAGCCTCTTTTAATATAATATTACGGAATTCCCGGTCTATAATAATTAAGAATTCGTTAAAAGCTATATAATTTCCGTTTATTTTATACTTCTTTATATAAATTATACGCTTAAAGGCCGGGGAGACTTTTTCGCATACGTCTTTAAACCAGCGGGAGCGAGTAATCTTATTAATAACCGTATAAGAAGTGAATTTAACTCGGAAGTCGTTATAAGTTATATTACTTATTAATAGTTAGTTATATATTCTCTTAATAGCTTAAACTCGGTTATAATCAAAGAATCGCTAGTCTAAGGCCGTTAAAACGTCGGCGGCAGTATTAAAGGTGCTAATAAATTCGAGGTTTATATATTAAAAAATAATAGTCTTTGCCTCGCCAGCAATACATTAAAAGTAAGCCTTAATTTATAATAGTTTACTCTTAAAGTTACTTAAGTACTTTTTTATAAATAATTTTATCTTTATCTTTTAAATATTATACTCGATATCGCCCTTATAATCGCTAAAAGGAATACGGGAGTACTTAACTTTAAAAGGCTTTATAACTTAAAGTAAATTATTTAACTTTAATAAGTAATAGTCGGTAATTAACTAGAGGTCCGCCGTAAAAACACGTATTAATCGATCGTTTTAAAGGAAAGGAGTATAAGTCTTTTAGCGGAGGTTATTAAGAATATATTAGTCGAGGGCTTACTTAATAGCGGCAGCAATAATAAAGCTAACGGAAATCTTAATTAATTAATTTACTTTTACTTATTAAGCGGAGGTAAAGCCTTTTATAATAGCGGTAGACTTTAGCGAGGCGTCGAAGTAATTTTAAGGTTTATCTTTTAAGTCGGAATCGGGTTTTTTAAATTTATTGAGTTCTTTTATAAGAGTCTCGACTAAAAGAATAAAAGTATTAATAAAACTTAATTATAAAAGGGCGCTTTTTTTTCTAAAGCTTCGCCGACGGGGGGAAGAAGTCGGAAGTAATAATAACACGAGGTAAAAAAGTATTTAAAGTTATTAATCGATTTATTAATTAAACATAAGTCGAAGTCGAAGTTCGAATAACACGCGTTAAATTATATAAGATAAGTTAACAGTAGGAGGTTTTCTAGCTTTCTTTAAGGTAATTTATTATTAATAAAGAGGTACTTATTTATCGAATAGGCTAAAGTATTAAGGTTTATCGTCAACTTATTATAAAGGTAAAGAAACGTAACGCGTAAGACTTAATAAAATATAACGCTTTATAATAAAGGAGTTATTAATCTTTTCTTATATTATAATTAACTAAAAGTTAATATAATATAAAAGATAACTTTATATTTAAACTTAAAATTACGCTTAAAATTAAAAAGAAAAGACAAAAAAAAAAAGAAGAGTTCTTTATAAAAAGGAGCATTAATATAAATACATAAAGGGTTCCCCTAGCCTTTCCCGATTAAGCCTAGCGCCATAGTTGCCATGCCAAGGTAATACTACGAGCGATGCCGAACTCGCTCGGTTAGAATACGAGGCTCAGGGAATCGTAACATAAGCTCTTTAACTTAATATTTTATTTATATATTTTCTTTATTTTCTCGAGCTCGTACGTTCTTCTTTCTTTAATATAATATATTATATCTTTTACTTTTTTTATTAATAATATTAAGCGCATTTACTTTTTAATAAATTATTAATTTTAATAAATTATTAATTTTAATAAATTATTAATTTTATTAAATTATTAATTTTATTAAAAACAATCAATTGTATTTAAAAAATAATATTAAAAATAACGCCTTTAGCCGCAACTCGAAGGGCAAAGAGCTTAAATGACTTATTAATAACTTCTTTATAACTTAAGGAAGCTCTGCGACTTCGATTATAAATTACTTTATTACTGAGACTGGCTTTAAAAGCTTTATAAGCTCTTTTACCTTCGTGTTTATTAAGCCTTTAATAAAGCTTAATATCGCTGGAATTATTAATTTTATTTTATTATAATTACCGGGAATACTTATAAATAATACTTTAATTATAAGTAAAAGAAAGAAGAGAAATAAAAGTAACGGTAGTAATTTATAATAAAATATATTTATTTATAATTAAAGTAGTAATTATTTAAAAAGCTTCAGTATAAGAGCTCAGGCCGCCCTTTAAGCTTTACCGGCTTATATAATACTTACTTAGCTTATATATTTTTAAGTTATATTATATTCGCCTCTAAAGCAGGAGGGACTTAACCCTATTAATATAAATTATATAGCACCGCTTTAGGCTTAAGTCACTTCCGCTTAAGCTTTTCAATTAATACGACTTACGCTAAAATAATATAAACTTATTAAAACTTTTATATTATACAAAATAAACCAAGTTTTAAATAATTATTATTACGAATTTATTTTTAATAATATAATATTTTAATAATTTATATTTTAAGCCGCACGACTTATTACGGACTTTATTAAAAGACTTTTTTATTTCGTAATAACTTAAATCATATTAACCTTAAGTACTTTTAGTTATTTATACTTTAATGGAAATAATATTATTAAGTTCTTTAAAATCTTAAAGCAGCTTTTTACGGCTCGAGGTATTATAAATAACGCCGAAAAGAAATAATATGTCGTAAATTATTATACTCTCGAAGTAAGCCAAAATATCGAGTAACTCCCCGACTTCTTTAATAGCATTTATTAAGAGTGAATTAAAAAAGTTATAAAAGAATATCAAACGTTCGACCTTAAGTAATATTATTATATTTTTTAAAACTTAAAAAGAATATTTAATAATTTTAAATATATTATAGAAAATACTTTTAATCTTAATTTTAATAATTCCTCTGAGCTTTTAAAGAAGTTGATCGAGCTTATATGCGAAAGAAAGTATTATAAAGCGGTAAATAATTATAAAGTTTTAATAATTTTACTAAAGTATTTTAAGCGGAATATTGGATTTGACTTCGGTAACTCGTGCCGATTCTACCTTAGAATAGCCGAAGGAGTTTCCACTGTTTACGCGGCCCGGAAATTACCTTCGTATTCCGGGAAATTACGCTCGTATTCAATTACGTAGCTCGTATAAGCTACGTAATTAGTTACGTAGTCGTAAAAGCTTCTAAAAAAGCTATTATTTTATATATAACTACCGAAGAGCTCTTCTAGCTCTTCAAGCAAGCAAGCAAGCAAGCAAGCAAGCAATTCTCTCTTTGATCACGTGTTCTCACCTACTGCGCTTCCTCATTCTGATTGGTTCGCCTATTCTCACAGGGAAAATATTAAGTATATAATAAGAAAGTAATAAAGTAAGTATTAAAAAGTAAACGTGAGAAATACTTATTTAACGAGTACTAAAGATATTATATATTTAAGGAGTATAATTTATTAAAAGACAAGAAAAGTATAATTTAAAATAAGAAAGAAAAGTTATAATAATAAAATCGTTATTATTTTTAAAGGATATTACCTTAAAGTCTATCTTAAATATAATAAGATGTAGCTCAATCACGTAACAAATGGACTTCTGAGGTCAACCCCACCAGTGGGTATCCGAATTCGTCACGCACCCGTAAAAAATAGCCGAACCTCACCAAATAATCTACTGTTTGAAAATTTATAATTAATTAATAAACAGAGGTATAAGAGTACTTCATTTTTGCAAATATATATTAACCTATATTCTATTATTTCCCAGAGTTTCGGAGTAGCATATAAGAGTGTTAAATAGTTATTTAAAGATACTTGTTTTTGCGGGGAATATCATAAGGAATTTATAAGTAAAGTCTAAATCAACCTATTACTATTTAATAAATAGACCTATTTGGAGTTAGTAAATTAGATTTTTATTGCAAACTGCGAAATAACAAGAGCCACAATTTTTATTTTATTTTTATTAGTAGTTGTATCTTTCCAAGGGCCTGAACAGGACGAGTTTAGGTGTGTTCTCGCCTAATTTTAGGCGGGTGCGTGACGAATTCGGACACCCACTGGTGACCCCACCATACTAGAACGGCTACAACGTTATTGAAGCTAACATTTTATAGTTGAGGTCAGTGATCAGGCACACTTTGAGCTTTTCCAGGGGCGGTTGGTTGCATGCGTTGCTTAAGGCCACCCATGTGTGGAGACTTAGATCTGGATTAGCTGGTACGAAGGAGTTTGATGAATGGTTTCGTAGCTCAACTTCAAACCCAAATACAGCAGTAATACGGACAACAAGCGGCTTCAAATAGAAGGCAGCATGAGATTGAAAGGACTTGCATTAGGCGTTACCTCACGGGAATTATTCCAAATAGTCTCTCAAAATGAACACCTAATTCTCACAGCCTCGCCCGCATACTTCCACAAACATAAGCCCCGCCAAACAACCTTTACCTCCCATTCTTCGTCTCCAAACTAGAGGGACTGGTTTGTGAAAATCAATGTTGTAACAGCATCACATCGGCTCATGTTGCGAAGTCGAGGTAGTCACCGAAACTCCGGGTGCGTTTTCGGCTGTTTTCTGGATGCGCAGTACCGCTGTAAGCGAGGTGCGGACTTGCTCGCCAGGTTCTCGCCAGGTTCTTTAGTACATGAGAACGCAGCCCAAACACGAGCAAGAGCTCCATTCTTGCCGGTTGTGGTATTCTGCTTAGATCCAGACACACTAGATTCCGACAGAGGTGGCACTGGAAATTGGAGGTCAATGTCCGGTTCCCGTTGAGCAAATGATGCTTCTGGAATGTCGACCGGTTCTGTCTCTTTAAAGGTATTTGCTACTAGAGATATCAAAATGTAAGCATTTTTATCTATACAAAATTCACTGGGCACTTACTTCTGGCATCTCGGGGTCAAGGGCGAGAAAAGCCGCCCATAGCTGTAGTGACCAAGGGTCGTCGAAATATAATTGCACGGCTGACACTCTGGGTTTGCCAGCCATCTCCATTTTCCAATACACGGTCAGAGATCCCGATTCCATGCTTGTGTCTTTTGCTCGTCGTAGTCGGCCGATTGGATTATAGGCAATCAGGATAACGTCTTTCCAGAGCGAAATGTCCCAAATCACCATCTTGAAATCACCCTTGTTCCGCAGAAAGAGCAGCTTGTGTTGAAACAGTAAGACCTCTCTCTCCTTCGGACGGCCATTATCATGAGATGTTAGGAGAGTTTTGTGTAGCACAAGCCTTCCAGCTGAGCCTTGAGCCTCCTTATCCCAGGTGTAGTCGAGCAAACTCTCAGGGAAGGTTGCCTGGTAGTGGGATTCGATTTCTAGCAAGTCATCAAAGGACGAGACATCTAGAGTTGCGTCGTAACCCTTAACAGATGGAATTATCAAAGCTTCAGGCTCTCCGTTCTTTATCCAAGAAAGACTTCGGAGGTCCGGAAAATTACTGAGAACAGGGCTTAGAGGTAAAGTTGTTAAAGGCTGGATCTGCAGGGCGCGTATGCCAAAAAGACTGGTTAAAGGTTTTCTGATGAAAGAAGGACTGCTATCTTGTGCTGAAAAAGCTGCGTCTGTCTGCACCGTTATTTCCTCGTAGGAAAACCCTAAACAATCCTGGAGTAAGACTGTATCATTTGCTCCGAGATGATTGAATGAGACTTGAAGGCTTTTAGCCACCCATTCGAACAGTCTGTTGTCTAATGAGATATACTCCTTGAAAAGAAGATTGAACGTGCTTACACTTCTAACTCGGAACAAAGAACCCCGCCACATTTGAACGATTCCCTCATCGAATAGACGGCACGGTTTATACTCGCATCTATATTGCTCAATGCTTCTTGAAAGCACCGGTGGGCATCCTCACCAAGTGGACTAATCCATTTTCCTGAGACCAGTACTGCTGGCCGGGTCGTAGAGTTGCGGGCACAGAGAGCCAGGAGCTCCTGGAGGCCATTAAGCTTGTTGAGGAACCTCTGGCAGGGTCCCAGGTGATGCCGCACAATGATGAGATCTTTGTTGGGCAAAGAGTTCATGATCGGAAAGAGTAATAAGAAATTCGTGCTCATTGCTTCGAGCCGCTCGGAATAGCTGAGGATGTTGTTTCTGGAAGGCGGAAATTGGTTTGCGAGTTTCCTGAGTTGCGTACTGATCTCGCAGGCGTGGCATGGTAATCGCGCGTTTATTTGGCACCGGAGAGATGCCATATCGGGCTCTTTCATTGCTTCGTAATCGACTAGAATACTTCAGCTCCCTGGGTGACATCTGAAAAGTCAGTTGAAGATCTATTCCCACTGGTTGTGAGGGGCCCCCAAGGAAGTGCGTGGAGGCCCTCAATTCCCTGTGCAGGTGGCGTTGCAATTCAAAACTTGCCAGCCACCAACAGAACCTTTGGAAATTTCCATGAGCACCGGTCACCCTAAGCAGTGGATCGCTCTCGAGTTTTATATCTTTAACGCCACTGAATCGATATAAAACTCGATATTCAGATTCAGGAGAGCAGTCTTTATAATCTATCAAGTTTTTGTAGTATTCGAAGCACTTTGAATTTTGGCAAAGATTTTGGCGGGGTGCGGCTGCTTGGGTTGACCAGTTGGCGAGTGAAACCCTCCGCTATTCTCTTTCGAATTGTCTTAACGCTACGCCACAGTCCGAGGAGGATTCTCTCATCGGGGAAAAAAAACAAAAGTTTCTTGCATTCTCGTTGGATAGGAAGGATAGTGCTGCCGCGTCAGTGTCTCGATAGAAATTTGGGAGTGTATCTATTGATCTGGGGGCGGGCCTTGCGGTCAAATGGAGGATTGTGAAGATTTAAGTTAAGTTCCATTACTTCCCTCTCGTTGCATCCTCTTTTCCTTCACACCTTCAAGGCCGCAGCTCTGCTGCGCCATTCCTCTGGGTAGGGTCTTCGCGCCTCTACCTGTTTAACTCAACTACCTTATCGAGTCCGCGAGCGGGTTCGCGAGTCACCCGCCTGCAACGACATTACAAGCAGCAATGGCCCACAACACGTAGTTAACAATGAACACCCTGACGCCTTTTATGATTTGCCTTTCAATTATTTCGATTTGAACTTCCCAGAACCGTGGTTTCTTGGAGGACTCGTTGACAACGGTTTCACACCACAATATGCACCTTATCCTTCCGATAATCTCGCTTTTTCGAATTGGGCACCTTTCACTACAGATTCCCAGTCTCAATTACCACAGTACCATAACTTTTCATCGGCAAACTCGAACTCTCCTCAAGATACCCCTTATGAAGCGAGCGACCACACCTGGAGTCACGAGGCAGATGATTTCGAGAGCCTTTTCAATTGCCAGAGAGATGCACAGGGCTTGGACAACTTTGACAACTTCACTCCGTCCGCCACTTTTCCGCTTGCACAGACCAACTTCTCGCAAAGAAATTCGACCGCTCTTGTTTTCGAGCAAGAAATCACAGGTGGATGCATTGAAAAACAGCTGGTTGTTGCTGCACAGAATTTCCCATCGCGCGTCGGTTCGATGTGGCAGACTTTAGATGAACACCAGTCTACTTCTCCAGCTCCGACGGGTCCTATTCTCCAAGAAGACTCGCCACACGCCTCCGTCCCACAGTTCGGATTTAATGCCACAGTACTTGTTGAAACGGCCCTGTCCTCATCTCTCAATCCACAACTGCCTCAAGGCATACCACCAGTCATCATGTGTCACTGCCAATAGTCTAGATGTAGGAAAGAAGTTACTTCCGCGAGCCTTCTTCAGTAAATATAAAGCCAATTCAATGTTGTGATGTGCTAATTAATTGCAGTAAACATGCCATTTCTCATGCTGATGATACTCATATATGCCAGTGGGCCGCATGTGGTAATCCATTTCAGTCAAGAGCCTTGCTAAGGTAAGTGATTGTGGGAGATATTTATGCTCTTTCTTTGATTAAGGAAAAGAAACGGAAACTGATTCGCCAATAGGGGACATATCCAGACTCACACGAAGCCGTTCAATTGTCCAGAGAGTGGATGCACACACTCGTCTGCCAAGTCACGAGATTTGGCTCGTCACATCCTCACCCACGGCCTCAGAAGCGGAAACAAGGTATTTTACTGTACTGCCCAGGGATGTGGATATGGTATGCAAGGCCGAGAAACTCCATTCAAGAGACGAGATCATGCGAAACGACATGTCAAACGGAAGCACCCAACTCTGGCCATCGAGCCCATCACCATGCAACTTTAGGAAACTTCAAATCGAAATATTACAATTCAATCGAAAGCAAATCAAAATCACAAGAACATCAGGGCCGACATTGGGTTGATGCACAGGCTGTCCTCGATCTCATGTCGCGGCGTATGGATCAAGTCTTCACGGATGACCTGGTTCCAGGGCTTGGCTAGCGTAATCGCTGCTACTCATGACCAGCGTAATCGCTGTCATTCATCTTTAGCTTTTCCGAAACTAAGGCAGATTTCGAATGAGTGGCTTGGGTCGCCAAATAGCTACAGGAGGGAACGGTTTCTTTTAGTGGTATCGTATTAGGTATCCCGTTGATGGGCGCCTTACAGTTTACTGAGCATCAAAAGTTTCGCTAGTACATACTTTTGAGATCACGATTCAGGATGCTGCCAACTCTCTCAACCTAACGCTTCACGAATCAGCACTACAAGGGTCTTGGTTTCCAGGGCCCTGGCAGAGCCCGAACTCTGATAGCTTTGGCAACGTCTCTCAATGTTGGCTCGATGAAGCAATTTGGTCACTGTAAGGATGGCGATAGATCGCTGCTCGCACGTAAGTGGCAACGTCTTGGAAGGAAGTGGATATTCTGATATATAAATTATGAGCAGGCTCTCCAAGCTGCTCCCCTTCAATGAATGACTTATATATCATTTTTCATTATGGGATTGTGCTCCGTGTTTTGCTTCTGTTGTGCTCATCCCGGCCGTTCATAATAAAGCGGGAGCTTTCCCGATACCACTTTCCGCCTCGAGATGGTTCCACAAAGTTCCGAAACAGCCCAGACAAAACCTTGTGAACGCTGGCTGTCGATGGGAGTTCTTGTGCCAGAGTATCGGCGTGGTTGAGAGTACTTATACCCCGCCCCCGGCGACTAACATTTCGTGGTGACACATTCTGTGCTTGACTGAGAGCTTCGATCCATTCACTCGAGAATAAGGTACGTGATAGGGGTCGATGGTCGTAGGATATTAAGTCATGGCCAACAGCCGCGCTCAGGTGGGGAACTTTGGAGTATATAGATCAAACTCTGCTGGTAAATACAGAAGGTCGACTAAGATGTCTCTCCTGAGTCTTAAAGCCTTATTTCTAGCCTCGGTTACTTATTTCATATTTAAGAAGTTACCGAGATTAAACGAGCTTTTATAAAGCTTACCTTTATGTATAACCTTCTTCTTTCTTTACTTTCTTTCTTATATAATTGTAAATTTTAAGAGACTTTTGTTATTTTTATATATTTTCAATAAAACATGGGCGTTAGTCACACGTGATTGCCGTCTTTTAAAGAGTAAGCGTCATATATTTAAATTAATTTAATTAATGACTTTTTTGTTTAGATATTTATGTATAATATAAGAATAAATTAAACAAGCGAGTATTTTAATAAATAAAAAATGAATTAAAGAATAATCAACTTATAAACGACTTAATTAAATAATAATAAGCAGAAATTTATCGAATTCTTTAGATTAATATTTGGAATTTGCTAATAAATACAAAACACTTGCTTATAAATAAGCTGTCTATTAATAAAACCTTTTGATTTTTCATCTTAAAATAGATTATATTGTTATTAAGTTATTGATAAGGCTTACTAATATCTATTACTAATTAAGTGTTATAAATTAAATAAAGTATGTTTCTTACTCTATTTGAGTTAAGCGAGGCTCTCTAGATTAATCGAGACTCTCAGACTTTAACTGATTATATTATTAGTATATACTAACCCTCCTTAAGCTTAGTTTTATAATCTAGTCCTGATTAGGATACGGCTCTTATATTAATCAAATTAATTAATTATTACTTGATTTGATTTATTTGATTTGATTTTGATTAATTAAGATTTTACTTGATTTGAATATGATTAATAGCCATTAATCAAATCAAATCAAATCATCTTTCACGCTGCCCAGTCGTATCTAAAGGATAATATTAATTTCACAAAAAACAGCTCCTAATAATTCTTCTGCATTTCCTTTTTAACTTCTGGAAAGTCTGGTACAATCGGATGACTATTATCATCTTGTCCTGCAACAGGCGGAGCAACATACTCTTTTCTGCCAGCTTTGTGTACTCTCCCATTGATAACAATGACATTCAACTTGTCGTGGTCTTGCAAGATTGTGATGTCGTCAAGTGGATTACCGTCAACCAAAATACAGTCTGCATAGAATCCCTGTTGGATCTTGCCTAATTCATTCTCCCTCATGAACAGCTTCGCAACGCCCGCCGTAGCAGCAATAAGGGACTCCATAGGTGTGAAACCAAGCAACTTGACGAAATGATCGAGATCCCTAGCATAAGTTCCGTGAGGAGTCCAGGCAAATCCGTAATCACCACCTGGGAGCACAGTAATGCCTCGTTTGTGCATCTCGCGAAGGCCGCGGATCGCCGCATCCAGCTCCTTCTGATAACCCACTTGTTCTGCCTTCTCCTTGGTATACCCGAATGCAGCGGCATCGTTCACTTTTTGATCAGCCAGAGCATTGTGATATGAGGCGACAAACTCACAGGTAGCAATAAGCCAATTGATTCCGGGTGCGACAACATGCTTGGTCTTCTTGGCTTCAAGCATATCCATTCCCTCGTCGTCAATGTACGAGGCGTGATAAATGACATCCACGCCATGCCTCACACACATTTTGACAGAGTCTCGAGCCCTAGCATGGGCACATAGTCTTTTCCCGAGTCCATGCGCCTCATCTACACAGGCGGCTGTTTCCTCATCCGTGAAGTAGCAGTCCTGAGCAGATCTGATCTCGGTGATCTGCGGATGTTAGAAAGAGACTCTTTATGAATGATCTATGGCATACTTCTTCTCCACTCATGCTCAACTTGATTTGATCTACGCCGAGATTCACATGATGCCGTATAACTTCTCGCATCTCATCTGGCCCATCGGCATATGCGGTGATGCCAGCAACAAGATCTCCGTCTCTTCTAGCTATTTCCTTTCCGTTTGCGAGGTATCGAGGACCTGGGATATCACCTGCGTTAATGGCATCCCGGATGACAACGTCAAGTCTCTCCTTTGCAGAGGCCGCTCCAAAACACCTAGCAGACATTAGAAAATACCCGCAAGAAAGTTTCCCATACCATACATAGTATAACCCGAATCAATGTAGCATTGAGCACTTCTTGCTGTCAGGAGCACATGCTCCTCAACTCCCAGATCTCCCAAGCGATTCAAGTCGCCGCCATTCCAGGTGAAGTGTGTATGGGCATCACCAAGACCACTCATCAAAGTCCTTCGTCGTCCATTGAACACCCTGACTTTGGGGTCTTTCTTCAGGTCATCGATGTTCGGCACAACCCCTACTTTGCTGATCCTCTCGCCTTCGATGAGAACATCGCCATGATACGGTTCTCGCCCAGTAGAGTCGAGAATGTTGACGTCTGTGAAGAGGATCCTGGAATCGGGATGGGTCCCAAGAATACCGTAATCCTTGGGTTGAAGAGCTTCGTCGAAACTGACGGCATTGATGTTTGCGATGTTCCTCGGCTGGCCTCTGTACAGCTCACTATCGGTACTTGTCTGGCTAAAGCTGGGGAGAGGATCGTCTGTTCGTGAAGGTGCCATGCTAGTAGCACGGAGTGTGAAGAATGGTGTTGTTCCAAAGAGATTTGAAAGACGACAATACACTCGATGGTTTCACATGAATCTTCATACAAACCTTTGAGAGAGGCGGAGACTATAGTAGACTCTTGTGCTCTGACTCCTAGTAGTATAAATTTCATTTCCCCGCGTTTTGAAATAGCGCCAAGGTGAACAGAACTCGGAGATCGCGGAGAATGCCTTTAGCATCCATCTCCTGGTGCGAATCTAAGACAACCCTCAGACAACATCCGAGTATCGGCAATGTCCTTCTAATTGGATCGGGAATGGAGAGAATTGCGGGGTGCAGGCGATGTTACTTTCTAGCCGTCTTGATTGACTGACTTAGGTCCCCACGATACGTGCAGATTAGGTCTCCGCCATCTCCGCGTTACCAAAGCAAGCCTAAGTCTACGAGAGCGAGTATTGGCAGCTGGGAGAACTCCTCGGAACAAAGGCGTTGGTAAAATTTAGACTAGTCGTTTTTCTCCGGGCGTGTGACACCTGACCGTCTAGATGATGATTGCTTCGAGGGGTAACTTAGTTTTACACAGACGACTTGCTCATAACCTCAAGCCTCCAATCCACCCCAGCTACTCGGTTATTCTCAAAGAAACGTTTTTTTCCATCATGGGGTGGTTGAAGCTCGGGAACCGGACGACAATTGGGGAAACGGCACCTGCAGTATTCCATGGTGATCTGAAGATTGCGACAGAGCACGTCGAGAGTGTGTCCTGTGATGGTTCTGCCCGAAGAAACTACGTTCCTGTCAACACTTTTTTGGCAGACAGTCAGCTTCCCTTCATCTGCCCAGAGGAAATTGTGCGGAGAAAATCAAGAGAAGACGGTGGCATCTGTAAGCTTCCAAAAATCGCCACTGATCTTTCGTTTCGAACTTATGTTTTGAAGTCATTGTCGTAGATAAAGTTGTGTATGATTGCACCTAGTTCATCGCAGAACATCCTGGGGGAGAGTAGATTATCAAATCATTTGGTGGAGCAGAATGTAGTTGGCAATTCTGGAGATTTCACGGGCCAAAGGAGATGGCAGAATTCGGCAGGCCGCTACGTGTAGGCAGGACTGAGGGTCTTCTGAATAAGTTCAAGGAGCCTTCAAAATATGTTGGGCTCCGAGGGCTTGGAGCAGATGAATAGTTTTGAAGTTATAAAACAGTAAAAGAATCTCAACATTCAACCACCGCACCGTGAATTGTACATCTCAAGTAACTTTCTCACACCTGTGATAATGCCGTTCGAGAGTTTCCACATCCAAAAATACCAATAAACCATCATGACCTTCAGCACATCCCGCTAGTGAATCGAAACCCTTTAGGATGGCTCAGTGTACATCGGAAAGACTGGGATATTGATAGGAGTAAGTCCACCAGCCCATAGTCCTGCGACTCCAGCCCAGTCTAAGTCACTGTCAGCGAAATCCTCAACGAACCTTGGATACTAACAACTGAGAAGCGCAACTACGAAGCCTAGAGCGCTTCCAGCCTTCTCCAGAGTGGTATTGTTGAGCATGTATCCACAAGCCAGAAGCATTAAAACTATATCCAAAAAGAAGAGATCCAAGAACAGAACCCAGGAAGATCGCATTGCAGCTACGGTGAAGATCACTGTCAAAATGAACCAAGCCCAGAGGTACATCGCAAGTGCGTTTGGAAATTCGGAGTTCAACTCTCCAGTAGTAGGATCTGTATAAGCCGCAAGGATACCGGTACCAGGTATATAGATCATGGCATATGACAAGTTGAAAGCGCCGTAAGAAGGAAAGACCGTGGCACCAAACTGCGGAAATTAGTATATACTGAATGCAGCGTTGACGTTGACGGATCCTGTAAACTCACCGTGTTACCGCTGACAAACTCCATAATACCAGAGATGAACTGGCAAAGGCCACCAAAGAACATGAGAACACCAATCAGAACATTTGGGGTAGCAATACCTCGGACTTGCACACCAAATATCGAGATGAGGAAGATTCCTGCGGCCTAGTGAGTCAACAGACATAAGGAATTATGGAGATACATACCCGTAGCGAAGGACAATAGTCCAAGAGGAGCTGGATTTGCTAGGCTTCGATGAACCACTGGCAATGCAGGCTGAGTTCTATCATCTATATGACCTCCGGCCGTTTGAAGTCGTTCGAGTTGTGCAGCGTTTCCGCCATTTGCGTTCTCCAATTTTGACGCATGGTCGTAGCTGTCGCTACGGGGTGCCATTGTGAGCAGAGGTAATCAGCCTGTATAAAATCTAGAATCTGTTCGGGAATATTTGAATGGTTAAACTTAACAACTGTGCGGAAGGTGTTCTTTAAGAATAACGAGACCCTGAAGGCACTAGTCCTTCATTGAGGCGTCTGGAACCCAACGATCGATCTTTCAAGTTGTTTTGTCTCCAGGGCTCCTTAAAGCCAGGGTGGCTAGCTCATGCACTCCCATTTAATGAGCTGTAAAGCAGTTCTAGATATTTTTTGAGGCTTGAAGGAGCTGGGACTGTCGAAATCTGGAGTGCAGAGATACAAGGCTCATATCCCCTCATTTATTTCCCCCGCAGATCTTGAGACATCCTTGCTTATCCCGCAATAAACAACGACCAGAGGGATTGGCCAACCTCCTTGGAAGGAGAAGCAATGGTGAAGCCAAGGAAAGACGCACGGGGAAGACGGAGATGCCGCGGAGGTGATGCGGAGATGGCGGACATCGCGGCGTCGACGCAGCAATGGTGGGACTGACTAGACTTGGGGTTAACCCTTTCCATTTATTGGAACCGGGGTTGGGTAAGTACTGTGAAGAGAGTCATGCCACACTGTGGGGCACAAATATGTGCTGTAAAGCTTTGGTGGGGTTGAGCTTCGAAATTTCAAGACCTTCAACTTCAAATTCTCCTTCGCTGTTGTATCGTTTCCTCCACCACTCAACTATTCTTCTACCTTTGATATATGACCTGTTCCCAAGTACAAGAACCAGTTTTGTGAAGTCACCTCGTTCGGCAAACTCAACAATCCCAATTTCGACATGTCGACAAACGGCCAAGTCAACGGGCCGCGACCACGACTCACAAACTATGTGGCTTACAGAGACTCGAAGGCTTTACTCCAGTCTCTAATTGGACATCTTAATATCGAGAAGTCGACGATTCAACCTTTGAGCTTTTCATCTGGAGCTCCGCTTACCAACCTCTACCAGGTATGCTTCTCCCGTTCGCATTTGATATAATATCCTTTGAATACTTGACCTTTTGATATCCCATTCTGGACAGACCCTTCCAGCTACAAATTCTGCGTAAACCTTGCTAACCAGAACTTCAAGGTTATTGAGATTGGCGAAGAAAACATAAAACCTACCGGCGAAGTCATTCAGCTCTCATCCGTTCAAATCCTCCCTCCTATCAGCGGTCGAGATATCCTTGCAGTAGGGAAGAACTATTTCGAGCATGCTATTGAGTTTAATACATCTGGATATGACTCCAGCGACAAGGCTGATCAGCCAACTCACCCAGTCATCTTTACCAAGAGGTCCACAAGCATTATTGCACATGAAGAACCAATTTTCCCACACCCTGGATTCACCGAGACGGTTGACTACGAAGGGGAAATCGGCGTTATTATTGGAAAAGCCGGCTTCAAAATCAAGGAAGCAGATGCTATGAGCCATGTCTGGGGATATACAATCATCAACGACATGACAGCCCGTGAAAGGCAAAGAGATCACAAACAATTTTACATCGGGAAATCTCCAGATACATTCTGTCCAATGGTACTTCACGCATCCCCTGTTTCCAAGCTGTGGTCTCTTACATTGCACACAGGGCCCAATCGCTGTTCCGGCAGGCGATCTACCGAAGACACTTCGCGTGCAAACCCATGTCAATGGCAGTCCGAGGCAGAATTCGACTACCGATGATCTCATCTTTTCCGTTCCTTTTCTCGTTCAAACACTGTCGGCAGCTCAGACTCTGCAGCCTGGAGATGTTATTGCCACTGGAACGCCGGCGGGTGTTGGATTCGGGCAGAAACCTCCCGTTTGGCTAAAACCGGGGGATGTAGTCGAAGTCACTGTCACAGGACTCGGAGTCTTGAGAAACGCCATTTCCGAGCCCACGGCAACTAATCAAACAATTGCCCGGATTGCAAAAGCTTCGCACATTCCAATCAGCAATTTGGACAAGAGTTGCGGCGGTGTTGGCTTGACACAAGTTAATTCCAAGCAATTGTACTATCGACAGACTGGTGATGCTAGCAAACCTCCAATCATCTTCATTCATGGACTTGGGGGCTCATCAGAGTTCTATGGTCCATTGATCGCATCCATGGGGCTAGAAAAGACACACTCTCTCCATCTGGTCGATCTGGAGGGGCATGGACTCTCGCCGACATCCGCAAAGTCCACAATCACCATCGCAAGTTACGCAGAAGATTTCCTTGCACTGACACAAAACGCCAATGTCTCGCGGGCCACTGTCATAGCTCATAGCATGGGTTGTCTTGTTGCTCTCACTCTCGCCACAAAATATCCTGACCTAGTTTCCAAACTTGTACTACTCGGCCCGCCACCTTCGCCTGTACCCGAAGTTGGTCGTAATGCATCTGTAGCACGAGCATCCACAGTCAGGAAGTCGGGGATGGTAGCTGTTGTTGACGCAGTAGTTACTGCTGGTACCTCTGCCAAGTCAAAGTTAGAAAATCCTGTCGGCATTTCCGCTGTGCGGATGTCTCTCCTAGGTCAAGATCCCGAGGGCTATGCCAAAGGATGTACTGCACTTGCAGGATCATCTGAGGCTTTACCTGTAAACCAAGTCAAGGCACAAACACTGATTATAACTGGCGAAGAGGATAAGGTATCACCACCACAAGTCTGCGAGAAGTATGAACAGGAGATCAATGGTGCAAAGATTCGGATCTTGCCACAGGTTGGGCACTGGCATGTGTTTGAGAATTTGAAGGGGGTATCGGATGCTGTTAGCCAATTCCTTTTAGGGTAAATGATCTTGTGTGCAATGAATAGAACTGTATGGGAGTCGGTATATTGGTCTACGCCAACAAACGAGATATGCCATCGCCATTCTTTCCAAGTCCTTTTTTGGTCTATAAGATTTTATTCTCAAACAATTTTACAGGATCCCAGATAAAGCAATTTTCTTCTCTAACGCGTAAGTTTAGTAAATTCCGTAGCCAGCGTAATTACCCCATGTCGTATTGTTCCTGGGTAAGTGATAAGGCTCCCAACATCTT
The DNA here is from genome assembly GCA_020746875.1 of Rhexocercosporidium sp. MPI-PUGE-AT-0058. Taxonomy (NCBI): domain Eukaryota; kingdom Fungi; phylum Ascomycota; class Leotiomycetes; order Helotiales; genus Rhexocercosporidium; species Rhexocercosporidium sp. MPI-PUGE-AT-0058. The sequence continues at coordinate 2,920,868 of JAGTJL010000005.1, read as the reverse complement.
TGCTAAAATGGTAAAAAATTGTGCCTTTGCTAGAAACAGCACATCAACGTGACTACCTAGTTATTCTTCGGAATACAGTAGACAGCCTGGGGAAAAGACTTTCTTCGTTAGAATAATGGAATTAGCTCCCACGTGATCGTAGATTAGCTTCCCATGCGAATGGGATAAAACGGACGGCCCCGCTTCAGATTTCTAGCTTTGACCAACATGATTGGCAACTCTACGGCCATGGAGCAGCAATATCCATACACTTCGATCTCTTCCCACCGTGCAAGTTCTCTGATACCTGCAAATGTCCGTCAGCCAATCAGTTGTGAGCCTTGTCGACATCGGAAAATCAAATGCTCGAGGACGAGACCTGCTTGTGACACATGTCGTCGGCGGGGCTTCGTCAATAGATGTGTCTACAAGGGCTCCCAGGGAAACGACACTCTTCTGCCTCATTCATCCTCAAACGATGAACTCTTGATTCGAATCAACAACTTAGAACAACTCTTGAGGCAGAACACTGATATCTCCCTTCGCCCGCCGTCCGACGGACAGATCAACAATTCAGTCACATCTCCTTTCGAAAATGGTCAAAATTCTCAGCTCTCGCCGGATTCTCTATTATCTGAACCTTCTTCTCAACCCGCTGGCTTTTCCGAGCAACCGACTTCAACAGGATATGGAGTCCTGACATCTACTCCCGAAGGAAATGTTCGATACGAGCCACGAACGTCACAATGGACTTCAGTGCTGGCAAATACCGGTTTATCAATCGCAGCTCCTTCTTTGGATGACCCAAATGATCCTGGGATATCATCCGGGTTCCCATTCGACTCTTCAGTAGCCTCATCGATTGATGAGATTTTATTCATCCTCCCGCCCATGCAGCAGTGCGACTATCTGAAGAAACAGTACTTTTCAGTATTTTCGCCTGTGAGAAAGGCCCTCCACATTTGTGTATACCTGTTGACAACCTTCAGCTTTTCCATATCCTGCATAATCCTACTTTTGAAGTACAGTATGGTAGATTTGTCGAGGATCCTTCTTCCACGCCAGTCTCATGGTTAGCGATCTTGTTTGTACTTCTCTCCTTGGCAGTCACTAGTCTCGAGGAGCATGACCCAGTCCTACGAGACCTTGCACGAGGGAAAAACTCGTGTGACAACATTCGCATGCTCAGCCGGCGGTATCGTGAAGCTTCTATGAAATGCCTTGCTAAGCAAGGTGTGTTCTGGGGAAAACACAATTTACAGTCACTCCAAGCACTTGTCATGCTTATATATGCAATGGGTCACAACCAAGATCATACTTGGGTTCTCCTTGGTAATCCCTTAAATGATCTCTGCTTTCAACTTCTGACAAATCCAGGGATGTCATACAACATTGCAATTGCCCTTGCATGCCACATAGATCCATCGGCCTTCAACCTTGACCCCATTCACTCTGAAGAACGAAGGCGATGTTGGGCAGGTCTCATGATGCTTTACACTATTCAGAACACCACTATTGGAAATCCAGACCCAGCAAGGAAAATACACGGCGATGTCGAACTACCAGCTGACATCGACGATGAGGCTATCACACTCACTGGTATTCGGGAAACTTCCAATGGGCCAACGCAGATGTCCTACCTACTGTTCAAGTTCCAGCTGTACAACATCACCGTTCAGATCTGCAGTGAGACTTTCGAGTCCTCAGAGCCTAGTCGTGCAAGAATCCAAGCCCTAGATCAGCAGATATGTCTAGCTCAAGAGAGTTGGGAAACCCGATACCTCGTGGACACGACCTTTGAGGAATTGCCGTCTCATCATGCAGTCCATCTGCACATTCTACACGCTTACTCCCACCAACTTTTCCTCTTACTCCATCGACCCTTTTTTGCACAATCGATCCTTGGACTCGATGTCCCGAACGAGTCTCAGATTCGGTGTATCGCTTCCGCAGAGGCCCTACTAGACATCCATAAAGTTCTCTCGGAGAATCCAAGCTTTCGTCCATACATGTGGTACACCAATGGACTTGGCAGCTTCCTTGCCTTTCACGCTACCGCGGTTTTGGCGGTGGCTTTGATAATGCCAATCTACAAGCCGCAGTACCAGAAGTTCAAAAAAATCTTGGAAGATACGATGGAGAGATTCGAGAAGCTAGCTGGGAGGAGTAAGATTTGCGAGAAGGCTTCGAGGATACTGAGATTTCTCCTGTGAGTGCGCAATCCCTCGTAGAGAATTTTTCTTACAATCACAAAGAGCAGCACCTTCCCCGAATCAATATAGCACATTTGATTTACCAGGTACACCGAACGTATCCACACAGTGGATGAATTCCGACCAAATACGGTTTTTCAGCCAACGCTTGCAGCCTGAGCAGTGGCTTGGCCCTTCCAACATGGCTTGGGTGAGTTTTCAAACCTGCCTCCTTCATCCCTTTACGTATTAACGTTTAGATTCAGTCCGAGTGGGACAGCCTTGCTAGACAGCCAAATGGCACAGAGGCCTGACTTAGGGTCAAGGGGGGGGGAGGGGGGGTTTCTGGAGTTGGCACCTCATTTTTACAGGGCTTTGAGTAGATTCAATGCAGACTTGATTCCTGTCATTTACGGAATTTGAAGAAGGTTGAATGAAAATTATGAAATAAAATAGAAATTTTTCGCCATCTGCAAGACTTTAGAAACCCAGGTCTTCATTGTCCATCACATGGCTCAATTCTTGCACTTTGCATCTTTTTCGTCCCCTTCGTGCCAATCACACTCTGGAAGGTGGCCGCTGCCAGCTGTAGTAAAAGTATATCAGCATCAACTTCCAGGCACAGGGATGACGACACAAAAACCAAGCTAGACAGGGGAATACTACTTACTTGATCGGCAGTTGTCGTCCGTATAGTAGCCACTGAACCCCCGATGTCAATAAAGTTTCTTTTTAAGGAATTCTAACGATGTTTTCGTTGAGGCCTGCACTCACGGGACATAACAACCATAGTAACGACCGGGAAGGGTGTACTTCCGAGTGAAGTACCAGGCACTGCCGAGCTTAGTACGCACCCACTTAGTAAGGGGGATAAAACAAGATACGCACGAGATGCCTTCAATAGCAGTTGCTTTGCAGCGGGTATAACATTCAAAGGGGATGTTCTTGACGTCCCCATCGATCTCAGCTACCTTATAAGTCCCAGATGCTGTCTTGCTTGGGAGCCACCAGCAACCGACCCAAGTAGCAACGTGAACGATATCGCATTTCTTGTCACGTTTGACAAGTCCGACTAACTCTGCTTCGCTGTCTCGATTGATGAATTTGGAAGTTAATGAAGCAAGACCTCTTCTATTTTGAGCCTCGGTCGAAGGACTACGGACAGTGACAAGCCCCGAGGCGAGCACCACTATGGAAAGGAGATTGCCAATAATGGAGAGCTTCATACTTTATCTCAGTGCTGTTTAGAGTGGTAGTCCAAATGAAAGTGACAAAAACTTCTAGAGGAATGTCCGAAGTGGTGGTGTTGACACATTATATACTCAAGAGAGTTGAAACGATTCTAGTAACTAGCAGAGACGCTAGCCATGCATGAAATACCATAGGCTGTAGACTGCATATCAATATATGCATGTCTTCGGATTTACTGGCTGTAGCATTCCAGAATTAGATCACGGCTCATAAACCTCTTTTCCAAATTTTAGAGGGGTCGTTCCTCCTTCAAGAAGTTTTCGTCTGGAGCTGAATTGAGAAAATCCGATTTCACTTAGAGCCGAGACTTTGTATTTCTTTGAAGAAGAAAGAATTCAAGATGCTAATCTCGCACCTCTTTCTTTGTTTGCTCATTTATTTGCAAGTTCTGATGTTGAGTACACCATGTTTAGCAGAAGGAATAAATATGGGGCGAGCTTTGCTGTGGGTTTCACCCCGCATGTTTGTTTTCCTGTTTGTTTTCTATAAAGGCACATCAGGAGACTTGAACCTGCGGATATCTCTTGAACTTGATGCACGACGATTCTTCTTCATCTAACGTGGCCTATTAAACTATTCAGTGGCGCCTAATGGGTCTGATTACAAATGAACAGCTTTCAGCCAGTGGCTGAAGATCAATTTAGAAGACCCAAGGACTATCCATGAATAAGAAAGTATGCATCCATAAGTTAAAACGCAGTGACAAGTCGGGCAAATTTGGTCGAGAACGCTTGTGTTTATATTGTGGCTGCTCTACGTTTTAGGCTATGTGGCACAGCTAACAACAAGCTTGGTTAGCCACAAGAGCCGGGCAGAGCCAGAAGCTGCAGTACCTCAGGTGGCGACAGTGCATATACTGAATGAAATCAACAAATTTCAAAGATTCACATTCACTCCTCTATTTAGATTCATGTTTAATACATCTGCCTTGAGTTGTGCTCCGCAAGACCCGATTTTATCCCATTGTTTTGCCGAAACCAAGCGAAATAAAAAGGGGCTCTTAAAATAGTTCCGTAATCCTCCACATGACTTTAAGTCGTAGCCCCCAGGAGATCAAGTCAGGGCAACATACCTCCTAGTCCCAATCATTCACTGAGCCCTTGAGCTTCTAACTTGTCTAGGACAGCTTTTGAATTGGCAATACCGGAATTTTAGCTTTGCCGAAATCTCCAGGGTCCCGGAGGCGGATTTAAGGAGCTGTCTGTAAGCGTTGCGACCATCTGCTTGAATTTAACGATCGAATCACCGGCTTCACATTGAGTTATAAGAGAGTCGTTCAGAAATAAACAGGGTACTGTCTAATCATCTGAATGGACTTACACAACTCAAATAATCCTTAAGTCGAGTCAAAAAATACGATTGCACCAGTACGCACTACAACTTGGCAAGAACGTTTTTTAAAACAAGAAGTGATAGGATGTCTAGAAGACCGTGGATATGAAGTAACAAGACATGTAGGAAGCGCGAATCCGTCATTTGATGTTCCGGATCTGATGGGAGCTCTCGCAACCAAATCGAACTAAATTCCCCGGGAAGAAAAAATGGCTGCACCCACAAGAATATAGGAGAAATAAACAAGACGTCGGAAAGACTAACTATAGGGCCCATGAAGCAGGTCCTGCGACGCTAGTGTTAAATTGTGCATTTGATTGAGCGACTTGTGCCTTAGATGCCGAGTCCAGAGCCCGCAACCCAGAGCCATAGTCAAGACTGGTTGTTTTTCTTTGTTTTGAGGACCAACCATCAAGATCTAATTATATCAGCCACTTCTGGTACAGCCGCAACTAAAACCGCCGTGATCTCTTTCCAAACCTGAGCCTGCATCCTCTTTCCTTCCGGGCTTGTAAGCATAGGAGCCGACACTCTGTATTCCGGTCAGTCCATACTCTCACAATATTGGGACAAACATCTACTTACATAGCATATTCCTCCTTCGTCAACATCGGGTTCCTGAACGTTCCATGCTGGTCCGGCGTCGTTGTTGCAATGAGAACAAGAGACCTTGCTCCTACATCAGCTGGGTTGGTAATGAAAAACATTAATACCGCTTCTACGATTTTGAAGAAGAAGCCTTTGTTTGCGAAATCTCGAGCGATGTTCGTCCGGATCATGCCTGGGCAGACGATGTTGACGATTGGGGAGGGACTGAGGTGGTCAGTGACGAAGCTCATGTTAGCGAGTTTGGCCAGGAGTCTTACCAGCCATCCTCATCGACCGCCAACTTCGCAAGCTCCAAAGCACCGTAATGGAACAATAACTTCGAAATGCCATAATTATGCACGCCTGACACAAAGTTTTTCGGATCATTTCGAGCTTCTAGGACACCTTGTTGTGGGAACTTGGAAATATCGGGCCTGTAATGGGAGCTGGAGCCGACGAAACCGAGGTGGTGAGTTTGACCTGGTTTCTTGATTTCTCGTAGCCATGGTAGGAGGAGAAGGCCTAAAAGTATGGTGGAGAGGGTGTTGACTTGCGTGTCTGTTTCCCATCCCTCTGGTGATAGTTTGAAGTCAAAGGCATGGACCCCGGCATTCTGTCTGGTCAAGGACAGTTTGTGATGGAAGGGAAGATCAACTCACAAGTAGAACAATATCAATCTTCTTGATCGTAGCGCGGACTTCCTTCACGAAGGCCTGGACGCCGGCAAAAGTATCCATATCAAGAATCATTACATGCACCACATCTTTCTTCCCCGTCCTCCTCTCGATCTCGAATTTCGCATCATTGCCACGGGAGAGAGTCCTTGCAGTAATGATAACCGACGCAGCACCGAGATTGACATAGTGAATAGCTGTTTCAAACCCAAGTCCACTAGTCCCTCCTGTGATGAGAATTGTTTGTCCTTCGAAGGATAGGGATGGAGGAAGAATGTCTGTTTTGGTCTTGGAGCTGAATAAGACTCTCGAGATACCGAACCACAGGGCAGAGAGACTCATCTTTAGTAGAGAAACGGATGATCAATTGTGGACAGATAGATGATTGATAAAAAGTTAGGATGAATCCATGAATTTATCATATTGCGGACCGAGAATCTAGCCGAGACTGCGAGTCTGTGGCTTAATGTTGTGCCGGTGCCCGCGGTTGATCTTACGACTCATATGTCTTTGGTGAAAGGGTGTAGTAAGCAGCTGATTACAAGGCTGGGGGCTCGTGTACAGTGTCCAGTTACAATAAAATACGAGACTGGGGTCTGCATCGAAGGCGGGCAATGGTTGACGTTCGCACGCCAAGAAAGCCAACCATCAATGCAAGATTGGATGTATAAATAATTCTACTTAACGACTGAAAGCATGAAGATATTTATTGCTTCGCGGCACTGTTTGATATGTGAAAAAGAAAGAGTAACTAATTCTTGAGTTTCGAATACGGGGGCGAGAGCGAGTGCGAGAGCGAGAGCGATACGAAAGGTAGCCCAATTTATCACTTTTGGCATCACACAGATGCGGGATATTCAAGGACGAAAAGACGCAGAGTGGTATATTTGCAGTAAGAACCGCATGGAACCCAAATCAAGATCCTACACAAAATCAAACAATACAAATCCAAGAGCAGATCTCCAGACCCATCTGCCAGCGCAAAACATAATCCGCCAACTCCAAATAATGCAACAGGTACAGTACAATACAACCAAATAGACGATCTACAACGAACTCCCCTTGGATACATACCGTCTCAGGATTTCTGCCTCTGGTGTGTGCTTGTTCTCGGCATGGTCGACGGGTCCATCTCCCCTCTCCCCGCTTCTTCCCCTATCAATCGTAGCGAAATCAACTTCGCTGGTTGATCGCGGGAGCCCCTTTCGTTTCCTGGGAGAAGTCTTCTCCTTCTCCCGACCCTTTCCTTTGTCTTTTCTATAGTCCACACTCTCGTTCTCTACAGAGCTGTTACCGGCAGTTCGCATGCCTCTGAATTCTTTCACGACTTCTGCGAAGCCTTCTTCCAAAGTCTTCATACGGGCGAGCATCAATCGTCCCATCATCCTCTCCGTTTCTGCTTCTTTACTCCTGCTTCCTTGAAAGCCCTTCAATCCACCAGTCGCCATTGCCATTTGAGTCGCGAAAGAACTTGGTACAGCACCTAACATGCCCGGGCCATTGTTGTCAAGCCCCATCTCTGACATACCCATGTCGAGGCTGGATCTCCGGTGCCTGATCTGCCTGGTTCTGGCTGCATTGCCGGTGAGCTGGGAGTCTAGGTTGAAATTCGGTACCGATTGGAAGTTTTGGCGACCTGGTAGAATTGGTCGAGGTTTTGTCTTGGGAAGAGCATGGACCTGCTTTGGCGTTTGGTGACCACTAAGGCCAGCAGGTGTATGGGTACCTGTGTTGGTGGCGGAGCGGTACTTTGCTGTCAGGGGTCTGGATTTCGGTGGTGATGCAGAAGATTGGCTGTCCTCAATTGGATTGAAGAGAATTGTCCCAGTTGACATCGTTCGATCATGTGAGCGACGCTGTTGAGGAGGAGAACTCCTTGGTGGCGCTAGGTGTCCTCTCGATGAAGCAGCCGACGATGAAAATGGCGGAGGTGCCATTCGGGCTGGTAATTGGCTAGAGAAATAACCATCCGCGCCATTCTCCTTATAGGACGTCGTGCCATGGCTTCTGGTTCGAGTCGTCTGCTTCTCTAACTCTTCGCCATCGTGTGTGTTGAGCTCATCATCCCCATCGTCCTCTGATTCCTGGGCATCCTCATTCCTTGTATCAGTGCCGTAGTCATGGAACCCAGTTCTTGACATGAACTCTGCTGGGTCGCTAGCAACAGATCTAGTCCCAGATATGCCGCGTTGCCTCAACAGAGTAGCCTTCCTTGCTTTCCGTCTCATCTCGAGCCGATCGACGATCGAGCGATCCTGCTCTTGAGGTGGACTTGCATCAACCCCTTCTTCCATCCAATTGTTTACAACACTGTGAGTTTGTCGTTCTTCAAAGTGTTTCCGGCCAGATCGTAACGTCTCGGGTCGTGGAGCAAGTCTGAATACTTCATCAAGGGCGTTGTCGTTCTGGTAACCAGCAATAGATGCTTGGCGCATCCGAACGCTTGGACTGAACAGTGCCATCTTCGCATCTTGGAAAGATATAAGTCTCTTTCGACCACGATGACTGTTCTCGACCAGGTCCATAGGTTCGAATACGGAACGAGCGAGGAACACTTTCTCGTAAGCGTAGATCGTGAAGAGCAGAGGGAAATGGGTCGCTTTGATTACAGTCCTATTGGCCTTGATGAATGACCGGAATGGAATGATGAATCTCAAAGGCGTTAAAAGCCAGGCAAAGATGTTGCTTGGGGCTATATCCCGTAAAATTAGCGTTGTCACTCTCTAGATAAGCCCAGGATTGATGATTGCATTGCGCCTGCGACCATGCCACTGTAGAGAACGGGAACTTACCGACGTAGGAGAATAGGGCATCATTCTTTACCATGCTGATTGTATTGACAGCAAAGACAAATTGATGTTCTTGATCAGCATTCGAGACAATGGCCATGAATGAGTTCGTGAGAACTGTAATCAAGATTGTGACAACTAAGAAGTGACAGATGAATAGGAACAAGACCAAAAGTGCCTTTCCGAGTGGATTATATGTTGGCCAGGCTTCCCAAGCAGCGGGAGTGAAACCCATCAAAATCTGGAAGATCTTGTATGCAACACCAGCTGCATCATACTCATCTTCTCCGAAAGACAGAGTGAATGCGACGAAGAAGCCACTGCAAGCAATGAGAATCAGAACAAACACTGCCACAAGATCGACCGCCATGAGACGGAAAGCGATCAAAAGCTGAGAGAAATATCGGTAGTGATCGAGAACGCTGAATAGTCGAGGGAAGAGGAGGATGGCATTCGTAGCAAGAACATCGTAGGCCATGCTATTCCACTGATGCCGTCCAACACCAACGAGGAGTACTCCATACAGACGCATGCAGTAGTAAATCGAGAGCAGGAAAAGAATACCCAAGTCAAAGGCGTTCCAGAAACTCATGATATAGAGACCGAATCCTTGCTCGTTGAATCCCACCACCTCGTCCAGCATGAACCCTGCACTCCAGAACCAAAAGACAACCTCAAGGGTGGTGATTTCCACAGATCGCTGTGCCAAAACCGCGACAAAAAGACAAAGCAGTATGAACAGGGAGCAGGTAGAGAAGAATTGCCGATATCGAGGAACTCTCAGTCTTGATAATTTGAATAGAGATGCATCTCTTGGGTCGTAGAGAGTGACGGTCCTCCTAGATTGAACTGCCTGCTCTTGGTGGTGCAGGACTGGCATGTTTGGGGATTTGGGTGAGTGCATTGATCCATATCCCACTTGCTGGTCGGAAACCTTGATCAATGGTGTGGTCACATCCGTCCCTCGGCTCGGTCCTTGAACAGGCGTTGAAGGTTGCTTTCGGTGCAGGTTGTCCGCAGCGGAATGGAAAACAATCGTGCCTGCCCATATAGCTTCCAGTTGCTGTACCACCAGAGGATGTGCTAGGAACCGTTTCGCAGATGCTCTTATGGCAACCTCCAGAGTCGAGATCCTAGCAGCAGCTGGCCTAGGTTTAGGCCCTCCATTTTGTCCTGCTGTGACTATAACAGATGTAGCCAGTCCCTGGAGAGGAAAGTAGTCATAAGATAGAGCATCAATCAACTCTCGGGTATTATACTCCTTCAGCAATTTGATTGCGATCAACTCGCACACCATAGCTCTCGTGCGACTGTTGCCAGCATTTCCTGGATTTGCCTGACTTTCCTTCTGAAATTGTAGACAGTTCGCCATCAACGCATAGAGGGTGGCCCGAGAGAAATGGGACGTCCGTATCTGCTGTTGCATGGGTTTGACAAGGAATTGAGAGACCTGGGGGGAACGAAGTTGATCCCAAGTCAATGTTGTCTCGGTCCTCGGGACAACAATGATTCGAATCGCATGCGTGAGGTTATATACTGGCAGGGCGTCTGCAACCGAAAGAAATTGAGGTTAGCGAAGGCTCGATGCGAAAGGGTTCGTCGATTATCATTCTCTCTGGGGATGGGCAGAAACAATGGAAGTTGCCAACCTAGATGCGCCGCCGAGAAGATTGGCAGAAGAGGCGAATGCGAATCCCCATCCTCGCCCTCTTCCCCTTCCGTCATATGCTCCCCTTCTTCTTCTTCATCGCCCTGGTCATTGTCTTCCTCGTCCTCTGTGTGTTCATCCTCCTCATCATCCTCGGTAAAGTCTGCGGCTGCATGTCCAGCGTAGGGAGAAGAGAAGATTGGAGGTTGTTCGACGCGTCGACGGGCTTTCTTAGGCCGAAGCAAAGAAGACAGCATTCTCGCAGAGGCAATAGATCGAGCCCTCCTCCAATGTCCTCGGTACTTGGCCTTCTTGCCCGCAAAAATCAACGACAATGGGTGCTGTGTGGTGGTGAGAGAAGGAAGCGGGCATCATCAAAACACGGCTGGAGAGGTGGATACAAGTAAATAAAACTACGGGTACTGTGATGAATAAATATGGGCATTGGCATGGCATGGGTTATCTTCGGCCTTGCCGGTCACCAAGATATTACCCTCACACCGCTGGCAGGAAGTGCGAATAACCTCATAAATGACCTGGACGGGATCAATTGCTTATCGCAGACGCGGGCACATGATGATGCTGAGGATGCAAAAGTGGATGGCGGCGTTGTAGAGGATGCAGCCATCATGAATCGAAAGCAGGGCGAGCCATGCGGAGTGCAGCAAAGACTGGCCGGTCTGAGAGCTTGACAGCCAATCGTTCCCGTCGTGCGCTGCAAATCGCTCACCGCCGACAACGCCATGAAAGATAAAGACTATCAGCTGACTCGGTACAAGGGAATGAGAATGTGAATATATGTACGACAGGTACTGTGATGTTTTGGATGAAAAATGCGGTATTGCGTTGTAGCATTGGGAAAGAAAGAGTAGGGCCAGAGTGTTCGGCGTCGTAGTAATAGTACAGCCTGTACAAGGCAGTTAAAGCACCTCGGCATATTGATAGAAACAAACCACTAAAGGTTTCCGTCATAGAAGCAACTATAGAATGAAATGTGGCGATGCACATGATTTAGCTTGGAGGACGGAACCATACAAATCATGTAAGTCTACTTACTTTTCTATCCAACCCGTATTGTATAAAGCACTAAGTGATTTTGATATCGATATTTCCAGATATCTTTAACACAACTAATTAGCTCACCAGCAGTCAGTCAGTCATTTAGATTGGAAGAAATAAATATGTACAAGGCTGAATACAATAAAGTGACAGCCTCGTGGACATAACTTACTTTATCCAGAACTGCACCAATAGGCGTGACTTCGGGAGTGGGACAATGACGAGCTGCAGGCACAAGCTCGCTTGTTCACCGCTGGGGCAAAGACTAGGCCAATCACAGACTAACGACCCCGCCGGCCAAGGATTAATGTTCTTCCGGCTTCGATTTTTTCTGCCAGGACCTGACAGCCTCGAAACTATTTTGTTCCTGTCTTTTTCGTTTCTTTCCATCTTCACCCCTCCACCCCTCCACCCCTCCTCCATCCCCATTGATCGCAATAATATACCCAGCATTGCTGATCAGATCTTCAAGACACTCCACTGGCTTCATCCCATCGACACTCACCACCCTTTTCCGGGACATTGAGCTGCCCTGCCGCCATCATGCCCGGGCAATGTCGACGCCCAGTGACGGCCCAGGTCGAGGGAGATAGCCTCATGGCTCTGGAGCTTCAGGATGGCTCCGTCTACCAGGGCTACAGCTTCGGTGCTGAGGGCAGTATTGCCGGAGAATTGGTCTTCCAGACGGGCATGGTAGGCTACCCAGAGTCCATCACCGACCCCTCATACCGCGGCCAAATACTGGTCATTACCTTCCCTCTTGTCGGCAACTATGGTGTACCTTCAAGGGAGACCATGGACGAGCTTCTCAAGGATCTGCCAGCACATTTCGAGGCCTCCCAAATACACATTGCTGGATTGGTCACAGCTTCGTACGCTGGAGAGGATTATTCCCACTACTTGGCAACATCTTCCCTGGGCACATGGCTGAAGGAGCAGGGTGTACCAGCTATCTACGGAGTTGACACTCGGGCTTTGACAAAGCGGATCAGAGAGGAGGGAAGCATGCTGGGTCGTCTTTTGGCAGAGAAGAAAGGATTGTCCAACGGACACACCAATGCCTTGACCAATGGCACATCTAGCACTGAGCTTGGTGATGACTGGAGAGCTTCTTTCGAGACGATTGACTGGGTGAACCCTAATGCCCAAAACTTGGTCGCAGATGGTAAGCTTGTCCCTCAATGCTGAAGTCTCTGAAATGAATTCAAGCTCCAGTGGAAGTTCTCGGGGCTAACATCGCTACACCACAGTTTCGATCCGCAAGCCAAAACTATATACCCCAGCCCCTTCCACTGCTCTCAAGCACCCGTCTGGCCGACCTATACGGATACTGTGTCTGGATGTTGGTCTGAAATACAACCAATTGAGATGTCTGCTGCGCAGAGGCGTGGAAGTTCTGGTCTGTCCTTGGGACTACGACTTCCCGACTCTTGCTGGTAAAGACTACGATGGTCTCTTCATCTCCAACGGCCCTGGTGATCCAGCCATGATGGCTAAGACGGTCAAGCACATTTCCTCGGCCATGGCAGAGAACAGAACACCCATCTTCGGTATCTGCTTGGGACATCAATTGCTGGCCAGAGCTGCCGGTGCCAGTACCCTTAAGATGAAGTTCGGAAACCGCGGCCACAATATTCCCTGCACTAACATGGTGACGGGAAAATGTCACATCACCTCGCAGAACCACGGTTTCGCGGTCGATGCGGATACGTTACCCAATGACTGGTCTGAGCTGTTCGTCAATGCCAACGATGGTAGCAACGAGGGTATTCGGCACACAAGCAGGCCATACTTCAGTGTGCAATTTCATCCAGAAAGTACGCCTGGGCCTTGCGATACGGAATTCCTCTTCGACGTCTTCATTCAGACTGTCGTTGGGACGCTGAAGGACGCCCAGTTGCTCTTGGAGCCAGTCCACTTTCCTGGAGGAGATGCGGAAGAGAATGCAAGATTGAACCCCAAGGTCGATGTCAAGAAGGTCTTGGTCTTGGGTTCTGGTGGACTGAGCATTGGCCAGGCAGGAGAATTTGACTACTCTGGAAGTCAGGCCATCAAGGCTCTAAAGGAGGAGGGCATCTACACCGTCTTAATCAATCCCAATATCGCAACCATTCAAACATCAAAGGGATTGGCCGACAAAGTTTACTTTTTGCCTGTCACCGCCGAGTTTGTCCGCAAAGTTATCGTTCACGAACGACCGGATGCCATTTACGTTACCTTTGGAGGCCAGACCGCACTGCAAGTTGGTATCCAACTCAGGGATGAGTTCGAGGAGCTCGGAGTCAAGGTTCTCGGTACCCCTATCGATACCATCATCACAACTGAGGATCGTGAGTTGTTCGCTCGCAGCATGGAATCTATTGGGGAGAAGTGCGCCAAATCTGCTTCGGCCAATACCACCGAAGAAGCCATGCGCGTCGTGAAAGATATCGGATTTCCCGTCATCGTACGAGCCGCATATGCCTTGGGAGGCCTCGGTAGTGGTTTCGCCGACAACGAAAAGGAGTTGCTTGCTCTTTGCAACAAGGCATTTGCTGCTAGTCCCCAGGTCCTGATCGAGCGCAGTATGAAGGGCTGGAAAGAGATTGAGTACGAGGTTGTTCGTGATTGCAGAGACAACTGCATCACTGTCTGTAACATGGAGAATTTCGACCCTCTTGGAATTCACACTGGAGACTCCATTGTCGTTGCGCCATCTCAGACATTGTCCGACGAAGACTACAACATGCTACGAACTACAGCAGTCAACGTCATTCGCCATCTCGGAGTTGTCGGAGAGTGCAATATTCAGTATGCCCTGAACCCTTTCTCTAAAGAGTACTGTATCATCGAGGTTAATGCTCGTTTATCTCGTTCTTCGGCACTTGCATCTAAGGCTACCGGCTACCCCTTGGCCTTCATCGCTGCAAAGCTTGGGTTGGGTATCCCGCTTAACGAGATCTCCAACTCAGTCACCAAAGTCACGTGCGCTTGCTTCGAGCCTTCTCTAGATTACGTCGTCGTGAAGATGCCAAGATGGGACTTGAAGAAGTTTACTCGTGTCTCTACGCAGCTGGGATCTTCGATGAAGAGTGTCGGTGAAGTCATGAGTATCGGTCGGACATTCGAGGAAGCCATCCAGAAAGCTATCCGAGCGATTGACTTTCACAATCTTGGTTTCAACGACACGAAAGCTCTCATGTCCATTGATGACGAGCTTCAGACACCATCCGATCAACGTCTCTTTGCCATTGCAAATGCCATGCACGCCGGGTACACGGTCGACAAGATCCATGAGATGACAAAGATTGATAAGTGGTTCTTGAGCAGACTCAAGGGTCTCAACGATTTCGGAGCCAAGATGAGAACATTCAATGCTAGCACTATTACTACCAATCTTCTTCGTCAAGCTAAGCAGTTGGGTTTCTGCGATCGTCAATTGGCGAAGTTCTGGTCTTCAAACGAGCTTGCTGTGAGAAGACTGAGAGTTGAGGCTGGAATCATTCCAGTCGTAAAGCAAATTGATACTGTGGCCGCAGAGTTCCCTTGCCACACGAACTATTTGGTGAGCTCATCCCCATGTTTTTGTTCCACTATCACCATGTTTTCTCCCAATTGAATGTCCCAAAATCCTTCCAGCACATTGTCATTTCCTCCACTCCCATTACGGGTCTACTGCTGACGCTGTTCTCTCTAAGTATATGACCTACAATGGCTCTGAGAGCGATGTTGACTTCAATGACCACGGTGTCATGGTTCTCGGCTCTGGTGTATACAGAATTGGTAGCAGTGTGGAATTGTGAGTACAGGGTGTAAAGTCCCTCATACCTTTTATGCTAATTTCCCTACAGTGATTGGTGTTCAGTCCGAGCAATCCGCACTCTGCGTGAGTCTGGATTCAAAACTGTTATGGTAAACTACAATCCGGAGACTGTCAGTACCGACTACGATGAAGCCGATCGTCTCTACTTTGAAAACATCAACCTTGAGACAATCCTCGATATCTACCAGCTCGAGAACTCTAGCGGTGTTCTCATTGCCATGGGTGGTCAAACACCAAACAATATTGCCCTGCCCCTCCACCGCCTCAATGTCAAGGTTCTCGGAACTTCGCCAGAAATGATTGACACTGCTGAAAATCGATACAAGTTCTCTCGTATGCTGGACAGAATTGGTGTCGATCAGCCAACGTGGAAGGAGTTGACCAGTTTCGAGGAAGCCAAGGAGTTTTGCACCAAGGTTTCATACCCCGTGCTTGTGCGCCCATCTTATGTCCTGTCTGGTGCTGCCATGAACACTGTCTACTCTGAGGCAGATTTAGAGGCATATCTCCAGCAGGCCGCCGAGGTCTCCCGGGAACACCCAGTTGTCATTACCAAGTATATCGAGAACGCCAAAGAAATTGAAATGGATGCGGTTGCCTGTGGAGGCAAGATGGTTGGCCATTTTATCTCTGAGCACGTCGAAAATGCTGGAGTCCACTCTGGTGATGCAACTTTGATCCTACCTCCCCAGGACTTAGAGCTTACCACAATCCGACGCATTGAGGAAGCCACTCGCAAGATTGGAGATGCTTTGAATGTCACTGGACCTTTCAACATTCAATTCATTGCCAAGGATAACGACATCAAGGTCATCGAGTGTAATGTTCGAGCATCCAGATCTTTCCCATTCGTCTCCAAGGTCATGGGAGTTGACCTAATTGAGATGGCAACCAAGGCCATCATGGGTGTTCCATTCCTCGAGTACCCCCAACTCACCTACCTCCCAACTGTGTTGGTGTCAAGGTTCCCCAATTCAGTTTCTCTCGTCTCTCTGGCGCCGATCCTGTCCTTGGTGTTGAGATGGCTTCCACGGGTGAAGTCGCATGTTTTGGTGTTGATAAGTATGAGGCTTACATCAAGGCCTTGATCTCGACCGGATTTAAGTTGCCGAACCGAAACATCTTGCTTTCCATCGGCTCGTACAAGGATAAGAAGGAGATGTTGCCATCAGTCATCAACCTCCAAAAGATGGGCTACAAGCTTTTCGCTACAGCTGGTACTGCCGATTTCCTCCAAGAACATGACGTGCCTGTTCAATACCTCGAGATCCTGGGGGAGGACGAGGATGACCAGAAGTCAGAATACTCCTTGACCCAGCATCTTGCAAACAACATGATCGACTTGTACATCAATCTTCCTTCTAGCAATCGCTACAGACGGCCTGCGAACTACATGAGTAAGGGTTACAGAACGAGACGAATGGCTGTTGACTACCAGACTCCTCTTGTCACCAACGTCAAGAACGCCAAGATCCTCATCGAGGCAATCGCTCGCCATTTCGATATGGACATCAGCTCTATCGATGCTCAGACAAGTCACCGAACCATTGTTCTTCCTGGTCTCATCAACATTGCAGCTTTCGTGCCTGGAATTGCCACACGAGGTAGCCATGACTTCCAAACTGTGACTCGAGCTTCCGTCGCAGCTGGATTTACCATGATCAGAATCATGCCACTTGGTCTCGAGGGATCCGTCACGGATGCTCGCGCTCTGAAGACTGCCCAACTGAACAGCAAGCGCGGAGCCAGCTGTGATTACAACTTCTCAGTTGCGGCGACATCTGCCAACGCAGACCAGATCAGCCAAGTCACTGGTGAGGTTGGGTCCCTTTTCATCCCATTCAACCACCTCTCGGACAACATCAGCAAGGTTGCAGCCATGACTGCTCATTTTGAGGCCTGGCCAAGCTTCAAGCCTATCATCACTGATGCGAAGATGACTGATCTGGCTTCAATCCTTCTCCTCGCTAGTCTCCACAGCCGAAAGATCCATGTCACCAGCGTCACGACGAAGGATGATATCAAGTTGATCGCTTTATCAAAGGAAAAGGGCCTGAAGGTCACTTGTGATGTTTCAGTCTACTCCCTGTTCCTTTCCCAAACCGACTTCCCCGAGGCCAAGTTCTTGCCTACCGCCCAGGACCAGAAGGTTCTCTGGGAACACATCAGCATCATCGATGTCTTCTCCGTCGGCAGTCTTCCCTACCAGCTTGCACATGCTGCTCAAAAGGAAGCAAATGCGGCAATTGGTATTGCCGATACCGTCCCGCTTCTGTTCAGCGCTGTCGCTGATGGTAGATTGACGGTTGATGACATCAAGGCGCGCCTCCACGACAACCCCAAGGAGATTTTCGAGCTTCACGAACAGGTTGGGGCTTCCGTCGAGATCGAAATCGATCGTCCCTACACTGTTGTCGAGGGAGCTGTTTGGTCTCCGTTCGTGGGAAAGAAAGTCCGTGGATCAGTGCAGCGAGTCATCTTCCAGGAGAAGACAGCCTGCTTAGATGGTGAACCTTGCTACGATAGTGTTGATGGCAAGGACATGTCATCTCATTTGATCGATGCACATTTGGCTGTCCCTGCGTCCCCACTTGCCAAGGCTGTTGGCTCTCCTGCAATGGGACCAAGACCTGATAGTTCTCACGGACGAAGACTTTCAATTCTTGGTGCCCCAGCCATGCGGGCCGCAAACAGAGCCCGTTTCCTCGACGGTATATCTGCGAATGCTCAGTCCCCAAAGGGCGCTTCTGCCATCTCGGATGATTTGGGACCCCCGCTCTACCCGCAACCCACGATCTCTCCATCGTTGCAGTCTCTGCTTGGCCAATCGCCATTCAAGAACCAACACGTTTTGTCTGTCAACCAGTTCACTCGTCAAGATCTCCATCTACTCTTCACTGTTGCACAGGAGATGCGCCTCGGTGTGCAGAGAGAGGGCGTTTTGTCCATCCTCAAGGGACGGGTTCTGATGACAATGTTCTACGAACCATCTACTCGCACATCAGCTTCCTTCGATGCTGCCATGCAAAGACTTGGTGGACGAACTGTTGCTATCACCACATCGCACTCGAGCACCGTGAAAGGCGAGTCTTTGGCTGACTCCATCCGCACTTTGGGATGCTATGGCGATGCCATCGTTCTACGTCACCCAGAAGAAAGCAGCGCCGCCACAGCGGCAAAATTCTCCCCGGTACCGATCATCAACGGAGGCAACGGTGCAAAGGAGCACCCAACCCAAGCATTCCTCGACCTGTTCACTATCCGTGAGGAACTCGGAACAGTCACTGGACTCACAATTACCTTTACTGGCGACTTGAGATATGGTCGTACTGTTCACTCCCTCGTCAAGCTTCTCCAACACTACGACGTGAACATCCAACTGGTCTCGCCCAAAGCCCTGGCCATCCCACCCGAGATCCGCGAGTTGATCAAAGCCAAGCCCGGACAACTCATCGTCGAAAGCACGGAGTTGACACCAGAGATCGTTGCACGCAGCGACGTCCTATACTGCACTCGAGTACAAAAGGAGCGATTCGACGACTTGGAGGAGTACGAACAATTGAAGGATAGCTTCATTGTCGATAACAAGACATTGAAGAATGCGAAGAGTACGATGATTGTTATGCACCCGCTGCCTCGTAATCGTGAGATTGGTGAGGAGGTCGACTTCGACCAGAGAGCGGCATATTTCAGACAGGTTTGTTCCCCTCCCCTCCCAAGCCACTCACGGCTTAGAAACTATATATGCTAACCCACTGCAGATGAGATACGGTTTGTACACTCGCATGGCGCTGTTGGCTCTGGTCATGGCCCCGTAAATAGAAAATGTGTGTAAAAGAAACATATATAGACTGCTTGCATTAAGGTTTGGTGGCTCGTATCGGCGTTCATTGGTTTTCATTTCTCGGGGGTGGGTGGAAAAGTCTGCATATTGTCTGTAACTAGTCTGCAATGAAGTATGCATGGGACTCATTGAGGAATGCTGTCTCACTCGCATCCCTGCGAATCTGCGATTTCATTTATAGATGTATGATTTACGATATTTAAAATAGAAAGGCGTAATAGTTCTCTGGCTGTCGATAGAATCCGGCCTAGCCTACTGGTACTCCGATCAATATACAGTTCCGTGAGGATTCCCGACATTTATATATAACGAACCTCGAGGCTACCTTTTGTATGCAACGAGCATTTCTCCAATTCACTTCCCAAGTATCTTTTTTGTTTTCCGGGTGTCTTTCTGCGTACAGGTTATCTTGCTCACGGGAAACTTCTCATGCACAAACATGCAGCTGCCCCAAATGCTATGATCTTAATCCAGAATGAGACCGATACGATCGAGGCGATTACTTCTATCAATTCTCTATGCACAGAACAGTTACCAATGATGAGCAATCAGCCTCTCAGCATGCATTTGCGAGGCATGACCGCCTCGTAAAGTTTACCCGACCATTCTTCCCCGCCCGACTCAACAACCCAATGCCAAGGAGCCTCACTCTCGACAGTCCGTATTCTATTTTAAATACCCGATCGACGAAGCTAAAATGATCGCCAAGGCACAGGGCAGCTATCTAGATACTCGATCATTGAGCCAATGCTACCCAGCGTCGAACCTTACGCATCGCGCTACCGAAAGCAATGATCGGTCATGTTAGATTGATCTCGAGCAGGTTTTCCAAATCGAGGAATTGCAGATGTTGAAATAGGTTTTGAGCAAGGGAAGGTAGGATTAGAAACACGTGGAACCGGAAGATTTACCACACTTCCGGGGCTTTCTTTCATTCACAGCGATTGATGTCTCACGGATATCGGAACGGCAGTCTAGTAAGATGATGATCGTTAGGGGATCAGCTCGTCTTGGATGGCGGATCTCCTGAAGATTGGGGTTTTCAGTCTCTGGTGAGCTTAGTTGGAAGTATTAGAGCGAGAAGGATAGATTGTGGTACTGACCTGAGACTCTAGATGTTGAGTGTGAGCTTGATTCTGAATATCTGATCTCCTGAACTAATTTTTCTACTAGGCAGGGGTTATGCCCTTCGAAATATGAGATGATAGTCTTTAGTCTCTACATCCTCCTGCACGGCTATCTGCAAAGAGAAGCCCAGAGAAGCAAACCGAAAGCATACTGTAGCTTCGAAAACCCTCGCTCTCACCTTCTCGAGTTCTTGGATCTGCAAGCTGACTGATCGAGAACAATTTAGGTCATAACGTATTCTCTACTTACTTAGACAGCGAAGACGATCCGCAGATGCTCAGTTTCGCGGCGCAGCATGCAGCCTCTGATGTTATTTACACTTGGCCGAATATTTTCGGTCAGCTACCTGGTTGGCCAAGCGGCTTCCTGCACGATGTGATTCAATAGTTTGGAGCCTTTCGTAGTTTTTCTTACCTCATCGTTTGAGGTTGAAGCGGCCAGTGGCAAGTCACCAAGCAGTACACTCCGATACTCTTGGAATTTGTCTCATTTACCACAGATGGTCTCTTTTTACTTACTCCTATGCCGTATTGTGCGTTGAAGTACTTTGTTTAATCAAGGTTCAGATTTTAATTCCTTATCCGCATCGGTATTTAGTGGAGTTTGCTCGAATCGTGCTGTTCACCACATGCTTAATGCATTCATTGAAGTGGTATTCCACATTTCAACTATTACTCAAAACACTTTGAATCTATGATTCATTGGAACGATTCAAGTTTCCCACGTGTGGTTATTCATAGCTCTGTTAAAGACTCAACCTATTAAAAAAGTGGAAATCAAATCCCTAGTTGCCTGTTTGGCTGTAAGCAATTGCGAGGCTGGGACGAGCTATAAAGTCACGTAATAAATCTCTAAATCCTTAAATTCCTTAAAATATGAAGGGATTTAAGGGATTTAAAGAAAATAAAAGTTTTATAGAAGATCAATACGTTTATTATTAAATAAAAGCTTTATGCTTGACTAAAAATAATATCTTACTCATACTAGTTATTATTTTTTATTATACGTAATATATTTACATCTCGATTATTGAGATCAAATATAACCCACCGTATTTACACCGAGTAAATACACGGACTGTGATACCTTATCCCTCTGGCATTCGATTCCAGGGTTTTTCGTATATTTCCTCCACGTCAAACTTAAATTTGTGTTACGAACACCCCGCGTCCCGTAATACTTGATCCCGGGACAGCGTAATATTCGGGATTATAAGCTTAAAAAAGTAAGAGTTTTAAGAGAAAGATACTAAGAGAGTATTATTCTTAGAAGTATTATTTTAAAAGACCCCAATACTTAAGATTTCATAAATTATATATTATATAATTATTATTATCGGTAAATAACTAAAAGGCAGATAAGCTTATAGATTTCGCGACTCTTTTACGTGACGACTGCTAAGATTAATAAACTGCCAGAAGTTTAGCGGTTTTAGCGGTCGTAAGAAGCACGAGAGGTTTTATATAAGACTGGCACGTTTACTATTAAATAAGAGCTTCATACTTAACTGAAAATAATATCTTAATTATATTAATTATTATTTATTCTATTATATATAATATATTTACTTTTTAATTATTAAGATTAGTATAACTTACTATATTTATACCGAGTAAATATATAGACCGTAATACTTTAAGCACTTTCTCATTCGAAATACCGACTCACGTATATTATATCGACTCCCACGACTAAGGATTAAGTATTTAGCTCCTGAGGTAATACTATCGGCCCGCCGTTATTATTAATCCTTAAAAGAAAAGAACGTAACGTTACCGACGACAAAAATAAAGATATGCCCAATGCTTAAAATAATCTTACGCATAAATTTAAGGAAACTTTAAAAATTAAGCTTTTTAATACCTTTTAAAAAAACCGAAAGGACTTAAAGACTTTTATTCTTTAAGTAAAACTTTATTAGTATTTTAATAATAATAAATTCTTTACCGACGAAAGCTACGCTTTTTAAACGGTATCGTACCTTAAAAGCGAGGCTATACAATAGATCGAGCTATTTCTTAAGGATTACTTCGAATACGAAGCTATTTATAAGGTTATACTTATTATATAAATTATATTTAAAACTTAAAGAGGATTTAAGAAAGAGATTCGACGAATATTCGGCGATATTAATAAAATTAAAATAATAGAAACTTACTTATATAACTTAAAGTAAATTAATAATATAATAGCTTATGCTACGGAATTCCAAAAGCACGCTAATAAGACTGGCTAGAATACTTAATTATTTATTAATTGTTACCGACGAAGACTTAAGAATTATATTCGACTAAAGCTTATTAAGATCGATTTTTAAGTAAAAGATATTCTTATTCTTATCGAATTAACAATTAAAATCGATAACTATTTATACGAATTTAAACGCGAATAGTAAACGTACGTAAAAAGAGGCTAGAAGCAGTCTAGCTACCGATAAAACGAGAAGCGCCGATAGTAAAGCAATCTTAAAGATAATTAATAATCGGATCCTGTAGAGTGCGATATTATTTATAAGAAAAGAAAAAGTAAAGTATAATAAACGAGATTATCGAAGGAAGTTATAAATAAGCGGCCGAATATGATTTTCCAGGATATATAATAAGTTTATATTATAAGAAAGAAGCTAAAAAGAAATAAATTAACTTTATTAGACGAAAAGCGTACGAGTTTACCGGCGTATTTCTTCTTTTCTTATTAAAAGAAGTCCAAATCAGCGCTACTTACTATTATATAATAATAAACGAGCTTAACGCTAATTATATTAATAATCAAATTAAGAGTAATAGCGGTAAGGAAAATAATAAGTAAAGCGAGACGGATAATAATTATATCCGCTAATATATAATAAGACCCGAGTCTAGCGATTAGATTCCGTAAAACGAGCGATATATTTATTAATAAGTATCCGAAACTACGCGTAAGGCATAAAGCTTAAAGAATATAATAAATATTGTGGTGGGGTTGACCTCAGAGGCCCATTTGTCACGTGATTGAGCTGCACCTTGCTATATTTAAGATAGCTTCTAGGGTAACATCTTTTAATAATAATAACGATTTTTATTATTATAACTTTTCCTTCTTATTCAAACTATACTTCTCTCCTTCTTTAATAGATTATATATTCTAAATACGTAATATTTCAAGTACTTGTCAAATGGGTATTTCCTACGGTTACCCTCCGGCATTTACTTTATTATCCTTTTATTATATATTTAGTGTTTTCCCTTTCATATATTTTAGAGACCGACGTAAGGAGCAAGTAGAAAAGCTAGAGTGAGGTACGTAGAAAAGCCTAAAGGCCCCTTATACTAATTATAAGGACCGAAACCAATAAGTGCTCGAACTAGTATAGACTTATTTACTTAGAAATCTCCTAGCCTTCAGAATAAAATTAAATACGACACTTTAATAGTCTCTTATAACTTAACGAGAAGCACAGAAAATCTAAAAAGAAACTATTTACTTTTAATATAAGAGTACTTAGATTACTAGAAATGCTAGCTTTAACACGTGGAATATTAATACTAAAAAAAATCAGATTAAAAATAACTGGATTACGTTATTAAAAACGCCTTAATCGATATTAAAGTATATTTAATACTTTAGAAACGAAAAGTAAATTATTTAAAATAAATTCAGTAAATTTTAACGCTAATTATACTTTTAATAAGCGTATTTATTACTTTTTTCCTTTTCTTTTCTATTAAAGACTTACTTTAAGCTGGCGAGATAAAGCTTAATAAAAAAATATATAAGGTTTTACCTTATGCTTTTTTAATTAATTTCAATCTTAAGTTATTTTACGCCGAAATTAACTTTAATAATAATAAAGCTTTTATATTTAGCGAAATTCGTTTACTTTATTTAAGTTTATACGTTCGTTTATTATAAAGACAAAAGACTTAAACTTCGGCGTCTTTCGGGCTCTATTACCCCGGGAGGAGCTTAAAGCTATAAGCTCTTTAACTTAATATTTTACTTATATATTTCTTTTGTTTTCTCGAGCTCGTATATTCTTCCTTCTTTAATATAATATATTATATCTTTTATTCTTTTATTAGTAATATTAAGCGCATTTACTTTTTAATAAATTATTAATTTTATTAAGAAAAATTAATTATATTTAAAAATAATATTAAAAATAACGCTTTTAGCGGCAACTTAAAGGGCAAAGAGCCTAAACGACTTATTAATAACTTTTCTATAACCCGAAGAAGTTCTACGACCCCGACTATAGACTATTTTATTATTAAGACTGGCTTTACAAGCTTTATAAGCTTTTTTACTTTTGTGCTTATTAGACCTTTAATAGAGTTTAATATTACTGGAATTATTAGCTCTACCTTATTGCAACTACCGGGAATACCTATAGATAATACTTTAATTATTAATAAGAAAAAGAAAAGAAATAAAGGCGGCGATAATAATTTATAATAAAATATGTTTAATTATAACTAGGGCAGTGGCTATTTAAAAAGCTCTAATATAAGAGCTTAGGCCGCCTCTCAAGCTCTACCGGCTTATATAATACTTACTCAGCTTATATACCTTTAATCTATATTATATTCGCTTTTAAAGTAAGGAGGACTTAACCCCGTTAATATAAGCTATATAATATTACTTTAAACTCAAGCCACTTCTGCTTAGGCTTTTTAATTAATACGACCTGCGCTAAAATAATATAAACTTACTAAAACTTTTATATTATACAGAATAAACGAGGCTTTAAATAATTATTATTATAAACTTACTTTTAATAATATAACGTCTTAATAATTTATGTTTCAGGCCGCACGACTTATTATGGATTCTATTAAAAGACCTTTTTATTTCGTAATAGCTTAAGCCATACTAACCCTAAGTACCTTTAGCTACTTATACTTTAACGAAAATAATATTATTAAGTTCTTTAAGACTTTAAAACAGCTCTTTACGGCTCGAGGCATTACAAATAACGCCGAAAAGAAATAATACGTCGTAGACTATTACACTCTCGAAGTAAGCTAAAACATTAAGTAGTTCCTCGACTTCTTTAATAGCACTTATTAAGAGTTAATTAAGGAAGTTATAAGAGAATACTAAACGTTCGACCTTAAGTAATATCGTTATATTCTTTAAAACTTAAAGAAGATATTTAATAATTTTAAATATATTATAAAAAATGCTTTTAAATCTTAATCTTAATAATTTTTTTAAACTTTTAAAGAAGTTAGTCGAGCTTATATGTAAAAGAAAATTATTATGGAGCGGCAAATAATTATAAAGTTTTTAACGGCTTTATTTAAGCACTTAAGGCAGAAGGCCGGAACTTTTATAAAAGATAATAATACTTTTAATACAGAAAATATATAATTTTTTAATAAAATATACGTTAAAATAAAAGGCTTACTCCGAGTTAAGCGGGAAATCGATACTTTAATTAAAAAGGAAGTATTATTTATACAAATTACTTAAGCCGACCGTCTTCGACTCGAGTCGAGTAATAATAAAACTCCCTTTTTAACGGTATAATTCGGGGGGCTTAACCTTATAGCTCGCCTTAAGCTTATAAAGTATAAGGATAATTTTTTAGCTCGGGAAATCGACGACGTCTTTAAAAAGAGTTCGGTGCTTCGTCTTAAACTAAATTAAGAAAAGTATATTTAAGAAGAAGTTATTCTTATTATTAAGAAGCTGACTTACGATATTAATTAAGCTATAAAACGGAATATTAATATAATTACGGAAAGATTAAATAACTTACGTATTTTATACGCTATTATAAAGAAAAAAAAAGAATTTAAAGTTAATAGCCGAAGTTAAAGCTTTGTTTACTTACGAGTCGATCGCATATCCTAAAGAAGTTAAGGTATTTTATTAAGATTCTAAAGTAAGCTTTAAATATAATCGACGTTTTAATATAAAGGACGATATAAGCACCGGATGCTTCTTTTGCTTTAATAGGCCGATTTTAAGTATTAGACTTTAAGGATTCCACAAGTATTAAAATTAATGTCACGAGTTTAAGAAGTGATTTAATTTAGGAATTATTTATAAAAATAAAAATAATTATATTTATATAAGCTCTTAAAAAGAAGGAATAAAAGCTTAAGCGGTTTAATTTCCTTAAAATAAACTAAAAAGAGAAGTCTTTATTTTATAAATAATTAATATAAAAAGAGACTTAAATTTAAAGCAAAAAGAAAAAGTAGTTTAAAGGAAGCTCCGGGACGCTTAAGAAGCCCTTTTTACTTAATAAAATATTATGCCGAAGTCAGCCTTAAAAAGATTAATATTAAAAGTAAATTAAGAACCCTAGGATTATTTAAATATCCTTATTATTCGACTCTTTAATATAATAAGACTAATTAACGTTTAAAACGTATTTATTACTTTCGATTTAAAAGGAATAAATAATAGCTTTAAAATAATACTTATGAAAATAAAATAATAAAATACCGCTACTTTTAAAGCAATAATAAGAGCCGAATTATATATAACCGGAACTTTATTTTAAGAACGCCTTAAAGCTTAAATTAATTATAGAAAATTAAAAGTTCACGAAGAAGTTAAAAATACCGTTAGATTTTAAGAGCTTATAAACGTAGACCTTTTAGCTAAAGTATTTAAGGCAAAACTTATTTGGATTATCGCAAGGAATAATAATAATAATATTATTTTTAAGAAATTAAAAAAAAGCTACTCTAACCGTAAGTCGAAAAGGACCGATTACTGCTAAATTATTTTTTATAAGGATTATTTAAAAACGCGCTAAAAGTAACTTACTTATTACCGTTAAGGCGATTTTAGGCCGACCTTATGTATATTAGGCGCTGTCGCGGAATAATTACACGTTAAATAATACGCTAAATAAGCTTCTTACTTAAAAAGAGCTTTTTAAAAACTTAACTTTAAAAGAAATCCTTATTTTAATCGACTTATTAAAGATAAGTTAATTAAAGACTATTAATTAAGAGATTTAAGACTAAATTGCTATTGTTAGTATTAAGATTATAAAGTATATAAAAGCTTTTTAGAATTATAATTAAAAAAGGAATAATATTATATTTCAACGTTCTTTATTATTTTAAGCTAATATTTTAAATTCCATATTAAGAGGACTACGAGCTTCGCGATAGCTTAAACGTATTTTCCTTAAATAAGAATAACAAGTTATTACTTACTTTATTATATCCCGAGCTAGACTTATATATAAGCTCCAAGTTTAATAAAGGAAATAAAAGTATTAAGTCTTTTTAATATAAGAAATGCTAATTTAATAATTAATTTTTTGGCTATTATTAAGCTTAATTCCTTTCTTTAACTTAATACTCATAATTTTAATCGCTATTTTAATAACGCTTTAAAAAGTAATAGTTTTAAAAAGGGAACTTAAAGTTAACTTATTATTAACCGCTAAAGTTTACTTAGTCGACACACTTTAAGGACTAAGTCATAAGTAATACTCTCTAACGCCGAAGTATATGATTACTATACTTAAGAGGACGAGACTTAATAATATCCGAGCCACTCTTGATTCCGGCGCAGAAGTCAGTTATATGTCTTATAATGCTACCGTTTAATTAAAAGTCCTTATTACAAAAAGCGACTTTATAGCCTTAAAGAGTATTATAATGTGAAGGCTATAATAAATAAAGAAGCACGGCGCAAGGTACCAGGCAAAGAGCCTAGTAATTCTAAGGGTTAAGATTTAAAGTGGAAAAGTATTTAATTCTTTTAATTTTATATAAAGGAAAAGCCTTTTATATAAATCTTTAAAGGTTATATACTTAATTTTTTAAATAACGCCTTAAGTATTATTTCTTAACTAGAATCGCTACTTTATATCCGTCCTTAACCACAATAAGTAATCGCCTCCGATTACTTCCGCCTATTTATAGCTCGGCTTATTAAAAGAAGAAAAAAAAGAAGAAAAAAAAGATATTTTTTTAAAATAAAAAAAAGATAACGCTAGACTTTTTTATTTTAATATCTTTTTTAATTTATATTAAAATAAATAAAAGAAAAAGGTTTAACTAATTAATAATATATATCGACTTGTAATCCGGGCTTAAGGGTGCTTTTTGCTTTTTTTTATAACTCGGGCTAAAGTTACTCCGGTATTACGCTTATTTTTTGCCTTAAGAGTAAAGGACTTATCTCCGTTTAAGTCTTCCTTTAGAATAAGTAAAACGTAATTAACTTTTTTTAATTTACTTTTTTATAATTTACCGTTATTCTTGTAAAAAATATCTTTTAATAGCTAAAGCTTAATAATAGGAATAAGTAGTTTCTAGAGGGGTATTATTAGTCTTTTAAGTCCTAGATTACTGACCTTAAGATTAAGCTTAATTTTTAGCTTATTAAAGAGGCTTAAGGGTCTACCGGTTAGTGCTTTATAAGTCGCGGCAGTATTCTCTATTATTAATCGATTTATGAGCTTATCGTTCTTTACTCTTTAAGCCTCTCTTTAAGCTTTATCTTTTAAGTCGATTTCGTTAAAGCTTATAACTCTTGAACTTAATCTTATAACTTCCTTTATTATAATTAGTTTTTTAAAAATAACGTACTAAATCTTAAAAGCCGCAACTCTTAAGCCAAGATTAAAGGTTATAATTACAGTTTCTTACTTATTTTTATTTACGAGATTAAAAGTTCGCTTTAAATCTACTTAAAGACCTACGTTAAGCGTTAATATAAATACTCTTTCGCTCACGGCGACTTATAATCCGAGATTAAAAATTAAATTAATTATAACTTTACTTTTTAAATCTTAATTTAGAACATCTTCCGACTTCGACTGTCTTAAGAGTTCCTTTATCTTAACGTTATAACTTGCCTTACTTAACTCTTTTAAAACTATAAAATCAACGATATTATTAGCCTTAATAAGTTTAATCTCTTTAATTTAAAGTACTTAAGACTTTTTTTTATATAATTACTCTTCTCGTTCTTAAATTTAAATTTAAGCTTTATATATAATAATATATTAAAAAAACTTATACTTTTAAAAATATATAAATAATTCTTTTCTTTTAAGATTAAAGAAGTGGCGGACTTCTTTAATAATAGAGGAGTTAATTTAAGGTAGTCGTCTTATAAGGGCATTAAATAACAGGCTTAGCCTTATTATAAAAACTGCAGTCAAGAATAATACGTAAGTCTCTAATTTTACTTCCCATTAAAGGACCGGGGGATGCTATAATCGGAGGACAGATAATATAAGCTCATTTATTAAGACTTTATTTTTTAAACTATATTCGTTTACAATTATAATATAATTATTAGAAAATACGATAAAGCCTATAACGTCTTTTCGTTTTATTTTAATAACTAAGCGTAAAACAAACCCTTATCTCGTTAAAAGCGAAAATAAAAATATATTATTTCCGAGTAATTTAAATAAAAAGTCCTTAGTTTAAGCGTATTAAGCGTATTTTAAAATCGCGCTTTTCTTTTTTAAGTTAATAATATAAAAACGCTTATTCGACTTTTTATTAATAATAATATTAATATATAAATAAGAAATAAAGTAACCGGAAATATATTTAATAAGTGCCTGGCTAATCGGAATAAAATAATAATTAAGAATTCGTAAAGCTATTAATATAACTCTTAATCCGGGATTACGAATAGATTTAGCTTTTTAGTCGTTTTCGATATTAGCTTTTATAAAGTTAATTACGTTATAAGCTTCGATTCCGGGATAAATCAGAACTTTAAGATAAGTAATAAGTCTAAGATTATTATCTTTTCGACTTATTAAAATAATAAAATATAATCCGTAATCTTAGCGAAAATATTATTAAGAAATATTATAAATTATATTATATATAAAAACAATTAACGGATTAGTCTTATTTATATCTTAATAATAAAACTAATATATTTCGAATTCTAATTTAAAAAAGCTAATAAGCTTAGCTTTTTTAAAACTAAAAGAAAAGACATACTTAGCATTAAGCGGGAAGTCTAGGACGGAGTAACCAGACTTCTCGAGTATATTAAGAGCTTTTAATATTAAGTATTACTCTCAAAGGTCTTTAATTTATTTTAGATTTAAAGCTTATATTAAAGCTTTTGCAGTTAATTTAAAATTCGAATAGCTTAATTATATTTTATGCTTTATATTTTCTATATCTTTAGACTTCTTAAATATTTTAATAAAGCTAGGATTAAAGTAAAAGGTTTCCGGGTCTTCTTTATAATTTCTAAATTATTAAATGTTTTTTTAAACTTTTATAACTTTTAATTCCTTTTATAATATATTATAATAATCTATAAAGTATCGGATATAAAACGCGTATATTGTCTTTCTTTCCTTTCTTTTTCATATATCAATTCGTTTTATAATGAAATACTTTGCGAATCGCAAGCGAATCGCTAATAATAAATTTATTTCAAATAGGTCTCCGAATTTCAAGATGATTTTAATTAGTTTTAAAATCTTATAATAATAGCTTTTAATATTTAATTTAATATTAAATATATTATATTTTTCTTTTAAGAAAACCCTAACGGCGACCCTTAATCTAAGATTATAAGTTCTTTTAATAATACCTTTGGCTGGCTTTATAATACTTATAATATAAATAAAGTCAAATTCGGCTTTAAGAAGCGCACGAAGTTTTAAAATATAACGCTAGATACGGTTTATCGCCGCAGCCAGTAAATCCTCTTTTATTAGCTTAACTCCTGCCTTAAAAGCATCCTTCCGAAGTCGACTTCGTTTAGCGTTTATATATTTAATAATAAAGTCTTATAATTCCTTAAGAAAATTAAAGATTATATAAGTAAGCTAATTACTTAACTATTTCGGAGGAAGTTTAGCTAGCGAACTAAAGCTAATAATATTAAGCGGGGCTAGGTCGGGGAATTAATTTATAAAAGGAATTAAAGTTAGCTTTTTTATAACTTCTTTTAAGGATTTAATTAATATAAAAACCCGAGTTTCCTTTTATTAATTAGACTTTAGTATAAGATTTAATATAAAATCCTCTAAAGGATTTAAAATCACGGGTTCTTCGACTTTTAAGTTAAGATTATCGGTTAAAAGGACTTCGATCGGCTTATAAGGCTCGGAAAGATTAATTAAAAGTTTAAAGAAAGGGGTTATAAAAACTATAAAAAGCGGAGCTAAATTTATAATTTTATTAACTTTTAATTTAAGATTAGGAGTCGCGGTTAATCGTTCGATTGCTTTAAGAGCTTTAGTTTTTAATTTAAAATCCGGGGTCGGAGACGCCAGATTAATTACTTGAAAGGCGGCGACTTTTAATTCGAGATTAAGAATTACGATTGATTACTTTATTTTTTTAAGAATAACTTTTTACTTAATAATTATAAAGATATACGTCTCGCTTTTATTTAAAAAGTCTCTTAATAATATAATTTTATTTTTATTTATAAAAATAAAGAACTTATAATAAGAAACTTTAAATTTAATCTTAACGAAGGCTTTATTTAATAAAAAAATTTAGATTTTCTTAAGGAAGTTTACGTTATCCTTTTACATTATTTAATATTAATTAATAGTACTAGGCGAAAGCTTAGTATTCTTCCGACCTTTTAGCGCGCTTCCTCTTTCGATTCGCTTTAATTAAGCTTTATTAAAAATAAACTTATTTAAGGCTTTAATTATTAAAGGAAACGGCTTAACTTTTTCTATTAACGTAATAAGTTACCCTCGGGCTTTATTTTCACTTATTATTTTTATATAATATTTTCGAAACATCTTTATTCGATTAAAGATAAATAAACAATTAAGTTTCTTTTTATTTTTAAACCGCTTATCTCTTTTATTTATTATATTTTAGACTCGGTCGTAGAAATTCTTATTACTCTAATTATATTCCTCCTTATTAAACTTTTTCTCTTTTATTAAATATTTAATAATTATATTATATTAATTAACGAAATTATTATCTCTTACTTTTAAGGCTTATTTAATATTTTTATTTCTTATACTTATTAAGAATCGTTTTTTATCCGATTTAAAAGTATTAAAGACCTTTTTAATTTCGGCAGTCGAAGTTAACGTTCTTCTTTTAAAAAAAATAAAAAGCATAAGTCTTAATCTGGGATTACAAGTTCGCTTTATAATAACTTTAGATTTAGACTTTATTAACGTAATTAGTTTTTTAGAGCTTTTAGCGCTTAAACTTCTAATTAAATTAAACTTAAATAAGAATCCGGTAATTTCTTAGACTTTATTATTTAATATATCTTTTATTATAGCCGCTAAGCTAATAGCGATACGCTTTATGATTAGTAAGCCGGGATTATAAGTTATCTTTAGCTGATTTTCCACTCGGTTTAATTTAAGTGGCATTTTTATAAGTAAATTTGACTTTTAATCTGGGATTATAAGTCAAATTCGGCTGGATTTCCCGACCTAAAGTAGCTTTCGAAGTTTTTTGCGAGAACATAGCCTAAATTAAGAATTCTTGAAATTTAATATAATTAATATAAGAAATTAAAAGTAAAATATAAGGAAGGCTAGTTTAAGTATTTCTTAAGCGAGCTTATTAATTCTTTTGCCTTAAAAAGCTACTTCTCTTTTTATAATATATAATAAAGTTGCTAGCTTATTTTTAATTAAGAAACTAGTGCTTTTTATAATGTTTGCTTTTTAAATAAATACACGTGACTTTAAATTAAATAAAGTAAATAAATAATCTTAAGTAAGAGGCATTTTAACCCCGCTTAAAAAGTAATAATTATTAATAAAAGAGAGTAATTAACGACTTAAGAAAAGAAAAAATATATAAAATTAAGCTTTTTATATTAAGGTTTAAAAGAGAAAGCTTTTAAAATAAAAAAATAAAAAATAAAATAAAAAACGAAACGTAATAAGGCGTTTGAAATGCTTAAAAATACGCGCAATATAATTAAAAGAGAATAAATGAAAAAAGTAAATAAAATTATAAATTATAAAAATTATTAAAATACCTGTCTTTAATTATAATTAAAAGTAACTTTACTTTTAAAGAAATAAAAATATATAAGGAATTAAAAGGAAATAGTCTTATAAGCGGCTTTTTGAGCTTACGTTAATAAAAGAGGGATAATTTAAATGCGAAATAGAATTTAGCGCTTTTTAATCGCTAATAATATGATTTCGGCTTTAAAATCTTCGAATTCGTTATTATTTAACTTTCTGTTTAAGTCTTTAGAACTAGTTTAAAGGTCTAAATTTAATAAAAATAAGGTTTAGCCTTATTAATAAAATCGTTTTAATTAATTTATTAAAAAAGTGCTTCGTAAAGAAACTTTATTAAGTTCGCGAAAAAAATAATAACTTTTTTTATTATTTGCTTTCGATACTCAAAACGGTCTTAATTATTAATAATTAAGCTTATTATTTATCGAGAGATTAATTATACGCTTTATATTATACGTTAAAACTAAATCTCTTTCTCGAATCGGTATGTTTTTTATATTTTTTGTTTTATTTTAAAATGCTTTATTTGCTTTTTTATATCGTTTTTTTTGTAAAATAATTTCTTAAATGTCTTTATTACGTAGTTTTAGCTATTAGCACTTTATTATTAAGAGATTTCCTTTTGTTTTAATTTATTTATAATTAAATATTTTCTAAATTAAGAATCTGTTTTTAAAAAGTAATATAAGCTCTTGTTTATATAATAAGAAGAATAATATTACTTTTATTAATTAATAAATAAACGTTTATAAAGCGAATAAAATATACGAGAATTTTTATATTTAATAATAAAAGCCTCTTCTTATTACTTTAAAGAGGCTATTTAAAATGTCTCGATAAGCTCTTTTCGCTGCTTTATTACTCTTAAAGTTATACGCTAAGATTTGGATTTTTTTAATATTATATTTAATTGTAAAAGCATAAGCGATTCCTTTATTTTCCGGTTCTTTATTAATAATTAATCTTTTAAATAATTTATAGCAGTAAATAAGGTTTTCCTAAAAGAACTTTATTATTTCTTTTGCCGTAGTTAAGCTTAAGGCTTTTCCTTCGATTTATCTTAATAAATCCTCTTTTATAAAGACAAAGCATTTCTTCTTATTATTTATAATTAGAACTTATACGATATTTAAGCTTATTTTTTTTAAATATTTTTATAAGCTATATAAAATATAAAAGATTCTTTTCTCTTTTAGCTTTTTATTTTTAATAACTTACGTAATTTTTATAAATGGCCTTATAATTTTTAAATAAATCTTATTAAAAAAAGCACTTAATAAGGCGATAATATATTGTTTTTCCCTCTTAATATCCGCCCTTTTTATAGCACTTAAAAATGACTTAGTGCCGCTTAATCTTATTATTAATTATAAGCTTTATTAAGTATATATTATTAACTCTTTTATATAAATTGCGATTATAAACGAAATATTAAAGAGCTTTATTTTTAAAGCGTTTAAAATCACTTAATTTAATTATAACCAGGCGCTTAAGGCTTATTAAAAAGCGGGCGATTTCTTCTGAGTCGTTAGAGTAAGTGTCGTTAAGAATTCGCTCTTAAGAGTTGTAGTCCGGGCTCATCAGTCGCTTTGTTGATGTCCCAAATACTGTTTATCATCACATTTTGAATATAACCCGCGAATGTAAATTTATCTCCGGTAATAATAATAAATATTAAAGCTTTATGATTCAAGATTAAGAGTCTTATTTCCTCTGCTATAACTCGATTTATTATATTAACTTCCGCTTCGCAGTCAATTATAGCCTTACTTTTAATTTATTTTATTATTATAATCTATAATTTCGGTGTTTATATGGCTATTTTTAGGCAATTATGAATAATTTCAGTTTATTTAGCGATTACGTTAATTAAAACCTCTCCTTTTTTAGGAGACTTTTTAAGTAATTCCGCGAGATTAATTATTTTAATAAAAAGCTTATTTAATCCTGAATTTAATTAAGACGTTTTTTCGCTATTTATAAATATAATCTTGACCTTATATTCTCTTTTAATAAGGACGATTAAGATTTAGCGGTTTATTATTCGATTTTAGCGCGATTATAATTTATATAAGTCTTTTAATTTAAAGTTCAAGTTTTAGTTTATTATATTCTTTATTGCTCGCTCTTAAGCTGCAACCGAAGTATATTAATTTACTTATTTTTCCTTCCTTAAAACTCCGACTAACTTTTTTCTCTTAATTAAGCGTTTAATTATAATTTTAATTTTAAAATTAATAAGATTATCTTTTATTTTATTATTTTTATTAATTTCGCTAATTCTTTCTGATTCTTTATTCGCTTTATTTAAAAATACTTCATAATCCCGTTCTCTTACTAAAAGTATAAAATATAATTTCCTTACACTTATTAGTTTCTTTTTAGCTTCGGTCGCATTAATTAATATTAAAGGGCCTTCGAGGTTAATCTATTTTCCTCCTTATATAATATTTATATTAAAAGAATTACTTAACTGATTTTCCGAGGCCGAATTTATTTCTTTCGGTCGTTTTTTAATAATATAAATTAAGCGATTAAATTTACGTGCCTTTAAGTTCTTATTATATTTTATATTATTAGTTTTTTATTGAATTACTGCGATTTAGGATTATCTTGACTTTTTCTAAGTTAATTAGGCATTTTCTTAATATAATTTAATATAAATTTTCTTATACTTATTAATATAATAAACGTTATTATTAATGAAGTAATAAAAGAAAGAATATTAATTTCTGAACTTATATAATAAGCTTTTAAATTAGTTATTATAAAAGTTATATACTTTATTCCCGTACCTTATTACATTAATACTAACGCTTCTACTTAAATCTACTATTTCGTTTCTGTTATTTTGTTAAGAGTACCCGGGACTAGTGAACTTATATTAAGTATATTAAGATAAGATTCGACTCTTAAGATTAAACTCTAAAACGTAAGCCTTTACATTTAAAAGTTAATTTAACTTAAAATAAATAAGATTTATTTTTAAGTTAATTATTTTTATAACTAAGGCTTTTATTTTATTAATATTTACTTTAGCCTTCTCCGAGAAAGGTAGCGTAATAGGTGCCTTTTTTACTGCTTCGGTAACTATTAAAAATTGAATATATTCTTTTATTAAGTCTTAAATTTCCTTTATATACGACGTTATTAGCTATTTCTTTTATTAAAAAGCTTTTATTATTTACTTACTTTTGACCGTCTTAAGAACGTGTTTTATAAATTCGGGATACTTTTTCTTATAAGATTTTAATTTAAAGTTATTAATTTTAAATTATTTAATAATTTTATTTTAAAAAAAAGCCGATAATCTTAAGAAAAAGAGTTTACTTTAATCGACTTTGCTAAGGATTTTCCGGTATATAAAAGCCTCTAAAACTTAAAAGTAAAGTCGGTAATAGCTCTTGAGATTTATAATAATACGTTAAATTATAATAAATTCTTAAAAGAAGTTTATAAACTCTTAAATTTATTATTAATTATACTCTTTAAATTCCGATTTTAATACTTTTATTAATACTTCTCATCCTTCTTTATTCTTTTATTCCAGGAGAGTTTTAATAATATCCTATCGGAAGTTATTATAATATTAAAATAAATAAATAACTTAATCACTTTTTAATACTTTATAATCTATATTAATTTTTATATATTACTTCAGAAAATCCGAAATATTTACTCTTAAGAAAAGAGGCATACTTATTAACCTAAAGAGGAGCATAATCCCTAAAAGGAAGTAATTAATATCGCTAGTAATTATATCTCGCAAGTTCTTTTTAGTTTTCGATATAATTTCCGAGTTTTCGAGACTTAAGTTTAAGAGTTTTGTAAAATTATTAACTAAAGTATTTAATAAGTCTGGGGAGGATAAGAGTAATCGAGTTTAAAAGGTTTCCGGCTTTACTTTAATATTTAATTTAATTTAATTAAAGTTTAAGAACTTAAGAAATTCCGTAAATAATAAAATATATATTAATTATTTTTATTATTAAATATTAATAATATTCGTAAGTTTTTATTTTTTATTAACTTTTAATCCCGGCTTACTAATCCCGGTTTAATAAATTTACTAATCCTTCGATTAATTTTAATTAACGTATATTTAGATTATTTTAGTGGAATATTATAAATTAAAATCAGTACTAATAAGAACCTTAGAATTAAGAGTTTAAATTATTTAGCGATTTCAGTTTAAATTAAGGTCTACTTTTTATATTCTGAATTATTAAAAGACGCTTTAGTTTAAAATATAAAGCTAATAATATTTCTCTTAATTCCTTTATTTATAATTTATAATTTCCGGCGTTTTCTTAAGGAATTAAATTCGGCCGTTTAAGTTTTATTAACAGATTGCCGAGATAAGCTGTCCTAATTTAGGTCTAATTCTTATATTATTATTAATCGTTAGGTTTTTTTAAAAGAAAAAAAGAGGCGCTTAATTTAAAGAGCGGAAAATTATAGATTTTTAGTTTTAATAAATAATTTTAATTACGAATCGAGATGCTTTTATATAAGTCGTATAAAGACGAATTCGTACGATTTTCTCCTTGCGTAAGTCATTAATATAAAAGCTATAACAAATAAAAAAGGAAGCACGGCGCAAAGTATTAGGCAAGGAGCTTAGTAATTCTAAGGGTTAAGATTTAAAGTAGAAAAGTGTTTAATTCTTTTAATTTTATATAAAGGAAAGGCCTCTTATACGAACCTTTAAAGGTTATATGCCTAATTCCTTAAATAACGCCTTAGGCATCATTTCCTGACTAGAATCGCCACTTTACAATAAGCGCAAAATCGCGATTTCTAAAATATGCGAATAACGTCCCGATTATAATAAGAGACTATATTATCTTTATTAGGTTTTATATTATAAATATCTTAAGTATTAAAGTTATTTTTAAATTTTTATTCTTTTAGATTACGTGCGTTTTATTTAAATACTTATTTAATGCAAAAGGCGGTTTAATTTACGTTAACTTATAAAATAAGATTACGCGACTAGTTATTATTATTAAAGCAGCTAAACTTATAAAGTACGCTAAAAGCATCGAAGCTGCGAAGTCTGAGAGCCGAGTTAATAAAATATTATTAAATCCGGAATTAAATTACTTAGAATCCGAAACTGACTCGGGAAACGAGTAACTGATTATAATTAAAGCTTTGTAATTAATATTATCGAATACTTTTTAAAGGACACTTCTTTTAAGCTCGAGGACGAGCTTTTCTACGGGGGGAATAAAGAAACCTCTAGTAATAAAAGCAATTCCTTTTTTAAAGACATCTTATATATTTCTATTAAATATATAAAGCGAGAATTTATAATTTTAAAGACGGACTTTTACGATTACTTCTTTTATAAAGACTTTATTAAAGCTCTTTTCGGCAAAGAACGTGTATTTAATATTATATTAATTAAGAAAATCGAGCCTACTTTTCAATTTATTATAAATTATAATATTTTATTAATAACGTCCTTATTTAAAAAACGTAAATAAGTTTCGTAGGTCTATATTATATATAAAATAAAAAATAAAAAGATTAGGCTTATAAATTAAATAAATAAAATAAGAAATACGCCTAAAAGCCGTAAAGATTAGTATAAAGTCTTTAAAGAAAGGGACTTTCCTTAAGAGTAAATTAAAAAGTATTAAAATATCTTATTCTTTCGTTTTGCCGGCTTTCTTCGTGGATTTAGGATTATAGAAGAACGACTTATTACTTTAAATATTAGAAATATATTATAATTAAAAGAAAAAGCTTTCTTCGACGAAATTATATTAAATCGAGAAAGTATTATTATATTTAATTAAATTAAATATAAGAAATTCTATAAGAATGTTTCGCTACTTATAATTATTAAGACGGTAAACTATAAAGCTTAGTAAGCACTATACTTTCTATTCCTTAAAGCGTTAGCTCTTAAAGTCAGGAAAATAATAAAAGACAGACTTAACCGTGGGGTTCTCGAATTCTTTAAGGGGCTATATTATAACGTTTAATTCTTAATTAAGAAGAAGGAATTAAGAAAGTACCGCTTAATTAACTCGATAATTATATTTAACGTAATTACTTTAAGAAACGCTAATTTACTTCTTTTTATTAATGAATTTTTAAAGGAATTTATAAGGTGTTATATTGTAAGCCTAATAGACTTATACTTAAGTTATAATTAATAAGTATTATATTAAAGTAGCCGAGATATGACGGCCTTCTTTATGCCTGGCATTAAATTAATCCGAAACACGACGCTACCTTAAGGAGTTATAAACTTTATTGCTTAATTCGTAAGAACGATTAATAAAATATTAAAAGATATTATACTTTATATTATAATATCGTTCTTAAACGACGTTAGCGTAAAAAGATTATATATAAATTACGATTAAAAAGAAGCACGGCCTAGAATTCGCCAATTCGTTTTTAAATACTTTTTTAACTTTAATAAAATATTAAAACGCCTTAAACGCGCTAGAGCTATTATAGGCCTTAAATCTCAGTTTTATCGTAATAGCATAAACGTCGTCGGCTATATATATAATTTATAAGGAAAAGAACTTTTAATTATATACTTAATTAAGGTATAGAAATAAAAAGAATTAAAAAATATTACAAAAGTTAAAGGATTTCTAGGTTTAGTTATTTACTTCTGTATTTAAATTAAAGACTTTCGTTTATTAATTAAGCTGTTATACGACTTTATTAAAAAAGGAATTAAATTTATATAAAACCCCGCAATTTACGGCTAAATAATAAGAACTTTTTAAGATATTTTATATTCCTTCTTAATGTTTTATAAGATTAATTATTTTAAGAGCGCTAGCGAAATCGTCGTTTTTATAGACTTTAGCGGAGTCGAATAAGGTGGTTTCTTTAATTAGCGTAACTTAAAAAATAATAAGCTTAAACCGGCGAAGTATAAGAGCGGCTTTTAAATAAAGGTAAAACAAGACTACGACGTTATAAAAAGAAAATATAAAAGCATACTTTTAATCCTTAAAAAGCTTAAAATCTGGCTTATAAGAGTTTATTTTATTATAAAGACTGACGTAAATACTC
Source organism: Rhexocercosporidium sp. MPI-PUGE-AT-0058 (assembly GCA_020746875.1). Classification (NCBI taxonomy): domain Eukaryota; kingdom Fungi; phylum Ascomycota; class Leotiomycetes; order Helotiales; genus Rhexocercosporidium; species Rhexocercosporidium sp. MPI-PUGE-AT-0058. The sequence goes on along the minus strand of JAGTJL010000005.1, from coordinate 2,880,607 downwards.
TTATTATTTAACTTAAAGGAGTTGCTTACGATTACCTTAGTGTAATGCTTACTTGTTAGCTCGCTTAAATTAGGCTTTTTGACTTCGAAATGCGCTATATTAAAAGTATTACGTATATAATAGTAAATGTTCTCTTAAGGAGACTTAAATACCTTAAGAATACTAAGGAAGATATCGAAAATAATAACGATAGGGATTAAATCTTAATTAAGCTTAATGCGGTTAGAATTTGCTTAATAAAAGCGGAAAGCACAGAAGATTTAATGAAAAAGCCAAAGACTTTTAATAACTTTAAGCTAATCCGAAGACGTAATATTCTTATTGACATAAAGCGAAAAGTCTAAGAACTGCGAAATAAGTCGAATAATTAAATAATACTTGATAGCGATTCATATATAAATTAAGAGAGCGAAGCGGACTTATTAATTATTTTTAAAATATTATAAGGAGTATTATTAAAAGATAGCTACTTACTTAATTATATTTAAGATTTTAAAAAGTATAAACTTAAAAGCTTTTTATATATTTAAAAAAGAAGTATTATTATACGGAGTTTATAATTAACGTATTTAAAGACTTTTATTAAAAGGCGTATTTATTAAACTTATTATTAATACTAATAAAAACAAGGCATATATCTTATAAAGCTGCTATAATAGCTTCGGTTATAAAAGAAAGAAAAGCATATATTACCGCATTTCTTAGCGTTATTTCTGAAAGGGCTATTTTAAGGATTCTACGGAATTCGTTAAAATATACAATAAATATATATTACGTAATATTAAGCAATAAGAAAAGCTTATAGTTTTAATTACTTTAAACGGACTTATAAAAAAATAAGCGCTAAATATTACTTTTATATTAATATAAAACGGGAAGAAGTATTTCGTTATCGCTTAAGACGATATAAGCGGTTAAGTCGAAGCCAAGGCGCTTGCTTCGAAGGAGGCTAAAGACATCGCTGATTTCATTTAATAAAATATTATTTATCGATACAAGCTATTTTAAAAGCTAATAATCGATGGAGATATAAAGAATATAAGCGAAGTCGTTAATTTATTAAATAAAGTAGAAATTCAATAAATTTAAATATTAACTTATAACGCGAAAGTTAATAATATAATTAAGTAAGGATATAGCCTTATTAAAAATGCTCTTTTTAAAATAAGAGGAGATTAAATAAATAATTTATTAGCGGTTCTATTTATTAACTGTATTATAATCCATAAACTTATAAGTTATACCTTCTTTTATATAATTTACGGCAGAGAATTAATTGTCCTTATTAAAATACGTTATTTTACTTAAAGAAGCCTCTTTTCGGAAAATATTAAGAGTATTAACGATTTAATTTATATTTAAACTTTTTAATATTAAATACAGAATAATAATATAAAAGAAATTAAGCTTTAAAAAACACGTTATAAATAAGAAAGAAAAGAAGCTTTCGACGTAAAAAGGGATATTCGAAATAAGCTATTATAAGTTAAAGACTTAGTTCTTAAGTACGATTTTATTCAGGAAATCAATATATTAAGGAGTAAAAAGCTTGACTTTTAATAACTAGGATTTTATGAAATTTACGAGGCTTTTCTTAAAAAGAACTATTATAAGCTAAAAAAGCTAAGAATCGACGGTATATTTCTCTGTAATACTTTTATAATTAATTGCCTTAAGTTATTTTATAAATAAAAGCGCTTTATTTATTATTAAGACGACGAGCTTTTAACGACAACTTAATATAATAATAGTAAAGACTAGCTTAAACCTAGTCTTAAGGAGCGAAATTTACAGGGCCTTAAAGACCCTAAAGAGCCTACGAGACAAGTTATATAAAATAATAAAATTATTATTAAAATACTTAAAAGGCTAACTCACGCGGAACGAAGTCAATATCGAGTCGTTACTTATTCTTTTAATAAGTAATTTAATTGCTACGATTAATATTATTAATTACTCTTTATTATAATTCTTATAATTCGTCGCTTAGCGTTATCGAACGCTAAACTATAGCGAGGACGCACTTTTTATATCCTACGAGGAGGACGAAGATTAAGGCATAATAATAGAGGCATATACTGAAATACTAAGGGCTTTCTTTTAAACGACGAAAAATCCCCTTAATACTTCGAATATTATTTACGCTTATAAATACCTTCCGATTGTATTTATAAGTCGTTCCGCAATAATAATATTAGTATTTTAGTCGAGCTAAATAATATATTTGTAGTAACTGCCTTTTAAATAATTTAGTATTATTAACGCTGGACGTATAAGCTCGAAAGCTTATAAATATAATAATTATTAACACGTTATAAAGCTAAAGAAGCCCTTAAGAAACTCAAAGAGAGTTTTAGCCTCGTAAAGTAATTTAATTAAATTAAGTCGATTATAGCTTATATTATAAAAAAGTAAAATCTAATTAAGTATTTACTTTTTATTAAATCTTATAAAGAATTAAATAATAAGTTAAACGAAGTTCTTTCGACGAGCCGTTTCGAAGCGTTAATAGTCTTAATATATTAATAGGCCAAGTGCTGAAGATAATAACTCCCCGAAATATACTGCTAAAGCAAGCTTATATAATAAGTCCTTAAAAGTAATTAAAAACTAGAAATTCTTTCTTAATATTATTTAAATACTTTATAACGAAAAAGATTTATTTTAATTAAAATAGCTCTTAAGATTATAATAAATAAGCTATTAATTTAAAAAGAAAATATATAACGACTAAAAGATTATATGTAATTAAATAACTTAAGATTTAAAAAAACTTATAAAATTAAATAAATAAAATCAATTTATATACTTAAATAAACGATAGAGCACGCGACAGGCTATAGGTTATTATAAAGGAAATAAGCTATTATAACTGCCTTATATCGATAATAAAAATCGTTAAATTTATTATTAATAATATAAAAGATTTATTTAAATATTAATAACTTTAATATAACGTGCTTAAAAATAGAACTTAGTATTTTAAGACCGTAACGGTTAAGCTAAAGACGAGTAAAGTAAGTACGGTTAATAAATTGTAAATCTTTAGCTTTTTTATATTTTCCTTATGCCTTTAACTTTTTATATTATAAGTGCTTTATTTTTAATTAAACTATTAATCCTCGGAAATTAGCGGTCGAGTTGTCGTGAGCCTAAAGTTTAATATAAGAGTTATTATTAAACTTTATAAGTTCTCTTGATTAACGGCTATTAAGTTTAAGTCTTTACGCTACTTAAGTATTAATAGTAATAACTTAATTAAAAGTAAAAGTATAAAACAGCGGATTAAATACCGTAATAAGCCGAGCTTGCCTTAAGATATTTTAAATAACGTATTAAAGTATTAAAGTAATAACGACTTTATTTTTTTAGAGTTTCGGTTAATTAGTTTTAAGATAATAAGATAGACAGAATTACTTTATACGAAAGGAGATTTTAATTAATTTAAATTATACGCTTCTTTTTTAATCGTTTTAAAATCTTACTCATTGGAATTTAAATACCGTTATTATAGTTCCGTCGTAATAATAACTCTATAGAGGACTTAAGTAAATAAATAATACTTTATTGTAAGCACTTAAGTTATTTATAAGTGTTCTTTTAATTTTATCCTTATAAAGCTGTCTTTTATTAAATAAATTAACCAGATTTTAGGTTAAGAGCTTTTTTTAGCCAGATATTAGTCCTCGGACTTTTAAACCGAGAATATTAATCGATTAAGAAAGAGTATTATTACTTCCGCTTTTAAGATATATTTGCTTCTTCTCTAGACTTAAAATCCGGCTTAGCTTACACCGGCTTATAAAGGTATTTAAAATATATTTTTATTACTTTTAAAGTTATTATAGAATTATATTAATATAAGGTTCTTTAAAAGGGAACTTTACTTTTAAATAAAAGGAGTTGCTTTAGTAAGAAAGGACTTTTAAAAAGTTCGATACTATTAGTTTAGAGGTTGCTTATGATATAATTAATAAAGGCTTAAAATAAGTAACGAAATTAAAAATACTTCTTATTTTAATAAAATAATTAAAACTACGCTTTTAATTTAAGTTTTTAAATTATATTAAAGAATTGTTAAGATTTGGAAATTAGCAATATTAAACGAGAAGGAACTTACTTTTAGCTTTTTATCTTTCTTAGCTAATTAATAATAAGAAGTAAGTCGACGGAAAGCGACGATAAAGGCGGTTTAAAATAGCTTATAGTTTATTAAAGTTTTAAGGATTATTTTCGAAAAGCTTTTATTCTATAACTTGCCGCCAGAAAAAAAAAGAGACTGTAAGGAAGATTAAGTAGCTCGAAGTTAATATATAAAGTATAATATCTTTTTTTTTCTTCTTTTAAATATAATAAATTTCAGCCGCTTATAGTAATTTATTTATTTATTAAAAAATAATAAGAAAATATAATAAAAAGTTATTAAGGTATTATCGACGCTTTTATCCGATATAGTAACCGTTAAGATAAAAGAAGAGGGAATTACTTAAGACCGACTTTATTGCTATTTAATATCGACTTATTAAAGAAGTAAAAGTAAAGAGAAAAAGATAAAAATAAAAAAGAGACTTAATTAAGTTAATAAAAGAGATGCTTTAATTAACTTCTTTTTACTTCTTTATTATGCTTCGAACCTTAAAGGTAAGAAAACCGTCTTTTAATTACTTATTTACTTTTAATTTTATATATTTATGTATTTTTATTTCTTTAATATATCTTTAATATATTTCCTTTTATTTTTAATAATAATTAAGAAGTTAAAAAGGTTTATAGAAGATTTATTAAAGTAAAAATATAAGAAAAGAGCGAGGTCGTTTAAAATACGCTAACTTAAAGTATAAGGGAATATCGACGAATTCGACGTATTATAAGAATTAATTTTTATTTTATAAAAAAAATCAGTCTTTGCGCCGTAAGGAAAGGAGTCGAGAACTTATTTAAAATATTAATTATACGCTAATTTATCTTAAAAGAATTACTTTGATTTTATTAAAGTTAAAGTTTACTTAAATATAATGTTTAAGAAGGCAAGTTTAGGTAATAAAAACGATGCAATAAGTGTTAAGAAATATGGAAAGACTAATATAAGTGTAAAGAGACGCGTAAAGCTTCCTTAAAAGTATTATAAAAAGAGTAGTAAAGTTATTAAAAAGAAAAAGAAGGAAAAAAATAATAAAGTAGAAAACGATATTTAAGAGTATTAAGTAAGATAATTGTTTGCTTTTAAAGGTAAGATGCAGGTTATTTAATATTTACTTGTCTTTATTTAAATATATTTTCCTTTAAGTATTTAAAGTTTTAAAGTTATAATATTAGTTTTTATTTCTTTACTCGAGGTCGAGCATGAGTTTTTTAAGGGGGGGACGTATGTAGTAGGGTTGACTTTAGAGGCCTATTTGTCACGTGATTGAGCTATACCTTATTGTATTTAAGATAGCCTTTAAGATAATATCTTTTAACGATAATAACGATTTTTATTATTATAACTTTTCTTTTTTATTTAAATTATATCTCTTCCCTCTCTTAATAAATTGTATATTTTAAATACATAATATCTTAAGTACTTATTAAATAGGTATTTCCTACGGTTACCCTCCGGCACTTGCTTTACTACCTTCTTATTGTGTGTTTGGTGTTTTCCCCTCCACAATATTAAGAGAAGCAAAGACTTATAATATTAAAGTAACGTTATATTATTAAGACTAGCACTTTTTAAATTTTAAAAACGTGAGGTCTAGCTAGTTACTTAGCGGGAAAAGCACGTTATTCGCGAAGCTCTTAATATCAAGCACTAGACAAACGTCGATATAAGAATTATATATATTAAATTAAAAGTTGTTTTACGCGGAAAGCCGCAATAGAATAAAGAATACGAGGTAGTCTTTCGGAGTAACTTACGCATCGCTTAAAAGACGGCGGACATCGAGAATAACGTTTTTCAGACGTACGTTTAATTAATTTTAACTGGCGAAATATTATTTCGATAAACGATAATACGAATAAACGTAAAAAACGTATAAGAAATTATTACGGAAATATTATAAAACCGAATATAAATTAATTTACGGAATAATTTAAAGATTTATTACAAAAGATTATTTAAACTATTTGTACTCTTAAAAACGTATTAATTATATTATATCTTTTATAAAGACTTAGAAAATCGATAATAAGAAAATATATTAATTAAAAAAGTTTACGTCGAAAGGATAAACTTGCGTACGCTCGCAGCTATAAGAAAAGGTAATTACTTGACCTTCGACGTCGATATTAGAAAAGTAAAGCTATAAGCTATAATAGATTCCGAAGTGTAAAAAAAAAAAAAATTATTATTACGGTTTAATATCTCTTACTTATTAAAGTCAAAAAGAATAAGTATTAGCTAATACTCGCCGACGGAAGACTTGTCGCGAACCGCCTAATTAATATATAAATAAAATTATTATATATAAGAATCGGCGAATACTCCGAATATATTTAATTCGACGTGACTCGGATTAAAAAATACGATATTATCTTAAGATATTATAAATATAATTTTATAATTTTAAAATTGACTGGAAAACGCAAAAGCTAAAGTTTAGTAATAATAAAGGCTATTTTTAAGATAAAAAACAGCGAAAGGCTTAAGAGAATTAAGCGCAATTTCTAAGAAAGAATTAAAAGATAAAATAACGGGCTTTATTACGGTCGATATACCGTAGGAAGTAAATAAGCTTAATTAGCTGTAATCCTCTCCGAGGATAGCTTCTTATACAGCTAATAAAGCCTAAAAACTATTATAATTTGTGCTAGACTAATGACGATTCGGACAGCCACTCTTTAATATAAGCTACGCTAGCACGCTACTTTTAGCCATTACTAGCGCCGTAAAAGGTATGGGCACCTAGGAATAAGAAGTTTATTATAAGACCTAGAACCACAATTTAAGTGGCTACGCGCGCTTATAACGTTTAAGGACCGCTAAGTTATGATTTCCTTAGGGTTTAATCTTAGGGTTAAAGGCCTCGGGTCCGTAATACGTCCTAATCGGGTTAGTAAGGGCTCAAAGGGGTCTAGCTTACTTCAGTCAAGAGAAGCTAGTATGGCTTTATCGACAAGCGTTTGAACGGAAGCAGCCGAAGCAGTATTAGCCGAAGCGGTATTAGCCGAGCAAGCTCAGCTAGTCGTCTCGATCGAGAGGTGTATCGGTAACTAATATTATTGGCCGCCTTAGCGAATTGCTACTATGTGAGAATAGGCGAGCCAATCAGAATGAGGAAGCGCAGTAGGTGAGGACACGTGATCAAAGACAAAGTAGAATTGATTGCTTGCTTACTTGCTTAAAGAGCTAGAAGATCTCTTCGGTAGTTATATATAAAATAATAGCTTTTCTAAAAGCTTCTACGACTACGTAATTGAATACGAGTGTAATTTCCCGGAATAAGAAGGTAATTTCCGGGCCGCGTAAGCAGTGGGAACTCCTTCGGCTATTCTAGGGTAGAATCGGCACGAGTTACCGAAGTCAAATCCAACAAATACTTTTCTACTTCAAATCCTAACTTTTTAAAATTATTAAGCTCCTTGCCTAATGCTTTACGCCGTGCTTCGTTTTTATTTATTATAGCCTTCATAATATTAATCTTCTTATTTGAATATTAATTAATTTTATAAATAATAATCTAAATATGTAATTATTTTATAGATTTTTATTTATAAAGTAAATAACCTAAATTTTAATATTATTATACGTTATTATAGCTATAACTTTTACTTTCCTTATTCGCAAAGGTCAAAATATAATTATATTCAGAAGCTTTTTACTTTCGATTTATAAAAAAAAATTCTAATTATTAATCGAAACGTATTCTTTATATAACTTATTTTATCTTAACTTAAATTATAATATATATAAAGATTACTTACATTTAATATTGAAAACCGTCTTATTTGCTTTTAAGCTCTTTGCCTAAAACTTCGATTAAGTTATTTATATTAGCCGCTTCTCGAACCTTATAAGCCTTAGAAATATCCTTAAGCCTCTCGATCTTTTAATTTAATATTATTATATCTTTTATAATATCATCTTATATATAACTCGCTTTCTTATATAATATAAGAATTATTTTATACGGCATATAATACTTCTTATATAGCCCCGACTTAAATACCTTTCGCCTTATTATTGCTATTTTTATCCTCTGCTTCTTATATATTAACTGCTTCGCGTCGCAATTATCGCATTTAATTCACGGATACGTAGCTTTCTTTATATTTCCTTATAATTAATATTATTCAGGCTTCATGATGAAAACAATTCGCATTCTAAATTTCAAGAAAATCGTTTAGAAAAAGAAATAATCAATAATTGTTAAAGTTGAAGGGTACAAGTAGCGGTGAGGTTAAGCGAGGTGGCCGGAATGGGGGGGTTAGACGTTATCGCAGTTAATTATGGCTGCTGTGTACACCGCGCATCCAGGGACAATCTTGACTGGAAAAGTAAACTTTATCCTTGAAATCTAAGACGCTAAAATTCTGATCATTTCGTTAGGTTATTGTTGGTTGCAGTATTTTCAATCTCATAAGCTACACCGGATTAATATCAACCTACGCCATACTTTGTGCTGGAGAATTTCCCTCTCAGTGTTTTCGCTCTTATACCCTTGGAATCGCAACAGGGGTAGGTAGTGTCCTCGGATGGATCATTTCATTTACCGCACCTTATTTCATCAATCCATCTTCTTTAAATTGGGGTTAGTTGTTCCTTCGAAACGCCTCAAGATAATACTAAGTCCGTATAGGTCCTAAGTATGGATACAAATAGACAGGAGGCTGTTTGATTAGTGCAATATAGGTCTGGATGTTCTTGCCGGAAGTCAAAGGTAGAGATTTTGAGGAAATTAACGAAATGGCATGTTCCTCCATTTACTATTTTCTGATTTATGCTAAATGAAGAAATTTTAGTTCGAAGCTCGTCTTCCAGCACGAAAATTTGGGGTATACATGTCAAGGTTTAGTGGCCTTCGCAGCAATGAGAGAGAGATCAGATATTGAGAAAAGCGGCAACGAATTTGTCTCTGCCGAATCGAAGAAGAATATTGCTATGGTAGAAAATTCTGTGGACGTGAAAGCCTGAAGCAAGGATTGAGCACCTGCATAATATCAGCTAGGCGGGGTAGTGTGCATGCCACAAACTCCAAACTCAGTGCGAACGCACCATCAAGTCGGATATTCTGTGGCGGTCCTCTAACTGTCTTTGGTCTGCTTGATATTATGGCCATGAATTCCTTATATGATTCCGATCTGCTCCTGTCCCTAATTTTCAGCTTTTCCCTTTGGGGATTTTTAATAAAAATATGCGAAAGCTTAGATTAATAGTCTTTATATAACAGACTAAAAATACATCTTAACAACCAAGAAGACTTAGTTAATTTAACTATCGAGGTAATGAATTTCCGGAGACCGCACTTTAAGAGTTTTTTTGTTTATCTCTCGATGCTATAAAGACCAAGCTATTCATCTTGTGTGAGAATAGCGTTGAGAGCGATATCCCATTCTGGACGATACAATGGGATATTTCCCCTATGAACATTAACTCGCCAATCCTACTAAGACTAGACAGGGGCAAAACTCCTTATCAGGAAACTTATGGAGAAGATTAACACCCAGAATCTTTTCGATAAAGTGGTTGTCCTCTCTGCCAGGCTCAAGGAATGCAGTCGCCACAGCCGCAAACCGCGGTTCCATCGCATTATAAGATTAATACCCGATGCAACTATGCAGCTTATCATATACACAAGCAGCTTTGGCAAAACGTTTCGTTCGCTGCTGGATTCTAGTCAAAGATTTCCCATTCCCTCCACAACTTTAGTCATACGTCGGATCGCATAGGGAGGATCATCACTAAAATGACCCAGGTGGAGAGCGTTCACTTTGCTGGAATTGTTGCAGCTTGGGGCACATCTGGATGCTCCAGACTATCGCGTTAAGCCATTGCATCCTTATTTCAAAGGAGTCGAATAGCCTAGAACAGATCCTAACTGCTGTGGACACGAATACGGAATTACGTGGAAAGACGATGATTTCCTGAGCAAGTTCAACCACCTAGGTGGATACAGTCCGCTCTTTATCTGCAATACATTCGAATACATTATTTAGCGTTATAATAAGACCGACGAGGGGCAGTGGCTGGTTAGCCAAAGTGTTGTTCAGACTAGAAGATGGGTGGGGTTTGTATAAGCTAGTTTTCGGTTATCAGTAGAACGAGGAAACGCGGGGTATTGAACTTACTCGAGTAGAAGATGCCGTTTAGACTGTGTCGATTGCGGAGACTGAGTTTGCCGCGTAATACTTCACTCACACTTCTTACATGACGTACGCTTTACTCTGTATTGCACATGCTAGAGGAAGCCAAAAATAAAATAACATACTATAGGAGACTCGTTACGATCTCGTAATTCTGTTTCAGCTAGCGTTTAACACTTAATTGACTCCAGCCCTCATTGCACACTGCACGCGCTGCCTCTCTTACCTCCACTTTCCTCCACTTTCATCGGGTCTAAAAGTAAGCCTTCGTCAGTTTCTATGCATCGGGCAATTTCTAGACCAGTGACCTATTTTACCACACGAAAAGCACTTGTCTACGGATGTAGATTTCGACGGCGTCGCGCTTCCCTGCCTACGACGTGGACAGTCATCAGACCAGTGCCCCGTCTGCCCACAGCTGAAGCATTTATCGCTTGAAGTAGTCCGTGATGGCATCGTGGCGCTTCCACTCCTAGGGCTTGGGCAGCTGCCGGACCAGTGGCCGGACTGGCCGCAAGTGTAGCAGTTTCCGCTGGGGGGCGACGTTGATGGTTTCGGTGGCGTAACCCTTCCCTTCTGCGGGCTCGGGCAATTGCTGATCCAGTGACCCGACTTACCGCAGTTGTAGCAGCTCGTGTTCGGAGGAGATTTGGACGGCGTGGCGCTTCCTTTCTTCGGGTATGGGCACTCGCTGGACCGGTGACCGGGTTGCCCGCATTTAAAACAGTCGTCAATGGAAGACCGTGCCGGCGTTGTGTTTGTAACCGGCGTTGCCGAAGCTGCTGATTGAGAGCTCGAAATCGATAACGTGTAAAGGGATGCGCTTAGGATAGCAACACCATTCGCAGCACTTGCCGTTACGGTCTTTTGACGGTCATCGTACTCCCTGCCTAAAGCATCCTCAAAGCCAACAGCAAGTTCCTTGAATGCATCGTGTACGAGGTCCGGAGTATACATCCATCCCGTCGACGACTCCGAAAACGACTTTGTAAGATGCTCAATAAACCGTATCGTAATCTTCTCTATACTCCGCTTTAATCCTCGAGACGTACTCGCCGAATATCGGTTGCTCCATAGATTCTTGTATAAGCCCCGCGGATACTGCACTAGATCTGGGATATCGTCTTCGAGGAACTTGAGCGTCTGCTGGCTGGTGTGCTTGCCTAGCTCTACGAGCGCAGACTCCGACATCGAAATCCCAGGTGCGAACTGCCTCATGGCCTCGGACACGGCTAGTAGAGCATCACAGATGCCTTCTGATATATTCTGGTCGAAGACAAAGAATTTATAGAGACCCCACGAGCTTTGAGACGTATACGCTGAGGACACCATATGGTTAAAGATCTGTTTGATACTCTTCAGGCCGTTGTCGAAGGATTTGGTGTATGCCTTGTATTTCTTAGCAGTGTTGTCTGCCTTGGTTCCTCGAAGCTCGCGACCGGGTTCCGTGTTAAGCTGCTCGCCATCTCTACCCTTATCTATAATAAGTCGTTATTATATACCACCACGAGTGATCGCGAAACGAACCTTTCATTTAATTGAAGGGTTCTTTCTCGGCACGTTCTTCTCAGGTCGTTCATCCAGTCATCTTCCTCCCAAGCTGTATTCAGCTCGCACAGCGCCTTGCACAGCTCCATAGCGAACAGTCTCCGGAAGCAGCTTTCATTTGGGCAGTAATTAGCTATATAGCTAGGATGGAATCCGTTCACGATGCGGACAACGTGGCCATTCGGGGATCTCAGGCTATATACCTGATTAGTCTTACCAGGCCCTTTCCCAGAAAAGGAGAGGCCGTCCTGACCATGGATTCGCCAGCACGCGAAAAGAACCTCGGGCTTTTTTGCCTCTACCATGGAGAGGAATGTGTTATATGCAAGCTTCGCTTCGTTGGATAGTTCTTTCGAGGAGATGTTCTCGGTGATGAATGGGAACGCATCGAATATGCTCGTTGTTTTTAGACCTCCAGGGCCATTCATAAAGGCGAGTGACTTGTCGAGGTAGGTAAGGGTATCACATCCGTCTCGAACCCATTCCACGTCTCTAGTGAAGACCTGTGACTTGGCTGGTTGCTGCAGCGCAATAACTAGGCCACCTGTTATGTCTGGTTTGGCAAGCCATGAGGCGAAACCGGCTTCGTGCTTGGTAGGCGTGGTCCCATTATCGCGGACCATGGTGTTGCCAAAAGTCTCGATTATGTCTGCATGTTTGCCAACTCCATGGGAATGCTTCTGCTTGGCGCTCAGCAGAAATCGCTTGAGGCGGTGGTCGACGGGGATTCCGTTGCACAAGTGTCCATCATTTGGTGAAGCCATAAATCAGATAATAGAGCTGTCTGAAAATCTCCGAGACGATAGCGTAGTCATATATACAAAGGCAGCCAACAGTTCCCGAGTCCATGCAACGTATGGGACCGTCAGGCTGTGTAGCCGCCGCGTTCACATATCTCTGATACATAACAGCCAATCAAAAAAGCCTTGGCGCGTAAGCCATGAAACCTACCGCGAATTCAAGTCATGAGCACACCCTCAGACGCCTTCACCGTCAAAAGACAGCAGATACAGCCCGGTGCGATCAAGAGGGTTTGGCTTTCTGCCGGGCTCAGTAGACGTTGAGTGTTGTAGATCTGATTATAGAGTGTCGTTCATATGAGTGTCAAGCAGGAAGAGGGTTGTGGCAGCGCAATCCGTGGGGATATGAGGCTCTTCAGCTGATGCTGGAAACGCCTCTCCAACTGCCAAGGTCTGCCACGCTTGCCCTGCGCTCCACTCGTTACCACTGCCAAGATTTGGGGCTAGGATACGGGTCACCGCACGAGCCACTATTGCCTTGGGAAATGCGGGTTAGCTAATCGCGTTGACGGTGGGATACCAGGGACATCATCCCGGACGATCTCCTCCTCGAGGCTTTGTGAAGCAGTATTGTTTTCTTTTTTACTACTTTCTTACATGAGAAGATATCTAGTCATTTTTAATCCAAGGTTCCAGGTCCAACTCATTTCTTGTTCGTAATTAGTAGCCTCATCCGCGAATTGAAAGTATTAGCTTTTTCAAAAATTTGAAGCCTACATTCAAACTTGAGCCTTATTGAAATTAATTAAAACATAGCTGTTGGTGATCGAAATTATCTTTTGGATTAGCATCGGCAAGATGATGATCGCAGGTATGAAGCAAGGTATCTTTCATTAATCATGTATGATACCAATCCTCTCGGCTATTATACACCTACTCCCAGTACACCTACAGATTCTCTCCAAAGCTTCGCAGCTGTCCGTGATGGCTAAGCTGGGAAGTTGTGATAGGTGGTGATCCTCCTTTTCAAGTCTGCTACTAGCTCCAAGGAAGGCCTAGTAGGTAAGATTAGCATTTCCAGCCTTTCTTTCCCTTTCCTCATCATTACCACTGTCCTAGAAAAGCAACAGCTCGGTAAAGAACAAGATTCTAAAAGAGCTACATTTAATCCAAGTCCTATATACAAAAGGTCACGATCTTTCCGAGCCCTAGAAAAACCCGGTACTTGCCATCTACTTGTTCTCCATCTACCCGAGATAGCTCTAATCGTGAAAAACACGTCTTGGCTTCATTCGAACATCCTGGCCTAATTATTGCTGTACAGTTACTTCCTTTGTAAACAGCCAAGTTATTAAAACAGTCCTGCTGTTTCCTCCTACTTCTTTTAACGAACTATTGAGCAGGTATAGCCTCAATTCTCCATCCACCGGAGTACCCGTTACCCACAGACGAAGAGAAATCCGAGGGACGCTGCGGATTACTATTAAGCTGGGCAAGGCTATGCAGACTCACCTGAATATGCTGACCTTTTTTGCTGACCTACTTCCTCAGGACTTCGGAAATTGACATGTGCTTCTTCTGTGTACGGCTTCAATCTGTTGTGTATAGATACAATTACGAACATTTAGCAATAACTTGTGATACCAGAACACCCTCTTTAAAAACTTATCACCAGGCTCTGTAGAGACTCCCCCTGACTTTATATCTCATGTACATCCCAGACGAAGATGCTGACGTCGAAACCGCATCACTCTTTAGGAGATTAAAGGGACAGTTTTCGTATGAAGACCGGCTATTAGTTCTCTACATTTGAATAAATTTAGCAGAAGCAGATCGGATGGACAGTCAATCATCAGTCCTTAGCGCAAGAAAGACAGTGTATTATATGCAAATTTGAAACCATTAATAGCTAGTGTACTATTGTCAAATGACGATTCCGGACATGTTACAAAGAAAGACCTGAGCTTTTCCCTTAATTAAATGCTGCTGTATATTCTGGTGGTGGCGAGGACTCCTAGGACATTTCTGAGAGAGAGATAGTAGAGAATACAAGAGTATAACAGCAGCGTAGCGCGTACAAAAGCGCGGAGAACGCTGTAGCTTCTGCGGTTGGCTTAAATGAATGTAGTCGATATGACCTTTACTATGCCCAGGTACGGTACCGCCATTACCGCTCATTTACAAAAAGTAAGATCTTTAGCGATTGCATATTTCAGCTCGTAAAGTTATCTGAAGACCTTCTTGCAACGGACGAGGTGTTCGACGACTTGGGACTGCTGCAACTACATATTAGTCTTGCGTCATCGTGGTGAAACTTCTGGCGGTACTAAATCTAGTCTTTAAGCCTAGTATACAGTGCTAGAAGTCGGTGGAGTGTAGCCCGAGGTAAGTCCAGTTCGGGGGATGGTTTCACCACATAAGGTAATTAGATCCCACTTTTCGATATCGCTAAGAGAGTATAGGTAGTATATTATCTTACCAGTCTCGCGCTTTCATCTTGTTTGCTACCGATCTGATCCCACGGATAGTTGGTTGCTAAGAGAGTGGATCCGGGCAGGGCTTTGCGCTTCCTAAGTCGGCTGCAATATTTGCTAGCGTATCTGCCTCCCTGTTTCCCTTAATACCAGTATGACCGGGAGACCATTTGACTTCGACTACTGCTAACAAGAAAGAATCTTAATAATTATGAAATAGCTACTAAGACGACTTAGCTGCTTTCTCTTTAGGGCACCATATCACTGAAGTACTATCAATGCACATCCAGATCCTGTTCGCTCTTAAAGCAGAGTTTCTAAGTATTGTTTTGTAGAGTTTCCAAGCCTTAATTGCTTCAGCCTTTATTATACTCCGTGGTTGCCGTCCTCCTACCGCTCCGACTTATCCGAGAAGATGAGAACGTCGCTTGGAGGGGTGATTTCAGCCAGCTCTGGAAGTCGGTTGTCGTATCCTTGTTGTTGTGTAGGTAAGATTAATCTTGCAACCAGGGTGTAGTGTGGAAGACGTAGTATCGCCCTCGGAGCTCCAGGAAAGAGCCTAGCTAAGCGTTGTAGTCTCGTTGTGCGTAATCTTATATTAGAGGGGGAAGGAGTATAGACGTTAATATAGCCCGCGAGAGGGTGACTTCTATCTACTGCTCGTATCCGAAGTATAAATCCAGCCTTAATATCCTTTAAAGCAACTTCAGCAGATAATAATCCTAAATCTCTAAGAAGGGGGGTGACAGGTGTCGTGTTTCAGGCTAGAAAGACTCCTTTAGAAATAAGGGTTATGGCGCTATGAACTAGCTTGAGGTAACTTCTGTTGGACTTCTTGTCGCGGGAGTCTGTCATAGCTGGGTTTGACCTGTCGCCGTACTACGCTTCTAATCCGTACAGTAGGGAGGGGAGTACACATATCACCACTGCTTTACGCAAATAGCTAGCTGGAGGACTATCCTTCGTTTTAACTAAGTTTCGAATGTGTCGGGCAACATCTCTAGCTTTTGAGACTCTCCCTGCGACACGATGTCGAAATCGGAGCTATATTTTAAAATATATCCACAGCTACCTTAAAACAGGTTACTAGTCTGCTTTCGGGGCTATACTAATCGGGACAATCGACAGGTTCTCCTAAACTTAAAGACTCGGTGATTTAGTGCCGCGGCCCGTATAAAAGTAAATTATATCTATTTTCTCAGGCAAAAAGAGATTTAGTCTTCTTCTCCTTACTTTATAATCTTATTTATGTTTAATTAAAGGAGCTTAACGTTTCGATATAATTAAATACTTACTCGCTAGAGTATAATATCGTTTACATAGCCGAATATAACCTGACAGTCTTATTAGAAAAGCTTAGCTAAGTACAGTATATATAACTAGCGAGAAAAGTAACCCTTATAATGTGTCCTATTCCACGTCGTAAAAGGTCGTCGTGCAGTCTTTTAGACAGACTCTGACTCGTCGTCCTATCAAGAAGCCCTTAATTAACAGGATAGTTGCTACCGGTCAGCTTTGGAATTGCATCCTTCGGAAGAGTCGATTTGGCAACAGAGCTTCAAAAGCTCCTTGTACGTCAAGTGTGACGAGAGTAGCGCACTTCCCTCGCTGTAGAGCTATTTTGAGGTCATGAGTGAGCGAAGCAACGAGGTCTATCGCGGATCCTTTGGGGAGAGCTCCCGCATGTTGTTTGCTGGAAATGTTGAGGATGAGTGCTGTCTAAGCTAGCTTCTTAGCCAAGATATCCCTAAAGCCTTAGATATATAGGATAATAGCGCCATGAGCGGACTGATGAGAGATCCTTTCTAGGTCCTACTTCAGTAATCATTGCTACTTCGGCTCCTTTCCAATAAGAGAGGAAGTGAGAGAGCCTAGGGCATCTCTCGAACAAGGCATAGAGCAGTGTAAAAAATGATTTGATTTGATTTGATTAATGGCTATTAATCATATTCAAATCAAGTAAAATCTTGATTAATATAAGAGCCGCATCCTAATTGGGACTAGATTTTAAACTAAGCTTAAAGAAGATTAGTATATCTTAATAATAGAATCAATTAAAGTCTAACAGTCTCGGTTAATCTAGAGAGCCTCGCTTAACCCAAATAAAGTAAGAAACATATTTAATTTAATTTATAACACTTAATTAGTAATTAATATTAGATTAGTAAGCCTTATTAATAACTTAGTAATAATATAATCTGTTTTAAGATCGAAAAGCAAAAGGTTTTATTAATAGAAAGCCTATTTATAAGCAAGCGTTTGTATTTGTCAGCAAATTTTAAATACTAATCTAAAGAATTCAACAGATATAAGTTGATTATTCTTTAATTCATTTATTATTTATTAAAATACTCGCTTATTTAATCTATTCTTATATTATATATAAATATCAAAAGACAAAAGTCATTAATCAAATTAATCTAGATCAATCTAGATTAATTAATCAAAATCAAATCAAATCAAGTTAATCAAATATTAATTGATTTATATGATTAATTTTGCTCCCACTGCTTCATACTCTCTCTACTCTTTACATTACAGAACCTCATCACCCATCAGTATGCAACTCACCAACATCCTCACCGTTGCCATTTTGGCATTCGGCGCTTCTGCCATGCTCGCCGCAGAGCCCAACGCTGCTGTTGAGGCCCGCACTCTTGGATACATCGAGTGTACCAAGGAAGCCGGTAAGTGGGACTGGTTCAAGTTCAAGTGCGAGTACCCCCAGCCAGAGTACCCAACCTACCCACCATCTTGTAGCAAGGGCAAGAAGTGGTACGAAGACAAGAAGAATTGCGACTACCCACCATGGGACCCTCCTACCTGCTATAAGCCAGAGCACGGCTGGTGCTCCAAGAGCAAGAACGAGTACACCACATACAGTAAGTAGCCATTTGCATCTTTCCCACTTCGTGACACATCATACTCACCCTTTACCATAGACAAGGGCCATGATTGGTGCAAGAAGAGTGGCTGGAACAAGGTGTGGTGCTCGGATGATCATGATGCTCCAGAGGAATGCAAGGAGCATTACTGAGCAATATAGATTGATAAGAGGTGCTTAAGGTGATAGTTGTATAAACTGGGGTATAAAATTTCCACTGACCTTGGAGATTGGCCTTCCACTTCCCTCCTGTTTTGTCATCTGGCGGTGCAGCATGAAACTACCAGCATTCGCGACTGACAGATAGTATCACCGAATAGTATTTGTGTATCGGGATCGGAAGGAGGGACAGGTTCTGCTAGCTGACATAAAGTTCCGAGCAAGTTAGTTGCTACTTAAGTGATGCAACAGATACTGCAATCAAAACATGGCAACGGATAGTCACTTTGGCAATCTTGTTGAGTTGTGAGTCCTTTATCCACCTCACTTTTCCATATTCAGCTGGTTTGTTCT
The DNA here is from genome assembly GCA_020746875.1 of Rhexocercosporidium sp. MPI-PUGE-AT-0058. Lineage (NCBI taxonomy): Eukaryota > Fungi > Ascomycota > Leotiomycetes > Helotiales > Rhexocercosporidium > Rhexocercosporidium sp. MPI-PUGE-AT-0058. The sequence continues at coordinate 2,862,164 of JAGTJL010000005.1, read as the reverse complement.
TGCACCTGGAGACTCACTGACTCACGCAGAGTTGGATGAGGTTTGGATGTTCAAGTACTCCTATTATGGTTAGATATAGTGCAAGATTGACTACCGCTACCAAGAACATAGAATAGTAAGGTAATCAACATATTCGGCATCTTAACCTGTTCCAAGTGTTCAATCGTCCATACTAACCTGGCATGTCCAAACATAAATCTGCAAACATCTGTCTTAATGTATTCAAGAATGTATTCAAGTATGTCTATGTACGATTTTTATATGCCGAGTCTAGAGCGCAGATGTACTTGAACTTCTAGAGGTACCTAGGTGCTCCACTTGGGTCACGTGGATCTCATTACCGCGAGTGGTTTTCAGCGCGAATACAGCAGAATGACAGGTCGAAACTACCCCTGGATACATCTATATATCGACCAATCGTGGGCAGCAGAAAGACCCACCAGTTCATGGAGCTGGAATCCCTCACTTTATCAAGGCCTAAACAGTCATCTGACCGAATTCCTCCCCACCACCTCAAACCCCCTGCATTCCTAGTAGCCACCCACAACCCACGTTCCAAGACAAGGAAAACTTTGTTGCACATCGCACTTTTCACGTCTGATTCGACCTCGATAAACCAACCTGAAACCCATTCTTATTGGCTCCGTAGACAGGAGAAAATGCGTTGCAGCACGTGATTGGTGGTTGGAGGGTTCACCGCCACGATTTCTTTTGGGAAAGAGGGCGAATCGGGCATTTCAGGGGGCGGGATTTTTCTAAAGATTGAGCATTTTGGTTAGCTGAAATTTAAATTGGGACCTTTGACGTAGATGAAGAAGGGTTCGGAGGGTGATGGCTTCTGTAGACTAAGCTCAACTATTCTCACTATGCGGGACCTCACGACCAATTCTGTATTCGTAGATGATGTCCACAGAAGTTGCTTATATTGAGATTCGACTTAGCATGTCAATCGAAAATAGAAGCTCGTAATCGAGTTGATCATCGAACGGTGCTCAACTGTCTCTCAACAACCCCAGTTCTTCCCCCTGAAGTCTTTTTCTCGCTTAAAATTACTATCAAGTAGGAGGATCAATACTGAAGACACGAAATGATATTTTAACGAAGCCATTAAAAATGAAAAGTTCGCAAGATATTAGGTTTAGGAGTGTAATCTGGGATTTGGAACCGCTGGCCTATGTCTGCGTATGGTTATGGTCTCGATATTTGCAGCTTCCAAATTGACAACCAATAACACGAAAGGTTTTGGGAAACACTCCGTAAATGTAAATGTATACATTTGAACTATACATATGAAAGCTCATGTTTGCTAACAAGTCTGATTACAAAGGAAACGATCGAATCCGGACTCCTCCAATAAGTATTTGTACAAATTCTACACTTCAAGTCCTTTCACACCCTTCACTAAGTCTCCCAAATGAGGCTGATTAGCCATCCTCTCAGTCGAAACGGTGGACTTGCTCGCGCTACTCTTCCGTCTCCTCTCTTGAATTCGCTTCAAACCCTGTGTTGCCTCGCGCTGTCCGTTGCCTGCAATATTGACCTTACCAATCTTCGTATCATCTACAAAGTTGACCTTGTCCTCCATGACGCCTACAATAGCTTCATCGTCCTGATATATGTTGTCGGTAGTAGGTGCTAAGGCTGATAAGCCAGGTAGCATACCGTGAGAACCGTAGCCCGAGTCGCGGAACAGTAAGAACTCCTCTACTCTGGGACTGCGTGCACAATTCCCCTCTCCAATACGGAGTCCATCCTCGAGAAATTGCTGGGTCGAAGCGTTTTGATCGCCAAGGCCGGCACAAATGCATACAGGTTGTGTCCGCCCAACTGCATCTTCGAAAACAGGAGGATGTCTCCAGGTATATTCGGTCCTGAGATAGCCTTCCTCGGCCATGTACTCTTTCTTGCTAGTTAGGATGGGCTCCGTGAAGAGGTTCTTCAAGCTTCTGGAGTGTTTGACGACATGATTTGATGTACGGGAAGTTGCTCTGGAACGGGGCTTAGGGTCTCCTCGGGCAAGGCCAATGACCGGAGCTTCGGCACTCTCATATTCGTCGGGGGCCATCTGGTGGTGAGCAGGACTTTGGGCGAGAGAGCTAGCACGAGACCGAGATGAGCTTGGCGTTTTGGAGAGTGACCAGTTCCCGTTCATTCTCCCAGTCAATTTGTGCTCGGGTACTTCAGGTTCGAGTATCTCGATAAGTCCCTTGCCATCCGAGCTGGGAATGTAATGTCGTGGGGGAAGGATTTCGGTATCGATGACAGGTAGTACATGATGGCGGACTTCATGGGTATGGATTTCGCGGATGATACGCTCTTCTCTGATCTGACGTCGAATGGGTGTAACGTGCTCGTGGGTAACAGCTAATATCGCGCATTAGTATGCACCTTGCCAATGCTGTTTTGAGGATTTTATGGAAGATGGGGTAAGTGGCCAATTTGACGGGGGAAAGATGGTGGTAACACGATGTCGTGGGGAGATGTATGCATTGGGGACAACCCCGGCGTGGCAGAAAAGGAACGGACAGAGGCGCGAGACCTTGCTGACATAGGCCGTGGTCGCATCTCAGAGATTGAAGGAATAGGAGGTGGGGATGTACCGGGAATTGTCTTGGTGGTAACCTCTGTATCCACCGTGTTGCTCAAGTCAACGACTCTGTCCAGATTTGGAGGAACGCTGGAATTCTCAAGAATAATTCCCTGCCGCTTGTTGGTTTTGCTCGTAGTCGGAGGGCGAACAGCAAAATCTGTACGTTCCGTCTGGGTTTTGTTCCCAGGACGGTTGCTGGTGTTGGGAAAGGTGGAGTAGCTTACTGATCCACTCTTCGACTTGCCGTGCCCATTTGTGTTTGTTTTGATGCTCACCGGTGGGTGCACAGGCCTCTCATTGGTAACAGGCATAGCAGACATTCTCTTAACGGCGTGATTGACTGCAGAGTTCGAGGACGGAGTGTTGTTGTCTCGAGGAGGCGACTTTGGTGCTGCAGCTGCAGCTGCAACTGGCGGAAGCTCCCGTTCGACATTCTCCCGGGCTTGTGCTTGGACCGATGCTTGATTCGGACGTACGAGTTTTCGGACACTGTTACGCATGGCGGGCTCTGTGTCTATCGATTGAGCAGGATTGGATTGTGAGAGTGGCGACAGAGCCCTGGCTCGCCGGTCTTGAGATGGGAGAGCTTTAGAGGAAGATGGACGATCTTCATCGCGACCTCGACCTCTTCTACTAGGTGTATAAGACATGACAGAGGGGGAGGTGGCTGTCTCGGTTCGAAGAGGGTGTGGTCTAGACGTAGAGCTGGTGGATCGAATGGATGGGGACTTCCCATGGCTTCGAGAAGGAATGTCGTCACTAGGTTTGTCGTCACCCAGAACATGCCCCAATGCCGATGAGACTCTGGAATGCACTCCAGGTCTAGGTCCAACTCCAGCCACATTCGCACTTGGCTTCTTCTTAGGTGCATAGACAGTTTTCAGGTAGCTGAACTGTGGGGAGCTCAGATCTAGCTGAGAGGGATTGGAGCTTGGTGTTCCGAAGCGATCAATATTCCGGTCTGCCACGTCCTCGCCATAGTTCCGAACTCCTGATGCCTTCGCCCTATGTTTTGCACTGCCTGGTCGTATACTGGAATGTGCATCCAGTAAGTCAATATGTGATTTGTGAGAGGCATTTGATCCATTTCGCAGGTGCTGAGCAAAAGGTGGAGTGAACCCGGTTGGAGCATATGAATCAGGTCCCGGTCCCTTCTTCGGTTGATATGTCTGCGGCTTGGGTGTCGATGATGGGGTAGGTAGGGTAGGGACAGGTGGTTCGGTGGTTGAGCGGATCGAATCACGCCTCTCTTTTCGACTGCTGGATCTGAAAATACTGGGAGGTGATTTCGTTGAGAATCCGGATCGTGTCCTACCCGCCCAACTGCCATTGATACTCTTACTGCTGCGCCTGTTATTGCCTCCACTCGCATTGCTATCGATTGGTGCAGTCCGTGGCCGTTCTATCACATCCTCTCGAGATCTCGGGACTGTGGGAGCAGCTGCTACACTGGACTGACGACGAGCACTAGAAATCTCCCTCTGGGCTCGCGAGCGCCGAATCTCCTCCAGGAGATTGGGACCATTGCCTGCAACTGGATATGAACCTTTGACTGGTGGATCTAGGGCAATGGCAGAGTCGTATGAATGGCCTTTGACGCGCTGATGGGGGTTTCCAATTGAGGGTCTGGAGGCAAAGATACTCCTGAATATTGAGGCCATCGCCAAATTCAGGGGTCGGTGGGTCAGTGTGGGGGATCCACGCAGGGAGTCTGTTCGCGTAAGAATGCGGCGGTCTCTATTCCTTCGACCTCGACATCAACCTCACAGCAGAACCGCATCAACTCGGAGATTTCTTTGCTGATGACATCGACGTCGACGAGCAGTGTAGTGACGAGGAGAGAGTGGGTGGGAAGGTAGTTGGGAAGAGATTGACTGGACCGACACAAGCACGAAGTCTCTCCTTTCGATCGCGTACTACTGAAGCATCCTCTAACCTAGAGCCTGCGTATACCCGGCTCTATTTAGCTTACCGTCGACCACTGAGTTGAAGCAAAATTTGCTGGCTGATAATATTGATGATGCCCCTTTCAGCTGGCGGGCATGGCGGCGTTTGCTAGTTCTAAGCCGCGTGGCTTCATTGGCTTCCCTGCGCTGCGAATGGCTGCTTGAGACTCAAGTGAGACTCTACCGCATGGGATCATTCCTTTTTCGAGATGGCGGGATGGCTGTGTTTGGCAAGGCGTCGATTAAGATTTGGGGTGTGGCTTGAGAAAGAACGGGCAGCAATCTTCGTGTCTCACATTTTTGTTTGTTCTTAAGTTCTCATGATCTCATCTAAAAAAGACCACTGTGCCTTGGACAAGAAGAAAAACAGGAAGCAGCACGGCTCATTCTTCGGCAATTCCGCTGAGATGTACAAGCTACAACCTGTAAACGTATTCTTTTTCATAACCCTATGCTACGCATCTTCAGTATCAAATATCCCTGTGTCTGGGCGGAATTATTCTTTACCTCGGACTCCGTACAGATGGCGTTAATATTGGGTTTGGCAGGGGTGTGGCTATTGAAGTCCTTCTGTGGCACTCCCCACCACTCAGGATCCGTCGGTTCCAAGAAAAGTCTAGATCAAGACTCTAATCCCTTACGAGGGGGCATTCTGGCCCGAGTCTAGACGATTGTCAATCGCTGGTAGCGTCCACACTCTGACGTACGTCTTGGAAGCTTCATACTTTCTTTACTATTTCCCCGAATTTTTCGATATTGGCCCTCTCTGAAGGCGTCATCGTTACTCCTACAATAGCCAAAGAGAGCGCTAGGTGAGAGCTGTCATGGATGTTGTTCTGTCTCACGATCTACAGCTATACCATTCTGGCGTTCATCAAAGCCAATCTGGTTCTTCCAGCATTCTTTCTGTTGAGTTGGGCGGGATGGGTTGGGTATCTTCAGCCTCAAGCAGCTCCAATGAACCTCAAACATGAAACTTCGACGAGAAGTATTTTTCTTGTCCCACTCATGTGCCGCGGCAATGCTAATCTAAGCTTCATAGATATATGTGCTAGGCTTTGGTCGGTTTTGCTCTTTATGCTCGTTTAGTTAATATCATTATTTACGAAGCAGATATGAGAACAGTGCCTGAGTAGTTCAGAGGGTCGCACTCAGATGTCATGGGAATCAGCAAGGACGCATGACACAAACAATGTGGGGGAAGCGATGCAGAAGCTATGATGCAATTGTTTTCATGGTGGCGACACGAAGAAATACTATCGATGCCCCAATGCTCGTTGGTTCATTCCAGCCCGGTAATCATAGCCAGTACCGGTCTCCCCGAGGGATGGCTAGAACCGCGCGACGAACTTAGATCCCCCGGCAGAGGGATGCTCCCTTGTCAAGATGGATGACAAGCAATTTAGCTAATTCGGCCAGCCTAGACTCTCCAAGAAAGAGACAACGAAGAGTCTTTGAGTTCCCCGGTACAATCCTCGCGCTGATTTGCTCCGCGTACAGGGCCACTTTGATCCCCGAGCTTTCTCAAATTATATGATTGGGTACCAAGATCTAGATGTTTGGTTATAACGTTAGGTTGCTGTCTGTCATGCAAGTCATAGGTCAATTAGACGCTGGAATCCATCATCTGAGGCGCCATATTCACTCTTGAAGGCAACCTGGCCTCGACTCAAGTACGCTATTCCAAATCATTTTATCAAGCTCGGCGTCAGTTTTTCCTTTCCTGAATTCGGAAGGTCGGAAGCTCAGGCTTGAAAACAAGGCATTATACTGCAATAGCTTTCTTCCTTTGACTACTGGCCTCGAACTTCGTACGCATCCGTCATCATCGACCAGCCTTATTTCTGTTATGCTCCCTTTTACTATTGACTTGGAAAAAGAGGTGCATAGCCACAAGTCTAGCATTGCTTAAGCCCTGTTACCTCTAGATTCAAGCACATGTCAACAACTTGCTTTTGTTAAACCATCATTGGGAGCCTTCACGGCTACTGGCAGCAGCTGGCAGCAGCTGGATGTGATGATGTAGCTGCCCCGCTTGGAAGGGCAGCTTGAGCTACGTAATGTGATGTTAGAGTCTCTCCGGGTATATTACCTCCAGTAGATTCCCATTCCGTTATTGCTCTTCATACTTTCGACTCGATTATACCCTCAACTCTATCAATCTAGATCTCAGAATCCACACACATCTTCACCAATCAAAATGGACAAGGCAAAGGCAGCAGTAAATGATTTTCTCAGCAAAGATGGCAAGCATGACACTACTGTCCACGAGGTAAGTTTAATGCGGCATTTGCATAAAACAGCTGCTGACAACATAGTCTGTAAATCCTGCAGTCACTAACGAGCATGTAACTCGTACCCAACACGAGAATGTAACAACAGCGGTGGAAAGAGAGGTTCACCAGGATCATTACCATACCTCAGTCCAGCCTATCCAGGACAGAGAGATTCTCCCGGAGCAACATACCCATCAAATGGCTGGTGTGGAGACCCGCAACATCAAGCACGGCAACGATGATCATGTCAAGCAACGTCTTGAAGCCGAGAAGGCCCAATTCAAGAACACTCGGACTGTCGGAGATACCCAGCACACCTCTTCTGCTAACCCAACCATTGCCGGCGAGCATGTTCACCACCACGTACGTTGATCGGAAATGCTAGCTTCCTCCTCCCACCCTCACATCAGCTAACTCCGAAAAGGTTCATGAGAACATCCAACCCGTCATCCAGAAAGAGACTATTCAACCATCTGTAGTCCACACTACCATCCCAGTTCATGAAGTTCACCAGGTAATTTCCTCCTCTTTGACAACGTCCTTGCTCTGCTCTCTCGGCTATCAAGCGACCATGTGCTGAAACGTCCTTTAGAACGAGCCCAAGCACCACACCGCAAGTGCCCTCCCACCTGTCACCATGGACGAGTTCAAGAGGCAAGGTGGAAATCTCTCCGGTCGTGAAGAGCGTAGTGATGCTTTCGCCGGCGAGCCTCGCTCTGTTGGTGGAACTCTTGGTGGAGCCGGTGCTGCAGGCACCACGTCCTTGACCGAGAAGGATGGACATCGCGGAAATCGCGGACATCACTCTGGTACTACTGGCACCGGTGCAGGCATCGACCCTTCCACTTCTCACTCCTCGCACAACACCACTCACAGCAAGCCAAGCTTGTTGGACAAGCTCAACCCAAAGAAGGATGCTGATGGTGACGGAAAGGCTGGCTTCATGAAATAGATGAAGTTTTTCATGCGACGCGGACAGACAGGAAATGTGCATAGATATGTATTGATCCCAAGTTTTCATACTTTAAATGTATAATAGATCAATTCAATTTACTTAATACTTAGTTGGATCTGTTTGTCGAATTAGTTGGTTGTACTTTGTCATTACTCTTGATCCGATTGAAAGCTCGTTAGAATTATCCACCAGATGGTTAGGACTACAGTTGCTGGTCGGTCCAGGATCACTTTGAAGTGCCTCAAAGAGCATCTGAATAGTCCTAAAAACTTCAATTATGAGCTTCCAATACCCAGCACCATCTCGAAGCTCAAGTTGACCCTAGCACACTGGGGAATTACCAGCAAGCGATCTGACATAACTGCAACCAATTGCCTAGACTTTGGAACTCAAGGCCAAGAAACGGGATTTAAACGCGGATGCCGTGCTCATGCTTCTTTGTTCCGAGGTCATAAGCTTTTCCAGGTCGAGACTTGACGATGTGCTTCAAAACCACGTTGCTGGGGCCGAGTCTGGTAAGTTAACAAATTAAATGTAGAGATTGTTTCAAAATAAAGTTTTATTGTTGCACATCGAGTTTCTTTCTTCGAAATATCCGAGAAATTCCTCATTGGGCCACTGGAGATTTTGTCTTCACGTGGCCGTGGGCTTAACTGTGACTTATCACAATAGACCAGAAACTGGTTGCAACTCATCTTTCGAAGACATACATATTAATTATAGTATCCTAAAATGTATGGTCGATCTTTCCCATCAAAGAACACATAGGTCGGTCAAGTCATTCATCCCAAGTCAATCGAATTGGAGAATCCGCTTAAAGCTTCGTGGCAGCTGGCGCATCACAGTTCGCCGTGTTCGTAACCCAAGGAGGCCGTCTTGTCGTGCAGTCGGGCAGATACGTCCCATCCAACCCCATGGCACCATATCCCAGAATCCATGGGCCTTCCGAGAAGCCAGTCACAGGGACCTTGAACTCCGGGCTATTCTGGGTGCATGTTTGAGTTCCGCTAATAGATGTCAGTAACGAAAGCAATTGCAACGAAAGGAAGAGTCCGTACTCAGATTCATCTATGCAAGTAATTTCTGAAGCGAGTGTGGTAAGGTTTCCTTGGATTGCGACTGTTGATGGCCCTCGCGAAGAAGTGCTAGTTCTCCCTCGGCATCTAAATAGTACGTCAGCTTCAAATTACCCGTACAGCTTGTCATTAATAGCAAACAGAGAGACTGCTTGTATGAATTACTTACCCAGTGAAGTAATCGCAGAATTGATACTGGCTGACCCACAGCCAGCTCTTCGAATCCGTCATCACTCTCGCCAAGCCATCAACATCACAGCTTAAATCCCATCGTCCGTCATAAAAGCTCTCATAGTAATCTTGTGCCTGGTTTGGACAGATCAGATTTACATCGGAGTTGTAGGTTACCTTCATGCTGACACTGTTGTTGGATAGTTTGAAGTTCGTAACCGTAAAGGCGGTCGGTTGAGGACAATCGGCTGCCCAGGCATTGGTCGGCCGGACTTCTTGTTGTACGGGTGTGCAGGCTATGAATTCGTTAGACATGTTCTCAGATAGATTTAGAGGAAGACAGAACTGACAAGGGAGCTCGGAGACGGTTGTCGATGCTGTGGTGTCCTCTGGCAGACATGAAACTAGTGATGCGAGAATGGCACCGACTGCTAAAGCTTGAAAAGAAGACTTCATGATGGCGATGTGAGATTTTCACTATCAAACTCCAACTGTTAATAAGCGAAATGGATGACCAGGCCTGAACAATGTGCATTGAGAGAGGCAGAGCGTACCTTTATATCACGAATACACGACTTTCAATTTTCAAAAGCATGTAGTGACAGACACCACAAATCACTGTCAGTTGAGTGGCATGCAAGTAAGAGTTTAGCCTACGCTGATACGAGCCCCACAGGCTCATCTGAGCAACTTTAGTCGTTCCTCAGCACAAGCTGCTCATTTCTTCCGCGCCTTGGCATCCGTAAGAGTAATGATTTACACCTCCATTTGCCGCTCATGCACGGAGAGATCCTCCCAACTCTTGGATCCTGTATTCTGAATCTACCAGGCAGGGAAACCTCGGTCTCGGTAGGGCCTTACTTGCCGTTCGAAATGTGTGACTGTCTAAATTTAGTAAGTGACTGAATGTGCGGGGTTAAGATATACTCTCAGTGGCTCGCTTAGTTCGTATTTTCACCTTACTCACCTTCAATACTCCACATATCTCCCGATTCAGGACGGGAAGTAATGCTTGTTAATGCGGCTCTGTGGGGGAGATGGAGTTGAAGGACGAATGAAGTTCATTGCTTTGTGCAATTTGTGGTAAGAGGGAACTGTACGTGCTCTGCTCACGTCGCATTGTCCGAAATAGGCAAATGAACAGGGGAAAGGATCGGACATCTCTTCTCGATTGATCCCAAGCTTCTAGAATTCCAGAATGGAACTTGAGACAGATATCAAATCTGATCCTGCTTCCTTGTTTAACCACAGAAACTGCGGAAACTGCGGAAGCTGGCAATGTCTGACTTTTTCTTCTAATAAAAAAAATGAATGTCGTTGTCCTTTGATGTTTCGCTGTTGTGGGACTTGTTAACTAAGAAGCAAATATTAACCATCTTGGGAGGGAAACCCGAAGAGAAGATGGAAGCTATGCTTTTTTATCAATCACTATTCTTTATACATCCATTGCCCCAACTAAGTCGTTATAAACAACACTGACCATGACTTTTAGAGCCCTGGACCTACCCATCAACTCGGAAACTATGCAAGCTTCCACCGTTTGCCTGATTCAATATGTTGGGTCGAGCGGTGGCACTGCGTTCTTCACCAACTCCATCGCGTAGTCGTTCCACCATCTTCCTGACATCGGCGCACCCTTCCCATTGATCATCGGCCCACAAGCGCCATCCGACTCGCCTCCAGGCTTGGCCCAGACAATGCTGTCAACCACCGTGCTGTTCGTCTCTGTCGTTGGTCTGATGCCAAACCCAGCCTTCGCATTGCACCACTCTCCCCACTCGGTTCTTGTGTTTTGAAGCCCGCTTCGTCCTTGGTCAATAATGAAGTGGGCGGGAAGAGAGTTATTCGTCAAATACGGTGCAAGAGACTGTGCGTAGTTGAGCTCGTCGAATGACTTGCTCCACTCAGTATAGTTTGCTCGTGGGTTCGCGATATACGGGTTGAAGTTCGAGACATCTGTGGCGAAGCCGCGGATGGTGGCTCCGGCTGTGAACTTCTGTGCAAGAGCTAGGACTTTGGCAAATTCGGCAGCGGCTAAATGCAATCAGCAATAGGAACAGGAATAATTATGACTAATGCAGGGGCTCATACCTTTAGGGAGATTATCGTCCCATCCCAACCATCCGCCATGTGCTGCGTCCACATACAGATGGACATGCTTTGCTTGCAACTTTGAGATTGCGTACGCAATACCTTCTTCATAGACCGCAGTAGCATTGCCACAAAACGGAATGTTCTGGTTTGTGATGGCATTGCCCAAACTATCTGGCTCCAGGATTATGGCGAAAGTCAAGTCCGACGCAGCCTTCACAGCAGCAGCATAGGGGTCAACAAAGGTTCGCTTGTATAGTGCGAGGCCATTCTTGAGTGAGCTGAATTCTCCACCAGATTCTCCACCTGAGCAATCGCGGTCTGGCAGGTCATACAGAATCAATTGGACAATTTGCTCCTTCTTCGTTCGTTTCTGCTCTGCTCGTGCCTCCTTGACCGTTTTCTCGATGTTGACGAGGTTGGAAACGGAAGCGATCCAGACGAAGGATCCGATACTCTGGACGGTCTTTGCTCGTGCTGCATTTAGAGTGTCTCCTTTGGCTTGGAAAGCTGCGATAGTCTCTTTGAGCTCGCCTGCGTAGTATGAATTGGCAAAATAGTTCTTGCCGACAAATGGATTGACATCTGTTCTATTCGAGTCCCCGGAAGCTCTTGGAAACGCAGCTGCAAGGCTAGTGCCACTCAGGGCTAGAAAAATTGTAGAGTAAAGCATGACGAGAATTCCGTGGTCTAAAGAACAGAAATAGGAAATATCGGACATACCTCGATTTTATATCAAGTGTACCTCGAGCAACGTCTTGAGCCCTTCATTCTGAGGCCAGTTTTCATAGAACCCTAGTTCCGGTAGTATTGTATCTTCAAGATATCCAAAGTGGGACATACGACTTTAGAAGTTGACATCCAAAGTTCTCGCCTGGAACAAATGAAGCCAGCCGAAGCAGTTATGTACTCTGATATGGTATACAACGGTGCCGATGCCCAAAGAGTGCCGCCGGAACATGGCATTGGACGTGTAATTGGCATGCCGGCTTTGAAGGGGGGCAATCAGTCCTATGGATAAACTTATCGCTATGGGGAGGGGCCGGGTGGAGTATATTGAGATTGGTATCAGGTTAGCGAAGCGGAGTGACAAGCCGTTTCATTCAGCCGTGATAAGATCCCAACCGACGCATGTTCTAGGAACGATCGCTCATTTGTGTTTATCTACCGCCGAAAGACCAGAGATAAAGAATTGTAATGATAGTCGGGATTTGAAGTATTAGAAGCTGTAGGTGCAAGAACCATGGATGAAAACCCTCAATGTCACCTGATACGTCCAAAGACTGCCTTCATCGAACGCACTCTAATCACTTAACAGTCGCAAGACCCCTACAGATACCAGATACCAGTTAGTTTGTGATTTGTGCATTTTGAGCATTCACAATTTGAGAAGTGAGGATGCTGTCACATGACCCTTCCCCTTCTTGCCCCTCTGCGCGTTCTCAGATTACTCTCTTGCAGATCTCAACACACTTTCTCATTTTCTTTGATTATGGCATCATCACCCAGCTCACACCTCCATCAAAGACCCCGCCATTTGCGCTTCGCTTGAATGAACCTCAGGTTTCCGACTCGGAGAACAACATGACCAGGACTTGGGTCAGTCTCCCAAACATTTGGCTTTGGGCCCATCTCAAAATCAATCGTTCCGCCATTTTGCATAATATCCTCATGCACAAGCCAATTTATACCCCAAGTCTTCCCGTTCACCTTGACACTTTGGACGCAGAAGTTGTCCTGGCCATACACTTAGTGAAAAGTCGTTGAGTGCGTACTCAACTGTCCTTGACCCAGCTCGGGTACTCTTATCTGCAGAGACGTACCCCTATGGAATCCAGTCATATAGTGCTCCACGACTTTCTTTCACGCTGGCAGTTGAATCGGAGAGCTGACGTATTGTACGGTAGGACTTCTGCTTTTCCCCTTCCAAAAACGTGTACTGCATGATTTCAGCATGTCGTGCAGCCCACAGCTCAAATTTAATGCCATTTTCCAGCTGCGTCCTGAAACATCCCGGGCTGCTCGTATCGTCTGCCAGTAAGTTTGATTGTCGAGCATATTGACTAGAGCTTCCACGGTCGTCAAGGGCATCTGCTAAATGAGCCCAAATGTTGGAGCCCCTCCTGTCCCAGATTCGTGCATCATTGAGATTGCAATAACTTTTCCTTTTTGGCGTATAGCTGCCATTCTGATTAGAAATAGTGATTTTGTCCTCTCGAATGTCTATTCCCAACTTTGGTGACTCCGAAAGGAACAGCGCCTCCCACGAAGATATCTCCCCCGCCGAAAGCATAGCCAGGAATGGGCCCTTCAGCACCGATAAACGGGTCTACATATTGAGAGTAATCTACCTGTGCTGTGGTATAGGATAACAGAGAAAGTAAATGGACAAAATATAGGTACTTCATGGTTGGCTTCAAGCTGTGTGTGTCCCTGCTCACGTGAAAACAATATCGCACACATAATGGAAGTCTCAAAAGCAAAGGAAACCAACAGAATATGTATGTACGCGGTCGTGGAGAGTATTTGAAAGGGCCTATCCCACTCTTCGGAGTAGTAATACAACAAAATAATATCATCTGACTTTATTGCATGTTAACTTGCGGTGTTTTGATGCCAGATGATGATAACCCTGGAGATAATTGCGGACACCTCCAGTTTTCCTCCACTTGGAGACCTTCACAAAACATGATGCTGATCCACAGAGAGCCTTTTGAGTATACAAAAAGCCGGTGAAGAACGTGTCATCGAGGAGAATGTAACGTGTGATGCGGTGCTTCAATGTTGAGAAAGCACGAAAGAGGCTGGGAGGGTTGAGGAGAAAGATGTATCCCTCGGCTATTGCGGGGGGCCACAATAAACTTCGGTTAGGTTGGCTTCGTTCTCCGTCTGGCCCACCACAACACTCGGCACTGGGTTGAGCTTTTGGACTCGCTAATCGAATTCTTGAGATCTTTGATTCAGATAGAAGTATGTTCCGATCTCTCCAAGATATTTTACCCCTCGCTTTCCAAGGCTAGAAGCTATCTATCTTGGTGTTCATACGTAGCATGCCATCTACCCCTCAACTCATTCGCTGCTTTTCCCCGCAACCCCGCGCGCCATGATTCAATTTCCTGAATTCAAGCCTTCCACTCTTTAGATGTCCACTGAGATCTCTCCTTGGCGATAGCGGACTCGGCTTCGTCGGACCTACTTCTCTCCAGCGGGTTAGGTGATGCCTCTTCGTGACGTCGCCGGACGGGACAGAAAGTTTGGATGACCGTCCCTGATCCGATATGGCATGTTATATGAAGCGATAGCTGGCTCGCAGATTAACTTCTCTATGAGAGATAATAACAGAAAGATATACTAGATCAGCATAGATAACATGCTCGCTAAATTATGTACTTGGGTGCTTTTTGTTTATGCTGGTCGAGCTTCAGGCCAGTCAAATGAGGGTTTGCAGGCTTGTGGCGATGCATTTTACTCTGCGTCCCAGGTATGAACGACCCATGGCTACCAAGACTTTTCTAATTGACAATATACAGTATACTTGCTACGACTCGGATTTTCTTTGCCCAGTTCTGAATGGAGAGCCCACACTTCGATGCGGACCTGACTGCTACCTCCCAGATATGTACTCGTAAGCTTTGAGGGAATGTTCTCTTTAAGTCACCAATTGAAATTGATTAATACTTACAGGTGCTCCAACGACCGCTTGATATATCCACCCTCAGCATCCATTCCCGGGACCCCAACATCATCTGTATCTGTTCCAGATTCGACTTGTTCAACCGAAGCAACCACACTAGAACTCGACTCCTTACCATACAGGAATTACTTCTATTCAGACTGTCACTCTGCTTCACAAGTAGTCGTGACATCTCCAGAGCCTAACAGCAATTTGACAGTCATCGGACCCCGCATCATCGTTGCATGGCCTGGTGGGAACAGCGGTATCATTCTTTATTTTCAACCCGAGGACGGCGTTAATGGAACCCTGGGAATAAAGCTGGTCAACACATCCAGCACTTCTGCACTTTCGCCGATATACAATGGCAGCGAAAGAGGCAATGCAACTGTCGGAATCAGCACCCAGGTCGACTTCAACGCATCAGCCGTTCTTTCTGTCGCCATTCTAGGCAGCATTAGGACAATTCGAGATTTCGTAGAAGGACCAAGTTTGCTCCGAGATAAGATCCAGGGGGCTTTGAATTATTCCAGCATCGAAAATGGGGTAGAGATTAGCCGACTTTGGCTCGACAACATCACGACCACCACGATTTCGCTGAGCAGCCAAGAACAGTCGATTCAGCTGCACAATACCACCATCACACTTTCTGCAGGCACCTATACTTTCAACGCTTCCTACGACTATCCCCAGTTGACAGCTTTGAGTGCTGCAGAGGTCCTCAATTCGGCGTCTGCAGACTTGATCACCCAGTCGCCTGATCAGACGACGTCTTTATCTTTCTTATCGTACACAACAAAGTTGACGGCTGGGGCTTGGAGATTCTTGACATATTTTGGAAGAGATTCCATGATTGCTGCTCTGCTCCTTGAACCTGTGCTTAGTGCAGGCGAAGGCGGAGCTCTAGAGGCTGTCATTGCCGGTGTTTTGGAGAGAGTAAACATGACTGATGGATCAGTTTGTCATGAAGAGACAATTGGGTGAGAAGACCAGACAAGATCATGGGTACGAATGTTAACAATTAATAGTGATTATGCGACCTGGTTGAATCTGCAAAACAATGTCACCAGCACCGCTCCTCTGTGCGATTATAAGATGGTAGGATTCCCAGACAGAAGCGGAAATCATGCTGATATGCCAGATCGATACCGATTATTTTCTACCTGTCCTGATGGAGCATTATTTTCTTCGAAACAATGAAGGATCGTCACGGGCTCGTGATTTCTTCGCGTGAGTGAACTCGGATGAAGAGTTGCCAAAACCACTAACCAGTTATAGGACAATGTCAACTATCTTTCCCGAAAACTCGAATTTGTCTTACGGACAGCTGGCACAGATCAGTGCCAAGAAGATTGTAGCCACCTCAGCCCCATTCGCAGCGCCAGGGAACCAAACAGTCGAGAACTTGATCCATCTAAAGCCGAATGAGATAGTAGGCGAGTGGCGAGACAGCACGTATGGCATCGGCGGCGGGAAGGTCCCATTCGATGTAAACGCCGCTCTCGTTCCAGCTGCACTGCGCTCGATTGCAAAACTCGCCACTGCTGGCATCTTGGGGTTCGACGCTACTCTCGTAGATGGATATGCGCAAGTCTGGGAAGATTCAACATTGGAATTCTTCGAGCTATCGATTCCAGTGGAGATAGCTCGAGAGCGAGTGCAAAAGTACGCTTCGTCCTCCGAAACAGAAGGACTGGTCTCGCAATCTTCAACGATCGATTCCGATATTGTGTTCCACGGCCTCGCACTAGATGGAAATAACAACCTCTCAAATGTAGCAGTCATGAACACAGACACAAGTTTCCACCTCTTCATGCTCAATACCACGAATCAGACACAGCTCACCTCTTTCATCAACGCGACTGCGAATAGTATTCGACGACGCTTTCCGGCTGGACTCATGACGGATGTTGGTATGTTAGTCGCGAACCCAGCATATGGGAATGATCCCATCTACGCAACGAATTGGACGACGAATGCATACCACGGGACAGTAGTCTGGTCATGGCAGCTAGCTATGATGGCCAAAGGTGTAGAGCTACAACTTGCACGTTGTAGCTCTACTGCTGCCCCAGACTTCTGCTCCAATGATGTTGTTTACGGCAATGTCAAGACTGCGTACAACGCACTCTGGGATGTGATTGATGCGAATGCGGATCATTTGAGTACAGAGGTTTGGAGCTGGACGTATGATGCTGGGGCTGATAGGTTTGACTATATTGACCTTGGAGCTCTACCACCTCCCGCTGGGGTGAGTCCCACAGAGAGCAATATTGTACAGTTGTGGAGCTTAACGTTTCTGGCTGTCAAGAGGGACAACGGATTGCGCTGAGCCGGACGAAAAACAAACACATTAATTTGTAGTTGCGAGGAGATGTAGCGCTTATCTATGCTCTTCATTTGCCTTTGTACAGATTTACATAATAGTTACAATTCACCTGCCCAAGAATCGAACCTGCATTGCCCTCGCCCCTTCATGATGCTGCCCGCTTACTTCTCCATTCGTTAAAATCGGGCACATCTAGGAACACTCATCGACAGGAGGAGGGGTTGTGTTTGCACCAGCACCAGCACCCGCGGTACCATTGGAAGCCCCAGCGGCTGCGCCACTCAAGCTGACACAACCTCCAGTGCTGTCTTCCATGAAGAGGCCTGCGTAGACAACACCTTCGTTGATACCACTGGGTTGGAAACCTTCTTTGGTGACGTCCTTGATGCCTTCGCCAGATGGCTTCTTCAAAGCGCCGAAATGGTATTGTCCTTGTCCGCTAATGTCGTTCGTGACTGGGCCATTAACGACTGCGAGTGCGCTGGAGTCGGTTGAGTAGAGAACTGTGGTTGTACTGTTCAATTTGTCAATATCATCTTCTTGTGCTATGGGGTAGGTCGCAAGGGTAGATCAACGTACTTGGCATCGAAATCGAGGGTAATTCCGAAGTTGTGGAAAACATCGGGGGTAAAACTGGTATTGAACAAGGTGACAACTGGGTTGGCGTTGACATTTCCAAAGAGGACAAGAGAGTCGGGGTCAAGCCCAGCAGGTTGCCCGGCGATAGTGCCAGTCTTCAAGACGAACTGATTGGTGCTGAAAGCGGCGTCTTCGAGGAAGACAAGCTGATACTCGTGCGAGGTATTGAGAGGACGTGCGGCGTCCTTTCGGATGGAGAAGTGGAGAGTCTTGACTCCGAGGGTAGAATCATCAGTGCCGTTATTGGTGTCGATTTGGAACTCAGCACGGCGAAATCCGGTTTGGATGTTTGTTGCGGAGGGGGCGAAGATGGATTGATCGGAGAGGGTTATTTCGACGGGGATGGTGTTACCTGCAGCATCGAACTGTGAAGAGTTAGGAGTGAGAAAAAGAGAATGAGCCATGCTATGTTTGGTGGACTTACGAGTGATGCAGGGAGAAGTGGAAGCTGGACGATTTGGCTGAAAGTGAGGTCTGGTATGGTCAGTATGTAATTTTCGCCCTCAGTGAGATTGACTAACTCGCGCCCTTGACGAATCCAGTTCCAAATGGACTAGCCTCAGTATCAAATAGCGCAGGAGTGCTGCCGGCGGGGATACGTCCATCAAAAGCCAGAGGGCAGTTCTGCGCAATGGCAGCTGAGGCCAGAGCCAGAGCAGAAGCATAAGTGGATATCAAACCCATTGTAAAGAATGTTTTGCGGGAAAACGGTAAAGAATGAATGCGTAGAAAAGAATGTATGAAACAAAGACTGATGTTCGGACGAGAATAGAAACTTGAAACTCTGCTGGAAAAAAAAAAGAGAACAAACCAGACGAAGTACGCGGGGATGGAGACATAAATACGATCTTGAAATGGAGTCGGTGCTGGGTTCGGAGACTGCGGCACCGTGACGATCGAGCGGGGCTTGGCGCATTCGTCCGACTAATTTCTGGGGAAAGTTTATTTCGTTGATGTCGCAGCATAGAGTTTTCTAGACGGTATCAAGTTCAGGAGGTTTCATCTGTTAGAGTTGCGCCGAGGGTGTGCTAAGCGAGGCTGGTGGGCAGGTGCGCGACTCGGTGATGTTGCGTCTGGCGTGCATGCGCAGGGTTGGGCGACAAAGGTACCGACGGATAAATTGATACGCGTTGCCTTCTTTGGATGGAGCATATGAGGCTTAGAACCGAGAAAAAGTCAAAGTCAGAGTCGGGCGTAGGAATTGTCTTTGAGAGCTCTGCTTGAATGAAACGCCAGGAGTTTCACGATTGCAGATGAAGGAGAAAACCGAGAACATTGAGACGGCTCTGTGGCTCACATTTTGGCAATCGGATTCGAATTAAACTTAACAATATATGAGTGCAAGAGAAAGGCGACTCTGTTTGCGCCAATTGTCCTGCCAAGTCTCCCAATTATCATCTGTCAATCTTCCGTTTCGCTCCTCGCTCAACAAATTATCGCAATCATGGCAGCTTCAGATATATCACAGCAGACTCTGCATATTATGGAAGTATTTGGCCCTCAAGCTCGCTAACTTTCTAGCGGAAGATCGTGGACGTGATTGTGACCACCCGGGGTGTCTTTGGAACACATTGGGAGTACCATTCTACGAATGTATTAGAGCCTTCCAACTAATTATTCGGGAGATCTAGATTCAAATACCATTTGAGCTTTTGCATGAGGCAGTAGAGGTGCAACTGGTGCATCCCGGCCAGTCTCGACCTCCGCATTGGTTGTATACTGGAAGTGGGCAGGTGGTGATTTGAGCAGACGTGGCCCCGACAGTGACGGTCACGACAGTAGTCGATGTGTAAGTGGTAGCTGTCCGAGATGTTGGTCGATTGCGCCAGGTATTGCGGTCTCCCCACCGGACATCATCGGAAGTGGAGGACGTACGAGCAGGGCCGCCAGATACGGTAACGTATGCGGTGGAAGTAGAGGTAGACAGAGGAGTCACCGTGACGGTCACAATAGTAACGGTACTGGTCACAGTGACGACCACTTGCTAAGACGCGAATCGTTTGTCAGAATACACTGAGGTAGAATTCGAGACGTTGAAGGGAGCTTACTGCAGCAATTGAGCCTGCTAGTGCGAGGACTGAGGCAACAGCAAGCTTAGGGAAGAGCATCTTGAAGTGATCGGGCTTCTGACCTTGTTGATTGTGGCTATGATAATCCTCAAAAGCACTGGTAAGAAGATATGATGAGAATGAAGGAAGGAATCTTGCTCTTTAAATAGGGATCTTGGTATGGTCGAATCACCAACAAACTATTCCTGTCTCTCGCCTTGAAGTTCTTTTGGGATCTTGAAAAGATCAACCTGAAGCCGGACCATTGAGCTCGCAGAACCATACCTTGGATCAATAGGCAAGCGGCAGCGAGCTCTGACCAGAAAGCATCAGACGCCAAAGATGCAGATAATAGCAATATAGCAACCCGTGATAAAAAATCCAATATACAATCGGCGAGCAGCGACGGGAAGATAACTGCTTCATTTGTATAGACAGGAGACTATGCGGCGCGCTGCTTGAACATTTAGGCAAACAAGAACCTTTGTCGGACGGCAAGTCTGCCATATTATGCTGGGATATCGGAGCCAAATTCGGAATTGTGCTATGAGAACCAAATGTCGTGAACGATACCTCCAAGCATGTCTTTGATATTGGGTCACGATCAAAGAGTGGAAGTTGAGTGCCAATAAACTGATTAGACACGGATGGGATTGGATTTCATGGGATGAACGTATCCTTGGGAATGGGTTGACTATGATCTGCGCAAGGAGAAACCCCTTGTAAGAGCATATAGCCTAACAATCTTTCGCGTGTCGGGTGTCGCGATAATATGTGACCCCTGACTTCGTGATCCCCAACTTTATATGAGATCCAAAAATAAGAAGCGGAGATGCAAGACCGATGACCCGGACGAACTCTTCCGGGAATTTGATTGCACGAGATTATGCAGGAATAATGGGGAGGGTTTATAGCAAGTCCCATCAGTTCTATCCAGCCGCATGGCATCACCAGAGAAGGAAGAAATCAGCAGTGACAAATGCGTCCTTGGCAGCTGGACCTGCATACTACAGCTTTCGAGTTTCAAATATAATTAAGTAAACAAGCCAGCCTTTGCAAGCCAAGGCACGGGAAACAATTTGAACGGAAATAGATGGCTCATATTTTGAACGATGGGAGAAGCTTGAGGCTCGGGAAAAGGCAACAGCAGGATATTGAGAGCGGTCTGCCTGTACAAATCACAATTGCATGTGAAGCCGTACAGATCACGCCGTCAAGAGACGGGTGGAATGAAACATTGAATACGATGATGCAGCAGACGGAAGGCAGCTGGAACTTGCAATCTTTCATAGACCGGAACCTAAGATAGATCCAATTTTCTGCTCTGCAAATATGCCGTGACTGCAGCGAAATAAAGCAGGCGTTGGGCGGAGTGGATGGCGGTGAGGTTCGACTGTAAAGATTATTGAAGTCGTATACGGTAGAATGGAGAAGTTGAGGTTGAGGATGAGTATGTAGTAGAACCAAGGTGGAGAGAAGCGGACCGGGTGGTTGAGGGGGAAATATGAAGGAGCTTGCCGGAGTGGAAAAACCATTTGCCGGGACGAGCATCTGCTGGCGCTTGGAACTCGAGGACGCAAGCCATCTGCTGGTGTTGACCAAAATGGATCTATTGAAGCCCTTCGCTTGCTACTAGATCAATCATCGAGATGATGTGAGTTGAGACATGAAATGGGAATCTTATATTCATATTCATGTGCTGCAAAAGAATGCCTCTCGTTGTGTTGCCCCTCTCATCAACCTGTTACAACCCCTCTTTACCCAGCCGTGGGCGGTAGCTACAACGGCAGTGAAAATGCCGAGGGACACGCTGAATATCAACAAAGGCGAAGGATGGGTACGAAATACTGGGAGCTGTTGTTATATTTGGTCGTGACTGCGAAGACTTCCTATCTTGTTGCAAGCCCTTGCTGACCAGTTTACGTGGAGATAGTATGAACACTAGCTTCCATCCGCGATCCTCTACAGTAGCCCCCACGAACACAGCACTCCATGTTACAATCAAAGCCATTCTCTCCCTAGGGTTTTCAATACTCTCATACACCTTCGAATATCCGCGGATAGTCTTTGAGCTTCGAGTGTAGTGGGAAGATGTCCAGGGTCAGTTACCGAGGACAAATTAGCGATTTGGCCTGGCATGTTGCCCCGACAGACCTACGATCTTGGTAGAAACCCCAAGCAAATAAACATTAAACAGACGATTTGCTATGGATCTGTTAGACGTATCTGCCCCAGAAGCCCCGGCCGGTTATCATCTCTTGTTGCACCCTACCAATTCAGGGAAAGTGGTGTTATTTCGAGCAGGCTCGATGTTGGAATATGGTACATCATTCTATTCTAGATCTGCTAGTCTGCACGAATTGTGTGTTCAAAATCCTCACTTTATACTAAGAGCTTGGAAGAGGGTGACATAAGGGGGAGGGCAATGGCAACAGATTTCACAGGCAGGAAAATTGTTTTGTGACTCTATTCTTATCTGCTACTGAAAGCACGGGAAACGTCAAATATGATAGCCTCCTCTCGGGCTTCCGTTTGACAGAATCCTTATAGTGCCTTTCACTTGCACTCCTACATATTCACATAAAATTTGTAATCCGGAACCACTGTTCCCTACGTTTCCAGTCACCAGCGAAGACCAAGGGACTCCCCAGACCGAGCGCAGGACCAGGGCTGGAGCCAAAAGTCGTGTCGTAGTCAAGATGTAATCTCATTCATCGCCACGTACTTTTCAGTCAGTTGGCAGCTTCCAGACTCCAGCAAGCGAATCCTTTGCGCGTTACTTCTCCGGTAATTCATCTCGGCTGGTTCTGTGGTGCGATAGGAGCGTGCATCGATCTGAAGCATAACATGACGGCGAGGACATCGATGCCAAGGAATACGTTGTACACGAACTGTGCTTTCGATGGGTAGCTGACTACTTGTGATTCTGTATTGTCAACAAGGAATTTTAATGTGCCGCTCTATGGTAATATCGAAGTGGCCACGCCACTCTGACCCCGATAAAGTTACATGCACATATCGGAGCATGTCAAACGCCTTCCCTAGACCTGCTCGGGAAAATTCCACACATATGAGCGGTAGCTGAGCAAGAGGAAATTTCTAGCAAGGTAAACGCACGGCTTAAGAGATTTCAAGGCCTAGTCAGACAGTACTAGGACTCATTTACCGTCCGAATGTTGCAAGCCATTTTCGAATCCGCGAGAACTTCAACTCTGCCGACCACTGCCGAACCACCCACAAACAATGTTGACGCTTCTCCCTAGCAGCATTCAAGCAACAATCTTCTCAATCCAAGCCTCCAACACCCTTACTATTTCATCGCTATTCCTCTCCAAGAACTGCAAATGCCCATTCCCACGGATCCCCATACTCGCCAACTCTAAATGCTCAACCATTTCACAGCCCGCCTGTCTTAGGAACTCAACAAAACAATGATCGTACGTCGCATGATAACTCGCTTCTCCACTCTCGATGAGAATTGGTATGTTCTTGAGATTGACCAATTGCCTTGCCGGTTCAGCTTGCAGCGTACAGTCTACAAACTGGCTCGAGGAAGCCGGGACAGTTTGTATCGCCAAAGGAGAAGACATGTTACTTGGAGGGGGCGAGTACGTGAGCGGAATGGACGTCAACCCCCACGGTCTTGTCAATTCAGACGAGAAGATCGCTTCCCGGAATGGAGGGCCTTTTGGTTCGATCTGCACGAGTGCTTTCACGAGATCTGGTCTCGAGTCGGCCCAGAGCCAGCCTGAGAGAGAGCCTTGGGAGTGTGCGATTATGACTGCAGGACCGATTTTGTCGAGGAGTAGAGCGCCGGCGTTTTTCATGCTGAGTTCTTGGGCGGAGGAGTTGCTGGGACTGGGCACTGTCGATGTGTAATAGGTGTCAAAAAATGGGTCACCCTTGAGTCCGGTCTAACGCTATCAATTTGGTCTTTTGCGCATTGAAGGGTGGGAATGACATACTCCGGGCCATTGGGTGTGTAGCTTTGCTTGTTCCCAGAGAGGGTCGTATTTGATGGCTGTGAAGCGTTGTTGGATATACTCCGCTGCGAAGGAGGTTGGTTTGAGCTCGCTTGAGGGGTTGTATCCTGAGCGGCCGGTATTGGTTTGGTCGAGAAGGTAGACTTCGTAGCCTGAGGAGAGGAAGTGTGATGCCCATCCTGGATTGCCGTCGGGTTTATTGAGCCAATTCTGAGGACAATTTGTGAGCTTAGAAGGGATATAGAAAGGGAAATGCTGAAGGGAAGGAACATACTGTTCCGGTTTGAGCTCCGCCGTGGATGAAGATTATTGGGTAAGGTTTTGTGCAACCCGAGGCTGGGATGAGCTTTTCGACGTACATCTGGCCAGAGAGAAAAAGGCCAGAAAATGTGTTGACATATTCGCCTCCGATGTAGAAGTAGGAACGGATGTGGGGTGCTTCTTGGGCCACGGTGAGGATGGTGAGTAGTAGGAGGGAGCAGATGGTGATATGTATCATATTGAGAGATACCATGGATCCAGGGTCTAACTGAGGACCAAATGGATAGAATCTATTTACATTTCGGACCAGGTGAAGAGTATTGGTCAATCGATGGGTAGGTAGATGCGCTGCTCGAAAGTCAACAGTTGCTTCGATTTGTTGACTACTCTACTTACTGTCCAGTTCATCAACAACAGGGAGAGTTATCATTTCTTCTCTCGCAGATTTGATTGTCAAAAGAAAGAATGTTGGAGATTTGGCACAGTAATCAAAATATGCCACAATAAATGATCAGCTAATTAGTGTCCCCCTCCCTACCTAAGTACAAGCAAGTACTGTACTACAGCTTAGAAACATCAAGGTTGGAATTTCAGTCCAATTCAACAAACCATCCTAATTCGGATACAATCTTTACATTGTTGTTGTAATCTTTTCACAATATCTTCCTTTCTCGATAATCTCGAAGTCTATATTTGACAAAACGTTACATAGCCCCCGCCACAACATGTGACCTCGTCCTCACCAATCCCAACTTCGCCGCTGAGACGCGGGGATGGGATGATCTGTGGTTGATGCAGCCTGATTTGTTCAACCCACTGATCTACAGCAATGTGGCTCGGACTGCTGCTCTGCTCTGCCCGGGCCCTCGCCCTCTAGTTGAGGGCTTGTTTGCTTTTACCCCCACGTCAAGCAAGCAATCTCCAACGTTCATCATAAATAAGAAAGAACATCAACGTCGCAACCGGACCATATTCAGCCTCAAGTCAATCTTCGCCTTACCATCAATACTCTTTGGCAAACAGACCGTATCGTGATCAGGATTCCGAAGTCCTTCAACGTGGTCGAGGCTAGGCCTAGCTGGCCACCGATATAGATAGAGGAGGTCACGATTCACCAGCTCTGGCCTAGCCTGATCGGTGCCTAAAGTGTCAACGAGGCTGACATCTTGAACTTCCTTTTTCTTTTCTTCACACAACAACATCGACCTGGGGATAACTTCATCTACTGGAGTGTTTCTCTGCATTGTTGATTTTGAGCAGTATAATACTCGAGGGAGATTCACAGTCGGATTCATTCCTGCCATCGACTACTGTACTCGCAAATTCCGTCCAGGCTCCCTTAGCGCCAGCTTATTCACGACAAACGGAACTTAAGAAGGACCTCACCAGCTAGCCTTGAATTCGCCCGCATACTTCTCATGACCTAAAGACTGAGACTCGTGTTTGAATCAAACTTCAAATAATCAGCATTCGGTCTTTCTTACCTTGCTATTGGGAGGCCTCCAGCGCTCAGCCTGATCTGAACCACCGCCTTCGTCTCTCCCTCAACTGACGCTACATACGAATTCAAACTCTCTTCTCTGACATCTGGGTTACTCACATTGTCTCTTCAGATCCCACGGACAACCCAGTACCATGGCACAGGAACGTGTTCAGGTTCTTCGAGATCTCTCGGACATTGCTCGGGTTGCAAACGGTCCACAACCACCCCCACTAATTCCCCCGCCAGAGCTAGAAACTTTTGCTACTCCTGAAGCAGGTAGGTACTTGATATACTCGCCAGGAGACCCACTGACGTTCCCAGAACCCATCGATCAAGGCTATACTCCTACACCTACCGGCAAGACCAAAGCGTTGACCAATAGAGATGCCAATGCCATTGAATACACCAAGTCCCAACTCAATGAAGGAGATACCTTGGTCATTGTCCGATTTCCCAATAACCAACCGGTTTATGACGCGACCGGTTTCAGGCTGAGCGATACCCATCGAGTTCACAGTGACAGACTCAAGTCTGCGTCGCCTTTATTCAAGAAGGCTCTTGAGGATGATTGGCAACAACACCGCTTCAAACGCCGAAACAGACTCCTTGGTTCTATGCCAGATGGGATCCAATATGTTCTCGATTTGACCCCACCAGAAGAAGGTGACGACGCCCTGGAACTCACAGCTGAACTCTCCTGCTCCCTTGGTATTCGTAGATGGTATAAGTCGGAGTTCAGTGGCGTTTCTGCTGCGCATGGATTAGTTGGTGGAGAGGATGAGACAACAGTCCATCCAGACTTGAGATTTGGTACTTCTTCTCCAGGAGACGTGCAGGAAATCATCGACACCGGTGCATCATCGAGTAATGAAACTCCTCCACGGCCTGTCATCGCAGTCGACGAAGATGTTGCCCTACAGAGAACATTGGCCCAGAGTAAGAGGTTGTTTCAGCAGAACTCAACGCAGCAGAACGATTACACGCGGAACTATAATGACAAGGTGAAGGCGAAGAAGACCGAGATTGAGACTCTTGATTACTGCCCCATTCGCCACCGCACAGGCATTGAACGCCTCCTGCAGATTATCGAAGGCAAAGATCCGAGACTTGATTCGGCTCCGAAGGTTTGGACTCTTGCGGTGCTGGCTAAGCATTTCGAGTGTGCAAATTCAGTGGTTGATTACGTTGTTACTTGGATGATCGCAGAGCCCAACTGCAAGATCTTTGAGATTCTTCCCGAGGACTGCCTTCGTATCGGTCTTCTTCTGCAGAACGAGGTCATTACTCGCTATGCCTTCACTATTCTGGTTTCTGAGGAGGCTTTTCGAGTTGGTACGGCCAGATCTGAGCCAGAAAATCAACCAAATACCAACTACTCCGCGGGTAAGCAAGTTACCAAGTTTGGAAGAGCACGCGAATCTCTTGATGAAGATACCCTCAACCTGATTCAACATGCGGGACGTAATTTCCATGCTAGAATTGAGCAGGAGGTTCAATATCTCTTCAGTCTGAATATGAACTGGCTTCATGCTCTTCCAGAATTCGGCAAGATTTTGAAAATTAGAGAGTTTGTCGAGGCCAATACTCGATTGTTTGATCCTGAAGAGCAGATGCTTGTCAATGCTGCTATCGAGGAGCTCATCTACTACACTCGTGGTAGACTGTTATGGTGTTTCTACCAACCCCTCGACCATGCTGAGCAAAAAAGCTGGCAAGAACATCGCGGCCAGGAGCGCCATGAGCGTGATGCCCCGGCTGCCTCAACTCCAGACACCACCTTCAATGAGCTTGCCGAAGAAGAGAAGCTGATGACTCGGTTCTTCTGGAGTACAGTCAGACTCCTGAAATGGAAGCCCAGTGATAGCCGCTGCTCGACAAACCTGATCCGAGATCAAATCTGGCCCAGATCAGCTGTCGATCTAGCGCTTGAGGCAAAAGCAAACAGAGCTGCGGATGCGAACTCGATCCCGAAGATCTCCATGCATGGTCTGGAACGCACTACTGAGAGATTGAACAAGATCATCCTGGAGGCGATACGGGACGTCGGGTTCAATGACGGACAGTTCCCAAGAGAGGCGCTCATGGTGGAGCGAGTTATTGAGCGGCCCGCGGAGGTGAGGGAGGTTGATACTCATATGGCGGACAGATGTCTCGATTACGAGTATCAGCGTGCGCAGAAAACGGATTATTGGAAACCGAGACCGGACCCCGTCTTGTTTGATTCTTCGCAGTCGTATTTCAAAGAACCCTTGGAAACCAAGTCCGAGAAGCCAGGTTTCTGGAAGGAGGCGCTGGAAGCTCGAGATAGAACGATCAAGAGCGGAGGAAGTTCACCTGATGCGTCTTCCCCCTCGTCGCCAGATATCAAGAAGGAGGTTCCGGAGACTTGGGGTGAGTATTTTCAGAAAGGCAGCTCAAGCAAGACATCGCCTCCACAAGGACAGAGGGGATCATTGTCGAGCTGGCAAAAGGTAGAGAGCATATTCAAAAAAGAGCAGTCGAGCAAGACATCAAGGGAAATACCGATCAGGCCGGTACCAGACACGAAGCCTCACCACAATTTCTCCTGGTCTCTTGATCAAAGAGCCACTTTCCCCGTTTTGACAAGCACCTACGACTTCGACGCATCGTCAACACCACACGTCCCAGTCGAAACAGATATCACGCCATCATCCCCCTTCTTCAGCCTCTCCATGCTCTTTGCACAGATCGACCTGACTGTTCAGAGAGCATGCAACCGCATGCTGTCGCGTGGGGAGATCGAGAACTTACGACCCTTTTCGTGCGATATTTGCGACACGTTACTGTGTCTTGGAGATGAAGAGTACAAGTACCTCCCATTATGGGCCAATGGGCTTAATGACGGTACGGGAGGGGTATTCGAAGAGGCCATCCCGCCAGCAGAGCGTGGAGGTGCTATGGGACCTGGCCCGGCTTATCATACGGGCTCGACAGCCAATTCAAGGGCGTCGACGGAGATCGATTTTGATGGACGTAGTTCTGTGTTTGGGAGTATGGTGGGGAGTGAGATGGAGGGTGTGAATACTAGTGTGGGGGTTGAGGATGGGTGGAGTGTGGATCATGTTGATCGGAGGAGGGTCTTCTCCGAGAGTGAGTTCATGACGCCTGGATCTTCGGAGTTTGAGGGGAGTGTGGTTTTTGTGGGCAAGGGTGATGACATGGTGGTGGATTTGCCGATTAGGGAGAAAGGGAAGGGGAAGGATGTTGGTTTTGAGGATGAGGGTGTGGATGAGATGCCGAGCTATGTTATGGATGAGAAGGAGCAAGCTGTGTTACTTGCTTCGTATGTTGGGAAGGGGAAAGAGAAAGAGAGAGAAGTTGATGAGGAAATGGTTGATGTGCTGGCTTTGAGTGATGCGCAGAGAGGGGCTGGAAAGACTGCCAGTATGGACAACGATGATGAGAATTTCTTCAACACGGCGGATGATAACACGGAGTTTGAGTTTGAGAGTGATGATGATGATGATGATGGGGATGAGACGGAGACAGAGGATGATTTTGAGTGTATTGGTTGAGAGGGCTTGGCTTGGAGATGCGATTGGCGGTTGGTTCTTGGTAAGTATTGGTGGGGTCTGGGTTTTGGGAATAGAGGCTTGCTGGCTGGCTGGATGGATGGATGATCTGATGGATGGTAATGGCTTTAATGACTGGATGATCGAATGGTGTGCTGGGATATGAATTGCTTTGGAGCTCATGGAGTCTGTTCATGGTTTTTGCAGAGGGCATAAAAGGTTAGAGATATCGATGAATACATGCATGCATCTTACTGGCTATGCATTTGAAATGATAACATATCACTTAACTGGTTCAAAGAAGGCAAACAAGGATGTGAGCCGGAATGTTTGAAGGGAATGAATAAAGTGGAGGGGAGCTCCAGGAGAGGACTTGTAGAAGGGCGCAAACAAATGATACTTATCGAGCAGAAGGAGAAAGCTTGAATAGCTAAAAGCAAAGAAGATGAAGGCATCGATTGAAAAATCTAATACCCATGAAAGGTTCCTTGATTGTTTACATACCTAGCTCGGATCCGAGCAGTGGGCAGTCCTTGGAAAAGGGGTAGACTCTCTTGGCGGGCAGCACCAACAGGCCGCTGTCAGCTCCCAGCATCAACAACCTCACACAAGCTTCACGTTTGTTCTCTATCCTCCTCCGCCACAACCACCGCAACTATGCCCCTTTTCCACCCCCGCCGCATAGCAATCCTGCTGTGTGTAGCGATTGTCTGCGTCTATGCCGAGAAACATGCTGCATCAATTGCAGCCATGAGTATTCCTGAGATAGAGGAGAAGCTACAGGTGTGTTGTCCTCCCGCGCTTCCTCTTCCTTCTCCCTCTCTCAAACCATTCGTGCCTCACCCAGAATCCCAGCTCCAGCTCAGATAGAAGAACTTGCATTAATGCGTAATGTGTACAGGAATGCCCTCTCGTCCAAGACCTCAACACCTACAAAGTCGCGACCTCTCCCCAAACCTCCACCTTGACATCCCGCGTCTTCGCCGTTCTCTTCCCCTCCACACCAGCAGTCAACGCCCTCCTCGCAACCCTCTATATCTCGGGGCCTCCAAACTTTCTCCTGGCGCTCTGCCCACCCAATATCGACCCATCGAGCCTCTCCGTCATGGTCGCGTTCGCAGTCGGTGGATTGCTGGGCGATACTCTCTTCCACTTACTGCCGGAGATATTCCTCGGTGAGGACGCACCGGAACATGTACGGTTTGTGCTGGTGGAGCCGAATAGGAATCTTCTGCTGGGCGTGGCGATTATGGTGGGGTTTGTGACGTTCGTGGCTATGGATAAGGGGTTGAGGATTGCGACTGGTGGGGAGGGACATAGTCATGATCATGGCGGACATGGACATGGGGAGGTGGAGGTTGTGAAGCCGGTTGGGAAGGGGAGTGCGCTCGAGGATTCGCCGGCGAAGAGTACAAGGTCGAGGAAGGGAAAGGGTGAGGGGAAGAATTCAGGGACGGAATTGCAGGTTGTGAAAGAGCAGAAGGAGATTAATGCTAGTGTCAAGCTGGCTGGGTATTTGAACTTGATGTGCGTACTCCCCTCCTTTCATCTGACTTTGACTTGCGATATCCTGCTCTGGGGTGATAACATGCTAATGTATGTATTGTATACAGTGCCGACTTCACACACAACATCACAGACGGCCTAGCTATGTCCTCCTCTTTCTATGCCTCCCCTACCATCGGCGCAACCACAACTGTCGCGGTTTTCTTCCACGAAATCCCCCATGAAGTAGGCGATTTCGCACTATTGATCCAATCCGGATTCTCCAAGCGCCAAGCAATGGGTGCACAGTTTATCACCGCGCTCGGTGCGTTGCTCGGCACTGTCATCGGGATCGCGGTGCAAGAATACGGTGGGAGTGGAGGTGAGGGCGCTGGTGGACGGTTTGATGGCTTGATGGGCACGAGTTTGAGTTGGGGGGATATGTTGTTGCCCTTTACGGCGGGGACGTTCTTGTATGTTGGCACTGTGGCTGTTATTCCGGAGCTACTGGAGACGGGCAAGGATAGAGGTGTTGAGTTGAGGAAGACGGCGCAACAGTTTGCGGCTATGGCTGCCGGGGCGGGGATTATGCTGTAGTAAGTTCTTCTGGGAAGGGATGTGATGAGAGAGTGGTGGGCTAACATGTTATGCAGTATTTCGTGGTCTTAGATGAGTGGTATATGGCATAGATGATAGAGGGTGGGAGAACATTAGAAAGAAAGGAGAAAATCATCGGTAATGCATAACCGCATCTCAAGTTCGGCAAAAGGGGAGGATGATAGACGGAATGGAATGGAATGGGAAAATAGGGGACACGGAAAAGCCGTTGAAGCTTTTCTCTTACAGTCATGTTGAAAAGACATGACTAGATAGGTATTGCATTCACATTGATACAACTCCTTCGTTTCTTGTTTCTTCCTTGGTTATTACCTTCCCTAACTCCTTTTCCGGTAATGGCTGCTTGTTCCCTAAGTAGGCAATATTGCAAGCCCTCCATCCCAGTTTTATTCTCGTTCGTCAATTCATAAGTCCATTTTTCTTCAAACGTTTTCTTGCCGCTCCTATGTTGAATCGGTGATAATAGTGAACTTGTTTCAATTTCCGGTTCAGATGGTCGTATCTCATCTTGTGGTCGTAATGAGTTAGTAAAGTTGGTCCAGTACCGTAATTCGATGTTTGAGGGAGCTAGACGTATCTGAAACTGGCTAGAGGAAGTCTCAAGAGCTAGGGCTAGATTTCGGACTTAGAGCAGGAAGCAGGGTTTCTTGTTCAATGATCTGAATTTAGCTTGAAGCCGAGGAAAAGGTGGTTGACTGACTTTCCAACGAGGAGAGACTGGTCTTGAAGTGGTTCGAGGTGCTGGCGAGGAGAGGGAGGGAGAAGGAAAGATGTGGTAGCGAGCGTACCATGCTTTGGCTCTTTCGGAGAGAGCCATTCGTCATCGCTGCCAACGCTCGTGTTTGACCCGCACTGTTGAATTGAAATGAGTGTTAGACCCTCACTTTTCTCTTTCTTTTTCCTTTTTATTTTTGGCTGTTTTGTTTACATTGTTGGTTCAGCACTAGTTGTGCTGTCGCCTGTCATTTTGCATTCACGTTCCCTTTGGCCCTTCTCTGTATTTATTGTGCTCTCTTGGATTCCTTTCTTTAATTTGTTCGTCTCTTCGATTCGCCTCCTGTACGGGATTGCAGTTGTTTTGCGTGTCACCTAGGCGATTCGAGCTTGTTGTGCTCGTATGATGCGTAGCTTGTGTTGCGAAACCTGACGGTAAGCCTTAACTAAAGCTAGAGGCAACCCTCTCGCTGCCTAGTTGCATGCGGCAGACTTTATACACCTTTCGGCCAAAAATACAGGATATCCAAACTCACATGACTTTTCTCGCAGTCTTTTAGTCTGGTACGTATTTCCACCCTTTTCTGTAGCGTGAATTTGGATTGCTGACCATCAGCTCTACTGGGAAATCTACCTTCGTTCTAGGATGCAACGCCATCTAATCGTCCTTGACTCTCCCTGATTTAGTTGGGGGAGAGCCGGGTATGTTTCACGATGATGATTTATTCTAGTTCGGCGACTGATATGCGACTTAGATCTTCATCCGGAGGAGCAGATAGCCATTTTGTCAAGCATGTGGGCTGAATACTTTCGAGCGGTCTGCCAGCCCTTTTCAAAGTTCCGAAGGGTCGGTAGCATAGGACATTCTAGTAGCCTAGCAGAACTCTCGTCTGAAGAGTCTGATGAGAGGCCCAGTACCGATAAGTCACCAGACAAGCCAGCGATATCATTATCCGATTGAAGACACACAACCCTAAACCATGCCACAATACCTAATGTTTTTGTCGGAAAGAAAATTGCTTCAATGATTCAACCGGTTGTGTGGTGAATATGTGTTTAAAGTAGCGTGCCCACTGGTGCCATTCAAAACCTGGTTCGCTCCTACCATTTGCCCACAGCAGCAGATTTATCGACTTCCCCACCCAATCTTGACTGGAATCCAATCTCATCAATGGCCTCCGACTACCTTATCCTCGCCAATATCGTCATTTTTCTGTGCTCTAACCAATCCCACCGAGGGCAAGGTCTTGGCCGCAGCGTCCACCTCTCTCTCTTATATCTTTCCTTCGTACATTCTGGTATCTTCGTCATCTTTCATCTTCATTCATCCAACCTGCGCCAGGAGAGTCCTTCGAGTTTCCTCGAGGAGTTCTGGAGAGTCTTTGCGAGGCAAACCTGGAGACCGACATTCATTCCGACTGTGCTCGAAAGTCAATCGTTAGCAGCATTTTCAAAGACCCTATACATGCGAAATCAAAATACTTCAGCCAATTCTTTCTCATTCAGCACCCGACCACCCACACGAGAAGCATTCCTTTGACCTCCTCATGGCCAGTCTATACACGGGCAGAGGCTCCTATGGCGCGTCCCTTTCCGGTCCTCTCTCGTTTAGCAGTTCATCCAACTCTTCTCAATCCTCTTTCGATGGAGGCTCAACCCTCAGCAGCTGTTTAGTTTCGACTCATCACAAGAACACACAAATATACCGTCCTGAATATCAAGAGAACGATGCTGCTTGGCAGGTCCCTCACACACACACGAATGATGTTATTGGAATTGTGGAAGAACGCCTGAAGAGCGATCCCGTTTTGTCGAGAGTCATTGAGAAATTCCCGTATCTTGCCCGGAAGATTACGATGACAATCGACAGGCAGACGTCTGCAGAAGCGCATGTACATTCCCAGCGAGGCTTGTAAGCGTACCAAAAATACCAAGTGGAATTCGCTTACTTGTTTAGGACCCACTATGCCGAACGCTTGTTCAATGACATCAAGGCGACAACTGCAACACATCCTCTCGTAGCGCGTGCTTTCAGACTCCCATACAATCGCCATCGTGGTACCCATCCAGCAATGGTACAGATATGTGAAGAACTGTATGATGAGTTCCGAAAGCCTTCTCTAGGTGATTTGGGCATTCTCCCCGACTTACTGGCTTGGATCCACCTTCCCAGGACGAAGCTCAAGGTCAACGAACTTCGGCATGCATTGAAATTCTCTCTAGACGTCAATCCACCAGAAGAGAGGGGCGTTCAGACACTCGACCAATTAAACAGGGCGGCGGATGGGTTCATTCGATTTGAAAACAACGATGAAGAAATCATTGTCCCAGAGAGCTTGAGACGCTCTCTCACATTGTACTACCGAGCGACTGGGCGTGACCAATATCAACCATACATGGGACTGGTCTGTCTGTCCTATATAAACGCTACAATTGGGTTACAAGAACCTTGCCCTGAAAACGATTCTCTGGATCGACGCCTAGAGGAGTATCCCTTTTTGCCGTATGCCGTTGAACATTGGGCATCACATGTCCCCCGCCATCTTACAACATGGAATGTCATGCTCTGTACTTGCACGATGATCGCATTATCCAGAGCATGATGCAAATCATGGGCAGATTGAAGCTGCTCCGATCGTCAGACCGCGAAATCAAACCTGACCCGAGCCAGTGGTACTACAAAAACATTACAAGGTTATCATATGCGGCATCAATTGGCTGTTATCCGCTTGTGGAGGCATTTCTAGGAAAGGGTCAACATCCGCAATCCAATTCGGGATATCAACCACCACTTGTTTCTGCCGCAGTGAATGGACATTCACATGTTGTGAGTCTTCTTCTGCACTATGGTGCAGACGTTCATGTACAGGATTTTGCTGGCCGAACAGCACTCTACGTTGCAGCGGTCGGAGGCCACATTGAAATCGTTCAAACTCTTCTGAACTATCAAGCAGGCGTGAATTGTCGAACCAAGGATCACATGTCGCCTTTGATGGCGGCTATCTGCAATGGACATCTCGAAATCGCCAAAGTCTTGTTCCAGCATGGGGGCAAGTGCACTTCTGTAGCCTCCGACGGTCATACTCCTCTGTCCTACGCCATCATGAAGCCTGGATTCTCCGAATTCGCCATCACCATGTTCAAGAATTCACTTGGTCCAGTTAACTTGCACCTGAGCAAAGAATCGGACGTCACGCTGTGGGAGGCTTACAGCGGAATTCAGGACTACTATTTCCGACAACAAGTACTCGATTGCATCAAGACGCATGATTATTTGATGGCCAGCGGAACTTCTATTGCGCTCCGGAAGGACTGGAATGAAAGTCTTCTGTCAACACTCGTTCCCGGTATCTGTCGCGATCCCGTAGTTGATATACCTGCAAAGGCGAAGGAAACTCGGAAACGTCTTGGCATGATTCGAGCCCTCAGCAATGAGTTTCGCCAGCGATATATGCTTGATGGCTTCCTTGGTAAAGGAGCATTCTCAAGTGCGTGGAAGGCAATTGACTTGGTCACCGGGCGACTTGTCGTTGCTAAGTTCTTGATGGAAACTTCAAATCATTGTCAGGGCGAAGATTCAAAGAACGAGTACCGCTTGATGGGCAAGATGAATCATGAGAATGTCCTGAAATGCTTGGATGTGATGGAAACCAAAGCCGGCCCAATCATGATCACGGAGTTTGCTCAGTGGGGAGATTTACAGCACTATCTAAGACATTGCTGCCCCGTCGATCACCGCCCGCACTGTTTGCCTGAGCGTACTGCCAAGTTCGCGTTTGGGCAGCTGATGAAGGGACTGAGCTACATGGTGAGTTTGTTGGATCTCTGCCTTTTATAGTTCTGACAATTCTATAGCATGCCAACAATGTTGTACACCGAGATCTGAAACCAGAGAACATTCTTGTCTTTGAGAACAATACGATCAAGATAGCCGACTTTGGGAACAGTATAAAAATTCCGGAGTGCCACAACGGATATGTGGATTTCATTCCCTGCACACTAACTCGTATGTTTGTCCAACGAACACTCACTTGAAGCCACCGTCAGACCAGAAACATTAGCTAACATATCAGTAGACATCGCACCAGAAGCCATGCGGGACGGATCCGAAACAGATGAGAGGTGCATTCTCGCCAAACCCTGTGATATCTACTCGGCTGGAGTCTGCCTCTACCAAATACTCGTAGCAAAACAACCCTTTCCCACCCTTCACGGAGACAGCCACTACCACGGACTGCGTCGAAACATCATCGTGGGAGACCTACACTTCGACGACTGGGATCTATGGGGAAGTATCAGCGATATGGCAGTCCACCTTGTAGCGAGAATGATGGACCACGATCCTCATAATCGACCAACAGCGGATGAAGTCCTCCAGCATCCTTGGATCACGGGAGATCTGGAGAAGGCGCAGATGTTGGACCTCCGTGGTTTGCGGACACCGCATGGTCAAGCGGATGACGCTTTTGTCTCAAGGAGCCCGGAATGGGTGGTTCGTTCGCCCAGCCAAATTGGGAGTGTGCATACATCTTTCAGTGATGATCTTGAGCAGTTCAGGTTGACTCAGCATGATTGGATTACAGGTATCGAACCTGGTCTA
Organism: Rhexocercosporidium sp. MPI-PUGE-AT-0058; assembly: GCA_020746875.1. Taxonomy (NCBI): domain Eukaryota; kingdom Fungi; phylum Ascomycota; class Leotiomycetes; order Helotiales; genus Rhexocercosporidium; species Rhexocercosporidium sp. MPI-PUGE-AT-0058. Next base: position 2,825,693 of record JAGTJL010000005.1, on the reverse strand, counting down.
CCTACTGATGAGGGGTCTGTCTGATGGTCGTGGACCTTAGGCAATTGATATGAGTGGGGTGGGATGTTTAGATTACTGCTTGTTTTAGCTGGGTAGCTAGAGAAGAGGGATTGGGGTATGTTTCTGATAAATTCTGGAGATGGTGTTGATATTCTTTCGTCTGGTTTGATATTGTTTGGTTCAGTGGCGGTCGGAGTCGGAGTCGGAGTCGGAGATGGAGTAGTTTGAAGATCTTGAGCTGGCATTCTGGAGGCTCCGCTGCCTCAACACCCAACAGCGCATTGTGTTTTGTTGTAAGCAAACAAGCGAGCGGATGATGGTCTCCTACTGTATGATAGCTTATCGGAGCCGTAGTAAAGTATGTGTTACCGATTGTTAGCTTGAAACATAATTGACATTCGCGAGGATATGAGGCGATCAGCAGACGTGCAGAGACATGCGCGGGTGAGGTTCTTCACTTCGAGGGCCGGATTCCTAATTAGAGAGCTGGCATGCCATGCTTGAAGTGCGATGCTGGGTTTTGTGTGTTTTAATAGCTGTATTTTGCGAATCTCTGCAGACTTTTCGTATCGTAAAGAATAATCAAGTAGATGGTCTTGCTCTAGAATTTCTTGCTGGCCTGAACTCCATGTCGTTAAAAGGAAAGTCAGAAAACCATTCCCTGATGCTGCAACGCCTCGACCTCGTAGACTCCCTAAAATACCAGAAACCCTTGTAACGCCAGCATAATTGGGCCGTGTCACTGCATTATTCGCACTTTCAAACTCCATCTACTCCTCCCCACCCGCGAGCGCAATGCAACTAAATCTCAAATCTCCCCCACCACTCTCCTTCTCCATCTTAATAACCCTCCCGATACCCAACTCCACCCCCTTCTGACTCAACAGTCCCTCCTCTCCAAGAAACCCCCTATTAATAGGCCCCTTCCTACTTCCCTCCAACTCCCACAGGTTTCCGTCTTCACCCTTGACAAACGCCACGAAATGCTGTCCTAGCCGATCACCCGTCGCCGCATCAGGGGCTTCTGTGTCTCCTAGCTCTGCTACAGACTGATGGGCTTGCAAGAACGCTTCGTTGTCGTAGAGGGATTTGGCACGGGCTTCCATTTGAAGCGGGATGGCAGTTTCGCGGATTCGTAGAGCGAGGGAATCGGGACGGAGGTATTTGAGCGCGGAGCCGTTGATGAGGCAGTGTAGGAGCCCGATGGAGCCGCAGGCGTGACCGATGGTTTGCTTGAACCATATTACGGGCTCGGAGGGACCTGAAGCGGTGTAGGACGGGGTGAGGGCGTCTTCGGACTCGCGCGAGGTGTGCCAGGCAGGCGTGAGGGGGAGGATTACGAGGAGGGCGTGGATTGGTAGCGGGATATGCGAAAGGAGGGAAGGGTCGCTGAGGGAGTAGATGTCGTGGAATTGGAGGGCGGGGGAGAGGCCGAGCTGGGTAGAGAGAGCGTTCATTACGAGGGGGTTGTTTTCTAGGAAAGTGAGTTAGATAGGCACTGAAGGTGTAGAGGGGAGGGAGAGAAACCGAGGACCGTGACGGTCGTTTTGCCGTTGATGGTTTCGATTGGGATGGGCATTGTGAGTGTTTTGTTGGGACTTGGTTTGGTTTTGACTGGATACACGAGATGTTCGAGATGGTTTCGTGGTGTTGTTGTTTTTGAAGGGAGAAGACGAAGAGAAGAAAAGGAGGAGAAGAAGTCGAAGGAGTATTTAAGCCTTGCTCGCGAGGCTGCAGAATGCGGGGGGAAAGTGGGGGACAAGGCAGTCGCGGGGTACGTAAAGTCCAGTAGCGAGGCTGCTTACGGCTATTTATACGTCAGGAATTCTCCGCGACGCTCTATTGGAAAAAATATCAAACGCATGACTCAGCAGTCTTAAGTTTGATATTTTGATCGTTTTATTCCATAATTAAGGCCGTTGCAAGGATATTTATTCAGTCACTCTCTGGTTTTGAGTTCCCAAAAAACCCGAGAGCACGACTACACTCGTACACGGTCGCCTGCAAATATTGAAACAAATTGCTGTTGGTTGGAAGCTGCCTTCAATTGCTACTGTTGTTGTTATCATGTAACTTACCTCAAAGGTTGGAGAATCTCACCCTTTTACAGATATACAGCTTGCCTGGAATGAGCATGGCATATCGTGAGGATCTAAGCGTTTTATACTTCCTTTTGACTTTCGATCTAAGCAACGTCTAACTCAAAGTTAAATCCAATTACATCCAATTCCTATATTGTTAATTACTTAATATTCCTCCATTTTCCATTTATGTTTCTTTGGGTCTTATTGAGCCAAAGAAATCATTCTTTCGAGGAGCATACACATCATGTAGCTGAGTCTAGGCAAAATTTGAATGAAGATGAATATATATACGGTATAAACATTAGACTAACTTGTCATAGATCCTCTCTCCACACAGCAAAGAGTCAAAACCCCCCTAGTCCTTGCTCAGCAGACGGCGTTCTGTAGCACTCATCTGCAATGATTCCTACTCAGCAACCCATTTCCAATCATGCAGCAGTGACGGTAACAGTCTGCGTAGCCGTAGCCGTTTCAACCTGCACAACCGTAGTCGTAGCGGTGACAGTAGAGTACTTAGTAACAACGCAAGCAGCCGGAGTCTTCTGGTTCAGGAGGCACTCGCAAGCGCTGCTGATACGAGCTGGGCTGGCGTTGAGCTTCTGGATCCAGAAAGGTGGGACTTTGGAGCTGGCGGGGGCACAGGTCGGAGCAGCGCCACGCTTGACTGGAGTAGAGGCGGGCAAAGGGCAGGTCACGTCGGAGAAGGTGTAGGGACTACCAGCTGCGGGGGCGACGACGTCGGCGGCTGTGTGGATGTCAGTCATATTGTTCAAATATACAAGGGAGGAGGCAGCTCGGAGAGAACTGGGTTGGTTTGGGTTGACTTACGTTTTCCGGCGTAACAAGCGCAAAGCCCCGAGCCAGAGGCGAACGTTCCGGCTCCGAGTGAGACACACTGGGCCTGGCATTGTGCCAGAGTGAAGGATCCATCGTTGTTGAAGAATGTGGTGACTGCACCTGCTGTCGCGAAACCAGGCACATCACAGACGAGGGCTGGGCTGGTTGGAGCGGGCGTAGCAGTGGTGGTGATTTGAATGGTTTGAGTGGTTGTTGCTGTGGCCTGTTTTGATTGAGTTAGCTGGTGTTTATTTTATTTCGATGTATGAAGGGGAAGTTTGGTGGGAGTGACGGAAAAATACAGAAAGTGTGGCATAGATGAACGTACGAAAGCAGTGCTGAGAGCAGTCTTCACGACGGTGGCAGTGGATGTTGGCTGCAAATAGGCAGAGCAGAACTCTGGGCTAAGGCCAGCTAAAATGAGGATTTTGTTGTCGACAGAGCAGCCGGTTGGGAAGAAAGTCCGATCCTCGAGCTCAGGGGCTGCAAGAGGAGAAGATGCAGCTGTAGCGGCAAGAGCCAAGAGTGAGAATACTGTGGAAGACTTCATTATGTCGAAAGGATAGAGGGAAAGTAATGAAGGATTGCTGGAGCTGTATTAACGAATGTATGCTGTGGTAGGTGGGAAAAGAGCAACAATCGGAGAGTTCTCAGGGACAGGGTCTCTCTTTATGAACACATTTTTAAGCTCAACCTCACCCCCTCCGGATCAGCGTACCTGCATCGCTTGGGCATTTATCTACTCCATATCGGGATATGATCAAAGCAGAGAGTCTAGACAGGGAGAGCTAGAAGAGAAAAACATCCGAGCCAAAGCTTCCCCAGACCATTCTCGGACTAGAAGTTCAGACGGCAGGGGCACGGGCGTGGGATAAATGGCATTGGCACCAGTCGGCAGTCTGACCGAGGCACTAAAGGAGAATTAGCTCTGTGAACTTTCCTGATCGCCCAGGCGCCTGCTCTGAGACTACCGCAGGGATCAAATAGTTCGGAGTATTAGCGTTTGCCGAGCCGCTTTTCTGGCGTATTCTCTCAAGTCAGTTTGGTCGACTTTTAAGCGAGAGAAATAGGGGGAAGCGGGAGCTATTATTACACATTCCCTCACTGATTATCAACCCCGCAAGAGAATGTCAACTGTCACCACGGATGCAGATCTGAACCGATTCCCTTGAAGCCAGAAGTAAGGTAGCATTCCATTATCTTTACCACTTCTACGATTTGAAATTTGTTTGACTCGTCAAAGTCTCGCAATCCCTACCAGACAATTACCCAGATGATAATTAATGGCTAAAAGTGCCGGATGCATATCTCGGTCGCCTCGCACATTCCACGCAATTAGGCTATAGAAAAGTGCCGTAGACCTTGGCCACGAGAACGTCCTAGGTCCAAAACTCTTGACTTTGGCAGCTCGAATCCTTACTTAGAAAATCTTGATTAGTGTTCGCTAAAACTCTGGAGAGCAGTTTCTGACAGTTAGTTAGTTTCCATGGATTGGTTCTGTTCAAGTGAACAGGATGCTTCTGGACATGTGTATTCCGATGTGAACATGGTCACACACGAACGCACAAGTGGCAAAGAGATGATCACAATTGGGTCAGTGATGTTGGAAAATCAAGCAGTTGTCTCCCAAACCTGTAATATCCTCTTTCTAAGACCAAGAGAAGTGGCGCTCAGCGTCACAGCAAAAGCCCAATCCAATCAAGACATAGGCCAAATCCCCCAGTCCAACCTTCATCCTCCTCTCCCTCAATCCAAAACTCTCGTCCAGTCCAATCCTATCTTAAACCCCGTCGAACCTCAACCTGCAACTGACTTTTATCCCCAAACCCCATATAGGCCCGTTGACTTGCCATATGCCTCTTGTGTACATCCATGACCGGATTCTCGATCCTCCCTAGAACCCGCACAACTTCTTGGTGGAAATTTGCGTTGCCGCAATTGTGATGGGTGTGGAAGTAGTAAATGTGGATGCTCTCGATGGCCGAAGCGACTTCGTCAACACTGAGGTAGATTTGCTCAATTGGCTTTATTGGTTAGAGACCTGCAAATTGCATACCACGTGTAAGGCTGCCCCAAGATGCTCCATCGCAGGCATTGTCTTCGCCAGTGACATCTCCAAGCTGGCACAGATTGTCGTTGGTATTTTCTTACTTGGAGATCTTGGTGTGGGGAATCGCGAGAAGGTTTTCGATGGTTTCCTTTCGGATGCGGAGTATGTTCTCTATTGAGAAAGTAGAAGATAAGATCACACATTTTGAACTGAGGGGCCAGTGTACTTACCAGCAATACCAGCAGGGAAAGGTTCACACCGCAGCCAATTATTGTCATTTAAAAGCTGGCCATCCTTGTTCAGCTTCACCTCCAGCACCATTGCCTTCAGCACCTTCTCGAACTCCTCCTCCTGTCCAAAGACCCAATGTGTGAAGAGAACATGCTCAGCAATCGGGTACTGAGTTCGGAACTCTAACTTATCCGTCCATGTCGAGAGCCAGGGCTGGACGAGCTCGACGCACATATATTTCTCGCACCGTACAGCGACTTGGAGGAGGATGCTGAACTGTAGACGTTTGGGAATGAGTCGGTGCTTGAGGTGTATGATGTTCAGCAATACGAGAACTGCTGCTCTGTCCTCCTCCCTATAGTCAATCGTGGCGAAAGGAGCTTGTGAAGAGGTCATGGTAACAACAAGAGGCGATCTTCGTGGCTTGGGGACATCTCCTGAATCTGTCTCGGACTTTTGTAATGGGAGAAATGGAGGCGCCAATTTCTATGGAGGGAAAATGAACTTCTTAAAGACGGGACTTAGGTGAAGAAGGGATTGGGAGCATATCAGACCCACCAGTAAATCTCCCGTGTAGTTTACCAAGACCTGTACGTCTCCAGCCTCGAAGATGAAGGGATTTTGTGGAGTTGACCTCGCCATCCTCAATCCTGAGTCGGTAGATGAGCTGGAGTTTGACGAGTTGCTCATCGTGAGGATTGAGGAGTGGGGTTCTAAGTCGAGTGGATGTTCTGGGTGGTGTAGCAAGATTGAGGTCGAGGTCGAGGTCGTGTTTGGGCTTGTTGTTGGAAAGGAAAGGGAATTGGAAAGGAAGAAAATGCGCTGATTCGCGCGCTCGAGAATTTGTCGTAGAGCAATATTGAATTTCGAGTTTATAGGCGAGATTGGCTCGAGTATAACTGTTGTTAGGAGATAGCCATTCGTTGCGTTGCGACATAACTTTGCCTTTGTTCTTGAAGTGGGCATTTAGCAGTTATTTATTAACAGCCTGTTGTAAGGGGAGAGGTAAAATGTCTAAGAGAATGGATGATAGCTGCTTCAGTTGTGATATAAATGCCCTTGTGATACATACATTTACGAATCATCTCATACGAATAAATGCGAAAGAGTCTCAAGATGAAATCCATGAAGAATCAGCTAGTGATCGTGTTTTATTTATGTTATATGAACCTAACTGGTAACTTCGGTCCGCAAAGAACGTTAAATAGTAGGAAGCGTAGTTCAAGTAGAGAGCCAGATTTCTCTTGGTTTACTAGCTTCTCGGATGTATTTGTTGGGTTGCCAATATTCACATAATACTGAAGAAGCGTCATTTCCGACAAGATATCCCTTACCGTTTGACCCTCAAGCAAATGTATATTTGATGGACTTATATACAGTTTTCTGACAAATAATGCTGTTTATATATACCCTAAGCTTGGGGAAGCAATGCAATATTGCACGACTAATCTGGTTTAGCCGTTTAAGACTTCTGGATTTTTCTACATTTCGGGCACTAACGAACCGTACCCACTGGTTCTCATTACTTGCGCCTACATGCTAAGCATCAACAAAACTTCGAAAAATATCAGCTATGTAGAATTTCCAATTATCTGAGCGGCCCAAGCAGGTTGCTTTGAACGAACTTTCGCTGTTGATCTTCTGGTGGCTTCATCTCTTCTTCTGGACATCTCTTTGTCTGGACCATTTGCTTTCCAGGATTGAAGCCAGCTCAACATCAGTCTTTAGCATCAGAAGCAGAACTATAGCTCAACTTGCCAAATTCTATCATTGAAACTGTCCGTCTGGTAGGAGACTCTTGTGGAGTAAGCTAGAGCCCCTCACTAAAAAATCAACCAGCTCAAAAAAATCAATTGCCTTTGTTTCAGGCTTTCGCAAAGGTACCGCTAATTCGGATGTTGTCATTTCAGAATCATGCAATGAGTCTCTAAGGATTGAATTCAGACGGCATCGAATCGAGGTGGGAGGGAGCCTTTTCTTTGATCACGAAGCAGTGTCTACAGAGCGCTCATACGGTCCAATTAAGAAATAGCGTAATGCGCCAAATTCACCATTGAGACTCTTGTCCGTGCGGAATCATAGAGAAGAATGTGATGGGACGTGATGAAGGAACACATTGAAGCATAGTGACTCACCCGGTGTGCAGCGCCACAAAGCCAACCATTTCTATCATTACAGCCTCGCCTCGTTTACAAACGGGCGGGTGCCTATCAGGCAGGGCTCTCGGCATATCTTACCAGTCTCTCCTCAGAATCCACAAACGACATCCTGGCCCTTCAACGCCATCATTCTCTGTCCACTGCTGTAGTCATCTCATTCCACCGAAAATGAACTGTTCCGCGAGGGGCATAGAATCTCCTCCAGGAGAGTCTCTGAACAACCCATTCATCTTCTCTGGTGGTGATGTGCGACTGAAAGTGATAACCAGCGGTCAGCCAATAGTCGGCAGCGTCTCTTCGCAAGCTATGGCATCGGCATGCAAAGTTTGGAAGAATTTCGTATTCCCACCATGGGCTGAGTCCCTTCTTGATCGGACGAGTGGTACACCTATCAAAGTTGTGCAGATCTACGGCACTATGAACAACTTGCCAGATACAGCATTATCCCTTTCATCCCTGAGAATGACCAAAGGATCGTCTGATGAAGTCCCTAGCAAGCTTCCAGTCGAAGAGCTCGACTTTACAGGAGACAACAGCGAGGCACTTCTTATCCTTCTGCGCATTGCACACCGCGACTTCGAGAAGGTCCCGCCCAATCTATCCTACACAGAACTGCTGAATCTAGCAGTCTTATGTGATCAGTATGACTGCGTAAAGATGACAAAGCCTTGGATTGAGGACTGGCTTAAAGGGGAAGCCACATTGTCGTTATGGCCCGGACACGAGAACTGGCTATTTATCGCGTGGGTCTTTGGCAGAGCTACGGTCTTTGAAGACTTGGCCATCCACCTGATTCGGACGATTCGCATTGATGGGGAGGGATATTGTAGGAATACGCAGGACAAACCTTTGGCTGAACCGATCCCTGCTGGTATCATCGGTGCGTTCTTCTCATCTTTGCTAGACAGAAACTTCGGTGGTACTGACTCCGCCCACAGAGCCTATTTGCAGCATCCGCAAAGAAATCATACGTCAACTCCTGGACCCAGCCTACCAAGACCTCGATCACTATGAATACCGCCAACGACCAGTCTGCCCATACAGACGGAGCAGATCTGACCAACTGGCTTGCGATGCCAAAATCCACGACTCTCTCAGACAATCTTTGAACAGAGTTGGTCTCTTCCCACGAAAGTCATCTTCCAAAATTTTGTACAACGTCAATGAACTTTGCGGCAGACTTCGAAGCATCACGATCGAGAGACATGATCAAACTCATATGTGCGGCCCACCGTACAAGTACAGTGCACATGTACGAAACACCCTGATCAGGATCCCCGGTCCGGTCAAACGTTTTCATGTCGAACATATGGGGGGTCAGAGAGCGTCCTTACTGTCCGAGACTTGCATCAAAGGATAGTTTCGTTGAACGAATGGTTTCATTCAATGTTACTAAGTCTAGTGGGGCATGATATGCATCCAATCTTGTATATGGTCGGGGCTGCCCATATCTTTTGAAAATCTTGGGAGGCATTCGCAGAAAGACTTGAGAAGATCCCAGGACTTAAATGGATGTTCCATACGACCTTTGGTATTATTAACAAACAGAAATATTAAAGTTTGATGGATATGTTAAAAGCGATTTTGTGAGAAACTACCATTCTACAATTGTCAGAGGAGTATTGTACTGTACATCTCTATCAGTGCATCTACATGAATTGTTATATAAATAACGTAAAAACGCCTCGTCCTCGCTAAAGTGATACAACGGTGAATTTGACTTCTCGAATATGAAATAATAAGAGATTGACAATTCCACTTCGGGCTGCTCGCAGTTCTTCTCTGGTAGGACAACTTAATCGTTCTCAACTAGTGGAGACTTTGGAGCAGCTAAGTAAGATGACAGTATCCTCTTTTAGTGAACTCTAAGTGGTATATTTAGGGCATTGACAGCTTGAGAACTTTACATATTGTCTCTCTACTTTCTGAATCTGTTTTGTCCTTGGAAACTTCCACTGAACAAAACCCTCACACCATAGAAGGAGGTATATGAATTAATCAAATCAATTCCAGTCGCACTTGTTCAAAATCATAGCCGAAAAGCATTAGTTTAAATGTCTAACAATGTTGGTTTTGGTTTCGCTTATCCCACTGATCATCCACACAGCACCTTATCAAAACGAAAATGCCTTCAAAATAAGCTAAAAATAACACTATATTACCAGTATGCATCTTTACTGCCGTTTATTCGTCACAAACCTTCAATAAGCTCTCTCATTGTCATATTTTTCTTTCTATTTGAACTGGAAAAAAAAAACCCCCAACAAAACATAACTGCTCAATTGACCGACGCAGGGATCGAACCTGCAATCTCTTGATTCGTAGTCAAGCGCCTTGCCATTGGGCCAGTCGGCCTTTGATCACGAGCGCCGGCTCCTTATTTCGCAACTCAATAGAATTAATTTTCCAGTGGAAAGAGCTTCCTTTTGGCCTGTTGTGATTGGTCGCGGTTACCGTCGGCCGCTCCCCCTTACCTTTTCTCTCAAATTTATTATTTTTATGAATGGCTTTTACTTCTTCAACAGCTGTTTCCTACGTCTCCTGGAGGACGGTTTGAGCGAAGACTAAGAGGAATTTTCGAACACATAAATATGTTACCGTTGGGAGTTGGGTCAAGCTTGAACGTAGCAGTGGAAGGGATTGTCTTTCTAGTTCTTAAAAGAACCATGAATTCCAAAAAGAAAGGCCAAATACGGCCATATGCTTCTCATCGAGGTATCCTCAAGATTATTCTGTAAGAACTGACTCCAAGTATTCATCAAGGAGCAAAGACGAATATTACAGTACGAACTCACCAAATCCGCGTGGGGCGTTCACAGCATAAACCGTAACCAATCTCAAAATCTATGTTTCAAGGTTATGAGATTAGAATCTGCTCATTGTATGTAGTAACAGGTACACTGCCTCTGTTCCAAAATTCCACGAGTCAACTATGGATGCTGCATAGGAGCCAATCCTCCTGGGAATCAGATGTGCTCTGGAGGTGTGATGGCGCAGGCAAATGAAGAAGAAGATTCTCTTCTCCAAGTCAGCCTTTCAAGAGTCAGAACTAAATCATTGCCAAAAGTACGAAGAATTAATTCTCAGATCTAAGGATGAACTTGGAAGCCGTGGTTGCCGCGGTCTCGGGGCATGCCAAACAACAATCTCGCTCAATCCACGCCACGACCCATCAACATGACTCCTGGTCCTGTCCAACTCTAGGCAACCTCTCCCTACACCCACACGATGCTGGCCAGGGAAGTACACCTTCATCGATTCATGCCATCTCTCGCTTTCAACCTTCTCCATTTCTCACGATAGCGAGCGCCATCACCATTCCCCGAGACCTGTCGAGTACGATTACGCCAACTCAACAATATTTCGATCAGTTTTCACCTTTGACGGCGGTGATTTAGAGATCGAGGCAAACTTTGAAGGTCATAGGGTCGAGTAAGGTCGCATCTCAGGCTATGGTTCCCGCAAGTCCTTTAAGTTTCTACTGAATCTCCAGTTGCGCATCCTCCAAAGAGCTGAGGACTCGTCGAGGCTCTCCAAATTAGCGTTAGGCGCAAGTGGCTGACCGTGTAGGTCTGGAAGAAGATTATCTTCCCGCTCTGGGCCAACGAAACCTTGTCGGTAAAATACCTAGACTCAGCGAAGGTGATGGAACAGTCATCTTGAACCTCCTCGACATCGCCCACGAAAAGTTCCCTCATCTACCAAAGATAATTGACTACAAGCCACTGTACCAGATCGCCCTGCTCTGCTAACAATACGATTGTGTCACCTTTATAGAGCCCTTGCTTCAAGATTGACTGAAGGATGAGAAGAGGGATGTCAATTTGCTTGCAAAATTTGAGTGGGTTTACATTGCCTAAGCATTCGGCAAAGAAGAGATCTTTCGTTAGAAAGCAGAGAGTTCAGTCCTACACATTGAGATCCCTGCAGACGGAAAGACCTTCGTAATCGCAAACGTCAGCTTGCCGGATTCGCCGTCTGTTGAGCTCCTACGTAGGGGGTTTTTTTTTTCTTCCGGTGCGGTTGAACCCGGGTCAGTATTATCTCTGTCGTTTTCTTACCACTGCGTTTTGTGATAGACAGCATTCTTGCAGCTCATCAGGCCACTGTCAAAAAGCTATTTGACTTACCGCACCATAAATTCGACCAGTACATGAACGGAAATAAGATCTTTTGCAAACGTGCCAGTGATCAAGAAGCTTGCGACACCTCTATATACGAGGGACTTGTTCTTGAGCTGGAGCAGAAAGGGCTTTGGTCGAAAGCAATCTCTATTTCTTATCGGGGTTCAGCTTCATCGTTGTTCTTAAAAGTAAGCAGGCTGCCAGTTCCCGAATCGCTTCTCCTCCAAACCCACAGAAACCGCAGAGTAGAGGATTGTGTGAGGCAGGTGAGGTTAGGATATGCTGGCGAAGGTAGCGGTTTAAAGCTTAATTTTAGCCCTCGGACCCCTAAAACACACTAAAATTTCGGCACCCGGCCTGACGGTTTGAGTTATAGGCGAAGCAGGACCCCTAGGTGAGGTCCAGGCCAGGGGTAGGTTCTTGGAGGGTAGGTGAGCTGGCCTGGGCGAAGGCTAGGGCGGGCGAAGTACAACGCTGGGCAAATTCTTGTGCTTGCTGCAAAGTCATCCACCCAGAGGGCGGTAAATGCTCAATAAACTCCTGGAATCGACCAGCCGAGTTGTTAGATATTAGATGAGGATTAAATATGCTTGGAAAGGTTTAGGAAATCTATAAGGTACTTCGAAGTTCCGGATTTCTCACCGGTTTGGAACGGAAAATTAGGCTCGTCATAAAGCATCGCAAGACAACGAGACGTTAGCAAACCTCCCTTCCATTTTCCAGAACAGAGTCCGCAAGTGATTTTCCAATGCCTCAAGATCCGCCCCGGTGTCGGGTTTGAGATCGTGTTCCCTCTGATCAACTGCTTCCTAATTCTTGGTAAGTTGCTTCGAGTCTAAAGCAATTTGAAGTAGGCAAATCTTTTCCATAGGAGAGCATAAGTTTAGTGGCAATGAACAATGCAAGGTATTTTGGTCGACTGACCCAAAGCTAGAGTTCTTTGAGTTCAATTGTTGGGTATGGCAAAAACAGGGTTGGGTGGCGTAGAGTGGTACTTGTACAATATGTTGCACAGCAACTTGGGACATTGATAAGATTAGCAATTTAGAAGTATGTACATCCCTTGATCTCACCACATTGCAGCACATCATTGAGCTTCGAGTAGAAGGAGCTCCCTGATTGCGGTAATTCTTTACACTTTCATCTAGAGCGTGGAGTTGCTTTGATGATTTTCGACTTTGATATATTTTGCACTTCTCTGCCCTCCCCGCCCGGTCCAAAGATGCGCACCCGTCGCAATCAAAACAGTCGCCACCAAGACAGCGGCAATCCACAATTCAAAATTGGATAGATTGAGGCCTTCAGCCGATGTTTTACTGATTTCCTTTGTTAGAGGTCCAAGGCAATGCATCTCGCCGCAGAATGGTAGGATCTCATCTCCGGGAATAAATGTCTTCGACAGAGAGGAGTTCCGAATTCCATTTCCATCTTTGCCAACTGCTTCAACAATGACCCACGGATGGTGATGATCCAGGACTATGGTCGTCTCAAATCCATCCTTCGGTGTCTGAACTGCATGAAGCTCGAGTGAGCTACCAGAAAACTCACCAACATACACGTTCCAAGCTCCAACCTCCGTTGCACCATTCCAGCTCACATACAGTACAGTACGAGATGAGTTTGTCCGTCCATACGCCCAGACTGCCGGAATTGTCAAACCTGGATCACCCTTCCATGGTGCCTTGAACGCTCGATAGCTATTAGGATCATGCTCTTCTCCGAAAATAGCATGCCAAATTGGCGTCCCATCAGGAAGGTGTTCCGATATATGTGCTTCTGCACCCCAGCCGAAGAAGATATTCGAGTTCGAAAGAGTTTGCATATTCCCCTGGCTTTCAGTCGAAAGATGTCCAGTAGACGTGTCTGGTGACCTGACCACCTTATCCAACATTGCGTTGTTCGTGATGTGGTTGAGAGTGATGATTTTGCCAGAAGAATATGAGGTACCTACCTCCTGGTGACTTCGCCGAGAGTTGTCAAAAAGAGATAACACAGAGGTGGTCTCATTCTCTGATATCCAGCGTGCGTCATGCTGCCATGAGAAATTGAATCCCGACAATTCGAAGTTAGAATTCTTGCCTTGCAGCTCCCAGAGCACTGACCCAGTTCGGTGTGAGATCTTATATACACAATTGGTATGGCGCGCGGAGATGAGATAGTCTCCAACCCGATTCCTGTCTATTGAGTTGATGTGGAAGTAATCCCATGCAGTTTCGGGGGTTTGCCCCTCCGCGCTGATATTGAGGGCATGGTAACTCATATCCGGCGGAATATGGTCGAGAGATCGCCATTCGAACAATAGTTCCTTGGAAGTTGTATTGACTTCTTGGAATATGGAATCTAAAACACACCCTAGTCCCGAAGTGAAGCCAAACCTGCTGAGATCAAATTGCGTCGGTTGATAAAAGGTCATGAGTGCTGTTTCTCCATTGTCGTTCAATCGAAACTCATGTAGATCACTTGGCAGCCCCTCCGAAGCAGTATGGACAGTTTTAACAGTCTGATACCGATTGTTCATTATAACTCCATGACCCTTAGAATATGTTCGAGTTTGTGTCCCGGCATGGAAACAGAGGTGATCCTCTCCCTGATACGAGCAGACATGGAAGTTGTAGACATTTGCTGGACCAGCAACTCCGTGACCAGACCAGACTAAACTCTATATTTAAAGTTTATTGTCAGTAAAGGTATGACGCGGTGTGAAAGTATGCAGCGATAACCCTGGGCGGACTTACCCCATTGCTATCATGTATGCAGGGCCCGGATTGGACGGTATTAAAAGGGGCGATAAAGATGTATCCATCACTTGTGAGGTTTGGGTCGTGTATTCTGACATCTAAGATTGGCGATTGAATGTCGGGACGCTGTAAGAGAACATAGGATAACCATTAGCTAATTAACTTCTGCAAATGTGAAGAAAGGACAGGACTTACGGAGAAAAATCGTGATGTCCGAGGAGTGGTGGCGTCGTCCGATAAAGAACTCATGTTTGTATTATGATCCGAGGTGAATTTAGCTTGAGAGGAAGCGTTGAGGTGATGATGATAATGAGCGAGAGCTGAAAGTCTTTCTCCAGACCAACTGCAACCTCTAGCCCCATGAAGCTTGAAGTTCTTTGTTGACGTTTCCAAACCTTCTATTGGAAACGATTCCCCCGAATACCGAAACCTAATAAAGTTCTCCGAACTTTACAACCCCTACAACCATTGAACTCTAGTTCCAGCCTCCATATTCCAGAGTATCTGTCACTAATAAGTATAAACAATCTGGGGTGTAATTTGGACTCCTCTTGGGCCTTCCTCGCTAAGAAAATTCAATCATTCCCTGTCCTCCTCTTTCTGCATATCAAGGATTGATACTTTTCATCATACGAGTCAAGCGGAATGCGAGGGTACCTTGGATTTGAACCCTCCTTCGCTAATCATGCAAACTCCCCTGATTTGGTGGACTAAGAATGGGGCTATCTACTACCAGCTGTAGAAGGTTTATTGGTTCTTTAAATATCGTTGTATTTTGGTGCGTGCCCAAATACGAAGTAATCAAAGACTTAGCATCTGTGCGTAATACTAGAATATTCCACTTGACAAGGGATATAAGCCAATAAGATAATCCGATCCACTCAGTCTTCTCTTTAATAGATAAAATCTGGGTCATTTCACACACGAAGTACGAAAGGGGGTGGACAGTGGGTCTCGTCCGCCCTTGTCAGACCAGGAGGTTCTTCTCCCAATCAATGGTATGGATTTCTAGAATTTTGTCCATGACCTTCCCTAAAAGGTAAGGCAGAATACTTGGATGGACGAGACCCACTGTCCACCCCCTTACGTAGTAGAGAGGATCCATTTCAGTCCACTAATTGAAGGGAATACAGGGGAAGGTAAAACACCTTGAAAATGCTTGAATCTGTTTGGGGTTGACTTGTAAGCCTGGAAAGTTCCTCCGTACTGGCAACGTAAAGTATAACTTCCAAAATTGCGGTGTGTACGAAAGTACTCAAGAGAGGAGTAAAAGTGGAGTATATGCTCTGGCTATTAGCTCGCATGACAGTTGAATCAAGGTTTCGCCATAAAAACCTTCATTACTTTGAGTGAAGTCTAACTATTCGGAACCTCTCTGTGAAGCTGCTTGGGGATCATCTGTACTGGCAAACTTAAGAACTGACCCTCGACCCGTTTCTATATAATGCCCATCTTCCTCAGCCTCTATCTAAGAATTTGACATCCACCACATCTCTTGTCTTTATCAAAACTCATAACAACCCACCAAACCTTAGCCTATCAACCCACATAACCAACAAAAACATGAAGTTCCTCACTGTTGCTTTCATCGTCGGTTTGGCAACGACCGTCACTGCCTTGACTTTTCCCGCTCCAGGAGAGCCCGTCTTCCCCGCCGATGGCGTTGAGAAACGAGGATGCAGCGGTAATGGCTGCTGCACCTGTTCAGGAGGGCATATTGAATACTGCTGTGTAAGATGCCTTTCCTTTCCTTCTTACCCACAGTTTGTCCTCTCACTGTAATTGACATCTACTGATGCTAACGGTTGACGGTTCTTTAGAATGGATGCCGTGGCTGTCCATAGATCCAGCCGAGATCGAGGGGAGGAATGTGTGGAGTTGGTGTCTCAAATTTGAGAATTTCACGAAGACGACGAACGAGTCTAAAGGCTTTATAAGGAATACAAAGAGCGCTTTGAAGTCTAGCTTTCAGTCAAGATGCTTGGTGCCTGTTAAATTCGTGTATATCTTTGATGAGCAAAACAACGACACTTGAGGATTTGTATTTGCAAAGGGTGAATGTTTCCCAAGTCAAGTCTTTCTCGTTTGGCTGATCCTCACCATCTGCAAAGTCCCCCTCGTCCTCGCTCCTTTCCTTTCCACTTCAAGGTTTCACTTAATTCAAATCTTCTTTGACTCTTTGACTCCTAAATTTCAATTCAATTTCAACTCCCATTACAAATTTTAACAACTATCAGATATCTCACCACAATCACGAAGGCAGAACACGCCTCGGTGATAGAGCTAAGCAGGTCACGAACGTCAGATATGTCGCTGCGTCGTGTCACCCCACCCCAGGAGAACCCATTTAGCTTTGACGGCGGGGATGTCACTATCAGGGTTACTTTCAACGACGAGGTGATCAGAGGCAAAGTCGTCAGCGGCTGCATGGCCTCAGCAAGTTCGGTATGCAATTTCCCAATCCAAGATTTCCACGATTCTAGCTACTTGAGAGGACTAAGAGCTAATCATGTTCATGAATGTCAAGTCTGGAAGATGTTTCTCTATCCACCTTGGTCGAGCGAAGGTGGTGGTCCAGTGAAGGAGCTCGACTTCAGCGATGATGATGGCGAAGCTCTCTTAGTCCTCCTCCGTATCGTCCACCTGCAGTTCACCAGTGTTCCCACATCATTCAAAGGCTCAATCCTGCCACTCTATAACATTGCGCTTCTCTGCAAGCAGTACGACTGTGTTCATCTCGCCAAATTTGTTCAACGCGGCTGGTGCAAGCAGCTCTACGATACCCGATTGCCATTGCTTGTTGCGATGCTAGACGCAAGGCATACATTGTATGGGCATTCGGTTCAGTGACTATCTTTCGGCAGCTGGCAAAGAACTTGGTATTGAAGTCTCGTATCCAGGCGAATGGCACTCTCGAGAGCGATGATTCCATTCTGCCAGGCAAGTTGGTTGGTGCGTTTCGTCGGAGCATGAAGTATTGGAGAAGTAATGCTGATTTTTGAGTGCAGAAAGTGTCCAGCGAATCCGAGAAGATACTCTTAAGAAGCTTCTGGCGGTTCCATACGCTCAGGCCACTAAGTTAAGAGACATCCAGCCAGCATTTGCGGCGATGAGCGCTGTAGGCCTCATGTCCATGCCACCCTGATCTCCGAGCTGAGCAAGCGCAATCTGTGGCTTCGGAAGCAACCAAGGGACATTGTTGATTCCGTCACGACCATAGCAGAACTCATCGAAGATCTCGACCTCAGTCCTCTATGTGATGAGAGTGCCATGTCCCAATTTCATCTATGGTGGTATGCCCAAAAAAAAAAGGTTGAGGAGATCATGAAAGACATCCCGGACCCCACCCTCGAATGCCACATCAGACACATGTAGCTCAGAAATGGCACTGTTACTCCAGAAGAGCCTATTGCTTCTGCTCAGACTGGCTCCGCCGAGGATCTGATATGTCTACCTTCAGGTCCTGCTCAGAAACAAGGTGTAACTTCAAGACTTATCCCACCCAAACGCCGACTTATGGACTGCACATCCAATCCAAAGAAGCGTCCAGCTACGTAGATGGCCAGTCGACCGAATGAGCATCCGGACTACTCCTCGAACCTCGCCACATTTATTCCAGAGGCGCCTAATTATGTCAGCTTTCAAACCTCTCAAGCATCTCTGAGCCTTCCATTCTTTGCGTCATCTCATCATTCAGAGTTCAAGCCCCATACTCAGTTATTAAGAATCGCGTACATGACGAAACTCACGAAGGTTTGCCATAATATCGAGAAATCAAAGTCCGAAGGGTCTTCAACTTCTCCTTTTGATCTCTCATGATCTGAAGTTTGCACTGGAACATTCCTTTCATACCCTCACGTTTTCTTTCCAAAAATGGTTGGGGAGAAAAAGGAGAATGAAATAAATGGATGGGCCTTCCGTGCTTTCCTTCCCCCCTCCCAAAAATTGGTTCGGGAAGATATGTCGAGAGCAGTGGGTACATGGGCGGCCCTTTACGAGCTCCTTGATTTTTCAGGTGACAGCACTGGAGACATCTAGTACGCCTCAAAGAAAGGCTACATAGACATGGGGTACTGCAGCACATGGAGAGTAAGCTTCACTGGTCACATAGGTAATGCAATTAAATATTTGGCTTTTGAGATAAAAGTTTTGTGAAAGGATGCGGCGCACGACGTGCATCACGACTCTTTCATTTCGGCGCAGACCTTTCTAAACTACTGCGAAGAATTGCAGACTCATGACTAACTCCATTGCTTTCATGCACGCATTGATCATCATTCATATCCCATTACGCTCGATGCAGATGCTCAAAGTCTCAAATTCTCGCTCAAGAGAAGGAAAAACAAATGATAGCTAACGCTCGCTGAAGGAAATGCAGACTGGAGTACCTTCCCAAACCTAGACAGCAGTGCCATGGACCTCCGCATCCTCACTGCCATCCACATCCTCCGGCTTGCAATCACACTGATATGTATCCCTAAACTCTGGGAGGGGCAGACCACTCAGGAGGTTCATCGTCTTCTTCGCCGCAGCAACCTTCGCGTATCTCGAGCTCTCGGCCTGGGCATCAGCGACAACCTTGCCGTGCACCACAACCATGGCGACGATGGTTGGCTTACTGCCGTCAACATTCTTCAACTCGCGTGTCATAACGCTCCAATCCGCGCAGCCCATGTTGATCTGTAGGAATTTGGTGAGGAAAGTCGTTGGGTGCTTGTTGGCGAAGGAGTCGTAGATAGACATCTCGAGGAAATACCACTTGATGTGGCGATCGAAGAATTCCTCTGCGACGCCGTAGTTGTATTCTGAGTCCACGAAAATGGCGCCAATGTAAGCTTCCACAATATCAGGAAGGCATTTCGGGGGTTGGCGTACGGAGACCCAGTAGTCTGGGTTGCAGTCTTGGGGAGACTTTCCAGCGCGCACGGCGTCCTCTTCGGCTTGTTTGCGAGCTTCGGTGATGTCGGTTACGTAGTCGGAGATTTGCTTTTGGAAGCCGGCGTTGAACAGGAGGAGGTGGGTGTGGAATCCTAGAGCAACACAGAGAGCGCCAAGGAACTGGTTGGAGACCATGGCCATCTTGTGCTCGGTGAGCCATTGCGGGTCTTTGTCGGGGAAGTTGTGAAAGAGGAAGTTGACGCAGACCATGTCGAGGAGGGAGTCACCAAGGAACTCCAGACGTTGGTAACTGGGTACGTTTTCGTATGAGTATGGATAGGATGGATGTGTGAAAGCTGACCGGGCCAGGCGAGGGTAGTTAAAGTGGTATGGATGCTTTTGCTCGAGTTGCCATGCTAGGTTGCGCTGCATTTCTGTAGCTGCGGCGATTTGGTACTTGGGTTTCTTGTACAGTTTGTAGTAATCGGCAAAGCAGGTGACTTGATGATTCTCGCTGGAAACAAGCTCAGTGACAGCCCGGACTGCAGTGTCCATATTCTTGGTTTCGTGATATGTCAACAAAGCTGCCCCGATCATAGCTTCGCAAACATCGGCAATACTCTTGTCGCCAAGCTTGTGGGTATTAGGAGCAGTAGCAGTCTTGCCCTTCTTTAGTACCAAACCCTCAGGATACCATGCTCGGCGACTGAAGCTCTGGGAGCGGATGTACTCATAAAGCTTCAGCTTCATGGCATTGTCCTTCAGATTCTTGTTGCAAATCAACAACATACGGTCGACGTGATAGCTGTACTCGTCGTTCTCTGGATGAATTCCGAAAAGAGAGATTGAGGTAGCCATTTTCAAGAAACAGTCCCCGAGGAACTCGAGACGTTCGTAGTTTTTACCCATGCCACGCTGGAAGTTGACTTGCTCGGCACCGTGATCTTCGGAATTGTCGGAGTCCTTGGTACAGGCCTCGAGAGCCAGATCCGGGCTGATCTTGAGGTGGAGCAAGTCGCAAGCCTCGAGGGCAATCAGGTAAGATTCCAAACGGTGAATAATAGCGGGGAAGACGTATGCCATGGCGACGACGGTTGCTGGAAGCTACCTCGGATTGGCCATCAACAATTACATTTAGAAGAGTGAGACTTACTGGAGATATCTTGAGCGGTTCTAGAATTACGAAGCACTTCTTGGGGCCGTCTTCCTCTGGAGTATCGAATTCGTCAAGCAGATTACGACGGAGTGAGATGAATTCAGCCTCGATGACACGTTGAGTCTCATCAAAAGTACGGCGAGTTCTGGCTTTTGCCCACAGGCTACAACTGTATTCCATAATGTTGTCGTTGTTTTTCCTAGTGCCCTTTCGAGCAGCACTGTTTGGTGGAACTGGGCCCATCGGCACATGGTCCGGTGTCACGCCGACACTCCACAACTTCCGCGAACCATCATAAGGATCGACGATGAACTTATCTCTAAAGAACTCATCGGGTTCAGTCTTCCAAGCTAGGTTGTCCCATGGATTCTCGCCCCATTTGGCTTGATGGTCCACGACAGATTGCAGGTCATTCCAGGCGACAAGGGAGTTTGGGTCGACATCGGCATAGATGACGCGGCTGGAATTGAGAGCGGGGGCCAAGAAGTATGGCATCTTTAATACATTTGCTTCATACTCCTTGCTGAAAACATCGTGAAAGATGCAGAGAGTAAATATATTGACCTTGGCGACGAGGTCTGGGGAAACCATGATCGGCTGTGAAAGTGAGACCCAGTCGACAGAAGAATGTCGGCCAGCTCCGAAGTGGAGGAAGAATGAAGGAAGTTGGGGCAATTTTGATCGTGTCAAGAGAAGTAAGGGTTGAGAAGGTCGTTCTAGAGCTTCTGGGTTTGACAGCTTCAACACCGTGACAAAAAGCTGGTCAGGAAGCCCACTAACAGACCACAAGGCTGGCTTCGTCTTCATGCCATATGCTTCTCGCTTCTTGGAGTCAACAGCAAGTAGAGCATTGCGCATGGCAGGAAGTTGCTTGGTAAAGGTTGGCAGAAGGTGCTCGTCCAAATGGTTTCCTTTGACCAGCTCAAGGCATGTCTCAAAGGCTGCGGAGCATTTCGCAACTTGCTTAGTTGAGCAAGGCCGGCCGATAGAACCTCTGATGGGCGAATTCGAAGGTAAAATAACCTCGCAGACGAATTGCTTATTCTGGGTTGTCATCACATACTCCGGCTGAAAATTGGTATCGTTGCCGTGCTCAAGGGAGTCCACAAAGTTTGCAAGAACCATTAGACTCATTTTGTACGTCAGCTTTGCTCCAGCGGGAGTTTTGTAGACCCGATGGCTCTTCTCCTTGGCTAAGAAATGATCCATGTCATAGTCATTGCCGGTCAGTAGACGATCCTCGGGAAGGCTTTGGCAGAAGGTCTTGAGAATTTTCTCATTTTTCCGTACTTCTAGCATGATTTGCATGTGGTCAGCGTTCCCTGCCTCATACATATGTATGTATCGAGAATTGGTGTGCCGAGCGCGCCCGCGAGACTGGATGTATTGGATCAGAGTCGAATAAAGATCGAACCTAATGATGAGATTGCAGTTTGGAATGTCGAGTCCCTCTTCTGCGACAGAAGTAGCGAAGAGGCAATTGATTTTGCCTTTACGGAAGTTAGACAAGGCAAGAACTTGATCGTGATGTGACTGGTTCAAATCCCCAGCATCACCACTTCTCATGCCGACCAATGTCCCAACCTTGAGATGGGGAGTTCCAACACCAGGCTGCATAAACAGGTGAGCGAGCAGGCGTGCAGTGTATCGTTGGTTAACAAAAACGATACATTTATCGTCAGTCGGACGCTCGAATCGCTCTCTTAAGTATCTGATCAGTAAGACGACTTTTGAGGAAAGGTTTCTCGAGACCTTCAATGTTGTCGCCGGGTGAAAATCCGGAGGGTCAAAGACATGAGCCTTGACGACATTTTTAGCCTCCTCGATGAAAGACTTTTTCTGCTCCAGTAGCTCAAGGGGATCAGCGACTTTCTTGGCATGATATTTTCGTTCGGTTTTTGCTTGCAACTTCTTGCTTTCCTCTTCAGCGAGACAAAATAGCCAAACCTGGTCCGCACACCACGAACCCAGTTCCTTCGTAGCATAATAGGCAAACGTGAGTGGCTTCTTTAAGACGCTGTTGGCTTTGAATCTCTCATATATTTGTTTATAGAGAGGCGTCTCATGTGCGGGGCGTAGTTGGTCGTATTTCGCCACTTGTTCTTGCTTGGAACCAGCAGCAAACTGCAGCAAACTGGTATCAATGGCAGTACAGATCTCCGAATGAAGAATGGCCTCTAGTTCAAAAGCCGCCTTTTTAACATCGACACGTGCATCGACTGGGGAGGCAGTCATGCCAAATATTTTCGGACGGCAGGACGGTTCGTGAGGGATATAAAAGTCCTTGATGATCCGCGCGTAGGAGTGATCCTTCTTGGCGTGGTGAGCTTCATCGAAGATGAGCAGGTTGATCTATGAAAACTCGGATTAGCACACAATCAGGTGCAGTTGCAAGTGCTGAGACTACTTGCAAGCATGTTTGAGCGCACAGTCAAAAGCCATAAAGTAGCCTTCAAGAATCAAAATGAACCTAAGTAACATACCTGGGACATGGATACGAAACAATGATGGAGAGCGTGGCGCAAGACTTCAGCAGTGCAAACAATGACCATATTTTTCTCGATGTGCTTATCCCATAAGGCCTTACTCCATAAGTCGACACCCATGTCTCCACAGAGCATTTCCATAGGTTGGTCTAAGTTAGACTCCAAAACATGGTACTGTTGAAAAACAAGCTGGACAGAGTCGACCAGAAAGAAGGAGATTCGTTTTTCCTGATTGTTCGCTCTATCCTCGAGTTCTTGGGCGAAGGTGTATCTCAGGAGCAGTAACGCAATGAGTGTTTTGCCGGAGCCTGAACTAATTATCAGCATGCAGAGTAGAAAACCAAGCAGAATACTGACCTGTATCGAGGACTGCGATGATATTTTTCTCGACGGCTCTATTGAACAATTCCACTTGATACTCACGGGGATTCGAGATGATTTCTCGCTTCTCTGCCTGCTTGACAAGCCATCTAGTTGACTGCTGGTCCTGAGACTGCGACTTCGTAGCTTCCTTAGTCAAGCCCTCGAGTCTCTTTTGCATGTGAGCTTCAGCCACGGCATTAAGTTTGCGTTTGCGTTCGCTGATTTTGCGTGGCCTAGTTGCTGGAAGAGCATCGTCATCCTCATCTTCGTCATCTTCGAATCCTTCTCCCCCCTCCTCAGGTCCACCAATCGATAGTTCAGCGAGTTCTGAGGGAGCTTGATCGGAATATCCTTGCTCGGATATAGTCGAAGTCTGCACACTGGCGTACGAGCCTAGCCGACGCTTTGGTTGGGGTGACGCAAAGCCATATTGCTGAGTCCGCTTGAGATCCGCAATGACGTCCGCGGTTGTCCGAGTTGCGAGAGCGGTTACTGTTGGGATAAGATCAATGGCAGACGCAGGGGCACAGCCAGCATCTTGAGCTGCCTTAAGGATGGCAGAAGCATGGACAGGTACCTCGGCATTCACGTCTGGCATCGAGAAGAGAGGAACGGGAGATATGAAAGCTTGAACCGCGCTAGGACTCTTTACTATATCGATTTGCCGAGCAGGTACGACGGGAGCGGTCGGTGCCATCGAGGTTGCAGGGATTGGAGCCACGTCTGAATACTGTTCTTGAGAAACCATGGGAGAAGGATGTTGGGTAGAGATCGGTGAGGAGGTGGCTGTTGAAGAAATTTTGTCCTGCAATGAGGAGATCATGCCAGACGAGGGTGTTGATATAGCCGACGGAGCTGTCTCCTGTAGAGTTTCCATAAGCAGTCCCAGCAACTGATGTTGGCCGACACTCAAATGATTATTGTGAGAAGGAGAAATGATGCGAGAGAGCGCTGCTCCAGGACGATTCCAAACCTCGTTTGCCTGTTCCAGGCTATTTGAGAAAAATGGATTAGTCAATCGAGTTTCAGCCTCGACTCCGACTTCTTCCTGATCAGCAGTAGCTGTGGAATTCGCTGCCTCTATCAATAGAGCTAAGTCATCCCAAATACTGGTGCTCAGGTCAGTGTTAGAAAGAGAATCTTGCGTAGCAATCGCAGAAGAGCTGCTTTCTGAAGGTGAAAGTTTGCCTTCAGTACTTAAAGAAATGGGAATCAAGCAATCCTTATCCTCGATCAGCTGACTGAGATCTTGCATGTACCCAGGGAAGGGCATTGTAGGTCTCCCAGAAGATCGAGATGAGCTTGAAAGAGAGAGAGATAGAGAGAGAGATAAGCGTGCGCAGTTGGAGAGGAGCGCGAGAGGGGAGAGAGGAGGAAGCAAACAAACAAAGAGAGAAATTAAAGGGAAAGCTGTACGTTGTTGGCTTGGAGGAGAGAATTCAACTCCCGTGGCTCAAGATCGTGTGATTATGGCATTGTACCACTTATCCGCGAGGTGAGGATTTGAAGTTCCTTGGTGTTGGTGTTGAGGTGGAGGGTGAGGGTGAGGTTTATGTGAAGTCGATGCTGATGTTGATGTAGAAGTTGGAGGAAGGTTGGGCTGGTTATATATAATACGGAGGTATATGGATGCGACTTCAAGCGCGTCGGCTCGTGCCTCTTGCATGTCTTGGCGGAGCTGCCCCTCCAAGCTGTCTTCACATCTAAACTTCCCCTCCACTACGATCAACATAATACAACAGCACAACACCACCACCACAGAATCGGGTCTTCCCAAGTACCTCAAACATGGCAGAACAAAGTATCAAGTCCCTCTACAGCTCGGCAGAGAAGCAACGGAAAGACATCGAAGCTTCATGGGACAGTAATACCGATACCTACCAACAGACCCTCGCCGCCGCCATCGCCACCTACGACGACTGTCTCAAGCTCGCAGACCGTTTGTCGCTATTCAGTCCAAACGAGACACTCGAGGATCTGACATCTGGGGATCTGCAGTGAGTTTAGACCCGCCGGGAACACATACAGACTGTGCTAACCAGAAAGATATCTTCTGATCAACTACCGTCTTGCCGACCTAATTCTCCGAATCTCCAGCAAAGACCGCAAATCCACTCTCCGAAGAGCGCGAGAAGCATACGAGAAATACTTGAGTCTACTTGACCACTACGAAATCTTAGATACCGCCCAAAAGAAGCTCTACTCCGACTACACCGAATACCCAAAGACTTTCTCTACGATCAACAATGCGGACCCAAACTTACGGAGAGGGGCGAAAATAGCGAATTTCAAATTAGAGAAGGAGCTGAAGAGCAAGTTAGATGTAAGGAAACTGATGCTTGGATATGTGACTCTGCTCAAAGCTCCCAGCTCTTAGCACAAAATCCAGCCTATCTCCAGAACGACGAAGATGCTGTCCGCGAGCTCCAACTTACCAACATTACCCTCTGCACACACAAGACCTTCCAATCCCTCGAGTCGCTTAACCTCGAAGAACAGATTCTTGCTATGGCCCCTCCACCACGGCCAGATGGCCCCGAGTCCCTCGAGCGAGATTACAGAGAACGAATGGGCTTGCGGGATAAGGATGATGTTACTGAGGATCGTCTAGATCGGAGAGATATGCTATCGACAGCCAACAACGGTCCAATACTAAGTGCCGGAGGCAAGCCATTAAGACCGTTTACATTGCTGGATAGCAGACAGACGGTGAAAGCTGGGGTCTTTAGATCTGGACATAATCTGCCAACGATGACTATTGACGAGTACTTAGAAGAAGAGAGGGCGAGAGGTGGTATTATTGAGGGTGGCGGAGCGGCAAGTGGGTTGTCTCCTGAACCGGATGAGGATAACTATGAGAAAGGGGACGCCGAAACAATGAAGGCTAGGGAGTGGGATGAGTTCACAGAGGCTAATCCAAAGTAAGTTCCCCTTGGGCGAGGAGTTCAGATGTGTGCTAACCTTCTGTAGGGGTGCTGGGAATACCATGAATAGAGGATAATAAATGAATGAATTAAAGTATAACCTTTTGCAATCTGCGTTGTTATTTGGTGATTGAATACAGCCTCTGCTCGGTCAAGGGGGTTGATGCAGACAAAAGCACGCTGCAAACAAAAGTTAACTGAAAAATAGGTATGGAAAACTCCCTCAGTCCACTCCACAGTATGGAGCTCGTGGGACTTGCCTCATATCTACAATCCCTGCACTCTAAAAGTACAACTCTATGTACCTAATACCAACGTCGCCTCCAATGTGCCAGATCTTGCTGCCGGTGGATTACTTTGCAAGTTATTCATGGAATGAAGATCTGTGTATTCTCTGCACTGTCTGTTATCTTGCCTTTTCTTTTCTTTTTCCTATTTATGTTTCATCTACTTCGCGTTACTTTTGTCTTCGCTCTAGCCCTCCGGCAATGCCATCTTCAGCCTGTGCTCGAAGCTCATTCGTTGGAGAAAAGTCCAACTGCAAGCAGATATGCTTCCGTTCTCGATGACTCCACGTCTGTGCAAACATACAACTCGATTCCCATCAATCGCAATACCAATCCTGGAAATCGGGCTCGCGTCTTACACCATGATCCCATCCAGGCCAGCGAAGCAAGCTCCCCTCACTTCCGTCTTCTCCTTCCACCAAAATACTCATCGGCATCCTCTCCGCCTTCCTCTGTACCCTCAAAAGGCTCATCCTCACTATCCTCACTCTCATCATCCTCGTCTTTATCTCCATGTACCTTCCTATCCACAACCCCGGTCAAAGCCAACTTCTCCAACAATCTTGTAACACAACACCCTACTCCCTCCTTCTGCCCCTCCCCCGTCGTCTTCGCCTTCGCCTTCCCTTCCAAAACCCCCTTCCACCTCTCCCCCAACCCAATCTCCTCAACCTTCCACTCATTTCTGAACTCGTCATCCCACGGCCCCTTCTCCGCAAATCGCTTAGCGTCTACTGTGTGTACGGCGAGGGAGAGGGAGGGGGTTCGAGTGAGGAGACGAGACCAGATGCTGTAGGTCGTTGTAGTTGGAGATAGGGTGGTCAGGGGGGAGTTGTGGGCTATGCAGGAGGCTGTGAAGATGTGGAGGGGTGCATTTTTGCCATTGGAGGCTTGAAGAGTAGGAGGAGAGTCGTTCGTGTTTCCACTGTCGGAAGACGAGTCTGTGGTGTTGCTGGAAGAGACACTGTCCCGACGAGTTTCCCCTGGCGAAGATGTATCCAGACTAGAAGACAACCCGCCCAACCAACCATCCTCGAACTCCATTTCCCACACAGTCCTCGCCTCTTTCGCGCTCGGCCACCGAGCCTGATGAACACTCTTCAAACCCCTAAGACCCTCCATACAGAAATTCATGAAGCCAGGTGCTTTCAAGAAGTAGCCGAGTGCCCAGAGACGTTCCCAGGTGCATGTGTCTACCGAGTCTGTGAGTTCTAGGAGTGTGTTGGTGAGGTTGCCGGTATAGATGTAGGATTTGAAGAGAGCGAAGGGGAGGGGGTTGACTGAGGGGGGTAGAGTAATGGTTTTTTGCTGGGGACGAGATGCAGAAGCATGCGGTTGAGTGAAATCGTTAAAGAGGCTTGGAGAGAGTCCGGTTGGCATGTTCTGGATCCTGCTCTTGCTCTTGACCGGTGTAGGTATAGGCGTGGGAAGTTTCTTATGAGGCCGATTCGAGTAGTACTGTTCTGCTGAGATAACGGTTAATTCATCATCGCTATCATCCTCTACATCGATCTCCATTTTGACATCTTCTATTTGTTCGTGCTTGATATCGAGTTGTGCTCCAGCGGTGGCGCCTTTGAGAGCGTCTTCTAGGGCTTTGTTTGATTCAGTGGTTGTTATGAATAGTTCAGAGCCTTGAGAGGCTTGGGAGAATAAGGAAGCAAAGTAGTCGGAGTGTATTGACAGCAGCTCTTTGTGGATGATAAAATATTGCTGGTTGGGGGATGTGCCGACTTTGATTGTGACTGTGGAGGTGGAGGAGAGGATTATGCTGTGCAAAGTCAGTAAATATTTTTATCCTCTAGGGGGAAATGAATTGATATTTGAAATTCGGGATTGAGCACAAGACAAAAAGAAAGAATATACTTACTTCATCCCCACGTCTCTAACCTCAGCTTCTTTCTTCCCATTCTCGCAAAATGCAATTGTCTCACAGCTTGCGCCGCAAGGGCACTCGAAATCATGATCATCCTCCTCCTTAACCACTTCAGTTCTCTTGCTCTTGTTCTTCGCCTTCGTCTTTGAATTCGTGTTGGACTTGGAACTTCTCCTGGGCTTCGCATTATCTGTGGATTTGAACTGGGTTTTGGTACTGGCTTGATTCCGGTTCTTCATAGCTGCTTGTCTGCGAGGGCGGAGGGTTGGCTTGTTGATTTCAGGATCTGGTGAGCTATTTTCGGGGATGTTGAGTTGGCTGATTGAGGCGCGGCGGCGCTTTGAGGGACGGGTGGGGAGATCGGTCGTGTTGGTGGACATTTTTGGTGATATTAAAAGAGGTAGGTTGGTGGTTAGAGATGTGGTAAAAGTTGGAGATGGGGCTGAGGTGATCGATTTTTTGTTGACATAGGCGATTGAGGTCGAGCTCAGCGATTCAGATAAGTCTGTGGTGGAAGAGAAAGATAAAGAGGACGACATGTTTTCCATTGATCTGGTCTCAATATGTGTCGAAAACGAGGGTTTCGAGTATCGAGTCACTCTATGCTTGACATGGAAGGTTATTCATGCTGCAATTGAGATAAGAATGAGGCGTGTTTGTTGAGTTGAGGTGGAAAATGAGGTTAGAATATGAAGAAGCGGATAGTAAGGTTGTTCGCGGCACTTATTTTTGTACAGATGGTGGGGAAGGGGATGCCTGATCTGAACGTGGTGTTTGGACCGAGTGGATGTGCGAGAGTGAATATAATTTTCCGTAATAATAGTTTGCGTAGTGTTTACCGGAGTTAATTCTTACTAAACGAGGTATGGGTGATATAGACGATCAAAGTGATGTTAGATCGATTAGTATATTGGTTCTGACCAATGACGATACCAGACTCCAGCTACGAGAGAGTTTCTGAAGCTAGGTAGAGGATAATATGGGATTTTGAGCTTTTCAAAAGTGACGAGTAAGTCTAGTCCGACGAGGAGAAGTTCCGAATCAGCCGGGTGGGATTAAAGATGAGACAATGAGAGGCACGACAGTGAATGGGTGCTTTACTGAAGTAAAGTAAGTAGAAAGGTTGACTGATAGTGATAGTGAGATTCGAAATCCAAGTGTGTCAATAAATATGGATAGGTGTAGAGATTGAGGAATGGATCGAAGTCAGTGAGGTGGTGTTGACGCGGTAAGCGAGAAGTGAGAGTAAGGAATGCAACAT
Source organism: Rhexocercosporidium sp. MPI-PUGE-AT-0058 (assembly GCA_020746875.1). Lineage (NCBI taxonomy): Eukaryota > Fungi > Ascomycota > Leotiomycetes > Helotiales > Rhexocercosporidium > Rhexocercosporidium sp. MPI-PUGE-AT-0058. The sequence continues at coordinate 2,796,239 of JAGTJL010000005.1, read as the reverse complement.
TTTGAACCGAGAAAAGCAGGTTAATCACTGTATGACCGGGAGTCGGGCAAAAAATTCGAGAGAGATTGATATGTGCCTTTTATTTGTCCATTTTATTGTAATTTTTCAGTTGCAAGTTCACTGCCAACTCCATACTGTCTCTAGAGTCGAAAGTATTGGTCTGTGATAACGTAAACTAGATGTAGATACGTAAGCATACTCTGGATTATCCTGACACGCACCATGTATACAACTCAATCTAAGAGGCTGGTATTATAGATTGAATTCTATCAGACGGCTATCCTGGCAAACCAATCCTGGCCTGGAAGCCAAACATGTGGCTCACGTGATCGTATCTCCATATCTAACTAACCAAAGTCCAGTTAGGGATAAGGAGAGGTATTATTGCTAACGACAACAGGATGAGTCTCTGACTCGCACTCTTGTATCAATACTTTATATTCATACCGAGTAAATACTAGCACGTTTCACGGCCGCCAAGCCCCAGCCCAGCCCGCTCTCCCGCCCCGCCCCGCCCGGAGCAAAAGTCTCGAAATAGCCCAAAACCTTATTCTTCGCTTTATTCGCTCCCCGGTGCCTGTTCCCCTTGCTCGGCCAAGACGTCAGTCAGGAGAGAACAGACAGAACTTCCACTCCACTGCATTCCTTCGAAGTACGACCAGCCGTTCCTCCCTTTCTTCGCTCAGGCTTCACTTCTCCATCTTCATCTCCATCCTTCACTGCGAAGGAGCGTCATCTTTTACGAACAACACCACGCCCCATCATATCCTCAACCATTCTGCAACACCAGCACCAGCACCAACATCAGCAATCATCCGCAGCTAAGTGCTTACTCACCACGGTACTCGGTACCAATTACGCTCGTTCAAAGAGTCCCCTATCCCATCGAATTCCGCCCATTTAACAATCCTCAACCGCGTCCTCTCCACCCACTACACGCGATACTCGATCTTTCCCGGGCCAGAAGAACAATAGGACGATAATCTATTTGGATACTGGACGAGAGCGAGAGAAACTGTTGCGTGCAGTAGCACCGCCGATGCGCAGTGCATGATTTGACGATTTCCCCTTCTCTCACGATGGCTGCAGATTTTCGATTACGGCTTTCGAGATGTCTCCTTTTCTTGATGGCATCTTCTGTTTCGCAAGCTTTCTACATTCCAGGTACGTGGAGGAAATTGAAATGACGGAAAGGGGAGCTGGTGGAATGGCAGAAAGCACAAATTTGAACAACCACTAACTCCCTCAGGCTGGTCCATCAAAAGCTATAAAGATAATGAAGCAATCCCCTTACTTGTCAACAAAGTCTACTCAGACAACACACAACTACAATATGCATACTACGATCTCCCATTTGTATGCCCTCCCACTGGCGTCAATCACGCTGGATCCTCACTGCTGAGCGGACAAACCATTTCCTTGAACCTAGGCGAAGTCCTCCGAGGCGACCGAATTGCACAATCCGACATCGAGCTGGTCATGGGAAAAGACCAAGAATGCAACTTCCTCTGCTCAAAGACAGTCACCCGAAAGGATCTGAAGCGCGCAAGGGAGTTAGTGAAGGATGGCTACGTGGCAGAATGGATCGTGGATAACCTTCCAGGCGCAACGAGCTTCGTCACAGTGGATAAATCTAAGAAATACTATGCTGCTGGTTTCAAGATGGGGTATAAGGACATTTCAAGTGTCGGGAAGTCTAGATACTATATCAACAACCACCTCACAATTGTCATGCGGTACCGAAAGGCTCCTGGCAGGGATGGAGAAAGGGGTGGAAAGGTTGTAGTTGGATTCGAGGTCTACACGAAGAGTATTGGGGGACAGAGGAATGCTTGCCCGGCAGATATAAACGATGTCGAGGAGCCCTTCGAGCTCTACCTCCGACCAAATTCGACGACGGATTTCTCGGTCCAATACCCCGAATCTTCCTACCACCCTCCCGAGAGCGAGCAAGATATGGAAGACGGGGCTACCATTGACATTCCATATTCTTACTCAGTATATTGGCGCGAGGACGACACGATTGAATGGGCGCATAGATGGGATCTATACTTTGTCAACCAGGAAGAAGGGTCTAGGATTCATTGGTTGGCAATTGTCAATTCATTGATCATCTCGGGAGCTCTCAGTGTTATCGTGGCTATGATCTTGGCCCGAACAATCCGTACAGATATCAAGTCATACAAAGATGCGGCTGCAGAGGATGGGAAAATGAGGGCAAAACGACGTTCCAGACCAGCCAGTGGAACTCGAACCCCTAAGTTGAGCGAAAAGACAGGAGGGTTGCTCGAACAAGTTGGAGATACCGAGAACGATGCCGATATATCATCTGACGAGGAACCTCTCGAGGATGTCACTGGATGGAAACTCCTTCATGGAGATGTCTTCCGTGCACCAGCTTACGGCTACCTCTTGGCACCGCTTGTTGGATCCGGCATGCAACTGGTCTTCATGGCTGTTGGTCTGCTGATTTTGAGCAGTCTTGGTATCTTAAACCCCAGTTTCCGTGGTGGTTTCGTTTCTGTTGGAGTGGGACTGTTTGTCTTTGCCGGTGTTTTCTCGGGCTACTTTTCTGGACGAGTGTACAAAACATTCGGTGGACTGAACTGGCGCAAAAACACCATCATTACCGCCACTCTCTTCCCAGGTCTCCTCTTCGCCCTAATTTTCATTCTCAACCTATTTGTCTGGGCACAAGCTTCATCGACCGCTATCCCATTCGGTACTCTTGTCGCTATTGTCATACTCTGGCTCTGCATCCAACTGCCTCTCGTCTACGCTGGTTCATGGTACGGCTACGTCCGCACAGGAGCCTGGGAACACCCAACTAAAACCACGACTCTCCCACGCCAACTCCCAACGCAAGCATGGTATATCAAATCACCTGCCTCCATCCTTCTCGCTGGCCTCATTCCCTTCGCGGTGATTTTCATCGAGCTCCTCTTCGTCTTTCAATCCCTCTGGCAGGATAAATCAGGCTATTACTACGTCTTCGGCTTCCTATCCGTCGTATCTATCATCCTGATCCTCACCATCGCTGAAGTCACCATCGTGACAATCTACATCAAGCTATGCAGCGAAGACTACAACTGGTGGTGGCATAGCTTCATGGTCGGTGGCGGGAGTGCCATCTGGGTGTTTATATATTGCGTATGGTATTATTTTACCAAGCTACATATCCAAGGCTTCGTGAGCGGGTTGTTGTTTTTTAGTTATAGTTTCATGGCGTGTGTGGTCTATGGGCTGCTTTGTGGGACGGTGGGGTTCTTGACGGCGTATGCGTTTGTCAGGAGGATTTACGGGTATGTTTCCCCTTCCCTCCTCTTTCCGATCTGATGCCCTCGGCCCGCCGCCCAGCCTTGTTGGATGAAATGCTGACTCATTAATAGCGCTATAAAAGCAGACTGATTAGATGATTGATTAATACATAATTGGATCGCTCCATACCAGCATATTATAGAAAGATGCATGTAGAGTTTGATGTAATAACAGCATAATTCACGAAAAGCAGGCGTCCTTTCCGACGACATTGGATTGAGTTTGGTATAGATACCCCGCATCACGTACAGACAGAACGCAAATTTTGAATTTTTTTGTCACTGCCTCATACATTTTACTGTCGTTATCGTTTCGATTTCCTATCCTTCGGACGAGTATCATAAATACCTGGTTGTCTCTACATCCGCGACTTAACCAAGTAGCAATAGGTAGGTAGAATGCTAAGCTGGTGTTCTGCTAGAAAGGACAAGGGCTGCTTCGAATTTAGTTGGCATTGCAATGATGAGTTGCCTTGTTCTTATGTCATTGGACATATAGGTATATTGTTTTGTATGGAGCCTTGTGTGTTATCTGGTTTTGGTAGTGGGGGGTCGTTTCTTGTTGCGAAAGCTATGTCGTTCGGTGATAATAGTTTGAAGGCATGGTCGTTCTTCTCGTTAGTCTCGTTTTACCCGTTTAGGCTGCCTTTGACTCGTTTTGTTCTAATGCGAGCTTTACCTTACAACTGTTCTATCTCCCCTCCCGTCTTCCACTCCTGTCTTGGACTGCCTCTGCTCTTCTCATGGCCATATTCTGCAACTTGTGCTGACCTGCTGATACACATCGAGTCAGATGGATACTCAGTCATCATACAGAACCATAATGATCTGTCCTCGATCTCTTGCCTTCCAAGAATAGTCTTCCCACTCAGCATGTTTGGTCGCCGAGGTCACAATGGATGGACGCCTTTGATCACCAGAAATAAGCTATTGTTGCACGGTAGATGGCGTTCAGTTGGCAAATTGGCTCCCGGAATAATCAAGCTCTGCACTTTATCAAATTGAATCCCACCAAGACGAGATCGGTGGGAAGGTTCTCCTGCGGAGTGACAGGCTCGTCGCAGATGTTCCCTCCGCCCGATACTAGTCGATGCCTTCTTTCGGTCATCAAGAATGGCTTGGAACATCTCTCCCCAAGACAGTTTCACTTGCCCGGCCCAGAAATCCCCCCTCCCCCCCCAAAAGAGGAGGGTTTCAATTCGTCCAAATACGGTCCAGAATAGCTTTCTGCCGTCCTTGTGGCCGGCCTTTTCAGTAAAGGTGCCGATTCATGGCCCCTTTATCATTCACAGAAGCAAGCCTCTTCTTCCTGATGATGCGGTGTGCTCCAATGGACTTTTGTGCCAGTTGATACAATTGGTCTGGATGTTCATTCCACGCCTCAGATTGCGTCTTGAAACATTTTTTTCATCTCACTCAAGAGGACTCCTCCTCCGAAAGGTTGCTCAGTAAGTCATGACTTCTCAAATAAGCATTCTCGTTGCAAGGCTGCAGTCTGGAACATCGCATATCAGAACACAACGCGTCTGAAGGGCTGCTGCACCTCGCCTCTACACTTCGCAAGGGCGTTTATCACAGCAATGAAAGAGCTGCATCTCCTGAATGACACCCTGGTATAGGCTAAAGCGCACTTATGTAAGCGGCGTGCTTACAGCCACCACGAACAACCCTGGAGTATTGGCTCCACTGTCTTATAATCTCTCGAGAGACAAGTGTTTTCATCGTGGCTGAAGGCTGCACCTCAGCGGCAAAGGTGGGGTTTATCTTCTAGAACAGCAATAATGTCACCGAACGTCGCTTCTGACAGACGCCCCAGGCGAGCACACAGCAGTCCAGCCGCACGCAAGGCGATGATTCAGCGAACCAACCCCAATATCTTGGGATACACTGCAGCCGCCACCGTTGTGTGCTATTCGCTGTGCTGCAACGGGACGGGGGCTGCCGACGTGAGATTGGCCCCCAAAGACCTTGCATTGGCTTCAAGCCTCACCCACTTTCGACAGGGCTGATGAGTAAATTGTGTTTGTGTTCTTGGCCACTCATTCTAGGTTTTCATAGGGTGTGGTGCTGAGTAGGTCAGAATAATCACGGTCTTTTTTGAGATGCTGGGGACTGAGATGAGCGCATAGGTGGTAGGGCAGGTGGATACTGTTACTGCATGTTAGCGGCGTAAGAACGAAGATGAAGGTCTGTACTCCTGTCTACCTCTACTGTAAGATCGAATGAGGATATAAGTCTGATGATCCAACTCATTCCCATATTTCCTTCCATCGAGCTCAACTTTACACTTTCCCTTCTGGTGCTGTCAGAAGCCCTTTCAATATTCGGTCATCATGGCCCCAGATCTCTTCAGTATCTTCGCAGCACTCCTTGTCCTCGTAGGGATGGTCTGTCCAGCAAATACTCAAGCCCTCGGATCATTCTATTTCGGCAGAGGCTCAGCAGTCGTCCTCCATAATCCCGATGCTGGCAACTTTCTGTACAGCATCAATTCCGCGAAGGGCTTCGGCGATTTGCAATCGCTTGAGGTGAAAGCCAAGCCGAAGAATGGGACGGCGGTTGCTTGTACGGGGTATAGTGGACCGACGAGTGTTTATGTAAGTCGAGACTTTCCTGGGAAAGTCATCCTGCTTGAAATTAAGTGTAGCACTGACAATCACAGGGTCAAGTCTTCTACCAATCCGTGAACTCAAGTCTTGCGTTTCTTTTCTTCAAGTGCTCGTATGCATCCGGTATCTGTGTCAATTATGGCGAATACATAATCTCGTCCAATGTCACCACTCCTGTTTCACCAAACACTCAGCTTGCTGCTGCACTCTTCTCGAAGGACATCGGCTATCGCGTGACATATCAAGACATTAACGGCTCACTCCGACAGCTCGCCTATGCTAATAACACGCAAGGCGTCGTGACAAACTGGGCAGATGGGAATGTGACAGGAAATGTTATTGTTCCGGATGGATACGCTGTGTCGACCACGTATGTGAGTCCGAGCAATATCACTGTGCTAAGAGAGACGATATATGGGGTTGGCGAGGGAGAGATCAGAGTTAGTAGTGCGGTGGTTGAGAATAAGACGAGGTCGATACACGATCAAAAGACCTGGGTTGTGGGTAAGTTAACTGGTGACTTCACTCATCCTACATGCGACCTTTTACCCCCGACGGCATGCAGAACATTCATTGATGACAACTAGGTCCTTCAATACCCAACCTCCCTTCTTTCATCCCCTCCCTCGCCCATCTCGCAACCTTCACCTACAACAGTTGGGACTGCCTCTTCTACATCGATAATACATCCCACCTCCAATTCATGCGCTCCACTGACGGCGGTCTGAGCTGGTCTCTCCAGCCACAAATGGACCTCTCATCCTGGCCACTGGCCGATAAGCCCAACGCTCCACTCACTGCATCAACATCATTCAACAGCACAGACAACTCAGCCTACATATACTATCAGTCGGGTGGTAAACTTATTCAGGCCAGGATCAGAAACTCGCTCTGGGAACCCGCTCAAGCTGTACAGGCGCCTCCGAACGGGACATTCGTCAACCCCAACAACGTCCCAAAGCTAGAAAGCCCTAAAGACAAAGATACACTTACGTCGACGCTGAAACTCAAAATCGGCGTAGGGACTGGGGTTGCGGTTGCGTTTATTATCATCCTCGCTGTTCTGGGATGCCATTTCCGCCGGGTAAGAATCGCTGCTAGACGAGTCAAGGAGATCGAGAAACCGAACAATTATTATAATGTCAAAGATAATGGATCCAGCGAACACGGATTCACTGGTAAGGCGGAATTGTGTGGTGTTTCTAGTGAGAGGATGGAGCTGGATCATGATCCCGAATGCCGTCTTCTGCATCAGTTGCAAGCTAGACGTTTGGGGGAGCTTGAAGGTGGGTTGGGGTGTGGGATGGTGAGAGGCGAGTTGGAGGCCTGGTGGTGTAGCTGTGAGTTGGATGGTGGGAGGAAGGTTTTCTGTGAGTTAGCTAGTCCGGTTTCGGAATTGGGTTGTGGTCTTGACAGAGATGAGGGAAGTGATAAGATTGACGATGTTATAATCGAGAATGGGGTGGGAAATGAGAAGGAGGAGACTGTTATTTCGGAGCTGGCCGCAGGATCTGTCAAGAGTAGGAGGAGCGTAGAGAAGGAAAACCAGACGGGAGTGTTAGACGAAGCTGGGAATAGGAACTGTGGTTCTTGTTGATATTTTATGCGATCTCTTTTCTACTTCACGTTCCAGTCCACGAGGCTTCCATGAAACCGTTCTGTCTAATCCCCAAAGTAACATCTAAGTTGAATGTGTTAGAACGATGTACAGTAGGGGGCGGACAGTGGATCTCGTCCAGCCCTGTCTTTTGCCTTTACATTTGAGGAATTTCATGGAGAAAATTCTAGACATTCAGACTACTAATTGGAAGAATAACCTTACTGCCTTATAACGGTGGACGAGACCCACTGTCCACCCCCTACAGTACTATACAATAGATTAAGCGAGCGACAGACACTACCACAAAAACAACACAACTCCATCTACCCTCTTGTTCAATCCACTTACGGACCGACGACTAGGGTCGTACTAGCTGCATAAAAGATAGACGTAATGGCCAGACCTAAAGCCACCAAAGAAAACACAGGAAAGTTGAGATAGCAGCAGCACGCAGCCAGCTCCTTGCTTACGGCCTACCCCGCACCCACGCTAAAGCTCGTAAACAAAAACTTCTGTCTGGGATGGGGTTTCATTTATAGTCAAGGATCGCGTGCATCCCGTGTCTCTAATCGTTCCGTTACAAGTTACACAATTGGTACAGGCACCAGTAGGTCTAGGTGCAATCCGTGTGCCTGATTGCCAAGGCTCTCATGGAATCCTGAAGGAGGGAAGCCGCATGCATGGCAGGTGTTTACCAAGGAGCTATTAACACACCTCGAGACTCTCGAGCTGGAGAACGCGTAACCGAGACCTTGAATTGAAAAGCTAATGACAAGTCAGACTGGGCCTTGGTTCGGTTGTGGCGTGGCCAGCTCTCGCCACTTAACCTCTGCAAGTACGAGGTGTCGCCACTCAAAGGTGCACTTCTGGCTCGCACTTCGTAGCAAATCAGAACACTTGAAGTTGAGACGAATTTATTTTGAGAAACTCAGATTCTGCGTCCGGCTTGTGGGGATTTTACCACAATTTCGTTTGAGATTCCTTCATTAACTTTGGCCTCGATCCTCCAATTGGTAAATAAACCTGGACTTGTCATCTTTCTAGTACCCTTCGTATCTACTGCCGCTCCGGATGCCGAGTCCAAAATCTTATATATGGATCTCAAAAAGTCTCTTCACATGCTCTGCCAATAGGACGTCACTGCTCGTTTCGCGGAAGCCATTGGCAGGCTTCTAGACGGTATTTAACTTTGGGGGTTAACCCACATGGCATGCTCAGCGGGAAAGGGGGTTACCGAACTTTGAACTGCGCGTAGTAGCGAATCAAGATTCGGTCCGAAGATCTGTCCCAGGTTTCGGGAGCTCCGAGTCATCTGACGGTCCGATTGTAGTCTTTGAACCTATTTGGGATGAAAGAGAGACAAAATAGGGGGGAAAACAGAAGGGAAAAATCGGGAATGAGCATGATGGTTGGCGATGGCAAGTTATATAAACTCTCGAACACAAAAGTGCACTTTTTGGCCGCCACTATTGTTCCGTGTTTTGACCCAAGGGTCGGGTTGGAGTAATCAACGGCATCTTTCCGCGTTGGATGGCGTTTCCAGCTAGCCCCCGAGGTTTCACGCATCCTGACTTGCTGGAACCGTAATATGACAAGTTAAGCCTCTGATTACGTAGAAGTGGTACTTTTGCTAAGCTAGAACCCAGGGTTGTAAGCCTCCAACCAGCCTGCCCGCTATTTGCTTACAGCCACGTGATGTCGGTAAAGGGGTCAGGGGCTCTCGGCTAAGTCTCTTGGTCTCGGTCTCGGTCTCGTATCCGTATCTCGACGTCTTTTGCTGCTCCATCTGCTCGTCTAGATATCCATCATCAGCCTCACGCAACCCATCGGGATAGGGTGGCACAACAGCACCCGCCATGCTTGCCAGCTTGTGATCCAAGCTCGTAGATCTACTCTTGCGCGCGACCTCGGCGAGGTGCCTGGAGCAGTGAATCCTCTGAGGGCGAGGTATACGAGAAGTTGGGGATGATTGGACGCCGGAACGAGACCTTCAGGCGTAAGCGCTTACGGTGATCCGGGGATCGACGCATTTGGAACAGCCTGCCTGGTGGGGGATTGTACCGAGTAGTGAGTTGTGAGCAGGCTGTCTGTCCAGGGCACTGGCACTGGCACTGACGCTGGACTTTCCTTTCTTTAGACATTGTGTACGAGGATGGGGCGAGACGAGGAGGAGGCGAGGCGAGGCAGCGTAAGAGATGGAGGATGAATATGCACTACGAACCCACAGGAGACAAGGCTTTGAAGCCATGGGTCGCTGAGGTGAGGCAAGGTACGGTAAGATAAGGTAAGGTAGGTAAGGCAAGGCAAGGCAAGGCAAGGTAACTTCGTAATAAAGTGGAGGAAGCAGACTATCAGCACACATACTGTACTCCGTACCAGCCGATGCGACGCTTGAGAGCTGATTCGTGCCCATGGCGAGCTGCACTTCTATTCCGCTGGCCTGGATGCGGTGCTGTGCCCGCTGAAAGTGCGTGCTTCTCTTGCGCCAATGTCCACCATCCTCACTCATCACTCATCAATCAGCATCCCTCCCTCCCTCGCTCGTCCGACGCCATATCCGCATCCACACCACCCACCTTTCCTTCCACACCCCCATCTCATCTCATCTCATTACTTATTTATTTATGGGTCTTCCGACGGCCGAAAATAAGATTCATGCATGCTGGTGACTGGCACTTTATAAGTATACAGATGCCCTCCCTGGCGACTTGCGAATGCCCCTCCTCCTCTGGGTATGAGTTTGATTTCTGGCCAGGCGGGTTGGATCAGAGGCAGTTCACTCACTTAGAATGTCCATGTCCGGCAGCCTGATGTCCGAGCAGGTTGGGGATGCGTCCAGCCCAGATAACACAACAGAGGTCAAGATCAAGAAGACAAGAGCAAGCAAGCCCAAGGTCAAAACTGGATGCCAGACATGCAAGTTCGTAATTTGGGTTTCTTTCAGTTCCGTTATCGTTTGGTCCGATGATCCTACGCCGCTTTGCACTGTACTGCCCTCAGCCTCGTCCCTCCCTAGCCGAGCTTTTTCAACTTCACTTGCTCTCGTTCCCTTCCACAATTTCTGTCGCTGTATGCACAACAATGGCTAAACATATGATTCCACGACTAGGATACGCCGTGTCAAATGCGATGAAACCAAACCGAGTTGTCTGCGCTGTGTAAGATTCGGCCACCAATGCGACGGCTACTCCAACAAATCGCCTTCGAAGCCGGCTTCAACTAAGAGTTCCAGGACGCTGGTTCCGAAATCGCCAAGTCAAAGTCCTGTCGCTATTTCACGTCCTCCATCGGAATTCCCAGAAGTTTCCTCGTCGGCTAGCTCGCCAGGAGCCACTTCGCCAACCAAGATTTACCCCTCACCAACACGGCTGTTGTTTCAAACACCACACGAATACCAGGCATTCCAGACTTTTTGCACTCGGACGTCACATGAGCTCTCATCAGCCTTCTCGACAGATTTGTGGACCCGATTAATGCTTCAGGCCTGTGAGACATCTTCCTCTATTCGACACGCAGTGATAGCCATTGGGACTCTGAATTTATCGACCCCTTCACCGTGGCCGGAAAACTCGGTGGGGACGTTGCGGCACCAATTTGCTTTCAGACAATACAGCAAAGCCCTATGTCTACTTCGAAGAGATGTGGCTGGTGGATTCTGCGATTTACGGACGACCTTGATAGCTTGTTTGCTATTTTACTGCTTTGAGTCATATCATGGATATCACGAGATGGCCATCAACCAAGTCTACTCTGGTTTAAAGCTCATTCGGGAGTGGGCTTCCGCGTTCTGCGGTCCAGATGAGAGTGGGAAGTTCAGGGCGAAGATAGGAAGTGAGAATCCTCATGTTGTCGAAGACGATATTCTAAGAGCATTTGGGAATTTAGAAATTCAGGTAATGACGTACGCGGATGGACGGACGAGGGAGGCCCATGAGCATTATCGACATTGTGGACAAGCATCGATTGATGAGATGCCGGAGATTTTCACGTGCTTGGAAGATGCGAGGACGATGTTGGAGCTGGTGATCAGGAGGAGCATGCACTGGCTACGAAGCACGATGCACTTACAGAACTTTTCGACGCATTCGAGTCCTGCTTCATCACCGACAAGCGACACAGAGGAGAATGGACCTTGCTCACTCTTCTTTGACGTGGATCCGACATTCGAGGAGAGGCTCGAGACCCTGAAGGAATACGAGAGATGGGACGACGCATTTAGGCCTTTGTTGAACCATTCTCGGAAAGGATCAGCGCCACACGAGGAATTCCTTCTTGCATCTACTTTGCGTTTACATTGGCTAGCGGGGTACATGTCGATCGCCTCCAACAACAGCCATTCCAGTCTGGTTAACAATGGGAAATTCACGACAGAATTGGAAGAATTGGTCGACATAGCAAGGATTCTGCTTGATAACGCGAGGCGGGGAAATTCAGAAAACGCAAACACTGCATATGTTTTCGACATGCAGATCATAGTGCCTCTGATGACAGTAGGCTGGATCTATCGACACCGCTCTCTCCGACGCGAAGCCATTCAACTGCTCCTCCGCAGTCCCCGGAAAGAAGGAGCCTGGGATGGAATTGTAGTGGGGAAAATCATGGCTTGGCTTGCGGAAATCGAGGAAGAGTGCTTGGATGAAGGAGATGAGACTGATGATTATATACCGGAGTGGGCAGCCGCAAGGTGCATCAAAATGGATTTCGATACTATGAAGAGGGAGGCGAGCGTTTCTTGCTTGCAGCCTGTGAGGGGGTCGCTTATTGGAGAAGAGAGGAGGCGGGAGATGGTTATACCCTTTTCGTAGAAGGAATAAATGTCGTTAGTAGGCAGTGGAGGGAACAAAAGCCATGGTTGATCCCGTCATTCGAACTTGTTCAGCCGATAGAACATGACTTGAACTCTCGTTCCGCTCACGTTTTTTTCATTTCTGGTCGCATCTCCGAGGGATTGTAAAGTTGCAACTGCCGCACGCAAACTGCAAGCCACCTACTCTGCATCTCAAGCATGAACCCCAAACCAACAGCTCCTCCGATTTAGGAGACATTATACCAGCCAGCCATGTGGAATCACGGTTAATTCAAGCTTATCAGCAGATCTCTCCACCATTCAAGTCGCTTACCATGAAAAACTACAGAACGAGCTCCTATGCAAAGCTTCGGGGCACAGACCTACCGGGTCGGAACGTTTCAAGGCAGCATGCTGCGTGCTTGCGTGCAGCATGCAACTCCCATTCGCGCATTTGAGCAAATAAGAACATGTTCCCCCATCGTCCCTGGTAGCAGCCAAGTCCCAGAATAGAAGCGTGGGGTGGCACGAATCACGACGCTGGCTTGCTTGTAACACAATGGAAGTGTAGCTTCTGTCCGAAGAAGCACAAAGAATGTCATCCTTTTGTGTATGTGCACTAAATGTGATCCAGAAATCTCATCACAATCACAATCTCACTGTGTAACGACATGTGGCGGCTCGAGCCCGGAAATAAACATCCCCACTAGCCAAACATAGCGTTTTGTTCGCGAAACGGCCAACCAGCATGCTTAATTATACATTAGCCCGAGGCTTGACGTGCCTCGTTCTATATTAATCTCCATGTGCGCGTGCGTCTGGTGCTGCAAGAGCGGGGCAATGTCCACAATGGACGTCGTGCATGGATGCGACCAGACTGTCGGGTTTGGTGGGATGAGGTAAGAGCGGGAGGAAGAGGCACGGTTGAAGAATGTGCATGTGAGTACTGTATGCTTAATTGGAGGTGAGAAGGGAGCGCTAGGATAGGATTTCCAGTGCACGATGGTTCGATGTGTGAATACGGGGGTTGTAGGCGCTTAGGAAGTGAGGTGAGAGGGTTCTTAATCCTAGATTTGGTTATGTTGGTGATTAGAAGACGATGGTGCATCGTGCTTATGCTAGGAATAAGAACATGGTGTCTGGGATACATTGTATTTATAGTTTCAAGACGTATCACTTGAGGGACGCAAAGGTAAACACCTATGAAAGCGGGTAAGTTGTTGAAGCGATGAAGTTGCAATAGCATTGCTCGCTTATATTTTTAAGGAGCACAAGCTTCACTCGCCGCATGTGGATATTACGATCTATTTGGAGACCTTGTCGAATGCGACAGGCGTGAAGATCACTTAGGGGGCATCATGAGCTTTGCCATGTAATGTATTATTCTTCGTTATTAGGAGACGATGTAATCTGCAAGCTTCTCATGGGCGTACTTCTAAATCTATCAAGATCGACCCCTAGGTCTTGGCCTATCATCACCAACGCTCTCGGCGTTCGTATGAGCAGAACCCGTTACTGTCGGTACAGCCGCACTACCACCACCTGTAGCAGCTATGGCAGCCTCATATCCCGGCGGATGCGGAGAAGGTCTCGTCATATCAACCAATTCAATAATCGAACCGGGGTGGACTTCGCTTCCCTGACTCCTTTGTGGCCCATAATCTGGTAGAACTTCACCACCAGCACTCCTGGCCGCCATCTCAGCATCGTAGTCCGGCGGAGGAATTTTAGCAATTTCCCCGGCCTTCTTCTTCGCTTTCCTGCTATGCCAAAGTGAAAACATGAAAAACACCCAGACTGGAATACCAATACCGACAGAGAGACCAACTGCCACGGTGGGGAATTTCTTCTTGGGTTTCTCTGGCTCCAGATATGGCTGTCTACAGTGGTATTCGCTGCTGTAATTACGTATCGCGTATGACGGGTGTATTCTGGTCCAAACGGCAGTCGCGGGCTCGCAGTCGATATACCCCCGTGCTTGAATGGACAAGCCATCAAGTGAAGTCAGGGAATCGATATTATAACCAAATATTACGTTGGCTACATGCAGCTAGGAAGTGCCAGAGCTCAACTCTGTGCGACTACTTGCGAGGTCAAATTACCGGCAAAGGTAATCTGTTCGGCGCGGTGCAGCGGCTTCGTATCGAATGTCATATTTATGCTAGGTTCCAACTTGAAAGTTTCATACATGGTTTCGAGAGCTGGGAATGAGACCCTATATGGAGCATGTTAATGGCCTTCTATGAAAGGTGTGGGATCATACTCACATGCTCAGTTTTCCAGATAAACTGATATCGGTTACATTCCAAAGTGAAGGAAATTCCACCACGAGTGGTTCTCCATTGGCGAAAATCTCCAACTGGTTGTGAATGAAATATTTAGAGTCATCGTAATCACTAGTTAACTTCAAGGTTGCTAGCGAGGGCATTGAAAGCCTGTAAAAAGTCAGCTTTGCTTATCTCGCTCCGCTCAAAGTTCCGCTGCCAAAACGAACTCAGCTATGTTTCCTATGACACGTATGTCACGGGCTTTGGTCAGTACTGGCATGTTGACAGCAATTAGTGAGGATCCTGGTGAAGTTGGAGATGTCGCGAAAGGACTCGGGCTGTTGTAGCTGGATAAGTTTCGATTGCTAGTGATGTAAAGGCTTTTCGCAATTTCCACAAGGCTGGGACAATCAAGTCTGCATGTCTATGTCAGAATATCGTCGTCATTTTGCGCAACCTAGCTCACGAACCGAGGAAAACTGCCCACGATTTCAACTTGGGTGGCATTGAAAAGTAAAGGAATTTCCAGCGTCACTCCGGTACTGGGGGAAACTTTGTCATTGAGGGAGATCGAGAACCGGTTCACCTCTTGTAGCTGGGGCAAAGAAATGGAAGTGAGAAGAGGTGCATCAACAAACTTAAGATACTGCACGTAGTCCAGATCAGTTGCCGATATCGACGTCAGGAATGCATGGTTCGTGTCCCATGGTAAGCCCTCTCTATGGAACTCGGTTCTGAAACTAGTTGTGATATTGGTGATGTTGTTCAGCACAAACGGGCCATTCCATTCGAAGGCAATATAAATACTGCCTATCCAGGTGGTACATCCCACAAGATTTCTCTCGATATCTTCCGGGCTTGAAAGTAGCAAAATGGTATCATTGCCGCATTGGACGGCGGCTGTGGCTTTGGAAGTTAGTTCGGTTTATAATCCCCTCCAACTCACGACAATGTCCCGGACTGCGGTATCTCACCGGGTGTACTTACGACGGAGCAAACTGAAAAAAAGGGCTAGAGCAATCGATAGCTAGTTTGATGTCCACATCGTCCCTAGCTCGTGAGCTGTCTCTGGGAACAACTGTTGGTGAGGCGGGGAGCAAGCAAGAAGTGAGCGGCACGTTGCAGAAAATGAAGATCGCGACTTTTGGTCAGGGGCCAGAAGTCAGGAGGTTGGAGGACGACTTGGCTGCATGAAGCGTCGCGAATTACTAGCTAGGGGGAACCTAGATCCGGATTAACGAGCTTGGCATTTACTGCACCACTTGAGATGATATGATATCCATTTCGAAGGCTAGGAGGTTATAAGAATTCTATCGGTAGATATGCGAGGTTTGTGGGAGACAGGTAGGCAGTTGTTTCTTCACTTCTAAATGTGATATCAGTTTGAAGAACCCCTATATTCTCTCACAACAGAGCTTCGGTATAATACATAGACATATCTATACCATTGAAGAAATACCGATAGTTGTTCAGGGGTGTTTCTACCTTCCAATTCGAGCCAGCCCTCAGGCGGCCAATGGTCGGTGCCAAAATGTGTCGATATCAGAAGTACTTTCCTTGAAGCTTTAAATTAAACATACCTTGCTCAAAGTATTTATGTTTCCACTCATCATATGGTAGGTATCAGAGCAATCATTGCCTCAATCAAGTAATTTTTGGTATGTCAAGCTGCAGTAATTACTATCTTGATCCGATATTGTACCAGAATTTCGGGGATACTGGCAGCTTCCATGACTTGGAAACTTTCATGACACCCAGATGAGTATTAGCATTTTGACTCAGTTGAAGGTCGTGGGGTAGGCTTTTCTTCTTGCTCGTGGCTTTCGCTTCCGTGCAGTATTTATGTATGGAAGTCATTATGTTATATTCAATATGTCAGGACTCGACTTAGCTTACCACGACCCGAAATAAATAACACACCAGTACATCACCTCAGATGGTTACAAATACAACACAGATTTCAACAGTACCTTTCCGAGTCTCAATTCTCTTAAAATTGCCCCGGTGTGACTATGAGAGGCTGTTGAAGTCCCCAGATGATCAAAAGTCACGTGGACTCAAGACGCCTCGCCGTCTCACCTGGAAATGGTTTACAACATCGCAGCTCAGTTCTGTGGCTGGTCTGGACTTGATCTCAGCGCGAACACAACCCACAGAAAGCGTCTATCAAGCATTTCCTCTCTAGGCAGATACTTCACTCCCAGAAAATGAACTGTTCTCGTATCGAAGTAGAAAACGTGATGGCTGGAATGCTCCGACTGAAACCTGCCGTAGGCTGGGTTTACGATCTCATCCTCCATGTCTTTGCTTCTATGGTGAATTGCTTCTTTAGGGACATCCAAATTCGCGGAGCATGGCATATACCCGCGAAAGGATCTGTCATACTTGTCGCAGCACCGCATGCCAATCAGGTGAGAATGATGGTCACATGACATGATTGTATCTAAATTCCGCATCTAACGGTCTCATAGTTCGTGGATTCTGTGATTCTTATGAAGACTCTAAGGTCTTTAAATCGACGTATCTCTTGGCTCATGGCAGACAAATCATTCCAAAGGGCCATTCGTGGGCACGATGGCTTCCATCATGGGTGCTGTACCCATATCTCGAGCCATGGACGTTACAGAACTAGGACAAGGAACGATCATGCTAGTCGACCCCATAAATAAACCAGAGGCGATATCTAGGCTTGGAACAAACTTCGATGATCCAATGTTCAAAGTCGGTGTATCGATTTACCTGCCGACTCTGAATGGCGACTCACAAAAACTGAACATCGCTGAAATCCGTAATGCCGAAATGATAATTCTCAAGAATGCACCGACTCATGCTGATGCACTTTTGCAACTCACTGGGAAAACCAATATGGGAGACAAGGCTTTGCCAGGCTTCTCGGGGTCCAGATTCAAGATTGCGCCACACGTTGACCATACTCAAGTCTACAAGGCTGTGTGAGAGACTTCGCACTGGCGGATGTCTTGGGATATTTCCAGAAGGTGGAAGTCATGACAGAACTGAGCTACTGCCACTCAAAGTTCAGTCAAAGTCATGTAATTCATCGCGACATGTTACTGATTTTTGTTAATAGCTGGCATTGCCATCATGGCTCTCGGCGTACTTGCTCAAGGCACGCCTTTGACGATCGTTCCTGTCGGAATGAACTATTTCTCAGCCCACAAGTTCCGATCCCGTGCTGTGATTGAGTTTGGAGACGCCGTCAATATCTCTCCTAGGATGATTCACTATTTCCAAACTGGGAAGAAACGAGAAACCATTGGGTCGGTGATGAGAGAAATTTCCGAAGCCCTGGGAGCAGTGACTGTATCCGCCCCTGACTTTGAGACTCTTAATGTAAGCTTCCCCCATAAATGTTTGGCATACCTTGCTTACTTTACAAACAGTTAATCCATGCCGCCCGTCGCCTCTACCTCACCAAAACCCCATTCGACGAAAAAACGCAACGACTCTCGCTCGCTCATACAACTGAATTAAATCGACGGCTCTCGAAAGGCTATCACCTACTCTCAGACACGCGAGATGATATCCCTGAGGAAAGATCAACAGGGTTACATCGACTGCCTACAGATACTCGGTTTGAAGGACCACTAGCTTGTTTCGATCGCCGTCCGCAACACAAACCCTCCAACTCTCTTCCTGTTACCGACTCTTCTATATCGTCTCGGAAAGCCCGTGATTCTATTCTTCCTCACGCTACCCGGTCTTTTACTCTTCGGCCCTATTTTCATACTCACTTCCAACATATCCCGAAGGAAGACGGAGGAGGCTTTGGCTGCATCAAGTGTCAAAGTTCGCGGCAACGACGTGATGGCGACATGGAAAATCCTTATCGCTGCGGCACTTTCACCAGTGTTCTACATATTCTACACAATATTGCTTGTTTGCATGAATAATTGTAACCGCACTAATGGCGTGATCCCTGCTCGAATGCCGACCCCGCTTCTTGTGGTTTTGTCCTTGGTTGTCCTACCTTCAATTACCTACGCGGCGCTTCTATTTCGGGAGCAGGACATGGACATTCTGAAATCTCTGTATCCTCTGAGCTTGTCACTAAATCCACGATCCTGTCATACAATCGCAGCTTTGGTGGAGGAAAGGAACAATCTCGTCATGAGAGTCGGGGAGATGGTTGATCGTTTTGGCACCGAAATTTTCCCCGATTGTGATGATATCAGCAAATGGAAGGGGAGAGGTCCAAAGCAACTGTTTGCCGATGTCAGTCCCATGGCTGAGATGGATGACCTGTGGAAATTGGATACGTTCGTTTAGTTCATGCTAGTTTTGCTGCCGTTGACCTCGCCTTTATTGACGATGTAAGACTTGAGAGCTTGAAAGGCAATGGACTGTCTTCAAACAAATTTAACAACCCCATCTCCCAAGTAATTATTCGTGCCGCATCCCGAGATTACCGATTGAATCTTGCAGTGGACTCGAACAATATTCAATCTGTACATTGCAGATGGAAGCTACTGATAGGTGAAAGAACGTCCCGGACTCATCAAAGATGATAATGTGAGAAGGGCTGCAACCGTATTTGGCAGGTAAGCCTCCTCCCAACTTGACCGATTTCGTACAACATCACCACTTTATCCCCCAAAACCTCCCTGCTGACAATGTCCCAAGAATATTGCAAGGCATAGGAATATTGACGACCCAAGATGGCTCATACTGATACATACAGCCCCATTCCAGTTCCGTAGGAGATATTCAAGTATTAACCCGATAGACCCATCTCAACCACCCCGCCCCGATTGCTGTTGGCACCTCGTGGATTGCTCATAGACTCAATTACCGAGGTATACTCGTATCTACCAGAGTAAGAAGGCAATTTTTGGGTTTCTGCATAGCCTAAATTGAATCACCTTCTTCTACTTTCCTGGAATTCTCACCCAGTGGTCCTCATACCCGAATCTTGGCTTAAGCAAGCGAGACAGCGAGTTCGTCGCTTGCGCGAACAAGCAAAAGTTCGAGTTTGCGCGCCTATTTACACTACAATTGACCTTTCTTGAACCCAAATCCCTAGTGCACAGTCCGTACCTGACGAGAATTGTTGAGAATAGCCCGTTACCGTCCACTCGGGCCTGCTTCGGCCAACTTCTCAGTATGCCTATTCGGAGTTTCAAGCCACAGGACAGGTACCACCCAGTAACAATCAAACTTTCCGTCTGGCCTGAAAACATCGTGCCATGAATGTTGAACTTTTTTTTTTCTTGGACGTGAAGACTCTTCATGGAAACCACGGGGTAGAAGTGCTGAATCGCCTGCCAGTAAGCAACATGTACCTTATTCCCGCATTTCTATGTTCGGACGATTTGATGGGACATCTCGTCAAAGAGAAACTTTTTGCTGTTCCCCTTCTTTGCTTTGGGTATGTTTCAGATCCATAAATGTCTGAATGAGAAGGTCCTTCTAGGCTTCCGACAACCAGGCCTTCTAATATCACCCCAGCAAGCTTAACATTGTTTTTCTGAGACACAGTACCAGGCTCTCAAAGGCCAAGGAGATGCTTTGCCGAGTTACATTCCGTGCTGCCGTAACTTGCAATCAATTGGCGTTCTAGTTCCTCGTCTTCTGAACCGAGTGGACTTCTCTGTGGCAGATGGTTGGAAGATGCGAATTCCATCTCTAGCAATGCGAAACTAACGTGCACACAAAATATCTAGAAAGCAGAAACGTCATCTTTGTCTCTTAATCGAGTTGTCGCAGTGTTTTCGGACTGTCCGTATCTCGTTGGAGAGAAAGAATCATGGACAAACTTAATTAAACTTCACTTCGCACACGAATACACAAACTTAAATTATGCGTTTGATCTGTTCACCTGGCTGCTCCTATCCCCTAACTGCTGTTGTTGTCCGGGTGTTGCAAACATCATATTGGTACCTGGGGGAATGTTTTGATCTGTACAGTAGGGCCTGGGCTAACAAGCACCGGCTCGCTAAACCCCTAGGTGTCGATCGCTGATTCTCAGGGACACAGGCACAGGAACCGGAGAATGCACCGAAGTTGAAGTCCCCACAGTCCTGGAAATTTATGACGCCTTAAATAGACCAGAAACCTCCAAGGTGAGGGAGTTTTGAAGAGCCCCAAGAGATTCTTCAAGCACATCCAGGTTTGCATTGCAAATTCTGTTCCTTGACCGCCGACTTGGTAGTCGATAAACGTCATGTTGTCTTTGCGCCCAGACTTCTGAAGGACGCTATTACGTCTGGCGGCTTCCAAAGTCGCCTCATATCTATCCACCCGGAACATAAATACCGAAGACCTGTGGAACCTGTGGAAAGGAACAAATCATTCTTCGATAGAAAATAGCTTGCCGAGACTCCGCTAGCTACACTCAAATACCTGCCTGCTTTAGACAATAACTTTGCAAAATTGGCCAATTCAACATACAAAACTCAAACAACATCATGGCAACAGCTTCATTCAAAGCCAATGTCACAGGATCTTCCGACCCAGAAAGAGTTCGCATGCTCGTCCTGGAAACGGATCAGACGTTTGAGTCTACAAGCGAACGGAAGGGCACATTTGGCGATATATTTCACTCGCTTTTTTCGAAGGCTGGGCAAGATCACGAACCACCTCTTGAGGTTGAGACAGCGATGAAGTTCATTGTCGAGCCGGAAGGAGGAAAGATCCCGGATGTGAGCGAAGTTGGAGAGATCGATGCTGTTTTGATTACTGGGAGCAAGTATGATGCTCATGGTGATGATGAGTGGATTTTAAAGCTAGTCCTGTGGATCAGATGTATGCCCCTCCAGCCCCCTTTTTTCTTTGATCTCAAGACACCTTCTCGAACTTCCTAAAAACAAAGATTTCGTTTCTTTAAATTGCTTTAATCCACTCTTCTTTTTTCGTGTTAGTAACCAATTCTTACTTGACCTTTAGCTGCTTGGAAGGCTTACCCCCACATGCGCTTTAGCGGCGTCTGTTTCGGACATCAAGTACTTTGCCGTGCCCTCGGATCAAAAGTCAAGCCATCACCAGGCGAAGAGTGGGAGCTTTCACACACCAAGATACATCTCACACCCATAGGCGAGGCTCTCTTTCGGACAAAAGACAAGATATTCCTACACCAAATGCATGTAGATCACGTGGTGGATCCTCCAACTTCTTCGTCATCTAAGGGATTGATCGAAAAAGACTCGTCTGTGAGCGTATGGGGGAGCTCGGGAATCATTCCAATCCAAGGAGTGTATATCCGAGAAAGACTATTCACAAGTCAAGGGCATTTGGGCTATGATGAGCAGATGGTGAAGAAGCATGTCGATGCGAGGTTTGAGAAGGGGTTGATTAAGGATGAGAAGCAGGCCGATGAGGCGAAGGAAAAAGCTGGGTTGGATCATGATGGATTGTTAGTTGCGGGAGCAATCTTGAGATTCTTTCATGGTGAGGACAACGATATCTAATAGGGGCAGATTTATGTGAGAGGGGGGTAAGCGTTTTGTAGAATATACGAAAAACGAGATTGAATTCACCCTGTTGTCATGTCCAAGTCAATAGCTTACACGTCCAGAGAGATATTGAAAATTTCTTAAGGCTTACATCACATGTCTTCGAGTGATGCGTTGCAAGTGATTAATCTGCCTCACGGTAGCAGGAAAGAGCCAGATTATTGACCATGGTATTACATCAGAAGGCTTTCATGCAGAGAGACTTCGCCCGCCAATGCTTTTCATAGGCTTGAGATCGTTTGTGCCTTTCGTACCGACTTTGCCCATTGGAAGGTTGTGAATCAATGTCACTGGTTGTGGACTTCCACGCTTTTCGCTTAAGCCACCACGACAGCCATGAAAGCGAAAATGGGACTCGAGTGAAAGAAACCCGAGGACAATCTTGCGACGTGGCACGCATTCATTATCTTTGTTCCTCGGATTCACATATTCTCATCCATCTGCAGCCGAGCGGCAGCTTTTCGGAATAAAATATCTGCAGCTACGGCGGGACCGACCTCCCTCCAGCAAACACCAGCACCGACGATCACCTCCTAGAAAAGGTCTTCCCTTTGCTCTCTTCGATTCATTTCCTCCACTTCGTGCTATTGCAATTCGAGCTCATACTTGCAACCAGCAATATGTCCAGCCAAGCAACGCCAGCAGTGGCCTCGAAGCGAGATCTCAATTCTTTACCAGGGAGGTCTCCTACCACTTCGAATCCGTTCGTCTTCCCAGGCGCAGACATCCGTATGCTCATGACTTATAAGGGCAAAGCTATCATAGCATTGGTGTCTTCTCACGTCTTGATTTGCGCAAGTCCAGTCTGGAAGAAGTTCCTCTTTCCTCCTTGGGTAGCCGCTTCAGTGCCTGTCAATAGTCCGAAGCAAATCGACTGCAGCGAAGACGACGGAGTAGCTCTTCTGATTATCCTCAATATCATCCACCTCCGGCACAAAGAAGTCCTTCTGCGTCTTGAGCCTGATACACTCTTGCAGGTAGCTGTGTTGTGTGATCAGTACGACTGTGCTGGCATTGTCAAACATTGGATTAGTATTTGGATGAAGGAAACGGAAGCGAATTTAGTCGCAAAGCATTTCGTTCCACCCCAAATTCTCTTTGTATGCTGGGTGTTTGGATTAGAAGACAACTTCGAGGCATTGACGATCAAGCTGGTCATGGAGTTACGAACGGATGATGAGGGAATTTGGAGAAGCAAACGCGGCTGGCGTATCGTAGTGCCTGATACGATGCCTGAAGGAATCATGGGTAAGTACAATGACATCCTATAACAATGATCTATACTGTTTGACCAATTCTAATAAAGTTTCAACAGAGAATATCCATCGGATTCGAGTCGAAACGATCGAAGCTCTGCTCTCCGTCCCGTACTCGGCAATGGCGAGATTCAAGAGGACGAAGACGGTGCTCTGCCAGATGTCACACATAAGTAGCGACGACAGTCTTTGCGACGCTATAACACTGGGCAGTATCACTCGTGGATTGGATGTTTCCGAAGTTGAATATCGAACTAAGGCCATCGACGTTCATATGAGCGTGGAGGAAGTGGCTGCGGCAATCGATGATATTCACGTCTACCATGTCGAACCGAGTGCAGCTCGTCCTCTCGTCGACCATTCCCTTTGCCATGCTAGAAACTTTCAACACGAAGTTGCAAAAGTTCTTCGCATCATGGAGAGCCCTGTTGAGCTTAGGCATCGCCAGCATATGAGAGTGCAGAACAGTAAGATGTAGCTGCGGTTGTATCCTGGATGGGAGGGCCATCGGACACTTGGGCATGAAGTGGCTGAAACCTAGATCGGTACACTTATTCTTTATTCAACGAATAAAAAATACAGTTTCGATGGTATGGGACAATAATCAGAAGTTTTGAACCAAGGTAAACCTCAATGAGGTCTCTGAGGGCGTTTCTGTGCGGAACAAACTTCCCATAGACGAGATGTCTTAACGGTAGTCAGCCATTCCAAGGGAACAAGGCTCACGAAAATAGACAATAAGTCCTTTTAATATATATGACTTCCCTTGAAACATTCAAACTTCCATTTCTTCATACTGTGGGGGGAAAGAATGACCCGACGCGACCTAGCCGCAGAACACCCTTACCTCTTGCGCAGTACATGCTCCCGTCGGCTAAGATACCACGACCATCATCAACGTTAATCTAGGAGACGTAGTGTCATAGGCCAAATCTGAGGGCAGGAATACCCAAACATAATTCATTAGAAGTTGAGGGTTTGTTGACATCGAGAGGGAGGCGGGGCGGGTGGCGCTCGGCTCGAGATGAGAACTAGCGCCGTGCATTGACCAACGTTTAGATCGAGAACGTCATTCAAAGTTGCATTTTGCCCTCCACCATCATCCTCCATATATTTGTCAACAAAACAATTGCCTTGGAAATGCGCCTCAACTGCCGGGTCGGGGATCTCGACCGCAATCTCGTTGCAATATCACAACCTGGCCTCTGACCCTCCAGGGAACGACTCACTGTACCCGGACAGCAGGAACAGGACGACAGCGAAACGGGAACTGAAATCCGCGAAGAGAGAATAGAGAATTTCCAAGGAGTATTTCGTGAAAAACATATCCAGCCAGGAGCATACTTATTGCTGGCAGCAACAGGATATCTTGATCGCCTCATTCCACTTCTTATCCGACTCAAATCTCAAAGATCCACAAGCCACGTGGGCAAAATAATAAGATTCTTTCGGCTCGGGTACCTTGACCCACGGCCCCGTCTCAGGATCAACACATGGAGAAGAAAGAATCCCATCACCCTGCTCGAACTTCACTCTAGTAGGAAGTAGCCGTCCCGCCACGCTAAAAGTGGCAAGATGTGCCCAAGAGTCTCGCAGATGAATCCGAAGACGAGATGGTTCAGCACACTGGCGCCGTCCAGCGACATGCCACCGGAGGGTTCATACTTCATCTCTGATACTCATGATTGGTGAGGGTATCCGGAGTCTTTAGTCCGACAAGGGAGCGAGCTCAACAGCTGCATTAGCGTGTGTGCTGCCCTGGGCTAGCTATGACGTTGCCGGTCGGAAGAGAGTCTTGAAGTCATCCCATATTTCAATTCGGTAGTATCAGCGAAAGTAATCTTGCCTGTACTGAGTGAGTGATCGATGTGCTTTTTATTGATGTCTTTTTCGTTTCGCGTGCGCTAATTGATCGGGTCCCCCCATTTTGGCATGGCGAGTGTCACGGACTCAAGTTGTCACAAAGCCTTGACAACGTGCAAAGCGTTGTAGAATTTTTGAGCATACTAGTAGCACTGTCCACCTTTTAGTACGAGAATCCCGGTTGATTACAGAATGACATTCAAAGGGCGGGCAGAAGTGCTAGACCAGAATTGAACTGAAATGCAGCTTGTGGTGAGCTCATAGTCCCTTACTTGTGGGGAAGCGGCATTATCAATTCTCCACAACCACATATGCGTGTCTACCAGCTTCATGCACTTGTTGACTACTCTGGGCTACCTCAGTGGCAATGACATATCTCACGAATAGGTCCTGTGTGAAGAGTACATATATAGACCTGGGTTCTCCTTCCTCGCCATCCAGATCACCTTCCACCTGCACTAACCATCTCAATATGTTTTTCAAGGCAGGATTCGCTGCTGGCTTCGTGGTCGCGGCCTCTGCTCTTCCACAGGTCAGCCAAATCACGGATGGCCAGCTCCAAGGGTCAACTACTGTTCCTGTAAGCCAGATTTCTGACGGCCAGGTACAGGCGCCCGGCTCTGGATCCACGACTGCGGCAGCATCAGTCGCTTCACCTTTCGGAATTTACTCCTACCCCCAGGAACCTTCCGTCAACAGTGCTGCTATCTCTTCTGCCGCTTCCTATGCTGGAATTCCAGCATCTGAGATTCCAGGTGCTACTCATGCTGTTCCTCCCATTGTGAGCAGCCAAGTCACGGGTGTCACCTCTCATGGCCCATACTCTGGCACTCCAACCACAACTGGTGCTCTCAGCAACGCACCTGCTGGAACTGCCATTCCAATGCTGCCACCAAATCCAACGGCAACATACAGTCCAGATGGAACTCTTCACGATCAACAGCCAATTCCATACCAGCCAGCTGGTGGTCTTGGCACGAACGGCACTGAGCCAGTCTATCGCGTCCAGTCCGATTTCGACTACCAGTCTATCCTTTTGGGATTGTACCAAGAGTGGATTGAGTTGGATCTATTCCACAACATCCTCGCCACTTTCTCTGAAGAGGAATTCACTGCAGCTGGCTTGACTGCCAGTGACCGATTTCTCATCGAGTTTATGGCAGATCAAGAGTCTGGCCATGCCACTCTCCTGTCCAACTTACTCGGCGGACCAGGTGGTGCCACTCCCCAGTGCACATACAACTATCCATTCACCACTGTCCACGAAGCGTTCGACTTCACTCAGAAGCTCACCCGATTCGGCGAGTCTGGTGTCTGGGGGTTTCAAGCTCATCTCGACTCCCGCGAAGTCGCACAACTTCTCGACCAGTCAATCGCCACCGAGGCTCGTCAACAGATGATCTTCCGTCAATTCGCTGGTCTCTTTCCCATGCCAGTCTGGTTCGAAACTGGAATCCCACAATCATGGGCCTGGACTCTGCTCGCCCCATACATCTCGTCTTGCCCAGCGAACAGCAAGCGATTGGTGTGGCAGAACTTCCCCGCGTTGACGGCTCTCAACCAGCCAAACAGCGCTCGACGCAATGCCACCCAAACAGGCTTCAACGAGACTTCTGGCTTTGGTCCAGCTGCTCCTAGCTCTGATCCGCCTGCTGGGGAGAGCTGCATTGGGACCAACGAAACTGGCTTCGATTGCACCGCTGCGATTAGTCAGAACCGTTCTATCCCTCTCTCATATCCAGGCCGAGAAGTTTTCCTCGAGTGGGAGAACCCAGGTCAGGCTGTCGGTCCAAACAACAGCTACATTACCGCCACCAGCGCTGGTGCACCAGAATGGGTTCTCTGGGTCAGCCAGTTGAACATCACTTACTCGCCACTTACGAACATCACTGCTCGCGATGGTAAGAACTATGGCCAGACCATCCAACCGGATGTCTCGACTTACGAAGGTGACCCTGCTATCAATGGTATGTTCTTATTACCCAGATGCTGTGTAGTCAGTTTGCTAACTTGAGATAGGTACTATGTTTATCGCACTCACCGATAGTAACATGCCATACACAGCATTCAACCTCTCCAACGTGAACCCTCACGTTGCTGCTGGTCCTTTCCTCTACCAAGCTGGTTAAAGAGTTTGTGTTGGACTGAAACGCAACTTGGTGGCATATAGTATTATATGCATGGCAGTGTACAACACAAACGAGGAAGATGAGGAATGTCACGAAACTTTGTACATAGAACAATATTGTTATAATAATATTTGGATTTGACTTTCTGATTTTTTTTTTTTTTTTAAATCGGCACCGAGCAATGCGACATTGACAGTCGCGTGACGGGTCTTAAGAACAGCAAACGTTTGTTCAATGGGAGTCATACATCATGCATCGCGCCCAATCATAATTTCTTGCATGTCAACCAATTCACAACTTAATTCCCCTTCTTCCCACCAGCCTTCAGTCCATCAGCAACAGTCTGCACGATACCTCCTGCTTTACTGTCAGTTCCCAGACCCTGGGCGACTGCTTCGACGATATCTCCTGCTGTCAAGACGCCGTTTGCAAGGTCATCTTGGATTGCTGCGATTGACGTGGGGGATCTGGGGATTTGTCTGTTTTATGTTATGTGAGATGGATGATGGTTCGGGGTTAGGAAGGGGAGAGGTGCTTACGATGAAGGGACTGGTGAGGTATAGGCAGTTGTGACGAGGATGGAGAGCAGTAGTATCTTCGCGGTGTTGAAAAGCATTGTGATTGGTTTGTGGAAGCTTTGTGGGAGGTATTGGACTTGTTGTGATTGTGATAAAGCTGAAAGGTGAGAGCCTGGCGATATCTTTCCACGGCTAACTTGGGAGGCTATATATACCCCAGATCAAGATGTATAACCACACTATAGAGGATATGCATCACACATGCTCCATTCTTACATCATAAATCCAGCAGCATGAAGCTGTAAATAAAGCCAAGAAGACCCCCCTACAAGCGAGAAACGTTCTTGGGATGATCTTGAAAGACTGACTCGTGGAAAGGAGTCTACGCGTATCTAATTCGTTGTGGTCTTGCGAGGTGGCTATCGTCCCAAGTTCTGAAACCAGATCTCGTCCCATACGAGGCACATGTGTCTGTGCTTCAATGGCAAAGGCTAGCGGCGTCACCTCCACGAGGAAGCTTTTGGCGCTTGATGGTCTGTCAATATTTATTAGCTGCTTTTATGACGCAAAGACGTAGAGGTGGGCAGCTGATGGAATGGGATGGTAGGGCGAGCGTCTGGACGTCGAGATGGATGTGATCGAAGACAAGCGAGAAATGCAACCCTTGGTCAAGGCGACATAGCTACAGCATTAAATGATGATATCCTCCGATGCTAATTGTTTATTGATTACTCTCATGCCAAGTTGAGTATTCCAGAGCTCAGTGTCTACATAAATTATAGTAACTTGCATCTCGAATCCTCGGTTGGACAAGACTTTCACCTTGAATGACGACACCCTATGATGCAAGCCTCTTCTTGATTTTGACTAGGCCGAGCCACACCCTCATAAGCATCCATCTAGGCCATTCTCTGTTTCTTTGAATCCAGCATCCCAGTCTTTCTTGCTATCCTTGTTACCGCCGCCACTCTTTAACTTCCTGTTTGTTACCTTTCACGAAGACCTTATGTGGAGTCTCCACACCTAGAGATTTCTCATAAAGCTCTAATTTAGCTGCTATTACCCTAACAAGGTACCTCATGACTATTCATTTACGTATATCCCTCCCTGTGGTGTCGTCAATCCCCCCGGCTACGACAATTCGGGATTTTGGTATTATGACGTACCGCGATACCGAAATGCTTTATTGCTTAGCTGTAGTCAAGTAAGTTTAAGAGAAGACATTTTAACACGAGTTCAACTCACGATAATATCTTTTAGGTTATGATTACGATGCAGGATATCGTGAGATGTAGATGATTGTTGTTGAATGATTTGTTGTTGAATGATTTGTTGGTGGATGATGACATAGGAGGAAATCCAATCTCCACAGACGTAAAGACTTCGTGGTTGCTAAAATGTCATTGAACTTAATATCGAAAAAATCCCTGATTGAGAGTATGGTGATGTATAATTGGATGTTATATTGCGATACCCATGATTGTGGGTGGTGAAGTGTCTGAAACAAAAAATCATCCGATGTTTCTTAAGTCGTTTAACGACAACTTAACTTCGTTTGGCCTGGATTAAAACAATGAGCCAAAAACTTCGAAAATATAAAGAGTCTACCGACCACAACCATTGGTCTTGTGGGATTCTGCGTGAAAAATCGATTCTGTAGCTATTTGCTCCGAGCATCAACAAACTCGCTTACGTCCTTAAGTTTGACGTACTTCACCCACTGATAGTTCACACCTTTGGAAAGATGGCACTGCAGGTCAGCCGAACTCGTGTTCTGAACGATGATAGCTCGTCTAACTGCCGGTTTTGATGATCTATTCTAATCTTCCTTGACGACCTAGTGTCAGTATCACGACTTAGCCAATACCCAGGCCTGTCGTCCCCGCCAAGATGTCTGGTGTCAGCATAAGCCACACCCGTGCCGCTACCACTTAACCTCATATGTTCTGCATCGAATTTGCTCCTATCACGATAGTTCCTTGGAAATCTGATTTATGACTTACCGGCTGGGGCTGATGTTGACAGGGACTCAGCCTTATGAAGGAGCGGGGTGGTTTTCTAGAAATGAAGGTTTTCCTGCCAGCTAGCAATTCATCACCATAATTCCCAAACAAATTTCCATCTGAATATCTCTTTCAGCCAGATGAACATCATGATTTTAATTATCGCGCTCATATTCTTGGTTTGTGGTTTGGTCCACGCAGCTGACGTGGGAACATACAACTACACCACCTCACCAGATCTCAGCTCCACAGCCATCACCCAATTCAACACCTCGTCAAACACAACCTCCTCTTACAAAATCGACAGCATAATTTACGATTCGCCATTCAACCTCACATCTCAACACCCAGAATATAAACTTACCCTCGCCATTTCCGAGCAGGCAACACTCAACATTTCCGATTCATCCATAACGGAATCTCTGATTTTCGTCACTCCACCTGCGGACAGTGGAGTTGGCGCTGGGAACAGTTCTTCGATCAGGGATTGGAACAGCTGCGCAGTGGTTTTCAAGCGCGTGACGGACGCAGCGACGAAACGAGGAGAGAATGAGGACGGAGGGTGTTTCCCTACACTGGGAGAAGCTTGTATTGATGCTCTGTACGCGCAGGTTTCTGAGAATTCCGACGGGTCCATATCTTGTCAAAGTCTAGTGACTGAAATTCCAACTGAATGTGGTGATGCGATTCAGAAGGACCGTGAGGACATTTTTTCTTTCGGTGAGTAGACTCCTTCCCCAACAAGACGGAAGTTCAAAAGGCAATAATTGACCAGTGACTCAAGATCTCAACTCGTCGTCCAACTCAACTCGATCGATACCTCTACTGCTCACAGAGAGTGAGCCGCATAAGCCCACGAATAAGAGCTACTATGACGAAGCTAGTCATCGTATATGGCCTGTTCTTATATACCAAAAAGTCACGTCAGGTAGCTCTAATGCCGAGCAGGGGAGCGCTAGTACGCAGATCAAGTGTTTGAGGGATGTGAAGGCGGAGAGGAGGCCGAGTGGAACGGAGACGAGTTCTCCGACTCCAACGCCGACTTCATCAGACAAGCCAGGATTGGGAATTACGTTGAGTCCTGCGGGAGGCATGTGGGGGTTGGTATTGATGACTTGGTTTGGAAACCTCTGAATTTTTTTCTTCAGGTATAGGTTCATTATATGATGAGATAAATTTATTATAACGAGTGAAGCGAAAATGAATGGATTTAGAATCAACAAGGCAGGTTCATTCAGCCTTCCGCCTCTCGGGTACATAATCAGTTGACAACGTCAAAAAGCGCTGCATTACTACCACATAAGTCAGAATCAACCTTTTTTGTTTTTCGCTCGTTCCATTTTTGTGTTTAGATGTAAAAAATCTGAGTTTGTACCCAAGCGTATCTTGTTGGCTGATGCTGCTGCCTCCAACATCTGGTTTGCGGCTCCGGATTTCCTCGCCTCAATCTGCGGCCACCTCCAAGGCGATCTTACTCTTGCTCACTCAACCCTGAACTTTGCCTCGATGCTTGCAGTACAGTATATTGGCCATTCAAATAGAAGCCATGAATGCCACTCATGTGTTAGATTTCACTTCGGTAATTCGTGCCGATTCTACCCTAGAATAGCCGAAGGAGTTTCCACTGCTTACGCGGCCCGGAAATTACCTTTGTATTCCGGGAAATTACGCTCGTATTCAATTACGTAGCTCGTATAAGTTACGTAATCAGTTACGTAGTCGTAGAAGCTTCTAGAGAAGCTATTATTTTGTATATAACTACTGAAGAGCTCTTTTAGCTCTTTAAGCAAGCAAGCAATTCTCTCTTTTTAATCACGTGTCCTCACCTACTGCGCTTCCTCATTCCTGATTGGCTCGCCTATTCTCACATAGTAGCAATTCGGCAATTCGCTAAGGCGGCCAATAATATCAGTCAACCGACACAACTTCCCGATCGAGACGACTAGCCGAGCTTTCTCGGCTAATACCGCTTCGGTTGCTTTCGTTCAAACGCTTGTCGATAAAGCCATACTAGCTTCTCTTAACTAAAGTAAGCTAAACTCCTTTAAGCCCTTACTAACCCGATTAGGACGTATTACGGACCCGAGGCCTTTAACCTTAAGACTAAACCCTAGGGAAATCATAACCTAGCGGTCCTTAGACGTTATAAGCGTGCGTAGCTACCTAGATTGCGGTTCTAGGTCTTATAATAAATTTCTTATTCTTAGGCGCCCATACCTTTTACGGCGCTAGTAGTGGCTATAAGTAGCGTGCTAGCGTGGCTTGTATTAGGGAGTGGCTGTCCGTATCGTCACTAGTTTAGCACAAATTACAGTGGTTTTTAGGCTTTTCTAGTTGTATAAGAAGCCATCCTCGGAGAGGGTTATAGCTAGTTAAGCTTACTAATTCCTGTGAGAAAAACCAAGCTAGTAGTGGCGCTAGCGTTGTAATAAGAGCCTAAGCAGACCGTTGGGAACCCTGTTATAATACTAGCTAAGCGAAACCCTTGGTAAGGTAATATATAAGTCCTTGGCAAGACTTTTTACTTTAAATATCGATTTTATATCGATTTAAGGCATACCAAATTAAGGAGGGTAGCCTCATTATGAAGTTATAAAGACTTAAATAAAGTCTAAGACTAAAATAGTCTAATAAATCACTATAAGTAATAATCGCTTAAAGGAATTAAAGCTAAACTCAATCGAGACAAGCTTAAAATGGCTGCTACCGCCTTTAAAGGAGAGAAGCTAGTAGGGAAGTCTAACTATATTAAGTGGATAAATCCTGCTAGCCTATTCTTAGAAATTAACGGCTATATGCCTTATATTTCCGGCAAAGCTTTACTTTTAGACTAATCTTTATATTACGCTAGGGGTACCGAAGGAGGTAGAGCCGTATTAGCTCCTTATTCTCATGAGCTAGCCGTAAAATATCACGAGAAGCTAGACTACTTTGAGACGCAAAGCCAAAAAGCGCTAGGAGCGCTAAAGTCGATTATATTGCTGGAAAATTAAGAGTAATTTAAAGACAAAGATACGGCTATAAAGCTATAGAACGCTATTTAATCTACTTTCGGCCAATTAACGCTTGAGCTAGTCGGCCGTTATATAAATTAAATCGTCGATTCTAATTACAGCTCTTATAAGAGTATAAACGAATATATTAGCGTAATCTAATCAAGCGCCATATACTTAAAATAGCTAGACTGCGAGATTCCTAAGCCTGTAATAGCTAGCCTTATATTAAAAGGCTTGCCGAGCTCTTTTGACGCCTTTTCGTCTCGTAAATACGAGAAAATGTTAAGTGATCTTAAGAATATCGATATTAACGATTTAATTAACGACTTAATTTCGGAAGAAGCTTATATAAGCGCTAACGCCGACCTTAACGCTAATAAAGCGTTTAAAGGCGGTAAAGGCGGTAATAAAAAGCACTGCAATAAGTGTAAAGTCACGGGACATATAACGTCTACGTGTTAAGTCTTATACCTTAAGTTAAGGCCTAATAATTCGGAAAATCCGAATAAAAAGCCTAATAAGGCTAAAAAGGCTAAGGAGTCAAAAGGCGAATTAAAAACAAAGTCTACGAAGGCTATTATGGCCGTATCTAAGACTATTACGCCGCTAAATAAGCACGTAAGAGTTAAAAAGCCTATTAAGGCATATACAAACGACTTACCCTTACTAAAGAGTAAGTCAAATGTAAAGCCTAAAGTGTAGCTTAAACCTTCCTTACTTATAAGTACTTTTGTAAATACCATAAAGTAATTAAGCGAGTCCGATTCTGACTAATTAAAGGGAGATATTATAAATTAAGCTTTTAAAACCGTTTATAATTACAGACTAATTCTAGACTCCGGTGTTAGCGAGCACTATACGCTTAATAAGGGATAATTACTTAACTATTAACCTACCCTTTGTAAATTAATTATAATCGCTAACGGCGACGTATTACTAATACTAGGCACGGGAGATATTCTTATAAAAGGTAATAACGACATAAAAGTAATTATTTAATAAGTAAACTATATTCTGAGGTTAAAAACGACCCTTTTAAGCTTAAGGGAAATAATTAAGAAAGGCTAGTCAATTAATTTTACCGAGAACGGTGCTTTATTAAAGTATAAAAAAGGCTAATTATAAGCTAAATAAGACTATAACGCCTATTACTGTGAGAATAGGCGAGCCAATCAGGAAGAGGAAGCGCAGTAGGTAAGGACACGTGATCAAAGACAAAGTAGAATTGCTTGCTTGCTTACTTGAAGAGCTAGAAGAGCTCTACGGTAGTTATATACAAAATAATAGCTTCTCTAGAAGCTTCTACGACTACGTAACTGATTACGTAGCTTATATAAGCTACGTAATTGAATACGAGCGTAATTTCCCGGAATACGAAGGTAATTTCCAGACCGCGTAAGCAGTAGAAACTCCTTCGGCTATTCTAGGGTAGAATCGGCACGAGTTACCGAAGTGAAATCCAACAATTACGTTCAAGCGGAAGTCGATAATGACGCTCTCGAACTTATAATATATTAAGTAAACTCAAATTCGCCGCTAGACCTTTATTATAAAAGGCTAGTATATATTGTAGAGGGGAAAACACCAAACACACAATAAGAAGGTAGTAAAGCAAGTGCCGGAGGGTAACCGTAAGAAATACTTATTTAACGAGTACTTGAGATATTATATATTTAAAATATATAATCTATTAAAAGAAGAGAGAGGTATAATTTGAATAAAAAAGAAAAGTTATAATAATAAAAATCGTTATTATAATTAAAAGATATTATCTTAAAGGCTATCTTAAATATAGTAAGATATAACTTAATCACGTGATAAATAAGCCTTTGAGGTCAACTCTATTATATGCGTCCTTCCTTTAGAAAACTCATGCTCGACCTCGAGTAAAAAAATAAGAATTAGTATTATAGCTTTAAAGCTTTAAATACTTAAAGGAAAATATATATAAGTAAAGATAAATAAATATCAAATAACTTGCACCTTATTTTTGAAAGTAAATAATCGTCTCGCTTAGCACCTTCAAATATTATCTTTTATTTTATTATTCTTTTTTTTTCTTTTTTTTTTTAATAATTTTATTATTCTTTTTTATAATACTTCTGAGAAAGCTTTATACGTCTTTTTATAATTATATTAATCTTTTTATATTTTTTAGTATTAATTGTATTATTCTTGCCGCTTAAACTTGCCTTATTAGATATCGTATCCGAATAAATTTCAGCTTTAATAAAGTTAAAGTAATTCTTTTAAAATAAATTAATATATAATTAATATTCTGAATAAGTTCTTAATTCCTTTTCTTATAACGCAAAAACTAACTTTTTTTATAAAATAAAGATTAATCTTTATAACGCGTCGAATTCGTCGATATTCTTTTATACTTTAAACTAGCGTATCTTTAATAATCTTGCTTTTTTCTTATATTTTTATTTTAACGAATCTTTTACGAACTTTTTTAATCTTTTAATCGTTATTAAAAACAAAAGAAAATATATTAAAAGTATATTAAAGAAGTAAAAATATATAAATATATAAAATTAAAAGTAAATAAGTAATCGGAAGACGGTCTTCTTACTTTCGAGGTTCGAAATATAATAAAGAAATAAAAAAAAGCTAATCAGAGCATCTTTTTTATTAACTCAATTAAGTCTTTTCTTTATTTTTATTTTCTTTTCTTTACTCTTACTTCTTTAATAAGTCGATATTAAATAGCAACGAAGTCGGTTTTAAATAATTTTATTTTTTTTTATTTTAATAATTATTATATTAGATAAAAACGCCGATAATACTTTAATAATTTCTTATTATATTTTCTTATTATTTTTTAATAAATAAGTTAATTATTATAAGCGGTTAAGATTTATTATATTTAAAAAGAAAAGAGAAAAGATATTATATTTTATATATTAACTTCGAGCTGCTTAGTTTTCCTCGCGGTTTCTTTCTTTTCTTAGCGGTAAGTTATAAAGTAAAAGCTTCTCGAGAATAACTTTTAAAGCTTTAATAAGTTATAAGTTATTTTAGATCGTTTTCGTCGTCGCTTTCCTTCGACTTGCTTCTTATTATTAATTAGTTAAGAGGAGTAAGAAGCTAAAAGTAAGTTCTTTCTTTTTCGATATCGCTAATTTCTAAATCTTAATAATCTTCTAATACGATTTAAAGATTTAAAATAAAAACATAGCTTTAATTGCTTTATTAAAATAAGAAGTATCTTTAATCTCGTTACTTATTTTAAGCTTTTATTAATTATATCGCAAGTAACTTCTGAACTGATAATATCGAGCTTTCCGGAAGTTTTTTTTTATTAAAGTAATTCCTTTTTATTTAAAAGTAAAATTCTTTTTTAAAAAACTTTATATTAATATAACTTTATAATAATTCTAAAGGTAATAAAAGCATTCCTCGAACACTTTTATAAGCCGGTATAAGCTAAATCGGATTTTAAATCTAAGAAAGAAGTAAATATATTTTAAAAGCGAAAGTAATAATATTCTTTTTTAATCGATTAATATTCTTAGTTTAAGAGTCCGAAGACTGATATTTAATTAAGAGAAGTTCCTGATTTGAAATTTAATTAATTTACTTAATAAGAGATAGCTTTATAAGAAAAAAATCAAAGGAATACTTATAAATAATTTAAGTGCTTACGATAAGATATTATTTACTTGCTTGAGTCTTTTATAAAGTTATTATCGCGACGGAATTATAATAATAATATTTGAATTCCGATAAGCGAGATTTCGGAATAATTAAAGAAGAAGCGTATAATTTAAATTAATTAGAATCTCCTTTTGTACGAAATAATTCTGCTTATTTTATTATCTTAGAATTAATTAATTAAAACTCTGAGGAAATAAAATTATTATTACTTCAGTACTTCGATATATTATTTAGAATAGCTTAAAGCAGGCTCGGCCTATTATAATATTTAATCCGCTATTTTATACTTTTGCTTTTAATTAAGTTATTATTATTAGTATTTAAGTAATATAAGAGCTTAGACTTAATAGCCGTCGATCGAGAGAACTTATAAAATCTAATAATAACTTTTACGTTAAACTTTAAGCTTATAATAACTCGACCGCTGATTTCCGAGGATTAATAGTTTAATTAGAAATAAAGCACTTATAATATAGAAGATTAAAAGTATAAAAGAGATATAGAAAAGCTAAAGATTTATAACTTATTAGCCGTACTTGCTTTACTTATCTTTAGCTTAATTGTTACGATCTCAGAATATTAAGCTCTGTTTTTAAGTATATTATATTAAAGTTATTAATATTTGAATAAATTTTTTATATTATTAATAATAGATTTGACGATTTTTATTATTAATATAAAGCAATTATAATAGCTTATTTCTTTTATAATAACTTATAGCTTATCGCGCGCTTTATTATTTATTTAAGTATATAGATTAGTTTTATTTATTTAGCTTTATAAGTTTTTTTAAATCTTAAATTATTTAATTACGCGTAATTTCTTAATTGTTATATATTTTCTTTTTAAACTAATAGCTTATTTATTATAGTTTTAAGAGTTATTTTAATTAAAGTAAATCTTTTTTATTATAAAATATTTAAATAATATTAAAAAAAAATTTCTGGTCTTCGATTACTTTCGGGGATTTATTATACGAGCTTGCTTTAATAATATATCTCGGGAAGTTATCGTTTTCAGCGCTTAGCTTATTAATATATTAAGACTATTAACGCTCCGGAATAGCTCGTCGAAGGAACCTCGTTTGATTTATTATTTAATTCTTTATAAGATTTAATAAAAAATAAGTACTCGATTGGATTCTGCTTTTCTGTAGCGCAAATTATAATCGACTTAATTTAATTAAATTACTTTATAAAACTAAAACTCTTTCTGAATTTCTCAGAGGCTTCTTTAGTTTTATAATATATTAATAATTATTATATTTATAAGCTTTCGAGCCTGTACGTCCAGCGTCAGTAATACTGAATTATTCGAAAGGCAGCTACCGCAAATATACTATTTAGCTCGATTAAGATATTAATATTATTATTACGGAACGACTTATAAATGCGATCGGAAGGTATTTATAAGCGTAAATAATATTCGAAGTACTAAAGAGATTTTTCGTCGTTTAAGAAAGAGCTTTTAATATTTTAATATATACTTTTATTATCGTGCCTTAATCTTTATCCCTCTCGTAAGATATAAAAGATACGTCCTCGCTATAATTTAGCGTTCGATAACGCTAAGCGACGAGCTATAAGAATTATAATAAAAAGTAATTAATAATATTAATCGTAGCGATTAAGTTACTTGCTGGAAAAATAAATAACGATTTGATATTAACTTTATTCCGCGTAAGTTAACTTTTTAAGTATTTTAATAATAATTCTATTATTTCGTATAACTTATTTTATAAGCTCTTTAAAGTCTTTAAAGCCTTGTAAATTTCGCTCCTCGAGACTGGATTCAGGCTAGTTTTTATTATTATTATATTAAATTATCGCTAAAAGCTCGTTGTTTTTATAATAAATAAAGCGCTCTCGTTTATAAAACAGCTTAAGGCGATTAATTATAAAAATACCGCGGAAGAATATATTATTATCTTTTAATTCTTTTAGCTTATAATAGCTCTTTTTAGAAAAAGCTTTGTAAATTTCGTAAAATCTTAGTTACCGAAAGTCAAGCTTTTTACTCTTTAATATATCGATTTCCCGAATAGAATCG
This sequence comes from Rhexocercosporidium sp. MPI-PUGE-AT-0058, assembly GCA_020746875.1. Classification (NCBI taxonomy): domain Eukaryota; kingdom Fungi; phylum Ascomycota; class Leotiomycetes; order Helotiales; genus Rhexocercosporidium; species Rhexocercosporidium sp. MPI-PUGE-AT-0058. Next base: position 2,757,714 of record JAGTJL010000005.1, on the reverse strand, counting down.
TACTTAAGAACTAAGTCTTTAATTTATAATAATTTATTTCGAATATCCTTTTTTACATCGAAAGCTTCTTTTCTTTTTTATTTACGGCGTATCTTTTAAAACTTAGCTTCTTTTATATTATTATTTCGTATTTAATATTAGAGAATTCGAATATAAATTAAATCGTTAATACTCTTAATATCTTCTGAAAAAAGGCTTTTTTAAGTAAAATAACGTATTTCGATAAAAAGAACTAGTTCTTTGCTATAAATTATATAAAAGGAAATATAACTTATAAGTTTATAAATTATAATACAATCAGCGAATAGAACCGTTAATAAGTTACTTATTCAGTCTCTTCTTATTTTAGAAAAGATATTCTTAATAAAGTTATATCTTTGCTCGATTATATTATTAGCTTTCGCGTTATAAGCCGATATTTGAATTCGTCGAATTTCTATTTTATTTAATAAATTAATAATTTCGCTTATATTCTTTATACTTCTATCGATTACTAACTTTTAAAACAGTCCGTACTAGCAAATAATATCTTATTAAATAAAATCAGTAATACTTTTAGCCTCCTTCGAAGCAAGCGCCTTAGCTTCGACCCAACCGCTTATATCGTTCCGGGCGATAACGAGATACTTCTTCCTATTCCGTATTAATATAAAAATAATATTTAATATTTATTTTTTTATAAGTCCGTTTGAAGTAATTAGAATTATAAGCTTTTTTTATCGCTTAATATTACGTAATATGCACTTATCGTATATTTTAATAAATTCCGCGGAATTTTTAAAACAGCTTTTCCAGAAATAACGTTAAGAAATACGATAATATATACTTTCTTTTTTTTTATAACCGGAATTATTATAATAACTTCGTAAGATATATACCTTATCTTTATCGGTATCGATAACGAGTTTAATAAGTGCGCCTTTTAATAAAAGTCTTTAAATACGTTAATTATAAATTCCGTATAATAATATTTCTTTTTTAAATATATAAAAAGCTTTTAAATTTATACTTTTTAGAGTCTTAAGCGTAATTAAATAAGTAATTATCTTTTAGTAATACTTCTTATAATATTTTAAAAATATTAATAAGTCTGTCTCGCTTTTTTAATTTATATACGAGTCGCTATTAAATATTACTTAATCGATCGACTTATCTCGCAGTTCTTGGACTTTTCGCTTTATATCGATAAGAATATCGCGTTTTTAAATTAGCTTAGGGTTATCGAAGGTCTTTAGCTCTTTTATTAAGTCTTCCGTGCTTTTTGCTTTTATTAAGTAAATTCTAATTATATTAAGCTTAATTAAAATCTAATCCTTATTATTATTATTTTCAATATCTTTTTCAGTATTTTTAAGGTATTTAAGTCTCTTTAAGAAAGTATTTACTATTATATACGTAATACCTTTAATATAGCGCACTTCGAAGTCGAAAAGCTTAATTCAAGCGAGCCAGCGAGTAAGTATTGTATTAAAGTAATCGTGAATAACTTCTTTAAGTTAAATAATAAGAGTATTTGCGTTAGTTTTTATAATAAAATAAACTTTTATAAGTTAGATTTTAAGCTTTTTAAGGATTAAGAGCATGCTTTTATATTCTCTTTTTATAATATTATAATTTTATTTTGCTTTCGTTTAAAAGCCGCTTTTATACCTCGCTAGTCTGAGCTTATTATTTTTCGAATCACGCTGATTAAGGAAATTACTTTATCCGATTCCGTTAAAGTTTATAAAAACGACGATTTCGCTAGCGCCTTTAAAGTAATCGATCTTGTAAAGTATTAAGAAAGAATATAAGATATTTTAAAAGGTTTTTATTATTTAATTATAAATTATAAGGTTTTATATAAATTTAATTCCTTTTTTAATAAAGTCGTATAATAATTCGGCTAATAAACGAAAGTCTTTAATTTAAATGCGAAAGTAGGTAATTAGACTTAGAAATCTTTTAATTTTTATAACGTTCTTTAATTCTTTTTATTTTTATATTTTAATTAAATATATAATTAAAGGTTTTTTTTTTTATAAGTTATATGCGTAGTTGACGACGTTTATATTATTATAATAAAACTGAAATTTAAGACTTATAATAGCTTTAGCGCGCTTAAAGCGTTTTAATATCTTATCGAAGTTAAGAAAGTGCTTAAAGATAAATTAGCGAATTTTAGGCCGTGCTTTCTTCCGATTATAGTTTATATATAATCTTTTTACGCTAACGTTATTTAAGAATAGTATTATAATAAAAAGTATAATATTTTTTAATATTTTATTAATTGTTTTTACGAATTAAGTAATAGAATTTGTAGCTTCTTAAAGTAGCGTCGTGTTTCAGACTAATCCGATATTAAGCACGAAGAAGGCTGTTATATCTCGGCTGCTTTAATATAATACTTATTGATTATAACTTAAATATAAGTTTATTAAGCTCGCGATATGGCATTTTATAAATTCCTCTGAAAATTTATTAATAAAAGAAAGTAAATTAACGTCTCTTAAAATAATTGCGTTAAATATAATTACCGAATTAATTAAGCGGTATTTTCTTAATTCTTTTTTTTTAATTAAGAATTAAGCGTTACGATATAGCTTTTTAAAAAGTTCGAGAACCTTACGATTGAGTCTGTCTTTTATTATTTTCTTGATTTCGGGAGCTAACGCTTTAAGAAATGGAAAGTATAATACTTGCTAAGCTTTATAATTTATTATTTTAATAATTATAAATAGCGAAATATCTTTATAGAATTTCTTATATTTAATTTAATTAAATATAATAATACCTTCTCGATTTAATATAATTTCGTTAAAGAAAGCTTTTTCTTTTAATTATAATATATTTTTAATATTTAAAATAGTAAATCGCTTTTCTGTAATCTTAAATCCGCGAGAAAAGTTAATAAAATAAAAGAATAAGATATTTTAATATTTCTTAATTTGCTTTTAAAGAAAGTCTTTTTCTTTAAAGACTTTATATTAATCTTTATAGCTTTTAAGCGCATCTTTTATTTTATTTATTTAATTTATAAGCTTAATTTTTTTATTTTTCGTTTTATATATAATATAAACCTGCGAAACTTATTTACGTTCTTGAAATAAAAACGTTATTAATAAAATATTATAATCCGTAATAAATTGAAAAGTAAGCTCGATTTTCTTAATTAATATAATATTAAATATACGTTCTTTGCCGAAAGGAGTTTTAATAAAGTTTTTATAAAAGGAATAATTATAAAAGTTCGTTTTTAAAATTATAAATTCTTGCTTTATATATTCGATAGAAATATATAAGACGTCTTCGAAAAAGGAATTGCTTTTATTACTAAAGGTTTCTTCGTCTTTTTTATAGAAAAGCTCGTCTTCGAGCTCAAAGGAAGTATTTTTCAGAGAGTATTCGACGATACTGATTATAAAATTCTAATTATAGCTAATTACTTGTTTCCCGAGTCAGTTTCGGATTTTAAATAATTTAATTCCGAATTTAATAATATTCTATTAATTCGGCTTTCAGACTTCGCAGCTTCGATATTTCTAGTATATTCTGTAAGTTTAGCTACTTTAATAATAATAATTAATTACGTAATCTTATTTTATAAATTAGCGTAAATTAAACCGCTTTTTATATTAAATAAATATTTAAATAAAACGCGCGTAATCCGAAAGAATAAAAATCTAAGAATAATTCTAATACTTAAGATATTTATAATATAAAACTTAATAAAAATAATACAATTTCTTATTATAACCGGGACGTTATCTGTATATCTTAGAAATCGCGATTTTGCGCTTATAATACTTTTTAAAGTTATAAAGTCGCTTTTTGTAATAAGGACTTTTAATTAAATAATAGTATTATAAAATATATAATTAATTTCTGCGCCGGAATTAAGAATAGCTCGAATATTATTAAATCTCATTTTCTTAAGTATAATAATTATATATTTCGGCGTTAAAAAGTATTATTTATAACTCGGTTCTTAAAATATATTAATTAAGTAAATTTCAGTAATTAATAATAAGTCGATTTTAAGTTCTTTTTTTAAAATTATTATTCTTTGAAGCGCTATTAAAATAATAATTAAGATTATAAATACCGGGCTAAAGAAAGGAATTAAGCTTAATAATAATTAGAAAATTAATTATTAAATTAATATTTTTTATATTAAAAAGATTTAATATTTTCATTTCTTTTATTAAATTTGAAGCTTATACGTAAATCTAGCTTAGAATATAATAAAATAAATAATAATTCGTTATTTTTATTTAAGGAAAATACGTTTAAGCTATCGCGAAGCTTGTAATCCTTTTAATATAAAATCCGAAATATTAGCCCGAAATAATAAAAAGCGTTAAAATATAATATTATTCCTTTTTTAATCGCAGTCTTAAAAAGCTTTTATATATTTTATAATCTTAATATTAATAATAATAATCTGGTCCTGAATCTCTTAATTAATAATCTTCGGTCGACTTATCTTTAATAAATCGATTAAAATAAGGATTTCTTTTAAAATCAAGTTTCTAAAAAGCTCTTTTTAAGTAAGAAGCTTATCTAGCGTATTATTTAGCGTATAATTATTTCGCGATAGCGCTTAATATACGCGAGGTCGGCCTAAAATCGCTTTAATAACAATAAGTAAATTGCTTTTAGCGCGTTTTCAAATAGTTCTTATAAAAAGTAGTTTAGTAGCAGTCGGTCCTTTTCGACTCACGGTTAAAGTAACTTCTTTTAATTTTTTAAAAATAATATTCTTATTATTATTTTTTACGATAATTTAAGTAAATTTTATTTTAAATACTTTAATTAAAAAGTTTACGTTTATAAATTCTTGAAATCTGACGGTATTCTTAATTTTTTCGCGAACTTTTAATTTTTTATAATTAATTTAAGTTTTAAAACGTTCTTAGAATAAGGTTCCGGTTATATATAATTCGGCTTTTATTATTATTTTAAAAACAGTAATATTTTGTCGTTTTATTTTTATAAGTACTATTTCGAAGCTATTATTTATTCTTTTTAAATCGGAAATAGCAAATACGTTTTAAACGTTAATTAATCTTATTATATCGAAGAGTCGGATAGCAAGGATATCTGAATAATCTTAAAGCTTTTAACTTACTTTTAATATTAATCTTTTTAAAGCTAATTTCGATATAATATTTTATTAAGTTAAAAAAGCTTTTTAAGCGTCTTAAAGCTTTTTCTGGATTATTTCTTTTTTCCGCCTTAGGTTTAAGTTTTTTTTTATATTAATTATTCGTAAAATAAGGACTTCTTTTTTTAATTTATTTTAAAGAAATTAAACCGCTTAAGCTTTTATTTTTTCTTTTTAAAAACTTATATAAATATAATTATCTTTATTTTTATAAATAATTCTTAAATTAAGCTATTTCTTAAACTCGTAATATTAATTTTAATACTTATAGAATCCTTAAGGTTTAGCATCTGGAATCGGCTTATTAAAGTAAAAGAAATATCCGGTGCTTATATTATCTTTTATATTATAACGTCGATTATATTTAAAGCTTGCTTTAGAATCTTAATAAAATACTTTAGCTTCTTCGGAATATGCGATCGACTCGTAAGCAAATAAAGCTTTAATTTCGGCTATTAATTCTGGATTCTTTCTTTTCTTTATAATAGCGTATAAAATACGTAAGTTATTCAGTCTTTCCGTAATCGTATCGATATCCCGTTTTATAACTTAATTAATATCGCGAATCAGCCTCTCGATAGTAAGAATAACTTCTTCTCGAATATGCCTTTCTTGATTCAGTTTAAGACAAAGCACCGAACTCTTCTTGAAAACGTCGTCGATCTCCCGAGCTAGAAAATTATCTTTATACCTTATAAGCTCGGGCGAGTTATAAGATTAAGCTTCCCGAATTATACCGCTGAAGAAGGAGTTTTGCTATTACTCGACCCGAGTCGAAGACGGTTAGCCCGAGTAATTCATATAAATAATACTTCTTTTTTAATTAAAGTATCGATTTCCCGCTCGACTCGGAATAAGCTTTTTATTTTTACGTATATTTTATCGAAAGATTATATATTTTCCGTATTAAAAGTATTATTATCTTTTATAAAAGTTCCGGCTTTTCGCTTTAAGTGCTTAAATAAAGCCGCTAGAAATTTTATAATTATTTACTGCTTCGTAATGATTTTCTTTCGTATATAAGCTCGATTAACTTCTTTAAAAGCTCGAAGAAACTATCGAGATTAAGATTCAGAAGTATTTTCTGTAATATATTTAAAATTATTAAATATTTTCTTTAAGTTTTAAAAAATATAACGATATTACTTAAAGTCGAACATTCGGTATTCTTTTATAATTTCTTTAATTAACTCTTAATAAGTATTATTAAGAAAGTCGAAGAGTTACTTGATATTTTGGCTTATTTCGAGAATATAATAGTTCACGACGTATTATTTCTTTTCGACGTTATCCGTAATACCTCGAGCCGTAAAAAGCTGCTTTAAGGTCTTGAAGAACTTAATAATATTATTCTCGTTAAAATATAAGCAGCTAAAAGTGCCTGGAGTCGGTATAACTTAGGCTATTACGAAATAAGGAAGTCCTTTAATAAAGTCCGTAATAAGTCGTGCGGCCTGAAATATAAGTTATTAAGACGCTGTATTATTAAAAGTAGTTTTATAATAGTAATTATTTAGAGCCTCGTTTATTCCGTATAATATAAAAATTTCAGTAAGTTTATATTATCTTAGCGTAAATCGTATTAATTAGAAAGCCTGAGCGAAAGTAGCTTAAGCTTAAAGTAGTATTATATAACTTGTATTAGCGGGGTTAAGTTCTTCTTGCTTTAGAAGCGAATATAATATAGCTTGAAAGTATATAAGCTAAGTAAATATTATATAAGCCGGTAAAACTTAAAAAGCGGCTTAAGCTCTTGCACCGGAGCTTTCTGAATAGTTATTACTTTAATTATAATTAAATATATTTTATTGTAAGTTGCTACCGCTACTTCTATTTCTCTTCTTTTTCTTTTTTATAATCGGAGTATTATTTATAAGTATTTCTAATAATTGTAATAAAATAAAATTAATAATTCCAGCGATATTAAGCTTTATTAGGGGTCTAGTAGGCACGAAGGTAAAAGAGCTTGTAGAACTTATAAAGCTAGTCTTAATAATAGAATAATCTATAATCGGGGTCGCAGAGCTTCCTCGAGTTATAAAGAAATTATTAATAAGTCGTTTAAGCTTTTTGCTTTTCGGGTTGCTATTAAAGGCGTTGTTTTTAATATCGTTTTCAAATATAATTAATTTTTCTTAATAAAATTAATAATTTATTAAAAAGTAAATACGCTTAATATTATTAATAAAAGAATAAAAGATATAATATATTATATTAAAAAAAGAAGAATATACGAGCTCGAGAAAATAAAAGAGATATATAAGTAAAATATTAAGTTAAAGAGCTTATAGCTTCAGGCTCTTCCCGAGGTAATAAAGCCCGAAAGACGCCGAAGTTTAAGTCTTCTATTTTTATAATAAACGAACGTATAAGCTTAAGCGAAATAAATAAATCTCGCTAAATATTAAAGCTTTATTATTATTAGAGTTAATCTCGGCGTAAAATAACTTAAGACCGAAATTAATTAAAAAAGTATAAAATAGAATCTTATATACTTTTCTATTAAGCTTTATTTCGCTAGCTTTAAGTAAGTTATTAGCGGAAAAGAAAAAGAAAAGAATAATAAATACGCTTATTAAAAATATAATCGGCGTTGAAATTTGCTAGATTTATTTTAAATAATTTACTTCTCGTTTTCCGAAGTATTGAATATATTTTAATATTAGTTAAAGCGTTTTTAATAGCGTAATCCGGCTATTTTCGGTCCGACCTTCTCAGTATCGATGCTTTACGTGTTAAAGTTAGCTTTTTTAATAATATAAATACTCTTATATTAAAAGTAAGTAATTTCCTTTCAGACTTCTTATGCTTTTCGTTATATTATAAGAGATTATTGAAGTGCCGTATCTGATTCTGCTTTAAGAGCTAAGAGATCTTTAAGTGAATAAGTCTATACTAGTTCGAGCACTTATTGGTTTCGGTCCTTATAATTAGTATAAGGGGCTTTTAGGTTTTTTTACGTACTTTACTTTAGCTTTTTTACTTGCTTTTTGCGTCGGTTATTAAAATATATAAAAAGGAAAATATTAAATATATAATAAGAAGATAATAAAGCAAGTACCGGAAGGTAATCGTAGGAAATACTTATTTAACGAATACTTAAGATATTATATATCTAGAGTATATAATTTATTAAAGGAAAAAAGAAGTATAATTTAAATAAGAAGGAAAAGTTATAATAATAAAAATCGTTATTATAATTAAAGGATATTGCCTTAAAAGCTATTTTAAATATAGTAAGATGCAGCTCAATCACGTGATAAATGGGCTTCTGAGGTCAACCCTACCACAATATAAATAAAGAGTCGATTCTTAATACGATCGAGAAAAGCCATAAATTAAATAAAATTTAATAAAAAGACGTAGAGCTAGCCGATTGTAACGCTTATAATAGCGGCAAAATGCACGTAATCGGCAGTAAAAAGCTTATGTTAGACGCGCTACTCTTAATTATATTCGATATCGATATTGCGGGGCCTTTTAAAGTCAAAGGACTTAAAGGAGAGCGCTATTTCCTTATTATTACATATAGAGAATTAAGAGCTATTTAGCTATACGCCTTAAAACTTAAAGCCGACGCTTATAACGTCTTAATCGACTTTTATAATATAATTAATAATTAATTTAATAATTAAAATAGCGTTAAATACAAATTCATAGTAAATATTAAAGCTTTTAAGCTCGATAACGCCGGGGAATTTAAGTTTAATAAATAGACGCATTATTATAAGCAAAAAGGGTATATATATGAATATATTAGCCTTTATTCCCCTTCCTAAAACGGGATAGCCAAAAGGTTAAATAAATACCTAATAGAGCGGCTAATTAGCGTCTGTAAGGCTAAGAGATTACCCTTGTTTTTATAGCCCTATTTATTATAAGGAATAGCTCATATTAAGAATCGGTTATATAACTCCGTCATAAAGAAGACTCCTTTTGAAGCTCTATGCGGTAAATTACCGACAATTGATTATATTCGCATACTAGGTTCTTTAACTTACGTACTTAAGAATAAAAGAGCTCATAAGCTAACCGATAAATCCGACAGGGGTATTCTTGTCGGTTTTGAGTCTTCTAATAATTACTTGGTTTATTTGCCGAGCAAAAGAGCCGTTATAAGCTCTAAAAACGTCTTAATTAAAGAGGATTTAATCCTTAAGGACGATATAACGGAAGAAACCGAATTCGACTTTATAGTCGAAATACTTGAAGAGTTTGAAGGCGCTAGCGATGATATTATTAAGCCAATAAGTGGTATTAACGACGAAATGCCTAATAAAGGCAATATAAGCGAAAAGTCGCCTATCGACTAATCAGAGGGCGAGAAAACGGATTTTGAAGACGAATCCGACTTATTCGCACAAGAGCTTCCTTAAACGCCAAAGGCTAATAAAAAGCTTAATACGGCTAGCCCGGAAATGCTTAAAGCGCCTATTAAGAGGCCTAGAAAGGATTATTCGAGCTGGGAGCCTAACGTCGTAACTAGAAACGCTAGTACTAACGCCAAAGACTCTAATAACTCTTTGGAAAATCAGCTAATAATACACTTAAGCTCTAAGACGGCTATTCGCCAGCTAAATAATTTGTTAATCGAAGAAGAAAAAAAAGCTTTTTCTGTCTATAAAGACGCTAAGAGACTAGCTTCTATAGATTTAATAAGCTCTAAAATCGACAAAGACTTCGATTAAAGGCTAATAAAGCTGCCTAAAGAGCTAAAGGCTAATAAAGTCGTTATTAAACGAACTAAAGGCCTTTAAATTTACGAGCCTAAAAGCCTTAAAAAGGCTATGGCCTCCTCGTACAAGGATTATTAATTAAAAGCCATAGAAAAAAAAGCTAATTTCTTAGAAAGTCACAAGACTTAGGAAATAGTGTCAAAAGACGCTAGCAAGGCTTATAAGCCTTTAAAAATAAAGTAAGTATATAAAATTAAAAAATCACTTAATTACTTCGAATTCAAAGCTAGATTCGTCGCTAAAGGGTTCGAGCAACTCTATAGCCTTAATTACATAGACACGTTTACTAGCGTAATAAAACAAATGGCTTGGCGACTTATATTCGCCTTAGCAGTCCTTTACGGTTAGCTTATATAGAAAGTCGATATAATATCGGCTTTTATATAAAGTAATATTAACGTAAATACTTTATATATAATGCCTCCTAAAGGCATAAATGCCTAAAAATACGCTACTAAACTACTCCTACTTAATAAAGCTTTATATAGGCTAAAACAGTTAGCTAGGCTCTGGTTTATTACGCTAAAGGAAGTCTTAGTCTAAAAACTCGGTTTTTAAGCCTTAATTACCGAGAATTACATCTTAATTAATAAAAAGCAACAGCTTATAGTCTTTATTTACGTAAACGACTTAGCGATAATTAGCCTAAGCGTTAGTAATATTAAATCCTTTATTAAAGAACTTAAAAAGCTCTTTAAATTAAAGGATTTAAGGCTAATAAAGGACTACTTGAGTATAAATATCGAGTATAACCTAAACAAAGGTTATATAAAGCTAAGCCAAGAGAGCTATATTAAGAAAGTGCTAGCGCGGTTTAATATGACCGACTGTAAGCCTAAAGATATATTAATGGATTCGAAGGTTAAGCTAAAGCCTAATCTTAATTAGGCTAATAAAGAGGAAATAAATTAATACCAGCAAATTATAAGCTGCCTCTTGTTTCTTACGCTAGCTATTAGACCCGACATTTGTTACTCGGTTATAAAGCTCGCTCGATTCGCTAATAACCCTAGCGCCGATTACCTAATTGCCTTTAAAAACGTACTTAAATATCTAAAAGGATTAAAAAAGCTAAGGCTAATCTACGAAAAAAGCTCTAGTCGATATATAAGCGGCTATTGCGACGCCGACTACGCCGGAGATATTAGTACGGTTAAATCGACTAGCGGCTTAAGCTTTTACTTAGCGAGTTGCTTATTTAGCTGGAAAAGCAAGCTCTAAAGTATTATAGCTTAAAGCACGACTAAGGCCGAATATATGACTATTAATTCGGCTTTTAAAGAGGCTGTTTATATAAAGCAGCTTCTAACCGAATTAGGCTATTACATATAAGAACGATTCCCTGTTTATACGGACAACAACGGCGCTCTCTTATTAGCTAATAACTCTCAATTCCACGAGAGGACTAATGTCGTGCAGGTTATGGTTGGTTGGCTAAGCGAGCCCAATCAAGACTACCAAAACCATAGCGCCAGTAAGCTCCCTTATTCAGGGAGCTTGAATGCGCCATATGTAATAATACAATAACAATTATATACGCAACTGCGTAGCCTTTAATTGACCCTTTTTTCGCTTCTGTAGAGCTTCAAGGTATGTTGCACAATAGTTATTAGCCCCGTGAGCTGTAAAAGCTTCCTAGTCGCATGCACACGCCGACGTGGCTTCACAGAGACATTTTATATCGTTGTTTAAAAGCTATTGCAACTCTTTAAACTCGTCGACAACTCTTAAATTACTAAATATTCTTAACGTTATAGTATTAATATATTTTAAATAAATAATATCACTCTTAAAACTACTTACGGATTATACTTTAAAGACACGGAAGGATTAGGCGATATAGCACTTGCGATTGAATTTCTATATTACGTTTATAAGTGCACTAAATATAGTAAACTCTGCCGCTTTTGTAATAGGCTATATTCCAGAACTCCGACTAAAAGCTTTAACGCTTGAGAGCACCGCTTAATAGGTGGCAAAGATATAGTTAAACCAGTATTACGCTAATATTATAGCTTAAAAAGTAGCAAACTTATAGCCGTCTTTAACGCCTGAGTCGTTCGACAAAGATACTTTAATAAAAGGAATAAGTCTAGAAGAAGTTAGTTTACTTTTTTACCCGATAATTGCAGAGATATAATAAATTTATATAATATAAGTTAAGAAGTATTAATACACGCTAGCTAAATAAATAAGTTAAAATAATAAGTATATGGCTTTATATAATTAACTCTCTAAAACGGTAGACGATTCGCTCTTAGACTTTACGATTAAGGAATTAGTCGGCAAAAGCAAACTAAGTATATAATTATTAATTAATATACTTTAGCGCGATATAATACCGTCAGAATCGTCGATTCTTATTATTATAATTACGGAATATAAGAAGGTTTTGAAGGAAATATATAAAAGAAAAGTTAACGTTAACTAATAAATAAGAGACTTTTTGAAGGCTTATAGGAATACTAAGGTATATAATATACTTAACGTTAAAAGCACTATAGCTTTAAAGAAGTAGTTACGTGCAATAGGAGCTTATATGCACTTAAATTAGGCAAATCTTATTCTTAGCACGGTTATACGCGACGATTAACTTAGAAAAGAACATAAGTTTACTTTTAATAATTATATATAAGTATTCCTTAATATAAACTAAAAATATATTATATTTAAGAAGCTTAGGCGTTAAGGAAGAGGAGGCGATTAATATTTAATCCTTAAAAGAATTAATATTAATACGTCGAATGTAAGCTTTAATAAATCTCGTTCTCGAGGCCAAGGTAGTTTATGCTTATACAGTATAAATAATAAGCATTTCTTTAAGCCGCTTAAGTATTAAAGACTACGTTATGTAATTAATAAAACGACTTCTAAAGATATAAAGTATATACTAAATACTAATAAAGTATTAATAATCCACAAGAAGTTGAAAACTATAGACTTTAAAGAGCTCAAAACAATTATAATTAAAAAAAAATGAAAGTATATAATAATTACCAAAATCACCGGAATTAATTATAATAACAACTCTAAACCTATTATAAATACTAAATTAACCGATGCCGCTGCACTTATAAATAATAAAGGCAAAGGCAAAGCTTTATAAAATAATTTAAATATTAATACAACTGTGATCGACCCAAAGCTCTTCGACAATATACTCTACGACAGTGCTTTAAGTCCTGGCATTTATACTATTATAGAGTTCTAACGCCACCTTTTATTAAATAGCACTCTTATTAATAATTACGGTGCTATTTACTTAATTAATAATATTAATAAACTCGTCCTCAATAGTTTTAAACGTATTACGGGAAACACAATTAATACTAGTACTTTAAGTTTGTCAATTATTAATAAAAGTATACGCATTTTCGAAAACGCTTTATATAGTCCTAAAGGACTATATACTCGAAATTTAATATTAAATAACGTAGCTATTATAGAAGGGTTTAACGTTAATATCATTTTTAAAAGCCTTTTCGCACAGTCGGAGGTATAATATAATAATACTAATACGACTTTACGAGTAAATAGTGCTAAAGATAACTATATAATAAAAAACTTATAGCGCAAGTAAAACCTTATAGTATTTAAATATAAGCCTATTAATAACTGCTCGCGCTTTTTATAACTGTATACCTTTATAAAAGCTCGTAAATATTTTATTATAATAATATACTTAATAATTAATAGACAATTATACCCTTTTAAAAAGTATACTTTTCAATTAATACGCAGTTTCTTACGACTCCGGAGCGATACAACACAGATATAACACTTACGCGCCGGTCACTTCGGTAAAATAACTTTAAAAGCTTTAGTAAAGTATATACGTAATATTTAAATCGATAGAATCACGCGTATAAAATGCGAAAGTTATATTATAATACACTTAAGTTAATAATTATTACGCAAAGAATTAAATAATAAATCCTTAAGACTTTTCTTCAGAATCGTATAAGACTTATTTAACTACTTTATAAGTTATAATAAGATATATTAATTATTATTAATTAAAAATAAATATAATAGAAAGCTCTTCGCATTTATGTTTATTAGCAAATCCTAAGACTCTATTATAGGCGTGCTTAAGCCGTTTAAGATATAGACTAGACGCTAATACGGCCTTATTATATACAAAATCAAGTCTGATAACGACACGTCGGTAATTAATATAAAATATTAAATAAAATACAATTAATAGGCATTAAATAATAGCATAAAACTAAAGCCTACTCCGGTTTATACGCATAAATTAAATAGGAGTACAAAAAGAGCTAGCGAAGAGCTTATTATTAAAGCCTTAAAAATAATAACAAGTGCTAATTTATTATTTAAGCTATAACTAGAAGCTATTTTAATAATTACGTATCTTTATAATATATCGCCATTTGCCAAAAGAGCTATATAATCGCTAAATAAAGTATTAAAGATATAATTTAAATAGTATTTTCGATAATATAATTTAAAAGTAGTGAAGAAACTATTAATCGATTTAAAGCCTGATTAAAATAATATTTTTGCGTATAACGCTAAAGCCTACGTAATAATTAAAGACCGACAAGCTCTCCGTAATAAAAGAGGCTTTAAGGTTAATTTTAAAGGACATGTTAAATACTTAATTAATTACTACGCAATTAATATATATAAGATTTAAATACTTTAACTAAAGTATATAATACGTACTTAAAACGTTATTTTTAATAAAGTATAATTCTATAATAAATAGGCGGTAGTCGGCTAATCATTATTAATACTTAAATAAGTCGTTAATATACTTGTAAAGCCTAAAGCCGCTTAGGACGCCAAATTAGCTATTGAATACGTAAAAGACGAATATATATAGGCTAAAAATAATATTAAATTAAACGAGCTTTTATTTAATTTAATAAAAGTCGACGAAGTTTTTAAAGAAGTAGTTTTATACGTAATTATAAAACTTATAATTCTAGAGGAGGCGGGACTGCTTATTCCACGAGAGCACTAAAATGAGCTAGTCCTTTTGGATTCACGAATTAATACGTTAAAAGACAATATAAAGCTTAATAATAATAATATAAATATTTTAATAATATTAAAAAGCTTAAACATATTAAGATAAATTCGAAGTCAGATATAACGAAACGAATATTTCGAGCCTGAGAGGAATATTATAAGTAAGAAACAATTACTTTAAATTAAGAGTGCGTATAACTTAATACCTTAAGTTATAATTTAGAATAAATTATAAAACAGCTAGAGTTAACTATTACGCCAAACTAAAGCAACTAGTGTAAGCTTAGGAAATGCTCTAAAGTACGAAAACACTTCGTTAAAAGAGGATTACGGCGAGCCTAAAGGAAATTAATAACTCTTCTTAGAAAATATATTATTAAATATATTATTATAACATCTTTTAGAAAATAATATAACTTAAGAGACCCTCGACGAAGTACTTTAAGCATTAAACTAAAGTCAACTGCGCCTTGTTACTCGAGCTCAGCGAAGACGTTAAGTAAGAGAGGTAATATAGTTAAATAAACGGTTTAAAAGAAGGCTAGGAATATATTCTTTTACGACAAAAGAGCTCCTGAACGCCGAATTTATAAACTAAATAAATAAAAATTATACGTATATTATATCTTTTATTATAATATTTTAAAATAATAAAATAACGTATAAAAATAAAAAAGATTATAAAATTATATATATTATATTTATAATTATAGTTAATAGCGAATTAATTAAAGTATAAATAATTATAAGCTTTAAATTAATATAATTACATTAAGTAAAGCTCTCACGAATATTAAAATATTAAAAGGATTTAAAATAACACCTATAAAAAGAATACTTTAAGGAGAACGCGCGTAAAAAAATAAAGAATCTTTAGGTTAAGAAGTACTAGCATGTCGTGCTAAAGGTAAGTGTAAAAATAACGCTTATATTATTAAAATAAGTATTTACTTATAAAGTTAATTCAACGAAACAGCTTATACGTATTAAATCGCGAGTCGTTACTAAGGGTAATTTATAAGAAAATATTATAATATTTTCTATATACGCTTTTACGCTAGTAATAAAGTCTTTCCGGGTCGTAATAGCTATAGCAATATAATTTAATTTAAAGATTAAATAATACGACGTCGTAAATGCGTTTATTAATGTAAAACGAGACGAACAAAGTGTACTTATTTATTATTATCTCCTTGACGGTTTTAAATAGCCCGGCATAGTTATGGAAATTAATAAAGCTATATATAGCTTTCGCGACTCTTTAGCTTTATAATATAACGACTTCTTAATTATATTCAAAAGCCTTAGTCTTGTACTACTTATAAAAGAGCTTTATATCTTTACAAACGACAAGTAAATAATATTTATAGTCTTTTACGTAAATAATATACAAGTGCTATATTATAACTTAAACCTCCTTATAGTAACTAAAATCATTAATAGCTTAAATAACGCCTATGAACTCATTATAATAAGAGATATAAAATAGTTCTTAGGAGTACGAATTATACGTAATAAATATATAAAGATAATTACGCTTGTTTATAATACGTATATAGAAAAAGTAGCTTAAAAATTCAACTTAATAAATGGCAATTACCCGAGCACTTTTCTATTATATTACGACTTAGCTAAAAACACCGCCAAAGTAATTACAGACTAAGTCAAAGAGTACTAAAAGAAGGTCGGTTCTATACTATACTTAGCTATTATACTTAAATTAAATATAGCTTTTATAGCTTCATAGTTATCGCATTTTTAACGAACTTAAGTCAAAAGCATTTATAAGCTATAAATTAAATTATACGCTACTTTTTTAGAATACGCTTCTTAAGTATTATTTACAGTCGTTAAGAGAGCGAGACGTAACTTATAATAATCTTTAATACTTCTTTTATAAATAATTTGGAAACTAGGCGTTTTTTATAAAGGCTTATTATTATTTTATTCGGGAGTATTATATTATGAATAATAACTAAATAAGATACAGTTATTATTTCGATAACTGAGGTTAAGCTCTTAGAGGTGGAATGAACTGTAAAAATAATTATAATATTATAAAGGCTTTTTATAGAAATATACCTTAATATAGAATGCCCTTAGAATATCTTTTATAATAACTAATAAACAATTAAGCTTATAATTAAAAAGAATTAACGTATATTAATTAAGCTTAAGCACGTTAATATTCAAAATATATAATTACGCTAAAAGTATTAAAAAGGAAGTTTTGAAGTTATATACTTGCCTATAAGCGAAATATACGCTAATAGCCTTATTAAAAACCTTTTACGACAGAAGTTTAAGACTTTTATCATATTACTTAATTTATAAGACGCTAAAGCGTCGATAAAGAAGCTTAATTAAAGCTTATACTTTATTATAAATATACTCTCTTATTTTCTTTTATATTTTAAAGTACTTTTTAAGTTAATATAATCACGTAAAGTATATTTCTTTTTAAGTTATTAAAGAGTAAGAATTCTATTCCGGCCGAAATTATAACTAAACTAACGCAAGCAAGTATAAAAGGGCCCGTTCTTAAGCTATTTATAAAATAGTAAACCATAACTTTAAAAAAGTACGTTCTTAAGCCGCTATTAAGTCGCGAACTAAATTACTAATAAATCCACTAACTTCACTAGTAACTCCTTAATGCGGCGGCGGCGGGCGGCTATATTACTAGTAATAATACTAGCACCAAAAGCACTAATACCAGCACTAACCCGAGCAAGTAAGAGGATTAGGCGGGGGGCGGGGGCAGGGACGACAGGGGCGGGGGCCGGGGCGGCAGTAACAGTTAAATAACTAAAGTCAGATTCTTTGAAGCTGTTTATAAAGACAAAATAAATATACTAGGCGTAGCAAGAGCATTACGGACTAAAGCTTAGAAGTTTCTTAATTATTACTTAAAGTTAGTCAACTTTAAAATACAAAAACTAAAGCTAAACTTACGCGGGTGCGAGAGGCACTACGCTTCTCCTCTATAAAGGCGGCAAAAGCTACCGCAATAGCAAGCCTAATAAAACTAATATAACTATAATTCTGGCTATAATACCGAAAACACCGAGCCAAACTAATAACATCTTAATAAATGTTAATAAGAAAGTTATCTTTTAAAGCAACTTTAACGTATGCCGAGTAAGGGACCTCTTTATTAACACCTGCCTCAGCACGCCGGCGGGCGGGAGTAGCAAGGGCGGCAAAAGGGGGCGTAAGAAAGGGAGTATAAGAGCGACGGCGAAGGGGAGGGCAAAGGGCGGCGACAGGCTATTATAATTAATTAATATACTTTAACTTACTTAATCTCTCGATCTTTTGATTTAAATAACGTCGAAAACTAAACTTAAAAATACAAAAAATAAAAAGAAATATACTTTTTTAATTACGCGAGTAGCAACGAAATTAAAAAAGCGAGAGGCACGGGCGGCTAACTTAGCGGCAGAGATACGACTTATTTTTGAATTTAATATATTTATAAAAAGAAATTACAGGGGGGAGAGCTATTTATATACTCTTACTTATTCATTAAGTATATTTACTTTAATTACTAATTATTACTTTTCCTTATTATTTATCGTTTTATTATTATTTATTATATTTATTATATACTTATTTACTTCGCTAAAGCTACGTATTATCTTTAGCGAGGGGGTATATCGTGTAAGTTATAATTAGTTGGCTAAGCGAGCTTAATTAAGACTACTAAAACCATAGCGTCAGTAAGCTCCCTTATTCAGGGAGCTTAAATGCGCTATATATAATAATATAATAACAGTTATATACGCAACTGCGCAGCCTTTAATTGACCCTTTTTTCGCCTCTGTGGAGCCTCAAGGTATGTTGCACGATAACTAAGCATATTGCCGTTAAATATTATTACGTCCGCGACCTCATAAATTAAGGCGAAATAGACTTAATTTATATAAAAAGGTCTAAGCAAAAAGCCGACGGCTTTACGAAGCCGCTAAACAAGCCTAAATTCACTGAATTCATAAGGCTTTTAAGACTAGCCGAATAAGGCTAAAGGCGGAAGAAAATAAACTGTTATTCTAGAGGGCGTATTACGGTTATTTCTTTTGCTTGTTTTCACAATTAGCCTACCCTCCGCAAAGGGTATTTCATGTATTTAATCTATTCTTGTAAATATAAGCTCTGCTTTAAAGCTAGCTTATATATAAGCTTATAAAGCTATTACGTCACTCATTAAGAGGGCGTATTAGATTTCACTTCGGTAACTCGTGCCGATTCTACCCTAGAATAGCCGAAGGAGTTTCCACTGCTTACGCGGCCCGGAAATTACCTTCGTATTCCGGGAAATTACGCTCGTATTCAATTACGTAGCTCGTATAAGCTACGTAATCAGTTACGTAGCTCGTATAAGCTACGTAATCAGTTACGTAGTCGTAGAAGCTTCTAGAGAAGCTATTATTTTATATATAACTACCGAAGAGCTCTTCTAGCTCTTTAAGCAAGCAAGCAAAGCAATTCTCTCTCTTTGATCACGTATCCTCACCTACTGCGCTTCCTCATTCTGATTGGCTCGCCTATTCTCACAGCATTAATAGTTTTGCAAACGCAGCCTAGATTTTCAAATGTTATACTGTCGTCGCTAAAATAAACGGTTTTCGTATTAAGCACGGCTCGGTATTCACGTCTAGTTCAAGGTATTAAGGCTTTATACAGCGTCTTACAGCGTGCGAGGCAATGCTTTAGTAACTAATCTACACGCCTTTCGGGGATAAACGTCTCGCTTACAGGCTTTGCTTACAAGGCTTTCAGGACGGTGCATAGAATCGCAGTTAAAGGGATAATATTTATATTACAAAGCGACTTAATTAATAAGTTAAATAATAGAAAAAGGAGGAAGTTATCGCCGGTCACTTCATAAAGCAATCCATTTTAACATTAATACTTAAGTATTAAAAGGAGGGCCTTGAACGTTATTTTATTAAGCTAAGCTATATAATCGAAACGGCCCTTATAATAAACCTTAGCGTCCTAGTCTACGTTAATTCAGTAATATATTTATAAAACGGCAGTAAAGCTTAAGTATATACAATCAAATTAATAAGTCTACTAAAATAAATATATAATATTCTCTTAGTATTATACTTCCATTTTAAAAAGCACCGTTATTAGTCCCTTTTCTGCCGCGTTCCGAATAAGAGTAATATCCCATTATAGTCCTTCCCGCGTTCGAAGAGGTGTCGCCTTTAAGCTTTTATCTTCTACATCCATGCGTGCAGCCAGCGTGATCATTTAGTATCGCAAAAACCAGCGTGCGAATATCGTCATTAGCAATGGCCTTGAACAATAAATAAGGTTTAAGCGTTCGACCGATAAAGCAATACCTATAAGAGAACCGTAGAAAGTTGGCATTGTTATTAACTTTATCCGTAAGGTATTATTGCCAGAAATCATCCCTTTCGCTAAAAATATTTACATATTATAAATTCTATTACGAAACGACGAGAGCTTTAGGCTTCACCAGCCAAACAATTGCACCAGTTAACCGCTTAAAATCAAATTAATTATAATATTATAATTTAAGAAAAACAACTTTAAATTCAGGCTATTTAAAGTATTATTTATAAATTATAAAGTTTTTGGAATTTTTTAAGTACTTTAAAAAATTCTTAGTTTTTAATGTTTAAATAAGGTATAATTAGGCGGTTGAGGGGTTAAGGCCCGTAAAAGCAATGGTTTAATTACGTGAATGTCGTGGAAATATTTGGGGGTACTAGCTTATAAAAGTAAGAATTACAAACGGTCTTTTTATTACTATTCTTTCCTAAGACCTTATATTATTAAAGCAAAATAACATATAACATTAAGCATTACCTAGCGGGCATCAAAATAACCACAAATAAAGAAAGCGGCAATAATAATAAGTCTTATAGCACCTAATTCTTGAAGACTTCTATCTATTACACGATTCAACTTTTAAAGTGCTTACTTAACAAAGCCGGGTATCCTAGCACCCTTCAATACAAAAACGACATAAACAGTCGAAAGAGTCGTAGTAAAGCTCCCGGGAGATACCCTAGTAGTAGATTCTTCCTCACCCGTCCTCTTCTTTTATATTGTGGAGGGGAAAACACCAAGTACACAATAAGAGGGTAGCAAAGCAAGTGCCGGAGGGTAAACGTAAGAAATACTTATTTAACGAATACTAAAGATATTATATATTTAAAAAGTATAATTTACTAAAGAAAAGAAAAAGTATAATTTAAATAAAAAAGAAAAATTATAATAATAAAAATTATTATTATCTTTAAAAGATATTACTTTAAAGGTTATTTTAAATATAGTAAAAGGCAGCTTAATTACGTAATAAATAGACTTCTGAGGTCAGCCTTATTATATACGTCCTCTCTTTCAAAACCTTATACTTAACCTTAAGTAAAGAAGTAAGAATTAATATTATAGTTTTAAAGCTCTAAATATTTAAAAGAAAATGTATTTAAGTAAGGACAAGTAAATATTAAGTAACTTATACCTTACCTTTAAAAGTAAATATTTATCTCGCTTAATACCCTTAAATATTGTTTTTTATTTTATTATTCTTTTTTTTTCCTTTTTAATAATTTTATTACTCTTTTTTATAATACTTTTAAAAAGGCTTTACGCGTCTTTTTATATTAATATTAGTTTTTTTATATCTTTTAATACTTATTATATTGTTTTTACCGCTTAAACTTGCCTTTTTAAATATTATATTTAAATAAACTTTAATTATAATAAAATTAAAATAATGTTTTTAAAATAAATCGGCGTATAATTAGTATTTTAAATAAGTTCCCGACTTCTTTTCTTATAACGTAAAGACTGACTTTTTTTATAAAATAAAAATCGATTCTTATAACGCGTCGAATTCGTCAATATTCCCTTATACTTTAGGCTAACGTATTTTTAACGACTTCGCTCCTTCCTTATACTCTTACTTTAACGAATCTTTTATAAACCTTTTTAACCTCTTAATATTATTAAAAATAAAAGGAAGTATTAAAAACATATTAAAAAAGTAAAAATATATAAATACATAAAAGTAAAAGTAAATAAATAGTCGAAGGACGGTCTTTTCACTTTAAGGTTCGAAGTATAATAAAAGTATAAAAAAAAGCTAATTAAAGTATCTCTTTTATTAATTTAATTTGTGAGAATAAGCGAGTCAATCAGGAATGAGGAAGCGCAGTAGGTAAGGACACGTGATCAAAGAGAGAGAATTGCTTGCTTGCTTAAAGAACTAGAAGAGCTCTTCGGTAGTTATATATAAAATAATAGCTTCTTTAGAAGCTTCTACGACTACGTAACTAGTTACGTAGCTTATACGAGCTACGTAATTGAATACGAGCGTAATTTCCCGGAATACAAAGGTAATTTCCGGGCCGCGTAAGCAGTGAAAACCCCTTCGGCTATTCTAGGGTAGAATCGGCACGAGTTACCGAAGTCAAATCCAACAAGGTAAGTTTATTTGTAGTTAAAAGTCGACGTAAATAAAAGGTTTAAATAGCCCTTTACCTTTCGGAATTAGTTTTTACTTCGGCCGGAGGGTTCTATTATAAATAGAATCTTCTTAGACACCTTCCTACATTTTGTGGGGACAAATTTAAGTGTAAAAAGCCTACAAATCAAGCTCACGATAATATAAGATTATAATATTTACGTCTCGTTGCACGGGGTAACAACCCCTATAAGGTAAGCCCCGCGGACTCTTGGCAGGGTGAGCGTACACCGGTCCATGGGATAGCCATTTCGATTCGAAGGCATTAAATAGGCTCGGGGAAGTTTATTAGATTGCAAATATGGCTGGTGCTCCTAAAGCCACGGGCTACGCATGTGACTCGGCCATACATTCTTCCGTCCCGCTAATCTGCCTGCCACTTCCATGGTGGCCCGTGCTTCGACCAGACTGCAGGTTCTAAATTCTCGTGTTCAGACACTACCAAGTTATCAGTTTGATTGTCACCATGGCCAGCTGTTAACCTAACCTCTTCTTTTCTTTGCAATTCTAGCTATATTTCTTGTGCACGTATATAGCAATCAAGAACCTGGTACTCGAAGCACAACGAGTTGGCCAAGCTGCAATCCTCCGCATCTGATCAGGCTGGCCACTAAGTCAGTCGAGATAAGCCAACTAAATTAGCTGCGCGCTTTAACGTCAGTTAGTCAGTTTAAATATATGTGGTGTAGAAGTGGATTAAAGCACTGTAAGCAGTTATAATTGAATTAAAGTGATTAATTGTTATTCTAAAAGCTTTAAGAATCAGGAGAAGACAGTTGTTCTCCTAAAGGCGGTCTATAATAACAGAACCTAATTAGGTCACGTGTAGTACTAAGAGAGCAGCTGCCCGTGCCTATACGACACACCCCTTAAGTAATTAATAATAATAAGCCACTGCTATTGTAATTAATTATATTAAGCAAGAATAAACAATAAGAAAGAATTAAGTAAATAAATTTACTTATATGCGATAATTAGGCAAACAATATAACTATATGAATTAACGATTTTCCCATTAAACCTGAACCTATAAACACTTGATAACACATAAATCGACTACTCTCAATCTATTACTTAATTAATTTATTAATTAATTAACTAATTAACTGCTCCCTTCGACACTATAGGTGTCTTTAAGCGCTCCGCCAAAATCGTCATAACAAAACGACGATTTACTTGCTAAAATAAAGTAAGTGGCTCGATTTTCAATTGATTAATTTCGATTTATTAATCGGAGATCGACTAATTAAAGATTAATTAATTAAAAAACAACCGCTAACTTATAATAGGCTAAGGCTATTATTAATAACAAAAAGAAAGTCGTTACTAAGGCACGACTGTCGGTTACTCCCGTCCCCGCCCCCGCTCCTCGCTGTGCCGCTATTATTCCCTGGACTTTAAAGTAATTAATAAGTACTCGCATAATAGTTTGTTTAGGCTATATTAATAACGCCCTTTAAATAAAAGGTAGCGGTTAATATTACGATACCGTTAAAAAAGGTACTCGCTGCTTTGCTTATTCGTCCGGCCATAAGTACGTAGTTATTCTCGCTACTACTTAAGCTCTTTTTCTTATATATTATAATACGTTAGAAAATAAAGCTAGTAAAAAAGTAAGTTAATTTAATTACTTTTTTCTCGTTTTTTAATTTATTATTGATTTTTTTAAGAGCTAAAGTAATTAAGAATCCCGGTTCGTGCCGCCCTTAAGGGTAGTAATGTTAATAAAGCTGCTGCTATTAACGCTACTATTGGTTTTAGTAATAGAGTTGTTTTAAGAGTTATTAATAAATTTGGAAATAATAATAAAAATAATAATAATAAAGAGAACGGTAAGTTACTCGCTTTATTTGTAAAAAATTAAATTAATTTAATTAATTTTTTAAAAAAAGAAAAAGAGCCTTTAATTACTTTTATAACTTATACTCGTATTATTAAAAAGAAAATTACTGCTGCTACGAGTGCTCTCTTTATTAAAAAAGGTAATAAGAAAGTAGCTAATTATCTTATTACTATTATTATTATTAAAGCTACTCGCGCTGTTGCCGCTACTAAGGCTGCTACCGGAGCTACTCGCGCCTATAGTCCGGGCCTTAGTGTTCTAGCCTTTTAGGCTATATCTACTCGTGAAGTTATTTTCACTTTTAAGTAAAAGGCTTAAGTTACTCGCGTTAAGGAGCTAGTTAATATAATAACTAATGCTTTAAGCGAGCTAATTCAGGAGGTTTTAAGCCTTTTACTTTTTAATAAATAAGTTATTCTTTTATTTTTTAAGGCTTAAGAACCTCTTATTTTTTAAGTATTCTTTTATATTTTAAAAACTAAAGCTTGCGTTTACCTTTAAATTAAAGAATCGTTAAAAGTAATTAACTCTTTAAGATATAGTAATTTATACCCCGAGCTTAATTAATCTTTAATAAAATAAAATTTTAAATAGAAATTTTAAAAAAGAGAATTTTATAAAAGAATACATAATAATATAAATAAAGCTCTTTAATTAAAAAGTAAGCTTATTATATAATTACTTTAAGAATAAATAAAAAGTAAAGAATATATATAAAAGATTATTTTAAAGCGAGTCTTTTAAAAGAATTACTTTAGTTAAGCATAAATATTTATCAAGTTAATAAAAGTAATAAATGCTTTAAATTTCTATTAAAAGAGGTTTTTAATAAGTCCGTTAACTAGTATATAGCTTATAAAAAGATATTCTATTATAAAAGTACTCTTTTAAAACTCTTAGCGCAACGACATATTTTAAATATTAACGTGGCGTAACTTAGTAAAAATACGCTAACTTTTACTAACGATTAACTAAATCGTTTATTAATTATCATAGAAAATTATTTAAGTTACTTTTATATTAAGGCGTAATTCTTAAAAAAATCGCTAAAGTGCTATAAGTTTTTTACCGATGTATTTAATTTTAAGAAGCTTTACTTATATTATAAACGTAATAATTATATTTTATAAAGCTACTTTTTAAAAGATTAAACCTTTAAAAAGTATAAAAATATTTTATTAAAAGATTACCTTATCTCGATATCGTCCGTAAAAGAAGTATTTAATATTATTATAAAGTAAAAGTCGCGCAGCTTATAATTATAAGTAATCGCTAAGAAACGAGTGCCGAAAAAGTAACGAATTATTTAATTAACTATAATTAAGTGCTTTCGAAAAGGATTAATTAAGAAGTGAAAAAGCCTTAAAGTAATAAAAGTGACGTTTACGCGTAATATAATTATAATATAAAGCATTAATTTAACCTTTTCTTAAAACTCCTTAATTTAAGCTAAAATAACCTGTTTTTAATTTTTTAGTAGCTCGACTTAAAGTAATAATATACTTAAGTAATTTCTATTTATTAATTTAAATCGAAAAATAACCTTTTAAATATAAGTATTATATACTAAAGAGATAGTCTTTACTAATCGATTCCTAATAATATAAACGCCTAAAAACCACTCCGTTTACTTTCCTTTAATAAGCTTATATACTATATTTAAGCTGTTAATAATTAATTTAACGTCTTTAAAAGCTAAAGTATAGTAAAGCACTTAAATATTATCGATATAAAATATTACAAATACTGTACGTTATTCGTTTATAAATATATAAGGCTCCTCTTTATAAGCGATTAACCTTAAAGTTGTCAAAATATAAGTAAAGTCACCGTATTATAACGCCGGTAAGTCTTTAAGTCCGTAAAGTGCGCGATTAACTTTTATTATTATTTCGTCTTATTTAAAACCGTTCAATAAATAATAGCGTATATAAGCACTTATTTTACTTCGTTTAGCGTTAATAAAGGCATTTACTACATTAAATTAAATTATTTTTAAATTAAATTAAGTTATAATAGCTATAGCGGTTCTAAAGGAGTAAGTAGTTAAAGTAATTATATATATTAATAAAATTAACGTTTTAAGTTATAAGTCTCTTCTTATAACGACTCGGGAGCGATAGTAAATTAAATACCTTAACAAATCGACTTTAGCGTGAAATACTTATTTTAAGGGAATTAATTACTCGGTAATAAAGGTGTATTTAACGACTTTTTAGTAATTGCGCGACTTAAGGTTAATAATCTCCTTAATAGCGTCGGCTTAGAAGTGCTCTTTTAACGAGTAGTTCCTAAAGTCTTTTTAATTTAATAAGTCCTTAGGCATTTATAATTAATAAATCCGTAAAAGCTTAATTAATTATTGAATTTCGATATTTTTAAGTATAAACGCTAATATAATAACGTAAACTGCGCTTAAGTCTTTTCCGTCTCTTCGCACTAATTCTTAACTAAGCCAGAAAGTCCTTAGAAAATCCTTTAAGTGCTCGCGGTTGCTTAACAGTTATAATGATTCCGTAATTAGCTCTTTAATAATTATTATATAAACGCTTTAATTTAATTTCGTTATCTTATTACTAACTCGAGCCTTTCGACTTTTATTAATTACTTAGTCTTTTACTCTTTTTCTTTTAAGAGGTTTAAGTAAGCCGGAATTTAATTTAATTAAAGCCGAGAATAATAAGCGTAAACTTGACTCTTTGTCTTCTTCTGATTCCAATAATTACGGATACTCTTCGTACTTAATTGCTTAAGGCAGAGTTTTTAATTACTTAAGGCCGATACTTTTTTTAAATGCTCCTCGACGCTTAAGACCGCGCTCTTAGTCGTATAGCCTTTTAAAGTAAATTATAACTTATAATATCGACTTCCGCTTAAGGCTTATATTACTTTAAAAATTTAATATATTACGTAAGACACCTCTTTTAATTACGCTCTTAAACGCTAATTGTCTTAAAGTGTCGACTCGTTTTAAGACTTAATTAAAGTACTTATAAGTAAGAAGTCTAATACTCTTTCTTAATTAAATTACCCCCGAGTTCTTATTAATAAGTAATTAAATAAAATTAAAAGCTATTAAATTAATTAAAAGTAGCGTATTTACTTTTATTAATTTAATTAAAGAAAAAGCAAATGGCTCTACCTCCGAGCTTAAAAGCTTAACTAAAGGTTTTAATACCCTCAAGCTCATAAGCTCGTCGAATTTTATAGCGCTTATTGCTTCGCTTAATTATTCTCCGTTCAAAGTAATAAACGGTGTTTTTAATTTTAATATATTAAGTACGCTTAATCGATTAATTATAATAAAACCAGCGTCTTAATTTCTCTCTTTTTCTTTTAATATTTCCGTAAAATCCTTTAATATTAAGCGCGGCTAGCTAACCGCTTTCTTTATATTTAAAGAGCTTAAATAAAAGAAAGTTTCGTTAAAAGTAATATTCTGAGTCACTATTATATATTATAATTAAAGTATTTAAATCCTATAAATATTAAATAAAACGTATTTAACTAAATAATTAAAGTGCGCTCGCGAGTTAACTTTAAAAGCTCTCTTTTAGCGGAGAGCTTCTCGGTTTTTAATTATAAGATAAGTTCTATAGCCGTACGTATATAAGTTACTTTAATTAAGCCGTAAATTAATTATTAACTTTAGCGTGAGCTTAAAGTCGTAATACCGAAAATACTACTTAAACTAAGCTTAAAACACTTTATTAAGACTCTTAAAGCCTTTACGAATAAATAGACTTATATTATAAAGAATAATTGCCGCTATTATTAATTCCGTTTAAAGCGCCCGAGGTAAATTAACGAAAAGGCGCATCTTAATTGATTTATTAATTATTTCTTTGCTTACGCGCTTAACTCCTCTATTAGGTTAATATATATATGAGGAGGTAAATTTAATATTAATATTACTTTCTTTATATTACTTTTATACTTAGTTAATTTATTAATTTCTATAATTAAGGTATCGTTATCTTAGCGTATTTTATAGACTAAGAGCTCGAATTAGCGTCTTGTCCACGCCTTAAACGGTTTAAAAACATTTAAAACGGCAATTAACCCTTTAGTTTTTAAAAGCCGCTTATAGAATTTCTTATTATATTTGTTTTTAATTAATAAAAGTCAGTTATTTTTGTTAAAACTTATTAAAAAGTCGAATAAATCCTAAGAAATGTAATAAAAAGGACGAGTAATTACTCTCTTTAATTAACGATAACTTATTACTTATTATATAATAGCTACTACATAATGCTTGTATTTTAACTAAGTTAAGCCTTAAATCTTAACGTTACGCGTATTTTTTACTAAGTTTTTTAAAGCTTCCTTTCTTAAGTAACCTACGCGTAAATACTATAAGTGAGCTTCGTCGACTCGTGGCTTTAAATATCGTCTACTTAACTAAAAGCCTTAGTAAATGCTCCTTTTTAATGTTAAAAATATTAAAAAGCTATAATTTAAGCGAGTCAATGTTACGACTCCCTAAGCCTCGTATTCTAACCGAGCGAGCTCGGCATCGCTCGTAGCATTGCCTTGGCATAATAACTATGGCGCTAGGCCTAATCGGGAAAAGCTAGGAGGACCTTTTATATATTTATACTAGAGCTCTCTCTTATAAAAAGCTTTCCTTTTCTTTTTATTTTTTCTTTTTGATTTTAAATATAACTTTAAGTTTAAATATAAAGTTATTTCTTATATTATATTAACTTTTAGCCAGTCGTAATATAAGAAAAGACTAATAATCCTTTTGTTATAAAGCGTTATATTTTATTAAGTCTTGCGCGTTACGTCTTCTTGCTTTCGTAGCAAATTAACGACAAACCTTAATACTTTAGCTTATTCGACAGATAAGTACTTCTCTATTAATAGTAAATTGCCTTAAAGAAAGCTAGAAAACCTCCTGTTATTAACTTGCCTTATATAACTCGACGCACGCTATTCGACTTCGAACTTCGACTTCGACTTATATTTAATTAATAAATCGATTAATAATTTTAAATACTTTTTTATTTTGTATTACTACCTCTTTCGACTTCTCTCTCTCGTCGGCAAAGCTTTAAAGAAAAAAGCGCCTCCTTATAATTAAGCTTTACCGATACTTTTATCCCTTTAGTCGAGACTTTTATAAAAGAACCCGATAACTTCGAAAAACCCGATTCTAATTCGGAAGACAAACCTCAGAACTACTTCGACGCCTCGCCAGAGTCTACCGCTATTATAAAAGGCCTTACTCCCGCTTAATAAGCAAAAGTAAATTAATTAATCGAGATCTTCGTTAGCTTTATTATTATTACTGTTATTAAATAAGCCTTTAATAAATATACTTTTAATAACCCTTACTAAAAAACCCGTATTTCTTCCTTTTAAAGCGATTGATCGGTACGTGTTCTTACAGCGGACTTTTAACCGACTACCGACTATTACTTACTAAAGCTAAATAATTCGGTTTAAGCTATAAAGCCTTCTAAAGTCAAGTACCCCTGTATTTCCTTTAGCGATTATAAAGGTAATATTAAATATAATACTTAAAAGATAAAAATAAAGTTATTTATAAAAGAATACTTAAATAATTTTAAAAGTAAAATATCACAAGTTAAAGCTTACTTTTAATATATTATTAACGAAGTAAAGATTATTATCTTTTAATATATAAACTCCGAATTTGCCGGTATTTTCAAGACTGCCGCCGACGTTTTAACGGCCTTAAACTAGCGATTCTTTAATTATAACCGAGTCTAAGCTATTAAGAGAATATATAACCAGCTATTAATAGGCAATATAACTTATAACGACTTCCGAGTCAAATTCACTTTTTATATAGTTATTAGTAAAATTACTTGCTTTCGCTAATTTAAAAACGTATGCGAAAAAGTCTCTCCGGCCTTTAAGCGTATGATTTATATAAAGAAGTATAAAATAAACGGAAATTATATAGCCTTTAACGAATTCTTAATTATTACGGACCGGGAATCCCGTAATATTATATTAAAAAAGGCTATAACGACTCGTAAGGCTTAAGTTAACGTTACTTTTAATAGTTACGACGCGCGCGGCATTCTTAAAAAGGAAAGCTAGCGTATAACCTCTTTTACGCCGGCTATAATAATATAAAAACCTTTAATATTAACTTATAAACTATCGCCAGAGGTTCGCCCGCGCTTGTTATTCCCGGCTCCGTTCTTCCGCCGCTTTAAATCTCTTATACCGCCTCTTACTCTTAAAGACGTCTCTTTTAATACTTGCCTTTATTATAATAAAACTAATTACTAAGCTAGCAACTGCCTTAAGCGCCGAAGAGATTAAGCTTTTAATAAGTTAATTTCTGAGTTAATCGTTAGCGAAAATCTAAAGATTAATAAGTTATTAAAAAACTCTTAAGTTATAATAAAGACTTATACTTCGGCGTAAGTTATAACTTATAAAAGAACTTAGCATTTAATTTCCGTATTCTTATTAAAAGACGATAATTCTTAATTAATATTAAATTAAGAAGAAATAGATTTTTTATTAAAATACTTATATATATTAATAATAAAGTAAATATTTTCAATATAATTAAAACTTTCCTTATATATTAGCTCGTTAAGTAATTTAATATTTCTTTCGTAATACTCCTTTAGCTAATTGTCCTAATTAGTTATAATAGTAGGAAAAGTAAGCTAATCGATACGGCTATTTTACTTATTTTAATTATCGACCGCCGGCGAATTAACTTCTTTTTTTTAATAATTAACTTAAGAAACACTGACGTTTTAATTAATCGGAAGTTCCTCGAGTATTACGACTTAAAGTAATTATATATTAAGAACCGAAACCGGCTAAAATAGCCGTTGGATATGCTTATATAACCGTACTTTGATTAACAAGTCTTCGTCGATATTAACCGTTTTAATAAATTAATTATTAAATCTTATTAATTTAATATAAAACGAAAAGACGCTTTTTTAAATTTAAATAATTATCGCCGAAAGTAAGTTAGGATTGCGGCACTCGACGATTCCCTTAAGTCCAAGGTCTTTAGACGACTTATAATTAACGTCTCGCCGACTCGACCTTTGAGCTTTATTAAAAAAGTCAAAAAGCGCTTACGTATTATAAAAAATTAATTAAATCCGTCGATATCCCGTAATTCGGGATTATTATTTAAAGATAGAAAAGCTCGTGAAGCCCCCTCGGCAAAGCACTAGCTTAAGGCGCTTATTACGGAGATCTTCTTAATATTAATAATATTAATATTTACGACGTACCTCCGACTTAAAAAAGCTAAGAAAAATAAAATAAAAACCTTCGTAATATTAATATATAAAATCGATTAAGAGCTGACTCGCCGCCGACGAAAAGCTTTAAATTAGTTAAGTATTAAGCTTATATTAATAAATAAAGACTTGACCCCAGAAGAAGCCCTAAAGGTTAAATACGCATAAGACGACGAGCTAATAAGTAAGAAGCTCCCGGCAGAGTATTAAGAATATATTCCTTTTTTCTCCCGGCGAGCCTCCGACGAGCTACCTGCGCACCGCTAAGGCGTAGATTACTAGATTAAGTTTACTAAAGAGAACGACTTATTTTTTAAACTTCTTCGGCGTATAATTAAAGAATAACTGTCGGAAACTAAGCGATATATTATCGACAACTTATATAAAGGTTTTATCGAACCTTTTAATACATTATATGCGGCCCTTATCCTCTTCGCTAAGAAAGCCGATGACAGTCTCCGATTATGCGTCGACTACCGGAAGCTGAATGCCTTATTTAAGAAAGACCCGTATTTAATCCCTTTAATTAATGAAATAATAACTCGTATTTATAAGGCAAAAGTCTTTATAAAGCTTAATATTTAGCAAGCCTTTTATTGCATTCGTATATCTCCCGAGAGCGAAGATTATACGACCTTCCGCATTAAATATAATACGTATAAATATAAAATTCTTCCTTTTAGCTTTACGAATAGCCTGGTAATTTTCTAATAGTTTATTAATAATATCTTAATAAAGCACTTAAACGACTTTTACGCGGCTTATATAAACGATATTCTTATATATTTGTTAACTCCTGAAGAATATAAGATTTATATTAAGAAAGTAATAATAATACTATAAGCGCACGGACTTTAAGTCGATATTAAAAAGTCCGAGTTTAGCGTATAAAAAACGAAATTCTTAAGTTTTATTATTAACGTTAATAATATAAAAGTAAACTTAAAAAAAGTCAGCGTAATTAAGGACTGAAAATACGCCGGCAACGTACGTAACGTATAAAACTATCTTAGATTTTATAATTTTTATTGCTAATTTATTAAAAACTATAATCGCATCGCTCGACCTCTTATAATGCTTACCGGGAAGAATATGCCCTTTAACTTCGACAACGCTTGCAAAAACGCGTAAAAAACTCTTCGAAAAGCCCTCTAATTTATATTAGTCCTTTATTACTATGATTTAATAAAGCAAACGCGATTAAAAACCGACTCTTTTAACGAAATCGTTATTAGCGTATTATTTTAACTTCAAAAAAACGGCATTTTTTACCTTATAAGTTACTTTTTTAAGATTATAGTAGATCCCGAGCTCAATTACTTAATTTATAATAAAAAAATATTAATAATCCCGGTCGTTTAAGTAATACCGCCCGGAATTATTAAATATTTAAAAGAACGTTTACGTATATACGAATTACTAAGCTTTAAAGTAATTTATAATTATTAAGGATCTTATAATTAAATAAGCACGTTAAGCCGAGTTCTTTGCGGAATTCTATTTTACGATTATATATCGTACCGGGATTACGAATACTTTTGTTAATACTCTTTCCCGAAGAGATTAAGACCTTACGGTAATAGAGGCTCGTAAGCGAGCCATTCGTAATCAGTAACTCATTATAAACGACAAAATCGACCCTCTAGTCACCGCTAACTTTTAGCTAATAGCCGTCGACTCCTTCGAGCCGTCGCGACTACTTAATCGAGAAATATACTAAGCGGGGTTTTTTAAATAAGTAACTAAATTAATAAATAAAATACTTTTAAGAAAAAAACGTCTTTTAATTAAGGCCGCTTAATTAAAATATTTAAATATACCTTTCTTTTACGAAACTATTCTCCGTTTAATAATAGCGTAAAATACTTAATTAGAAATCATAAAGCGATATATACGGAGTAGTCGTATAGCCGCTATTTTAGCCGCTTTTTTAGCTCCCGTAAAGGTAAACCAAGAAGCAGACTAAGAGTCAGATCAAAAAGCAAACTAAGAGGCAGACCAGGAGGCAGAGTAAGAAGCAAAGCAAGCTCGGGAATAAGATTACGTGTTAATTGACCCGGAAGCATTTATTACGGAAGAGCTAAACCCTAACTTTATAATTACATACGACACCGCTGAATACGACGTGATCGATTAGGTGCTCACGGCTAATAAAGAATCTCTTTTACTAGAGCCTCTTCGATAAAGAGCCCGCGAGAACGACTTAAATTACGAGCTGTCGAATAATAAGCTTCTTTTTTAAGGCCGCTTAAAAGTGCTTATAAAACCGCCGGAGCTTCGTACGTCGTTATTACGTTATATATACTCGTAATTTTTAATTACTTATACCGAAATCGGAAAGATAAAGGTTATATTAAGCCGCAAATACTATTAAAATAGCCTCTTTATTAATATAACTCGTTATATAGCGAATTATAGCTGCTTTAAATAAAAGACTAAAAGAAATAAAATACTTAATTTCTTATACCCTTTACTTATTCCCGCTCGGCCGTATTAATACCTTATAATAGATTTTACGAAATTACTATTAAATAAGAGCAGTTATAACTTCGCTATAATTATTATTAACCGCCTGTCTAAGAAACCGGTCTTAATACCTTATAACGATATAATTACCGCTAAAAGCATAATTATTCTTTTCCTCGTTTATTAAACTCGCTATTTCGGTATACTAGAGTCTATTATTTCAGACCGAGGTCCGTAATTCGTTTCCTCTTTTTGAAAAGAGTACTGCCGTATACTTGGTACTAAAATTAAGTTAACGACGGCATATAACCTTAATATTAACAGCTAGACTAAAGTAACGAATTAATATATTAAGTAATAGCTCCGCCTTTTCTATTATTATTATTAAGATAATTAAAATAACCTTTTACTTATTATGAATATCGCGTAGCTTACTTTGCCTTATAAATCTCTTGATAACTTCACGCCTTTTTAATTACTTAACGGCGTAAAGCTAAGGATTTCTTAGGACTTAATAAACCTAAAATTACCGGGTACGGTAATAAAGAAGCTTAATTGCGAAAAAGCTTTATAAGTCGCTTTATATATAAAAGAAGTTATAAAAGTTATATAATTATCGCTAAAGGCTTAATAAGAGAAAATAAAACGTTTAGCTAATCGTAGTCGACGCGCTGTCGATTAAGACGTTAATAACTTAATATTAATTAATACTTAAAACTGGAATATCGACCGTCCTTTAAAGAAACTCTCCGACAAATAGTACGGCTTAATTAAAATACTTTTAAAAGAAGGAAAAAATTAAAAAATAAAGCTACCGGTAAATTAAATTATATACTTTGTATTTTATACTTATTTGTTACGAAAATACGTTAATAACCCTTTATTAAGATAAGTAAGACAAACGCCGGCATTAATCTAGCTCTTATTAAACTAAGACGAATAGGAAATTAAAGTTATATTAAGCTTTAAAGTTATAAAAAATAAGTTATTCTACCGCATTAAGTGGCTAAGCGCCGATAAGGACTTGTAATAGTATCCGTGCTCGAATGCTATAACCGCACCTTATATAATTAAGAACTTTTACTTTAATAATAAAGCGGCTAAAGGACTTCTAAAGGTATTACTTTAATAATTGAAGGCATATAATACTGGTGTCGACGATTATAACGACTTAAAGGATAATATTATTATAATTATAACTACGAGGACGCAGTTTTTCAGGAGAAGGAAGTAATATTACGACTCCTTAAGCCTTGTATTTTAACCGAGCGAGCTCAGCATCGCTCGTAGCATTGCCTTAGCATAGCAATTATAGCGTTAGGCCTAATCGGGAAAAGCTAAGGGGACCCTTTATATATTTATATTAAAGCTCCCTTTTATAAAAAGCTCTCCTTTTCTCCTTGTCTTTTCTTCTTGATTTTAAGCGTAGCTTTAGGTCCAAATACAAAGCTATTTCTTGCATCGTATCAACCTCTAGCCAGCCGTAATAGTCAAAATGCGATAAATAATTAAAAAAACTAAAAAGTAATTAGTAAGCTTATATTTAAAGAAAGCTAAGTTAAACTATCGCTATAATTACTTTAAAACTAAACTATCCTTAGTTATTCTCGTGCGTAAAATATAATTTAAACTATTATATTAAACTCTTATTTATAAAAGGCGAGCTTTTAAAATAATATTAACATTAAAGCCTTTAACGACAACGACGTTAAAAAGGGTTAAATCGCTTATATTTAATCCCTTAAGGCCGTGGAGAGCACCTTTAAAAACTCGAATACCGCGGCCTTTAATTATTAAGCTTAACGTTTTATTCTTAACGTTATTATCTGTAATAAATTTAATAAAGCTTTTAAGGACAAGAAGAGCTTTTGAATTTATTAAATAAATAATAGCTCTGTTATTAAGTAAAGTGCTCTCTGCGAGCGGATAACAATTTATATTTATAGTAACGTATACCCCGGTAGTAGCGAGAGCTTTGTCGAGAAATTCAGGGCTTATAAAGTAAGCTTGAATGTTTTTAAAGTATTTTGTTTTTATTAAAACAATTAACTTTAAAGCTATAAGAATTGCTAATGCCTAAGTAAAAAAGGAATTACCGGAAAGTAGCCCAGAAGCCAGTTACGCTATTAATAATATATTCTCGTTAAATTTGGTAATTTCTCGGCGGAGGTTAAGGAAGTCACTCTTTAATTAGAGTCGAGTCTCTTTAATTTCCTTTATTAATAATAAGTTTTTAAGATTATTCGTCGTTAAGCTGTTATAATAATATTAAAGTCTGTAATAATTAATAGCCTTATAATAATAAAAGCAATGCTTATATAAGTAGGTATTTACTCGCGTGTTTAGCGATTAATTTCGTTAAACCGACGGGGTTACGAAAGCATTTAATTTTCTTTTAAGAGTAGTATATAAGCTTATTATCTTTTATTATCTAAAGGTTATAAGTAATTTCTTATTAAAAATAAATAATTAATTAACGTAATTAAGTAAAGAGTACTAGTTTACTATCTTAAGAGTATTATTTCTTAATAATTCAAAGTGCCGTTCGCGCGTCTATTTCAGTGTAAGCTTCTCTTATACTGCCTTAATAAAGTTAAATATTATTAGTAGTCCTTTGACGTCCGATAAGTTATATAAAAGAATATCTTAATAAGTCGCTCTTTATTTTTAAAGCTACTTCTTAAGATTAACTCGCCTTACCTTAATAATAGCAAGCTTCTTTTTATAAGTAAACTATACTAGCGTGCGAATACTTATTTCCGAAGGGGCGTAATCTCTTTTAAGGATCTAGAGGAATAACTAAAGAGTTTATAATTTTAATTAAAGGTCTTCGTTTATTATTTCGGTTAATTATTCTTTTTCTATACGAGTTTATTTATTCTCGCATTCCTTAACTATTCCTTAATAAATAAAAGGATTAACTGTCTCTTGAATCCACTTATAAGCTGCCTTATAAGCTCGAGCCTTTTCCGTCCATTATACGAGCTTCTTTACGTGTTCCCTTATAAAAGCAGTATATATTAAAGCTACATTTTTAATTATAGCCTTTGCCGGTAGTAATACGCTCGGCTTAAGGCCTTTTTCTATAAGGTCGCGAGTATTTTCGTCTTACTTCGCTTAAGCCTAAAAATTATACTTAATAGCTTTTTTATTTTATTATACTTTTAAATCGTTTAGCGATAAGAGTTTCGGTTCGGCGTCGAAAAAGTTAAGAGTAATTAATAACGTAAGGTCTATTGAATTTTATATTTTATAAAAGACATAAAAGGATTTAAACACTTAATATTAAAGAGTTTAAGTGCGCTTATTGTAATTAAGAGGGGTTCGATTATTTAAAGAAAAAGCTAAAGTTAAGTCTATTATAGCGAAGGAGTTGCTTTCGTGAGCTCTAAGTATTTAATAAAAGAGAAAGGATTAAAGAGATATTAAGTCTAATTACTTGGCTTTTATACTCGTCTAAAATGGAATCGAAGAGTTAATAGAAAAACAACGGTATAAATTACACTTTATAATAAGGTGGAAAACTCTATAACGTATAATAAATGCTTTTTACTTATAAACTTACTTTATAGTGTGGTGGGGTTGACCTCAGAGGCCTATTTGTCACGTGATTGAGCTGTATCTTACTGTATTTAAGATAGCCTTTAAGGCAATATCTTTTAACGATAATAACGATTTTTATTATTATAACTTTTCCTTTTTATTTAAATTATACTTTTCTCTTTTCTTAATAAATTATATTCTTTAAATATATAATATCTTTAATATTCATTAAATAAGTATTTCTTACGTTTACCCTCCGGCACTTGCTTTATTACCTTTTTATTATATGCTTAATGTTTTCTCTTTTATATATTTTAGTGATTAACGTAAGGAGTAAATAGAAAAGTTAGAATAAGGTATATAAAAAAGCTTAAAGGCCTCTTATACTAATTATAAGGACTGAAACCGACAAGTGCTCGAATTAATATAAACTTATTCACTTAGAGATCTCTTAGCCCTTAAAGTAGAATTAAATACGGCACCTCGATAGTCTCTTATAATATAACGAGAAGTATAAGAAGTCTAAAGGGAAATTACTTACTTTTAATATAAGAGTACTTAAATTACTAGAAATGCCAGCTTTAATATATAAAGCATTAATACTGGAAAGGTCGGATTAAAAATAGCCGGATTACGTTATTGAAAACGCCTTAACTGATATTAAAGTATATTTAATACTTTGGAAAACAAGAAGTGGACTATTTAAAATAAATCCGGTAATTTTAACGTTAATTATACTTCTAATAAGCGTATTTATTACTCTTTTTTTCTTCTTTTTCCGCTAAAGGCTTATTTTAGGCTAGCGAGACAGAGCTTAATAAAAAAGTATACGGGGTTCTACTTTATACCTTTTTAATTAATTTTAATCTTAAGTTATTTTATATCGAAATTGACTTTAATAATAATAAAACTTTAGTATTTAATAAGATTTATTTACTTTACTTAAGCTTATACGTTCGTTTATTATAAGAATAAAAGGCTTAGACTTCGGCGTCTTTCGGGCTTTATTACTTCGGGAGAAGCTTAAAGCTATAAGCTTTTTAATTTAATATTTTATTTATATATCTTTTTTATTTTCTCGAACTCGTATGTTTTTCCTTTTTTAATATAATATATTATATCTTTTACTTTTTTATTAATAATATTAAGCGTATTTACTCTTTAATAAATTATTAATTTTATTAAAAAAAATTAATTATATCTAAAAACGATATTAAAAATAACGCCTTTAGTAGTAACTTAAAAGGCAAAGAGCTTGAACGACTTATTAATAACTTCTTTATAACCCGAGGAAGCTCTGCGACCCCGACTATAGACTACTTTATTATTAAGACTGGCTTTATAAGCTTTATAAGCTCTTTTACTTTTGTGCTTATTAAACCTTTAATAAAGCTTAATATTACTGGAATTACTAATTTTACCTTATTATAACTACCGGGAACACTTATAAACGATGCTTTAATTATTAGTAAGAAAAAGAAGAGAAATAAAAGCGGCGATAGTAACTTATAATAAGATATATTTAATTATAATTAAAATAATAGTCATTCAGAAAGCTTTAGTATAAGAGCTTAGGCCGCCTTTTAAGTTTTACCGGCTTATATAATACTTACTTAGCTTATATACTTTTAATTTATATTATATTCGCCTTTAAAGTAAGGAGGACTTAACCCCGTTAATATAGGTTATGTAGTACCGCTTTAAGCTTAAGCTATTTCCGCTTAGGCTTTTTAATTAATATAACTTGCGCTAAGATAATATAAACTTACTAAAACTTTTATATTATATAAAATAAATAAGGCTTTAAATAATTATTATTATAAACTTACTTTTAATAATATAACGTCTTAATAGCTTATATCTTAAGCCGCACGACTTGCTATAGATTTTATTAAAGGACTTTCTTATTTTATAATAGCTTAAGCTATATTAACCTTAGATACTTTTAATTATTTATATTTTAATAGAAATAATATTATTAAGTTTTTTAAGACTTTAAAGCAGCTCTTTACGGCTCGAAGCATTACGGATAACGTCGAAAAAAAATAATACGTCGTAGACTATTATACTCTCGAAGTAGGCCAAAACATTAAATAACTCCTCGACTTTCTTAATAGTACTTATTAAAAGTTAATTAAAGAAGTTATAAGAAAATATTAAACGTTCGACCTTAAGTAATATTATTATATTCTTTAAAATTTAAAAAAAATATTTAATAATTTTAAATATATTACGAAAAATACTTTTAAATCTTAATCTCGATAATTTCTTTAAGCTTTTAAAAAAATTAATCGAGCTTATATACGAAAGAAAATTATTACGGAATAATAAATAATTATAAAGTTTTTAGCGGCTTTATTTAAGTACTTAAAGTAAAAAGCCGGAACTTTTATAAAAAATAATAATACTTTTAATATAAAAAATATATAATCTTTTAATAAAATATATATTAAAATAAAAAGCTTATTCCGAGTCGAGCGGGAAATCGATATTTTAATTAAAAAGGAAGTATTATTTATATAAATTACTTAAGCCGACCGTCTTCGATTAAGGTCGAGTAATAATAAAACTCCTTTTTTAATAATATAATTCGGAGGGCTTAATCTTATAACTTGCCTTAAGCTTATAAAGTATAAAAATAATTCTTTAGCTCGGGAGATTAACGACGTTTTTAAGAAAAGTTCGGTGCTTTATCTTAAACTAAATTAAGAAAGGCATATTCGAAAAGAAGTTATTCTTATTATTAAGAAGCTGACTCGCGATATTAATTAAGTTATAAAATAAAATATTAATACGATTACGGAAGAATTAAATAATTTACGTATTTTATACGTTATTATAAAGAAAAAAAAGAATTTAAAATTAATAATTAAAGTTAAAGCTTTATTTACTTACGAGTCGATTGCATACTCCGAAGAAGCTAAGGTATTTTATTAAGATTCTAAAATAAGCTCTAAATATAATCGACGTTTTAATATAAAAGACGATATAAATACCGGATGTCTCTTTTACTTTAATAAGCCGATTCCGGGTATTAGACTTTAAGGATTTTATAAATATTAAAATTAATATTATAAGTTTAAGAAGTAGCTTAATTTAAGAATTATTTATAAAAATGAAAATAATTATATTTATATAAGTTCTTAAAAAAAAGGAATAAAAGCTTAAGCGGTTTAATTTTTTTAAAATAAATTAAGGAAAGAAGTCTTTATTTTACGAATAATTAATATAAAAAGAGACTTAAACTTAAGGCAAAAAGAAAAAGCAATTTAAAAGAAGCTTTAAGACGCTTAAAAAGCCCTTTTAATTTAATAAAATATTATGCCGAAGTTAGCCTTAAAAGGATTAATATTAAAAGTAAATTAAAAGCCTCAGGATTATTTAAATATCCTTATTATCCGACTCTTCGATATAATAAGATTAGTTAACGTTTAAAACGTATTTATTACTTTTAATTTAAAAGGAATAAATAATAGCTTCGAAATAGCACTTACGGAAATAAAACGACAAAATATCGCTACTTTTAAAATAATAATAAGAATCGAATTATATATAACTAGAACTTTATTTTAAAAACGCTTTAAGGCTTAAGCTAATTACGGAAGATTAAAAGTTTACGAAAAAGTCAGAAATACCGTTAGATTTTAAGAGCTTATAAATATAAACTCTTTAGTTAAAGCATTTAAGGCAAAACTCACTCGAATTATCGCAAAGGATAATAATAATAATATTATTTTTAAGAAATTGAAGGAAATTACTCCAGCTGTAAGTCGAAAAGAACCGATTATTATTAAGCTACTTTTTATAAGGATTATTTAAAAACGTATTAAAAGTAACTTATTTATTGCCGTTAAGACGACTTTAGGCCGACCTCGCGTATATTAAGCGCTGTCGCAAAATAATTATATATTAAATAATACGCTAGATAAGCTTTTTATTTAAAAAGAACTTTTTAAAAACTTAATCTTAAGAGAAATCCTTATATTAATCGACTTATTAAAAACAAGTCGACTAAAGACTATTAATTAAGAGATTTAGGACTAGATTATTATTATTAATATTAAGATTATAAAATATATAAAAGCTCTTTAGGACTGCGATTAAAAAGAGAATAATATTATATTTTAACGTCCTTTATTACTTTAAATTAATACTTTAGATTTTATATTAAGAGGACTGCGAGCTTCGCGACAGCCTAGACGTATTTTCCTTAAATAAGAATAATAAATTATTACTTACTTTACCGTATCCCGAGTTAGACTTACGCATAAGCTTTAAGTTTAATAAAAGAAATAAAAGTATTAAGTCTTTTTAATATAAGAAATGCTAATTTAATAATTAATTTTTTAATTATTATTAAGCTTAATTTCTTTTTTTAGCCCGGTGCTTATAATTTTAACCGCTATTTTAATAGCGCTTTAAAGAGTAATAGTTTTAAAAGAAGAATTTAAAGTCGACTTATTATTAATCGCTAAAGTTTACTTAGTCGACATATCTTAAGGACCGAGTTATAAATAATACTTTTTAACGTCGAAGTATATGATTATTATGCTTAAGAAGACGAGACTTAGTAATGTTTAAGTTACTTTTAATTCCGGCGTTAAAGTTAATTATATATTTTATAATACTGTCGTTTAATTAAAAGTCCTTATTATAAAAAGCGACTTTATAGCTTTAAAGAATATTATAAGCGTAAAATCGCGATTTCTAAAATATACGGATAACGTCTTAATAATAGTAGGAGATTATATTGTTTTTATTAGGTTTTATATTATAAATATTTTAAGTATTAAAGTTATTTTTAGATTTTTATTCTTTTAAATTGCGCGCGTTTTATTTAAATATTTATTTAATGCGGAAGGCGGCTTAGTTTACGTTAACTTATAGAATGAGATTACGAGACTAGTTATTATTATTAAAATAGTTAAACTTACGGAGTACGCCAGAAGCATCGAAGCTATAAAGTCCGAAAGCCGAGTTAATAAAATATTATTAAATCCGGAATTAAATTACTTAAAGTCCGAAACTGACTCGGGAAATAAGTAATTAGTTATAATTAGAGCTTTATAGTTAATATTATTAAATGCTTTTTAAAGGACACTTCCTT
Source organism: Rhexocercosporidium sp. MPI-PUGE-AT-0058 (assembly GCA_020746875.1). Lineage (NCBI taxonomy): Eukaryota > Fungi > Ascomycota > Leotiomycetes > Helotiales > Rhexocercosporidium > Rhexocercosporidium sp. MPI-PUGE-AT-0058. Next base: position 2,715,112 of record JAGTJL010000005.1, on the reverse strand, counting down.
TGAGCTCGAGGACGAGCTTTTCTACGAGGGGGACGAAGAAACTTTTAATAATAAAAGTAATTCCTTTTTCGAAGACGTCTTATATATTTTCATTGAATATATAAAGCGAGAATTCATAATTTTAGAAACGGACTTTTACGATTACTTCTTTTATAAAGACTTTATTAAAGCTCCTTTCGGTAGAAAACGCGTGTTTAATACCGTATTAACTGAGAAAATTAAGCTTACTTTTTAATTTATTACGGATTATAATATTTTATTAATAACGTTTTTATTTAAAGAATGTAAATAAGTTTTATAGGTTTATATTATATATAAGATAAAAGATAAAAAGATTAGGCTTATAAATTAAATAAATAAAATAAGAAATATATCCGGAGGCCGTAAAGATTAATATAAAGCTTTTAAAAAAAGGGACTTTCTTTAAGAATAAACTAAGAAGTATTAAAATATCTTATTCTTTCGTTTTGCCGGCTTTTTTCGCGGATTTAAGATTATAAAAGAGCGACTTATTACTTTAAATATTAGAAATATATTATAATTAAAAGAGAGAGCTCTTTTTAACGAAATTATATTAAATCGAGAAGGTGCTATTATATTTAATTAAATTAAATATAAGAAGTTTTATAAAAATATTTTATTATTTATAATTATTAAGATAATAAATTATAAAGCCTGGCAAGTATTATACTTTCCACTTCTTAAAGTATTAACTCCCGAAGTCAAAAAGATAATAAAAGACAGACTTAACCGTGAGGTTCTCGAACTCTTTAAGGGGCTATATTATAACGCTTAGTTTTTAATTAAGAAAAAGGAATTAAAAAAGTACCGCTTAATTAACTCGGCAATTATACTTAATATAATTACTTTAAGAGACGCTAATTTATCTCCTTTTATTAACGAATTTTCAGAGGAATTTATAAGGTATTATATCGCGAGCTTAATAAACTTATATTTAAGTTATAATTAATAAATATTATATTAAAGTAGCCGAGATATAACGGCTTTCTTTATACTTAATATTAAATTAGTCTAAAATACGACGTTACCTTAAGGAGTTATAAACTTTATTATTTAGTTTATAAGAATAATCGATAAAATATTAAAAGATATTATGCCTTTTATTATAATGTCGTTCTTAAACGATATTAACGTAAAAAGATTATATATAAATTATAATCGAAAGGAAGTACGGCTTAAAATTCGCTAATTCGTCTTTAAGCACTTTCTTAATCTTAATAAGACGCTAGAACGTTTTAAGCGCGCTGGAACTACTATAGGCCTTAAATCGCAGTTCTGTCGTAATAATATAAATGTCGTTAGTTACGTATATAATTTATAAAGAAGAAAACTTTCAGTTATATATTTAATTAAAATATAAAAATGAAAAGAATTTAAGAATATTATAAAAGTTAAAAGATTTTTAAATTTAATTACTTACTTTTATATTTAAATTAAAGACTTTTGTTTATTAGTTAAGTCGTTATACGACTTTATTAAAAAAAGAGTTAAATTTATATAAAACTCTGTAATTTATAATTAAATAATAAAAACCTTTTAAAATATCTTGTATTCTTTTTTAATATTTTATAATATTAATTACTTTAAGGGCGTTAGCGAAATCGTTGTTTTTATAAACTTTAATAAAGTCGGATAAAGTAGTTTCCTTAGTTAGCGTGACTCGAAAAATAATAAACTTAAATTAGCGAGGTATAAGAGTAGCTTTTAGACGAAGGCAAAACGAGATTATAACGTTATAAAAAGAGAATATAAAGGTATATTCTTAATTTTTAAAAAGCTTAAAATCTAACTTATAAGAGTTTATTTTATTATAAAGACTAATATAAATACTTTTATTATTTAATTTAAAGGAGTTATTTACGACTACTTTAATGCGATATTTACTTGCTGGCTCGCCTGGATTAGGCTTTTCGACTTCGAAGTGCGCTATATTAAAGGTGCTATATATATAGTAATAAATGCTTTTTTAAAAAGACTTAAATACTTTAAGAATATTAAGGAAGATATTAAAAATAATAACAATAAGGATTAAATTTTAATTAAGCTTAATATAATTGGAATTTGCCTAGTGAAAGCGGAAAGCACGGAAGACTTAATAAAAAAGCTAGAGATTTTTAATAACTTTGAATTAACTTAAAGACGCGATATTCTTATTAATATAAAGTAAAAAGTCTAAGAACTGCGAGATAGGTCGAACGATTAAGTAATATTTAATAGCGACTCGAGTATAGATTAAGAGAGTAAAGCGGATCTATTAATATTTTTAAAATATTATAAGGAGTATTATTAAAAGATAATTATTTATTTAATTACGCTTAAAACTCCGAAAAGTATAAACTTAAAAGCCTTTTATATATTTAAAAAAGAAGCATTATTATATAGAGTTTATAACTAGCGTATTTAAAGACTTTTATTAAAAGGCGCATTTATTAAACTCGTTATCGATACCGATAAAAATAAAGCATATATTTTGCGAAGCTATTATAATAGCTCCGGCTATAAAGGAAAGGAAAGCATATATTACCGCATTTCCTAGCGCTATTTTTAGAAAGGCTGTTTTAAGGACTCCGCGGAATTTATTAAAATATATAATAAGTATATATTACGTAATACTAAGCGATAAAAAGAATTTATAGTTTTAATTACTTTGAACGGACTTATAAAAAAATAAGCGTTAAATATTACTTTTATATTAATATAAAACGGGAAAAAGTATTTTATTATCGCTTGAAACGATATAAGCGGTTAGGTCGAAGCTAAGGCGCTTGCTTTAAAAGAGGCTAAAGGTATCGCTGATTTTATTTAATAAGATATTATTTACTAATATAAGCTGTTTTAAAAGCTGGTAGTCGATGGAGGTATAAAGAATATAAGCGAAGTTATTAATTTATTAAATAAAGTAGAAATTCGACGAATTTAAATATCGGCTTATAACGTAAAAGCTAATAATATAATCGAGCGGGGATATGGCCTTATTAAAAATGTTTTATTTAAAATAAGAGGAGATTAAATAAATAACTTATTAACGGTTTTGTTCGCTGACCGTATTATAGTTTATAGACTTATAGATTATACCTTCTTTTATATAATTTATAATAAAGAATTAGTTTTTCTTATCGAAATACGTTATTTTATTTAGAAAAGCCTCTTCTCGGAAGATATTAAGAGTATTAATAATTTAATTTATATTTAAACTTTTTAATATTAAATGCGGAATAATAATATAAAAGAAGTTAGGCTTTAAAAGATACGCCGTAAATAAGAAGGGAAAGAAGCTTTCGACGTAAAAAGGGATATTCGAAATAAGCTATTATAAGTTAAAGACTTAATATTTAGGCACGACTTTATTTAGGAAATCGATATATTAAGGAATAAAAAGCTTGACTTTTAATAGCTAAGATTTTACGAAATTTACGAGGCCTTTTTTAAAAAGAGTTATTATAAGTTAAAAGAGTTAAGAGTCGACGGTATATTCTTCCGCGGTACTTTTATAATTAATTGCCTTAAATTATTTTATAAACGAGAGCGCTTTATTTATTATAAAGACGACGAGCTTTTAGTAATAATTTAATATAATAATAATAAAGATTAGCTTAAACTCAGTCTCGAGGAGCGAAATTTATAAGGCCTTAAAGACTTTAAAAAGCTTATAAAATAAGTTATATAAAACAATAGAATTATTATTAAAATATTTAAAAGGCTAATTCATATGAAACGAAGTTAATATTAAATCGTTATTTATTCTTTTAGCGAGTAGTTTAATCGCCACGATTAATATTATTAATTACTTCTTATTATAATTCTTATAGTTCGTCGCTTAGCGTTATCGAACGCTAAATTATGACGAAGACGTACCTTTTATATCTTACGGGAGGGACAAAGATTAAGGCATAATAATAAAGGCATATACTAAAATACTAAGAGCTCTCTTTTAAACGATAAAAAATCCCCTTAGTACTTCGAATATTATCTACGCTTATAAATACTTTCCGATTATATTTATAAGTCGTTTCGTAATAATAATACTAGTATCCCAGTTGAGCTAAATAATATATTTACGGTAGTTACTTTTTAAATAATTCAATATTATTAACGCTAGACGTATAAGCTCGAAAGCCTGTAAATATAGTAATTATTAATATTTTATAAAACTAAAAAAGCCTTTAAGAAACTCAAAAAGAGTTTTAGCCTCGTGAAGTAATTTAATTAAATTAAGTCGATTATAGCTTACGTTATAAAAGAATAAAATCCAATCGAGCACTTACTTTTTATTAAATTTTAAAAAAAGTTAAATAATAAGTTAAATAAAATTCTTTTAACGAACCGTTTTAAAGCGTTAATAATCTTAATATATTAATAAGTCAGGCGCTAAAAATAATAACCCTCCGAAATATACTGCCGAAGTAAGCTTATATAATAAGTCCCTAAAAGTAGTCGAAGACTAGAAATTCTTCTTTAATATTACTTAAATACTTTATAATAAGAAAGATTTACTTTAATTAAAATAACTCTTAAGGTTATAATAAATAAGCTATTAGTTTAAAAAGAAAATATATAATAATTAAGAGGTTACGTATAATTAAACGATTTAAAATTTAAAAGAGTTTGTAAAACTAAATGAATAAAACTAATTTATATATTTAAATAGATAATAGAGCGCGCGACAAGTTATAGGTTATTACGAGGGAAATAAACTACTATAATTGCCTTATATTAATAATAAAGATTATTAAATTTATTATTAATAATATAAAAGGTTTATTTAAATATTAACAACTCTAATATAATGTATTTAAAAACAAAGCCTAGTACTCCGAGACCGTGACGGTTAAATTAAAGACGGGCAGAGTAAGTACGGTTAATAAGTTGTAAATCTCTAGCTTTTCTATATCTCTTTTACGTCTTTAATCTTTTATATTATAAATACTTTATTTTTAATTAAATTATTAATCTTCGGAAATTAGCAATCGAGTTGTCGCGAGCTTAAAGTTTAACGTAAAAGTTATTATTAAACTTTATAAATTCTCTTAATCGACGGCTGCTAAGTCTAGGCCTTTACGCTGCCTAAGTATTAGTAATAATAACTTAATTAAGAGTAAAAGTATAAGATAGCGAATTAAGTACCGTAATAAATTAAGCTTGCCTTAAGTTATTTTAAATAACGTATTAAAGTATTAAAATAATAATAATTTCATTTCTTTAGAATTTTAATTAATTAATTTTAAAATAATAAAATAAGTAGAATTATTCCGTATAAAAGGAGATTTTAATTAATTTAAATTATACGCCTTTTCCTTAATTGTTTTGAAATCTCGCTTATTAGAATTTAAATATTATTATTATAATTCCGTCGCGGTAATAACTTTATAAAAGACTTAAGCGAGTAAATAATGCTTTATTATAAGTATTTAAGTTATTTATAAGTATTCCTTTAATTTTATTTTTATAAGACTGTCTCTTATTAAATAAATTAATTAAACTTTAAGTTAAGAGCTTTTCTTAGCCAGATATTAGTCCTCGGACTCTTAAATTAAGAATATTAATTAATTAAGAAAGAATACTATTACTTTTGCTTTTAAAATATATTTACTTCTTCTTTAGACTTAGAATCCGGCTCAGCTTATACCGGCTTATAAAAGTGTTCGGGGAATGTTTTTATTACTTTTAGAGTTATTATAAAGTTGTATTAATATAAAGTTTTTTAAAAGAGAACTTTACTTTTAAATAAAAAAGGGGTTACTTTAGTGAAAAAAAACTTCCGGAAAGCTCGATATTATTAATTTAGAGGTTGCTTATAATATAATTAATAAAAGCTTAAAATAATTAACGAGGTTAAAGACACTTCTTATTTTAATAAGGCAATTAAAGCTACGCTTTTACTTTAAGTTTTTAAATCGTATTAAAGAAATATTAAGATTTGGAAATTAGCGATGTCGAACGAGAAGGAACTTACTTTTAGCTTTTTACTTCTTTTAATTAATTAATAATAAGAAGTAAGTCGAAGGAAAGCGACGATAAAAGCGGTTTAAGATAGCTTATAACTTATTAAAGCTTTAAGAGTTATTCTTAAGAAGCTTTTATCTCGTAATTTACTGCGAGGAAAAGAGAGAGATCGCGAAGAAGATTAAGTAGCTTAAAGTTAATATATAAAATATAATATTTCTTTTCTTTTTTCTTTAAATATAATAAATCTCAGCCGCTTATAATAATTTATTTATTTATTAAAGAATAATAAGAAGATATAATAAAAAGTTATTAAAGTATTATCGGCGCTTTTATTTAATATAATAACCGTTAAAATAAAAAAAAGGGGAACTACTTAAGACCGATTTTATTATTATTTAATATTAATTTATTAAAGAAGTAAGAATAAAAAAAAGAAGATAAAAGTGAAAAAGAGACTTAATTAAGTTAAGAAAAGAGATGCTCCGATTGGCTTCTTTTTACTTCTTTATTATGCTTTGAATTTCAAAAGTAAGAAGACCGTCCTCCGATTATTATTTACTTTTAATTTTATATATTTATATATTCTTACTTTTTTAATATACTTTTAATATATTCTTTTTTGTTTTTAATAATAATTAAAAAGTTAAGAAAGTTTATGGAAGATTTATTAAAGTAAGAGTATAAAAAAGAAGTAAAGTCGTTAAAAATACGTTAACTTAAGGTATAAAAGAATATTAACGAATTCGACGCGTTATAAGGATTGATCTTTATTTTATAAAAAAAGCCAGTCTTTACGCCGTAAGGAAAGGAGTCAGGAACTTATTTAAAATACTAATTATACGCCGATTTATTTTAAAGGAATTACTTTAATTTTATTAAAATTAAAGTTTACTTAAATATAATGTTTAAGAAAATAAGTTTAAGCGGTAGAAATAATGCGATAAATATTAAAAGATATAAAAAGACTAATATAAAAGTAAAAAGACGCGTAAAGCTTCTTTAAGAATATTATAAAAAAGAGTAATAAAATTATTAAAAAGGAAAAAAAGAAAAAAGAGTAATAAAATAAAAGACGATATTTAAAGGTGCTAAGCGAAACGATTATTTGCTTCTAAAGGTGAGGTGCAGGTTACTTGATATTTACTTATCTTTACTTAAATATATTTTCCTTTAAGTATTTAAAGCTTTAAAGCTATAATATTAGTTTTTATTTCTTTACTTGAGGTCGAGTATAAGTTTTCTAAAGGAGGGACGCATATGATAAAGTTGACCTTAAAAGCCTATTTGTCACGTGATTGAGCTGTATCTTATTGTATTTAAGATAGCCTTTAAGGCAATATCTTTTAATAATAATAACGATTTTTACTATTATAACTTTTCTTTCTTATTCAAACTATACCTCTTCCCTCTTTTAATAAATTATATTCCTTAAATATATAATATTTCTAGTATTCGTTAAATAGGTATTTCCTACGTTTACCCTCCGGCACTTGCTTTGCTACCCTTTTGTTATGTACTTAGTGTTTTCCCCTCCATAATAGGCTTTATTTAAATTAATAGCGCATAAAGGGAAGAATATTAACTTAATAACTTTATTAACGGGGCTCATAACTATAATGTAAAAGTGAATTAAAGCATTATAAGCAATTGTAATTAAATTAAAGTGATTAATTATTATTTTAAAAGCTTTAAGAATTAGGAGAAGACAATTGTTTTCTTAAAGGCGGTCTACAGTAACAGAACCTAATTAGGTCACGTGCAGTGCCAAGAGAGCAGCTGCCCGTGCCTATACGACAATATATTATTAAATACGCTAGTCAGTTAAAGATATTTAAATTAGTTGCTTATAAGTTAATATATATATTTTTAGTGATTTTTAAATAAGGAGTAGTGTGATATTTATCTTTTTAGAGGAGTATTATAATGCCTAGAATATTTTTGGTAAGGGCGGCCGCTTCGCTAAACTAGCTTCTAGGCCTCTGATTAGTAAATATCGTGATTAAGCATAACCTTTAGGAAAGTTTAAATACCCGGATCGTAAAATTATACGTATTTTTATTATTTATTATTATAACTTTAATAAAATGGCCTTATCTCACGCATTTATTATTAATTTATTTAATATAAACGAAAATATAATATCTATAGCACTTTCTCGAGTTATTCCGGACGTTTTAATTTAAATAATAAGTAAGTCGACGCCTGAAGGGCCGCTTTAATTAAAGGTGTTACGAGACCGATGTAAGAGGCTTATACTATATTATAATGAGTTTTATAACCCCTTTTAGCTTTAAAAGGAGAGTAATAAAATAAATTACTTTTTATACGACTTTAAAGAGTTTCTCTTTAACGACCGGAAGCTATACTTTTAAAGATTTGTAAGAGGAAAGTATTAGTAGGAGCTTTTAAGAGATTAAGAACCGTTTGGGTGTGGAAGCTTAGCTATACTTTGTCAAATATTCTTAAGGCTAGGAATTTAATATATTAGTGTTATAAGCTTTATATATATTTTTTATATAAATCTGCAGAGTACTTGACTAATTAAGTAGGCTATTACGATAAAGTCTTTAGTCGCGAGTTAGAATTTCACTTTAACGCTAATACTCTTAATAATATAAAGCGCTATCTTTACGAAAAGCATATATTAAACGAAGAAGAAAATATATAGAGGCAAAAGAGTATAGTAGAGACGTTCCAGGCGTCCGGAATAGTTAATAATGCGTATAATTAAGTTATCCCTTTTCGTTAGCAAAAGTTCTATAATACTTTCTTTAAATGGATCATCTGCGAAGGCGTAAAACACCGCAAACCAGCTTCCAAACGACTAATTCAGTGCTTTAAAATCACTAATATAAATGCTGTAAAAGCTATACTTTCGTTATATTTTATTATAAAAAGCTAGATTTATAAATACTTTGCGTACTTTAAACTTACAATTATTAAAGAGATTCGTAACGCTAAGTCTAAGGTTATTATTACTTTTAACGGCTGGGGATCTAAGAAAGAAAAGATTAATATACTTAATGTTATTATATATTTTGTTAATTATGACTATTAGGGAGTTATACACTTAATTAGACTTTCTGAGTTGCCAAGCTATAGCAAGACTAGTATTAATATATATCCCTTTCTTTAATACTCTTTTTAAGGCTTACCTTTTATAAAATAATATTTTATTCTTTTTCTTTTACTTAAACGATTTGGAATTATAAAATATAACTTTAATTAGTTCGTCTTTAATAATATAATAAATAATGATATTACTCTCGTAGAGCTTGGCCGACAGTAGGAATTTGACCTTAAAGAGAAAAGATTACGTTATATAGGCTACGTATTTAATCTTATTGCTAAAGTATACTTATTCGGTTAAGATAAGGCTTTATTCGATTGAGACTATAAGGAGGCTAGCCTTAAAGGTAGACGTTAGCTTTAAAGACGTCGTAGAGAGGTTGGAAAGCTATATAACTTAATATAATACGTTTTAGCTTCAGGAAAGCGTATAGAGTTGTTTATGGATCTCTAAATAATACTTAATATTAATAAGGCTAAAGGCAAGGAGTAAAAGCTTATTATTAACGGAGGAGTACGCTGGAATGTTATATACTTAATGATTCGTCGCGGTCTTGAATTACGTGAAGCTCTTAACGTATAACGTCTCACCCCTGCTTTTGGCCCACTCCTACATTTGGCCCACCTCGCTTAGTTCACCGCTTTTCATACTTACTAACTTGAATATTTAATTACTTTTTTATTCTTTAATCGATTCTTTTTAAATTTGGGATTCGTATTATTTTCATTATGAAGCTTGAATATACTGAGTACGACGTTATATGTGTTCTTGAAGAGGTTGCAAATAGCAAGTCTTTACGAAAGGCATGTCTAGAGTAGGGTATTCCAAGGTTAACACTCCGCTATCGCAATAAGACGACTTAATCACGTAAAGAGGCCTTTAATTACTTGTAAAGGCTACCTACGGTGATAAAGAATCGATTAACTAATTAGATTTTGACTTAGGAGTCTCTTGGCTATAGAGTTACGTATACATAGATTAAGGTATTTGGAGAGAGACTTTTAGCGCTTTAAAGAGACTACTTACTACTAGGAAAACACTAGATGACACGGTTTTTGGCACGCAATTCTATTCTAAAGACTAAGAGGCAAATATACGTTGATTTTATACGTGTTAATGCCGCTTATTCTGAAGTTATTAGGCCGTAGTTCCAAAAATTAGAGATTCCGGCTATTAAAGCTATTTTAACTTATTAACGATAGAATATAGACGAGACTAGTATTATGGAAGGCTATAATCTTAACGGATATGTTATAAGGAGCGTTAAGAGCCGTAAGATTTAAGGAAAATAGCTAGGTTCACGTGTTTGGACGATAATCATTAAGTGTATCTTTGCTACAGGGGTCTTCACATAACTTCTTGTAATTTATAAGGGAAAATCAATGTAATAGTAGTGGTTTCCGTCTTAATTAGACGTATTCAACGACTGGAACTTCGCTGCAACCGATAATAAGTGGACGACCGACGATACGGCTCTTAAATAGCTGGTAAAAGTGTTTATTCCTTAAACGGATCCACGTGATCATTTAGTAAGATTTCTTATTTTAAACGGTCACGGGAGCTATAAGACTACGGAATTCCTTTAGAAGTACCTTAAACATAATATATACCTTTTATTCTTACTCGTACATATATTATACGTCTTATAACTTTTAGATTTGACGGTTTTCTTTGTTTTAAAGCGTGCTTACCGGAAAGAATTGCAAAAGTTGAGTTCTTTAATTGACTTTATTTCAATTAGTAAACGTAACTTCCTTATTTATTATTAAAAGGCCCGTTAAGAGAGTATTATTTCTTTTAATATTAAGGCGGAGTAGAGAATTACGGGATTATGGCCGGTATTTGTAGCTAAGCTTTTAATGAGCCCTTTATTACTAGAAAATAGTAATAACTCGACAAATACATTTCTTTTAAAGCCTTAAGAGCTGCTAGTATTACTTCCGGAGGTATTTAATATTTTAATTAAGGTTTAAACTCTAAGGGCTAAGAAAGATTTATACGTATAAATTCGTATTTTAGTTAGCGGATTATATAATTAACTTTTAACGTAACGTTTGTTTTTTAAAAAGGTTATAAAGGGAATTAATAAAAAAGACTACGAATTAAGGAAGGTAAATATAAGAATTAAAGAGTTAGAAGAGAGATTAGAGTAATTGAGGCTAAAGAAAAGGCAAAAGGTCCGAACTAGTCCAAATTCTAAGTTCGCTATAACACGTGCTATTAAGGAGGCTCAAATCGCAGCTAGAGAATGTCAAATTGAGTCTCTAGAACTAGAATTAGGAGGAGAATCAGATTCTATAATATCTTATATATAAGTTAACGGAATATAAAGTTATTAGGTGTTGAATGTCAAGTATTAGAATTACGCGAGGTGGGCCAAATGTAGGGGTGGGCCAAAAGCAGGGGTGAGACGTTACGCTTTTAAATTACGTGTTTTTATAGAGCTTTTAAATTAAGAGATATTTGCTAACGACTACTTATCGCCATTGGAATGGGAGACTTTAGAAGTGATTATAGACTAGCTAGAACCGCTATTCCGACTCACTAAAGACCTCAAAGGTAACGCGGACTTATAGGAAGAGGGAGATACGCTATCTTATAGAGCTCTTTAAGAGACGTTATTATGTTTTAGAGTATATTCTTGGCTACTTTGAAAAGCTAGAGCTATAAGTCAAACGCGGAGAGTTTAATGAAAACGAAGGCATATAATAGTTTATTACTTTGGCTTAGGAAGCTATTTTGAAATAATATAAAAAGACTGACAATTCTATTGCGTGGCAAGCCTCGATAGTTCTTTACTTTAGCTTTAAATAGTCCTTTTTTGAAAAGAATTAGACTGAAAATATAGCTTTTTTTATGTTAAATGAAAAAGCCTTATTTAAGAGGTTATAGGAGAACGAATATAAATTACCTGGAAATGCTCGTGGCGCTATTCTTTTCCTTAAGCTAGCTAATTAATAGTAACTTCCACGCTTTCTCTTAAGAGATATGGTTATAAACGCTAAACCGATACTAAAGCGCGTTACTTTAACGATTATAAGCCGTAGAAATTAATATTATTAATATCTTTAAGAGGGATTAGTTGACGGAATCAGTGCGTTAAAGCATTGAAAACAAAAGGAGAAGGAATGGCCTGAATTAGTAGTAATAGCGTTTGATTTTTTAGTTATTCTAGTTATGAGCTTTGAGTGTAAGCGAATATTCTCGTTTTGCGTAAAGTAAACAACTGCAGAGAGCTCTTAATTATTAGGAATAACTTTATGGCATTAGGAATGCTTAAAAAATTAGGTCAATAGGAGAGCAATTGTGTTTGCTGGCGCTTATAAAGCTGTACTTCTCGATATATAATATATTTTATTTTTAGAACTAACTTATTAACTCCCAAATATCTCATTAGTCAGTTAATCAGTTATAGCGATTTTAGGTCAGTTAATAAGTTGTGAATATATCTTCAACTGATAACTGACTGACTGACTTAGTGGCCAGCCTGCATCTGATATTTAGATTGAACCGGCACAGAAGATACATATGGAAGATGATGGAAGGCGCAGTATCAGAGAGCAGGAAAGCTTATTTGGGTGTAGAAGCAAGCGAACTTAGGGTTGGGAAATGAAAATATTAACCTCTTACATCCTATGCATCCGCTACCTTACAGGAGAGCTTGTATCCTTCAAACACGAACCTTAACCCCAGCCCTTCGCCCCCGCTTCAGAGGCTTTCCCCCTTGCTTCGTGAAGAAGTCCTCCTTCAGTGACCGCATCGCTCCTTGCATGTCTTTCTTCCATCCACGGGGTCTGTTATTGAGGAGAGACTTCACTCTGTCATATATCGTTTGGAATGTCTCTTTTGTCCGATGATCCCAATGGTTATTCAGATCTCATCTTGACAGCGTTCGCATTCAGCAGTAGCCGAACATGATGAGGATGGTTCAAGCTCAGGAATAAAGAATTCGAATATGAGCAAAGTACGATCCACTGGAATTATGTTAAACGAAAAAGAGAGAGTGGCTGGCGAGAATTCATCGGTGGTCACATCTACTGCATAGTCGGCAGCTTCGTCCTTCTCCCACTGATCCAGTCTTGCTCTTTGCTTGTACGTCACTCTGAATTGCTCCTCGTAGGCAACACGAATCATCCGCTTTGTACGGCACTTGAATATCCCTGTGTGAGACACAACGAATAACACTGCATTAAAAAGCTTCATGCCGTCCTTCGCCTCGTCTCTATAGTCGCGTTTTTGGAATATGCCTTACCGTAGAAATGCTCGTTTGCCCTGTTTGAGCACTCTCAGGTTCTTGGGTACCGTCATTTTGAGTTCCAATCTCCTTAGGAAGATTAGACACATCATCCCATTTCGAACATAAGTCTTTCGGCAACATTTCTTTCCTTTCAACCTTGGAGAGCACCAGCTTGTCTCCCGCTACATTATGTTTGAGGACAGCGTTACCACCGCGCTCCTTTACGAGATCGACGATCTTTCTAATCAGCGCTGGCAACTTCCTCAGGTCATCCTGCTTGCGTTCTTCCCAATGTTTAATCGCATTAGCGATGTCTTCCACCCTGGCTTCTGAAAAGTACCATTCTGGTGATACGCTCGCACAAGCTTAGATGTTTAAGATGCCCAGAGTTCTGGCACGACCTCTTCAATCTCAATGGACTTATGCGCAACCCGAGTTTTGATTTCAAGGGTTGATTCGAGCGGTACCATCTATCCTTCTTCTTGAATTATCAATCTGGAAAGTTCCAACCTCAAGGTCGATTGCAATCGTGCCAGCTAGAACACTGAGCGATGTTGCACCTCCAAGGAAATAGGACGGGAGCAATTTCTTCGGACGCCAGTGCCATGTTGGAAGCCACTGAAGGGAATCCATAATCAGGTAGGTAACGCGGGCATCTTCGCTCTTGAGATTGTGAGAACTCCAATCAAAGGTATCGTCCACGTCAGCCTCTGTGGCTCAAATCAAGGCTACACTTTGCATCTCTACTTCTCGACCTTAGGGTTTTGAGCCTCATCCAGTCCCTGCACTTTTGTCTGCAACATTTCATTACCAGCTCGTCCTCTATCCATTGGCACTAGCATTACCTCCCACACATATTTGGTCAAGGTATCTCACTATTTGAGCTCTGATAGAGATGCTCAAATGTGGCCATGTTCGAGGTTTGTTCACATCAAGCGCAGCACGAAAAAGGATCGGCAGCTACGGAATCCCCGTTGATACTTTGACTCACGTCGTCGATCGCACATCTCACGTCTTACCTCTTACTCACATCTCACCCCGATGCCGTGCAATCACAGCATTCACCCAACCAATAACGGATCCTCGAACCGGCCCTGGATCACACCGTATTAGAGTGTAGGCTGGGATGGTCCTATGGTCCTCTCCAGTTTCCAGGTTGATCGCGCTGGACACAGGCGGTGGGGGATACGGATTGTGCCGGAGAATAGCCAAAAGCCGGGCTCGACCGACATCGCACTGGACTGAACCGTACCTATGCGGCCGGTCATCGAGCGTTTTTGAGCAGAATGTGAGAGAGGATGTGACTAATTACTCATGGCTTCATGGAGAAAGACTCATGGCCTGAGATTTACGACATTGGCGATCGATGATGTTCACCAGTACAAAACTCTCCGACTCTTAGGCCTCTCCTAGCTATACAGTAGGTCCATTTGCAAATGAGAGCTTGGTGGCCTTGTACGGTATCCGTGCTGCTCTCGACGGCGTCCAGAGATCCAATGCGCACTTTTCGGTCTCCGTTGTAGGGAAATGGTCGTCCCCGGGCCCGACGTAATAGAGTGAGATTACGGCAGGCAGCCAGAAGTGCTCAGGGGACGAATGATTTCGGGGTTCGTGAACACCGAACGACGAATACGTTTAGAACCAAGCAGTCACACCTAAAACATGGACCTCATTCTTCCCTTAGATCACTTTAAGGGTTTCTTAATCTGTTCAAGATAATTCACAAATACACAGAATTGAAACATTGAATCACTTTGCTTCATTGCACCTTAGCTCATTTCAATCCTCTTTTTACTTTCTTCCTTTCACATGGAACATACCGCAGGCACTGGGCAGGTGGCCCTAGAGAAAAGATCGGGGGAGATTACAAGCTCACCTAGCGATGCAAATCCAAGGACTACAGAAAGTACCGAGAAGAATGTTGATAAGGAGCCAGAGTATCCCACTGGATTGCCCCTGGCCTTCATTATACTGGGTCTCTGCCTCGCCGTCTTTGTTGTCGCCCTTGGTACGTCCAACCAGAATCTGAGTACCACGGAATATCGTGCTGACATGATCAACAGATAATACAATCATAGCAACAGCAATCCCAAAAATCACAGATCGTTTTGATTCTCTAAACGATGTTGGATGGTATGCAAGCGGTAAGCCTTTCTCACTCACTAAGTACGATCCCTAGATCTAACGAGATTAGCCTACCTCCTCACCACAGGAGCCTTCCAGCTGCTCTTCGGACGATTCTATTCCAACTTCTCCATAAAATGGGTCTTCATTACTTCCATTGCCATCTTCGAATTCGGATCCTTGATATGTGCTGCTACTCCAACGAGTATCGGTCTCATTGTAGGACGCGCCATCGCCGGTGTGGGCTGCGCCGGTATCTTCTCCGGAGCCTTAATCATCCTCTCTCAGATTGTACCATTGCGATCTAGACCTACATACATGGGACTGATCGGAGGAATGTATGGGATCGCATCAGTTTGCGGCCCGTTGCTCGGAGGCGTGTTCACCGACAAGATCACTTGGAGGCTTTGTTTTTACATCAATCTGCCTATCGGCTTAATTACTGTCATTGCCATCATTTTCCTGTACAAGGAACTACAAAGGCCGGCAGTCGACTCAATAGGGTGGGTGGCGCGTCTCAAGACTTTCGACCCGACCGGGAACCTCTTCCTCATGCCAGCTATCATCTCTCTCTTCCTTGCCCTACAATGGGGTGGGACAAAGTATGCCTGGGGTAATGCTCGTATCATCGCTTTGATGGTCGTCTTTGGCGTCCTCATCGTCGGCTTCATTGCCATACAATTCATCAATCCTGAAAACGCCATGGTCCCTCCCCTACTCATCAGACAACGCAGCATCTGGGCCGCCTGCGCATTCAACTTCTGTATGGCAGGCACATTTTTCATCCTATCCTACTACCTCCCAATCTGGTTTCAAGCTGTCAAAGGCGTCACCGCACTCCGCTCCGGAATAATGAACCTCCCGCTCATCCTCGGTGTCGTCTTCGCCTCGATGATCGCAGGAGGCGGCACGACCGCGCTGGGCTACTACACGCCCTGGATGCTGGTCAGCGCAGTAGTCATGAGCATCGGCTGCGGCATGCTGACGACCTTCACCATCAACACCGGCAGTCCCGCCTGGATCGGCTGGCAGGCAATGGCGGGCTTGGGCATTGGTCTGGGTATGCAGCTGCCCCTGATCGCAGTGCAGACGGTCCTCCCTACCGACGAGATCCCCATCGGCACCGCCCTGGTAGTGTTCGCGCAGACCCTCGGCGGTGCCATCTTCGTGTGCATCGGGCAGACGATCTTCACCAACAAACTCCTCCACTACTGCGCGCTGTACGCGCCCCAGGTAGACCCCGCGGTGATCCTCGGCATCGGTGCAACGAGGATCCACACCGTATTCGAGGGGATGTGCTAGAGGGCATCAAGAGGGCGTACAACGACGCGCTGACCCAGGCTTTCTTGGTGGCTGTCATCATTGCCGCGTTGACTATCATCAGCGCTGTGGCTATGGAGTGGAGGAGTGTCAAGGGGAAAAAGGACGGGGATGCTGAGACGGCGGACGCAAAGGACGAGTCGAAGTCGGCGGAGACGGAGAAGGAGCTAGAGAAAGACCTGGATGTTAAGGATCACCAAGGAAAGATCGATGGCTATGAGACCGAGGACCCCGAACTGTCGAAGGATCATAACTCGTCAAAGGAGAGTTGATTTGGGGCTTCTCTTTGCTAAAAGCGTTTCTTTTGCGAGGAGACAGTTCCGAGGTTTATGATAAACTCCACTTCTTTCTATTGTACCATAGATACCCTTTTGTTTGATTCCTAGAGTCATCTTAGAGATATGTATAGAATATCATCTGACCTGCTATGTTTTAATGAGTATAATCATAAGGTACTCTGTATTGCATAGGCATTTTAATGTGAGCCGAGGAATACTTATCAAGCTTCAAAATTGGCCTAGAATATTTCGTATGTCCGTGCCTTCAGACATTTGCGGACGCCAGATGCGATGCATCCATATGGGCCAAGGATCGTCAAATGACGAAGATTACGACTCTTCAATAAGTTCCATAACCTCGGGTCGTCGACGGACGATATGGCTCGTGGAGGCAGGCATAATTGAATCCAGGATATTCACATCAAGTCCCAATTTTTATAAAGATGCTCCAAAGCTTCGTAGGCGTAATCAGTCGTCCATAATTCCAAGCCTGTAGCGGTATGGTCGTCGAGATAGGATACCCTGAGGAACCTGATGGCGTGCAGAATTGTAGCATCTCGACCAGGGCCATCTTCGAAAAAGGCTGCCAAGGTTCTCAGGTCGCTGAACTCGAGAGCTGCGCCGAAGCATCTGACATCGACTAGATTCTAATCGACCTCGTAAAAAACCTGCAATATCTTCCAGCACTAAGCTGCAATCCTGTCAGCGCTTTTCATTACCGAATCTAGTCAATTGCCAACCCCACTATCTATTCAGCATTTACCTTGAATTTAACCAGGGGGGGCGAATTCAAGCAATAAGGTCGGGACAGGGATAAAGATAGGTTATCACACGACTCACGGTTATCTGCCACAGTGAGTATCGCAGGTCCCGTCAAAGCACATCACAGAACAGTAAAGTAACTCGTGCGCAAAACGTGGTGAACTTAGTCCGTTGTATTATCGCGACACCCAGGTGATCTCATTCACAACATCACCATCCCCGTCATGGTCATTGCGGTCGGCATTCCAGCAACCCCGTTAACCGAATTCCTTACGTAATGCCCGTCCACACTCAATGCCCGCAAAATTAACCCCTCTATTACAACACACTACACTATTATAGCTGTCAACGAAGAGGCTATATAGTCTGCTATTACAGAGTGTAATAAAGTTTTAGTCCCTAATTACACTAAAATCGCTAAAACGTTTAGTTTAAACCGTAAGACGCTGGCACGGCGACATTAAGGCCAAACGATCTTTAAAGCAAAGGCAAATTCAGTATATCGGCAATGCCTTACTAACGCTCAAGAAGAAGCTCTAATCAGTTAAATTAATATATTAAATAAAAGGAATCTCCCTTTAATAAGTTAAATTATTAAGAACTTTGCGGAAGAGATTTATAGATAAGAAATCAATAAAAACTAAACCGTTAATTTCGTCCAGAAGAAAAGAGATAAGCTATGGAGTGCTTACCTTCGTAATTTTAATAACGAAAGAGCTAAGTCGGAGTATTATCTTAATAATATATACTTTTTTAATATCGTACGTATTAATTTATTTATTTCTTATTTTTATGAACTTATTATATAAGATTTAGGCTAATAACTCGTAATCCTTATTTAATTGATTTAAGGCATTGAAAAATACAGTATTACAAGCGAAAACACGTATAATTAGAATGAAAAAGGGTTTTAGCACAGTTATTAAAGAGAATCATAACTCAAAAGGACTATAAATCAGGACGGATTAAGCATATAATATAAGACAGCTCCCGGTCTTTTATATTTCTCTTGGCTTGTATATATACGGACGGAACTGCTATCCCCCTGCTCTAATCTACGAAGCAAATACGGGTGACTTGCAAGACTCTTAGCTTGAGGATTTTAGTGAAAAAGACTTAGTATACTTCGGTTCTTCACTTAATAGGTGGTCTTTTAATATTTTTGAATTAGATTAGCTAAAGAAAGTGTTTAATTCATATACACGAGAAAAAGACGGGAGAGGAAGAAGACTTTTAATTATTAATAGCTATTCGTTATACGTTAATCTAGCTTTTATTAAGGAATACGCTAAGAGGAAGATTTGCCTGCAATTTTGCCTCTATATTTTACGTAACGCATGTAACCTTATAACGTTAGTTGCTTTCTCCCGTTAAGTACTACTTACTCTTAAGAGCTTAACGATATTACTTTTAAAAGCGGAAATCATATTAGTATATTTAAACGCTTATTCTGGCCTTGTTTTAAGAATGCTTAAGAAAAGGCACTTACTCCGGATAATATTCATTCGGCGTTCAAAAAGACTAATATATAGCCCTTTAATCCTCTTCCTGTCTTAGATATTATTACTCCGCGGGCAAAGACTCCTCTTCCGGATACTTTAATTGCTTCTTTAGCTATACCGAAAACGCTATACACACTTAAGAGTATACGGTAATTCACGTATACTTTATAAAGGGACTTAAGTAAAAAAATAATCCAGAAGTTAATTAAGGCGAATGAGACGAATGCAGTAAATTACGCTATCGCCGAGCATTGTGCTAAAAGTTTAACTGAGGCTATTCGGATTAAGAAAAAAAAAAAGAAAAAGAGGGAAAAGACTAAGCCTTACAGGCAAAAATACAGCTGCCGGGCAGTAGTTTGGACCCGACGAGATCCAAGAGGCACGGGACCGCCAGGCTACTCAGCCGAAAAAGGCTAAAAAGGCTAAAAAAGCAAAGAATATCTAAGATAAAATTAATAAAACTATTAAAAAAGCTCTTAAAGAGAAGGAAAAAGGAGATAAGACTATTTAAAGAGCTTTAGATATGTAGATAAAAAAGGAAATACAGCGCCAAAAAGTATTAGATCGACAAGCTACCAGAAGAGCTACTTTAGAAGCCAAAAAGCAACTAAACAAGTAATAAAGAAGGTTAAAAAGCCTCGTATCGTTATCTTAAAAGTTAAGAGTAGTATTTTACGTAGTTTAAGATCATATGAGGTAATTAAAAGTGAGATACCGGCTGAAGAGATAAAAGTAGTACCGAAAACCACCCGAGGAGGAAGACAGATTATATTACTATAGTGGGGTTGACCTTAGGCGCCTAATTGTCATATGGTCGGACTCCCCCTCACTGTATTTAAGGTAGCCTTTAAGGTAATATCCTTTAAGGAAAAACAACGATTTTACTACTATAATTTTTATTTTTATTTAAACTATACTCTTCTCTTCTTTTAATAAGCTATACTCTTTTAATATGTGATATCTTAAGTACTCGTTAAATAAGTATTTCTTACGATTACTTTCCGGCACTTGCTCTATTACCATCTTATTATATGTTTAGTGTTTTCCCTTTTATATATTTTAATAACTAACGCAGGGAATAAATAAAAAAAGCTAGAGTAAGATACGAAAAGAAGCTTAAAGGCTTTTTATGCTAATTATAAGGCCCGAAACCAATAAGTTGAAAAGAAGAGATTTGGTGTGAATGATTATTCCATTATACGGGGGATTTCTAGGTCTATATAACTACTCTAGCTAATCACGTGTATATTCGCTTATATAGCCTAATTAGGCTTTTGCTTGCAACCCGTAAGGCATTTAGCCTAGAAAAGCCGTGTATCAGAAGCCTTCGATTCCATGGTTGTAACCTGTGGAAGTCGGAGCTTTGTATCGGGCGTATACGGCTTATTTGAGCTATTTCTGGCTGATTTAAGCCTAGAATAAGTATGTAAGCGAGTTTAAGCGAGGTAGTTAAGCTGTATGCTTAATATAATTTTATATCCTCTTGCTGCGACGTCTAGGAATTAAGGAAAACTACACGCAGCAAAACGTCTTTTATAATGCCTTACGCATAAATACTAAAGTGTTAAGTAATAGGGAATAATATACTAGAGCACCGTGTGCTCTATAGAGCGGGGGCGGCGGGGCAAAAACGCGGAATAGTGCTTTCGTACGCTAATACAGAAATGGGATCGAAACATAATCTAAATATACAATTATAAGAAGAATATAAAAGTTATGATCTAGGGAGTCTTTTAAGACAACAGGAGAAGCAATCTTTATATTATGGATCGCGATTTTAAGTCAAAGAAACATGGGTATTCGGCCGAGTCTTACTTAGAGGTCTTGAACGCTAAAGTGGGACTAATTTTCGAAGATTTAAACCCTAGCTATAAATTTATGCAAGATAACGCTTTAATACACACTATAAGAAAGGTTTGGGTTTAATTTAAAGGAAATCATATCACTTTAGTTGTGAATTGGCCGCCTTTCTTACCTGATCTCAATTTAATTGAGCACGTGTGGTAGCACGTCAAAAAAACGACTCTACGATATATTCCCTGACGTTGCGGCCGACAAATCGCAATTAAAAACGCAAGGCAACGTATGGAAAGCTGTTTACAAGCTGCGTAAGTTACTTTAGATAAGTCGTTATTTGATATAGGTGCGAGTATATCAACTAAAATTGAGGCTTATATTGCAGCAGACGGGTGGCATACAAAATATTAAGGTTTTTGCGTAACTTACGAGGGAACCGATTGCAGATTTGAAAACTAGAGATTATAATGATTAAATTTATATAATTATTTTGTATATAGCTAGCGTGGTTATGAAGTAATTTAAGAAGTTGTGTTGAGAGCGAAATATTGATTTAGGCGTTCTCGCTAAGCAGGCTAATATCAGTTGCCTAGTACTGTATAACGATTAAGACGTTACTTGTAATCAGACGACTTAAGATCTGAAAAAGCTTATAAGGCTAAATAAATAAAACTAATCTGTATACTCAAATAAATAATAAAGCGTGCGATAAGTTATAAGTTATTACGAGGAAAATAAGCTATTACGACTGCCTTATACCGTAATAAAGATCATTAGATTTATTATTAGTAATACAAAAGGTTTATTTAAATATCGGTAGCTCTTATATAACGTGCTTAAAAACAGAGCTTAATACTCCGAGACCGTGATAGTTAAGTTAAAAGTAGTAAAGTAAGTACGGCTGATAAGTCGTAAATCTTTAAGCTTTTTTATATCTTCTTAAGCTTTTAATTTCTTATATTATAAGTGTTTTATTCTTAATTAAATTATCGGTCTTCGGAAATCAGTAATCGAGTTATCGTGAGTTTAAAGTTTAACGTAAAAGTTATTACTAAACTTTATAAGTTCTCTCAATCGACGACTGCTAAGCCTAAGCTTCTTTATAACTTAAGTATTAATAGTAGTAACTTAATTAAAAGCAAAAGTATAAAATAACGGATTAAATACTACGATAGGCCGAGCTTGCCTTAAGTTATTTTACGTAACGTATTAAAGTGCTAAAGTAATAACGATTTTATTTTCTCGAAGCCTCGGTCGACTAGTTTTAAGACAATAAGATAAGCAAAACTACTTCGGGCGAGAGGAGATTTTAATTAATTTAAATTATACGTCTTTTTTTAATTATTCCGAAATTTCATTTATTAAAACTTAAATATTATTATTATAATTCCGTCGCGGTAATAATTTTATAAAAAACTTAAGCAGTTAAATAACGCCTTATTATAAGAGCTTAAGTCGTTCATAGGTATTCCTTTAATTTTATTTTTATAAGGCTGTCTTTTATTTAAGTAAATTAATTAGACTTTAGGTTAAGAGCTTCTCTTAACTAAATATTAATACTCGGACCCTTAAACCGAGAATATTAATCGACTAAGGAAAAGCGTTATTACTTCCGCTTTTAAAATATATTTACTTTTTCTTTAAACCTGAAATCCGGCTCTGCCTGCACCGGCTTATAAAAGTATTCGGGGTATGTTTTTAATAGCTTCAAAGTCCTTACGGAGTTATATTAGTATATAATTACTTAAAAATGAGAAGTTGCTTTAGCGTAAAAAGTCTTTTAGAAGCTCGAGGTTATTAAGCCGAAGGGTATCTGCGGTGTGATTAATAAAAGCTTAAATAAATAATAAGGTTAAGGATACTTCTTATTTTAATAGAGTAATTAAAGCTGCGCTTTTACTTAAAGTTTTTTAGTCGTGTCGAGGAGTTATTAAGATCTGGAAGTCAGCGAAGTTAAAAGGGAACTTACTTTTAGCTTCTTATCTTTTTTTAGCTAATTAATAATAGGAAGTAAATTAAAGGAAAACGACGATAAAGGCAATTTAAGGCGGGTTATAGCTTATTAAAGCTTTAAGGGTTGTTCTCGAGAAGCTTTTACTTCGTAACTTGCCGCTAAGAAAAGAAAGGGACCGCGAGGAAGATTAAGTAGCTCGAAGTTAATATATAAAATATAGTATTGTGGAAGGGAAAACACTAAGCACATAATAAAAGGGTAATAAAGTAAGTATTAAAGGGTAAACGTAGGAAATACTTATTTAACGAATATTAAAAATATTATATATTTAAAGAATATAATTTATTAAAAAAAAAGAAAAGGTATAATTTAAATAAAAAAGAAAAGTTATAATAATAAAAATCGTTATTATCTTTTAAAAAATATTATCTTAAAGGCTATTTTAAATACAGTAAGAGGCAGCTTAATCACGTGATAAATAGACCTCTAAGGTTAACCCTATTATATGCGTTTCTCTTTTAAAAAACTTATACTCGACCTCAAATAAAGAAATAAGAATTAATATTATAACTTTAAAGCTTTAAATACTTAAAAGAAAATATATTTAAGTAAGAATAAGTAAGTATTAAGTAACTTATACCTTACTTTTAAAAGTAAATAATTGTCTCGCTTAATACGCTTAAATATTATCTTTTATTTTATTACTTTTTTCTTTCCTTTTCTTTTTAATAATTTTATTACTTTTTTTTATAATACTTTTAAAAAGGCTTTACGCGTCTTTTTATACTTATATTAGTCTTTTTATATTATTTAATACTTATTATATTATTTTTACTACTTAAACTTGCTTTCTTAAATATTATATTTAAATAAACTTTAACTTTAATAAAATTAAAATAATTATTTTAAAATAAATCAGCGTATAATTAATATTTTAAATAAGTTCCCGACTCCTTTTCTTACGTCGTAAAGACCGACTTTCTTTATAAAATAGAAATTAGTCTTTATAACGCGTCGAATTCGTCGATATTCCTTTATATTTTAAGTTAGCGTGTTTTTAATAACTCCGCTTTTTTTTTATACTTTTACTTAAACGAATTTTCTATAAACCTTTTTATTTTCTTAACGTTATTAAAAATAAAAGGAAATATATTAAAAGTATATTAAAAAAGTAAAAATATATAAATATATAAAGTTAAAAATAAATAAATAATCGGAAGACGGTTTCCTTATCTTTAAGGTTTAAAATATAATAAAAAAGTAAAAAAAAAGCTAATTAAAGCATTTCTTTTATTAATTTAATTAAATCTTTTTTCACTTTTGTCTTCTTTTTTTTACTTTTATTTCTTTAATAAGTTAATATTAAATAATAATAAAGTTAATCTTAAATAATTCCTTTTTCTTTTATTTTAATAGTTATTATATTAAATAAAAGCGCCGATAATGCCTTAATAATTTCTTATTATTCTTTAATAAATAAATAAATTATTATAAGCGGCTGAGATTTATTATATTTAAAAGAAAAAGAGAAGAGATATTATACTTTATATATTAACTTCGAGCTACTTAGTCTTCCTCGCGGTCTTTTTCTTTTCTTAACGATAAGTTATAAAATAAAAGCTTCTTAAGAATAACCCTTAAAGCTTTAATAAATTATAAGTTATTTTAAATCGCTTTTATGATTATTTTCTTTTAATTTACTTTTTATTATTAATTAATTAAGAAAAGTAAAAAGCTAAAAATAAGTTCTTTCTTATTTAATATTATTAACTTTTAAATCTTAATAATTTTTAAATACAATTTAAAAACTTAAATTAAAAGCGTAGCTATAATTATTTTATTAAAATAAAAAATGTCTTTAATTTTGTTATTTATTTTAAGCTTTTATTAATTATATTATAAGCAACCTTTAAACCGATAATATTAAATTCTCCGGAAGTCCTTTTTTATTAAAATAACCTCTTTTATTTAAAGATAAAGTTCCCTTTTAAAAAACCTTATATTAATATAATTTTATAATAACTCTAAGAATAATAAAAACATATTCCGAACACTTTTACAAGCCAGTATAAGCTAAGCCGGATTTTAAATCTAAAGAAAAAGTAAATATATCTTAAAAGCGAAAGTAATAATACTCTTTTTTAAATAATTAATATTTTTAGTTTAAGGGTTTAAAAATTAATATTTAGTTAAGGAAAGCTTTTAACTTAAAATTTAATTAATATACTTAATAAGAGACAGCTTTATAAGGATAAAGTTAAAGGAATATTAATAAATAACTTAAGTGCTTATAATAAAGCATTATTTACTCGCTTAAGTCTTTTATAGAATTATTACCGCGACGGAATTATAATAATAATATTTAAATTTTAATAAACGAGATTTCGGAACGGCTAAAAAAGAGGCGTATAATTCAGATTAATTAAAATTTCTTTTTATATAAAATAGTTTTATTTATTTTATTATCTTAAAATTAATTAACCGAAACTCTAAGGAAATAAAGTCGTTATTACTTTAGTACTTTAATACGTTACTTAAAATAACTTAAAACAGACTCGGCTTATTACGGTACCTAATCCGCTATTTTATACTTTTATTCTTAATTAAGTTATTATTACTAGTACTTAAGCAGCGTAAAGGCCTAGACCTAATAGACGTCGATCGAAAGAACGTATAAAGTTTAATAATAGCCCTTATATTAAACTTTAAGCTCACGATAACTCGACCGCTGATTTTCGAAGACTAATAAATTTAATTAAAAATAAAACACTTATAATATAAAAGATTAAAGGCGTAAAAGAAATATAAAAAAGCTAGAGATTTATAATTTATTAATCGTACTTATTTTACTTGTCTTTAGCTTAACTATTACAGTCTCGGAGTATTAGGCTCCGTTTTATAACTGGAGTAACTTTTTTGATTTCTTAAAAATAATAATAATATTATTATTATTCTTTACGATAATTTAAGTGGGTTTTGCTTTAAGTGCTTTAATTAAAAGATTTACGTTTATAAGCTCTTGAAATTTAATAATATTTTTAATTTCTTCGCGAACTTTTAATCTTTTATAATTAGCTTAAGCTTTAAGGCGTTTTTGAAATAAGGTTTCGGTTATATATAATTCGGCTTTTGCTATTACTTTAAAAGTAACGGCATTTTATTGTTTTGTTTTCATAAATATTATTTTAAAGCTATTATTTATTCCTTTTAAATCGGAAATAATAAGTACGTTTTAAACGTTAGCTAATCTTATTATATTAAAGAATTAAATAGCGAAGATATTTAAATAGTCCTGGGGCTCTTAACTTGCTTTTAATATTAGTCTTTTTAAAACTAACTTCGGTATAATATTTTATTAAGTTAAAAGGGCTTTTTAAGCGTCTTAAAGCTTCCTTTAGACTCTTTTTCTTTTCGCCTCGAGTTTAAGTCTTTTTTTATTTTAATTATTTATAAAATAAGGACTTATTTTTTTAATTTATTTTAAGGAAATTAAACCGCTTAAGCTTTTATTTCTTCTTTTTAAAGACTTATATAAATATAAATATAAATATTTTTATAAATAATTCCTAAATTAAATTATTTTTTAAACTTATAATATTAATTTTAATACTTATAAAATCCTTAAGATTTAGTACTCGGAATCGGCTTATTAAAGTAAAAGAGGCATTCGGTGCCTATATCGTCCTTTATATTAAAACGTTAATTATATTTAGAGCTTGCTTTAAAATCTTAATAGAATACCTCAACTTTTTTAAAGTATACAATCGACTCGTAAGTAAATAAAGCCTTAACTTCGGCTATTAAATTTAGATTCTTTTTCTTTTTTATAATAATATATAATATACGCAAGTTATTTAATCTTTCCGTAATTATATTAATATCCCGTTTTATAGCCTAGTTAATATTACGAGTTAGCTTAATAATAAAACTAACTTCTTCTCGAATATGCTTTTCTTAATTTAATTTAAAATAAAGCACCGAACTCTTTTTAAAGACGTCGTCGATTTCTCGAGTTAAAGAATTATCTTTATATTTTATAAGCTTAAGGTAAGCTATAAAGTTAACTCTTTTAAATAATACCGTTAAAAAAAGAGTTTTATTATTACTCGACTTAAGTCGAAGGCGGTCGGCTTAAGTAATTTATATAAATAATACTTTTTCTTTAATTAATATATTAATTTCTTGCTCGATTTAAAATAAGCCTTTTATTTTAGCGTATATTTATTAAAAGATTATATATTTTCCGTATTAAAAGTATTTTTTTTTTTTATAAAAGTTCTAGTTTTTTATTTAAAGTATTTAAATAAAGCCGTTAAAAACTTTATAATTATTTATTGCTTCGTAATAATTTTCTTTTATATATAAGCTCGACTAACTTCTTTAAAAGCTCGAAAGAATTATTAAAATTAAAATTTAAAAACATTTTCCGTAATATATTTAAAATTATTAAATATCTTCTTTAAGTTTTAAAAAGTATAATAATATTACTTAAGGTCGAACGTTTAATATTTTCTTATAATTTCCTTAATTAACTCTTAATAAATAATATTAAAGAAGTCGGGGAGTTATTCGATGTTTTGGCTTACTTTAAGAGTGCAATAGTTTACGACGTATTATTTCTTTTCGGCGTTATCCGTAATGCCTCGAGCTATAAAGAGCTACTTTAAGGTCTTAAAGAACTTAATAGTATTATTTTTATTAAAGTATAAATAGCTAAAGGTACTTAAGATTAATATAGTTTAAGTTATTATAAAATAAAGAAGTCCTTTAATAAAGTCCGTAATAAGTCGTACGGCTTAAGATATAAGCTATTAAGACGCTATATTATTAAAAGTAAATTTATAATAGTAATTATTTAAAGCCTCGTTTACTTTATATAATATAAATGTTTTAATAAGTTTATATTATCTTAGCGTAAGTCGTATTAATTAAAAAGCTTAAGCGGAAGTAGCTTAAGCCTAAAGCGGTATTATATAGCTTGTATTAACGGAGTTAAGTCCCTCTTATTTTAGAAGCGAATATAGCGTGGCTTAAAAGTATATAAGTTAAGTGAGTATTATATAAGCCGGTAAAACTTGAGAGGCGGCTTAAGCTCTTGTACCGGAGCTTTTTAAATAATTACTGCCTTAGTTATAATTAAATATATTTTATCGTAAGTTATTATTATTACTTTTATTTCTTTTTTTCTCCTTCTTATAATTGGAGCATTATTTATAAGTATTCTTAGTAGTTATAATAAAGTAAAATTAATAATTCCAGTAATGTTAAGCTTTATTAAAAGCCTAATAAGCACGAAGGTAAAAGAGTTTATAAAGCTAGTTTTAATAATAAAGTAATTTATAATCGAGGTCGCAGAACTTCCTCGGGTTATAAAGAAGTTATTAGTAAGTCGTTTAAGCTCCTTGACCTTTAAGTTGCCGCTAAAAGCGTTATTTTTAATATTGTTTTCGAATATAATTAATTTTTCTTAAAAAAATTAGTAATTTATTAAAAAATAAATACCCTTAATATTATTAATAAAAAAAGTAAAAAAATATAATATATTATATTAAAAAAAGAAGAAAGTATAAGCTCGAGAAAATAAAAGAAATATATAAATAAAATATTAAATTAAAAAGCTTATAATTTTAGGCTTTTTTTCGAGGTAATAAAGCCCGAAAGACGTCGAAGTTTAAGCCTTTTGTTTTTATAATAAATAAACGTATAAGCTTAAGTAAAGGAAATAAATTTTATTAAATATTAAAACTTTATTATTATTAAAGTTAATCTCGGCGTAAAATGACTTAAGATTAAAACTAATTAAAAAGGCATAAAGTAAAACTCCGTATACTCTTTTATTAAGCTTTGTCTCGCTAGCCTAAAGTAAGCTTTTAGCGAAAAAAGAAAAAAAAAGAGTAATAAATACGCTTATTAAAAATGTAATTAATATTAAAATTTGCCGAATTTATTTTAAATAATTTACTTTTCGTTTTCTAAAGTATTAAATATATTTTAATATTAATTAAGGCGTTTTTAATAACGTAATCCAGCTATTTTCGGTCCGATCTTTTTAATATCGATGCTCTACGTATTAAAGCTGGCTTTTTTAATAATCTAAATACTTTTATATTAAAGATAAGTGGTTTTTCTTTAGACTTTTTATATTTTTCGTTATATTATAAGAGGCTGTCGAGGTGCCGTATTTAGTTTTATTTTAAAAGCTAAGAAATCTTTAAGTAAATAAGTTTATATTAATTCGAGCACTTGTCGGTTTCGGTCTTTATAATTAATATAAAGGGCTTTTAAGCTTTTTTACGTACTTTATTTTAGCTTTTCTATTTATTTTTTACGTAAATTATTAAAATATATATAAAAAAAAACTAAATATATAATAAAAAGGTAATAAAGTAAGTACCGAAAGGTAAACGTAAGAAATACTCATTTAATAAATATTAGAAATATTATATATTTAAGGAGTATAATTTATTAAGAGAGAGGAAAAGTTATAATAGTAAAAATCGTTATTATTCTTTAAGGATATTATTGCCCTAAAGGCTATCTTAAATACAGCAAGAGGCAGCTCAATCACGTGACAAATGGACCTCTGAGGTCAACCCCACCACAGTATCTCTTCTTTTCCCTTTTTAAATATAACGAATTTCAGTCGCTTATAATAATTAACTTATTCACTAAAGAATAATAAGAAGATTCCATAAAAAGTCGTTAAAGTATTATCGGCGCTTTTATTCGATATAATAACTGTTAAGATAAGAAGAAAGGGAACTGCTTAAGACTGATTTCGTCGTTATTTAAAATCGACCTGTTAAAGGAATAAGAGTAAAAAGAAAAGAAGATAAAAGTAAAAGGCAAACTTAACTGAGTTAATAAGGAAGATGCTTCGATTAGTTCCTTTTTACTTCTTATCTTACTTTAAGCCTGCCGAAAAGTGAAAAAACCGCTTTTTAATTTCTTTTCCGCTTTTAATCTTATATATTCTTATCTTTTTAGTATACTTTTAATATATTTCCTTCTGTTTTTAATAATAATAAGAGATTAAGAGAATTTGTAGAAGACTCGTTAAAGTAAGAGTATAAATAAAAAACGGGGTCGTTAAAAACACGTTAGCTT
The DNA here is from genome assembly GCA_020746875.1 of Rhexocercosporidium sp. MPI-PUGE-AT-0058. Lineage (NCBI taxonomy): Eukaryota > Fungi > Ascomycota > Leotiomycetes > Helotiales > Rhexocercosporidium > Rhexocercosporidium sp. MPI-PUGE-AT-0058. Next base: position 2,684,994 of record JAGTJL010000005.1, on the reverse strand, counting down.
AAGGTATAAAGAAATTCGACGAATTCGACGCGTTATAGGATTCGATCTCTGTTTTTTTTTAAAAAAAATATAGTCTTTGTATTATAAGAAAAGGAGTCGGGAACTTACTTAAAGTAATAATTATAAATTGATCTGTTTTAGAAAAATCACGTTAATCTCGCTGAAACTGAAGTTTAATTAGAGGCGATGTTGAAGAAGGTAAGTTTATATAATAAGAATAATACGACAGGTATTAAGAAGTATAGAAAAACAGGTACGAGTGCAAAAAAAAACGCGTAAGGTCTTCTCTAGAGTATTATAGTAAAGAGTAGTAGAGTTATTAAAAAAGAAAGAAAGAAAGGAAAGAGAATAGTAAGGTAGAAAACGATTATTTAAAGGTGTTAAGCGAGACAATTATTTGCTTCTAAAGGTAAGGTGCAAGTTACCTAATATCTACTTGTCTTTACTTAAACAACTTTCTCTTTTTATATATAAAGCTTTAAAGCTGTAATACTAGTTCTTACTTCTTTACTCGAGGGCGAGCATAAGTTTTCTAAGGGAGGGACGTATATAGTAGGGTTAACCTCAGGCGCTTAATTGTTATATAATCGGACTGCCCCTCACTGTATTTAAGATAGCTTTTAAAGTAATATCCTTTAAGGAAAAATAACGATTTTATTATTATAATTTTTCCTTCTTATTTAAACTATACTCTTCCCTTCCTTTAATAACCTGTGCTTTTCAGATATATAATCTTTAGTACTCGTTAAATAGGTATTTCCTACGACTACCCTCCGGCACTTGCTCTGCTACCCTCATGTTGTGTGTTTGGTGTTTTCCCTTCCACAATACCACAACGCTTGAGAAAATAATATAATTAAAGTTACGCAGATGTTTATTAACTATTTTTAATTCTATATTTTTAATTTCAAACGATTTTATTGAGTAGTTATTAAATAATTAATATTTAAAAGTAGACGTGGTTTGCGCTAATACAGCGGGCATTAAGTGTGGGCGGGCATTGACTGTGGAATTCGGTTACCCCGCCGCTAACAGCACCAGCAAAACACTAAAACCACCACCAAGCCCAAGCCAAGCGCGGACGAGTACGAGGAGAGTACGAGCCAAACGAGGCGGTATCAAATGCAGAGTGGCTCGCGTAGCCACTCGTCCTCTTTGCACCGCCCACCTAAGCAGGGAGGCAACAGTCGCATCACTCGAAGCCGCGTTGTGGTGCTGCTTGCTATGGTGAGTTGAGGTGAGTAGGCTGTTGCAACGTACCGTTGCATAGTTGTCCCACGCTTCTCATCCCACGGCAACTAATCATCAATACCTACGGCTCGTTCCCTTCGCATTCGCAAATGTGCAGCAGCAGCAGCCAAGTCTTGGGAGTGGAGCACTTTTCTCGCATTCGTGTTTATTCCTTCTAGAAGGTTTCTAAATCCGGCGATAGAATCCCCACTTCTGCAATTGCTCAGGGTTGGCACAGGTGAGTGCCGGTTATTCAGCCTTTAGTTCCCAGGCGTTGTGTGTCCCACCCTACGGAGGTGATATCGGCCTAAAAATTCTTCAACGGCCAATGAGCATCTTAAAAGGAGCGAAAATATCTGCAGCCGTAACTCTTCCTCTCTCCTCTCTCTGCGAGTCAGTCTGTCAACGGGGGCTTGCTTCTGCCATCGGAAGATCCGGCCTGGTATGACTCTTTGGGACAGTTTTGAAACGTATAGCGGTTAGCTTCATCTTCCACGGAATTAATCTATAATCTCTGAGCCCGAGGGCCGTGTGCTCGTAATCAGGGCATTCCGTCCCTCCAGTCCATCGCTCCATAGCAGTCGCATCTGGGAGTCAATCGTCCCCGAGCAGCCACAGTCGGACTTTGGTCGTTCTCCGGTGGACTTAACCTTCCCCGATTCCCAAGTATCCCTTTCTATTGGTGCGAAGACGGATGGAGGCTTTGCACGGCTGCGCTACGATGAGCCTTCAACAGGACGATGATGCCTGGGAGAGCGGGTGGGAAGCTGTGCATGTTGGATATAGATATATATATTTCTGTCTCTGCATTTTAGAAGTTATGTCTAGTCATATAGTTCAGCATCTTCATAATCATTTTCAATATCAGACTTGTTAACAAAGAAGTCCCTAACCTTGTCCAGATAGAATACTACTTTTACAGTCTCCTAGTGCGAAGCGATACCCCCCTACAGCTAATATGGGTCAACATTATGTAGCGATAAATTGCACTTCGGTGTCCCTGCCAGACTGCTCTATTGAGGACACAGTCTACGGCTACAGACCAAATCTCGGTGCAAACTCTTTTTTTACCGTCATCTTCTCCATCCTCGCCATCGTTCATTTTGGAACAGCCATACGGTGGAAGACATGGTTCTTCGGCATTGCCATTTTCTGCGGTTGCGTTGGAGAGGCTATCGGTTATGGAGGACGAATCATAATGAACGCAAACCCAGTATGTATTCCACTTCTGCTCTGTCCAAGGCAACCTCATCCCTCAACCCATCCTTCCTTATTCCCCGGATTCCTTCTCCTCCCAGATCTACCCCAGAATATCTCAAAGCCAGAGCTAACCAGCCCACCCCCTCCTCAGTACGACGGCACTGGCTTCTCCATCCAAATCTCCTGCCTCATCTTCTCCCCGGCCTTCTTCGCCGCCGCCATCTACCTCACCCTAAAGCACATCGTGCTCACCTTCGGGTCTAGCAAATCCCGCATCCCTGCCCGCATGTACGCCTGGATCTTCATCTCATGCGACATCATCTCGCTGCTCCTTCAAGCCATCGGCGGCGGCATGGCCGGGTCGGCCGACGGCGACGACAAGAAGCTCGATCTGGGCACGAATCTTATGATCGCAGGTATCGTGTTCCAGGTTGCCACGCTGATTATTTTCGCGGGCTTGGTGGTTGATTATGTAGTGCGTACTCGAGCTGATTGGGAGAATGTCTCAGAGAGTGTGAAGGCCGTGGCGGCGACGAAGAATTTCAAGAGGTTTTCGTGGGCGGTAACGGTGGCGTTTGTGGGTGTCTTTGCAAGATCGGTGTATCGTATTGCGGAGATGGCTACGGGTTGGGCTACGCCAATTATGAGGGATGAGCCTGGTTTTATTGTTATGGAGGGATTGTGAGTGATTCTTTTCCGTGCCGGTGTTGGTTAGATAAGAGGAGATTGTGGAGACTAACAGATCTCTCTGCAGTATGATCCTCATCTCGGTCCTTACGCTGACTGTCTTTCACCCCGGATATTGTTTCTCACAGCTGTCGAGCCAGAAGAATACGGGGGCCGCGAATTCGTCGTCTTCTGAAAGCGGTCTTGAGAAGGGCCAGAACTCTGGACATGTACCTTCGATCGATGCTTAGGATGAGCATAGTCTTTGAAGACGTCTAGTGTCTCTTTTGTTGTACTCTTGTACATGGAGTAAGAAGATCGTTAGATCGTAGATTGGAGGGAAATCGTTTGGTGTTGAATATACAGGTTATGCTCGCAATCAATTCATTAAATTTTAATCAAAAAGGCATTGTTTTTCAAGAAAGAGAGACTGTTCAGTGCGCCGCCGCTGTAGTAGACTGTAGTGGCAGGCATCAATTTACCAAATTATTCATGCGAGTAATAGTCGGTTCCCCTCTGTGAGGCTGCGAGCTCTCGCTTACAGTCGGTGAAAGCAAGTGTCACGCGAAAGCAAGTGTTACGCCAGAGATAGCCGAGGCTAAAATTTATATAGAAATCCTCACTAAAACGCGTCTTTTCTCTATCGCGACTGTGACTCCTTGCACTTAATTACATTAATTTTATGACTTTTGCATATTATAGAGTACCTTAAGAGTAACTTTTATTAAATCCACGTAATAAAATCGGATTACAATCGAGCTTTTAATGAGGCACGGCAATAGGCAATTGAACATGTAGAGGAACGACTTAGCGTGTCTGCCCGTATATATTTTGTTAAGGAAGAGGCATTAAGGCAATCTCTATATTGTGGAAAGAAGCCTAAGTAAAGGAATTAATAAGGAGGACTTAATTATTATAATGGAAATAATAAGATCCTCTCGCCCTAACAGGAAGAGGCCATTCAACAATACTATTACGAACAATAGTAAGTCGGCTTAAGCGTAACACATGAGATGGTTTTAGGTGCAATTATATACTTAAGAGCGGTACATTCCTTAATTTAATGTAATTAATTATTGCTGACTTTAATAAAGCAAATGAATCCTCCTTTACCTTCTCCGTCGAAACGTTAGTTTACCTTTTGGCTGAAAAAGAATCCTTACCTTTATACGATTTATATTAAACCAATTGCATACGCACGAGTAGATTCTTATATTGAAAAAGACGTAAAGGATTAGTTTAAAGAGCTAGAAATAGTAATAAAAGAATACGAAATCGATAGGGGCAAAAAGCTATTAAATATAGACGAATCTGGTGTGAGAGTTGGTTGTCCTTTTAGAGAAAGAGTTATTGTCCCTATCGATGTGAAAGGGCTTTATACTTTTAGTCCTGAAAACCGTAAATTTATAAAGATTATTGAGACAGTACGTGCGAACGGCCGGAAAACCTTCCCTTTATATATTATTGCGCTAGGGAAGAAGATAATGAATAAATGGATTTATAATAACTTAAATGGAGACGAGCGCATCGATTACTTTGACATTAGTTATATTAATAATCGAATCATTATAGATTACGCTAATCACTTGATTTAATACTCTTACGCCGGTTTAAATAAGCCGCGGAAACTCTTACTTTGTGATGGCCACGAGTCATATCGATTCGATCCATTCGTTCTTACATCTGCAAAAAATTTCGCGGACGCCCAGAAATCGGATCCGCCATTTTCGCCATTTTCGCCATTTTCGCCAAAAGGCCGCCTTTAACGCCTAAAGCCGCGTTTTTAAATTTTAATTGGTCGCTGGTGTTAAAAGCGCCAGTTATTTTAATAAACGCTAAGCCTAATTAAGTAATTTTTTATAAATATAATTTAAACGCTAAAATATTATAATTTTTTTAAAAAATATCTTGGCGTTTTTTAACTAACCGAATCCGGTTAGATTAGCGTTAATTTTAAGTTTCGCTTATATTTCGTCGAGCACGTCCTAAAAACTAGTCTCGCTAAAGCTCTTACGCTATGAATATCCACGCTAAAAAAATTATAATAAGAAAATCGTTCGTTTCGGGTAAATTATATGCGCACGCTAGCCGGCCCTAGCCCTAATCGGGCGTTATAAGAGGCATATTTATTATTATTATATTATAACTGTTATTAATATATTATTAATATTACTAATACATTTACAAATCTTATTAATATATTAAATAAAATAAAATAATAAGGCCCTACTTTTAAAAGTGGGGTTATAATACGCTAGTCTATTTCGGCGCTTTCGGCGCTTTCGGCGCGCTTTTAATTTACTATAGTGAGAAACTGTCCCCAAAATTTTCGACATGCAACTTTAGCTCCAAAAGCGCCAGTTTGGCGCTTTTGGCGCCGTTGGCGGACGTCCGCTTCTCGATTTTTTTGCAGATGTAAGTTAGTAGAGAATCATATTAAAGTATTCTGGTTCCCCTTACATCTTACGCATATTCTTTAACCTCTCGATGTCGGCATCTTCCGTCCTTAGAAGCATTTCTATAACTTGTGTATTTAAGCCGCCTTACTGTTACGATTCCCTAAGCCTCGTATTCTAACCGAGCGAGCTCGGCATCGCTCGTAGCATTGCCTTGGCATGGCAACCATGGCGCTAGGCCTAATCGGGAAAGGCTAGGGGGACCCTTTGTGTATTTATACTAGAGCTCCCTCTTACAGAGAGCTCTCCTTTTCTCCTTGTCTTTTCTTCTTGATTCTGAGCGTAGCTTTAGGCCCAAATACAAAGCTATCTCCTGCACCGTATCAGCCTCTGGCAAGCCGTAACACTTACATAATCTCGACTTTAAGTATATTATTACTTCGTTTTTCCGAGATCTTATTAAAATTAAAAAGGACGCAATGAAGATATATATAATTTAAAACGCTTTTAAGACCTCTGGAATGTGGCTACACTCGCTGAAAGCCGGCCTGCAAAAGATGCGGTCTTATGGTAAAAGAAAGAGATCGATTCAAAAGGTAGAAAATGAAAATCAGGACTTGGACCTTCTAGATTACCTCTTTTACGGCCAGATAAGCTATAGAAAACGACATTCGCTATCCAATCGTTCATTAGAAGGGACCTTATTTAATTCTCTAATAATTCCAAGGAGCTCTTTTAAGAGATTATGGTTAACACTGCGGTAAGCCTCCATAAGGCACATTTTACGATAGTTAAATATGCGATACTTTAAGAGAAGATTAAAGTAGACAATCTCCGTAAGAAGACATCACGACGAAGTATTTATAAAGGAGGTTCTTTAGCAACTATAGGCGATTTGAGGCAAAGGATACGTATACGTAATGAAGTAGAGCGGGGGGAAGCTTTGCGTAAAGCTCGTAAAGCTCTTTAGTAAGCCATTAACCGATTAACTAAAGCTTTACGTGTTGCTAGGGTTTAAGCTAGGAAAGATAATAAAGAACGAAAGAAAAGACTAAAGAAATGTAAGGCAAATGGTACACTTCCAGCAATAACGTCCCACCCCACCATTCCGCCCGCCCCCCCTATTCCGCCTACCTCGCGTAATATCAGCACTCTTTATTTAATACTTAATAATTTTATTCTACGTCAACTTCTATATAAGATTTTATAGAGTTAAAATCTCCTTTTAATTCTGGTTTTATAAATGTAATTTAACGATCCTTAGCCGCAATTTGAGCCGCCTAAATAGTACGTGTTATCGTAAACTTAGAATTTAAGCTAGTTTAAACTTTTTTCCTTTTCCTTGGCTTTAATTACTTTAATCACTCTTTTAACTCTTTAATTCTTATATTTGCCTTTCTTAATTCGTAATCCTTTTTATTAAATCCTTTTATAATCTTCCTAAAGAGTAAACGCTACGTCGGATGTTAATTATGTGATTCGCTTACTAAAGTGCGTATTTATAAACGAAGATCTTTCGCAGCTTTAGGAGTTTATAACTAAATAAAAGTGCTAAAAGGCTCGGGAGGTGGTATTGTTACTCTCTAAGACTTTTAAAGAGTTGGGGCTATCGATTTATTATTATTTTCTAGTAATAACGGGCTCATTAAGGGTTTCGCCAAAGATACCGGCTATAATTCACTAGTTCTCTACCTAAATTTAATATTAAAAGGAGTGATAGTATCTTGGCGTGCTTTTTAATAGCAAAGAAAGAAATTGCGCTTACTAATTAGCGTGTAATTAATTAAAGAACTTAATTTATATAATTCCTTTCGATAAGCACGCTTTAGCGTAAAGAAAACCGTCAAATTTAAGGGTTATAAGACGTGTAACGTATATACGGGTAAATATAATAAAAATATATTGTTTTTAAGGCACTTCTAAAGGAATTCCGTAGTCTTATAGCTCTCGTGGCCGTCTAAAATAAGGAGTCTTACTAAATGATTACGTAGATCCGTCTAAGGGATAAATACTTTTACTAGCTATTTAAGAGCCGTTTCGTTAGTCGTCTATTTATTATCAGTTGCAATAAAGTGCTAGTTGTTAAATACGTCTAATTAAGACGGAAATTATTGTTATTGCACCGATTTTCCCTTATAAATTACAAGAGGTTATATAGAGACCCTTATTATAGAGATGCACTTAATGATTAACGTCTAAGTACGTGAGCCAGGCTGTTTTCCTTGAATTTTACGCTTTTTAGCGTGTCTTACAATAAAACCATTTAAACCATAACCTTTTATAATGCCAGTCTCGTTTATATTCTATCGTTGACTCGCTGGAATAGCCTTAATAATTGGAATCTCTAATTTTTAAAACTAAGGCTTAATAACATCGGAATAAGCGCCATTAACACGTATAAAATTGACGTATATTTGCTTCTTCGTCTTTAAAATAGGATTTCGTGCCAAAAACCTAAAAATCTAGTGTTTTTTAAGTAGTAAATAATCTCCTTAAAGAGCTAGAAGACGTTCTCCAAAAACCTTAATCTGTGCATACGTAACTCTACGACTAAGAGACTCTTGAGTTAAAACCTAATTAGTTAATCGACTTTCTATTAAGGTAAGTAGCCTTTATAAGTAATTAGCGGCTTCTTTATAAGATAACGTCGTTGTGTTGCGGCCACAAAGGGTAGACCTTAAAACACTTTATTTAAGCAATGCCTTCCGCAATGACTTGCCGTTTGCGATTTCTATAAGCGTATATATAATGTTATACTCGGTATATTAAAGCTTTATAATGAGGACAAATCGCATTTTAAATTTGAAAAGAATTAATTAAAGAATTAAAGAGTAATTAATTATTTAAGTTAGTAGGTAGATATGGCGGTGAGTTAAGCGAGGTGGGCGGAATGGGGGGGTGGGCGGAATGGTGGGGTGGGACGTTAATTGTAGGATTAAAGACCACCACCCTCCGGCAAAGCTGCGCCTCCAGGTGGGGCATACTAAAAAGCAAAGACACATTAAAAAACAAGATTTTTAGTAGTAAAATAACTACTTTTAATATACTATAACTCACAACTATATAAACTATAAGAAATCAAGGTATCCTTATATACTTATTTTTAAATTAATAAGCTTTTGCTTTATTACTACTTTATAAGAGCTTTATAAACGTAATAATGCGCCGACAGCTTCTTTTCTATTATAAATAATCTAAATTTTTATCACTTCCTTTTAAAGTAAAAAGTATTTTTGTGAAATCGAGCTTCTACTTAATAAAATCATTAATAACCTCACGAATTAGACTACTTATAATCTCTTATATCTCACCCTTATGTTTCACGTGCCATTCGAGAGGCTTTTAAAACTCTTTACTAAAGGCGCTCCCCCGAGTGCGAAGACTAGCACGAGTTATAGCCTCCTTAAGCTCTTAAACAGCTGCTTTCGTAGCATTTTTACGTAAGATTTGCTGCTCTCGATCTTCTATTTATATAGCTACCTTTTGTAGATAAAGCTGCTCTTTTACCGTTGCTTAAGTAGCTTTCTTTTCCTTTAAAGCTTTCGCACGAAGCTCTCGTTGCTTTACTATATTAACCACGTCTCTTTCGCTCTCTTAAAGCCATTCCTGTGTTTTTCGCTCTTGTATTTGTGCTCTTGCGTCACCGAATCGTATTGCGCCACTCTTTTGAACGTGTCGAGCGCTCTCAACTCGTAAAGCTGCCTTTTGTTTCGAGTAGTTGAGCCGCTCAAGTTTGTAAGCTTTAATTAAGTATATTTCCGCCGCCTTTCGAGCTGTATATTCGTGATATGCGTGTAAAGAAGATGAATATAAAAGAGTAAGAGATTAGAGAGCATCGATATAGTCGGTGATTCGTCTTTTAAGATAAGCTTTGTGTGTCAGTCGAGTTTGGCTTATAGAAGGCTATTGAAATAATCGTAAAAGAGGGGTTTGCGAGGTAGAGGTTTGAGTCGAAGATGAGGTCGTCGATTGCGCTATAAGAAATGTTAAATAGCTATTAAACTTCTTTATAGACTCGAAAACAACCTCTAGATTAAAAGGAAAATGACTTGCTTTTTCCCACGCGTGGTAAATCGTTTGCTTTCGCATAGTTTGGGTATAAATCGCGTTCTAAGCCGTAAAGAAATCAACCTTATCGAATGTAACATTTCTAAATCGAATCGAGCTGTATACTTCGTTTTAGTAGTGCGCTTTTATAAGAGAGAATACGCCAACGTCGAGAGGTTATAAAAAGTGAGTTAAGTGCGACGGAAGAAGGAAAAGCATAATTCGGTGCCTCTAGGCGTACCACTTGAAGTAGTCAGAGAAGTGAGAACTATAGCCATTTATTATTAATAATCTCCAGCGCTTGCCGATATCTCTACTTATACGCCTCTCGAAATGCTCGATCCATCGATAGGTATTAATATCGTTGGTAAAACCGGTAGGAGTCGCAACGAGTATTATATCGTCGGAGATTTTGTTATCGAAGAGATTCTTTACTATTACTTCGCCTTTAAGTATTAAATACGACTTAATATTCTCTTTAGCTGCGGAAACATATTTTAAAGAGGTAATCGACTCTCTATTATTAAGATCTGCGAGATATACAGCTTTTAAGTCTGCAGGAACGATCACAGTTCGACCTGTTAAACAGCCTATTCGGAAGCCGATTTCATCGAAGTTCCACATGTCCTTTTGCTGAATATCGAGCTCTTCGAGGATTGCTTTGAAGTCGTCGAAATAGCGCTAAATCTCCTCTTTTTGATGAGTAGCCTTACGTTCCGCAGAGAGAGTCTTTCCTCGAAGGCTCTTGAATAGAGCTTTATTCTTCTTTAAATACCGTCTCCCTTACTCCTTCGAGACCTTAGGCTGATCTCTTATACTGAGAATCGAATTCGCAGCGACGACAATATCTTTCTTCCTAGGGGCAATCCAATTCGTACTAAAAACTATATATATTTCTTTAATCCTTCGTCTTTCTCTTTCGTTAACCTTGTATTATGGCCCCTTCGATTCAGCGCCGACTTTCTATTAAAACGATTATATAAGGTATTATATTTGATAAGGTGCTTGCGGGCAAGCTTTGCCAGCGTTGGTTTTGGCTCCGGCGCGTCGTAATACTCTTGGAGGGCTTTAGTTATTCGCAATTCCTGGGCATAATCAAATGAAGGCATTTTGAATTAAATCACAAGTTAAAGAATTTAAGGTTATTGATTGCATTGGAGTTGTATGGTATTACTATACAATTCTAATGTAAAATCTTGCTTTTTGGTGAGGTTCTTGCTTTTTAGTGTGCCCCACCTGGAGGCGCAGCTTTGCCGGAGGGTGGTGGTCTTTAATCCCACAATTATGTAAAGAGTTCTGATGTTGAATTAGATGTAGGCTTAATTGACTTAATTGCACAAAATGCAGATTTTGTATCGATTTAATAGTTTTAAAAAACAGGTTAATAGAGGATTATTTGCGGTATCTGATTTTAGTAGGGTTTATAGTAAAATTTTGATAAGGAAAATAAATCCTAGCGTGACACTTGCTTTCACCGACTGTAAGCGAGAGCTCGCAGCCTCACAGAGGGGAACCGACTATTATACGAACAAATAGCGGGCTGCAATACGACGGATTCCTTGAAAGCGGGGTTCATAGACTCGGTCGTCTATGCACGATGAAATCAGACGCATTTCCACGTTACAAAAATTGACCGTTAAAGGATTATCTTTTGGTTGCTCCACGGACTCGGAGGCATCTCCAATACAAGATAGTTCTCTTCTTCTCTATTAACTTACTTCCCTATCTTACAGACTCTTTCATGACATCAATTTTTAAGCAGAGATTTTAACACCAGTCCTCAACATCATTTCTTACTCATACAAGTTCATTCCGCCCATCCACCATTCCACACCCCGTCTACTTTTCCTTTCTTGTCTCCTTGCTCTTGGTGTCATCGTCCCTAAGCAGCTTCGCCGCAACCAGCGACCCGCCGAAGAAGACAATATTCCCTACGAAATCCGCCCCTACTCCGTATCAAAATGTGTTCACGCATTGAAAATGAGGTACTTACAAAGCCACCTCGAAAAGACACCCCGCCCCGGACCCCCCAAAAACCAGACATTAAACCCCAAATATGGCACCATTGCAAGTCCAAAACATGTGAAGCTTTTGACCGTCATATCTGAGACGCCGAGCAGGAGACCGACCGTCATGGCTTGGGCGCCGAAACATTGCATTAGGAGTTGAGTTGTGTAGGCTTGGTTGAAGAAAGCGGGGGCGAGGGAGAGGCGGAGGAAGGGGCGGGAAAGAGGAGGCAGCTGGGGTTATTAGTAGAAATTGGAGAGAAGATGAAGGGGGACTAAGGAAGAGGACGAGGGGGAACGTACCATGCGCCGGCGCTTGTGTAGGCCGTTGCCATTGCTACTTGGATTCTGCGGACTGTTTCACGGTTTTGAGGGGTCGTCATTTTGATGGTTGATTGGATCCGATACACTGGTTTTGTTTCAATGAGGATTTGGGGCGGGGGGGGGGGGGGGGCGATGTGCCTGTTGTATTTATGCGTCATTCGGCCAGAAGTCCAGCCTCGGGAAAGTTCGGGTCGCACAAACGCAATATGGTGCGTGACGCTCATGCAAGTTACGGGAACTGGTTGCGCGGTCGGCCTCCGAATCGTTACCTCAGTCCCCAACTGTCCATATGCAATCGCAAAGACTAGCGCTTCAATGACCCACCGCCCTCTAATTATTCCGACCACCTTCGGCCGTTTGAAACCCATTAGCAATACGGAGTATAAACCGAGATCTTACCTCTCCTCCTTCCAGTTGACAAGGCCCACGTCAAGCAAAACTAAACATCTAGAAATCTGGGCGGCAACGCTCGGTGCCCAAAGACGACGGTATCTCGCATGTCGCATATGGGAAGTCAGTTGGCTTTCTAGCCACGGATACCGTGGCGAGCGAGAAAGCGGTCAGTTGCTAGTGCGCAGATATGATTCATGCTGGAGATGTGTTTCCGAAGGCAGGAGAAGGCCAGATGCAAAGTGAAAGTTATGTCCAATTGGAAGATCGTGTTTGGCATCCTACGCCCAAACACTTTCTTTCGTTCTGTGCAACTTGAAGATATATTCGCTTTTGAGATGCATCCTACTTTCGGGAGGGAGTGGAAATTCTGCAATGGGAATAAGTGGAGAAAGAAACATAAAAATGCTGAGCGAAGCTGAAGTGTCCGGCTACACACGATGCCCAGAAGCTAATCCACACCTTACACGGTCCTCGAAAGTCGTTTCAATTCCTGTTCGCGGTACCTTCCACCTGAAATTCTTGTATCCAGTCGTTCATTCCCTCCCATTCCATCTCACCGTCTAGTCCTCCCACGTCGATCCCCAGATCAACTAAAGCTGAGTCCTCAAGCAGCCAGGGTGTTTCATTCAAGTCCGGAATTCCTTGCGCCTGCTGAAGCCAATTTGATTGGTATAGACTGGAATCAAGAAGGGTTGCACGTTGCTCCACAAATGATGGTTTCCGTTCTGAGCCGTGAGATGGATACATGGGGGGGGTATCAGCTGGTATAGAGAATGCTGTGTAAGTTTTTCCCATATATATGGACTCTTGTTCAGATTCGGCTTCTCTTGCCTTCTCCAAGTCAAGCTTTCTTTTTCGTCTTGCCATTGCAATCAATTTCCTCATCGGAGCCCAGAGAACTTCGGGTGCACCATGCTTCTGCTTCTCAACCCAGTTCATGAACACCGAGTCAAGCACTTTCCATGCATAGGCGACGCTCTCATCCGGCTCACGGATGCATAGTTCACCCAGGAGATAAGCGATCGCGTGCCATTGTACAAACATTCGAAGATACCAGTGCCAGTGCTTCGTGCTCTCGACCTCGAGGTTACGACGATACTCAACAGTCTTGATACTTGCAAACCACATCCTGTCGCTCGTCTCCTTCGGTATCGACTCTCGTGGTTTAGATTGAGCAAGGGGAAGGAATACCATGAGCTGCATCTTGAAGGTAATCAGCATGCACATATTGGCTGTAACCCAAGCAATTGGGCTATCGTCAGTGCAGTATTTGAGATACTTCTCTGGGAGCATTTCTTGAAAGTCTTGGATTATCCTTTCCATCTCTGGGATCGTCATGGCAGGGCTTGGAGAAACATATGGCCCCAGTCTAGGCCGGGAGAATTGGACCGCGAGCAAGGTCGAGAATACGTCGCAGACGAGGAGCGAGACTGTCATTTCAGTGAGGCCTTGGCGTGGCTGAGGAAGCTCTATAGCTCCAGGGAGGATATCGGAATCATTGATGTTGAGAGGTACTTTCGTATCGAATGAGCCTTGAACTATGCTGGCATCGGTACCGTTTCTTTCCGAGTCCCGAAATTCGAGGATGCAAAGCTGCCACCATAGTCTCCGACGCATCTCAGCTTCAAAGGGAGGCATTCCGAGCTGGGTCCCGTCCCTGTGTAGTCCTTGGCCCTGGGCAACTCTGATAGCTGGTCGTGTCAACGTCCAGCCAGCTCGTGGATCATCAAGGCAGCGTGCACATGCTAGATATATGAAGAAAGCTTGTAGGGTGACCAATTCATCAGTATTGAGGAAGTCTGCTCGAGCTAGAGCTTGTTCAACTCCGAAGCAATATCGATCGAGGAGTACCTGCTTGTCTAGTCCAAAGTTAAACTTTGCATCTTCAGGAGTTTCACTAGAGACACAATAGTCAGAAAAGGATTGGCCAACAAAACTCGAAATGGGATTTGGTTTACCTGACAATGACAGCAAAGTATATTGCAAAAAGCAATGCTTCTTGGCTTGATGTGAGTGCATCAAACCCACTTTCTGCCTTTCTCATAAGCACTTCCACCGTTGGGATGTGTAAGACCTTGTGAAGCGGGTCGACGTTCTTCGTGAATGCTTTCAGATAGTATTGCAACTGAGAAGGCAGAGGATGAAGTGTTTTGAGGTTGACACTGGAAGACCCATACCGGAACACAAAGCTCAACGTATCGTTCTGCGTCAAGTCGGAAGTCGTTTCAGGGGAAAGAGAATCATCGTCAGAGCTATCGTCAGCCACCAGATTCCGGATATCGTCCACCTATTACTTGATCAGCCTCAATTGGACTAGACTTCGAGTTACAGAACAGCATACCTCTTCTCTTAGACGTGACCAGTAGCTGCGATTGAGGTAACGAGTCGTTCCTCCATCAGACAAGACTAGTGTCCCAAAACTCTCTTCAACCCGTGTTGCATCCCCAGGTGTGGATGTGTCTGACACAGTATGCTCTATCACAGCTCTTCCGAAAAGCGATCTATTTGAGGTGTTTCCATCAACACCCGCATCTTTCGAAACCATAGTTGGGATGTGGGGTATGTGCGGGGTATCAACGTGTCCACCGAGCGCCTTCACAGTGCCTGACCACGCAAGGGTTAGAATCAAGTTGGATTCAAGGTTCTCTCAGAGGCTCCCACTTGCCTTCAAGCTTCTTCAATCTACTCAATAACTCAGCCTCCCTTTTACTGTCTAAACCATTCATAGGGCGCCTCGAGGCCCGCTTTCGAGGGGCATACTCGCAGAGGGTGTGTGATCTGGCACAGTGCGCGCAGGGCGATATCCTGTCGCATTTCACCTTCCTCTTTCGACATGAGAGGCAACTGACCCTGTTGGTCGGAATTACGCAGGGGGGGCATTGGCTCCCAAACTCGGATTAGTGTCCGGACTCGCAGACGATTGAGTTGTGCTTGCCATAAAGATGACGTTAGGTCGGGGTAAGATTATCAGAGAAGCACCAGTGTCTGATAGAAATATGGTAGGTTAGGTAGTGCCAAGCTATTAGTGCCTTCGAAATTGCTTTCGAAGTGGCTTTGAATTGGGCTGAGAAGCTCAGAGAGTGCTTGCCTTCGAAATGCCTTGCCTTCGAAATGCCTTGCCTTCGAAATGCCTTGCCTTCGAAATGCCTTGCCTTCGAAATGAGTTGAGGAGTTCGGAGAAAGTTTTTCGACAAGAAGAGGGGACGCGGGCTTTCGGCCTTTCCTTTCTCCGTCCTACTGGGATAGCCTTAGCAACATCTGCCGACAATATGAGGTCTGGGCTAATACCGATGCGAGTGGGACGTTTAATGATAAGTTGGCCGCGGACGCGAATCGACGCATGGAGCAGGCGGGCGTGCACTTGATGGGTATGTTTGGGATTGCGATGGATTTGATGCGGAATTGGAGAAATACGGTGAGCTATTCTCTGCTTTTATGTCGTGAATAAGGAGAGTCGAGCGAGTTGTGTCATACTTCTGAATGTGTCATAACCCGAAACGTGCCTTCCGCTTTGTACTCTTATGGTGAGGGATTTGCTGACTCTGGAATGATATAGCCGGGCTCAAAGAAGGTGCTGCCTTTCTTGGATACCTATCTAGTGCCGTATAGTTTGGTGGCAAGGAGTCATGGGTATGCAGTTGGTAATGGGACGTTGATTCCAGGAGAGGCTGAGATTCTGTGAGGGGTCCTGATGGAGAGCTATGGGCGTTGAGTAGTCAGATAATAGGCAGAGTGAGAAATGGTCAAAAGTTAAGGAGATCTTTGTTACGTCTCAAAAGCAGGAATGCTATCATGTGACGGTCCTTTCCTGGGAACTGATTAACCATCCCAACACTTACTCACCAAGACATGCAACGAAAATGCCCTTGGCTTCTCTCTACTCAGATTAAAAAAACATATTCTAATTCGCCTTCAATCAATATTAGATGCTGGCTACTTAATAGCAGCCACCGTGCTCTTAATCCCCATCCTCTCCTTCTCCTTAAGAACCACCCCAAAATAGCTCTCCAAAATCTCAACTCTCTCCTCCTCACTCTCACACTCCTTCAAAACTTCCGTCTCTCCTTGCACCCGCCTCTTTAGCGTCTTCTCAAACAGCACCACAACCCCAACTATATCGTGCAACTCTTCATCCAATAGCATTTTAACGCAAATAAGCTGATAATTCAAGAAATCATCTCGGCGAGCTGAGATGGCGTATGCTATCATCTCGAAATCCTTTTGGAAGAACTCGGTTACCACGAACGAGTATTGCTTTTCCCATTCCGCAGACTTAGAGGTTCTATGAGAATAGATCCACGTTTCTTGCACGAGGGGATTCTCGTTTTGGTGGTACGTGAGTCTCACTTCCGCCTGCGTAGCGCCCCATTTCGAGATCGCTCCATCGATTAGAGCTAGCGGTCTCGTTGGGCCTCGAGAGCCAAAACCTACGTCTACCAAATAGATTGCTGTATCTATGATCACGAAATTTGCTTGGTGATTCCTGTTTCTCATGAGCTTGATCTTAAGACTAGTTTAGAGAGGATGTAGGATGCGCACCATCCATCGAACTCGGAGTCTCCCGAGGAATTATAGCCCCGCGCACCGGACTGCACGACCTCGAAACCTAATGTTTTTAGGATGAGAGCAAAGAGGATGTTGTGCTCCATGCAATAGCCTCCTCTGTGCCGATTGACGAGTTTCTCGAATAAGTCCTCTTTGTCGAGTGAGATGCTCGGGAATTTGGCATAGTGGAGACTTGTGTTCTCAAATGGTATGCTGGCGAGATGGTATTTCTGGAGGTTTGTGAGGTAGGTAAGGCTATCGGCGGTTTGGGCTATGATGGGGGAAATTTTATCCCCAAGAGTTGTTGTGGGCAAAGCATCTGGGAAGGCGATCCGTGAGAGATATGCGTCGACTTGAGTCAGTGTGTAAAGCGCTGTTTCGTTCTGGTGCATAGGCATTGCGGGCTGATCATGATTTCTCTTAATTGATGTTTGATAGGGAGAGTTGATACAGTGCAGGAAAGGAAGGTGACACTGCTGTCACATGCTGTGTGCCTTTGCCAAGCTTCTCTCAGCGGTGAGGAGCCACACCGTATCTCAGGGGGCTTAGACGATTCTTTGGTGAGAACCAGCGCACGGGCTAATTCTATTGGCTCACTTACTTCCACTTACGATTTAGCGTGGAGCTACTACCTAATGCGGTAACGCGCCTTGGTGTAGTTCGTGTAGTTTTAGTTCTGAAGTCGGAAGTGAAGGAGTTTGAAATATTTTGACTCACGCGGTGGCACAGATTTGTGGAATGGCAGAAGAATGAGACGGTCGCTAGCCAATTCTGTTTCTGCAAGGGCAGAGAGGGGTACGTCCAGGTACATCCGGGGCAGGGGTGCACAGCCACAGTAGTCCAGAAATGGACCTCGCTAAAAAATAATAACTCTTATATCCTCTAGACATTTCCTTTCCACCATCTTCTAGAATGTAATCGTCAGTGCGCTGCCTGTAATTCTGCGTGCTCTCGCTTATAGTCAGGGAAAGCGAGTGTCACAGGAAAGCAAGTGTTACAGCTCAGATTCCCCCGCACTACCTAATTTATATAATAATTAGGAATCTATACCGTTAATTATTATTAAAATTATATAAAATTAGCATTACGAGTTATAAAATTAATTAAGCTTGTATTAGACTCAATATTAGAGCTATTTAATACCTCAGGTATATCTTCGAGCTCTACTTCCGGCGCAGGGGAAGACTTTATTAAATTCTTATAATTAATAGCCTTTTTTATTATAAGCTTTATAAAGAATATAATCTCGTCGCCCTTAACTCCATTGACAGCTAATTAAGCTTAAATTACGGCGTAATAGAATTCGGGATAGCTTTAAAGCGTAAGAAAAAGAGCTTTTATAACGTTCGGAGCTTTATCAGGCTCTCTCGCAGGAATTAAGACATCAGCCGGAGCGAACTCTTCACGCGCTTTATAATTCTTTAATAACTCCTTATTTATTTAGTTGCTCTTCTTAGCTACGACTCTTATAACTCGAAGGCTTTCTTTTAACTTATTAATTACTTAAATAAGGTTACGTTAAGCTTTACGTAAAGCCTCCGTCTTTTTAATCTCTTTTCAAATGCGAATTCTTTATTATAAGTCATCGATATTACTTACGCCTCCACTTTTATATATACTCCGACAAGAAATCTTCTTGCGCTTACTGTCTTTCTTAATCTTTCACTATAAAGCCGCATGCTCGACCGTAATTAAGTAAGCTTTTTACAACTTAACTGCAGTATTTTATATTGTTTAAGAAAAGATATCACGAGAATTATCTGAAAACTATATAAAATCTCTATTAATAAACGAGTTAATAATAGATATTATATTTTATAATTTATAAAGCTTTAACGAAAGTAATAAAAGTAAATTTAATTCGTCCTTAATAAATTTTATATCTGTAATATTACGCTTCTTTTTATTATAAGACCGCATCTACTTTAAACCGGCTTAAATATTAAAAGGCTACATTCTTAATATAATAAAAGCGTTAATAATTATATATTATTATATAGCTTTTTAACGAATTCCCGTAAAATCACGGAAAAAGGAAGTAATAATATATTCGAAATCGAAAAATCTCAAGGCAGCGGCAATAGCTATTAAATAGTAATGCTTTTATAGCTAAAAGATGCCGATATTAAGAGATTATAAAATATACGGAAAATGATTAAGAAAATAAAATAAGAAGATATAGTTTTTTATACACTTAAATTAAAACAAAAGCTAATAATAAGACTCATAGCTATTTAAGAATAGCATTTTCTATAATTTAAATAGTCCGGCATAAGAATACTTAATTAAATAATCGGCATATCTTATAATTATATCGTTATTAATATATCCGAATAATAATATATTTAATATTTCGTTTTCTATAATATTTAAAGATATTTAATTCATTATTATCTTTTTTCTTAAAGTAATAATAAATAAAGGAAAAGTATTCTTTTTATCTCCTCGAATTATCTCGGTTATAATAAAAGATTTACGATTCTCTAGTAAAGCCGTATAAAGCTCCTTAATAGTTATTGGAACGATAATTGACTCTTTAATAAAGCAGTTAACTCGCACTTCAGATTCGTTTATATTTAATAATTTCTTGCCTCTATCGATTTTATATTTCTTTATTACTTCGTTTAATTTAGCGAACTATTTCTTAACGTCTTCTTCCGTATAAGATTCGAGTCTAGTATACTTAATTAGCTTAGTCTTAATTATATAGAAGTTCGGATTATTCTTTAGTTAATTAATAAACTAGCGTTTAAATAAAAGACCGAGAGAAGAAGATATAGCTTATAGACGTTAATAGCTAATCTAATATAAATTATATATAAAACTACCTTTCGTAGATACTTAATAGCTGCTTTAATTATCTTATAAGTTGCATTTAAGCCGGCTTCTCATTACTTATAATAGTACTGTCGAATAGCCTTATTTTGCGCCGCTATTAAGATAATATTATTGCCGCTATAGTAATAGAAGCTTTTAGAAGCATTCCGAGTCTTATGCTTTAACCTATATATTGATTAACGTAATATATCTTTCTTTATATAGAAAATGCGTGCTGCGTTCTTTAATAGCTCTTTAGGGTTATCTAGAGCCTAATTTCTTGCCTTCTGAAAGGCTCGATCATATGCGGACTTCGTAGTATAAATAGAATAGAAGTTACTCGATAGCTTTATAATATCTAGGAAAAATCAGTTAGTAGAGTGGATATAATCGCGTTACAAAGCGTCATAGTTGCGATCAAAAGTACGCGTTTTTTAGTAGGGAATCACGATTATCGCTATTTGAGCTGTAACACTTGCTTTCCCTGACCGTAAGCGAGAGCACGCAGAATTACAGACAGCGCACTGACGATTATAGATTAAAAGGGAATTCAATTGCATAGGTGAGATTAGGCTAGTTAAAGGATATAATAGAGTTCTCCGCTGAGACTTAGGCTCTATGACTCATCGCTTTAGTGAAACGTGTTAGGAAATCCTGGCCATCGTTTCCGGTTGTCCTCTAGAACAAGCCGTAACTGAGCTTCAAGCACATCGCAAACTCTACACTACGAATATCTGACTACTAGACCTGCTACTCTACGACTTAGCGCAATGGTTCGACTATCCAACGAGGTCTTGCTGATGATCCTCGAACTCCTTTACTCTGTGGATAAAAATTGTAATACGTATGGTAATAAGTAGGATCTGTTTGCTAGTCGTGCTGCCTCCCGGAGGCTGGCGGACCTGAGCCAAAGTCTCGCATTTAAATGTGTCACTTTCATTCAAGACGAAGGTTATAAAAGGCTCCTTGAGATATCAAAATCTCCACACGCATGTGGGAGAATCCAATGTTTGGCGTGCTGATCTTGTGGTTCCTCTTAATGTGTCCTTTTATTGCGGTACGACAGCTATACCTAGCCTGTGTGGTTAGTGTAGCCGACTACGGCTCCCCGATTTGGTGGAGGTGACAGGCACAGTTTAAGAAACCCCTCCAGGCCTTGCAAAACCTAGCTCTACGAAAAATCCTAGGGGTATTCAAGACAGCTCCGATAGTGCCAATGGAGGTCGAGGCAGCGCTACAGCCTCCTTGTGTCCGACTAAATGCCAGTACTCGAAATTTCGCCATTCGTGCACTGAAACTAACCCTTAAGCACCTGATTAACGAGGAACTCTCAAACCTCCCAACATGACCCAGTCTCAAGCCAACAGTGCAACTCGAACGGATTCGGGCCTCAATTCAAGATCTAGTCGACCTAGAGGGCCTTGCGCCCCTCCAGCACTTTAAATACCCACCGTGGAACAGAGCAACGCCGTATACGGTCAATATTAGCCCGCTGCCAAAGGAAGTAACTGCTCAAATACACAACTCGAACCTCCACACAGGCGCAGACGAATTCACGATCTATATAGATGCCTCGTCTATGCCAGGGGAAGTTTTAACTGGGAGTAGGCGTAGGGCTCGTGGTACTGAACTATGAGAGTGACAACCCTAGAGTAGTCTACAAGAGTATGACTAAGTTGGGGGACGCCAAATTAGTCTACAACGGGGAGCTAAATAGGACTACCTAAGCAGTTAAGTACGCTAGCAAGGTAGCTAAGCCAGGCCAGTCATACTATATCTACTCGAATAACCAGGCGGGACTCCACCGTCTCAAAACACCATTAGATAACCTAGGCCAAGCTTATTAAATCCGAGCCATTCAAGCAGCGCAGCTAGCCAAGAGCAGAGGAGCCTCGATACCGATCAACTGGGTCCCCGGCCATACGGAAGTTTACGGAAACGAGCTAGCTGACTCGTTAACAAAGAAAGCAACGACGCTAGCCCCAAATACAAATAAAACCAGCTTTGCAGTCCTCGGCTGTAAAGCGAAGCATGTAGGTATTAAAGAGCGGGAGTCGGCGTTAGACCAGTACGAAAAGACCCCTTACCAAAATACAACTACCTATAGGAAGCAATTCCCTTGGCAGCTACGGTCGAAGATCCACCTACTACCTGAAACTAAAAGAGAGCTAGCTAGCTCCTTCTTCCAATTAAAGCTAGGCCATGGGTATATAAGGTCATACCTATATAGACTAGGCCGCACGGATAGCGACTTATATAAGTGTAGTAAAAGAGAGACAACCGCCCATTTACTTTTGAGCTACAAAGAGACAGGAATAGCCAAGGTAAGGGCCAAGTTACGGGACGAAATAAAGGGAGCAAAACTGAGTCTACCTCTCCTAATGCATACAAAAATTGGAATCGAGAAGACGCTAGATTTTCTCAAAAAGACTAAGCTTTACACCAGGAAATGGTTCTTAGAGAGAAAGCAAGAAGAAGAGCACGAGGAGCAAGAAGAAGAAAAAGGGTAATACCTTCTACACTTTCCTTTATAATTTTCCTTTATTATAACTAGGGTTATGCCCTCAATGTCCCCTAAAACAAATTGGCTACCTTTCTGGTATCTTATAAAAAAACGCTGGGGCTCATAACCCCAGCCGTCCTACTATAGTCTTCGACTTACACAGGACGTTAAAAGGAATAATAATAATAATAAATTACGGGGCCTCAATGCCAGAGCAAGTAGAGGTAGGCGATGGGATGGGGAAAGTGCGGTTAACCCTTTTGGGGAGACTAGTGGAGATTGGCATTACGGCTCGACAAGTTGTTCCAGGTCGAGGTGTAATTAAGTATAAATTCCTTTCTCAGTCGAAGGATCTGTTCGTCTCGAGGGCCAATTAAGTAGAGATTTCCTTGTCAGCTCGAGGAGCTGTTCCGTGTCGAGGTTCAATTGAGTGGAAACCATAGCAGGTCAAGGGACAATTCCACTGCGAGAGAATGGCCACTAAATCAACGATGTGGCCGTTAGAATATCGCATCTTGTATCTACTCTTTCATTTGTAGGCTACTTCCGAAGTAGAGCTTAATTGAGAGAGTCGTAAGGCAAAGTTATTGCGGTTCATCCAGTAAAAACAATAAATCTAACGCTGTCCGGAACCTTCGTTTGGCATTAGCCTCGGGGGCAGATACTTCTAAGATTCAGCCAAAGTTCCTCAAGCAAGCACCGGACCTTACATACCCCTATAACCTGAGAAGTTGCAGGAAAGGAGACGAAATTAACCTCATTTTTAAATTGCCGAGCCTCAAAGCGGGTTCCAGGGAGATGCTCGCGCAGACTAATCGTTCCTTGACGGACGTCGCCTATGGCATCGGCAACTTTGCTGAGTGACTTCGGTTTACCTTCTGTCAGAATCCTCACAAGCTCTTCCAAAGTCTCCTTGACTCTAGCCAGAGGTTTGGCAAGAGAATTTAACTACATGGTCGAATCGAACGCGAACCTGGTAAGAAGCGCTCTTGTGTCGCCGAGTTCCTGATCCTGCCGCTTGAGGGCTTCTACAACCTTGTTGTGGTCGTTTTTGTGGGCCGGGCCTCGTGAATCTTAGAGAGACTTTCTCTCGCCTCGTCCAGTGTATCTCTGGCTTGTTCTGCTGTTTCGTCGATGCCTGAAGGCTAGAGACGCTGTCAGAGAGGTTATACTCAGGCAAGCTTACCATGATAATGAATCGGATTTAAATTGCAAAGTAAAATCAGGAAGAAGAGGGAGGGTTTATGAGTGGAGTACTGAGGGGAGAAGTAGTCTCAAATGTGATTCATTATTGAGGCAGGAGTTATTAGCTTTTCGCACCCAACTCAAAATTTAGATTTCCCCTCGACCAAGTGCTAAAGCCGGAGTCAATCGTCCAATCGACTTTGGGGTTCCACCTTCATATACCGGCCGAACATCAATCATGGGTGGGCTGCGCTTGGCTCTGCGAAGGCCGATGAACTACCTGTAGGGCACCCACACATTTCCGACTGGCATGAGTGCCACCTAAGGAGCTCGGCCTATTTTTTTTAAATTGAGGGAGTCCAAAATCGTGTCATATGCCATCAATTCCGTCTTCGGTGTTTCGATCGCAGTTGTGGTGGATTGGCCTTCATATTCTTCTGAATTGTATCAGGCATTCAGTCAAAACTTGCTCGGTGTATTGCCAAGGAATACTACTGACAACGACAACGGCACATCCAAGGAAGGATTATCATCGCTTTGTCTTTACCTAGGATTCCGGTCCACACAGCAGCTTAAAGTCATCCAAGCTATTTTTTATATCCTAAAATGATACAACACTAGGAAGTAAGAACGCTATCAGGCCTATGCGTTAACTCGACTAACATTCCATAATAAATAAGTCCCAGGCCGTTAAAGATCGTCACTGTAGTTTCTCCTCTACCGTCAAACTCCCCAAAGGCTTGGTCAATCAACCCAACTCCAATTCGTCGCTATTCATCCCCAGCTTCAGTATTCTTCTCCAGAACGAGAATATTATGGGTTTGACGGATGTAGTTAGTGCGCAAATTGTCTTCTTCTGAAAGTGGCCAATCGTCGTCATCATTAATTCTCCAGTCGGTCGTGGAGATTTCGAGACAGGCGACTGTGCGAATCCGGCAATGTCGTACAATCGATTTTCGGGCTCTCTGTGACATCTTTAATATAGCGATTGCAAATCTCCTACAGCACTACCAAGCGAAGCATCCTCTGAATAAATTCAACCTCGTAGCGACAATCCAGGCCGTCATTAACGGATTTACAACGAGAGGCCTATATCACCGTTCAAAGTGATTATTAAATTATTACCATCCCCAAAGTATTACTTGCGCTTAAAGGATATCTAGCCGGTGCGAGATCGAAGAGGTACTATTAAGTGTAAAAGGCTAAAAAGGGCGGGCAACGTCCAAACGGAACAGATTAAAGCCATATATATATATATATAATAGCAAAAACTACGAGGTTTCTTTTCTTATAAAAGAATAATATCTATCACTTGATTTCTTTGGCATACTTCTTTAAAATTCTCGACGATGCGTAATTCACGAAATATTATTGTCTCTAAATAAGGTATTATATTGTCATTTACAAAAGCACTTAAACTTACTCCTATTAGGATAGTCTTATTATATCCTAGTAAACTGGACTAGATTTGGACATCTTATAGCCTTAACGGCTTATCTACTCCCTAAAACTATTAAAACTCCTCAAAAGGAACTATAAGATTAACTATTATATCTAGCTTATAATCTATATCGTCTACTCCCAAAAACTGCTGGAGCTCCTCAAAAGAAGCTTACGTCCCCGCGGCTAGAACCGTGTATAGAAATTCTTGTTTGAGATTAGAAGTATTGCCAATTAATGTTTTATTATTAATAACGAGCCTAGCGTTCCTAAAGAAAACGACGAGGACATAAGCTACAAGTTGTATTATTGCCCTAATATAAGCTCCTGTCTTATTATTAAATATTGAGGACTATGCTATATCCCTAGTAATTACTCTAAGGAATTCTACTAGCTCTAGTGTTCTAGACGAATTCAATCTACCAAAATTAGCTATTCTATTATATATATTATTACTTATAACTCACGGAATTCTTTATAATTCTCAAGTTATATTTCGTTATTAAATTCCCGAGGATATAATATATACTTATAGCCTAATCGTGAAGGCAAAAGAAGTAGCGTATAGCTTCCCGTTTAATTAATCGTGGCGAACTAATCTTAAAGAATTTGCTAATAGTTCCCTGCTGTGCTGAAGGACTTCGGAACAGCTGATTCTGGTGGCGCCTGTTCCTTAAGTAGAGATTTACGGTAATCTAGCGGCGCAGCTGAAAACTAAGTGGTTGCGTATTTGGGGTTGTTTTGTAGCTGCGAAAAAGAAAAAAATTTACTACTCATCGATTTCCGAGTGACCGTGAATACGTCCATGTTTGGTTGCCGAGAGGGGAAGCGTAAAGGGAGGGGAGTATCCATGTCGATATTAGTAATCAGTGGGACATATTTTCTTTTCTGCCTGCATACGGTCTTGCCTGCATACGGGACCGTGTGCAGGCAGGACCGTGTGCAGGCAAAGAAAGAAAATTGTCCTACTTGGCTTCTACCTTACTTGTGTGTTTCTAGGCATTTAATTCATACTACATAACGCGAGAAACGCTATTTCACCGGCTTTATAAGATAAATATACCGGCTGCAAATCGAAAAAGATAAAGAGCACGTAAAAGCATCTAAAGAAAAAGGAAAAGATAGCTATATATTAAGGTTGCCGTTCGTTTTAAATCTTCTTAAGAAGTCATATTTATATCTTAAGCAGCAAAGAAGTAAGCCTTAGCTGGCTTGCTAAACAAGCTAAGAGAAGAGGATAAAGCCGCGAAAGAAGCGGTTAAAGCTAAGCGAATAACTCTTTAATAAGCGAAGCAAAAAGAAAATAAGGCAAAGAAAAACTAAAAGAAAGTTATTAAAGAGCGAATTTTCTGTGCGGAAATATCGTGCAAAATAATAGAAATTAAAGCTATAAAATAATAGCGTCGTTTATTTTATAAGTACCCCTGTCAAGTAGCCCTCGAGGCCGTATAGGCCGAAGCTGAGTCTAGTCTTTAATTTGCAAAACTTAGTCAGATTAAATGCCGCGTTTTCGAGGAAAGGCCAGCTTTGTGTTCCGGAGATAATAAAACGTATACTTTCTGAACCTTTACTGCTATTTTAAACTTATTATTAGTCGTTATAAAGCCCGAGATTTATATAATTAAGAATGCTAAATAGCTAATTACTCGTGAATAATAAAGCTTAAAAGAGTTCCTTCAGGAATTAAATATTAAGGCAAGACTTAATTAAAAGCTGAATATTTAAAACCTTAGTCTTATTAACTAGTAACTTACTATTCGTATTATAAAAGTTATAGCTTATATATCTCGGTTCGCAAAGTCTTATAAATAAATTAATTCTTATCTTATAAATTTACTTAATCTTAATTATAAGAATATGAAGCTTACGCTACTTTTACTTACTCGTTACTATATTTTACTTCGCGATACATGCAATTTATTAATAAATATAAATAAGAAGGCTTTTAAATCAAAAAAAAAAGGTAAAGTCACTAGCTAATATTTAAAGCTATTAACGATTCCGGATTTGTGCTTAAGCAAAAACTATTTTATTATAATATATAAATAATTTAACTCCTTATATATAAGTTACATTAGAAGGCAATACTTAAAACGAGGATAATAAGAACGTCTTGAAATACTAGGCGGTTATAAACTTTTAGTCTTCAATTTCTTAAGACGAGCAAGCTACGTATAAAGGATTTACTTAAGATAAAACAAACTAAAAGCAAAATCTAGCGTGGATTCGAGTGATTTTACTTATTCGCGGGGATACACTTATTATATTACTAGGTATAATATATGCTCTTATTGTAATTATAAACTATTTATTTCGTAGTAATATATATTAAAATAAGAATATATTTATATTTTATACTCTGCCGCACTAGCAGTATATTACTCGAAACTAAGACAAAGTCATTAACGAAGACTTATTTATAAAGACTTAAAAAATTATTAAATAGCTTTAGTTTAATATTATAAATAATTCGGAAAGTTATATGATTTCGTAAGCAGATATTCCGGCAACTCTTACTATTATAAAAGAGTTCTCTAAAAGCTCACTTCTATATTATTATAAAAATTATCATAAGAATAGCAAATGCAACTGCCACTCGCAAAATCTTGCCTACTTCGACGCCTATTAATACAGCTGCTCAGGTTAACGCAAAAATGTCTTCTAGAAAAGTAATTAATAAAGTCTTAATAAGAGAGATAGCTTATTATAAAGGGATATTAAAGCTTAAGCTGGAGGTATTCTCAATATATAAAACAGAATCTTAAGATATTATTACTTCTACTCAGACCAAATCTACTTGCTTCCGACTGGCTTTCTAGCTATATGCCGCGTGGAGTCTCGGTACAGAGACCCCTTATAAGCGGCAATAGTATTCACAAACTTGTGAAATACGGTACAACTGCCAAGAGGTAGAACAACCTCAGCTCCAAGAGTCAATGGGTGCTTGAGGTTGGTCTACCAGGGAGACAGACCAACGACGAGCGGTTTGAGAGACTGAGAGGGCGGTGCTTCAAACCCAGGTCGCGTTGAAATAAGCTTTTGAAAAAGTCTTCCGCTAGTGCTGAAGTATCTTGTATTCTGCTAATCCTCCCCCTCCCCATTCATTCTCTAGTCTTGCTTCTTCTTCATTGTCAAAAACAAAAAAGATCCTCGTTTCTTTTTAAGTCTTTTCTGGGCATAAAAGATAATGAGACGAGAACAACATTAATAATTCAAACCTACTTACTTCATGCGGAGGATGCCGACATAAGTTTCTCCCCCGCTTCCAATACTCCAGTACCTTAGATTTTCCAGCACCCAATATTTACTGTCTAGTATACCTATCCTCCAGAACCGTTTATAACTTTCAGCCTAAGATCTTCAGCTAAGTGAACCTTAGTCTGCCTCCGAGTCCGGAAAATTAATTCGCCTCTTTATTAATTTTTGCCAAGACTTAAGTGTTAAGGTATTTTATAATCTATAAATACAAAGTCTTACGCTTTCTAGTTAGCAGTATTTTAACGGGTAAAGGGGTTAAGATATAATTATCGCTAAGTATAAGAATTAAAAACTTTATACCTTCTTAAAATATAAGCTCTATAATCCACGGCTATTATAAAATTGCTTTGTTTTTATATCTCTCTTATTATCTTTATTAAGAATACCGAATAGAATTAGGGCAAGCTTTAGGTATTAAAGTTATAGACAAGTCCCTTAGAGTTTAATAATAAAATCTAAGAGTTTCGGACGATATAGTTTTATACGATACAATAGAAACTATTCTTGGTGCTCGTAATACATTGCCTTAATATGTTTCCCGTTATATTTTTTAATATAAGTTTATATTAATATTATATACGTATATAAAATTCTCCTTTACATTTGTAATAAACTTTTCGAGGGTAAAACGATCCTTAAATATAAAGTAGTTGCGTGAATAAAAAACACGTCTTGCCTTTGCCGATGTTCGTTTTAAAGTAAGGAAGAGCCCGAACGCGAATTAGTCGTTACTCGTCGGTAATACGATGTTTATATTAAGAAAGAGATTAATATAAGGCTTAATGCGGCCTAAGTTCTTTTTGTATTTCTTAGTAGTTATTGCTATCCATAGTTTAGGCTTCCCATTATATCGATATCGCAGATCAAGAGAAGCTGGAGACCAGCTCGAGGTATTAATTTATGACCTATATCGACTAGTGTATAATAATTGATCTTATCTTTTAATTCTTATAGCAACTTAAATAATATTTAAAATCGTAAGTAACAGAGCCTCCGGCAAATAAAACAGCGTAAGAGATGATAGTCGAAGGGAAGGTAGATAACTATTATAATATAAAATATAGCAACGATCGAGGTCTTCGTTAATAATAAATAAGCTAATAGGTATATAGTCGAACGATTATAGGTATACAACTTATAGACTCAGATTTAGTAGATACATTAATTAGGTATACAGTCAAGCGATCGTAAGCGAATTAAATCTGCGTGTATTACGACTATAATGGAATTTGTAAACTTAAATCGGTGGGTTGAATTAATAAGATAAAAGAGAAGCAAATGGCGGCGAGAGTTGACAGTAAGCTGGATAACTTAGGCAAGTTATACTTACTTACAACCTCAGCTCTCCGGCGGGGAATGACCTGGCCGATTTTGACAAGCGAGAACATCAAAGTCGAAGACGAGAAATAGTTTATTCCTCTACTTTAGAGTCTCAAAAACTTTCTATGCTTCTTCCAAAATAGCTAAAGATCTTAGTCTCTCAATTTTTCAAACATCAAACGGTTGAGTGTTGAGATAATTATGGATTTGTTAGATTTGCGCAAGCTGGCAGAATCGGCCACTTAATTCACCGCCGGAGAGCTCAGCTCAGGCAGTCACCAGGCTAGGGGTCAGCTGTGACCAAGGGTCGGGCGCTCAGATTGCACCCTATTAATATCTCTCTTACTTTCCTTCGATCATATCGAATAATATACTATTATCCAGCTGCGCATATAATGTCCGAACTCGTTCCCGACTTTAGTTCCGCCGTTAAAGTATAAAAAATAAAGAACTTAGGAGTTCTTAGGGTTTAGAGATATTAATGCGAGAACTAAAACCTAGAACGTGCTTAATGGGTCGGGAGCACAATAGAATGAGGCATTTGTGGGTGTTTATAACTATTCAGAAAGCGAAAACGTGGAACGTGGTTTTAGCTCGGCTAATCAATCGCTTAGTCCTTAGAGTAAGATCTTTCTTACTGCTTACCAGAAAGGTTTTGCGGCTAGTCGCGTACAGAATACATATCTAATATATATATATTCCCTTTCTTTAACTACGACTAATATATTTGTTTTCATGCACTGGTTTTATACTTAAATTTCGTAAAATCATCGCCTTATATTCTAAACATATCTCTAATGCGGCAGATTTCATTTTATATTAATATAGCTTTAGTTTACTTTAATTACCGCCGGATTGCAATTATCAAGCTAAAGGAGAGCTAGAGGGCAGTAACTCGTATTAGCGACAAGAAGGAAGTATTAAATATCGTTTTTGTTATATATGCGCCTTGTCTAAAGTATTCGCATATATATAACCCAGATTAAGCTTTAATATTATAATACCTAGAATCCCGAATCTACCTAGATTAAATCAGAGTTTAGTATATATGTTTAATTATACTTTAAGTATCGACGAGGCATTAAGTTTCTTCTTTATATTGTGGAAAACGAAAGTCTTTATTAAAATCTATAATACTATTGATATTTTTTATATTTCTTTTATTTTAAATATAAGTATTATAATTCTTAGTAACGGCTGCGAAGTCCAGCGATACTGCCAGTTCTTTAAATATAAGCGGCAATTAAAGGTTCGACGTATTACTCGCTATCCTTATTTATTAACTAAAGTTAAGCCCGAATATAAAATTGCGATGCCGTTAGAATCAGTGGCCCGAAAGCCTCCGGTACTTAAACTTAAGTCTCTATAATTTTAATTCTATGAAAGTTATATATTCAGGCTATTGTTAACGAACTTCCTTTTATTTACGAAGCGAATACAACGGAAGAAGTTATATTCCTCTTATAAATTAAAAATAATCTAAATACTAATGGCATTATTATTTTTTATTCGGCTCTGATTTAATAAAAATATAAAATAAGAACAGCGCAATACTATAGCTCGTACGATTTTTAAAGTCTTTATTAAGTTCTTAAGCCTTTTTTTTTTATTTCTCTTTTTCTTTTTTCAATTTTAGTTAATTTAAGTAATATAAATCTTATTTTTACTTTACAAATATATATTATATTTTAAAAAATTAATTTGAATATTATTAGAAAAGCCGTACGAAAGTAAATAAAAGAAGCGATTACGTAATTATACGAAATGTTAAGTAATAGCACCTAATAAGAAGCTGATTATTCGTTAAGATAGCCAGATAACGCTTTTAAGATACTTACTTAAAGCTCTCGTCTGGATTTATTTTCAAAACCTATTAAATTTAAATTAAAGTACTTTCTGTATTTTATCTCTTTTCGTTTATTCCATATCTCTCTCTTATTCTCTCTCCTGTTCTCTCCCTTATCTCTCCCCTGTCTCTTCCCTGCCTCTCTCTTATTTTGCCTATCTCCCTATATCTCCCTTATATCTCTCCCCTGCCTCTCTTATATTTTCCTTATCTGCCTATGTCTTCCTTATATCTCCCTTGTATTACTTTTACAGCTTTTTCTTATCTTTTTTTATGCTTTCAGTTCTGTATCTTATTTATACCTCCTAATAACTCTTAATATTATATACTCTCGAGACTGTTCAATTCTATTCCTTATTCTTAACTTCTTTATTCTGTTCGGAGATCTTTATTCTTTAAGCCAGAGTTTAAATTAAACTACGAGGTAGCCTTAATAATAGCCCGCGTTAATTTCTTTATATAATTCGTCAAATCCTACGCGCTTTTAATAAGCAAAAATCATCGGAGAAGTCTTGGTACTGCGCTAAGCTATAAGCATAATTCATAGATCGCGAAGATGATATGAACGTTAATCTTATTAAGATTTTACTAATCTAATGCTTCCAAATAGATCAGCGAAAGAGATTAAACAGCAATCGCTTAATATATCCCAGAAAAACAAGTTTCTATCGTTTTCTAGAAGACTTATCTTTTATCTTCTATTTAATATCTTCATCTTCTTATATTTTTATAATTTTTTACTCTCCGCCATTATTCTTTTAAGAATTTATACAATTAAATCCCGGATCCTCTTATTAGTATCCTTCTTTTTAGTGTTTTTTTTCTTATTATAAAGAAAGCTTACTTTGATCCAGAATAATAATCCGTATTAATTACGAATTTATTAAATATTATATTCTGCGATTTATCTCAGGAATAAGACTTATATTACTTGTTATTAGTAATCCGAGCTTAATTGATAAAGCTAAAACGAATATTAACGGTTTTATTAGTTATTAATTAAAGCTTGAAGATAGTTATAAGAAGATAAATAAGGGCTTATAATTACAAATCTAGCGAATATTCATTTAAAATAATATGCCGTTCGTGTAGTCTATACTCTTCGCAATAAAAGCTATATTAGGCAATTATATTATATATACTATTAGCATTGCATGCCAAGTGCGGTGGCAGATAAAGAGATTCGGAAGTATAGCTATAGCTTATAACCAAACTATTATGGCAAAGCAAACCGATCAACTTCAGCTCCAGCGATCTTTAGCTTAAATATATAAGCTATAAAGTTATTTTTTAATTTAAGTCCTCGAGCCCTTTTAATATATCGACGTTTAAAGTTTAATTAAGCATAATATTGCCGCTTTTTAAGCTAAACTCTCCGAGGTTCATATCCAGATAGCAGCGATCTTACGTAGAATATAATAGTTATAGCTTTAAAGTATTAGTTAATACTAGGTAATTTATAAGAGAAAGGTTAATTATAAGCGTAACTCTAAGTTAATTTATAAATATCAAGCGGTCCGGAGCAATTAGAATAATTATAAGTTTAAAATAAGCTATAAATGCAAGCTAATCTGAAGCAGCAAGGCTAATCGCAGAATCAGCAGCCGAGTCGAGTAAAAATATTTAAAAAAAAAATAAAAAAAATGCTATAAAAGGCATAGCGATATGCCGCATCCCAGAAAAGCTAAGATTAAAGTTATTAAGATTAAAGTTATTAGGACGAAAGTCATCAGGACAAAGGTTACTAAAACGAAGGTCATTAAGATCCTCGTAAGGAAGATTAAGTAAAAGTAATACCTCGAGCTGAACCTTTATTTCGTCTAAGAAGCTATATTCATTATTTACCTAAGGAGGCCGGCTCTAATAAGAAGCGTAAAAGAAAATAAGTTTTATACAAAAGTATAAGTCTCTTATATTATTAAAAAAAGATAAAAGCGTAGAGTTTTAATCTATTAGTAATAATTTATTTATCTTCCGCCAGTATTAGAAAAGTATCTTTATATTCAGCCGCTCCTTACCCTCCCCTTCCCCTCCCTATCCCTTGCCTTTTATTTTCCTCTAATCCTCCTTCCTCTTTATTTTCTTCCTTTTCCAACTCTTACCTTAAAAAGTTATTCTTATTCATTTTTATAAAAGCCGTCTTAGCTCGGTTAGCTAAGGTTATAAGTAATAATTTAATATATAATAAAACCGCGGAACGTGAATCACTCGAATCTCACCAGCCAGACCATATAAATAACAGCTTTCGTAAGCTTACTAAGGAAAAATTCTGATTCCAAAACTATAAATCCGTCTCGGGATACAAGGACAGACTTTAGCTTAGCTAAACTAGTCGTAAACACGCCTAGCGCTCAGTAGGCAAAGTGCGGCATAGTAATATGATTGGGACAGTTCTAAGTAGCACTATTCAATTAATAGTATTATTCCTTATTCCAATTATTACTAATATTATCATAATCAAATATATGATTCGCTTCTTAATAAGTAGTGAAATTAAGCGGGATACAAAGAATTATAAAACCAATTTCTGCTTCTACGCTTTATTTTCTTTCTTTCCGTATAACCCGTTTATTACCCGATCTTTTACGTTTTCTTATCTTGCCTTCCTACGTCTTACTTACTTGCGATTCGATAAATTCAACGGGTTTAAGCGTCTCTTTACGGTCCGCAATAATAAATAAGATATTAACAGGCTTATTTAGAGTTTCCGTTCCTTATTCTCGAACTAAAACGAGATCTACTAGCAAGATAATATTTTTATATTATGTTAGATTTGACTTCGGTAACTCGTGCCGATTCTACCCTAGAATAGCCGAAGGAGTTTCCACTGCTTACGCGGCCCGGAAATTACCTTTGTATTCCGGGAAATTACGCTCGTATTCAATTACGTAGCTCGTATAAGCTACGTAATCAGTTACGTAGTCGTAAAAGCTTCTAAAGAAGCTAGTATTTTGTATATAACTACCGAAGAGCTCTTTTAGCTCTTTAAGCAAGTAAGCAAGCAAGCAATTAATTCTACTTTGTCTTTGATCACGTGTCCTCACCTATTGCGCTTCCTCATTCCTGATTGGCTCGCCTAATTCTCACATGGTAGCAATTCGGCAATTCGCTAAGGCAGCCAATAATATCAGTCACCGACACACTTCCCGATCGAGACGACTAGCTGAGCTTTCTCGGCTAATACCGCTTCGGCTGCTTCCGTTCAAACGCTTGTCGATAAAGCCATACTAGCTTCTCTTGATTAAAGTAAGCTAGACCCCTTTAAGCCCTTACTAAACCGATTAGGACGTATTACGGACCCGAGGCCTTTGACCCTAAGATTAAACCCTAGGGAAATCATAACTTAGCGGTCCCTAGACGTTATAAGCGTGCGTAGCTACTTAAATTACGGTTTTAAGTCTTATAATAAACTTCTCATTCTTAGGTGCCCATACCTTTTACGGCGCTAGCAGTGGCTAAAAGTAACATGCTAGCGTGGCTTGTATTAAGGAGTGGCTGTCCGAATCGTCACTAGTCTAATATAAATTACAGTGGTTTTTAGGCTTTATTAATTGTATAAGAAGTTATCCTCGGAGAGGGTTATAATTAATTAAGCATATTTACTTCCTGTGAGAAGAAACTGAGCTAGTAGTGGCGCTAGCGTTGTAATAAGAGCCTAAGCAGACCGCTAGAAACCCTATTATAATACTAGTTAAGCGAAACCCTCGGTAAAGTAATATATAAGTCCTTGGCAGACTTTTTACCTTAAATATCGATTTTATATCGATTTAAGGCATACTAAATTAAGGAGGGTAGCCTTATTATAAGGTTATAAAGACTTAAATAAAAGTCTAAGACTAAAATAGTTTAATAAATTACTATAAGTGATAATCGCCTAAAGGAATTAAAGTTAAACTTAATCGAGATAAGTTTAAAATGGCTACTACTGCCTTTAAAGGAGAGAAGCTAGTAGGGAAGTCTAATTATATTGAGTAAATAAATCCCGCTAACTTATTCCTAGAAATTAACGACTATATGCCTTATATTTCCGGCAAAGCTTTACCTCCGGACTAATCTTTATATTACGCTAGGGGCACCGAAGGAGGTAAAGCCGTATTAGCCCCTTATTCTTATGAGCTAGCCGTAAAATATCATAAGAAGCTAAACTACTTTAAGACGCAAAGTCAAAAAGCGCTAGGGGCGCTAAAGTCGATTATATTACTAGAAAATTAAGAGCGATTTAAAGATAAAGATACGGTTAAAAAGCTATAAAACGCTATTTAATTTACCTTCGGCTAATTAACGCTTAAGCTAGTCGGCCGCTATATAAATTAAATCGTCGATTTTAATTACAGCTCTTATAAGAGTATAAACAAATATATTAGCGTAATTTAATTAAGCGCCATATACTTAAAGCAGCTAGACTACGAGATTTCAAAGCTTATAATAATAAACCTAATACTAAAAGGCTTGCCGAGCTCTTTTGACGCCTTTTCGTCTCTTAAATATAAGAAAATGTTAAGTAATCTTAAGAATATTAATATTAACGGTCTAATTAACGACTTAATTTCGGAAGAAGCTCGCATAGGCGCTAACGCCGACCTCAACGCTAATAAAGCGTTTAAAAGCGGCAAAGGCGGTAATAAAAAGCATTACAATAAGTGTAAAATCACGGGACATATAACGTCTACGTATTAAGTCTTACACCCTAAGCTAAAGCCTAATAATTCGGAAAATCCGAATAAAAAGCCTAATAAGGCTAAAAAGGCTAAGGAGTCAAAAGGCAAATTAAAAACAAAGTCTACAAAGGCTATTATGGCCGTATCTAAGACTACTACGCCGCTAAATAAGCACGTGACGGCTAGAAAGCTTATAAAAGCATATACAAACCACTTATTCTTATTAAAGAGTAGGTCAAATGTGAAGCCTAAAGTGCAGCTTAAACCTTTCCTACTTATTAATACTTTTATAAATATTATAAAGGAATTAAGCGAGTCCGATTCTGATTAATTAAAAGGAGATATTGTAAATTAAGCTTTTAAAACCGTCTATAATTACAGACTAGTTCTAGACTCCGGTGCTAGCGAGCACTATACGCCTAATAAAGGATAATTACTTAAATATTAACCTACCCTTCGCAAATTAGTTATAATCGCTAACGGCGACGTATTACTAATACTAGGCACGGGAGATATTCTTATAAAAGGTAATAACAATATAAAAGTAATTATTTAACAAGTAAACTATATTCCGGGGTTAAAAACGACCCTTTTAAGCTTAAGGGAAATGATTAAGAAAAGCTAGTCAATTAATTTTACCGAGAACGGTGCTTTATTAAAGCATAAAAAAGGCTAATTATAAGCTAAATAAGACTATAACGCCTATTACGTTCAAGCGGAAGTCGATAATGACGCTCTCGAACCTATAATATATTAAGTAGACTTAAATTCGACGTTAAACTTTTATTATAAGAGGCTAGTGTATATAAATAAAAAGTCGATTCTTAAAACGATTAAGAAAAGCCATAAATTAAAGAAAATCTAACAAAAAGACGTAAAGCTAACCGATTGTAACGCTTATAATAGCGGCAAAATATACGTAATCGGTAGTAAAAAGCCTATATTAGACGCGCTACCCTTGATTATATTCGATATTAATATTACGGGGCCTTTTAAAGTCAAAGGACTTAAAGGAGAGCGCTATTTCCTTATTATTATATATAAAAGATTAAGAGCTATTTGACTATATACCTTAAAACTTAAAGCCGACGCTTATGACGTCTTAATCGACTTTTATAATATAATTAATAATTAATTTAATAATTAAAATAGCGTCAAATACAAATTTATAGCGAATATTAAAGCTTTTAAGCTCGATAACGCCGGGGAATTCAAGTTTAATAAATAAACGCATTATTATAAATAAAAAAGGTATATATTGTGGTAGGGTTGACCTCAGAAGTCCATTTATTACGTGATTAAGCTGCATTTTGCTATATTTAAGATAGCCTTTAAGGCAATATCCTTTAAAACGAAAAAAAAAAAACGATTTTTATTATTATAACTTTTCTTTCTTATTTAAACTATACTTTTCCCTTCCTTTAATAGATTATACTCCTTAGATATATAATATCTTTAGTATTTATTAAATAAGTATTTCTTACGTTTACTTTCCGGCATTTACTTTATTATCTTCTTATTATATGCTTAGTATTTTCTCCTTTATATATTTTAATAACCGACGCAAGAAATAAGTAAAAAAGCTAAAATAAAGTACGTAAAAAAGCTTAAAGGCCCTTTATATTAATTATAAGAACCGAAACCGATAAATGCTTGAATTAATATAAACTTATTCACTTAAAGATCTCTTAGCTTTTAAAGCAGAACTAGATATAATACTTCGATAGTTTCTTATAATATAACGAGAAGCATAAGAAGTCTGAAGGGAAATTACTTATTTTTAATATAAGAATACTTAGATTATTAGAAAAGCTAGCTTTAATACGTAGAGTATCGATACTGAAAAAGTCGGACCGAAAATAACCGGATTACGCTATTAGAAACGCCTTAACTGATATTAAAGTATATTCGATACTTCGGAAAATAAGAAATAAATTATTTAAAATAAATCCGGCAAATTTTAACGTTAATCGCACTTTTAGTAAGCGTATTTATTACTCTTTTTTTTTTCTTTTCCGCTAATAGTTTATTTTAAGTTAACGAAACAGAGCTTAATAGAAAAGTATATAAGGTTTTATTTTATACTTTTTCAATTAATTTCGGTTTTAAGTTATTTTACGCCGAGATTAATTTTAATAATAATAAAGCTTTAGCATTTAATAAGATTTATTTACTTCGCTTAAGCTTATACGTTCGTTTATTATAAGAATAAAAGGCTTAGACTTCGGCGTCTTTCGGGCTCTACTACCCGAAAAGAGCCTGAAGTTATAAGCTTTTTAACTTAATATTTTATTTATATATTTCTTTTGTTTTCTCGAGCTTATATATTCTTCTTTTTTTAATATAATATATTATATCTTTTATTCTTTTACTAATAATATTAAGCGCATTTGCTTTTTAGTAAATTACTAATTTTATTAAAAAAAATTAATTATATCCAAAAATAATACTAAAAATATTACTTTTAGCGGCAACCCGAAAAGCAAAAAGCTTAAACGACTTTTTAATAACTTTTCTATAACCCGAGGAAGCTCTGCGACCCTGATTATAGATTACTTTACTACTGAGACTAGCTTTATAAGCTCTGTAAGCTCTTTTACCTTCGTGCTTGCTAAATTTTTAATAAAGCTTATTATCGTTAGAATTATTAACTTTACTTTATTATAATTACCGGGAATACTTATAGACGATACTCTAATTATTAATAAGAAAAAGAAAAGAAATAAAAGCGGCGGTAATAACTTATAATAAGATATATTTAATTATAATTAAAATAATAGCTATTTAGAAAGCTTTAATATAAGAGCTCAGGCCGCCTTTTAAGCTCTACCGGCTTATATAATACTTATTTAGCTTATATATTCTTAATTTATATTATATTCGCCTCTAAAGCAAAAAGGACTTAACCCCGCTAATATAAGTTATATAATACCGCTTCAGGCTTAAATCACTTCCGCTTAAGCTTTTTAATTAATACGATTTATGCTAAGATAATATAAACTTGCTGAAACTTCTGTATTATACGGAATAAATAAAGCTTTAAATAATTATTATTATAAATTTATTTCTAATAATATAGTATCTTAATAACTTATATCTCAGGCCGCACGACTTGCTACGGATTTTATTAAAAGATTTTTTCATTTCGTAATAATTTAAGTTATATTAACTCCAGGCACTTTTAGCTGCTTATATTTTAACGGGAATAATATTATTAAGTTCTTTAAGACTTTAAAGCAGCTCTTTATAGCTCGAAGTATTACGGATAACGCTGAAAAGAAATAGTACGTCGTGGATTATTATACTTTCGAAGTAAGCCAAAACATCGAGTGGCTCTCTAATTTCCTTAATAGCATTTATTAAGAGTTAATTAAAGAAGTTATAAGAGAATACCGAACGTTCGATTTTAAGTAATATTATTATATTCTTTAAAATCTAAAGAAAATATTTAATAATTTTAGATATATTACAAAAGATACTTCTGAATCTTAATCTCGATAATTTCTTCGAGCTTTTAGAAAAGTTAATCGAGCTTATATGCGAAAGAAAATTATTATAAAATAATAAATAATTATAAAGTTTCTAGCGGCTTTATTTAAGTATTTAAGGCGGAAGGCCGGAACTTTTATAAAGAATAATAATACTTTCGATACGGAAAATATGCGATCTTTCGATAAAATATACGCTAAGATAAAAAGCTTACTTCGAGTCGAACGGGAAATCGATATTTTAATTGAAAAAGAAGTATTATTTATGCGAATTACTTAAGCTAATCGTCTTCGATTCGGGTCGAGTAATAGCAAAACTCCTTCTTCAGCGGTATAATTTGGAAGGCTTAATTTTATAATTCGCTCTGAGCTTATAAGATATAAAGATAATTCTCTAGCTCGAAAGATTGACGACGTCTTTAAGAAGAATTCGGTGCTTCGTCCTGAACTGAATTAAGAAAGGCATATTCGAGAAGAAGTTATTTCTACTATCGAGAGGCTAACTCGCGATATTAATTAAGCTATAAAATATAATATCAATACGATTGCAGAAAGATTAAATAACTTACGTATTTTATACGTTATTATAAAGAAAAAAAAGAATTCAGAATTAATAGCCGAAGTTAAAGCTTTATTTGCTTACGAGTCGATCGCATATTCTGAAGAAGCTGAAGTATTTTATTAAGATTTTAAAATAAGTTTTAAATATAATCGACGTTTTAATATAAAAGACGATATAAGTACCGGATGCTTCTTTTGCTTTAATAAGCCGATTCCGGATATTAAACCTTAAGGATTCCATAAGACCTAAAATTAATATTACAAGTTTAAGAAATAATTTAATTTAAAAATTATTTATAAGAATAAAAATAATTATATTTATATAAGCTTTTAAAAAGAAGGAATAAAAGCTTAAGCGGTTTAATTTCCTTAAAATAAACTAAAGAAAGAAGTCTTTATTCTATAAATAATTAATATAAAAAGAAATTTAAACTCGAAGCGAAAAGAAAAAGTAATTTAAAAAAAGCTCCGAGACGCTTAAAAAGCTTTTTTAGTTTAATAAAATATCATACCGAAATCAGCTTTAAAAAAATTAATACTAAAAGCAAGTTAAAAGCTTTAAGATTATTTAAATATTCTTATTATTTGATTTTTTAATATAATAAGATTAATTAACGTTTAAAACGTACTTGCTACTTTCGATTCAGAAGGAATAAATAATAGCTTCGAAATAGTATTTACGGAAATAAGATAATAAAATACTACTGCTTTTAAAGTAATAATAAAAGCCGAATTATATATAACCGGAACTTTATTCTAAGAACGCTTTAAAGCTTAAGCTAATTACGAAAGATTAAAAGTTCGCGAAGAAATCAAGAATACCGTCAGATTTCAAGAGCTTATAAACGTAGACTTTTTAATTAAAGTATTTAAAACAAAACTTACTCGGATTATCGTAAGGAATAATAATAATAATATTATTTCTAAGAAATTAAAAGAAGTTATTCTAGTTGTAAATCGAAAAGAACCGATTATTATTAAATTACCTTTTATAAGGACTATTCAGAAACGCGCTGAAAGTAACTTATTTATCGCTATTAAAGCGATTTCAGGCCGACTTCGCGTATATCAGGCGTTATCGCGGAATAATTATACGTTAAATAATACGCTGGATAAGCTTCTTACTCAGAAAGAATTCTTTAGAAACTTAACTTTAAAAGAAATCCTTATTTTAATTAACTTACTAAAAATAAGTCGACCGAAGATTATTAATTAAGAAATTTAAGACTAAATTGCTATTATTAATATTAAAATTATAAAATATATAAAAGCTCTTTAAGATTACGATTAAGAAAAGAATAATATTATATTTTAACGCTTCTTATTACTTCGGGCTAATATTTCGGATTTTATATTAAAAGAATTGCGAGCTTTACGATAATTTGAATGTATTTTCCTTAGATAAGAATAACGAGTTATTATTTACTTTACCGTATCCCGAGTTAAATTTACGTATAAGCTCTAAGTTTAATAAAAGAAATAAAAATATTAAGTCTTTTTAATATAAGAAATATTAATTTAATAATTAACTTTTTAATTATTATTAAGCTTAATTCTTTTCTTTAGCTTAATACTTATAATTTTAACCGCTATTTTAATAGCGCTTCAAAAAGTAATAATTTTAAAAAAAGAATTTAAAATCGACTTGCTTTTAATCGCTGAAATTTACTTAATCGATATACCTTAAGAACCGAGTTATAAATAATATTTTCTAACGCCGAAATATATAATTATTATATTTAAAAGAACGAAACTTAATAATATCCGAGCTATTTTTAATTCCGGCGCAGAAGTTAATTATATATCTTATAATACTGCTGTTTAATTAAAAGTCCTTATTATAAAAAGCGATTTTATAGTTTTAAAAAGTATTATAAGCGTAAAATCGCGATTTCTGAAATATGCGGATAACGTTCCGATTATAATAAGAGATTGTATTATTTTTATTAAGTTTTATATTATAAATATTTTAAGTATTAGAATTATTCTTAGATTTTTATTCTTTCGGATTACGCGCGTTTTATTTAAATACTTATTTAATACGAAAGGCGGTTTAATTTACGCTAACTTATGAAATAAGATTACGCGATTAATTATTATTATTAAAGTAGCTAAACTTACAGAATACGCTAGAAGCATTAAAGCTGCGAAGTCTAAAAGCCGAACTAGTAGAATATTATTAGATCCGGAATTAAATTACTTAGAATCCGAAACTAACTCGGGAAACAAGTAATTAGCTATAATTAAAGCTTTATAATTAATACCGTCGAATACTTTCTAAAGAATATTTCTTTTAAGCTCGAGGACGAGCTTTTTTACAAGAAAGATAAAAAAACTTTTAATAATAAAAGTAATTCTTTTTTCAAAGACGTCTTATATATTTCTATCGAATATATAAAGCGAGAATTCATGATTTTAAGAACGGACTTTTACGATTATCCCTTTTATAAAGACTTTATTAAAGCTCCTTTCGGTAAAGAACGTATATTTAATATTATATTAATTAAGGAAATCGAGCTTACTTTTCAATTTATTACGGATTATAATATTTTATTAATAACGTTTTTATTTAAAAAACGTAAATAAGTTTCACGAGTTTATATTATATATAAAACGAAAGATAAAAAAATTAGACTTATAAATTAAATAAATAAAATAAAAAATACGCTTAAAGGTCGTAAAGACTAATACGAAGTCTTTAAAAAAAAGAATTTTCTTTAAAAGTAAATTAAGAAATATTAAAATATTTTACTTTTTTGTTTTGCCGGCTTTTCTTATAGATTTAAGATTACAGAAAAGCGATTTATTATTTTAAATATTAAAAATATATTATAATTAAAAGAAAAAGCCTTCTTCGACGAAATCATATTGAATCGAGAAGGTATTATTATATTTAATTAGATTAAATATAAGAAATTCTATAAGAATATTTTGTTATTTATTATTATTAAGACGGTAGATTACGAAGCTTAGTAAATATTATATTTTCTATTCTTTAAAATATTAGCTCTTGAAATTAAGAAGATAATAAAAGACAGACTTAATCGTAAGATTTTCGAACTCTCTAAAAGGCTATATCGCAACGCTTAATTCTTAGTTAAGAAAAAAGAATTAAGAAAGTACCGCTTAATTAATTCGGTAATTATACTTAACGTAATTACTTTAAAAGACGCTAATTTACTTTCTTTTATTAACGAATTTTCAGAGGAATTTGCAAAGTATTATATCGCAAGCCTAATAGACTTATATTTAAGTTATAATTAATAAGTATTATATTAAAGCAGCTGAAATATAACGGCTTTTTTCGTATTTAATATTAAATTAATCCGAAATACGACGTTATTTCAAAGAATTATAAACTTTATTACTTAATTCGTAAGAATAATCAGTAGAATACTGAAAGATATTATATTTTTTATTATAATATTATTCTTAGACGACGTTAGCGTAAAAGAATTATATATAAATTACAATCGGAAGGAAGTATGACTTGGAATTCGCTAGTTCGTCCTTAAGTACTTTCTTAACTTCGATAAGACGCTAGAACGCTTTAAGCGCGTTAGAGCTATTATAAGCCTTAAATCGCAGTTCTGTCGTAATAGTATAAACGTCGTCGGCTACGTATATAACTTATAAGAAAGAGAATTTTTAGTTATATATTTAATTAAAATATAGAAATAAAAAGAATTTAAAAACGTTATAAAAGTTAAAGGATTTCTAAATTTAATTATTTATTTCCGTATTTAAATTAAAAACTTTCGTTTATTAGCCGAGTCGTTATACGATTTTATTAGAAAAAGAATTAAATTTATATAAAACCCCGTAATTTATAACTAAATAATAAAAACTTTTCAAGATATCTTATACTTTTTCTTAATACTTTATAAGATCGACTA
Source organism: Rhexocercosporidium sp. MPI-PUGE-AT-0058 (assembly GCA_020746875.1). Taxonomy (NCBI): domain Eukaryota; kingdom Fungi; phylum Ascomycota; class Leotiomycetes; order Helotiales; genus Rhexocercosporidium; species Rhexocercosporidium sp. MPI-PUGE-AT-0058. The sequence goes on along the minus strand of JAGTJL010000005.1, from coordinate 2,641,215 downwards.
CTTTAAAAGCGTTAGCGAAATCGTCGTTTCTGTAGATTTTAACGAAATCGGATAAGATAATTTCTTTAATTAACGTAATCCAAAAAATAATAAGCTTAAACCAGCGAAATATAAAAGCGACTTTTAAATGAAAGCAGAATAAGATTATAACGCTACGAAAAGAAAATATAAAAGCATGCTTTTAATTTTTAAGAAGCTTAAAATCTAACTTATAAAAGTTTATTTTATTATAAAAATTAACGCAAATACTTTTATTATTTAATTTAAAAGAGCTGCTTATAACTACCTTAGTACGATACTCACTTATTAGCTCGCCTGGATTAAGCTTTTCGACTTCGAAGTGCGCTATATTAAAAGTGCTACGTATATAGCAGTAGATACTCTCTTAAAGAGACTTAAATACTTTAAAGATACTAAAGAAGATACCGAAAATAATAACAATAAAGATTAGATCTTGGCTAAGCTTAGTACGATTAGAATTTGCCTGGTAAAAGCGGAAAATACGAAAGACTTAATAAAAAAGCCAAAGACCTTCGATGACCTTAAGCTAACCCGAAGACGCGATATTTTTATTAATATAAAGCGAAAAGTCTAAGAATTACGAGATAAGTCGAATAATTAAGTAATACTTAATAGCAATTCGAATACAGACTAAGAAAGCGAAGCGGACTTACTAATATCTTTAAAATATTATAAGGAGTATTATTAAGAAATAGCTACTTACTTAATTACGCTTAAGACTTCGAAAAGTTTGAATTTAAAAGCTTTTTATATATTTAAGAAAGAAGTATTATTATACGAAATTTATAATTAACGTATTTGAAGACTTTTATTAAAAAGCGCATTTATTAAACTCGTTATCAATATTAATAAAAATAAAGTATATATTTTACGAAACTGCTATAATAGCTCCGGCTATAAAAGAAAAGAAAGTATATATTACTGTATTTCTTAGCGCTATTTCTGGAAAAGCTATTTTAAAGACTCCGCGAAATTCGTTAAAATATACAATAAGTATATATTACGTAATATTAAACGATAAAAAGAACTTATAATTCTAACTGCTTTAAACGGACTTATAAAAAAATAAGCGCTAGATATTACTTTTATATTAATACGGAATAAGAAGAAGTATTTCGTTATCGCCTAGGACGATATAAGCGGTTAAGTCGAAGTTAAGGCGCTTGCTTCGAAGGAGGCTAAAAGCATCGCTGATTTTATTTAACAAAATATTATTTGCCGATACAAGCTATTTTAGAAGCTAGTAATCGATAAAAGTACAGAAAATATAAGCGAAGTCGTTAACTTACTGAATAAAATAGAAATTCGACGAATTCAAATATTAGCTTATAACGCGAAAGCTAATAGTATAATCGAGCGGAGATATAGCTTTATTAAGAATACTTTATTTAAAATAAGAAGAAACTGGATAAGTAATTTACTAGTAATTCTATTTATTAACCGTATTATAATTTATAAACTTATAAATTATACTTTCTTTTATATAATTTATAATAAAGAACTAGTTCTTCTTATCGAAATACGTTATTTTACTTAAAGAAGCTTCTTCTCAGAAGATATTAAAAGTATTAATAATTTGATTTATATTCGAATTCTTTAATATTAAATACGGAATAATAATATAAAAGAAGTTAAGCTTTAAAAGATACGCCGTAAATAAGAAGGAAAAGAAGCTTTCGATGCAAAAAGAGATATTCGAAATAAGCTGCTATAAGTTGAAGACTTAGTTCTTAAGCACGATTTTATTCGGGAAATCGATATATTAAAGAGCAAAAAGCTTGATTTTCGGTAATTAAGACTTTACGAAATTTACGAAGCTTTTTTTAAAAAGAGTTATTATAAGTTAAAAGAGTTAAGAAATAATAATATATTCTTTCGCGATATTTTTGCAATTAATTGCTTTAAGTTATTTTATAAATAAGAGCGCTTTATTTATTATAAAAACGACGAGCTTTTAGCGATAACTTAATATAATAATAATAAAAACTAGCTTGAACTTAATCTCGAGGAGCGAAATTTATAAAGCCTTAAAGATTTTAAAAAGCTTACGAGATAAGCTATACGAAATAATAAAATTATTATCAAAGTACCTGAAAAGCTAATTCACGCGGAACGAAGTTAATATCGAGTCGTTACTTATTTTTCTAGCGAATAACTTAATCGCTACGACTAATACTATTAACTACTTCTTATTATAATTTTTATAACTTGTCGCTTAACGTTATCGAACGTTAAATTATAACGAAAACGCATCTTTTATATCTTACAAAAAGGATAAAGATTAAGGCACGATAATAAAGGCATATACTAAAACACTAGGAGCTCTTCTTTAAATAACAAAAAATCCCTTCAGCACTTCGAACACTATTTACGCTTATAAATACCCTCCGATTATACTTATAAGTCGTTCCGCAATAATAACACTAGCATTCTAATTGAGCTAAATAATATATTTGCGATAACTGCCTTTTGAATAAATTCAGTATTATTAACGCTGGACGTATAAGCTCGAAAGCCTGTAAATATAATAATTATTAGTATTTTATAAAGCTAAAAAAGCCCTTAAGAAATTCAGAAAGAGTTTTAGCTTTATAAAATAATTTAACTAAATTAAGTCGATTATAACTTACGTTATAAAAGAGCAGAATCCAATCGAGTACTTATTCTTTACTAAATCTTATAAAGAATTAAATAATAAGTCAAATAAGGTTTCTTCGATAAGCCGTTCCGGAGCGTTAATAATCTTAATATATTAATAAGCTAAGCGTTAAAAACGATAATCCCCCGAGATATACTGCCGAAGCAAGCTCGTATAATAAGTTCCCGAAAGTAATTAAAAACCAGAAATTCTTTTTTAATATTATTTAAATACTTTATAATAAAAAAGATTTACTTTAATTAAAATAACTCTTAAAGCTATAATAAATAAGCTATTAATTTAAAAAGAAAATATATAATAATTAAGAAATTACGCGTAATCAGACGATTTAAGATCTGAAGAAGCTTGTAAAGCTAAATAAATAAAACTAATCTATATATTTAAATAAACGATAAAACGCGCGATAGGCTATAAGTTATTATAAAGGAAATAAATTATTATAATTACTTTATACTAGTAATAAAAATCGTTAAATCTATTATTAATAATATAAAAAATTCATTTAAATATTAATAATTCTAATATAACGTATTTAAAAACAGAGCTTAATATTCCGAGACCGTGATAATTAAGTTAAAAATAAGCAAAGTAAGTACGGCTAATAAGTTGTAAATCTTTAGCTTTTTTATATTTTCTTTACGCTTTTAATTTTTTATATTATAAGTGCTTTATTCCTGATCAGATTATCAGTCCTCGGAAATCAGCGATCGAGTTATCGTAAGCTTAAAGTTTAACGTAAAAATTATTATTAAATTTTATAAGTTCTTTCGATTAATAGTTGCTAAGTCTGGGCCCTTACGCTGCTTAAGTATTAATAGCAGTAATTTAATTAAAAGTAAAAATATAAAATAACGGATTAAATACCGTGATAAGCCGAGCTTACCTTAAGTTATTTTAAATAACGCATCGAAATACTAAAATAATAACGATTTTATTTCCTCGGAGTTTCGGTTAATTAATTCTAAGACAATAAGATAAGCAGAATTATTTTATATAAAAAAAGATTTTAATTAATTTAAATTATACGCTTTTTCTTTAACTATTCCGAAATCTCGCTTATCGGAATTTAAATACCGTTATTATAATTCCGTTACGGTAATAATTTTATAAAAGATTTAAGCGAATAAATAATACCTTATCGTAAGTATTTAAATTATTTATAAATATTCTTCTGATTTTATCCTTATAAAACTATCTCCTACTAAGCAAATTAACTAGATTTCAAGTCAGAAGCTTCTCTTAGCCAGATATCAGTCCTCGGACTTTTAAATTAAGAATATCAATCGACTAAGAAAGAATATTATTACTTTCGCTTTTAAGATATATTTACTTCTTTTCTAAACTTAAAATCCGGCTTAACTTATACCGGCTTATAAAAGTATTCGGAGTATACTTCCTTCACCTTTAAAGTCGCTGCAGAATTATATTAATATAAGGTTTTTTAAAAAAGAATCTTACTTTTAAATAAAAAAAGATTATTTTAATAAAAAAAGACTTCCGGAAAGCTTAATATTATTAATTCAAAAGTTACTTGCGATATAATTAATAAAGGCTTAAAATAAGTAACGAGGTTAAAGATACTTCTTATTTTAATAAAGCGATTAAAGCTGCGCTTTTACTTTAAGTCTTTAGATTATATTAAAAGAGTATTAAAATAAAAAAAATTAGCAATATTAAATAAGAAAGAATTTATTTTTAGCCTTTTACCCCTTTTAGTTAATTAATAATAAGAAGCAAGTCGACGGAAAACGACGACGAAGGCGGTTTAAGATAGCTTATAACTTATCAGAGTTTTAAAAATTATTCTCAAGAAGCTTTTATCTCGTAACTTGCCGCTAGGAAAAGAAAGAAATCGCGAGGAAGACTGAGCAGCTCGAAGTTAATATATAGAATATAATATCTCTTTTCTTTCTTTTTTAGATATAATAAATCTCAGTCGCTTATAATAATTTACTTATTTACTAAAGAATAATAAGAAGATATAATAAGAAATTATTAAAATATTATCGGCGCTTTTATTTAATATAATAATCGTTAAGATAAAAAGAAAAAGAATTACTTAAAACCGACTTCGTTATTATTTAATATCGACTTATTAAAGAAATAAAAGCAGAAAGAAGAAGATAAAAATAAAGAAAAGATTTAATTAAATTAGTAAAAGAGATGCTCCGATTAGCTTCTTTTTATTTTTCTATTATGCTTCGAACCTCGAAGGTAAGAAGACCGTTCTTCGATTATCTATTTACCTTTAATCTTATATATTTATATATTCTTATTTCTTTAATATATTTTTAATATATTTCCTTCTGTTCTTAATAATAATTAGAAAATTAAGAAAATTCGTAAAAGATTCGTTAAAATAAAAGTATAAAAAAAAAGCAGAATTATTGAAAATACGTTAACTTAAAATATAAGAGAATATCGACGAATTCGACGCGTTATAGAAATCGATCTTTATTTTATAAAAAAAGTTAATTTCTGCGTTATAAAAGAAAGAGTCGGGAATTCATTTAAAATACTAATTATACGCCGATTTGTCTTAAAAGAATTACTTTAATTTTACTAAAACTGAAGTTTGCTCGGATACGATATTTAAGAAGGCAAGTTTAAGCAGCAGAAATAATACAATAAGTACTAAGAAGTATGAAAAGACTGATATAAGTATAAAAAAACGCGTAAAGCCTCTTTAAAAGTATTATAAAAAAGAGTAATAGAATTATTAAAAAAAAAAAAAAGGAAAAAGAATAATAAAATAAAAGACGATATTTAAAGGTATTAAGCGAGACGATTATTTACTTTTAAAAGTAAGGTGCAAATCACCTGATATTTACTTATCTTTACTCAGATATATTTTCCTTTGAGTATTTAGAACTTTAAAGCTATAATACTAGTTTTTACTTCTTTGCTCGAGGTCGAGTATGAATTTTCTAAGGGAGGAACGCATATAATAAGGTTGACCTCAGAAGTCCATTTATTACGTAATTGAGTTGCATCTTATTATATTTAAAATAGCTTTTAAAATAATATCTTTTAAAACGAAAAAAAAAAAACGATTTTTATTATTATAACTTTTCCTTCTTATTTAAATTATACCTCTCTTCTCCTTTAATAGATTATATTCCTTAGATATATAATATCTTTAATATTCGTTAAATAAGTATTTCTTACGTTTACCCTCCGGCACTTGCTTTACTACCCTCTTATTGTGTGCTTAGTGTTTTCCCCTCCACAATATATGAATACACTAGCCTTTATTCCCTTTCCTAAAACAGGATAGCCAAAAGGTTAAATAAATACCTAATAAAGCGGCTAATTAGCGTCTATAAGGCTAAGAGATTACCCTTGTTTTTATGGCCCTATTTATTATAAAAAATAACTTATATTAAGAATCGATCATATAACTCCGTTATAAAAAAGACTCCTTTTAAAGTTCTATATAATAAATTACCGATAATTGACTATATTCGCATATTAGGCTCTTTAACTTACGTACTTAAGAATAAGAGAGCTTATAAGCTAGCCAATAAATCCGACAGGGGTATTCTTGTCGGTTTTAAGTCTTCTAATAATTACTTAGTTTATTTACCGAGTAAAAGAGTCGTTATAAGCTTTAAAAACGTCCTAATTAAAAAGGATTTAATCCTTAAGGACAATATAACAAAAGAAACCAAATCCGACTATATAATCGAAATACTTGAAGAGTTTAAAGGCGCTAGCGACGATATTATTAAGCTAATAAGTGGTATTAACGACGAAATGCCTAATAAAGGCAATATAAGCGAAAAGTCGCTTATCCACTAATTAAAGGGCGAGAAAACGGATTTTAAAGACGAATTCGACTTATTCACATAAGAGCTCCCTTAAACGCCAAAGGCTAATAAGAGGCCTAATACGGCTAGCCCGGAAATTCCTAAAGCGCCTATTAAGAGGCCTAGAAAGGATTATTCGAACTGAGAGCCTAACGTCGTAACTAGAAACGCTAGTACTAGCGCCAAAGACTCTAACTCTTTAGAAAATCAGCTAGTAATACACTTAAGCTTTAAGACGGCTATTCGCTAATTAAATAACTAATTAATCGAAGAAGAAAAAGAAGCTTTTTTTATTTATAAAGACGCTAAGAGACTAGCTTTTATGGCTTTAATAAGCTTTAAAATCGACGAAGACTTCGATTAAGGGCTAATAAAGCTGCCCGAAGAGCTAAAAGCTAATAAAGTCGTTATTAAACGAATTAAAGGCCTTTAAATTTACAAGCCTAAAAGCCTTAAAGAGGCTATGGCCTCTCCGTATAAGGACTATTAGCTAAAAGCCATAGAAAAGAAGTCAATTCCTTAAAAAGTCATAAGACTTAAGAAATAGTGTCAAAAGACGCTAGTAAGGCTTATAAGCCTTTAAAAACGAGGGAGGTATATAAAATTAAAGAATTATTTAATTACTTCGAATTCAAAGCTAAATTCGTCGTTAAAGGGTTCGAGCAACTCTATGGCCTTAATTATATAGACACGTTTGCTAGCGTAGTAAAACAAATGGCTTGGCGACTTATATTTACTTTAGCGGTCCTTTACGATTAAGTTATATAAAAAGTCGATATAATTTCGGCTTTTACGTAAAATAATATTAATATAAATACTTTATATATAGTGCCTCCCAAAGGCATAAATGCTCAAAAATACGCTAGTAAACTACTCTTGCTTAATAAAGCTTTATACGGGCTAAAACAGTTAATTAGGCTCTGGTTTATTACGCTAAAGGAAGTCCTAGTCCGAAAACTCGGTTTTTAAGCTTTAATTACCGAGAATTACATCTTAATTAATAAGGAGTAACAGCTTATAATCTTTATTTACGTAGACGACTTAACGATAATTAGCCTAAGCGTTAATAATATTAAATCCTTTATTAAAGAGCTTAAAAAGCTCTTTAAATTAAAGGATTTAAGGCTAATAAAGGACTACTTAAGCATAAATATCGAATATAACCTAGATAAAGGTTATATAAAGCTAAGCCAAGAGAGCTATATTAAAAAAGTGCTAGCGCGGTTTAATATAACCGACTATAAGCCTAAAAATATACTAATAAATTTAAAGGTTAAGTTAAAACCTAATCTTAATTAGGCTAATAAAGAGGAAATAAATTAATATCAGCAAATTATAAGCTGCCTCTTGTTTCTTACGCTAGTTACTAGACCCGATATTTACTACTCGATTATAAAGCTCGCTCGATTCTTTAATAACCTTAGCACCGATTATATAATTGCCCTTAAAAACGTGCTTAAATACTTAAAAGGATTAAAAAAGCTAAGGCTAATTTACGAAAAAAGCTTTAATTAATATATAAGCGGCTATTACGACGCCGATTACGCCGGAGATATTAATACGGCTAAATCGACTAGCGGCTTAAGCTTTTACTTAACGAGTTGCTTATTTAGCTAGAAAAGCAAGCTTTAAAGTATTATAGCTTAAAGTACGACTGAGGCCGAATATATAGTTATTAATTCGGCTTTTAAAGAAGCTATTTATATAAAGCAGCTTCTAACCGAATTAGGCTATTATATATAGGAACGATTCCCTGTTTATACGGATAATAACGGCGCTCTCTTATTAATTAATAACTCTTAATTCCACGAGAGGACTAAGTATATTGCCGTCAAATACTATTACGTCCGCGATCTTATAAATCAAGGCGAAATAGACTTAATTTATATAAGAGGGTCTAAATAAAAAGCCGACGGCTTTACAAAGCTATTAAATAAGCCTAAATTCATTGAATTCATAAGGCTTTTAAGACTAGCCGAATAAGGCTAAAGCGGAGGAAATAAGATTGTAATTTGTATTCTCTTTTTTTATAATTGGCTTACTTTCCGCAAAGGGTTATTTTATGTATTAAGCTTATTCTTGTAAATATAAGCTCTGCTTTAAAGCTAGCTTATATATAAGCTTATAAAGCTATTACGTCACTTATTAAGAGGGCGTATTAGATTTTACTTCGGTAACTCGTGCCGATTTTATCCTAAAATAGACGAAGGAGTTTCCATTACTTACGCGGCCCGGAAATTACCTTTATATTCCGGGAAATTACGCTCGTATTCAATTACGTAGCTCGTATAAGCTACGTAATTAGTTACGTAGTTGTAAAAGCTTCTAGAGAAGCTATTATTTTGTATATAACTACCGAAGAGCTCTTCTAGCTCTTTAAGTAAGTAAGTAAGCAATTCTCTCTCTTTGATCACGTGTCCTCACCTACTGCGCTTCCTCATCCTGATTGGCTCGCCTATTCTCACAGTATTTATTAAATAAGTATTTCTTACGTTTATTTTCCGGCACTTACTTTACTACTTTCTTATTATATACTTAATATTTTTCCTTTTATATATTATAATAACTTATATAAAGAATAAATAAAAAAGCTAAAATAAAGTACGTAAAAAAGCTTAAAAGTCTTTTATATTAACTATAAGGACCGAAACCGATAAGTGCTCGAATTAATATAGACTTATTTACTTAAAGATTTCTTAGCCTTTAAAGTAAAACTAAATACGGCACTTCGATAGTCTCTTTATTACGACTCCCTGAGCCTCGTATTCTAACCGAGCGAGCTCGGCATCGCTCGTAGCATTGCCTTAGCATAGCAACTATGGCGCTAGGCCTAATCGGGAAAGGCTAGGGGGACCCTTTATGTATTTATATTAAAGCTCTTTCTTATAAAGAGCTTTCCTTTTCTCTTTATCTTTTCTTCTTAATTTTAAGCGTAACTTTAAGTCTAAATATAAAACTATCTTTTGTATTGTATTAACCTTTAGCTAGCCGTAATATAAAAAAAAACTAATAATCTTTTTATTATAAAGCGTTATATTTTACTAAGTCTTGCGCGTCACGTCTCTTTACTTTTATAATAAATTAACGACAGACCTTAATACTTTGGCCTATTCGACAGATAAGTACTTTTTTATTAATAATAGATTACCTTAAAGAAAGCTAGAAAACCTCTTGCCGTTAACTTGCTTTATATAACTTAACGCGCGCTATTCGACTTCGAACTTCGACTTCGACTTATATTTAATTAATAAATTAATTAATAATTTTAAATATCTTTTTACTTTATATTATTACTTTTTCCGACTTCTTCTTCTTATCGGCAAAGCTTTAAAAAAAGAAGCGCCCCTTTACGGCTAAGCTTTACCGATACTTTTATTTCTTCAGTCGAGACTTTTACAAAAGAACTTAATAACTTCGAAGAACTCGATTCCGACTTGGAAGATAAACCTTAGAATTACTTCGACGCTTCGCTAGAGCTTATCGTTATTATAAAAGGCTTTACCCTTGCGTAATAAATAAAAGTAAATTAACTAATCGAGATCTTCGTTAGCTTTATTATTATTGCTGCTATTAAGCAGGCCTTCGACTAATATACTTTTAATAACTCCTATTAAAAGACTCGCACTTTCTCCCTTTAAAGCGATCGATCGGTACGTATTCTTACGGCGGACCTTTAGCCGACTACCGATTATTACTTACTAAAACTAAATAATTTAATTTAAGTTATAAAGCCTTTTAAAGTTAAATATCTCCGTATTCTTTTTAACGATTATAAGGGCGATATTAAATATAATACCTAAAAGATAAAAATAAAGCTATTTATAAAAAAGTATTTAAATAACTTTAAGAGTAGAATATTATAAGTTAAAGCCTACTTTCGATATACCGCTAACGAGGCAAAGATTATTATCTTTTAATATATAAACCCCGAATTTGCCGGTACTTTCGAGACTGTCGCCGACGTTTTAACGGCTTTAGATTAGCGATTCTTTAATTATAATCGAGTTTAAGCTGTTAAGAAAATGTATAACTAGTTATTAATAAGTAATATAACTTATAACGACTTCCGAATTAAATTTACTTTTTATATTATTATTAATAAAATTGCTCGCTTCCGCTGGTTTAAGGATGTATGCGAAAAGGTTTCTCTGGCTTTTAAGCGTATAATTTATATAAAAAAGTATAAAATAAACGGAAATTATACGGCTTTTAACGAATTCTTAATTATTACGGACCGGGAATCTTGTAATATTATATTAAAAGAGGTTATAACGACTTATAAGGCTTAAGCTAACGTTACTTTTAACGGTCACGACGTGCGCGGCATTCTTAAGAAGGAAGACTGGCGTATAACCTCTTTTACGCCGGCTATAATAATATAAAGACTTTTAATATTAACTTATAAACTGTCGCTAGAGGTTTGCCCGCGCTTGCTATCCCCGGCTCCGTTCCTCCGCCGCCTTAAGTCTTTTATACCGCCCCTTGCCCTTAAAGACGTCTCCTTTAATACTTACCTTTACTATAATAAGACTAATTATTAGGCTAGCGACTGCCTTAAGCGCTAAAGAGACTAAGCCTTTAATAAGTCAATTTCTGAATTAGTCGTCGGCAAAGACTTAAAGACTAACGAGTTATTAAAAAACTCTTAAGCCGTGGTAAAGACTCACACTTTAGCGTAAGTTATAATTTATAAAAGGACTTGATATTTAATTTCCGTACTTTTATTAAAAGATAATAATTCTTAATTAATATTAAATTAAAAAAGAATAAATTCTTTACTAAAATACTTATATATATTAATAACGGAGTAAATATTTTCAGTATAATTAAAACCTCTCTTATATATTAATTTATTAAGTAATTTAATATTTCTTTCGTAATACTCTCTTAGCTAATCGTTCCAATTAGCTATAATAGCAGGAAAGGCAAGCCAATCGATACGGCTATCTTATTTATCTTAATTATCGACCGCCGGCGAATTAACTTCCTTTTTTTAATAATTAACTTAAGAAATACCGACGTCTTAATCGATCGGAAGTTCCTCGAGTATTACGACTTAAAGCAGTCGTATATTAAGAACTAAAACCGGCTAAAATGGCCGTTAAATATATCCGTATAACTGTATTTTAATTAGCGAGTCTTCGTTAATATTAACCGTTTCGACAAGTTAATCGTTAAATCTTATTAATTTAATGCGAAACAAAAGGACGCTTTTTTAAACTTAAATAATTATTACCGAAAGCAAGCCAGGATTACGGCATTCGACGATTTCCTTAAATCTAAAGTCTTTAGACGACTTACAGCTAACGTCTCGCCGACTCGACCCTCGAGCTTTACTAAAGAAGTTAAGGAGCGCTTACGTATTATAAAAGATTAATTAAATCCGTCGATATCCCGTGATTTAAAATTATTATTTAAAAACAGAGGAGCTCGTAGAGCCCCTCCGGCGAAGCACTAGCTTAAGGCGCACATTACGGAGATTTTTTTAATATTAATAATAGCGATATTTACGATGTATTTTCGACTTAAGAAAGCTAAAAAGAATAAAGTAGAAACTTTTATAATATTAATATATAAAATCGATTAAGAGCTGACTCGCCGTTAACGAAAGGCTTTAAATTAATTAAATATCGAGCTCGCATTAATAAATAAAGACTTAACCTTAAAAGAAGCTTTAAAAGCTAAATACGCGTAAGATAATAAGTTAATAAATAAAAAGCTCTCGGCAAAGTATTAAAAGTATATTCTTTTCTTCTCTTAGCGAGCCTCTGACGAACTATTAACGTATTACTAAAGCGTAAACTATTAAATCGAGCTTATTAAGGAAAACGACTTGTCTTTTAAACCTTTTTAGCGTATAACTAAAGAATAGCTGTCGGAGACTAAGTAATATATTATTAATAACTTATATAAAGGTTTTATTAAGTCCTTTAGCGTATTATATACGGCCCTTATTCTTTTCGTTAAGAAGGCCGACGGCAGTCTCCGGCTTTACGTCGATTACCAGAAGCTGAATGCTTTATCGAAAAAGGATCCGTACTTAATTCCTTTAATTAATAAAATAATAGCTTATATTTATAAAGCAAAAGTCTTTATAAAACTTAATATTTAATAAGCTTTTTATTGTATTTATATATTCTTTAAGAGCGAAGATTATATAACCTTTCGCACTTAATATAACACGTATAAATATAAAGTCTTTTCTTTTAGCTTTATAAATAGCCCGGCGACTTTTTAGCGATTTATTAATAATATCTTAATAAAGCACTTAAACGACTTCTGCGCAGCTTATATAAATAATATCTTTATATACTTAATAACTTCTGAAGAGTATAAAGTTTAAGTTAAGAAAGTAATAGTAATATTATAAGCGCACGGACTGTAAGCCGATATTAAGAAGTCCGAGTTTAGCGTATAAAAGATAAAGTTCTTAAGTTTTATTATTAACGTTAATAATATAAAAGTAAACTTAAAAAAGGTTAGCGTAATTAAGGACTAGAAATACGCCGGTAACGTACGTAGCGTATAAAGTTACTTTAGGTTTTATAATTTCTATTGCCGGTTTATTAAGGACTATAGTCGCATCGCTCGACCTCTTACGATGCTTACCGGAAAGAATATGCCCTTTAACTTTAATAACGCTTATAAAAACGCGTAAGAAATTCTCCGAAAAGCCCTTTAATTTATATTAATCCTTTATTATTATAATTCAGTAAAGCAAACGCGGCTAAAGACCGACTCTTTTAACGGAGTCGTTACTAGCGTATTATCTTAACTTCAAAAAGACGGCATTTTCTACCTTATAAGTTATTTTTTTAAGATTATAGCAAATCCTAAGCTTAATTATTTAATTCACGATAAAAAGATATTAATAATCTTTCGGTCGTTTAAATAATACCGCCCGGAATTATTAAGTACTCAAAAGAACGTATATATATATACGGATTACCGAGTCTTAAAGTACTTTATAACTATTAAAGATTTTATAGTTAAGTAAGCACGTTAGGCCGAGTTCTTTACGGAATTCTATTTTATAATTATATATTATATTAAGACTATTAATATTCTTGCTAATACTCTTTCTTAAAGAAATTAAGACCTTACGGTAATAAAGGCTCGTAAGCGAGCTATTCGTAGTTAATAACTCATTATAAATAATAAAATCGACCTTTTAGTCACCGCTAACCTTTAGCTAACAGCCGTCGACTCTTTTAAGCCGTCGCGACTACCTAATCGAGAAATATATTAAGCGTGATTTCCTAAACGGATAACTAAATTAATAAATAAAATACTTTTAAGAAAAAAACGTCCCTTAGCCGAGGCCGCTTAATTAAAGTATTTAAATACACTTCTCTTTTACAGAACCACTCTCTATTCAATAACAGCGCAAAATGCCTAACTAAAAATCATAAGGCAGTATATGCGGAGTAGTCGTATGGCCGCCACTTTAGCTGCCTCTTTAGCCTCCGTAAAAGTAGACTAGGAGCTAGACTAAGAGCTAGACTAAGAGGTAAAGCAAGCTCTAGAACAAGATCACGTGCTAATTAACTCGGAAGCACTTACCGCGGAAAAGCTAAACCCTAACTCTATAATTGCATATAATATCGCTAAATACGACGTAATAAATTAAGTGCTCATAGTTAATAAAGAGTCTCCTTTACTAAAACCTCTTCGATAAAGAGCCTGCGAGAACGACTTAGACTACGAGCTGTCGAATGGCAAGCTTCTTTTCTAAGGCCGTTTAAAAGTATTTATAAAACCGCCAGAGCTTCGTACGTCGTTATTACGTTATATATACTCATAACCCTTAATCGCTTATGCCGGAATCGGAAAGATGAAAGTTATATTAAGTCGCAAATACTATTAAAATAGCTTCTTTACGGACGTAAGCCGCTATATAGCGAATTATAATTACTTTAAGCAAAAGGTTAAAAGAGATAAAACATTTAATTTCTTATATCTTTTGCTTATTCTCGCTCGGCCGTATTAATACCTTATAATAGATTTTACGAAATTATTATTAAATAAAAGTAATTATAACTTTATTATAATTATTATTAACCGCTTATTTAAGAAACCGGTCTTAATACCTTATAACGATATAATTACCGCTAAAGGCATAGCTACCCTCTTCCTCGTCTATTAGACTTGCTATTTTAATATATTAAAGTCTATTATCTTAAACCGAGGTCCGCAATTCGTTTCCTCTTTTTAAAAAGAGTATTACCGTATATTTAATATTAAAATAAAGTTAATAACGACATATAACTCTAATATCGACGGCCAGACCGAAGTAATAAACTAATATATTAAGTAACGGCTCCGCCCTTTTTACTATTATTACTAAGATAATTAAAGTAACCTCTTATTTATTATAAATATTACGCAACTTACTTTGCTTTACTAGTCTTTTAGCAATTTCACGCTTTTTTAACTACTTAACGGCGTAAAGCTAAGGACCTCTTAAGACTTAATAAATCTAAAACCACTTATTACGGCAATAAAAAAGCTTAATCGCGAGGAGGCTTTATAAGTCGCTTCACGTATAAAGGAAGTTATAAAAGTTATATAATCGTCGCTAAAAGCTTAATAAGAGAAAATAAAGCGTTTAGCTAATCGTAATCGACGCGCTATCGATTAAAACGTTAGTAACTTAATGCTAATCGACACTTAGAACTGGAATGTCGACCGTCTTTTAAAGAAACTCTCCGATAAATGATATAGCTTAATTAAAGTGCTCTTAAAGAAAAGAAAGAATTAAAAAGTAAAGCTATTAATAAATTAAATTATATACCTCGTATTTCATACTTATTCGCTACGAAAGTACGTTAATAATCCCTTATTAAGGTAAGTAAGACAAACGCTAATATTAATCTAGCTCTTATTAAACCAGAACGAATAGGAAACTGAGGCTATATTAAGCTCTAAGGTCATAAAGAATAAGTTATTCTACCGCATTAAGTGACTAAGCGCCGACGAGGATTTATAATAATATCCGTGCTTAAATATTATAATTATACCTTATATAATTAAGAACTTCTACTTTAATAATAAAGCGGCTAAAGGACTTCTAAAAGCATTATCTTAATAATTAAAGGCATATAATATTAGTATCGACGACTATAACGACTTAAAAGACGATATTATTATAATTATAACTACGAGAACGTAGTTTTTCGGGAGGGAGAGGTAATATTACGACTCCTTAAGCTTTGTATTTTAATCGAGCGAGCTCGGCATCGCTCGTAGTATTGCCTTAGTATAATAACTATAGCGCTAGGCCTAATCGGAAAAGGCTAAAGGAACCTTTTATATATTTATATTAGAGCTCCCTCTTATAAAGAGCTCTCCTTTTCTCCTTGTTTTTTTTTCTTAATTCTAAGCGTAGCTTTAGGTCCAAATACAAAGCTATCTCTTATACCATATCAACCTCTAGCCAGCCGTAATACTCCTACGGCATAATAAAAAGCATAAGAAGTCTAAAAGGAAACCACTTACTTTTAATATAAGAGTACTTAAATTACTAGAAATACTAGCTTTAATACGTAAAACATTAATATTAAAAAAAGTCGGACCAAAAATAGCCGGATTACGCCGTTAAAAACGCCTTAATCGATATTAAAATATATTTAATACTTTGGAAACGAGAAGTAAATTATTTAAAATAAATCCGGCGAGTTTTAACGTTAATTATACTTTTAATAAGCGTATTTATTACTTTTTTCCTTTTTTTTTTCCGTTAAGAGTTTACTTTAAGTTAATAAGACAACGCTTAATAAAAAAGTATACGGAGTTTTACTTTATGCTTTTAATTAGTTTTAGTTTTAAGTTATTTTACGCCGAGATTAATTTTAATAATAATAAAGCTTTTATATTTAGCGAGATTTATTTACTTCGCTTAAGCCTATATATTCGTTTATTATAAAGACAAAAGGCCTAGACTTCGGCGTCTTTTAGGCTTTATTACCTTAAGAAGAGCCTAAAGCTATAAACTCTTTAATTTAATATTTTACTTATATATTTCCTTTATTTTCTCGAGCTCGTATATTCTTCTTTTTTTAATATAATATATTATATCTTTTACTTTTTTATTAATAATATTAAGCGCATTTACTCTTTAGCAAATTACTAATTTTATTAAGAAAAATTAATTATATTTAAAAACGATATTAAAAATAACGCCTTTAACGGCTATTTAAAGGGTAAAGAACTTAAACGACTTATTAATAACTTTTTTATAATTCGAGGAAGCTCTGCGACTCTAATTATAAATTACTTTATTATTAAAACAGGCTTTATAAGTTCTATAAGCTCTTTTACTTTTATATTTATTAAGCCTTTAATAAAGCCTAATATCGCTGGAATTACTAATTTTATTTTATTATAATTACTAAGAATACTTATAGATAATTATAAGTAAGAGAAAGAAAAGAAATAAAAGTAATAATAACAACTTACGACAAGATATGTTTAATTATAGTTAAAGTAGTAGTTATTTAAAAAGCTTTAGTATAAGAGCTTAGGCCGTTCTTTAAGCTCTACCGGCTTATATAATACTTATTTAGTTTATATACTTTCAAGTTATACTGTATTCGCCTCCGAAGTAGGAGGGACTTAATCTCGCTAATATAAGCTATATAGCACCGCTTTAGGCTTAAGCTACTTTTGCTTAAGCTTTTTAATTAATACGACTTACGCTAGAATAATATAGATTTATTAAAACTTTTATATTATATAAAGTAGACGAGGCTTTAAATAATTATTATTATAAAACTACTTTTAATAATATAACGTCTTAATAGCTTATATCTCAGGCCGTACGACTTATTACGGATTTTATTAAAGGACTTCTTTATTTTGTAATAGCTTAAGCTATATTAACCTTAAGTATTTTTATTTATTTATATTTTAACGGGAATAATATTATTAAGTACTTTAAGACCTTAAAGCAGCTCTTTACGGCTCGAGGTATTACGAATGACGTTAAAAAGAAATAATACGTCGTGGATTATTATACTCTCGAAGTAAGCTAAAATATTAAATAACTCTCCGACTTCTTTAATAATACTTATTAAGAGTTAATTAAAAAAATTATAAAAGAATATTAAACGTTTAATCTTAAGTAATATTATTATATTCTTTAAAACTTAAAAAAGATATTTAATAATTTTAAATATATTATAAAAGATACTTTTAAATCTCAATTTTAATAGTTTTTCCGAGCTTTTAAAGAGATTAATCGAGTTTATATATAAAAGAAAATTATTATAAAGCGGCAAATAATTATAAAATTTTTAGCGGCTTTATTTAAGCACTTAAAGTAAAAAGCCGGAATTTTTATAAAAAATAATAATATTTTTAATATAAAAAATATATAATCTTTTGATAAAATATACGTTAAAATAAAAAGCTTATTCTGAGTCGAGCGGGAAATTAATATTTTAATTAAAAAGGAAGTATTATTTATATAAATTACTTAAGTCGATTATTTTCGATTTAAGTCGAGTAATAATAAAACTCCCTTTTTAACGGTATAATTTAAGGAGCTTAACTTTATAATTCGCCCCGAGCTTATAAGGTATAAGGATAATTTTCTAGTTCGGGAAATTAACGACGTCTTTAAGAAAAGTTCGGTGCTTTATCTTAAACTAAATTAAGAAAAGTATATTCGAGAAGAAGTTATTTTTATTATTAAGAGGCTGACTCGCGATATTAATTAAGTTATAAAACGAAATATTAATATAATTATAAAAGAATTAAATAACTTACGTATTTTATACGTTATTATAAAGAAAAGAAAAAATCTAAAATTAATAGCCGAAATTAAGGCTTTATTTATTTACGAGTCGATCGCGTATTCTGAAGAAGTTAAGGTATTTTATTAAGATTCTAAAGTAAGCTTTAAATATAATTGACGTTTTAGTACGAAAGACGACATAAGCACCGGATGCTTTTTTTACTTTAATAAGCCGATTTTAGGTATTAGACTTTAAAGATTTTATAAGTATTAAAATCAATATTATAAGTTTAAGAAATAGCTTAATTTAAGAATTATTTATAAAAATAAAGATAATTATATTTATATAAGCTTTTAAAAAGAAGAAATAAAAGCTTAAGCGGTTTAATTTCCTTAAGATAAATTAAGAAAAGAAGTCTTTATTTTATAAATAATTAATATAATAAGATTAGTTAACGTTTAAAACGTATTTATTATTTTTAATTCAAAAAGAATAAATAATAGCTTCGAAATAATACTTATGGAAATAAAACGACAAAATACCGCTGCTTTTAAAATAATAATAAGAGCCGAATTATATATAACCGAAACCTTATTTTAAGAACGCCTTAAAGCTTAAGCTAATTACGGAAAATTAAAAGTTCACGAAGAAGTTAAGAATGCCGTTAGATTTCAAGAGCTTATAAACGTAAACCTTTTAATTAAAGTACTTAAAATAAAATCCACTCGGATTATCGCAAGGGATAATAATAATATTATTATTTTCAAGAAATTAAAGGAAACACTTACTCTAGTTATAAGTCGAAAAGGATTGATTATTATTAAACTATCCTTTATAAAGACTATTCAGAAACGCGCTGAAAGCAACTTACTTATCGCCGTTAAGGCGATTTCAGGCCGACCTCGCGTATATTAGGCGTTATCGTGGAATAATTACACGCTAAATAATACGCTAAATAAGCTTTTTACTCAGAAAAAGCTCCTTAGAAACTTAATCTTAAGAGAAATCCTTGTTTTAATCGACTTATTAAAAATAAGTCGACCGAAGATTATTAATTAAGAGATTTAAGACTAAATTATTATTATTAATATTAAGATTATAAAATATATAAAAGCTTTTTAGGATTATAATTAAGAAAGGAATAATATTATATTTTAACGCTTCTTATTACTTTAGGCTAATACTTTAGATTTTATATTAAAAAGGCTGCGAGCTTCGCAATAACTTAAACGTATTTTCTTTAAATAAGAATAATAAATTATTACTTATTTTATTATATCTTAAGCTAGACTTACGTATAAGCTTTAAGTTTAATAAAAGAAATGGAAATATTAAGTCTTCTTAATATAAGAAATATTAATTTAGTAATTAACTTTTTAATTATTATTAAGCTTAATTCTTTTCTTTAGCTTAATATTTATAATTTTGACCGCTATCTTAATAGCGCTTTAAAAAGCAAGAGTTTTAAAAGGAGAATTTAAAGTCGACTTACTTTTAATCGCTAAAGTTTATTTAATTAATATACTTTAAGGACTAAATTATAAATAATACTTTTTAACGCTAAAATATAAAATTATTATACTTAAAAAGACAAGACTTAATAATGTCCGAGCTACTCTTAATTCCGGCGTAAAAGTTAATTATATATTTTATAATACTATTGTTTAATTAAAAGTTCTTATTATAAAAAGCGATTTTATAGCCTTAAAGAATATTATAGGCGCGAAATCGCGATTTTTAGGATATGCGAATAATATCCCGGTAATAATAAGAAATTATATTATTCTTATTAAGTTTTATATTATGAATATCTTAAGTATTAGAATTATTTTTGGATTTTTATTTTTTTAAATTACGCGCGTTTTATTTAAATACTTATTTAATACAGAAGGCGGTTTAATTTATATTAATTTATAAAATAAGATTATGTAATATTATTAAAGTAGTTAAACTTACGGAATACGTTAGAAATATTAAAGCTATAAAGTCTAAGAGTCGAGCTAGCAGAATATTATTAAATCCGGAATTAGATTACTTAAAGTCCGAAACTGACTCGAGAAACGAGTAATTAGTTATAATTAAAGCTTTATAATTAATACCGTTAAATATTTTTTAAAAGATATTTCCTTTAAGCTCGAAGATAAGCTTTTTTATAAAGAAAAATAAAAAAACCTTTAGTAATAAAAGTAATTCCTTTTTTAAAAACGTCTTATATATTTTTATTAAATATATAAAGGGAGTATTTATAATTTTAAAGACGGACTTTTACGATTACCTTTTTTATAAAGATTTCATTAAAGCTCCTTTTAATAAAAAACGTATATTTAATATCGTATTAATTAAGAAAATCGAGCTTACTTTTTAATTTATTATAAATTATAATATTTTATTAATAACGTTTTTATTTAAAGAACGTAAATAAGTTTCGCGAGTTTATATTATATATAAAATAAAAGATAAAAAGATTAAGCTTATAAATTAAATAAATAAAATAAGAAATACGTTTAAAAGGCGTCAAGACTAATATAAAGTCTTTAAAGAAAGGGACTTTTCTTAAGAATAAGTTAAAAAGTATTAAAATATTTTACTTTTTTGTTTTACCGGCTTTATTTGCGGATTTAGGATTACGGAAGAGCGATTTATTATTTTAAATATTAAAGATATATTATAATTAAAAGAAAGAGCATTTTTCGACGAAATTATATTAAATCGAGAAAGTATTATTATATTTAATTAAATTAAGTATAAGAAATTCTATAAGGATATTTCGCTATTTATAATTATTAAGACGGTAGATTATAAAGCCTGGCAAATATTATATTTTCTACTTCTTAAAGCGTTAGCTCCTAAAGTCAGAAAGATAATAAAAAATAGACTTAATCGTAAGATTCTCGAACTCTTTAAAAGGCTATATTATAACGCTTAATTCTTAATTAAGAAGAAGGAATTAAGAAAGTACCGCTTAATTAACTCGGCAATTATATTTAACGTAGTTATTTTAAGAGACGCTAACTTATTTTCTTTTATTAATGAATTTTTAAAAGAACTTATAAAGTATTATATCGCGAGCTTAATAAACTTATATTTAAGTTATAATTAATAAATATTATATTAAAGTAGCCGAGATATAACAGCTTTTTTCGTACTTAATATTATATTAATCCGAAATACGACGTTACTTTAAGGAATTATAAACTTTATTATTTAGTTCGTAAAAACGATCGATAAAATATTAAAAGATATTATATCTTTTATTATAATATTATTTTTAAACGACGTTAACGTAAAAGGACTTTATATAAATTATAATCGGAAGGAAGCACGGCCTAAAATTCGCTAGTTCGTTCTTAAGTACTTTCTTAATTTCAATAAGACGCTAAAACGCTTTAAGCGCGCTAAAACTATTATAAGCCTTAAATCGCAGTTCTATCGTAATAATATAAACGTCGTCGACTACGTATATAACTTATAAGAAAGAGAACTTTTAATTATATACTTAATTAAAATATAAAATTTTTTATAAAAATTAAAAGATTTTTAAGTTTAATTACTTATTTCCGTATTTAAATTAAAGACTTTCGTTTATTAGCCGAGCTACTATACGATTTTATTAAAAAAAGAATTAAATTTATATAAAATCTTATAACGTATAATTAAATAATAAAAACCTTTTAAAATATCTTATGCTTTTTCTTAATACTTTATAAGATTAATTATTTTAAAGGCGTTAACAAAATCGTTGTTTTTATAGATTTTAACGAAGTCGGATAAGGTAGTTTCTTTAGTTAACGTAACTTAAAAAATAATAAGCTTAGATTAGCGAGGTATAAGAGCGGCTTTTAAATAAAAGCAGAATAAGATTACGACGTTATAAAAAGAGAATATAAAAGTATATTCTTAATCCTTAAGAAGCTTAAAAAGCTTAGATTTAACTTATAAGAATTTATTTTATTATAAAGACTGACGTAAATACTTTTATTACTTAACTTAAAGGAGTTGTTTACGACTATTTTAATATAATATTTATTCGTTAGCTCGTCTAGATTAGGCTTTTCGACTTCGAAGTGCGCTATATTAAAAGTATTATATATATAGTAGTAGATACTCTCTCGAGGAGACTTAAATACTTTAAGGATATTAAAGAGAATATCGAAAATAATAATAATAAAGATTAAATCTTAATTAAGCTTAATACGGTTAGAATTTGCTTTATAAAAGTGAAAATTACGGAAGACTTAATAAAAGAGTTAAAGACTTTCGATAACCTTAAGTTAACTTAAAGACGCGATATTCTTATTAATATAAAGCGAAAAGTCCAAGAATTACGAGATAAGTCGAACGATTAAATAATACTTAATAGCGACTCGAGTATAAACTAAAAGAGTAAAGTAAACTTATTAATATTTTTAAAATATTATAAAAATTATTATTAAAAGATAATTACTTACTTAATTACGCTTAAAATTTTAAAAAATATAAACTTAAAAGCTTTTTATATATTTAAAAAAGAAGCGTTATTATATATAGTTTATAATTAATATATTTAAAGACTTTTATTAAAAGGCATACTTATTAAACTCGTTATTAATATCGATAAAAATAAGGTATATATCTTACGAAGTTATTATAATAACTCCGGCTATAAAGGAAGAGAAAACATATATTACCGCATTTTCTAGCGTTATTTTTAAAAGAGTTATTTTAAGGACTTCGCGGAATTCGTTAAAACATGCGATAAGTATATATTACGTAATATTAAGCGATAAAAAGAACTTATAATTTTAATTGCTTAAAACGGACTTATGGAAAAATAGGCGTTAAATATTACTTTTATATTAATATAAAACGAGAAAAAGTATTTCGTTATCGCCCGAAATAATATAAGCGGTTAAGTCGAAATTAAAGCGCTTGCTTTAAAGGAAGCTAAAAGCATCGCTGATTTTATTTAATAAGATATTATTTGCCGATATAAGCTGTTTTAAAAGTTAATAATCGATAAAAGTATAAAAAATATAAACGAAGTTATTAATTTATTAAATAAAATGGAAATTCGACGGATTTAAATATCGACTTATAACGCGAAAGTTAATAATATAATCGAGCGAGGATATGGCTTTATTAAGAATATTCTTTTTAAAATAAAAGAAAATTAAATAAGTAATTTACTAGCGGTTCTGTTCTCTAATTATATTATAATCCATAAACTTATAAGTTATACCTTTTTTTATATAATTTACGACAAAGAACTAATTCTTTTTATCGAAATACGTTATTTTATTTAAAAAGGCTTTTTTTCAAAAGATATTAAGAGTATTAATAATTTAATTTATATTCGAATTCTTTAATATTAAATACGGAATAATAATATAAAAGAAATTAAGCTTTAAAAGATACGTTATAAATAAGAAGAAAAAAGAAGCTTTTAACGTAAAAAAGGATATCCGAAATAAGTTATTATAAGTTAAAGACTTAATTCTTAAGCACGATTTTATTCGGGAAATTAATATATTAAAAAATAAAAAGCTTAACTTTCGGTAATTAAGACTTTACGAAATTTATAAGGCTTTTCTTAAAAAGAGTTATTATAAGCTAAAAGAGTTAAAAAACGACGGTATATTCTTCTGCGGTACTTTTGCAGTTAATTGCTTTAAGTTATTTTATAAACGAAAGCGCTTTATTTATTATAAAGACGACGAGCTTTTAATAATAACTTAATATAATAATAATAAAGACTAGCCTAAACTTAG
The DNA here is from genome assembly GCA_020746875.1 of Rhexocercosporidium sp. MPI-PUGE-AT-0058. NCBI lineage: Eukaryota > Fungi > Ascomycota > Leotiomycetes > Helotiales > Rhexocercosporidium > Rhexocercosporidium sp. MPI-PUGE-AT-0058. Next base: position 2,617,241 of record JAGTJL010000005.1, on the reverse strand, counting down.
TCTTGAGGAGCGAAATTTATAAGGCTTTAAAGACTTTAAAGAGCTTATAAGATAAGTTATACGGAATAATAAAATTATTATTAAAATACTTAAAAAGTTAATTTACGCGAAATAAAATTAATATTAAGTCGTTACTTACTTTTCTAGTGAATAACTTTATCGCTACGATTAATATTATTAATTACTTTTTATTATAATTCTTATAACTTGTCGCTTAGCGTTATCGAACGCTAAATTATAACAAGGACGTACCTTTTATATTTTACGGAAAGGGACGAAGATTAAGGCATAATAATAAAAGTATATATTAAAATATTAAAGGCTTTTCCTTAAACGACGAAAAATCCCTTTAGCACTTCGAATATTATTTACGCTTATAAATACCTTTTAATCGCACTTATAAGTCGTTCCGCAACGATAATATTAATATCTTAGTCGAGTTAAATAATATATTTATAATAACTGCCTTTTAAATAATTTAATATTACTGACGCTAGACGTATAAGCTCGAAAGCTTATAAATACAGTGATTATTAATACTTTATAAAGTTAAAGAAGCTTTTAAGAAACTTAAAAAGAGTTTTAGCCTTGTAAAATAATTTAATTAAATTAAGTCGATTATAACTTATATTATAAAAGAGTAAAATTTAATTAAGTACTTATTCTTTATTAAATCTTATAAAGAGTTAAATAATAAATTAAACGAAGTTCTTTTAATAAGCCGTTTTAAAGCGTTAATAATTTTAATATATTAATAAGCCAGGCGCTAAAGACAATAACCCCCCGAGATATACTGCCGAAGTAAGTTTATATAATAAGTCTTTAAAAGTAATTAAAAACTAGAAATTCTTTTTTAATATTACTTAAATATTTTATAATAAGAAAGATTTATTTTAATTAAAATAATTCTTATAATTATAATAAATAAGCTATTAATTTAAAAAGAAAATATATAACGATTAAGAAATTACGCGTAATTAGACGACTTAAGATTTAAAAGAGCTTATAAAGTTAAATAAATAAAACTAATTTATATACTTAAATAAATAATAAAGCGCGCGATAAGCTATAGGTTATTATAAGGGAAATAAATTACTGCAATTACTTTATATTAATAATAAAGATTATTAAATTTATTATTAATAATATAAAAGGTTTATTTAAATATTAATAACTTTAATATAACGTACTTAAAAACGGAGCCTAATACTCTAAGACCGCAACGATTAAGTCAAAATTAAGTAAAATAAGTACGGCTAATAAGTTATAAATCTTTAGCTTTTTTATATTTCTTTTACGCTTTTAACTTTTTATATTATAAATACTTTATTTTTAATTAAACTATCGGTTTTCGGAAATCAGCGGTCGAGTTGTCGTAAGCTTAAAGTTTAATATAATGATTATTATTAAATTTTATAAGTTCTTTCGATTAACGGCTATTAGGTCTAGGCCCTTACGCTGCTTAAATGCTAATAGTAATAACTTAATTAAAAGCAAAAGTATAAAATAATAAATTAAGTACCGTAATAAGCCGAGCTTGTCCTGAGTTATTTTAAATAACGTATCGAAGTATTAAAGTAATAACGATTTTATTTCTTCAGAGTTTCGGTTAACTAATTCGAAGATAATAAAACAAGTAGAATTACTTTATATAAAAGGAGATTTTAATTAATTTAAATTATACGCTTCTTCTTTAGCTATTCCGAAATCTCGCTTATCGGGAATTCAAATATTATTATTATAATTCTATTACGGTAATAATTTTATAAAAGACTTAAATAAGTAAATAATACTTTATTATAAGCACTTAAGTTATTTATAAGTATTTCTCTGACTTTGTTTTTATAAAGCTATCTCTTATTAAGTAAATTAATTAGACTTTAAATTAAAAGCTTCTTTTAATTAAATATTAATTCTTAGACCCTTAAATTAAGAATATTAATCGATTAAGAAAGAGTATTATTACTTTCGCTTTTAAAATATATTTACTTTTTTTTTAAACTTAAAATCCGACTCAGCTTATACCGGCTTATAAAGGTATTTAAGGAATGTTTTTATTACTTTTAAAGTTATTATAAAGTTATATTAATATAAGGTTCTTTAAACGAAATCTTATTTTTAAATAAAAAAAGGATTACTTTAATAAGAAAGGACTTCCGGAAAGCTCGATATTATTAATTTAGAAATTACTTACGATATAATTAATAAAAGCTTAAAATAAGTAACGAGGTTAGAAATACTTCTTATTTTAATAAAGCAATTAAAGCTGCGCTTTTATTCTAAGTCTTTAAATTATATTAAAAAATTATTAAGATTTAAAAATTAGCGATATTAAATAAGAAAAAACTTACTTTTAGCTTCTTACTTTTTTTAATTAATTAATAATAAAAAGTAAGTTAAAGGAAAGTAATAATAAAAGCGGTTTAAGATGGCTTATAGCTTATTAAAGCTTTAAGGGTTATTCTCGAAAAGCTTTTATTTTATAACTTATTATTAAAAAAAGAGAAAAACCGCGAGGAAGATTAAGTAGCTCGAAGTTAATATATAAAGTATAATATTTCTTTTCTTTTCTTTTAAATATAATAAATCTTAGCCGCTTATAATAATTTATTTATTTATTAAAGAATAATAAGAAATTATAATAAGAAATTATTAAAATATTATTAACGCTTTTATTTAATATAATAATCGTTAAAATAAAAAGAAGAGAAATTACTTAAGACCGACTTCGTTATTATTTAATATCGATTTATTAAAAAAGTAAAAGTAAAGAAAAGAAGAAAAAAGTAAAAAAGAAATTTAATTAAGTTAATAAAAAAGATACTTTAATTAACTTTTTTTTTTCTTTTTTATTATATTTCGAACCTCGAAGGTAAAAAGACCGTTCTTAGATTATTATTTACTTTTAATCTTATATATTTATATATTCTTATTTCTTTAATATGCTTTTAATATATTTCCTTTTATTTTTAATAATAATTAGGAAATTAAAAAGGTTTATAAAAGATTTATTAAAATAAAAGTATAAGAAAAGAGTAAGGTCGTTAAAGACACGTTAACTTAAAATATAAAGGAATATTAACGAATTCGACGCGTTATAAGGAACGATTTTTATTTTATAAGGAAAGTCAGTCTTTATGCCGTAAGAAAAAAAAGCGAGAACTTATTTAAAATATTAATTATACGCCGATTTATTTTAAAAGAATTATTTTAACTTTACTAAAGCTAAAGTTTACTCGGATGTAATATTTAAAAAAGCAAGTTTAAGCGGTAAAAATAATATAATAAATACTAAAAAGTATAAAAAAACTAATATAAATATAAAAAGACTTATAAAGCTTTTTTAAGAGTATTATAGAAAAGAATAATAAAGTTATTAAAAAAGAAAGGAAAGAAAAAGAATAATAAGGTAAAAAATGATATTTAAGAGTATTAAGCGAAATAATTATTTATTTTTAAAAGTAAGGTATAAGTCACTTAATATTTACTTATTCTTACTTAAATACATTTTCCTTTAAGTATTTAGAGCTTTAAAGTTATAATATTAATTTTTACTTCTTTACTCGAGGTCGAACATGAGTTTTTTAAGGAGAGGACGCATATAATAAGGTTAACTTTAAAGGTTTATTTATTACGTAATTAAGCTGTATCTTACTGTATTTAAGATAGCTTTTAAGGTAATATCTTTTAATAATAATAACGATTTTTATTATTATAACTTTTCCTTTTTATTTAAATTATACCTTTTCCTTTCTTTAATAACTTATACTCCTTAAATATATAATATCTTTAATATTCATTAAATAGGTATTTCCTACGTTTACCCTCCGGTACTTGCTTTGCTACCTTCTTATTATGTACTTAGTGTTTTCCCCTTTATGATATTGAGCCTATTCTTGTAAATACAAGCTCTGCTTTAAAGCTAGCTTGTATATAAGCTTATAAAGCTATTACGTCACTCATTAAGAGGGCGTGTTAGATTTCACTTCGGTAACTCGTGCCGATTCTACCCTAGAATAGCCGAAGGAGTTTCTACTGCTTACGCGGCCCGGAAATTACCTTCGTATTCCGGGAAAGTACGCTCGTATTTAATTACGTAGCTCGTATAAGCTACGTAATTAGTTACGTAGTCGTAAAAGCTTCTAGAAAAGCTATTATTTTATATATAACTACCGAAGAGCTCTTCTAGCTCTTTAAGTAAGCAAGTAAGCAAGCAAGCAATCAATTCTACTTTATCTTTAATCACGTGTCCTCACCTACTGCGCTTCCTCATTCTGATTGGCTCGCCTATTCTCACAATCTTAATCAATAGTTTTAGTATTAAATAGTCGTTGCTTTAAATAGTTAATTACAGCTTATATAAATACTGTTTTTAAAGAGACTTTAATATTCTTAGCTTTTATAATACGTAAAAATTAACGTGCTAACTTATAGTAACTCTTAAAATACCGGCAAGTCCGCTAGTGCTTCTAGAGAGCGTATAAGTTTTTTTATAATATTTATAACGCTATTCTGCTTTCTTTAAGTATTTATTAAAGTATATAGTTTGTATATCGGCGTTTAGTATATATTGAAAAACTTAAGATTACTTTATAATCTGCTTTACGCGTAGGAAAAGCTTTAATTATAATATACTTTAGGAAGAAAGTGCTAGAAACGGAAAAGGCTTTACAGCTTCTGAGGGAGTCGCTAAAAGCTTTGGAGATACGCCGTCGCTGTTAATTATATTAAAATCGTTCGCAGATCAAGTGATAATAGTTCGTGAGAAAGGCAGTACTTTTAATTGCTTTGCGGTAAGGGAAGGTATAGTAAAGTATTAAGTATTGCTTCTAAAAGCGGTAATATTTTAAGAATTAAAAGAACGAGAGGTAAGTAAGTTAAGGTTTTAAAGTTAATTAATTAAAAGCTGTTTTAATCTAAGCGAGCTAATTAAAAGCTTCCAGACTCGCTTCTTTAATACTAAATTTTATATTTAAAACTTTAAAACTTTAAAACTTTATATAAAATCATTAACGATATATTATTATATCACGATATATTAGTTATATTAGTATATTACAAAAGCTTTATATCGTATCGATTACAATATAGCTTTCCTTATATTATATCGCTGTATCACGATAATAAAATATATCGCTATATTATCCCCTACTCTGAATCGTTCAGCAAGACTCCTTATCCTAAACGGCCACGGGAGTTATAAGACGACGGAATTCCTTTAAAAGTACCTTAAATGTAATATCTTCTTATTATATTTACTTATAAATACGTCACACGTCTTATAACCATTGGATTTGATAATTTTCTCTGCTTTAAAGCGTGCTTACTAAAAGGAATTATATAAATTAAATTCTTTAATCGATTATATACTAATTAATAAGCGCAATTTCTTTGTTTATTACCAGAAAGCACGTCAAGAAACTATCATTTCTTCTAATATTAAATCTAAATAAAGAACTAGTAGATTATGGCCGGTATTTGTAACTAAACCCTTGATAAGCTTATTATTATTAAAAAATAATAATAAATCGATAGAACCGGCTTTTCAAGAGCCTCAGAGAGTAATAATACTTTCTCCGGAGCCTTCTAGCATTTCTATTTAGTTATAGACTCCTAAAGCTAGGAAAGACTTTTATATATAGATTCGTACATTAGCGACCGGATTATATAATTAACTTCTAACGTAACGTTTACTCTTTAAGAAGATTACAAAAGGAATTAATAAAAAGGATTACGAATTAAGAAAGGTAAATATGAGAATTAGAGAGTTAGAAGAGAAGTTAGAGCAATTAAAGCCGAGGAAAAGAAAGAAAGTGTAAATTAATCTAAATTCTAAGTTTACGATAATACGTATTATTCAGGATGCTCAAATTGTAGCTGGAGATCGTTAAATTATATCTATAGAATCAGAAACAGCAGGAGATTCTGATTCTATAATTTCTTATATAGAAGTTAACGTAGCGTAAAGTTATTAAGTATTAAATAGAAAGTGCTGAATTACACGAGGTGGGTGGAATGGGAGGGTGGCGGAATGGGGGTGCTCGACGTTATCGATACGATAACATGAGCATGCCAGGAGCTGAAGCAGGAACGAGTGTAGAGTGGAAGATCAGGGAAGAGAGGCACCCCCATCTCACTAATTGCCAAACACCAAACAAGGGACTGGCCAAACCCTGGCATTGATAAGACCCTTGCTTGTGCCGTGTCACTAGCCGATGGTTGCTGATTTTGAACGACTATGCCTGGTAAAAATCCAATACTGAAAGAGACCTTCCTCATGATTATAACGATCACCACCTAGTCTTTACGGGTTCGTGTACACCGCACATCGTAAGCAGAACCTTTATTATCCTGGCTAGCCTACAGCTTCACGAGAAATAATGTAAGTTATGCAAATTCATACATAGAGAGGAGTATACTAAGAAGTCTCAGATACAAACTACGGCAGAGTCAGAGGTTCTGTTGCAAGGATTGAAGCTAGCACAATCCAAGTTTCTGAAAACGCAATGCCACCTTTGTCTGAGGACACTCGATGCTTCAAAGGACTTGGAGAAACATCTCCAAATACGTGCGTGAAAATTGTATCATTTCCACGAACAGACGAGTAACTTTGAGCAGATATATCTGGTGCGAGAGATTGCGCGAAGGATTGTACATACTGCTAGGGTCTTTTTGCCACCGAGAACTTCCTCCAAAGACATACGGAATCCTAGCACAAGATAAAGCACGACTTCCTGCAATAAGTGACTCCTAAGATTTAGAATGGAGTGGGAAGTTATGCAACTGGAGACCAAAGGGAGAACGGTGTTATACGGCTCCATGGGAAGGAGCTTTCGACCCATGTGAAGGATCTTCCAAATTTTCTGGGGTTAGAGGAGCCCATATGCAACAAGGTTATTGAGGACCAACCAGAGTCGAATAATATGGAGCAGATAACGAGGGGCATCAAGGATGGGCAGGCGAGGCAATAATTGACTCGAGATGGCTTACGGATGTCACGAAGCGGCTGGCATGTGAGCACCGGATACCGGATTTTGTTCGGCGCTTGTAGACCAAACAACGGCTAATCTCAAAGAAGAGGGCCGGAGAATAATAACATCAGAGAACGATCATGAAAGACGGTCCGTGCGGTAAGAAAAGGAGGAACCTACCAAAAAGAAGTTCCAAAACTCGTTATCGACCCATTCCATTCGACCTGTGAACCGCAGGAGTTCCTCGCGAATGTCCGCAGCGTTGGTGTTCGAGAAAATCTCCATTACTGTGACTTGCAACCGCTTCCCAGAATTGTTTCCGATCTGGAAGTGCGGCGCACAGGGCGCTTAAGTTACCGTCGCTTTAGATAAGCGCCCCGTGGAGTCTCCCAGTCCACACGCAGCGAGAGCCTGGTAAGCCACTCTTGACCACAACTCATTTCTCATTTACAGAAAGTCAAAGCTGCAAGTGCACCCTATCCTTCACTTTAAACACTCTAATAGGTTGCAGGCGGCCTCCAAGTCCCTCCTAGCCGAGGAAAGCGAAGGAGGAAAGAGTCACGACGAAGGCTATCTACAGGATGCAGCAAAAAAGGCGCCGTTGTCAGATCAAAGGGCTTGTTGAAAACACGTCATTATGTTACAAAGCCAAGGACGAACAAAAGAAAAGTTGTGTTTAACTACTGAAAGATTATTCAATAATCCCCTCCCCAAGTCAGAATAATGCTTGCTTGCTGTGTTACATGAAGCAAAATTTCCATTAGGGAATCTCTTATCAATTAACTCGTACATAAAGAATGAAACCTCGCATCCCCAAATACTATACTAGAAGACCCCCTGACCACCTTATTTCTGCTTCCGTTCCGATTTAGTCCGTTCTTATGGCTTCGTGGTGGAAGTCACAAACCCAGGAACACTCTTCACCGGCGCGCCTGGCGCAAACGTCGCGCTCCTAGTAACGTCAGCGTCAGCGGCCTGTCTCTTGCCCCTCGCACTGGCCCTCTTACCACCAAGCGTCAGAACGGGCATGGTTCCGCTGTTCCGAATCAATGTGCCAGTAGGGGATGGCTTCGGTGGGAGGTAAACGGTCACTGTCTTTGGTGGGGAGTACCACCAGGGCTTCTTGGAAGTAGTAGCAACTGAAGTGGGAGAGATATTGACGGTACGTAATGGTTGGCCTATAGAAAATTCATTGGTGGGTGATGGAGCGAGGTAGGTTGTGGGTTTAGATGAAGCCGGCTTCTTTGTGGTTGTTGGCTTCATGGGCGTTGGAGAGACATTGACTGTTCGAGTAGGAGTGCCTAGGACGTAGGTGGTCTCTTCCTCTGGATACTCGGGATATTCCTCTGGGTCTTCTTCTGGGTCTGGATATTCGGTCTTGGTTGGGAGAGTACCGGTCGTTCGACTTGGAAGACCGAGAGACTGAGGAGAACGTTTATCCCAGATGGTGAGGGTGGACTTGACAGTTGACTTGGGAGTTGGTGTCGGCGTAAGGGTCTTTGTAGTAGTGATGGGGCCGATTGTGATACTTGGTATTACTGTAGTTGTAGAAGTAATAATTGATGGAGCCTTCGTCATGGAAGCCGGAGGTGTGTAGTAGACTGTGGTAACGCTGGTTCTCATGCTTGTTGGGGGATAGTACGTCACAGTCTCTTTCACAGTCTGAGTTTGAACGATTGTTTGTCCGCCTGGTCCCCAGTTTCCCCAACGTGTGGGTCGATTGCCCCGTTGTGGTTCTGGCTCAGGCGCAGGAGCTGGAGACGGGTCTCGCTTGCCAAACGTGAGAGGTGGAAGGGTCCGAGTGATTTGCCAGGGGTTTTCTGGTTCCTCAGGCTCCTCTGTTTCTTCAGGAGGAGTTACCGTTACTGTGATGGTTACTGGAGGCTTGGCTGATGTCTTTGCGGTGACGGTTACACTTCATGAAAGTCAGCACTGGTTTTGAAAAGTTTCTGGACATCTGATTTGGCAAAAGATCCATTACCACGACACCGCCCAAGGCTTGGAAGTTGCAGAACTAAGAACTTTGGATTTAAGGGTAGTGATGTACGTACGTAACGGGTGGCGGTGTTATCGTTGTTGGCTTTCCAGTTACTGTTATAACGACGGTTGAGATACTTTTCGTGTATGGTTTTGTGATTGTCGATGTTTTGGTAACTACTGGCGTAGGCAAATACAAAGTTGTGTACTTCGTAATTTGTCGTTCCCAAAGATTCCGACCTTGTTCCCTCTCAACAATATCTGCATCCTGAGGTAAGGCTGCAGCATGGCATAGCGCCATCAAAGCTGGTAGGAGAACAATAGTAGCCTTCATTATCAAATCTGAACCGTTAGCTGCATCGTACATGAGACATGGAAAGCTTACTTTAGCTCTTAGACAAAATTGGCAATCTGAAAAGGCTGGTGTTCCTGGCCCCGACCAGCGGTGTACGGACAATCCCTCCTTCTTGTACAAATCCCAGAAACTGGCCAGACGGGATAGAATGATCTTCCGGAGGCCATTATGGGATAGATGAACTGCGTCCGAAGTTCGAAGTTGCAACAACAAGGGAGACAAGATGAAGACAATGAAGATCAGCGTCGTGCAATATGAAAACACTGGAGTTCAATTAAGCACATCGCAGGGGATTGGATAATATTGAAGAGACGAAAGGGTAAAAGTTCCCGCAGGTTTAAAATAGATTTGCTGGGACCGGAAGTTTGGGCAATTGAGATTCTCATCTATTCGTTTAGCCAAATCCCCGACAGGTAACCTGTTAAATGAATTAATCATAGTATTATAGAATTTTGGTCCGAACTTTCGAGCCTGAAGCAATTCTAAATATATGGTAGCAAATGTACAAAACAAAGGGATGTCGTAGGGAAAAGAAAGAAGGCAAATCGACTTGAGGTCAATGACTAGCTGCAATTCGACGCCTTGAGCTCAATGCGTCTCAACAGCTACTCCGGGAAATTATCTTGATTGAAACGTCAGCTACTCCAATCGTTCCACTGCGACTCATCCTACCCGATAAACCATGCACAAACTCCCTCCTCCTAATGGGCCTTGTCCTTCAGCGCCACCAGAAACATAAACATGTGTATCCCCAACCAACCCCGCTATCAGCCCCCCAACAGCCGCTCGTGCATGTCTGGTACTGTGTATATCACTATCCGTATTCATCGTGTGCCTCTTACCCCTGATTTTACCCCTCGGATCCGATTCCGCTTTCGCGAATACTTGAACCACATGGCCATGCTCATTCCTGATCTCGTCCAGGACCTTGATTAAGGTCCCTGCATCGATCCCGTCTTCCATGAAAGCCGATGCAGCGCGAAGATTTCCGGGCAAGGTGTTTGATGCTAAAATAATGATGTGACAGCCTTCCAACTCAGCTCCGGAACTGCAACTGGCTTTGCTGCTCCAACAATCTTCGTTCTGCATGGCCTCATCGAGACCACTTACTTTGATTTCGTCGAGCGCAACGGCTATGCCAACAGCAGATGCATAGCGGGATTTTGCCATCGACTCATAAGTGTCCATCGTGACTGGAGTCTTGGATGCAGCCAAGATAGCCTCCACTTTCGCAGAAGTGAGGAGAGGACATTTAATCAACACGAGGTGGACTTGTTCCTTGGAAATGCCGCTTTGACCCAACATTGCTGTGACAGACGACCCAACTTCCACAGCATGCTCTGTCGTCCCGATCTCATGAGGTTGGAGTTCTCTCGTTCTACCAACAACAGCTACCAGTCCTGTAGGCGTGGGTTCCCGAACGATAAACGTGACGTGGGGTGACAAGACGCCCTCTGTTCCGCCAGAAAAGATTGTGACGGCTGAAACTGGGATCGCTCGCTCCCACACGTGGGTGCTCAAGGTACGAGAGAAAAATCGTTGACGCACCCGTTCCCTGCCTTATCAGTGATCAATATGGGTAAAATTGGTCTTCGTCTTGGATTAACCTTCGGATTTTCCAATGACTGCCAAGATATCACTCGACTGATATCCAGCCACTTTCAACTCCCCCAGGGGTGAGGTATCTGCGGGAGAAGATACGCCATATTTGAGAATGTTGATGTGAGCCATGATAAAATATAGCCAGGAGTCAACAATAGGTTTGCACAGGCTGGCTAGTTTGATCAGATGTAGATAAGTCGAGGAAATGTGATACAGTGGGTATCTAGGTCCAGCGTATCAAGGAATAATCATGTTAGATGATGAAAAGCATCAATCGTCACAATATTTTGATCGAACACCGCAGGACGACGAAGAAAAAAGCGTGACCACCCACTTTTGAACTTATCTCGCCGTCGCCGACGGGCCGCTCAAAGCGAAGAAAGGCCTGACGATAATCTATCGTTGATACTCTCGCAGGATGGATTGAACGAGCATTAATACCTTTGGACGGGAGAGGCCTGAGAAAGCAGTTGTTGAGATGAAGGTATAAATATACTTCCAGTAGTGGCATGCAAAGTGTTTGCTTTCACACAGCTCCACGGTTAGCGCTTCGCGTCCCATCTCGGGACAACTTTCCCGCGCCGCTATATGGAAACATCAAAACACCTTCTCCCCATATTTGAAGCCTTAATAGCAATTTAATCCTCCCATCAAGGACTAGACGATGAAATTAATGATAGCCTGTTTTCTTTTCGATCCGAATTAACAGATCCCTCCGCGAGCTGTGCTCTGTGAAATGCTTCATATGGGAAAGTACGCCCATTACGTGTTAAGACCAGGAGGAAATATCTTCCAAGTCATCACATTGGATATGTATACTCATCTTGCCGGTCAAAGGCACTTTGAACACATTTTCACCCTCATACTGTATCGCTGGTCACTGCATTTTTCTGTTTATCTATTCGCCATTTTTAGTACGCCCTCCACAACCGTTCTTCTTTTCCTTATCCCTGCTGCACATGCTCAGCTCAACACTCTTGCTACATCAGTTTTCGCCCTATTATGTAACAATCCAATTAACTATCCCTTTGACTACTTTAGATTCAGATTTGAGCCTGCAATTCCCAGGCATCGAGGTTTTGAATGTGAAAGAAACTTCAGCTATGCCTCCCTGACAACTCCCCTTTTTTCTCACTTTCTGCAAGTCCTTCTTCTGTTGATAGACTAGAGTTAGCGTTGTTCGATGTCAGGGTACTGATATTCGCTGGTCGTTCAAGTAGCCATAAAGCTAGGACGACTCATTTGCAGATTATCAAGACAGGCAGTACTTTTTAGAGCGAGGAGAACAAACGTTGTCGTGTTCTTCTACGTGCCTCAAAATTGTTTGCTTACGTGGGTCAGGTTATACACTCGCCTCTTTACACCTGAATCGGTTTCCCTCGCCCAAAGTCGATTCTCCTTTGTTTTCTGCACTTGTCGTGTCGTCCTCGCTCAATGTTCGATCGGGGTTCCGAGTTTCTGTTGTCCAACCTTTAACATCTTCATCGCCCCAATTATTTCCCCCTTGTCGAGACCTGTAAGAACCAACCCCATGATTTAGGCAAGATGGGCTAGTCGAGTAAATTGCTCCTGTCTATGCATCGGTCGCCGCATCCAACTACAAAACAGCCAGTTGCTTTCGTCTTGCTGAGCGGCTGCTAAGATTCCTTCCGGAAGCAGAACGAAACACAGTAATACACCAACGCCACCAAACTCTGGCCAATACCAAGGTTCCATATCTACCGCCTTTAGGTCTATGATTCGCCTTCATCCAATCTCGGGAAGTAACCATCGGCTATCTCGGATTATGACAGCCTATCGACATGTAGGCCAAAGCGTCTTGTTCAAGGTTTTTGATTACCGCCGAGACATTTCAAGTTGCATAAGAGGGTCTTGCACCTTCAAGGATAGCCTAGTGAAATTTTCTCCTCTTCGAGTAGTTTGTGCGTCAGGACAACGTCTGTCCCTCTGAGGCTTTATGTCCACATTCAAGTTCGGGTCCAAATTCAAGGTACATACTCCGAGCTCGAACAACCACAACTACCCCTCACCGACGGCGTATGCCTATCATGCCCACAGATGAATATCAAGAGATGCCGGATAAATTAGAGCAGGGTCGAGGACAGCAGCGAAGACAGCATGGATACGCAGCCAAAGACTACCTAGGAGGTGTTCGAACAGCCTGAACGCAGGGCCAAGCGCCCTCCGCCTACACAAACTGGTGCGAGAGCTTTTATGGATCGACAAGTTGGATTCATGATGAAGGTCTTGGGCCTTATTTGAAGATTGGATCGCTGGCCCAAGCTTTGACGGAAGTGGGAATTGAACATCTGCTAGGTTGGGAGGGATAGCTGGGGTCCTGGGGAGGGCTGTTGGGAGATAACTGGTGCCAATCCGCAAAAAGGCGAGGCACTTGATTCGATTGTGTGTTTAATTTATAAAATATACTCAGTAAACCATGCATTAGATATCAAAACGCTGAGGAGATAATCGTCTTTGAGGTATCGGAGCTGCTGGGTACGAGATTGGTTGAGACCACCCCATCGCTTCGGGCAGAGGAGTGAACATTCCGTGCTTCCCGGCATTGAAATTCGGGTCGGCACCGTGTTGAAGAAGAATGTCTACAACATCTCCGATTTTGTAAGACTTTGTCGAAGGGTCAACGACAAATGTTCTGCTTCCTCCACCAATTTGATCGCCCGAGATATCTCCGCTGCTGCCGATACCAGGAGGACCTTTCTTTGGAGATGGCTTCGAGCCACAAGGCGAGGACTTCGGTGGGGCACAGGTGCTCTCTGAGAGATATTGAATTGACTGAGGCGACGGTCACGAACGAGACCACGGACCGGGGCACTATTGGCGCCCGGGTACACAATAGCTAGCCCAAGAAGGGCGAGACATACGGCGTGAATGATTGAGTAGCGCATGCTCGATCTCTGTTGTGTAGTGCTTAGGGGAATTGGTACTAGTGATGACCGCTGAGTATTCAATTTGAACGCTTGGTCAAGGACGCAAGGTTTGAGCAAGTGCGTTGATAGGAAACGGGCTTTGCAAATGCTGAATGGCTATTGATAGAAACTCAGAAGCAGACAGACTGTTCTTATACTCTAGTTTTCAATGCGTGTTTGTCTTTTCCTCGAGAACGTCGCATGTCTCCGACGGGAACTTTACGAGTACTTTTAGGAGTAGTTTGCCGTAACCCTGGGTTATCGCCTATTACTACGTTTAAAAATAGAATCACACAATTATCAAATTGTACAGTGACTATTGTTGCATGATCATTTTGTTTCGCATGGTCAAAACTCTTCCTGCTACCCGCAGTCGGCAATGTATGTTGTTATGAGCAACGCGTTGCCTTTCATCGTAGAGCTCTGTATGTTGGCTATTTTCACGGCTGGGCAGTCGATGGAGTTGGCTCATCCTCATCTATTTATTTTAGAGCCTACCTGATACCAAAAATAGCGTTACCAACCTTTGCCCCCCTTTGGTCACCTGTAAGAGGACTCTTTTCCTTGTTTCAATTCACTAGGTGCCCTTGAAATTTCTCCTCTAGGTGTTGCAATACCTCTGACACCAAAGAGCGTCAAAATAGACATAGGCGGCAAGGGCTTTCGGCCGAGCCCTTGAGTTGAAAAGTGACGTGGTAACTCCCGGCGTTGTTGCTGTTTTCAAGTCACAAAATAGCAGTCCCCGACCGTAACGTTTATTTCAAGGTGACTTAGAAGCTATTTTAAGCAGCATTTCCCGCGCCAAGTCGGTCCAAATTATTTTCCAACAAGTTAGAGACTAAATTGAGATTCCCACAGATACGATATGTGCCCAGATACCTCCATTATCATCAAACACGTGCAAAATTCTGCCCTCGAACCTGGGTCGGACTGTTGATCTTCTTTCTGTTGTCTTTCTGATAGCCGCAGTGGCCAACTCGCGTAGTAAAATATACAGTTCATGGATGTATGCCGCAATTATAGATGAAATACAAAATTGATATGTGAAAGGAAAGGAGGATGAAGAAAAACTGCAGATCAGGCTTTTTTGTCTGATGTCCTTTATATATAAAATCAAAGTTGTGTCTCTAAATGAGACGAAAAACGTTTCTTTTTTTTCTTTTTGAAAGATATGACGGTTCAGTATAAGTATAATAATTAATTCAAGCACGGATAATATTATAGAAGTATAGCCACACTTGAAAATTGAAAATGTCGATATATAATTAAGATTATGTCGTTAATATTAAGGCTTGTTTAATATACTTAAGCTAAATTACCCTCCTAGTCCCTTCCTCTTGAAACAAAGAACTGAAAATAACTTACTTGCGAATCCATAGATGTCCAGACCACTAATTAACGAGAAAGTCAACATGTTTTAAGCGAGCCCCCGCCCCCCTCGGCAAACTACCTTGAGAACACAGGCCAAAAAAGACTTACAACTCCCCCACCAGCTTTTAACAGCACATCAACAAAACAATCCCAAAGAAGCAAAAGAGAATCAGAGGACTCAATGAAAAGTCATATTTTTCTCTGTGAACAGGGCTTTCCGACAGGGGGCCGCACGCCGGGATGATTAGTCCTTCTTTACGCCAACTTTGCCAGCAAATATTTAAGTAACCTGCACGATTTAACCAATTACGTCACCCACTTAGACCGCAGTTTAAGAGGCTGGTTGGACAGAAAGACACCTATTTGGGTTCATAAAGAAGGGAGCGGGGTGGTGGTTTGGGTATGCATTTACTTCGGGTACAAACAAACATGGACTTGTTCCAAGTGACTTCAAATTAAGATTCGTCCATATATTCACGAAAATTATGCCCGGCTAGATGAGCGCCAGCAAACGCAGTTCAACTAACATTTTATATCGTCTGAGCTTTCAGGTGTCTTTCCGTCAGTGTTCAACACACCTTGAGCACTTAATCTAGAATTTGTAGTCTCCTTGAGTTCCAATATCCGCGAACGAATTTGGTAGCCCTCTTCAACCTAAAGTTAGAAGATCTAACCTCAAAATGGTTATCGCGAGAATCACCGAGCCCAGATTTGTCGCCGAACAAGAAGCGATAGGTGCATCCATCTACCCTCCCACAGATGCCCTCAATGATTAACCATTTGAGAAGAAACTGAAGCCAATTCATCTTCCACAGATCTCCACAGCTTTCCGCTCCAGACATGAATAACTTCCGCGCACCCTCCTCGGCACTGCCGTCAACGCCTACAACAGCGCAGCGTACTAACTATGGCACTACGGTATAAATGTCTGTCTCCTGTAGGTCCTCCTCGCCTACTCCAGACTGACTCCCAACATCAATCTGCCTACCTCCATTATCCTCGCTGAGAGACTACTCGTTAAGATGAGAAATAAGGTTCATACGCGGAAATACATCACGCATCGTCAACTGGCTGAGGTGCTTCATATGGACGAGGGCGATAACGGATCAACACATTCTTATGTTCAAAGATGTACGGGCATTTTTCGGTGGGTAAAAGGCTGTTTACGAGTCGGGCAGCACGCTTGGCAGGAGCAGGCTCTTCAATGGTAGGGCTAGCAAGGAAATTGTTGATGGGAGGGGTGGGGTGATTGGGTTATTGCTGTGTTGTATTTACATGACGAGCTATTGAGAGTTATGCGTGCGAGTGACGTCTATGGATCTCGCTAGTCATTGCGGATGATCGGTAGAAAGGAGGTGTTGGGAGGAGAACTTTAAGGGATGACCTGAGTATTGCTTTTCTTCTTTGGAAAGAGCAGGTTTGGCGAACGAATCCTGAGAAGGGGTCTGCGCGGCATAGTCCTCGTCGAAGCGCTCATTAGAAGAATGTCTTGAACGATCGGTTTGGGTCTGGATCCGTGTCTTTCGAAGCGGAATCCGGCAAAGATTTGGAAGAGCCTGGGATTTTATGATGCTGTTGATAAAACGAAATTTTGACATATAGTAGTTTTTGTAACACTTACAGATCTCCAATCTGCCGTGAAGCTAAATTTTCTGAGGAATAAAGATCGCCTCGCTTGCTGGAAGAACAAATAGTTCGAATCAACAAGCGAATCAACGGATAAGAGAAATGAAACTCCGCTCCATTTGCAGCCTATTCTAAGGTACCTACGAACCAACCAACTGACAAGCAAGCCATGGATAGATGCATCATGCATGCATAAGCCAACCGTTTCTTGTACAAGCCTCAACCTATCCTTCTAAACCTTCGCCATCGCCAGACAAAGCGCGGTCTAAATTCCCAGCCAAGTCTTCCCCCGCTCATAAACATAAAAGCTAACCGCCACCATCGGCACAACCTTTACGTACCCAATACTCAAGCCGATCCAAAAGCCCATCACACCCCTTTCTCTGACGATCAGCTTCGCCGTCTCCCCGATATTTAAACGACGGCCATCGCCCACCGCGCCACCAACTTGCATTCGCCTTCTGATGACCTCAAGTGGATATGCCGAGGTCTGGGAGACCAAGCCAGCGATTCCGCCTGCGAAGAGCTCGGCCCACGAGCGGAGGGGTGGTGGTTTATTTGGGGGCGAATTGGTCGGTTTGGGCAGAGTGGTGTATGCTGCGAACATAGGGTAGCGAAGGATGTCTCCCGCTGTATCGTGTGTCAGGAAGGACATTCCAGCATACGGCAACATGCCTAGAACCGTAGCACTGAATCCACGGTAGAAGTTCGCGAGACCGGCACGTGGTGCTACAGCCATGACTGCGTCTGATACTGCGGCCGGAACGGCAGTTATGGGCTTTGTGGGCGGGGGAGCTTCGTTGTATATCCGTTTGCAGATATCGGAGAGTGAAGAGCGCGAATCGCGTTTCGTTTCGAAAGCAAGTCGCACACGGATTACTTCTAATGGATATGTGAAGAAAACACTGGTTACACCTGCCATCGAACCGGACAGTAGACGTCTAATGGGCGTTTCCTGGGCAGGGGAGTGGATAACCACCGAACGGATCTGCTCGTAGGCGAGAAACTTTATAGCTGCGTAAGGGAAGATTCGAAGGATTGTCGCAGAGTGGCCGCGAAAGAGTCCGCACGCGCCTTCGTCTTTGTAGATGTCTTTCATGGCGGTCACCACGCCGAACCAACTACCGGTATATTTTGCGAATTGGGGGTTTGAGGCTTGGAAGAGGATCTTGACTCGGTCGAGGGGGGCTACTAATGTTTTGGCCTGATTGTCTTTGTTAGTATATTCTGCTTCACTATAGCAGATCAGATTGGACTAAATTAGATCAAATCCGGCAGAGATTCTGGTTTACATATACATACAGCACTCCCTGCCAACCCCCCCGCCACGCCCGTCCGCCATATGTAATCCAAGCTCTGCTTGTGCGGTTTCTTGCCCTTAGGCGCTATAGCATCGTCGTCTGTCGGGCAGATAGCCAGACCTTTCTTGTGGGCTTCAGCATCCATCTCTTGTGATTTGTCCTTGAGCATCGCGGGTGGAGAGGCATTGTTGATGAGGGCCGAGGGCATTCCTTGCCGCCCCGACGAGGCTTGTAGGTATTATCTTCTGTCGAGGTATTGGAGGGTCATTTGGTATTCATTCCGGTCTGATCTGGTATCCTTTAGGAAGACATGGAGTGGAGATCGGCGAGAGTTGATGGAGGCAAAGGTCGATCGAACTCAAGTTGAAGTGAGGTTGAAGTCGGTGAATGTTGGAGAGATTGGAGGAGGAGTATTTCGTGGAGAAGTTCGATTGTCTGTCCGGTTGCTTGTAAATGCGCCGAAGTTGTATGAATTGTTGATTTGCCGCGGGACGTCATTTAGCGCATCCCGCTCTCGGCTCCCTGTCCTCACTTTCCTAAGCCGCGACCCCGTGATTCTCGATCTTTTCATCCTCCGCATCGCCGACGGAAGCCGATGGCGGGTAATTATTTACCCGCCAGACATGATGTCTGAGTACGTACAGTACTGTACAGCTTCATTATTTCCACCTTGGGGGAAAGAATTGTTGGATCGAGGAGCGGGATCAAAATCGAGAATTATCTAGTTAGGTGCCTGGGGAGGATTCGCGTGAATGCAGTGGATTTTCACGTGATCCCCCACCAGTCTTTGACTTCCGGGTTCATTTTCTTCTATCCATCTTTCTATCTCTCTTTCTTCTCTACAGTATATAACCCCAGATCTTCTTTTAGCTCTGCTTCATTCTCTTACAATTCCTGTTTTTATATAGCTTTATTTTCATTTGCAGATTTCTGGCATGGACCCCTCCATCCTCTACCAAAACGCAGATTCCACAGTCCTCCTCATCGACATTCCCCGCTCGATTGAAGCAGCTCAAATCCAAATCCAAACCCAGACTAAAGCCCAAAGGCTATACGCCCAACCCAGAAGAAGACTCATCTCCTCCAATCCATTGGCTCAACCCTACCCCTCTGTGGAACCTAAATCCGCAAGAGCAAAAGCCAATGTCAGCGCCCCATCGTTGAAAGAGTTGTTGTTAAGGAAACATCTCGAGTTTTCTCTTGAGGAGGTTAGGGCTGGATATGAGGGCGATTGGTGTTTACTGAGGGTGGTAGATGAACTTCCTCTGGGTGAGTTTTTTCCGAGTAAGAAGTTGAAGAGGGATGAGGGGTTGTGTGAGACTTTAAATGCACGGGATGTAGATTCATCTCATGCTCAGAATTGTCTCGAGGTACTAGAGTCGGAGGGACTTTTATATACCAATCCAAGGTCAGATCCAGTGTCCATTTGCATCTCTGGCGGGGACAGTCCTATCTGGATCCCACCGAATGCAACATTCATGCTCGGAGAAATTTTCGATATGGTCGAGACATTCGTAGCCTCAGCACCATCTTTCGACATCGTGGTTTTAGATCCACCGTGGCCGAACCGCTCTGCACGACGGAAGAAAGACTACAGCATTTCCTATGGAAACACCGATATCCGTCATTTGCTGTCCGGTATCCCGTTATACGACTATCTGAACGATAAAGGTATTATCGCTGTATGGATTACCAACAAAGAAGTTTTCAGAGGGATGGTACTTGGGCTGCAAGGCTTGTTTGAAACATGGGATGTTGTTTTAGTTGAGGAGTGGATCTGGGTTAAGACAACTATCAATGGAGAACCCATTTGTGCACTTGATTCCACTTGGAGAAAACCGTATGAGGTTTTGCTTGTTGGGAGACGAGGTGCTATGGTGGGCTGTGATGTGAAGAGAAGGGTCATCATTGGGGTGCCGGATTTGCATTCGAGGAAACCTAATCTGAAAAGTATGTTTGAAAGACTGATGTTGAAGGATATGGTTCTTGATGAAGAGATAGGTAAAGGTAAATATGAAGCATTGGAGATATTTGCGAGGAATTCGACGGCTGGGTGGTGGAGTTGGGGAACCGAGGTTTTGAAATTCCAGAAAGAGGAGTGTTGGGTGGATGAACAGCAAAGAAGTATTGATACCCCGGAGAAATCATTTTGATACATATAATACAACACAATGGCACCATCTATCCCTACAGCGCCATGCATCCATGCAATCCATTCCATATCAACACATCGCGCCCAGGCCCAAGAAATCTATTTGTCTTCCACTTTCTCCTTGCCGTAATCCTGTTCTATCTCCCGAGGTTCTCCTACATCTTCCCACTGCTCCTCATCTGGGTTGTTTGGTGTCAAAGCCAATGTGTTAGATTTCCAGTTCTCGTCTCCCCTGAGTAATGCCTTCGCCTGCTCTGCAAGACTAGCTCGTTCTCGAGATGGCTTCTCGCGGAAATCGGGCTGGACCGTCTCGGACTCTGCTTTTCGTCCCTCCTGGGCTGCATCGTGAGATGTTTTATCCCATCTGTAATGATCCAGTTAGCACAATTCAACAACTTCATCCCTCCTCCTAGCCACCACGTCCAACATCACACTCTAAACCAGACACCTTTCCATCGCATCTCTAGCTAGCTCAAATACAGTCCCATCCAATACAAGAAACCACACCAAACATACCCATCATAATTTTCCGGCTCCTCAGGCCACACAAACGGCTTCTCCATCTCAACCAACATCTTCTTGATACTCCTCGGGCGATACCATTTCCGCGGCGCAACCCTGATCGCGCCCGGCTTGTCCTGCCGCACTTTCTGCTGCTGGATGTAACTCCTCACGCCCCTGACCTCGACGCCGTACGCGTGGTAGAGGTAGTCTCGCAGATCGAGCTTGTTGATGTTGAGCGGGACGATGAAAGATGCGAAATGTGGTGATAGATCGGGTGTGCGGAGAAGGGTGAGTGTAAAATTCGGTCTAGGAGGAAAGGTTAGGTTAGTTGGTTGATGCTGGATGTTGGGTGGAGAATGCGGGATTGGAAGACGATGAGAAAGGAGAAACGTACAAGAAAACCTGCTTGTTTCCTAATTTATACAGTCCATTGACTGTACGGGCAGGTACTCTCGATGCCATAATGCGTTAGTTGGTGATTGGGAGCGTCGGATTGAATATCAGCGACTGCTCTGGTTGACCGTCGCCAAATTTCTCGATAATCCTCAAAATTCCCGCGTCTAGTTAGTAGCGCGCTTAAACCCCGATCAGCCTCGCCCCGAAGTAGCAGCAAATTAACTTTCGCAATTAAGCGGAGTTTGTGTCCGTATCGCCAAGACTAAAGCCTCGCGAGGCTGCTGGGGTACGTCAGGGCTGACAAATCCCGAGGTGACATAAACCCCCACCTACCTGCTTTGCTAGACATCTTATAAAAAGCTTTATTTCCCCCAATTCCACTCCATATATCTTCATTTTTCGAATTTCTAAGATATCGTGAACAGAAATCACAATTGAGCAAAATGGCATCAAACCCTCCATCCACGTGCTGCACGGTCGGCGTTAAGCACGAGTACGTAGACTTTCATATCAACCCCGCATTTGGAGTTCTCAATTACTCAGTTACCCACCACCCATCTATTTCGTGAAAATAAAACAAATTAATTGATATCCGTATTCTTCTAGAGGTGATCCAACCGGTACATCCACCAAGATCGGCAGTATCGAGGCCTACGTCGCCGAGCCAAGTGGCAATAAGATTCACAAGGATACGGCCATCCTCTTCCTGCCAGATGTGATCGGTATCTGGCAAAACTCGAAATTGATGGCTGATCAATATGCCGCCAATGGATATTACACGATCATTCCTGATCTGTTCAATGGTGATCCATTGAGCTTGAATCGACCAGATGGCTTTGACATTATGGCTTGGTGCGTATTATCCCTGCGTGTCCTTCCCTTTGAGGTTGAGATATTTTCTACCAATTTCTTTTCAAGTCTCCGAAAGTGAACCTGGAGAATTGAAATCCCATTCCAAATTCAGTCACTAACCATGTTATCTCTCTCCGCAGGTTGACCAAGGGTAGCGATGGCAAGAACCCTCACACATTCGAGGCCGTGGATCCCATCGTCGAGAAATCCATCAAGTACCTCCAAGAAAAGGGATTCAAGAAGATTGGTGCTGTTGGATACTGCTTCGTAAGTCTCAGTCACAGACAGAAACCACTTCAGAACTCGGCTAAATAGTGTACAGGGCGCCAAGTACGTCGCCAGATTCATGGCCAGCGGCAAAGGAATCTCCGTCGGATTCGTTGCTCATCCATCGTTAGTCTCCTCCTCCTATTTCTTCACCTACAAATCTAACATTCAAACCTCTAGTTTCGTCGAAGAAGACGAGCTCCGAGCAATCCAAGGCCCATTCTCCATCGCTGCAGCCGAAACAGACCAGATCTTCCCAACTGAGAAGCGCCACCGCTCCGAGGAGATCCTTGTTGAAACCAAACAGCCGTACCAGATCAACCTGTACAGCGGCGTTGTACACGGCTTCTCCGTTCGTTGCGATCTGAGTAAGAAGGTGGAGAGGTATGCGAAGGAGCAGGCTTTCCTGCAGGCTGTTACTTGGTTTGACGAACATTTGATCTGACTTCCTGGTACTTTTGGGCGGGGTAACGGGAGGCTGTGATGAGAGAGAGAGTGGCAGGGATAGAGTTGCTGATGCTTCATGAATTTATATAGTCACGAGATGAAGTAAAGAACAAAGTCGCAAGAAAGTTCTTCATTCGTTGTCATCATTTCATTATTTCGTATCATGAACTCACCCCATCGTTAATTGATTCCCCCAAACCATTCCGCAATCCTCAAGCTCCCCAGCCAGATCAACCACAAGTAATCTCCACAGCACCATACCCGATCACGGGAGGAGTCACACACCCAACCTTACTCCCCACGACGGTGCCATCAAACGGAAAGCCATGATACTCATTATTCAGCGTGAGGCCGCATCCACTCTGCGTGTGGATTTGGATGAAGCAGCCGGGGGCGCCCGTCTTGGGTGTCGCTGTCAAAGCGGCTGTGATAGCGCTTCCGAATGGGATGGAGATAATGGCGCAGGTTGCTTCGGCGATGGTCACGGTGTTGGATGCGCCGGCCGAGCCATCGGTGGGGGGGACTGTGGTGCTGGATGTGCAGGTGTAGGCAGTGTAGACTGGGGATGTGTGTTAGTGGAAGATCGTGGTGACTCGATGTGATTGTTTATGGAGAGGCAAAGGATGAAGGGTTCTACGGAATGTCTGAAGGTAGATTTTCGTAACGTACTGGTTATTTTCGCTGATGCTGGACCACCGGTCGGCTTGGCTCGTTGAACTATAGGACTTGCGAGGGAGAGACTCGTAAAGAGGAGGGAGGCGATGAGTGTCTAGCACCCGATGTTAGCATCATTAGCAGTGTGGGTGAGATGATCATTCTCTTTGACGAGCAGAGCAGTGGAATTTCTTACAGTGTAATACATTTTGAGATAAGTCTATGTGATCGAAGCTCGACTCGACTTGCTGTATTGGATTTCTGCAACTTAATTGTCCTGGTTGGTGAGTTTGGGTTTGAGGCAGAAAGATAAGGAGGAAGACAGCGGAAGGTTTCTTATATATTACAATCATTTAATCGTAATCGAATCATTCATCGACGAAAGCACACCGCTGTCTCGTTTTTCTCTTTTCTTCCATGTCTCAGATAGCTCCGGACCGGGACAGAACATCACCATATCAGGATCCCAAGAATCGCGGGTGAGAAACAAGTCCATCAATACATCTCAGCTTATTTTTAGACCACTACGCAAATAAAACCCTACTGCGGTCCGAGGCCTGAAGTAGAATCGTTGCTGCAGTACCCCCAGATATAAATGTCTCAGATGTCTCGGGATGTTATCTGCAGTCCACGTGGATCTAGACCGCAATCTTTCCTGCATGCCCATATTTTCTCGGCAAAGCTTGAAACTTTAGATCGCGGGATCAAAGCTTATCCAAAGCTTATGTGATACTGTTGAAACGGGTCCAATAGGTACAATTCTATGGCTTCTCTGCAGGTGGTACATTATCAGGTTTCTAAGCGAGAGGCTAAGTGGCGTGAGAAGAAGTGTCTCAATTGTCTCAATTGTCTCCCGTGAATGTCGACCCCCTTAACGTTCGGTTCAGGATCTAGACTTCTCTCCTTGGCGATACGAAGCTTGGATGGTCTTACTGCAGGAAGTGGGACGTTGTCAGGAGCTTAAGTGAGGGCACTGGTGAGGCTGGGAGGAATGGGGCTTCGGTGGGTTTCGGTTTCGCATTCTCTCGGATTGTGACTTTACATGGGAGGATATGTTTCAAATGTTTCTTCTTGGTGATGAACAGGTGCTACGTGTTGCGTTGCGCTTAGGTAGACATAGACGGAGTGGATCATGAGACCATTCACGTGATGTATAGAAACGTGTGAAGGTGCAATATGAATGGGAAACGTCTTTAGGGATCTAATTCTATAGAAGACTACAAGTCATATAAGTGTTATAGTGGGCTTGTTGCCTCGATATTAGCCAAAAAATAATACTTCATCCCAGTAAGTCTCGAATGACCAAGACACGGCAAGATTTTTCTTGAAGAACCTATTTCTCAACTTGTGTAACTTCTTAGGTTTAATAAAAAATGAATTTTTTTCTTTCTATTACTTCGGATTGTTTAACTGGTCAGGTAATACAGAGTTTTACAGTGTCATCTCACGAGAATTGGTGCACTTTGATAAACTTGCAAGGCGTCTTCGTGAGGAAAGAGACGTAAGAGAGAATGGATCGATTTGGTGGAAGCCGAAGCAATGTTGTCTAAAGATTGCTACAATCCATCTACCAATTTCTTCTGTTTATCTAGGTACATGTTCTGGAGTAAGCTAGTTCTTTTTAAGTGGCTTATGGAAGGAATCGTGGCAAGAAACGTAAAGTCACATCGAGAAAGATCTCCACAGGCCCCTTTCATTGTACCCATCTAGCTTTGTATTCCAAGGCGTTATAAAGTATTAAAAACACTACATCTTTCTCGAGATTGCGCCTTGCGTCGAGTTTAGGGTTTGAGTTCTCAGGGGGTTCTGATGACACCAGTCGCCAGAATTTTTGAGCCAGAATTCCCATAGACTCAGTATTGCTTTTCTAGATTCATCTAAAAAAATTAAATTGAGAGGAATCCACCTTAAACACCTACCTTTGTAAAAGAAAAAGAAAAACACAAATGCGTCTCGCATAGGTTGAACCACCTTCCTTCCCTGCTCTATTCTGCTGTGTCATACAAATCACACAGCGTCGTCGAGCGTGCGAGAGCTTAACCTTAACGTTAATTAAGGCAATATGCCTCAAGTGCCGTTCACTTGACTTTTTACTCACCACTATTCAACTATTAATCTAATCACTTGACTAATTAGTTGATTAGGCAAGATTAACAAAGAAAAGCGCTTGATTAGACTAGAATAATAACCGTTATTCTAGTCTAGTCTAGTCAATCAAAATTCTGAAAAATCTCATAATGAGGTCAAATATGAAGGGAAGGAACAATTCTTAGCGGTGAGAAAATGACATTGATAACTACCCAGCCAGGTCCTCAACCGCTTCCTAGGCACAAATATGCCTTTTCCTCGCTACATGGTGCCATTCAGTAGTCATTGTGCGATGCTAAGCGAGGAAAAACCAACGGCCTATGGTTTTGGAAAAGAATGGTAGATCGATGTCAGTTGCAAGCGTGTAGAGCCTACAGGGTGCCGGGTTAGGAGGTGTATTCAGTCTGAGGCCTAAAACTAGGTGCTCTCGCAGCTTCTAAGGTAACTATATGTCTACCGCTATGACCACCTGTCAGCCCCAACCCAGCCTCCTCTCCTCTCTGAAACCAAGTAAACGCGCACTCACTTGAGCATTGCCAGCACACAAAAGATCAACAAGTAAGCTACACGATCCCTCATTAATCAGTCACTGGGCTCATGGCACGGCTATTGCCAGACGGCAGGGGAGAAAAGAGACGTAAGGTTCATAACTCGTCATTTTCCGGTTGTCGCTGCTAGCACCAATCTCTCGTTACATAGGCAGCAAGACGGTACGCCACATTCTTGTAAGCATCAGACTAGAACATTAGTATTGATCTATTTTCCTTTATTTCATCAAGATCCCTTACTTCGAACAACTCTCCCCTCACTTTCTCGGAAATACCATGCCTCCCTGCTTGGCTGGTTCGGGTCCTAGGATTATCATCAATATATGACACAATAGGGACGACACAATAGGGATGACGCAGAGGAACATGACGGCCTGGTAACTACTTACATCATCAAAAAAAGGAATGTAATCTGGGTCTTCGTCCATCCACGTATCCGTATTGTGTCTTCGCTTACACCATGCACATCGGACATGACCTTCTACCGGCGGTCTTGCCCCACAAGGACACCAATACTATAAATGGTTGATCAATATCAAGCTGGTTGTCAAGTGGGAGGGTCAATATACTTACAGCTAACTGGGATTGGTGAGAGTAAAGCCACTTGCCTGCTTCCAGATCCGGCATCCGCGGCCCTAACCCGAACTCGATGGTCCGCTTCCTTATATACAGACCGTGGGTTTTTTCTTCCTTGGCTTTACACTGCAGACATATCCACCGTGTATACTGATCGCAGTCACAATATTCCGAAAGCGATAATGGGAGATCGGCCTCGACTTTCTCATCGCATGCTGGGCAGTAGCAAATCACATTAGAGCTATCCATATACTCATTATTGTGCGGTCTCCGGCAAGCGGAATACGTAGAATCTCGCACGCGGGGTACAAACCGACACTCCTAAATTGAACGAGCATTAGTACTTCTAAAAAATAAGAGCACAATAAAAAAAATTCACATCTTACCTCACAAACGTTGATTCCACAATCCCGGCAAGGAAGTGCATTGGTAGCATCGCACTTCAGATTCCATACGCGCACTTCGAGTTCTTCGTCGTAATGCAGTCTTCTACCAGTAGCTCCCCCTCTACAGTCGTCGTCGGAATTGAAAGCGTAAATACCTCGGAATTCCTGACGTTCTTTGAGACCGGTGCCGTCACATAAAGCTGTGCGCTTTAGTCGGTTGAAAACATGAGCGGATTGAAGAATTATGGCATAGAAATCGGAGTTCGCCAGGGCAAGATGAAATAAGTCGAGGGTGCTGAGATACTCAGCAGTCCTCGTCAAGATTGCGTATTGCGAGAGCAAGGGCACAAGATTCGACATTATCGAAGATGTTGGAAGTTACGATCAGGCCTCCAGGTCAAATGTTGGATATGTCTACATAGGAGCCAACAAAGCACTAGTCTCTTTCAAGATTAGCCTAAACGTGTCCAGAACTTAATAGAATGCAGGTCGTTTCTTGGAGCCTCAGGCAGTCGCTTTTTCACACTGCCAACCTAATAGTTTCAGCTTCGCATAGGTACTGTTGATAAAACCTCCTACATTTCGTAGCCATACGAAACAAGCTATATCTACTCTCTCAAATCGCACTCTGCCACCCGTCTGAGCACCGTGAGAGTTGAGATGTGTACATGGGAGAGAGGGACCGGACAGGCAAATCTTGCCCATACTCCGACTCCATTTCCAGCTCATCCCGCACCGAAGCGAAAAGAAATCGACATTACGCCGCATCTAATACGCCCCCTTCCTCCAAAGTGCCATCGTAAAAGACATCCCACCCTGGCGCGCTTGTGAACAGAAGTGCATCATTCGCCTTGGCGCTATGACCGTCGATATGCGGATTTGGCTGGAGAATTCTGCTTTGGAGGTTAATAGTTACACTAATCCTTGGTTTCCGGAATAGATTCCTTTGGGGAAAGGTGAGGAAGGTAGGGTTACAACGATGGGCTGGGTGGCATGGGGCGAGGTCGTGCTGGAAAATCATGAGGATCTTAAGAAGTTAAGAGGAGGTTGGCGGATCCGTTAGGGATGTGTATCAATTCTGGTTTTATATAATTCAAATACAGATGATAAACAAAGGCACTCGATAGTGGGATAAGAAAATTTCGATTAGCCCTCGTGGATATAAACGTGGTGGGTTAAATGCTCCGTTCGGCTCACTTAGCTTATCCTCTATTGTTTACATTGCTCTCATAACTGGTAATTATGCCTTCGTTAGCAATAGAAACGATTACGATTCCTCATGAGATCAAACCGTAGCTGTTTTTTTTTTTACAACGGCAATTGAGAGCGAAAAATTCTGAGCACCCCCTAGATCCAGTTTTCCTAAACTGTTTTCTCTTCAGCCCCGTACACGTGTGTCTCGGGAAGGTTCCAATCACAAACTCAAAACAAGATACCTGTTTCCACCTTCTCCCAAACCCCATAAGTACCACCAAACACCCCTCTTAACAGCATGAAAATCAAGGACCAGAATTTAATACCGTCACTGCTGCCTCTAATCCAATCCTCGACAGGATGCCCACAATTTGTGCTTGGAGTTGAAATTTCCGCGTACGCCTCATGAGTAGCCCCCTCTGTGCTTTATGTGTTGCAACCTAATTAGAACGTTAATTATCTCAGCATAGTTACATCAAGCTAGATTTTCCCTGATTAGGAAGATCATTGTCTTCTTACGTAAGCGGGATATTGTCAACAACTACAACTGACCCCCACTCTCAGCATGTACTCTCAAATCAAAGCAACGAACAGTATCACGAACCTATAAAATATGATTGTAGTTCCTCAAACCGTCGTCGACACATGCAAAAGCAATGAGAGCGAATCCAGTTTACCGAAGCTCCATGGCATCAAAGCCACTCTCTTGATCCCAGGCCGAGGGACACCAATCAAAAACGGGACCCTCATCATCCATGAAAAGTCAATCGCCTGGGTCGGACCACACTCGACTCTCCCTGCAAAGTACAGTGCCGTCCCATTCACTCAAGTCAAGACTTTGATGCCAGGTCTTTGGGATTGCCATGTCCACTTCCTCGGGGTCGATAGCTTGGCGGGGTTTTCATCTATTCTCAGCCAGCCCGCGGTTTTATCCGCTGCTCGCATCGTCAAAGATCTCGAGCGAACACTCCTCGCTGGTTTCACGTCAGTACGGGAGTTAGCTGGGTATGCAGGAGAGATGTCTCCCGCCATTGAAGAGGGGACGATTGTTGGACCGAACGTCTACTCTAGCATCGGCATCATGAGCATGACGGCCGGCCATGGAGATATCCACAACCTCCCAATCGAGACTGTTCTTGACGCCTGCGCAAAAAGAGGAGTCCCATTTGCAGTGTGTGATGGCGTGCCGGACTGCATCAAAACTGTCAGACTTATGATCCGTCGGGGAGCGAAAGTTATCAAAGTTTGTGCAACTGGTGGAGTGTATAGTATGATAGATGACCCCGAAGCGGCGCAATTCTCACCTGATGAGCTGAAAGCTATCGTAGATGAAGCGAGGCGTGCGAAAAGGATAGTCGCTGCGCATTGCCATGGAAAAGATGGAATTATCAACGCCCTTAATGCCGGTGTGAGGACCATCGAGCACGGTAGCTTCCTTGACGAGGAGTGTATCGAGTTGATGAAAGAGAAGAACGCGATTCTTGTTGCGACTTCGCTTGTTGTCGAGGGCGGCATGGAACATCTTGATGATATACCTCCTGTCAACCGCGCCAAGATGATTGCGACTGCAGCGGTCCATCGAAGGGCATACAAACTCGCTGTGAGGAGTGGAGTGAGAATAGCTCTAGGCACAGATCAGGGCACGAGTCTGGGCGATACGTATAATACGCATGGACGGAATGGAAAGGAGTTCTTCTATGCCGTTGATGCTGGGATGAGTCCTTTGCAAGCGATCGAGGCCGGGACGACGATGGGACCGGAGACTTTGGGAGCGAACTTTGCCAAGACGAGTGGTCAGTTGAAGGAGGGCTTTGATGCGGATGTCATTGCGATTTCGGGGAACCCCTTGGACGATATCAAGCTGCTTGCGGAAGCCAAGAATGTGAGCCACGTGTGGAAAGGGGGGAGAATGTTCAAGTCGCCGTCTTGAGCGAAAAAGGGAAAGTGGTGTGCTATACACCTAGGGTGTAAAAGCCCATATTTGCAGTGTAAAGGTGCAAAAAGGGAGATACTACTGAAAATTAACGATTGCATGTACAGTTGCATCCGATGAGCTTCTTCCTAGATCCTTTTGTTTGGATTTTTAGGCAACGCTTACATGGAACAGACACGCTCTAATTACAGGAATATCATATCAGATTGTATTTATGCCATCCATCTATGTTCCTCTTAGCTGCTGTAGTTCGATAAGACCAAGATGAATTTTGTGCTACAAGCGTGTACTGTACTTCTGCAGGTAGCGATGATTTTTGCTCCTTTGTCTAGCCATCAAGAACGTATGGCAAAGATCAAGGGTCCTAGATTCCGGGCTGAGATGCTATGACTGGAGGCACACTACGGTCTCCTATTGTTGACACTCGCTTCAAAAGACCACAAAAAGGAAAGAAAGCTGAGAATCAATACACTGTATCCCATCACGGGATTCGTTCATTGGTAATTGATTGGACCGCTTTCTTTACCAATTGCGGGGTAAGAAGGTTGTGGCCGCCCTGGCTAAAGTGCGGGGTAGTTTGTCCTCCACCTCACCCCACATTCCTTTGACGACGTCTCAGTCGACCTCAAATATACTCCCAAGGTATATCCAACAGCTTACTCCATCGAAGAAATATCTATCGGAGGGACTCAGAGCCCAGAGCAAGACGAACATGTCGAAGGGAAAAGTCACTTATATCACCTACAATGCGGGCATCGATGGAAAGCACCTCCACCTGGGAAATCTAGTTCACGACTTCAAGAACCCGAGTTTCTACGAACCTCACGTCGAGAAGGCTTATACCGAGTGAGAGTAGATACAATGACTACACGAATGATCGTGCTAATAGCATCCAGTATCCAAGACTCTCCTCCCGATTGGGCTGAGCTAACACAGCTTGGAAACTATGCCTTGACACTTGGAGCTGGGTCCGAACAAGGCCACGATGCCAGCAATCCATCTACAGGATCTGCAGACGGGTCTGAAGGACCAAGGTACCGAGTAGCAGCCGCGGAAAAGACGACTAAGATTGAAATCAAAGAGTAAGTAATCCAACCTCTTGCTACGAACTATGCTAAGTCTCTGATTGCTAGCCCGGAGGAGTTCTTCGAAGAAATCACACTCTCGTCCCCCGAAGCCAAAAAGTGGCTCACCTCTCACCTCTCCGCCGCCGAAACACTCGGGAAAGGCAAGTCTGCCACCCGACCTGAGATATGGATGCTCACCGGCCTCGTCCTCATGCAACACGCGACTTGGACTAGTCTTTCCAGCAAAGACTCAGGTTTTGTGGCAGGTGAAAAGGCGCCTTTCGACCCCACTGGCGTCTCGAATCTCCGCCGTCTGTCGATCAGCGAGAACGTCAAGCCGACTATTGGCTTCCGTGCTGGTGATGAGCAGGAGAAAAATATCTCTGGATCGACTATACATGAGACTGGGAAGTACCCTGGTACACGAGGCTGGGCTGCACAATGGCAGAAGGTCGAATTTCAGATTGGTGGTGCGGAGAAGTGGAAGGAGGGCGTGAAGAGCTTGTTGAAACTAAAGGATGGGGTTGCGATGGTTAGAATTAATGAGGACATTTATGCGAAGAATGAGGAGGGTAAGCAGGTGGAGCTGGATGACGCGTATTGGGAGGCTTTTATTGATGCGACTGATGACTGATCCGACTGTTCGTACCTGGAACTTTGAACCGGTCGGCAGTACCACTAGCCTGGAGAGTGACAAAATTCGATGTCACAAGGATTTATACTTCAAGTCTTTGCACACCGCTTACAATCATGCAAATATGTTCTACTACCAGCCTTTCTACTACCAGCCTTCTTTTATTTTCAAAGCGAACGTAATACTAAGTCTTGCTTCAGTCTCCTCCGTTGGGAATCCCACATCCTTATTCAAGGCCCACTTCTCTCGCTTAGAAGTACTGTACTGTGAAACTCAACAGGCTGCAAATTTCCTGAAGCACCAATTATGGTATAGAACTCCCGGATAACCCAAGAATTTGCTTTGATGGCTCGCTTAGCTTGTTAACATAGGTAGGTACCCACCCACTCGGATCCCCTTTCCAGTCGCTTGCAGATTACCTACACTATCTAACCCGCCTAATATTATTAAGCCTAGAGATTAATGAATGACTATCTAAATAGGAAGAAGGAATACCATCTTAATCTTCTTATTTTAGTCTCTGTATCTTCTTCTCTTATAGTCACCAGCCGCGATGCTCTAACCCAGGTTGCAAGGTGACCTTCTTGCTTGCTATAGGGTTAAAATAAACAGCTTATTTATCAACAATCATCTAACATTTGACTGGAGTGGGTTCTTTTTCATCCCTATATTGTGAAACAATTCATCTGCATCAAGGTGGAAGTGAACAAAACATGTGGCGTATTAGGTGGTACTGCAACATACGAGGCTGCCACCAGCTGCATACAAAACCAGCAGACAAGAACGCACACTCGGAAAGCAATCAATCAGACGAATATCAATACTTTATCGGTCAAGAGATACGTGGGTTTTGTTTTTATTCTAGATTTGGCAGCTAAGATTCAAACCGCAAAGCAGGGGAGCATGATGAAAGACGTTGCACATTAAACAAGAGACTTGACTTTACCAAAGAAAAGATCACAAGGAAATAATACGCTTGAGTTGGTAATCAACAAAACGTGAATGTTGGATAGAAAAACGAATTCGGCGCTATTCCTTCGCATCAACATCCAATGACCCGAAGCCAGAAGGTATCTGATCCCCACTAACAAACGAGACGTCCTGCATACTCTCATCTCCCTGGTCTGTACGTTCAACGGGGTGAAATGTCCTTAAGTGTCTCCACAACAAGTCCTGCCGGCTGAAAGTCTTCCTCTTCTTCCGATGCCGAGATGCACATTGGTTGAACGGACACTGGAAGGTTTGTGAATCTTGATTGTGGCCTTGGAGGTGCCGACGGAGGTCTTTGAATGTGTCGTAGCTCCACAGACAGTTGGGTTTTGGGCAGGTGTGTGTGTGACTGTAGTTGAGGATGTGGGATCTGCTTGTCATTTAGCTTGTATGCGGTTGAGTGGGATGGGAAGAGGACGAACAGTGCTTTGGAATGTGTTTTAAATTTGTCACGAGGACATTTGGGACAGGCGAATCGATCATTTGAAAGACACAATGGTTTTGTAGGGTTTGCTACTTGTGTTTGAGATAAAAGTGATTGGGTGGACCGAGACGATGATGAACTTGGAGACTTCGGAGAAGAAGAGTTTGTTGTGGGGAGTAACACTGGCGAGGAGGAAGATGAGGACGAGCCTGCGGTTGGCCGGATGACCTTAGATCCTGAATGTGGAAGAGGGTGCTCAATTGATGGAAATGGTCCACGAGTCTCGAATTTTGCGGATGATTCCCCACGTATCAAGTGGAAGCTTGAGATTTCCAATGCAGCGATATTCACATCCTGGCACGATGCAGCATCCCCAGCAGGGGAGTCCTCCAAGGGCAAAACGTCGAGGCATTGTGGTTGGTCAAACGTAAGAGTCTTAGGATCTAACGTCAGGGGGCTGGTGGGCGAGTTGAGGTAACAACTTAGACAAAAACTATTTAGGATTTGAAAAACGTTTGGCCGTTACTGTGACGGCCACCACTGGTGCCGTTAAGAAGTTTGGAAGTTGAGATTCGTGACTGGAAGAGCAGCTGAGGAATGAAGCCATCCCTCGTAGGAGAGGAGAGCCTTATCTATAGGGGTTGAAAAGGTTACACGACATGTTCAAAGCTGGCGGCCACCAATGAAAGCAGCAATGGCACTGGGCATTCTTGTTCAGCCTTGCACATGCTAGATGCACTCCTCTCTGCCTGAGTCGGGCGACCTTCCGAAGGCCTCCAATCACGACTTGCATCTGGAAACAGAGAATGATAGGGGACTGACCTGCATTCGTGCCCAATACATTGAGGGCCACGAATCAAACGCCGTCCCGCTTGGATATTCGAGCTTAGCTATGAGGAAATTGCACTGCCTCCCCGAAGGCCACCAATGAACCCTGTTGTCGAGAAAACTGGTTACAGCTCCATCCTTTCAACTCTTGGTACGGCCTGGCAAACGAAATTTTACCTCACGTTGACAATGTATTGCTTCATGATTGATTGGTGGCCGCCGGTCAAAATTGAGGATTTCCATGGCTCCATCAAAGCAAGGTGTAGATTCAAGAAACCAGGTATTCGAATCAGACAGAAAAAGGAAGAGAATTAATCGACAGCAATGAGGAGTCCTTCAAATGTGAGCTGTAATGGCTTTCGGTGCCGTATCAGTACATAGTCCACCCACCACTGGCATTGATAGTCTGACCAGTAACCCATCTACTATCCTCACCAGCCAACCAACAAACAATCGCCGCCACCTCCTCCACAGTGCCAACTCTATTCTGCAACGGCGTTTGCGCCTTCTGCGTATCCACAATATCCTTCGGGATATTGTCGAGCATCTCAGACTGTACAGGACCAGGATTGACCGCATTAACAGTTGTCCCATTCTTGCCCAACTCAGCAGCCCAGCATCTCGTCAGCCCTTCCAGAGCCGCTTTGCTCGAACAGTAGAGACCTAATTCCTTGAAACCGGCTCGGCTCCCCACGGAACTGATGTTGATGATGCGTCCGTTGTCTGAGAGATAGGGGAGGATGGCTTGGGTCATTAGCAGAGCTCCACGGACGTTCAGGTCGTAGACGTAGGCGAAATCTTCTGGTGTGATGTTTCCTAGTGGTTTTACTACCTCGCAGCCAGCATTGTTGACTAGGATATGGATTTTTGGTTGCCGGCCGTCGTCTTCGAACCATGCCTTTATGGAGGAGGCAATTGCGTCTGCGGCCTCTGGCTTTCGAAGATCGGCTTGAATGCTGAACACTCGTGGTCTATGAGCAAGAGATGTGATTTGGTCTAGGAGACCTGTAGCAGCAGGGCTGGAGTTTGGAGAGGAGTGGACGATGATTACCTGGCATGTTAATGGATTGTTTGTAGAGGGAGAGAAGAGCATCCATACATCTGCACCTCGACTTGCAAGTTCGAGTGTCATACCTTTACCAAGACCTCGAGACCCTCCTGTGATAATAGCAGTCTTGCCTTGCAATGGAAGTGTGGTTTGTCCCACCATGATACTTGTATTCAAGAGGAATCGAAAACAACAAGAGAGTATACATAAGCTATGCCAAATTTTGGAGCTTTCTTCCGACAACCATTAAATTGCAGAGAGTGCACTTACCGTGCATTTATAGATATATCTACAACCTCGGATTCGAGTTTTGGTGAAGTGAAGTGAAGTGAAGTGGAACAAGCCGTTGTTTAGTCCGATGCCCGAAGTCATCCCTAGCCGATTCCTTCGGCGTTCGGCGATAAGAAGCGATCCTCGATGTCTTATCGGCCCTCTCTCGTTCTCTCCTGCAGGGATCCGGAAGACTTTCGAGCCTTTCGCCGATGTCGTCTTTATCTCTATATCTACATATCTCACCACCAAACGCCAATTCCAGTTCTCAACTTCCTGGGACTGCACAGCTCTTGAACATATGCTGGCGCATTGAGGGCATCCCAGCTTCATGATCTTGCTCTTTCTCATGCACGCAGGGAGTGAGCTTGACGCAAGCTGTCAAAAGCTTTCAACCCCGCTGTCCCGCGTTGCATTGAAGCTTAAGCACGTCAAGGCCTTCTCTCCAAGCAGTATCCCAGCTTGGAACCCTGAGCAACAATGTCTTCTGGGTCAGTACTATCTGCGGATTGTTCTATGCTGACAGACATACTGACACTGGTATTGCCAGGTCCCTCAAGGATCTCTCTAGATCAATCGCAGCCTCTGCAGCAAACCTTACACTTCCTCTTCCCTCCGATTTAAGTCAAGTCATAGCCGCATACCTCCAGAAGCACGCAGTATACGATGATTCGGACTCCCAGCGTCTGCAAGAAGAGCTCTTGACAATCTATCAATCCTCTATCCACGACCACCCTGCGCGACTTGCTCCCTTCCTCGCTATCTTGCAAACCTTGAAGCCAAACATCAGAGGATCCGGACGATTTCTACAATGGTGGGACAAGCTTTCCGGTCCGGTTATAATACATCTGGGAGTCGAAAAGGGATTGGCATTTGAAGTCAGGGACATCTTGTTGGGGATTCTGATCTACGACGAGGAAGAGGAGGAGCATTTGAAGGATGCCAAAGCAAGCAGCGCTGCGGTTGCAGAGAACTTGATGTCTATCTGGCTGGTGAAATCCAAGCTTGCATTAGATGAGTTCAATGACCATGCAAAGTTTGTCGAGAGCCAAATCCAATTAATATTGCTGGCTTTTGGAAAGAAGAGGCCAACAGTAAGCTTACCCGGAAATTCTATATCCAGTACTGAGAACTGACTTTGACCAGGACTTCTTAACAACTATCAACGAATTTTTCGTGCAGAAAGACAGTCGGATATTGTCTCTATCCTTGCTTTGTGACTTCTTCCGTCATCAGCCTCCTCATCTCCACCAGCTCCTCCAAACCCCACTGTTTGACAATTTACTACGATGTCTACAAATCGATACCTCCACACGGGCTATCTCTTTGGCTATGACATCTTTGATCATGTTCTTGCCACATATCCCCATATCCTCTTCGAAACACCTGCCTGCTCTGTTCAATATATACAGTCGCATGCTGTTTTGGGACAAGGAACGGAAAGTGGTGGAAGTTGTGCCTCAACCAACCGATGAGGATGAGGAACCACCAGCGCAGGAAGAGGGAAAGTGGGCAAAGCTGTCATACCTATTGGAATCCGAGGACGAAACTGTTCCCGAACTCCTGCATTATTTCACCTTTTTATATGGTCTGTATCCCATCAACTTCATGAGTTACATTCGGAAGCCACAGAGGTACCTTCGACATGCCAACTTTCCAGGAGCTGATGACCTCGAAATCGAGCCTACCGAGATCAGACAAAGATCCGAGGGCTTCAGACAAGTTCACTTGATGCATCCAAACTTCTTCATGCTGACCCTTGAGTCCGAACTTACTGATACACAACGATGGCAAAAAAGCTCCGCTGCAGATGTTGTTGCAGAATGCATGGGCCTATATGTGCCGGGTGACGATAATCAGCAACATGTGCCAAGAACTCGAGGACCGATGAGAAAAGCTGAGCCGAATGCAGACATCCCAGAACAGCCACTCCTTGATTCTGACGCAACACCGTTCCAGTCCAGACATACGACTTGGCGCGATACTCGATCAACCGCTGTAGCATCCCCGGAGGGATACCGTTCTTCATCGGGACTGCATCGAAAGCTTTCCCAAACTTCTCAGTCCATCCCATCTGTTGCAGACTCTCCATCACTACAAGCATCAGATCGTCATGACAGTCCCACTATTCCCCCACAGAATCTTGGATCCCACACAAATCAGCTTTCTGATATGCTCAGCTCACAAATTTCGACTCGAGGAAGCCTCTACAGAGTTTTCACTAATGACTCTGAGGCGTCTCTTTCTTTATCTCATGCCAATGATGCGATCCACATGGGCGGATTATTTGACACTTTAACCCGAGATGCGATCCCCCGCTCCCCTTCTCTGCGCCCAACAACAGGTGCCACGAGTACCAAGGTTGCGTATCTTCAACGCGAGATCCAATTACTGAAAAACGACTTGAATTTCGAGCGCTACCTCAAGCAGCAACACTTGTCCCATATCGGCAAAATTCGCAGGCAGCAGATTAGAGAAGCAAGAGTCGAAGCAGAGACGCAGCACCTGATTAACTACAACCGTGGTCTGAAATCAAAGCTGGAAGAGGCCAAGAGGAAAAATACCCAGATGAAAAAGGAGACCGAGAAATCGAAGACTCACTCTAGAAAGTGGGAAGCTGATCTGACTGCTAAGCTGCGTATTCTCCGAGAGGAGCAGAAGAAATGGAATGTTGAGCGGGATCAACTCGTCGCTGATCTTGCCAATGCTAGAGATAATAACACAAAGTTGAAGAACATTACTGTGGAAGCTGAGAGCAGGGCACTCGCCGCAGATCAGACTGTGGACAGCGTAAAGAGCAATCTCGAAGAGTTTGAGCGATTACGAAAGCATGTCGACGAGATGTCCAAGAAGATTATGAAGTTCGAAGCAGGAGAAAGGGAAGCTGACATAGCGAAGGAGAGCGAAGCAACGGCTTTGAACCGTGTCCACCTCCTTGAAATGGAACTCGCAGCCCGTGATACAGAACTGGCTAAGGCCAAGGCTGCATTCGAAGCCGAGTTGGAACATGCTCGCAATCGAGACCGGGACGATGCACGCTCGTACACAAGCGACGAATCTGAAAGAGCACAGCTCTCACATGTTTTCTTGGACACTGCAATGGCAGCCTCCCGACATCGCATCAACGAGCTTACGATGTCTCACAGCCATCTCCTAAAGCGATTCACGCGGCTCCAAACCGCATACACGGATCTCAGAGAACACCTTGACGATCTGGAGGGCGGCGATGAGCCTTTACTTGGTGGCTCCTACGCATTCGGCAACAGTTCTTCAGGTCGCTACAAGAGTCGTGCTCATGCCAGATCTGATCCAGAACAGCCCACGATCTTCGAAGGTGGCCCTCATACCCCTTTCCCCGTCCGTCCAGGTCGTCTTGATACCTCCTACCGTCATGGCTCGCCGGCCGATGGTCGAAGCCCTGTCTCAGGGGGTGGATACCCAGCTCAGCATTTCCAGGCCCCTCAGCCATTTGGCCCGCCAAGTATGGCAGGCACGGGGAAGAGTTTGGAGAGTGCAAGTGGCGATAGTCATGGGAATGGGGGTAGTTTTCCACCCAAGATCAAGCCGCAGAGTGATGTAAGGGTTTTCGGTCGTGGTATGTGTTCTTCTCCTCCCAATTTCCCCTTTTCTCTTTCCTCTCCCTCTCCTCTCTTCGCCTCCCGTCTTTCTTCGTTATTGACGGTAATCTACTAATTCAAGATTCAACAGGTGGGGTCCAGAACATCGGCAAGAAAGAAAAAGACAAGAAAGACAAAGCCAAAGAGAAAGAAACAAAGGATCTAGCAAAGACCGAGGGTCCCGCTACGCCTGAACCAGCGCCGCCGAAAAAGGAAAAGAAGCTTGGTGTGGGAATGCGTGGGATTAGAGGGTTCGGGAATATTTGATAGGAATGGAGGGCCGTGGTTGGGCTGTAATTGGATTGAGGGGTTTGGGCTGGATGTTTGATGGCGTTGAAGGTATGGGTCGTTGTTTTGGAGAGGAGGTAAAAGTGGTTTTATTAGGGATTGGAGTTTGGTGGATGATGGAAGAGTAGTGGGTAGTGTAAACATCATCAGCCCTAAACGAGCTACAGTCGCGCAAAAAAGAGATGGGATGCTGAAGAGAAGAGGCTTGTATCTATGTGCCGAAGTAATCTATCAATTAAATCTCGGGGTTGTAGGTCGAAGTCAGTTCGTTGGAGTTTGGTCTCAACGGACTTGAGGAAGAGAAGTGTGTTCATTGAATGCGCGATGCTGATCCGACACCCAGGGTTTACCTGGACCTACTTGCGGATATCAGGAAGCAATAAATTCTAACCCATAAAAGCACTATCAAAACACATCTCAAGGTGTATTCATTAAATATTAATTATTATTAAGTACCGTAATCTTCAATTCAAAGCATCAACCCCACAAAACCAGCCACGGCCACCAACGCAACCATCGTACTGACACATCTCACTCTCACCGTATTCCCCGCCTCAGACCTATATCTCAGTCAGTCACATACCAATTACAGCCTCTACATTGGAGATTTGAAACTTACGCAGCAGAACTAGTTCCCGCAGCCGCACCACCCGTCGCCGTTGGATCTGCCTTCCCACTACCTCGCGTCGTACTGGGTCCAGGACCAGAACCAGATTTCACATCCGAGGAATTGTACCTGTTTTTCTCGTCTGGAGTCCAGCACGTAAAACCAACTCCGACATCATATTCTTTGGGAGTGAATGTCAAGGAGGAGAGGTTCTTGCCGAGGGCTACGCAATCGAGATCGCCAGAGCTCTTTACTATGAGGTAGCCGATAGATTTGAGAACTGGGAGGGAGATTCTGGTGTTTGTGAGTTATCGTACATAAAGCCAGAGGGAACAAGGAAAAGAGGCTCGGTCAAGTGGAGGGGAATGTGAGGAGAAGTAAAGTGGCTTACGAATCAAAAATACCATCGAATAGAGCACCACCAGTTACGTTAGCGAGTGATGGCAACGCAATGTCTTTCAGTTCATAGTTTCCGATTGAAACGAAATCGCCACTAACTCTTTCGAGTTTCCTGTTTTCGGTCAACATTCTCCACAATAAAACTGTTCAACATTCGGTCGCAAACGAAGAATGATACAGGAAGGTAAGGGTCTTTATTTGTAAAAGATATCGCAACTCACGGAAAATCCACACTCGTCAAATTATCCACATAACCAAATAAGACACCTCCCGCAGTCGTGTTCAAAAGATCCGGCATCGACACAGTGGTCACGCCATCCTCTACTCTCGTCGACCCAGAAAATTTCGGGCCGAAATATCCAGAACTGAATTTGCCGATGGATATTACACCTGGAAGGTTGAATGGGCCTGAGAAGGTGTGAGAGGGTCCGACCATGAAATCTAGTACTGGGCAGTTGGAGTAGAAGCCGAGGCCGGTTGTGTTGTCAATGTTGACGAGGATGTCATCACATGCCATGCTTGTGGATTGGGCTGCTGGATGTTAGCTTGTTCGGCTGTTGCAAAGATATGAGTTGCCACTTACCAGAGACGAGACGAGTTGCTATCAGTAGGTTCCCTAGAAGAAAGAAGCATCGGGAAATCATTGTGAAGGCTGTTTAAAATGAGATTGTGAACGAGTAGTGGGGGTTCGATGCCAGAGCTCTGTCGTGAGGCTGTGAAGGGGACTCTATGAACAGCAGAAACTTTCAAATCAACTAAACGAGTGATAAATCGATAATGGGCCACTTCCTAGAAGGAGGTCGGAAGATATACTCCTGTAACGGTGACTCTTCGCCGTCGTGACTGCAATTTTTCCCTGTGGCGGTGCTCCCCTGGGTGAAGTCCTCGCTTAACCAGTGTACGAGATTCAGGGGTCTCGATCTTCTATTTTCGTCTAACCTTGCCGCAACTTTGCGGCACAGCAGCTTGGTCTGGTTTGAATTCTGTGATCACTTTTGCCTAAAAACACTGATCTGGTTCGCTTCTTGGGCTTCATTTATGAATAGAATAACATTTGTTCGTGACCCATCGCTACAATTCGGAATGTCTTTGTAAGGCGGATGAACAATTTAGACACGATTTGAGCTCGTGCTCACTACATAAAATATAAATTCCAAGCCGAAAATTAGATTCAGAACCACCATACGGTACGGGCTTCGAAGACGACATGGCTGCCTTACTCTGACAGGTTCTCGATGTAGGCTCCAGTCACTAAACTTCAAGGGACGTAGCTTGGCTTCCTGGGGTCTCGGAGCTGCAGCTTGGGGGCTCTCGCTAAACCTTAGAAAACTGTCTTCACGAATATCCAGGACGATTTACATTTTATCAAGACCATCTTTGGATTTGAGTTACATCGAATTTACACGCAATTGATGATAAGGAAAAGCTCTGTCATATTAACGACCCAAAGTGTTTCAGCTCGTCTTTTAGTTGTATATTTATTTAATACCAAGCATCATTAGGGAATTTGACGGCGTGCTAAGACGAGGGTATTCCGACGTTATCTTCCGGATAAAGTCTTCTCTGCGGTCGGAATACATCAAACAGGAGTCAATTGAACATCAGAACTCCGATGAAACTTTTGTACAGCATTTATAAAATATTATTGCTTACATGCATCAGTATTGTATGTTCTGAAACAATGTGAAGTGTATTGCCCTTCAGGCGAAAGCGCTACAGACATTCATCATGGTGTGAACCTTACCTTAAAAAGCGAACTCCTGTTAGCTACGCGTAACGTGAACTCCTTTCATGAAAAGGATTTGCCTAATCGTTGAATTAATCGGTCTCTGCTTCCTCTGTAGCTATTAATTCTCACCCGCGACCTCGTTTGGTCTTCCTTCCACACAACAACAAAACCAACACAAACACGCTACCCACTCTGGAGAAGAATCTACCTTCGACCACCAAGCGTAGCGCAATGCAGTCAAAACCTGGTTCAGTCTCCCATACTTACCCACATACAATCTATCTCTCATACACGCAGCCAGCTTCTCCACAACCGCAGTGGTTTTCACAATGGCATCTTCCGATCCTTCAACATCAAACCGCGAACTCCTCACCTCCGGCCCCGTCCCAGCCAATCCATTCACCTACCTAACCGGCGACACCAAGATACTGGTTACATACAAGGGCAAGAAGATGGAAGGTCTAGTTTCATCACACTCACTGTGCCAAGCCAGTCCCGTCTGGAAGAACTTCATCTACCCGCTTTGGGACATTGCAGGACAAGAAAATGTTGCAGGAGGAGCTGCTGTTGCTCCAA
Source organism: Rhexocercosporidium sp. MPI-PUGE-AT-0058 (assembly GCA_020746875.1). NCBI lineage: Eukaryota > Fungi > Ascomycota > Leotiomycetes > Helotiales > Rhexocercosporidium > Rhexocercosporidium sp. MPI-PUGE-AT-0058. The sequence goes on along the minus strand of JAGTJL010000005.1, from coordinate 2,574,637 downwards.
AGGCTGTCGATTGCAGTGAAGGTGACGGAGATGCATTGCTGATTCTGATGAACATCGTGCACCTCAATTTTGGTGATGTTCCCAAGAATCCCTATGTGCAGAACCTAGAACGTGTTTCTCATCTGTCTGAGCAGTACCAATGTGTCAGCGTCTCCAACCATGGGTTGAGGCATGTAGAACGATAGCATATGAGTATCGAGGCCTCGGATTCTACGATCTGCTCGTCACTTGCTGAACTTTCGGATGGGAGGATGTAATCTTACTTTGTACAATCGCTGAAGATATCATCGAGCACATGGGTCTCATGGACGGAAAGCCCTTCGATTGCGATGGCGAGGCAATGACATGGCTGATGCCTCCCGGGATTCTAGGTACGCTTGAATTTTGTTGGTTCTATTGCGGCAGTAGCCACAAAGCAGAGACTGATTTACCCAAAGATAGGATCTTGAAGGTACGTTTGGATATGATTGATGCCATATTGGCCATTCCATATTCCCAAATGTCGCTGTACGAGACGACAGGCAACCAATGCAGAGCCACGCGCACAGCACCAGCACCCAGAACCAACGCAGAGGAGATATCGTTCAATGCCAACGAGAGAGCTCTATGTGATATCACCAGTCATGGGGGTCTGCTTAGAGGGCTCTTAGGCAACGATTTGTGGCCAAGGAAAAACGCTTCGGACATCAGTATGAGTTCATTTGAGCTTGGTTATGCCCTAAAGAAGATGGTTATTCCCTGCCTTTCAACATTCGTTCGAGATACACAGACACGTCTTGACCACCGAAAGTGCTTCCGTGCGGGAAGAATTGATGTAGATATGACGGCGGTGATGAAGAAGGTGGAGATTCTGATTTTGGATTCGCACAGAGAGCACATGAGAGTTCAGCGGGCAAAGCTAGGAATGAGAGATAAGAACTGATAGGGTCAAATCTGCGGGGCTGGACCGACACACTTTGCGTAGGTTCATCGAATGTCATTGACATATGAAGGACGTTTTTGCAGATCTACACAATTAGAGGACTTGGATTTGGCAGATGTTATAAGAGGTCGATTCTCCTTCCCGCTAAATCTCACAACTCATACTTGCCTGCAGAGAATCATCACTAGAAGATCCAGAGAGGGCTTTCCTATGCTTAGTTCTTCTACTCGGGACCCTGGTTCAAGTAGAGTACCGGAATATAACTGCTCCGTAGATAGGAATGGAAGTTGAGTTTCACCAATATATGACCGATGATCATGTGCAAAGTCAACACCACGGGACTTAACCAACACCCCTTGCCATCCATCTCTCCCTCTTTTGCATAACGCAAAACATACCTGAGGCCCCTTCCCCCTCTGTGGAAGCTCTCATAAAACCCACAACCGGACTCGAGATTATTCAAGAAATCCAAACTATCCAAATATCTATAAATGTATGCATTTAAAAGACCTAATAAGTAGGCTCTCGTCTCTCAGCTACCCACAAAGAAGCCTTAAGCAACCGATCGAGCGCTTTATCTTTACGAGAAACCCCTTTTTGACTTTCTTTGCCCTTATTTCTGTTGATAAACAGCCATTAAACGCCATGAATCCATCATACCTCAAACCATCCAGCCACGCTATGCAAGGAAGCAAAACGCCATCTATTCACACCGAAAATTTACTGCGAAATTAATTCACACGCTCCGGCTCAGATCGTACAGCTTCACACCCCATCACCGGAGATGACGTGGACTAGACAGTCATAGTAGCGGGAGCGACTCTCTGGTCGGTCTCAGCACCAGCTGCAGCCGCTGGGAACCGTGTCTCATCATGAACCATCAACCCCGCACCTCCCGTCTCCGTCTTCTTGAAGTCCTTTCCTCCAGACTTCAAGTGCATACCATCGGTTCCAATACCGATGAGACCGTCTCGACCAAGCTCGCTAGGGTCCCAAGATGCTGAGGTGATGGCATTGACATGCAGGACGTACATAGTATCGATTTCCTCCAGACTGCGATCCTTGGTCTCAATCATGAAGAAATAGACGATCCAGAAGAGAGCGAAACAACAGGCGCCAAAGACCAAACCATAGAAGTAGTCAATCTTGTTTGTGATGAAGGTTGTGAAGAAAGAGATGAGGAAGTTGAAAAGCCAGTTGGATGCTGTGGCCAGGGCCATGCATGGTGCGCGGTAACGGGCTGGGTAGAGTTCTCCAACAACAGCCCAGACAAGGGGTCCCCAAGTGGTGGCGAAAGCGACAATGAACAGACAGGTGAAAACAATGAGGACTTTGCCTTCTGTTGGGGTCGACATTGGATTTGAGGCGTCAAGACCGAAGTGACCCACAAATGCGTAGATCATGAAGCAGAAGAACATGGCTGCGGCACCTGCCATCAAACTCTTACGGCGACCGCAGTTCTTGACAATCCAAAGCCCACCAATGGTGGCACCAACGTTGACTGAACCGAGAATAATCGAGGTGACGTAAGAGTTCGAGATTCCCGTTGATTTGAAAATTGTTGTTCCATAATAGAAGAAAAAATTCGCGCCGGTCAGCTGCTGGCCTGCTTGCAACGTCATTCCAAGGAGCGTTCGATAAAGCATACGAGGTCCAGTGAAGATCTCAGAGAGAGGGTGGTCGCCACCAGCACGTTCTGCTTGAAGCTTCTCCTCGATTTCGGCAATTTCGTGGTCGATGAGAGGAGAGTATGGATCGATGCCACTGAGGCGGCCCATGGTCTTGCGAGCTTCTTCCTCGCGACCCATACGGTATGCGAAACGTGGAGATTCTGGCATGGCGAGAATAGCAGTACCAAGGATGATAGCCCAGAGAGCAGAAAGGCCGTTGGGGATTCTCCATTGAGCAGAGTTGCTGTAAGCGGATTCAGTGCCAAAGTTGACCTGAACACCATTAGTAGAATTTCAAAATATAGCACTGGACGAGCTCACCATATACGCAGTCCAGATTCCCATGGTGATGAGCAGTTGGTACGAGCTAACGGTAGCACCTCTGATATTCTTCGGCATACTCTCAGACTGATACATAGGAACACTGGTACTCAAAGCACCAATGCCCAGACCAGCAGTGAACCGTCCCATAGCGAATTGGACCCATTCGGTATCACTTGTAATCTCGATAACAACACCGATGATGTAGAAGAAAGCGGAGGAAGAGATGGTATATCGTCGACCAATCTTGTCACAAAGCCAGCCACTGACCAGACATCCGATGAGGGTGCCGATACAGAGAAGACCAACAATCGTTCCTTGTCTCGCGGCAGAGAAGGCTCCATTCTCACCGAAGCGGTCAAGGAAATCGGTCATGGCGAGAAAACCAGATATTTGACCAGACTCGTATCCGAACATGAATCCTCCGATGGACGCGATGGAGCCGAGCAGGATGGCGAGCCATGTAACGGGTAGCTCCTTGAACGCTTCTTCAGTGGGGGCGACATTGCCGTTGATCTCCACCTCGAGGGCGATATCAATGGAGTTATGGAGGGAGCGGTTCTCTGGTGTATGAGTAGCTGGAGTTTGAGCGGGCGTGGTATTGGTGCTAGGTTTTTCCTGGACGATAGGAACGGCATCCTGCTTCTTGCTGAAGAAGCCCATGATTGATTTGTCGATACAAGTAAATATCGATAAGAATTTGTTGTGGTGGGGATACGATAGTGCCGAGAAACAGAATGGAAGGAGAGGAAGAAGAAAGGAGTGTATTTATTGGAAGTAAAAAAATATAGACGCAGTGGCATGTCCTTTGGTGGTTCAAGGCCCGCTCACCTTTTTCGGCTGTTTCCACTCATTCAGGTCCATGTGAATGGAAGGAGCGAATTTACTCCATGGGAAAGGGGAGGGAATGAACTGGGCCGGTCTGGTCTGGATCCGAAAGGAAGGAACGGGACTGAAGTGAAGTGAACTGACTGGGCGAGTGCAAAAGCAAGTACATCTGAGAGGAAATATGAACCGGCAAGTGAAGGGAACGAAGTCGCGATAGTAGTGGGGCATAAGAAAAACAGACCCGCAGACCAATTGACGACGGGACCGTGGTACGACCGAAGCGAGCCTTGTGGTGTTTGTTGATCCACAATGAAAACAAAGGCGGGACAAACCAAAACATCAGGAGACCTTTCTGCCCTTTGCTTAGCTGCTGATTCAACGACAAAAAATTCAGGTGATGAAAGCAAACAACAGCCCATACTTGTCTTGTCGCTTACGGAAGCACATGAGCACGACCCGTAACAATCACGCCCTGATGATTGATCAAGTGCCGTGCCTTGTGTTGTTGTTCTAGACTAGATTGATCCTGAGTATTGATGCAGCAGCAGCACTCAACAGCCGGAAGACGGCAGTAACCCATCCACCCTCGCCAGACCTCCCTAATCCAGCTCGCCCTGCTCATCAGTCAGCCTCATCCCATCCAAACAGATTTTGAGCCTCATCAAAGATCGCCACATCTTGCTCTTTGAGTGCCAAATCGTGTCCATAACGATCCACAACATCGGATTCACAGACCCATATCGGGTCTATTCAAGGTCCACCCTCTGCACAAAATAGATCCGCTTGTGGCCGGTAGAGGTGGGATGGGGCCATTAAATTCTCAGCATCCCTGAATCTTCAGCCTCGAGCACGCTAGAGAAGCGCCTGCCGAAGCTCTCCCGATGCATCGACCCGCTGAAACCCACTGCAGCTAGGACCTTCTTTCAGGGGACGCAAAGCTAAAACTGACCCTATGACGACGGTGCCGTGTTAGCCTCCTAGCCTCGGTCTTATTTCGATGCTGAGAAGGGATGGGAACTGGATCCGATATCAGGGAAATTGTTTGCAGAACTCGAAACTATGGCGGTCTTGTGAATATGTTCGGTGGGTTTCTGAGTTTTGCTGGGAGGGGAAGTTCAGCAGCGAGATGAGTGGAACAAGTGATATAAATGGGCAGTTTATCCTGTGATAGGAGGAAGACAGGGAAGAGCCGATGCTCATCCTCCAAAGTCCGAACAATGACCTCCGGCTGCGCGTGAAGAGCATACAGCGAGGAAAAATTTGGCACTCCTAGTGGATCATGCCCAGGATGAGAAGTTGGGTAATTACGCTTTTGGTTAGGAAAGAATTTGTCATATGAAAAAACCCCATGTTTTTGGTACCTCCGAGCCTTCTTCCTAGGCACGAGATAGAACTTCCCGTCCGATACAGCTTTTAGTACTCAAAAACATTCAAAGACTCGGTTATTAATTACCGAAGTAGTCGAGCGATGTAGATCGGAATGAGGAAGAACGAGGGGGGTACTTATCAGTGATGACTTTTACTATCGGAGCTGGAGCCGAGGTGCCAGGAAAATAAATAGACAGATGCATCGAAGAAGATTAATTGTAGAAATTCAGCTGGATGGGAAACAGAAAACCATTAACATTGTTCTTACAGGGACGTGCTTGGTACTGGGCATAGAGGGAAATTTGTCCTAAGCTATAGGCATCACAGCCTCGCCTCTCTGCAACCGCATATGAACACGGTGTGAATCCAGCATCGGGTTCTGAATATCATCCAAGATTCTCGCCACAGAAGCTGACACACTGATGGCACAGCGACTGTGATCTCGGGGGTTTGGTTGTTGTTCGCGGAGGTCCTGGTCTTTACTTTCCACCTCTGATTGTCCAAATTCATCATAGTCATTCGTTGCCCAGCCAAGGCCATGGCGTCCACGGGACTTCTTGTGCGATCGTCCAGTTTTATACAGAGATTGCGCTAGCCTTGCTGTGAAGAATTCATCGCCATAATCTGCCGTTGTCACTGTCACAGGCTCAGGCTTGATATGATGTAGCTGAATTTTACTCAGTAGGTCAGCAACGGAGCTGACACTGCATTCAAGAAGTTCTGGTCCTCTGCGAGGGTATAACGAAATCGAGCCAATGGTGAGACCAAATATTATGGAGCCATATTGAGCCGCATCACATACTTTGCTCTCCCGGCCGCCCACAGAGCAGGCGGGTGTAGAGGACCGCATAGCGCGTTCGAGCGTATCGAGGCGACTGTATGGAACTATAAGCATCTGATTTAGAGCCTGCTTCCTGCATTCCACGATGCTAGCTGTTTAGAGTTAGCAAGGTGGGCGAGATGAATATCGGGAACTTGGGTACGTTACCAATGATTCCAGGAGGCATCGGCTCAGCAATTAGATTTCCCGGTACCAGGATGACTTTCTAGGTTGTTTCAATATCACCACTGGCTGGAATTGATGCCTTGAAGTCTGCAGTCCGTACCATGTGGCGAGCAAGTGCCGAGAACGTCGTCTCTCGGCCAAAGACCCATGATATGAACAACCAGCCATCTTGGTTTGCCTTCAGGCTCTCCTCTTTTTCATTCTTCATCCACGACTCCAACCACGGCCGGACAATCTTTATGCAGTCATACTGATCGATCAACACAGCAATCCCAAGAAGTGTCGAGTATTTCAGGTTGGCTGGTACATCACCAAAATTGAGATGTGCAATATTGAGCAGAATCAGCAGTGCCTCTCCGTCATCCTCAGTACAGTCAACTTCTCTCTGCTTGACATCTCGGGCTTGCTCTTGCTCTGAGTTATCCATCCAAGGAGGAAACAGGAACTTCTTCCAGACAGGACTTGCGAGTACGAGAGCATCTGCGGAGACCGAACCAACTATTGATTGTCCTTTGTATGTTGCTAGAAGCTTGACGGTTCCGGTTGGGAATATGAAAGGATTTGTCGGCTTGATGTCTTCAGGTGTTCGTACTGGTAGCATGGTTTTCGAGGGATCGGCCGGGGGAATGAGGGGTGCCTGTGGTTCCGGATTTTGGTAGGCAATGTCCGGATGAGTGAGCAGGTGTTGTTTACTTGATCCCGTATTTTAGGAGGTGGGAGACAACGAAACTTCAATTCAACCCAAGGACAGAGCTGGATGTGCGATGGGTCGCTGCCAGAACGAATATCTCGAGAGGTCTAGAATGGGTGAGGGGTTTCTATCTGCAAGAGCAGCTGTTGATCTTTGATAGGCGTGAATGCTGATAATGGAATTCCTGGTTGCGTGGCTTTGTAGACAACCCCGGAACGTAATGGAAAGATTCTGGTATAAACGTCGTGATTGAGGATTCGTTGTGGTTGTGTTGGCTGTGGTTGGCGGAGAGGTGGAAGCTGTTTGGCGCGAGGTGCGACAAAGCTAAACGCGCAATCATGTGACTCCATTGTGCTCTTTGTGGCTGTTTCGTACTTTATAAACAGCTCAACCTCCGCTTTACAATTCAATCAACAATTAACGCCACGAGTCTGCCATACATTAGCCTATACAGCTTGGTTCGGCCTTACTTTCAAGTAGCGGCCCCTTTCGCGCGCTTGCTGCCAAATTTCTATCTCCTCAGACAATCCTTCTTCCAGCTCCTGCATCCCAGATTCCAAGATGGGAACAGTGGCACTATCTGCAGTGGATAGATTATCCTACATCGAAAATGATCCATTCATCATTGGGTGCCTCGAAAATACATTTGTCCAATCTAGTCGCAGCCTTCTACGACTCATTATCATCTGTTCTAGACATGCCCAGCAATCCCCTCGAAACAACAAATATACACCAGGGAACAATCTGAGGGAGACGCCGGCTATGGCGGGCGTGAAATACCTAAAGACGACATCATAGTTTCACTATTATGTTCGTTCTATCTTGCCAGTCTCAGTCTTTCCGATCTTTTTGCAGCCCGCCGTTGGAGGAATTTCTTACACATTAAGTCCGTGTTGTTTTCGTTGTCCCTCAGTCCTTACTCCCGTAGAACGAGTCTACAAGGCAGTGATTCATTCATTGCAGAAAGTGCTTTGCTGAAGAAACGCATAGTAATATTTATTTTTTCGCAAGCTGCACTACAAGGTCCATATATTCATCTCACCTGATATCTTTCCAAATGGAGATAAGGTCACGAGACGCCTCGGCCGAAATATTAGAAATGATTGGACCAAATGGCGTGTCATTCCACCTATGTCCGGCTGTTCCGCCTATTTCCTGTCCTTGTCCTCCTGTTCCTTCTTTCTTCGACTCCTGTGAAATGATTCCATCCTTTGGCTCCCGGACTCGTCTTCTGTGGTACGGCCGACGGACATCATCAATGGAGCGACAAACCCGTCGACGCCGACGGCCAGCTTTGTCATGCCTGGAGTGTCGTCGTCGAAAGATCAAATGCGATAGAAACGAGCCGTGCACCAATTGCGTCTCTACCAGAAGCCAATGCTCATTTGAACTCTACAGCAATGAACCAGTTCAACTCACTCGCCAGCAATCCCAGCTTGGCAATTCGCGGAGTCCGAATGTTACATCTGTACCATCTGTTGCATCGATATCGAAGCCTCATAACACCCCTAACACCGCTGTCGCAAGCTGTATTCGATCGCCGAACCGTGTCATAGACGATACAGATCCAGACATCCGCAATATTTTGCAACGAGTCCGGAAGCTCGAGGAAGCTTCGGCATCAAGTCCCGTTAAAGATTTGTCCGAAGCCGGCATTGAGGACTCGCACATAACCTTAAACAAAACGAGAATGCTAGGATCGAGCCATAGGATGGGCTGGGGTGGTGAAGTAAGTGCTGTCTACCTGCCTACAAGCTGTTAATGGTATTGACTTCGAAGTTCGCGAATATCTGGGAATGCTACAAAGAAGCGATTGGTGAAGGAGACGGTACTTCATTCCAAAGCCCGGAAACCCGTCCTTTGATTGCTGAGATAGGTGAACTCCTCCAAAAATGCAAAGTCATCGCAAGAAGCCTCAAAATTGATCGGCCGAGTCGAGGCCTTTCAACTACCGACTTCACGATGGTCCCGCCTGCACGAGAGGTCGCGAACGGGATGGCCAATTTGTATTTCGGGTCATTTGAGTCGACGCATCGAATTGTCCATGTACCTACTTTTTGGACCGAATACCAGAGGTACTGGGACAATCCAGCTGGAGTTCCTATTGGTTTGCGCCTCAAGATACTGCTTGTTATTGGCTTAGGTTACAGTTTACACGATCATGGCAATTCAGATGTCGGATTCCGTAACCTAGTTCATCAGTGGATACATTCTGCTACAATGTGGCTCTCCGGACCCCTAGAAAAGGACCGCCTAAATATTACCGGTCTGCAAGTTCATTGTCTGACTCTTCTTGCACGCCAGATATTCTCACTCGGTGGTGATTTGGTATGGATCTCTACGGGATCACTCGTACACACAGCAATGCAAATAGGGCTGCATCGCGATCCAGCAAATTTACCACCAATGTCCGTGCTGCAGGCCGAACTGCGCCGGCGTCTCTGGGCTACCGTTCTTGAACTGGTGATGCAGGCATCTTTGGACACAGCCATGCCACCTAGAATCTCTTTGGATGAATTTGATACTGCGGCACCTTCCAACAACAATGACGATGAGATGAACGAGACAACAATGACCCTGCAGCCGCATTCCAAAGGGATATATACAACGACCTCAATGCAGTTGCTTCTCCTTGACTCACTACCGATTCGCCTCCGAATTCTCCAACTCCTCAATGGCTTACACTCCCAACTTTCATATCTTGATGTCCTGGCATTGAGTACAGAAATTACAGGCGCATACCGTGCATGCAGCAACTTTATGAAGGAGCATGAGGCAGTGGGTGTGAGCCCATTTCACCGCAACATGATCTACTACCTAGTTTGTCGCTTCTTAATTCCTCTGCATTGTCCGTTCGCAAACAAAGCTAGGACAAATCCACTGTTTCAGTACTCACTCACGGTGAGCCTTGAAACTGCAATGGCTATCATCTCACCAGAACCTGATGAAGGATACTCTCGTCTTATAGCAATCGGCGGAGGGATGTTCCGGGAAGGTATCAGATATGCCATGTCTGTCATTGGCGTAGCGCTGCTTTCTCAAGTCGAAGACCGTCGACGAGACGGGACGTTGAACCGTAGCTTCAACTCTACTAGCATGCTTTTACAGAGTGTGAAAGACATGGTCGCTCTGTCCGCAGAGCGAATCCGGCAAGGCGAGACTAATATCAAAGGACATATGTTCCTCAGTATGGTTGTTGCGCAAGTCGATGCGATGGAGGCGGGCACTTCCTGCGAGTACAGCAATGCACACAGCGCAAGAGACAGCCTTTTGTTCTGTCATGGTCTGCTACAAGCACGCGCGGCAACTATGTCTGGTTTAGGCGATGCGAATTCCTTGTCAGCGAGCCCATTTGGTGAACAAGAAGGCTATGGGATGGACTTTGATCTAGACTTTTTCCTGCCCAATGCGGGGTTCTCATAGCTCACGTTGAATTATCAGGCTCTTCCCACGCAGTTTATCTGCCTTTGTTGCACTCCGTCTGCGGTGCGCTTCTTCTTCTGCCTGCTGCCAAGTCAAGCGGACTGTTGCAGTTTTGCACGATGTGTAGAGCCTGAACGACTCCAGTGATAGTTGAAAGGATTTAAAGAAGGTCCACCAATCTAAGGTCTGATCCCTTTCGCGACATTTTAGGCATTCACAAATCGATTCATGCGTATGTTCAGTATGGATCACGATCGAGGCAGAGGTCGTCCGTGTCCAGATCGTAGGGATCTTCCAAGAGACACTTGTTAAGAGTATCTCAGAACTAGGCGAATTTGGAACGAAATGTCAATCGATCTCAGAACTTCACCTCTTAAACACTCTGCTCACATTCAATTACAAAGTCTCAATTCACCATCAACATATCATCATTTTGACTAAGTCCCCAAACTCTTCCCGACACTAGTAGCGCTCCTGTGTCAAGAGCGACCTCACTCCTTGTTGATCTTGTACCCTCTGAAATACAAGTTCTCTACTTCAGCATGAGCCTCCGCCACGGGTTCCGCCTCAGCCTCGCGTTCTTTGTTGATCTTATATCCACGGAAGTACAAGTTCTCCGCCACAGCCTCAGCCTCTGGGCCGGCTTCAGCTTCACGCTCCTTGTTGATCTTGTATCCGCGGAAGTAGAGGCTCTCTGCCTCGGCGACAGCTTCTGACATTGGTGATCTCTCAACTGCGATGAAATCAATAGAGGTCTTGTTCTTCATTGAAAAGGCTTACCTTGCTCGACTGGGAGAGGAGTAGCGTTGAGGAGGGGTAGTAGAGCTGCAACGAGAGCTAGGTGAGTGAGCTGCATTTTCGGATCGTTGGAAGATAAGTTGAAGATTTATTTGGTACGTTTGCGCTTCGGCTTGTTGGGTTGTATTGGTCGCTTTATGTATTCAACTTATGTACTATCCCACCGGAGTTACGTGGTTTAGACTAGGATCTTGGAAACTAAATCGCCTTATCGAGACTTGCATACCTACTTCTGCACGTCCAAACGTGGATACGAACTTGCATCCTCAACAGTCGAATTGCGATCTAGCATCTGCACCATCAAGGTAGCGTAAATCAACCTATGCAACCGGCTACGAGGCAAATGGTTATGATGAGGAAGGTGACCGTCCGCAACAGGGAGCCGGCTACCAACGGAAAGTAGTTCTTTAGGCCCAGCATGAAGTGACCTCCAGTAGAATTACTTTCATTAAGCCTTTGCTCCAGCTGATACTCGGTGGCAAGCATCTAGGAGCTCAGAACCTTCGAAGTATATCAGCTGTGCCTCATTGCCAAGTCTCGTCCCCACCAACCCTCATGTCACCTACCAAATGAAGCGCATTGTAACGCTGAGAGCAAGGGTTCACAAGAGACACTCACTGCTTCTAGGTAGATCTTATAGGAAGGTCGTTCAGGTTGTGATGACCGCGACCTGGGACCAAGAAAATAGACGAACCATACACAGCAAAGTGGATTTACGTCTCGACTCGTTGTCGGCCGAGAACGCATTTTCAGTCTTGTCTAGCAGACGAGTTTGTATATATCGGCTTGGCCATGAGTACCCTTTGCTGCGATCATATAATGTATAGTACATCTATTTAGTCGCATGCCAGACAGAGGCTTTATCATTGCTAGGTAATTATTGTTTGTGAACGAACTGATGTCAACCATGCATTCTTCTACGTATGCTCTCGAGTTGAAACAAATCCGTGAATGGATACTGCTTATAAAAGATGGAATATTAGGACTTTGATATAGAGCACGATCTGGCTTTCGGAACGGTCTGTCCTCTTGAACGCCGACCTCAAAATGGATTATCTAGAGTCGTTATCTACCAGAAGGATGTGGACCACTTCTTGGGAATTTTATACGAAAAAGCTTTCCTAAAATATAGAGGAATATTAAGAGAGTCGCCGCTGCCTGACCTTCTCGTATACCCCGCCACCTTGATACATATCAGATAGCTGCTTGAGGAAGGTGTTATAACTTTCCCCACCACCATGCTCCATTGACCATGACCACCCAATCTGCAACGATTAAATTTGTGGTGGGAGCAATAGGCGAACTGTTACTATGATTGTAATATATACAAGTCGATCCAAAAGAGGTAGGTAAGACGTCTCGAGATTAAAACAGTACGCGATCCCATTCCTTGGCGTCATGGTATTGAATTCTCACACGCACGTCTATTCACTGCACCGTTGACCTCAGCTGTCGATGGCAAAGTTAAAAAAAAGCATCAGAAAAGATATGCATTAAGCCATGGGCTCACCCTTTTTAAGATATGCTGCTCTATCAGCATCTGAAAAGTCTGCGAGCTCGGAAAATGGAGAGGAGAGTGGGTTTGGACAAGGAGTTCGACGTCATGGATTCCTTCGACGATCCAACAGAGCATCATATTTCATGATTGCAGGAACGATGATCAACCTCGTCATTTTTTTCTTATCCTTCATTCTATACCAAGCAAGTCGTGATTTGGGCAGAAATTCAATTCTCAAGAAATCCTCTTTCTACTGTAGGTGGACCGGACAACCTCAAAATAGGGGAGGATATTAATTAACATGTCAACAGCACCGATTCTTGACAAATTCGACCTGCCCACATTCGTGCAGCAAGTCAATGGCTCACTTCTCATTCCAAAAGAGCCCTCAATCGCGCGGCAGGATCCAAATCCTGGGGCAGACGCAATTTGGGAAGACTTGGAACTGATCAGGACGATTGTGATCACCGGAGAGGAAGTGAGGAAATTGGGGAAAGACCCTGCTACGGCGGCCAAGTTTGATAATGAGTATTGGGAACTTGGGGATGATGCATATATGGCACAAATTGGTACTGCCTCTCATCTCTGACAGAAATCAATTCGCCACTCTGACATTGCATTTAGACGTCTTCCATCAACTCCATTGTCTGAACGAACTTCGGAAACTTACCTACCCAGACTACTACAAATCGTTCCCAAACTCAACGCTTGAATACAATAGCCATGCTCACGGACACGGCCACCACTCGCGATCCCGATACTCAAAACTATGGCAAATACATATCGGACACTGTGTGGATATATTGATGCAGAATATAATGTGCAATGCAAATACGGATTTGATCACCCTGCAGTGGATGGAGACACAGGACAATCCGTTTCCGGATTTCAGTATCAATCACCGGTGCCGGGATTTCAATGCTCTAGTGGATTGGAGGGAGAAGAATGCTGTTGACATGGAGAAGTGGGATGAGATGACGAAACCGGTCGGTGTTAAGGAAGTCCCATTGCCTGAGGAGTATTGGGAGAATTTTGGGATTGACTTGGAAGATAAGTGAGAGTTAAAAGTAATGAAAGATTTCCATTCAAATCAGTAATGACCGTTTATCCTTGATACGGGATTCTGTCTTGTTAGATGGCGCGATGCAGGTGAGCTGGTCACGTGATGCGAGTTGGGCAGCTAGCTGGACTTTGGTGACGTCTAGCCCGGTTCCTTCCTCAAATCATCTTCATCTCTACCAACCATTCGTTTGAATATCGATCTAGGTGTAGGGGGGTTTTCTTTTCAACCCGCGAATTTTTCCTTGTCGGTAACATGTCGTTGCTCGACCGGAAGCAAGTGTTCGATAAATCGTTTGGCTTCGCATGTACGCACCGCCTGGGAGTTTTAACATCTACCATTTTCTGCGTCCGGTACGTAAAAATCTGATGGTCTTCGGTAGAGCATGGTGGGAAAATAACTAAACGGGGTGCTCACACTCGAGTAATTTGTTGAATAGGTTTGCCTCACTTATTTGTTGACCCTCGGCAAACCCCATATCCGGACACTGTGGATTCTGCTATTCCTGTTTCCTGGGTCAATAGCGTGCACCGTTTGCTACAGATTCTCGTCAATCCGTGTTCGCCTACCTTCAAGGTTGAAAGAATGATTGAAGCTAGGCCTACATAGACCGAGAGCAGATTAGATTTATCAAGTCTCCCAATCCCCCGTCCCACAGAAAGCCCCGCGTTCCCCAACATGAGGTGAGCCCCACCCTGCAACAGCTATTTTTGAAAGTTTATCATTTCCCAAAGTTATTAACGGAGCTCGATCTTCCGGGAACATTCCCTCGTGATGCAACAAAGCTGTGCGTGCAAAGTCGGTACTGGATAGTGCTAAACGCTGGATGATGAACAGCTCCTCCGACAATACAGTAGCGCAGAGAGGATTCCCAATCAGCTGGTAAGCTATACTAGCGCCTGCATATGATCGCTCTTTAACTTGCGAGTAGGAATGGAATTTCAACTAGTTTTCAATATCCCCCACGTGCAAGTTATGGCGTGTTGCAAATTCATAAGAAGAAATGTATAAACTATCGTAAAAGAATCGAGAGAAAATGGTCCGCACTTACAGTCGTCCGAGTACTATACTTCACCCCTAAATAATATTAAATCTCATAGAAAATCGTGGCAATTGCCAAGGTATCTAACCAGTAGACAAAGGAATTTTTGAGCCTCTGGAATTTCCTACAGGCGCCTTCCCCACTGGCCAGCTTTTGCCTCCTGTACTGGAGATTTACAAAGCTTTCGGCCAATCAAAATAATCTCTTTAAGTCTCTAAACTCTCCAGCCCACAATTTAACATTATTTAGGGGTAGGGGATAGTACCAAAGGTCCTGTTGGGGGTGGGGTCGGAGCTTTAATTTTCGTATTGAACCGATGAAATCTCAAGAGGAGCTCCCCGTTCAAAAATGGCTGGTCTGTTGTCTTCTATCGAGTCTTCCACACTTCCGTGCTGCTGGGGGTGGCTGGGAGTGAGCCTTGGAAGCTCTGTGTATAGTCGTGCTGCTCCAAAAACTCGCCTGGCTCACGGGATTGCATCCAATGTGACGCCGACCCTTGATCCGGGCGAGCCGGGTTGTTTCCCAAGTCATTTCCTGCAACAAGTATCTTGTCGATTCCATTGACATGCGATTCCGTCCGGCCGGGAGAGTTTGTTAGTGGCCCAGGACGGATTATAAAATCGATAAAAGCCACATTCGGAGCAGAGGCTGGCGAGGCTGGTTTGATTTCTCCATGTTTCTCCACGTTGGCAGGTGTGACATCTTGGGGATCTGAACTCGGGGTTCTCGAAGATGTCTGGGCAGCTGGGCCCAGCTGGAAAAGTAGCCGCAATTTCTCTGCGACAGTGCTCCGTCTTGGCTGCGCAGCGAGAGGGTGCTCTTATTGGGACTTGGCTCGATCTTTATACCTTGGCGAAAAGGCCATTAGGAGATACACCGAGCAGGGGACATCTCTTTAACTAGAATGAATCTCTCGTACATCGGACTGGTGATGATCATTCGTGGAAAAACTTGATGGTTTGCGGATAAACTTAAATCATACCTCGATGATGACACGAGCTATCCAGAGGTCTTGAGCACATGCCTGGGCGTATTGACTTTCAATTCAACTTACTAATGCTTCCATCTCATCTCAATGCCGCTTGAGCAATTGATCTCCTTTTGAGAATACGATTGCTGAAACGGTTTTTGCGTTTTTCTTTGGAAGAATCCGCTTCTATTGCTGTTCCATGTTCCAGCACATGGCTAATGCATGCTCCACCGCTTATCTCTTCCATGGCACTTTATCCCTGACCTATGCCGGAGGAGGCAGCCGATTGGATACTCTCAGTCCCAACCCAGAATCCCCGTCTTCTGCTTCCCTGTGATTTGAGGGATAATTCATGGGGAAATGCCGTGGACTGGGGAGGAGGCGGAGAGGCGCCTTGGCCTCTTGGCGGGGGAGCGGGGGAGCCAGTGATGTGACACTGGCGCTTGGCAGCATGTACTTTCTCAGTACACTCGTTTATCCGATCGTGCGTGGAGCGGAGAAGGAGCATGCTTCCCTTGTAAACTCTCATAGACAGATCTTCTTGATATATGAGTGGGCTCTGTCCTCTTCACATCTCTTCTTCATCTTCTCCGCAACCATTCCTCAAAGCGACGAGTTGACACCCCGTACGCAGAAAACCCTTCGACAGTTTGGAGTTGAACACCATACCACCGCAAAGATGGGTTTCCTCAACAGAATTGTCAAGAATGACGCTATGAAGAGGTCGGTCAACGCAGCTTTTCCCAATTTGTATCTTTTATACTGACTCCTCACAGCGATCCGCCGGAGATCTACGGATGGAGAGTCTGGGTACTGGCCATCTCGGCTTGTTTCGGTGGTATGCTTTTCGGATGGGATATCGGTGCAATCGGTGGAATCATGGTAGGTTCATCCTCAAATGCTCATAAATGGCTCAATCGAAGATATTGCAAAAATTCGTTGCAAAGAGGGTTTTGCTTATCCTTTTGGTCTGGAGAGAAAACCAACTGACTTTTTATCAAAGATCATGCCCCAATTCAAGAAGACATTTGGACTGCCCGCAGACGCGAAGAAGACCGCCGACATTGTTAGCAACGTTGTTTCGACACTTCAAGCCGGATGCTTCCTTGGTGCTTTGATTGCCTTTTACATTGCAGACAAGTGGGGAAGAAGAGTAGGACACCTACCCGAGGCCATTTTCTTTCCTTTGTTTGCCCTTCATGCTAATCTGTTTCTAGCCATCTCTTATGAGCGCATCCTTGATGGCCATCTTTGGCATCGTGATTCAGACCTCATCCTCTGGTGAAATCGCAGCACTTTACGTCGGAAGATTCTTTGCTGGTATCGGTGTTGGTGCGGCATCCATGTTGACTCCCCTATACGTCTCGGAGAACGCCCCTCGATCCATTCGTGGTGGCTTGACTGGTATCTACCAACTCAATGTTACAATCGGCATCATGATGTCCTTCTGGGTTAACTACGGTTCTCTCCAGCACAGCAAGGGAGACTCCATCTGGCAGGTTCCTTTGGCATTGCAGATGCTCCCAGCTGTTTTCATGCTCATCGGTGTCAGTCTCTGCAATGAGTCTCCTCGTTTCCTCGCTAAACAGGACAATTGGGAGAAAGCTACTTCTGTCTTGACACAACTTCGTAACCTTCCCGCTGACCACCCTTACGTCCGCATGGAGCTCGAAGATATGCAAGATCAACTCGAGAACGAGAGACGTATGGTTGGTGGAGCTTCTTTCATGGATCTTCAACGTGAGATGTGGCTTATTCCTGGCAACCGAAAGCGAGCTCTTATCTCTATCGGACTGATGGTCTGTCAACAAATGACCGGAACTAACGCCATCAACTACGTAAGCCTCCAACAGTGAGACTGATGATGACTCTCCTTGGAACTCGCAAAACTAACTCGAATGTTTTGTAGTACGCTCCGCAGATCTTCAAGAACTTGGGTATCGTAGGTCCCTCTACTGGTCTCTTCGCTACAGGTATCTACGGTGTTGTCAAGGTCGTCGCGTGTGCCGTCTTCCTAACCTTCGCTGCCGATTCTCTCGGACGAAGATATTCTCTCCTATGGACCTCAATTGCCCAGGGTATTTGCATGTTCATCATTGGCACCTACGTCCGCACGAACCCACCCAAGGCCGGCACTCCCATCTCTGCCTTCGGATATGTTTCACTCGTCTGTGAGTCATCACATCTGCTCCTCGCCATACCATCCCATACTGACATCTGTATCAGGCATTTTCCTTTTCGCCGCAATCTTCCAATTTGGCTGGGGCCCCGTCTGCTGGATTCTCGTCTCCGAAATTCCCACCGCCCGTCTCCGTGCCATGAACGTTGCCATTGCAGCTGCCACTCAATGGCTGTTCAACTTCGTCGTCGCCCAAGCCGTTCCCCGCATGTTGGAAAATGTCGGACGCGCTGGATACGGCACATACTTCGTCTTCGGCTCCTTCTGCTTCTCCATGTTCTTCTTCGTGTGGGTCTTCATCCCAGAGACCAAGGGTGTCTCGCTCGAGAAGATGGACGCCCTCTTTGGCGTGGTTGAGAGCTCAAAGCTTGCAGACGAGGAGGCCCGCTCATCCACCACCAGGGAGCCCATTCACGAGACAACTGCCGGCGCCATCTCCCATGAGAAGGCTCAACACCCCACTCACGCTGAGCACAAGTAGGATGTTTGAGTATTTGTTTGAGCTCCGGGATTTGCTTTCAGGGTTTCGACTTCATGCGTGAATTGTGTCCTTTTGCGGCTCGCAACACAATATGTGGCCGAGTTCTGGAATCAATGCAACCGAGCATGGAATGTTAATTGGTATAATTTGGTTGTAGCTGCTGTAGATTTTTAAATCTCATGGAATTTGCTCCACACCTGATCATGTCTTGAATGCCAATTTGAGCTTGACCTCTTTGTTCTGAAAATCTTCCTGCCAGCTGCTGAGTTAGGAAAGTTGTATGGGAATTGTGAATTACCAATTGATTAACAATGCAATGCGAGATGCTGAGTAAATTATATGGGGTGGAGAAGGATGTCATTCTCGCGGATGTACTTTGCAAATCCATTTATTGGCTCGCTTCATCGAAAAGGAGGTGGGGTATCTCTTAATCGCTTTAGAAGCTCTCCTTAACTTTGCCAAAGGAGACCATAATACACCCCATATGTCGAGTATTTATATGTCTGCAAGCAAGGCGGACCATGTTGTCCAGTTTAGATCAGACGAGCTGCCCCTTCCTGTTCGGATGATCCCACTCGTTTGGTAGCTAAGTGAGATGTGACCCTTCACCTAAATGAGGCTATCACCAGATCCAGCTCACCGGAAAACTAGCATCTATAGACAGCCAAACAAGACATTCCTCTCCATCTGTCAATGAATCGAGGCACTTTGGCGGAGATTAGTCACTCACATCGTGTCCTCCAGTGAATAGGGGATGACAGCATTCGACACTAGTTAACGCGACGTGAGCTTCTACTTGCCCGATGTGATGGGGCATTGAGCTAATTCATGTATAGAGCCCTACTAAGCCGTTTCCTTCGGTAGCGTGTGTTCGAGTCACACAGGTGTCGGTGGCCTAACCTTTCGTTTTGGCAAGGGCTTGCCCTCGCCCTCGCCCTCGCTTTCTGAGAAAATTTTGTGCCCTTGGGCCACCGGAAGCCTTACCTCAACGCATTAACCTCCGCGGAACCATAGGTCGTAAAACTGATCACTGATCCTGAGTTCGGATGTTAATTTAAAACCTCTGTATCAGTTCTTTTATATCACTTTAAAATCATCAAGCACTCCTTTGCTGTGATTTTCAAGCTTGACATATTTTGGGTTTGAAAATTGAACAACTTTTCGAAGGCACCCGACGAGGATGTATATTTCTGAATTCATCGAAAAGTTACGAACGAAGCAGATATTCAATACAGATACCTAAATGCTTGATTCACTCTTATCAGTCGTATTTTAAATCTACTTTGAAGTGCATAAAGAGAAGCAGCTAATTATGTAGTCACGTGATCGGCTCCATGACGACAACCGCTCACCTCTTTGAGTGAATCTTGGGAAGGTAGAAGTACGACTAATTTCTTCTCCTCGTGGTAGTCTCTGAATGCAGAGAGTGATAGTGTACTAAGGTGCAGTAGTTGAAGATGTTCAAGACAACAACATTTCGCCTGACCCATTAGCCAGCCCTCTCGCTTATGCGCCTGATATTGCGCCACCAAGCCTGCGACCACAACGGTGGATTTCAGCCAGCAAATTTCAGCCGCTCTCCAGTCCGCAGCACAGCTAAAAGTACTAGGCAGGTCTCATTTGCGTCTAGAGTAGTCTATTTGAGTACTTGACAAAACACTATCAGGACTGCGTTCTATCATGATCGCGCCTGGTTGCCATCAGATTGTTGAATGGCATGCGACTGGATAGATCAGCGATATGGTGTAGCAAAAGCTACTCTAGGTACATCTGACCTGCATGTGCTTCCTAAAATGTGGATAGCGAGATCCTTCACCGTGTCCTAGGAAGCTGAGTTGTACACGGCAGATTAAGCCTCGGCCTTGCCTTCAGTCGAGGAGGTTTGATCGCAAGATGAGAGGTCTGGTATATATAAATGTTCAGTCCTGGAGAGAAGACCATGCTAGAAGAACTCATAACCACATTCAGTCCGCCTTTTGTGCCTGCGCAATAAACTACTTGTACCTCAATCTACTAGCAAAGCGCATTTCAATTTTTGGCGTGGGTCAAGAAGACTTGTCCTCCAAATAATTATCAAAATGCAACTCATTGTGAGTAATGAAACATTCTCGTTCCATGCAAAGACCATACTTACCAATAAACTCATAGAACATCATCGCTCCTCTCTTTCTCCTCGCACCCGGACTAGCTTCTCCCCTCATCGCACGAGCCAAAGCACCCGGCGGTCCAGCCTCCGCAAAAGTCACAGTTTACTCATCATACACCTGCCCATCAGCGACAGCCACTCCTCCAGCCGACGGATCAGCCGGTGTATTCGCAACCGTCACAATCGCCGAAGCGACATGTGCAGTTCTCAACCTGCCATTTGGAGGAGCTCTGACTGCAGTCTTGACTGCACCGCCTAAGACTGGTGCTGGAGGATGTGCGATCTTGGCGCATATGGATGGGAACTGTGTCTGGAGGTCTGGAAACGAGATTCATGGGTTTGCGTTTGATGGGTTGGCGACAGGGAATAAGGTTGGTTGTGGAAATGCGCCGGTTAGGGGATATGGAGCTATGGAGTTGCTGTGCGAGTAGTATATTTGATATATCGTATTTCCTGATCGTTTTCCATTCTTCTGTTTTTGGTAGGAGTTTGGGGTAAGAATGTTGGGAGAGGGTGAATTTAACGAATTTCATGAATACCTGTCTTGACCTACTTGAGTACTCGCTGGATTTGTCAGCGTAATGTAACTTAGAAAAAGATGATTATGTTTGGAAGCAGAACCAAAGACTCTCATCAGAAAGCTAGATCCAGGTAGTTTGCTTCCGAGAGATCTCGAATTAGTGGGGTTGTTAACTTGCGACAGTATTTTAAGCACGAATACTGCTTCTCGGAAACCTTCAAGCGATATAGATATTTTTGCCTAATTTCGGTTCGATTGGAGAGCAGGTTGGGAGAAACAAATGGAATGATATGCTAGGAGAGGAAGTCGCGGAAAATTACAAGTTATCTCGTTTGTTTACAGTATGCTACATGTATCAGTTGTTTAAGTGCAAACCCATGCAGCCACGACTCCTTTGCACCGGCTTTTACTTCCTCCTATAACGATTTCGAAATGTCAACTCACCATGAGAACAATTCGGTGCCTCAGAGAGGTCATACATCGATACGTCATCACGAGGGGCAGCAAAATCGACCATCACGGTGTCTGGGATATCTGATCTTGGCTGACAGCAGGAAGACACAACTCGCAGCAACCTGAAGTAAAGCCAATGCCTCCACGAAGCTTGTATTGTTCCCCCTCCCAAGGGGCTGGACTCACTCCTAGCGTTTTCTTTGCCAAGAAGAGTAAGTATGTCGGAAGTGCATGTGTAGAATGGAGTGCGACCTTCCTCAAAGAGTTTGATTAGTTGACTCCGAATGATACGTTGACATCAGTTCTTCGAAACCCTCGGCCGGTGGGGTAGACGTTACCGCGCATATCGCATCTTGCGTTTTGTGAATCCAGTAGGACTGATGTCGATGTCAGGTTGAAAGCTTTTGGAGCGTTCACGTCTTCCCCCGGTTTCGCCTTGGGCTTCCATATGCCTTTCTCGTAGTTCTAGTTGTGCTACTGACCTTTATCTAGTTGTCTTTTTCTGGGTGGCTTTTCTAATTCTTCGTCCCTTTCTTTAATCGCATCTAAAGTTTCTAAAGGTTGGATGCAGCTGGAAGCATACTTCCAGAATCTCCTTCAATGCCGGTCATGCCAAGCCACCAATTGACATTCGTCGATTCGAAGACCCATTGTTTACTCAGTAGCAGCAGAAAGTCAGCACTGCTTTGAGAAAAAATACCCTGACATCCTTGCTGATAACAGAACGATACGTGAAATGAGTAGATACCTGATACCATGTTCCTCTCCAAATGACCTGTGGAGACCAATCCCCAGATTCTCAATGGCCCAGGGATTGGCAAAGTTTACTTCTGAGGAGCTAAAGACAAAAGCTACCTATACTAACTCCAACGGACTGTCGACTTGATTATCAACTGGAAGATCTTGATAATAATTTTTTTTCAGATGTCTAGATATCCTTCGTATCGTCCGTTGAAGCTCTCCAACAACCACAGTCTCCCGAGCAAACCACCAACACAATGGACGCTTTCACTCCAGCCCAAACAACGGAACTGGTCTCCCGAATCGGAGCCAAAAAAGCACGAATGCGCCTTGACAAAATGTTTATCAACTCCTTCCTAGGCGGAGCACTCCTCTCCTTCGGTGCAGCCCTCTCCCTATCTACGAACTCATCGCCATGGTTCCAAACCAACGCCCCAGGACTCCTCTGCACGATTTCCGCAATGGTGTTCCCAGTTGGCTTGATCATGGTCATGTTAACTGGAGCCGACCTCTTCACGAGTTACTGCATGTATTCTGTAGTTGCGCTGCTGCATCGGAGGTGTAGTTTTGCGGATCTGTTGAAGACGTGGGTTGTGAGCTTCGTTGGAAATTTGGCGGGTGCGCTGTTTTTGATGGCTGTTCTGACGGGGTGTATGTAAATCCTTCAAATTGCTATCCCTAGTGACCCGATGGAATGCTAAATGCCTGTAGATGGCGGAACTTTCGAAGCAGATCCGTACAGGGCCAAGGCACTTAGCTTTGCGAAATCGAAAGCATTGACTCCTTACCGGCATCAAATATTCTTGAAGAGTATTCTTTGTAAGTTTTCTCTCTTTTCCATTCGAGACTCCAACGTGAATCTCCTAATTCAAGACCAGACAAGACTGACATATCCCAGGCAACTGGTTCGTATGCATGGCTGTCTTCCTCGCCATCTCTTCCCGCGAGATAATCTCCAAAATAATAGCGATCTGGTTCCCAGTGATGTGCTTCGTGGGTCTTGTGACCGACCGTGTAATAGCAAACATGTACTTTATGCCCCTCGCCATCTTCCTCGACGCTCCAAAGCCTCTCACTGTCGGTTACTATATCTGGAAGAGTATGATTCCAGCTTTATTGGGAAATATTGTAGGTGGTGGGTTGTTTTGCGGTGCTGTGTATTGGTATTTGTTTTTGGAAGGAGAAGAGGTTGAGATGCATTTCGATGAGATAGGTGATGGGAGGAAGGGGTCTGCTTTTGGTGAGTTAGTCCGCTTGTTGGCACCGGATATCGAATTAGTATGAAGGAATTGTAAACTAACATTTCCCTCTTCTAGGCGTTCCAGTAACCGAACATGTTAACAGCGCAACTTTGCACATGACAAACGGCAATGGTGGTTCACATATCCAGAGCCATGGCCAAGATTCCATACACCCCACGGAACCATCCAACAAACCTCTCCCCAACTCAGGCAACATGGCGGTCACCGGTTTTGTGAAAGACTACCAAGTGCAAGACTATGGTAGGAAGAACAGTGATCAGATGAGTGGGACCACAACTTGAATACGGTATAATAGCCTAAATAAGGTGTTTGAGAAAAGCGTTTGGGTTTTTGATTTGAGGAGTTACGATTTGAGACGTCATTATGGGCTGATCGTTTGGTGTGGTACCATGGGACGGGTGAGGTTTGGTAGGTGTTTCTGGGGAGCGGATGGGATGTTGGGCTAGTTATGCTTTAGTCTCCAGGGTAACAAGGTGTTCCTCAACAGAATTTGAGGTCATGGCTAAGAGGCCGAAAACAGGATTTCGTAGACGAGAAGCAGAAGATGACAGAATGGCGTATATGGATATTAGACCACCATAGAATCTTGACCGCTCAAATCAGTTAAATATCACATATTACATAATTCGTAACTAAAAAGTGCCTAAGTCATCGCTGTCTCCTCGACAGATGCTAGCAACACAGGCGAAACCAAATCAAATCACAAGTGAGGAACCTAAAAAGCATCATTACTCACGCCTTTCATATCTTTACACAGCGAACGCGATCTTCATTAAGAGCCGAGCCAGACTGCGGCCCGTCTACTTCAGTTTCCAAAATACATAAAAAGGTTTCCATGATCTCTCCCCGTGCCCAAAAAATAACAATTCAAATCAATCAATCATCCTCTGCTCATCCCCTCCCCAAAAAACACAGAATAGTGAAGCAGGTTACAATGCTAAGCTTACCCAAGATGACAAAGTGATGTTGTTGGTCATGACGAGAAGGGAACATTTAAACGCCGAGGGCGGCGTTGAAGGCATCAGCCGATGCTTGGCCTTTGAGGGCAGCTAGTCGATGTCAGGAATAACGTTCGGTGGAGAGATCGGAGGAAGAAACATACCAGCGGCGCTCTGAGCAGATGCACATGCATCAAGAGCAGCGGCATTAGCTTTGCACTTAGAGTCAAGTTGCTGACAGATGAAGTCAGAGATAACCTTGATGTTCAAAGCCGATCCGTGGTTAAAGTCTGCGTTGTTGACAGCTTGGAAAGAAGCCTCCTTACGACCATCAAGTCCGACAGCGAACTGAACAGCTGGGTTGGAGCATGCGCCGAAGTCGAGCGCTTGACGCTTGGTCTTCTTTGCGGCGGCGGCTGCATTGCAAGCCTTCTCTTGATCACCGCATTGTCCGACATCACCTTCAAGAGCTCCCGAGTTGACAGCGTTTGCGCAAGCGTTGTTCTGGACGGCGCCTGGTGAAATTAGTTAAGTGGTGATGATTGGTTGCAGGGAGGTTAAAGACGGGACTTACAAGATCTTTGCAGAGCGGCGCCGATGTTCACAAAGGTTGCGCCGTTGACGGAGAATGGGCGGTCACCGGCAGACTCAATGACAGCTGGGGCAGCTCCTCCGAGGGCTCCAGCAAAGGTTTGGACGTTGGCTTGAAAGTGTCAGTCGAACTCCGTTTGAAGTTGAGCGGCGATCCTACCTCCAGCAGCAACACCAGCAGCATCCTTAGCGGCACCTCCGGCGGCACCTCCAGCGGCAGCATCTTTGGCAGCATCTTTGGCAGCGCCTCCAGCAGCCTTAGCAGGTTTAGCAGCGCCACCAGCAGCCTTAGCAGGTTTGGCAGGCTGTACAAAAGTCAGCTTGCTAATCTCTATGTTAGGATGGCTGGGTATGTGTTTTTGGCCACAGATTGAGACCAGAGGATATTAACATACGGCAGGAGGGGCCGCAGTCTGTTCGGCAACAGCGCCCTGTTTGCATATTAGTATGTTTGCGTTAAGTTGCGGACTCTCAATGCAGCTCTTCTGATATCCATTCAAATTTTCCTCTACGTGCAAGTAAAAGGGGAAGGCTTACAGCGGTGACTGTGGCAGTGACAACAGCAGGGCAGGCGCTAACAGCGGCATCTCCGTTTCCGACGGCGGCGGTCTCGTTGGCTGTTTGATATTAGTATTGATATTTGTCGAAGACGAAGAGGGAAGAGAATCTTACCAGCGGCTCCACCACCAACAGCAACTCCAGCGACTGCAGCTTGAATTTCCGCCTCTGTTGCATCGTTTACGAGAAGTTTCTGAGTAAAAATGCACCCCTCAGCATCATCGGCATCGTCACAAGTATTTCCCGCACCAGTTGGGTCCCCAATCTAGACGTGTCAGCACGGGTTATGAATACGTCAATGGAGCACTTACCTCTCCTGGAGCAAAAGTTCCAGAGAGAAGAGCATCGAGTGGGTCACCGCCAATAGCAGCAATCTCTTGAGCGAGGAGAAGGACGAGTGCCTTGTTATCGGCAGCAGCATTCTCGGAGGCGGGATCTTGATGTTGAGTGAGAGCGTCGATCTCTGGGTTAACGGCAGCATCGGTGCAAAGAACACTCTTCAACCCAACAGAACCAGTGTTTCTCTCCAAAGCAGCAAAGATCAGTGCGTCAACTTGGGCCTGAACGTCTCCAGCAGCCTTAGCATTGGTGAAAGCACGATCAGCAGTGGCCTGGTGAAGACAGTCCAAGTTGGTAATCTTTCCTGCTCCCTTAGCAGCGGCGGCATTACCCAAAAGACCGAAGACAGGATCCTGGATCTCATCTGGGTTGTCGAGGTTCAAGCTGGCGCGAACACTGGTGAGGAACTTCTCATGGGATCGTTCTTGGGGAACCTCTCTGCGCAACTTGGTTGGGGCAGCAGATGCAAGCCCGAGGAAGGCGAGGAGAACCGTGGCAGTTTCGTACTTCATAATTGCGTTCGTGTAGAAATCGATGAAAGAATTGATAAATATGGACAGTAAAAGAAGGACCGGCCTAAGTGAGTGTTGAAAATGCAATAAAGAATGTTGGAAGAAGAAGTTCACAGAACTGGGGAGATAAAGAATGTATAGTGAACTGAAAGAGACTGAATGATGCGTTGAGGAAAGAAACAGCAATGCAGAGTGGACGAAAGCCTCTTATAGCTTGAATCATCGAGGCTGGTGAAGTCTGGATCAAACGCTCGCCAAGCATAGAATCCTGCTCTTGTCACCCTGAACACTAACCTCATTACTATAATGCAGATCATACCTGGAGAACATGGCGTTTCTCACCCGTTCATCCTCTCGATTCTCAGCCGCTCAACCCAATTGCTGCACCCCCTGAGCGGCGTGGGCTTTGTCTGGGCGCGTCTAGCGCTTCCTCGACCTCTCGGTGTGCCTGCCAATTGGCCAAGAACCAGGGATATGGGTGAGCAAAGCAGGTCAGATCCTGCCGCCGACACCAGAAAGATGTGCGGCCGGGTATCAGACAGTCTCGCGCATCAGATATTCAGATGAGAGGGGTGGCCTGCCCGCCACGGCCCAGTGTCTGGAACGAGAGACGCCTCGCGATTGATGTGCGCGGAGGAGAATTGGGCAGAACCTGCGGAGTCAAGGTCATACCTGTCGTCGATTGGTGCCTCTGCGCGCATCTGAGCCTCGGACGCGCTTTTGAGATGAACAGATCGAATGGGCGGAGAATTCATGGGACGGACTTCGTCTCGAAGCGGATGTTGAGTTTGAGCTTTCCAGGCGAGATTGTCTGAGGGGCTTGTTGTGAGACAGTCATGTGATCACCAGGGGTAGCGAACGGACCCAAAGAGCACTTTGAGATGAAGGAGAACCATCCAAACTCGGACATCAGACTCGAAACCCCACATTAACCCACCTCTCACCGTCGTCGTCACTCATCTGAAGTTTTCATGCTTCATTAGTATTATTACTGGTCCTTCAATGTTGGAAGAAAAGGCGACTCGGCCAGCTAATTTTGGGAATTCTCCAACCAAAACGAGATCGTTTTGGGAAATGTGCTGATTGTTTGCGGCTCATTTTTACTCATTCATGGTTCCAGAGATTTGGCACGCTAAGGAAAGAGTTTGAGTTAATCTCTTGCACAGGCTTGTTGTCATATTAACTTCCCAAGCTAACGCTGTCAGTCCGAACCTTAGTTCGATTGACTTCCCGCGAAGGTTTGAGAGCAAATCCCAGAAGCGCGATTATTCTTATGGACTGATGTTTATTTGCATAAGGTAGATCTGAAAGTTTAATATCAGATGGATTATGAGTCTGGACGAACTTAAAAGTCTGATGGCATGAATCGGAACATTGAGTTGAGATCATGAGTCGCGCGTCACCCAACCTATTTTGCATGACTAGCGGCAGCGAGGCAGGACGATCATAGGCTCTTTGTTTTGACTGTTGACTGTGATTGATGTGAAGAAGAAACAGAAGTTTAACGCATCGTTAATGACGGATGGAAGAGGGGAAATCCCACCTGGAGCAACATGCTCCGAGCGCGTACAACTTCCAGTTCGAAGACGTCATCAAGGCTTTGTGTGTCCCAGAAACCTTATAAAGTGGTTCATAAGTGTCACAAAATGAAGTCGAATTTGGGTAACGAGTGCTTGGATGTTCAATTCTTCAACACTGTTACGCTCAGCCAATTCCGTTGGCTGCTTTTCACGAAAGGAAGGGAGGGTTGGTTCCGCGCCTCAAAACTTACGCTTCATGATGTGACATTACTACATGTTAAGTATCATTGCCCAAGTATGTATGTGCACCAGGTGCTTGCTTGGAGAATGGGTTCGGTTATGATCGTGATCCTGCAGCTGTTGTGAAAAGATTTGGTAATTTGGCGTTTTGCCAAATCCCCGATACGAATTCCCACTTTCTGAGAAAGACATGGTCATCCGGGCTCACAGACTGGTTTCTTTTGAACCGACTCCGTGTCCAATTGTTACATTGGCATGGGTATGGGCGTACAGGGCATGTTGTCGCTTGGGTACTTTGGTACTTCCGTACAAGGCTTTGACTCCTCATGCCATGCTCGCTTACTGTCGTACGGAAGGGGGTTTTCAGTGGGTCTCGCCCCCCCTTGTACGGCAGTAAGGTAATTCTTCCAATCAACAGTTTGAAATTCTAGAATTTTCTCCACAAGTTTCCTCATATGTTAAGGCAGAAACAGGGGGGGTCGAGACCCACTGAGAACCCCCTTCCGTACAATCTCCGATCTTCGCCTTTGAGTGGAAGTTTCGAACCACTTGTTTCACTCCAAGCCTCTGATAGACTTGGCTCTTGTAGACGGGAATGTTCCGAGAGACCTCGGTAGCATATTGCTAGTAGGAAGGATTTACTGGGAATAAAACGCTGAACTCATGGAATCCGGAGGCACTTACGCCGAGAACCGCATTTGCTACTCTACTCGGTCGGACTTGACATTCGTATTGTTGCAGTCAGTGGAACGAAAGGACTCATTGATATATCCCCCTTTCAGATTTCGAGATTTAGCAGCAATCTAAGTTCTTTCAAGCACAACCGTTGTCAAATGAGCTGGCTGAGCTTGGCGGCCAGAATTGCGAGATCATGAACTCATGCTATAGTGGCAGTGAACAGGAAGCCCAGCGAGAGGATCTGATCGAGCACGATAGGAAAGGGCTTCCATCAGCTGTTCTTTCTAGCTACCTAAGTATCATTACCCAGAACCGAAAAGCTAATCTTCAGCTGGTAAAGATGTCGAAAAGTGGCAGTCGCATTTCCTTTGGTCTAGGGGGGATGGCTCCTTCCTTTGCATGACAGCAGGACAGCATTTGCGTAACTTCGGGCATAGACATCGTCACAACCAAAGGCCTCAAAAGCTCACAACTTTTAGATATATTAAACATCCTTTTCTGACAACAGCAATAACATCATGTCTGAATCGAGATACCATCATAAATGGTCACGTGAAAGCCGTTCACTATGTCAGTCGCTAGCGCGGTCAGTCCACGCAAGCTGGTTTCCAGAAGTAAGTTTTCACTGCGATTGCAGTAACATGCTGATGGATAATGCAGCTTCACCACTCATATCAGACCCAAGAATATTCCCACTGCGCTCAACAAGTTACCTCTCTTTTGAAACAAACGGAAGACCCGGTGCCAGACTACTACAAGGCCTCATATATGCTCCTCCTTGCGATATGCCAGCCCTATGACAAACATGCTCGTATATGGAACTTTCAAGCAATGAGCACTTTCAGGAAAGTGGTCATGTATGACTCGCGGACGGCCAAGTCACAGGCATTGTTGGAAACATTGTTATTCATATCGATGTTGGTCAACGTACATCTAGGAGCCTCCGGGAAGAAAAGAGAAGCCCCTACGCAAGAGATGGAGGAAGATATCAAGGAGTGGTTGAGGAAAAGAAGTCTCATAGAGTTGGGACTCGAGACCTTTAAGGTGCATAGCGCGTTGATGACAGATCTTCAACGGTGGGACGCTGATGAGAGTGAAAAGTACAGGCGCGAAATGGCGAAGGACTTGAGACAAGTACATGAGCGACTTGATGAGTCCAAGGACAAACAAAAAGCCCGGCGTGAAACAGAAGTTGAGCTGAAGGAACGTGAGCGTCAAGCAAAACGGAAGCAACAGGAGGAGGAACGAATCGCGCACGAGGTAGAGGCATGTGGAGGAAACCAGCGCCAATCAGCAGAGAAGAAAAAAGGGAAAGAAAGAGTCACGCAGAAGATAGAAGCTGAACGGAAGAATTATGGGCCCGAATCAACAAAGTTGCCTACGGGTCAAGCTTCGTCGAGTTGTCCCCACGATGAAAGGCAGGAGACTGCCCAAGGTTTAGGGAATCTGCCCAAACCCCCGGTTCATGTAAGCACAGCAGGTCCGCATATAACCAGCGATGCAGGAGCAGGAGCAGCTAGTAACACACCGTCTCCAAAAGAGTACCGACACAATAAATCTGCACGAGCACCTCTGAGGAAACCACACCCGCTCCGCTTCGTACAAAATTCAGAATTCGATGTTGGGCAGAATGAAGGAAAGGTTGTGAAGACAGAATTTTCAGTAAAAAAGCCAGCTAGTGATAAGCTCGAAATTCTTGATCAAACGGCATTAGACCATACGTCTCGTTCCCGAGGGGGCATGATTCACAACGCCCGAAACAGCAAACGACCGCTACCAAACACACAGGATTTGGAAACTATGGCCAAACGTCAGATTCGTCGTTTTGCAAAGCAGAATCCGAGAAATAAAATCCGAGAAAACCAGCAGCACGCTTTTCAAACCTCATCAAGGGCAGCAACGTGGTACCATGAGAGAGATGGAGTCGAAAATGGAAACCATGGTTTTGAGAGAGAGTAAACATTGCCACTAGGGAAGGAAGGGTGCCGCCTTCTGCTGTAGATAGTAATGATAGAGAACAAGAGGCCTCGAATAACATGTCTATTTCAACGAAGCTAAGTGTCCTGGAAGAGAGACTCAAGTGAAACCCCACGGCTCGCAACATTAGTCTTGCCTATGTGTCACTCCTACGTGAAGAAATGTATGCCGTGGTGAGAACAATCACAGGAGTAAGTTGCAGGATCTGGAGTAGAGAAGAACAAATAAAAGGTACACATACAGACAATGTCTGTAGTCCAAGTTGGGACCTTGATGGAGGCACTAGGTCACTAGTGTAGACTGAAAGACTGCAATGGGACTTCGAAGATCAATCCGCGGATAATTAGATACAACTACTGAAAATAGAAGTACGGCAAAGTGATGGTTCAAACATTCGAAAGAAGAATAGGGCCGGATGCTGATGCGGCAGGGAGATGATGTTTGAAGGGAACAGGGCAAGCGAATTTCCTGTGTTGGGTTTTGGCGGGACCTTGAAACCAGCCTGGTGCAAACCGTGCTGACCCAAAAATATCGTCCAACAACACTAATAACAATACCAACACCACACCTACATCTGCACCAACGAAAAACAACACCGCACACAGCCATCAGCAGGGCTTAGAACCTCTCCCCCGAATACCGCCTGATATAGATCGAGATCTTATTGCAAATCGAATAATACTGAGCCTACACGATGGGGTTTGATTATAGGAGGGCGCTTGGGGCAAAACAATTGGAGCCATTCAGAGATCGATTGAAGCAGTACGGAGATTACAGATGAGTTGCCACCAGGAGTGGACAATTTCATACGATAATCCAAAAGCTATAGCACAGTTAGTGGTGTGCTGTACTCTGAAGCTTTGGAAGACATACAGTGGGTGTGGAATTTGGTATTGAAGATGCTTTCTTCAATTGTGCGCCACCTTCGACGGCTGTCGATTCTGCAAGGCGAAACTAGCATAACATGGGCGGTGGGGTAAAGACTCGAGGATCTAGCAGCAAGATGTCACCAGCGAACTTTAAGTACGGTACATGGGAGACTATTGAGAATCGATGGCTGTCATTTTCTGAGCACAATGAGGCACACAAAGCTGAACTTGAGCCCTAGAGAGGCTTTCCAGCCGACCTGTATACAATGATCACAACCACAAGCACAGCGTGGACGATTTGCGAGTGAGTACCACCAAGAGATTGCGCTATACGAGCATGGAGTGTCCGTCGAGGCAACCCACCCAGGATGGATCGGGACAACCGTGAAGCCCTGGTCTTGCAGCTCGTTGTGGTACTGCACAGCAAGCATGTTCAACGCAGCCTTGGAAACCGAATACGGGCCGCTGAAGCCAACGCGGGTGCCTCTTTGTAGCTCGTTGGATCCCGAAGAAGACGAGATGACGATGATTTTCCTCATTTTACCGTGAGCAGTGCCGGGAGGAAGGCCTTGATAACTCGATGCGGTCCGATTACTTTGGTGCTCAGATATGCGACCAGGTCGTCGGATGAGGTGTTAAGAAGAGTATCGTTACTGCCCATGGCTGCGTTGACGATGAGGAGATCTAGCTCGGAGACGGTCTTTGCTGCTGCCGTGACAGAAGCGTCGTCTGTGATGTATAGTGTGATTGACTTCACGTTTGATCCTGCCGTCTACCTCAGATGATCGGGTAGAGGCGATTACTTGGGTGTCTGTTGATTTCGCTAATTGCTTTCCCAGCTCTCTTCCTAGGCCTCTGGGAGCTCCGATGACTGCAACTGTCATTGCGTCATATTGTTGGCGGTGGACGTTTGCCATTTCGTGTTGACGGTATTTCAATTTGAGGGATTTCTTCTTGTCTGTTCTGGTTTCAGGGGTCGTGAAAGATCTCGTTCCATGGTCGAACTCGAAATCCAAGTAATGTTGGGCAAGTCTTACTTTCGGGCCGTTACATACAAAATGTGATTCGTAGCACCTCTCATATTATCAGGTCATGGAAGCTCATGTTGGTCCGGCCGCACACTTCGGCCCAGTTCTCATATATGGCTTGAAAGTCAGAAGAGCTAGTGCCGAGACCAATGAAACGAATTGCTTCATGCTGATCAGCCTTTGCGTGTTATTAATATTTGACGTGAAATTCACGTGAGCGCCGTTAGCTCTGCTTCGCGCAATAAGATGCGATGAAAGCCGACAAGACACTTGTGACACTGTCTTATCTGAATCCCGGTAATGCTCCTTAATATGGCTATTTCAATGACTTGCTTGCATTTTGATGTCTAAGTACTTAGCATTGGGTATATATCAGGATGTCTCCGTGTTTCTTCTGATGACCACCTTTTGCTTCAATCTATACCTCACACCACCCGTCTCTTGACTCTGGCAGGCATATCATCCGACGGCTTAGCAGTAGTCTTCATCTGCTGATACGCACGAGTTCCTAAAATCACCGATTAGCATTGAAGGGAAACACTCCTAGTAGGTTAACTCACCGAACATGCCCCTCTTCCCATCCAACATCTCACCCGGCTTCTCCCTCCCCAACATGCGATCCCACTCCTCATACGCCGAACTAATATCGAAATCCCTCAACGTCATGACCATAATAATCTTCATCTCCAGAACCGCCAATTCCTGACCAATGCAACCTCTTGGACCCTTCTCAAAAGGCCGCCATGAATCTTTCACGATCTCCTTCTGCGCAGGGTAGTTGTTGGGAGGGGGCAAGAAGCGTTCGGGGATGAAGGAATCAGGGTCAGGGAAGAGGTCGGCGCGCCGTTGGATCGTGTGGAGGTTAATCCAGACCATGGTGTTTTCTGTGCTGTAGGTCGTGCCGTTTGTGGTTAGGGAGACGGATTTGCTGCCTTCGCGGGCGGTGGAGACGGGTGGGTAGAGGCGGAGGACCTCTGATGAGCTATTAGGTATTTGTATACTTGTGAGGATTCGGGAAAGGGAACAGAGAGGGTACCTTTGATGATGGCTAGAGTAAACGGAAGCTCGTTGAGTAAAGCTGGCTTTCTCTTGATAGCTTCAGCAGCGTTGGTAGAAGGTCCGAAGACATGATCATGTTCTTGGCGAACTTTAGCGAGTGCTTCGGGATGCGTGTGGAGCTCGTGGTATATGTAGCAGAGTGTCGAGGAAGATGTATCATGGCCAGCAAAGAGGAAGGTCTTCATTTGATCGGTGGCAACTTGCAAGAATTTAGCATCTACAAGGCTAGCCTTGCCTTCATCGCCCGTGACGAGGTATTCGTCGACTGCGAGATCGATGGCTGGTCTCCGGCCGGACTTCTTCACGGAAGAGCCATTCTCCGCTGGGCGAAGAGCTATTCGCTGCTTGATGACTTTCTTGATGTAGTTATCTGTGATGCGGGTGTAATACCAATGTGCCATTGGGGTAATCGGGTTGAGATTCTGGAAGGGATTGGTAGTCACCGCCGCTGGGGACCATCTCACAGAACCTCTAAACCCATTGACCATCTCATTTTCACTAGTCTGTGAGTTCAAGTCATGATCCAAGACAACATGTCCCATGATATCGATGGTCAGACGTGCAAGCGCATCGTCAAGCGGAGTAATCTCTCCCGAATCTGCGAGCCTGTTGAGGATCTTGATGAAGACGGTTGTATCATCCACAATACTAGGGACGAGAGTCATGAGATGCCCAGCAGCGAAACCTGGATTAAAGAGTGCGCGGGTCTTCTTCCATTCTTGATCCTCTGTGATCAACATGCTGGTTTTGCCGACCACATGCCCGACGAAGTCGGGGTACTTGTGGTATTTGTGGAGGTTGTGCTGCTGGATAGCTTGCGCTGCGACGGCCTAAATCAAATATGTCAGTGGGTTGCGTCTACATTGCGAAGTCAAAAGGAGTATTTGAGTTCGTACGGGATCGTTGACAACAAGCTGGCGCCAATCAGACGCAGGCCAGTTGTCGAGGAAGTATATATTCCCGAGGTTGTACTTGCGCGACAGAACCGTCATCGTGGTCATCGGATGTGTATCCGTCGGACTATTCTTATAAAGACCTGCAATTCCAGGAATGGTTCCAAACCACATGCTAAATGGAGGAGAAGGCAGTGGGCCATGCTGGGTAAGGAGGTTAACGAGCTGCCTCGATTCAAGCATGTCCAGTTCAACCGACTTACAAGATGTTTAAATGCTCGTCTATAGTTGATAACTTTTGTAACGTAGACAAGTACAAGGGACACCACAACAAAGAATAATGCGTTTAGGGACGAACGATATTGAC
This sequence comes from Rhexocercosporidium sp. MPI-PUGE-AT-0058, assembly GCA_020746875.1. Taxonomy (NCBI): domain Eukaryota; kingdom Fungi; phylum Ascomycota; class Leotiomycetes; order Helotiales; genus Rhexocercosporidium; species Rhexocercosporidium sp. MPI-PUGE-AT-0058. The sequence goes on along the minus strand of JAGTJL010000005.1, from coordinate 2,539,689 downwards.
TGAAAATTATTTCCATGGGAGGCGAGCTGGTCCCATTCAGGGCTGGCTGGAAGGACATCGCGAATACCGGAAGTTATATAGAAGCCAGGTGGTAATGTCTGCCTACGATGATAAACTTGAGTTACTATTGATACCTTATCAAAAATAGCTGTCCTATTCGGCAGACTTTGCTGTTGAGGTGTCCTAGCAGCTGGATCTGTCTCAATCAACTCAAACAGCAGAATCTGCACACACTTGGCCTCCACTCTTGCGCCACCGCGTTGTAAAAATTGCGTCGATTCGAAATTTATAACCTGAGTGATGTCATCCTATCCTAAGAACTCCGGTATATGTATAAATATGTGTGCGACGTGGAGTAGCAATGATGTCGAAGGTCGATAGAAGTTGAAGTTTGACCAGCAACGATCTGGCCCATCTTCGGTCCAGACTCAGTTATCTCCTAGCTCCGTCCAGCAGCCTATCCTAATGTAGAACCCTGCCACAATTCGTCAGATATAATTGGACACCCCTCGTAGCAAAGGCCAATCAGTCGAGTCAATGCGTGTATATCCCTGTATAAGCACTAACGTGAGAATTGGACCGGCATTGCGGCACAGTTGCCTGCGTTCCATACATTATCTACCCCACAATGTCGCGTCTAGATCCCTCATCAATGAAAGTCAATCTTAGATTTCGTCGCTTGCCTCGCGGAAACATGAAACCTGAAGGCGAGAAGAAAGTTCGCGAGGGAAAACCGAAGGTTAGTACAGGTTTAAGTCTCAACATCCATTCTCCGGGGTACTTTGAGAGAATGGAGCGGTGTTGACCCTCTAGTGCTCAGTCCAAGTCCGGATGTGTTACATGTGAGTTGAACCCAGTTTGTCCCTCGAGCAAAGATATTAACAATACTAGGCAAGTAAGCATCTCGCTCTGTATTCCACATCTGGAGATCTCATGCTGTCAGGACTCGGCGGATCAAGTGCGACGAAGGAAAGCCTAAATGTAAACGTTGCGAGAAGGCCAATTGTGCGTATTTATGAACCCCATAGTTATGTCGTCTGGAATCATGAAACTATATTTGGGAGAGTGGCTTGAGATTTTTCGACAAAAATGCCTGATAAAGACAAATGTTGACTCAATTACTGCTTAGGGTCATGCAAATACCTTCTCCCAGAGAAGAAACTTCCAGTGCAAAGAATAACCAGGAGGATTCTACCATTGAGTATAGCATCTGCAAGCTCGGATAGAGGACAGGAACGTAGTCTCCAGCTATGCGAACCGCCTTTCCGAAGCCCAAGATCGGAAGATGAACATCGCTATTTCCAAGTATTCGAGACGAGGACGGCGCCTGAATTGACAGGATACTTTGAGTCTGATGTGTGGAATCGTTTGATATTGCAAGCATGCCACCGGGAAAGTTATGCCTGGCATGCTGTTGTGTACGTACTCGATGAGCCCATCCTATCCTATCTTGGACAGAGTCGAAATTCCTGTCAGTGGCCAGTGTCAACAAAGAGCTGATTCCGCTTTCCTAATCTAGAGCTATTGGGGCACTTCATAGAACTTTGAACATGTCACAGCTGTCGAAAAACCAATGCCCATCTCTTGCGACGCTTGGTGATGACGGCAGGACGCATCATTTGTTCGCCTTGAAACAATATGCAAAAGCTCTCCAATTGATGAAGGGGATTCCCGAACAAGAAGTCGAGCCGCGATTCCAGAACTCCCTGATCGCATCCCTCCTCACCATATGCTTTGAAAGCTATCTGGGAAACCAAGAAACGGCCCTGACTCAGATTCGGACTGGAGTCGATATTCTGTTCAAATGGCCCTTGATATGTAAAGTTCAAGACGATGATCTGTCCACTATAAAGCTCATGTCCAAACACCACACATTTCTGGACGAAGATCTTATAAGTACCTTCGTCCTCCTTGATTTCCAGGCTATGGGGTTCGAGAATGGGCATACTGGCCGATTTTTGAGCAAGAAGTATCCCGATATCCCGCCAAGATTCGAAACGATAAAGGAAGCGCGAGTATATCTGGACCTGATCGTCAGACGGGTACAGCAATGGCACTCGACTGTCCAAACTCAACGCTACCCCTACATCGCCACACTCAACTCGGATCCGTGCCCAGACTTAAGCATCAGCCGCGAAGTAGCTCTAGAGCTTGATAGGTACACTAGAATAATGACAGCATGGTACCATTCATTCAAGCCCCTGTTCGATGCTTCGCAAACAAAGAGAGGATGCAAGGAATACCTTAGTGCTACTGTACTTATGGCGAGATATATACCTTCTCGATTTCTCTTCTCGACTGCCGATGCGGACGAAACATATTCTGATGTATATCTGCCTGAGTGTGCCACACTTGTGGGCCTTCTCGAAGACGCCCTAGATCAGGATCCGAACCTGAGACCTGGTCAAGCTACTTTTGTATTCGGGAGTAATTGCGTCCTCGCTCTCTTCGTTGTATCACTCCGCTGTCGAGACCCTGCAGTGCGAAGACGGGCGATATCTCTGCTGGTTAAGCATCCAAGGAGGGAGGGTTTGTGGGATAGTTTGATGGCTGCGACGGTAGCGTCTTGGATTATGCTCGAAGAGGAGAAGGGGATGGTCTGCGGATTCGTGCCAGAGTCTGCTAGGTTGAGGATCGTGAAGAACGATTTTCAGTTATCTGAACGAAAGGCTGTGGTTGTTTGCTCTAGATTAGCTGCCGAGGGAACTAAGGAGAGGACACTGCTTCCGGAGGTTACACTTACGTGGTGACAATGGTCACTGGCCATCCTCAGCTACAAATTTTGTAAAGCTGCGGAGAGGCAGATGAGGGGACTATACAGAAATGAGGCTAGATACCACTCATTGGAGAGGAGCAATTGAAAAAAGTATTATTACTTCATCTTGTTACAAGCGTGAGAGGCATTTGAAATGGATCGGTGTCAAATCTGCAAGTGCTGTTACTGTTTACTCGTTCCAAGCTGCAGGAGGGGAAAGACGCGACGCGCTGATTCTGCCGAGCGGTGAGGGCCTACCTTACCAAATGTGATATCTCCCACTGTTCCTCCACTTCTCCCTTCCAACCAGTCTCAGATGGATTCAGTCGAGATCAATCTCGATGTCAAGCTCAAATAGATCCATGATCCAACCTCCCAAATTCAGGAATGTCCAACTGGAACAAGAGCCTCTCCTCGGCTCACAATCTGACGGAGATGGCAACCTCGTGGACGCTGACCAACATACCATCCTCGAAGCAGCAAGACCACTGTCATCAATAGTCCTGTATTTCATGACAATTCATTTCCTGTTAGCTTTCGCTGAGATAATCTTGGTTGCACCTTTAATTCGCTTGTTCGAGAACTCGTTATGCATCTCTCACTACGGCTTTCCTGATGGCGGGGTCCCGGAAGCTCTGTGCAAGATCCCGGATATTCAAAGACCTCTTGCTACGATTAGAGGATGGAAGTCTATGTTTGATACTATTCCAGGTGCGGAATTTGTTTGTTGCATTTAATGACTGACTGATACGATTCAGTGCTGCTGGTTGCGGTCCCCATCGGGAAGCTAGGGGACCATCATGGGAGGAGAAAAATCATGGCAATATCATTACTCGGTGTGGCTGGGTCCTTGACTGAGATATTCGTTGTCTGTACGTTGATAGAACTGTAAATCGCTGGTCAATCTCCTCAACTTGTGCTGATGTCTTGACCAGGTGCCTTCCCGCAGAAGTTTCCTCTCAGGCTTGTGTGGTTCTCATCTGTAATCCTCCTGTTTGGCGGAGGGTTGAACTCAGCATCCGCCTTTATGTGGGCAATGGCATCAGAGTCGATTCCTTCAGACAGAAGGTACTCAAGTTGGGATTCTCAATCAATCTTCGCTAACCTTCATCCCAGGAGTCATGCATTCTACTACATCTTCTCCGCCTTCTATGTGGCTGAGCTGATATCGTCCTTTGTTGCTTCCCTTACCCTGGATATCTCCCCATGGATACCATGTGGCTTGGCAATGTGCTCTGTTCTCCTCTGTCTTGTGCTCCTATCAGTCATGCCGGACCCTCGAAAGTCGGCTACGTTGACTTCGCAGATACCTCCAAAACTTCCGCCGATAGCTGAGGCTGATTCCTCCCCCAGTCTGCATGTAGAGCTACATCACAGCACCTCGGTCCAAGGTCTTATATCCGCACTTTCGAACACAAATACCCTCCTCACCATTCCTATATTTCTTGTCGGCATCTTTCGATATGCGATGCTAAACATCTTAATCCAATATGCTTCCGTTCGATTCGGGTTGAAGATCTCCACTGGTGCTATATTCTATACCGAGACGGCCATCGTAAATATATTCTTGTTCCTGCTTCTGGTTCCTCAGCTCACAGCATATATCCGATTGAAATACAACGTCCAGCCCAACGTCATAGATTTGTTTCTTGTTCGAACCAGTGTCACGTTGATGTGTGTTGGATGTCTTGCTATTGGATTCGCTCAAACGAGATGGCTCCTACCGATCGGTACGCTTTCTTCATCATCAATGACCCGGCAATTGAATGACTAACGTGGATCGTGAAGGCGTGTTTATCTTCGCAGCAGGATTTGGGAGTAGAGTCTCTGCCCTGTCCCTAGTCTCCTACTGGATCGCCGACGATGCAAAAGCCACATTATATGCCTCAATTGTGGTTCTAGAAAGCCTTGGTCACGCGGTTGGAGATCCTTCCATACAGCAGATCTTTGCTGCTTCGCTACAGATGTCCCCTTTCTGGATGGCGATGCCGTTCTTCGTTGGGGCAGTGAGTGTTTGAAATTGCTTTGTGGCGGGGCTAGCTGACCTATACAGGCATTTTATGCGCTTGCAACAGTATCTTCGGTATTCATTCGCCTTGAGAGCTGAATGGACGATGGCTCACGAGTAAGCTCAGATGCTGAAGAAAGCGATCATCTATGACACTTCTCTAGCATTGAGCCGCTTTTGGCTGTCAGGAAATGAGGTCGGTGTATCTTACGACTGGGTTTCTTTCTTCGGTTGCTGTGCAAATGTTGTCCTCGATGCAGAACTTCCCTACGTTTCCGCATCTCGAACACAGCAAAATTCCAGCAATATTGTAGCTAGATGATGATTTCTGCAGTTCAAAGCAGCAGAGTCTTATACTGGGAACAGCGTTCTCCTCTAGACCTAGCCATCCTCTGATAGGCCAACCATCACATGACATATCCAGCCCTCATGCAGGTAATATGCCCTTAATAATCAACAAGGCCTGACAATCATGGACCCCAAAATCTGGCATAGAACACCAAAATCGGCATATCTAATACCCTAACCATCATCACTGTATACCTACTTATCCGACCCAGGAACACCTATCTCATTTCCCAATCAGGAAAGCAGTCTCATTTTACAACCCAACGGGGATAACGCCAACTCTTACCTAAGCGGGAGAACCTACCAATCCCCACCTCACCCACACCACTGGACGAAGCGAACCCGAGAAATGGTTGGCGAGCCAGGGACTGCACCCGTGCAATATGTCAAGACACCGTCAGAGTACAAGCCTTGTGTGGAGCATACATTCTTATTTGTCAATGAGTCCGCTACGCCCAAGGCTGGCAAGAAGCTGGGCCATCGAAAGGATATTCGCTCCCATGTTAGGAGACATGTGCTTACTGATATGCGAAAAGCCGTCCCACGCAGGCAGCTGGGGGCTGTAACGCAACTTGTTCCTGTGTTAAAGAGAGGAGATGCATCAGGCTCGATTAGAATTGGGGAGTTGAACGGTGATCCATCTAAAGTGATGGATGTAGATTGTGGGAGTAAAGATAGGGGTGATGTGACATGGATTGAAGAGACCTTTCATAACCCCACATTAGACTTGTCAGCAGAGCTTCCACGGGGTTCACGGGTTGAGCCACAGGCTCTGGAGCTTGATTTCTATACCGACATATTTGGACCTTCGAGTTCCTCCATAGAAACAGATATCTCGACATCAGGTGATATCGACGGACCATTCTGCTTGTACTGCGGTGCCCACAGGGATGATTCTCGTCCTGACAGGATTCTGGGAAACGGTCAAAAGGTTAAGAAAGGCTCACAATTATTAGCCAATAATGGCAAGAGGGGTTCATTTGATGCAGTTAGTCCAAGAGATATGCTTGGTGCAGGGAGGGTAGATCCGTTCTCTTGTTATCCTGGAGCAGGGTTCCAAGTACATGAGTTGGTGGATCACTGTAAGTGACTTCTCTTTTATCTGAATTGTAAATCACAAATGTCCAATTCCATCTATATCTGCTAACTTTGAACTCAGCTGTCACGTATCTCCTTCCAGGTCTCATATCCGATGGTTCAAAGGCCGAACGCTCTCTCTGCCGCGCCTGGTTCTCCGCTGGTCTCAGACACCCTCTCCTCTTCCACGCCCTCGCCTTCGCGGGTTCCATCCATCTCGACTTCCTCCGCTACGAAAAGATATATCCCAACTCCCAAGTAGCACTCTCACACAAACTGACCGTCATCCGAACATTAAACGAGGTCCTCAATGACCCCCAAACAGCAGCCTCACGCGATGAGATTATACTCTCCATCCTCATCCTGGCCAGCCACGAGACGCTGAATATGAGTCGTGCGAAGAGCAGTCCGTTCGATTCACCACTGAGAAAGGCCCAGTGGTTGAATGTCTACGGGAACTTTACTCATGTGCCAGAACACTTGGTTGCGGTTAAGGAGCTGCTTTCTTTGAGGGGTGGGTTGGACAGTTTGGAGTTGTATGGGTTGGCTGAGATAATTGTCGGGTTAGCTTCCCAGTTTGCTCTGAGTGTTGTTAAAGGCTCAAATGCTAATCAAGAATAGAGGCGATGTGGTATCATCAACTCGCAACCTCTCGAAGCCGTCACAGCCTCCTTTAAAGCAAGCTGATGAATGGATAAAATCTGTTCTCCGCTGGGCAGTTGCACCCCCACGTCTCCCAGTTCAGAAGATCAGCAGCAGGTTTATCCCATACCTGGGCTACGGCGTCAGCCATGATATGCTCGCTGTCTTCGAAGCAGCCGGCGCTATAACGCTAGCTATCCAGCACTACGTTGAGGGCCAGCCCGTGGGACTAAGTCTTAGCGCCATCTCACGCACTAGAACAGCCGTCCAGCAACGAATACTGAATCTCCCACCGGTCATTGAGTTACCCGAGGCCCCACTCCCGTTTGTATATGAGGTGTGTCGACTCACAAGTATCATATACGGCATTGCAGTCATCTTTCCGATTCCAAATACGTACCTTCTCTTCCAAGAATTAATTCAGAAACTCCAAACTGCAATCGAGATGTCGCAGGTGGAGTGGTTCGGGGCAGTACTTGCTGATTTATATTTATGGGTCTTGGTAATTGGGGGCATAGCAGCGTTGGATAAGCCGGAGAGGCGTTGGTATATTGCTCAGCTTGTGGCGCTTGCTGAGAGAATGGGGACGTGGGAGTGGAGTGATGTGGAAAGAGTGCTGGGGGGGTTCTTGTGGTTGGAGAGTGCCTGTGGACCTGGTGGGAGGAAATTATGGGAGGAGGTCGTGGATCGCGGAAGGCTAGTGGAAGACTTGGATTGAATACTGTTTGTCTTTGTAGTGCTCCTCGGACTTTTGTCTTGACAAGGATTTCGGAGGGATGTATCGTTCCGGGACAAGAGAGCTGCAACTGTGGAAGTATTAAGGACCAAGTCGAGCAAGGTAGCAATTACAGTCCACTCATGCAAGCTTTGGTTAAAAGGGCTGCACACGAAATTAATCCGTCGGAATGTTAGATAATTCCTACAGAAATTGCCGTTGATCAAATCAAACAAAACATCGCTACCCCTTTCTCGCTTCTCTAAAAGGGGTCGGCTGGGCTTTCCGATGACGCGATGCCGTTTCTCGGCAGAAGTGGGGGTTCGGACATCAACAGCTCCAGCTCCTCCAACAACAATTCCTCTTGAGTCAATTTGACCACCCTTCACTCCACCAATCCACATCTCCTCCTCGATCTAATTCCTCCTACAAATACCAACCCGTATGCCCCTCCCTCGCATATCCTCTCAATTCTTCCGCACACTCTCCTCGCTGCGAACTGCTCCTCGTCCAAGCTCCATCTTCCAACCCCACTTCCTCCGCAGAACCATGGCCTCCGCAGCAATGAGCAAGCGCCTCGAGGGCAAAACAATCGTTATCACTGGCGCATCATCTGGTATCGGGCGCGCTACAGCTGTGGAGTTCGCACGGACGGCACCCAAGAATCTGCGGCTGATTCTGACGGCGAGGAGGATCGATACGTTGAAGGAGGTTAAGGCGGAGATTGAGAAGGATGTTGGCGAGGGTGTCAAGGTTTTGCCGTTTAAGTTGGATGTTAGCAGCCCGGAGGAGGTGAAGAACTTCGTGGGGAATCTGCCGGAGGAGTGGAGGGAGATTGATGTGTTGGTGAATAATGCGTGAGTTTACATCTACGGCAGCCCCGAATTTATTAAAAGGCATATGCTTATTACAAGCAGTGGATTAGTCAAAGGTGTCGCCAAAGCACCCGACATCGCGGAAGAGGATATCAACATCATGTTCGCGACGAACGTCACCGGTTTGATCAATATGACACAAGCCGTACTCCCGATCTTCAAGAAGAGAGCTGATGGAGGTGCGGGGGATATCATCAATATCGGCAGTATCGCTGGTCGGGAACCATATCAGGGAGGCAGTATCTATTGTGCTACAAAGGCAGCCATTCGCAGCTTTACAGATAGTTTGAGGAGAGAATTGGTTGCTACACGGATCAGGATCATTGAGATTGATCCGGGTCAGGTTGAGACTGTAAGTTATAATATGTTGCAGAGAGAGGTGTAAGTAAATTAGTTTGCTAACACGAGGTAGGAATTCTCTGTTGTTAGATTTTATGGTGATAAATCTAAGGCGGATGCTGTTTACGCGTAAGGACATCTTTATTCTGGCCATGTGTTGGCTCGAGACTAACGGTATTAGTGGCTGCGAGCCTCTCACTCCAGAGGATATCGCCGAAGTCGTCGTTTTTGCTGCTGGACGGAGAGAAAATGTCGTTCTCGCCGACTCTCTGATCTTCCCCAATCACCAGGTATGAATATATCTCTCCTTTCGTTTTGCAAATGCTGACTAGGAAGGCTGCTGCTACCGTCATGCACAAGAAGTCGTGATTAATGAATGGCACTGACGGAAAATTAGGCCGGTACGGGTGGAGCTATGCACAAGAAGGGTTAGGTAAATATGTCATCTGCTTGTAGATTCACGTGTGCATAAATAGACTTCCATTTCCCACATTATTAAAGCAATAATTACTGCACAAATGTTTCTTGGAAGCAGTCTCGGGATGCTCGGCTTCGATTCGAGTCTGGCTATCACACGTGATGAAGAGGGGTAATATCCCTAGGTCGAATTAATTCCCTTTGGTTGCCTTTGCTTGAAAAAAAAATTTCGTTGGTTCAGCCGCACCCTGCAAAGACAGACATCAATCGCCATTTATTATCATCGTTTATCTGCTCTTTATGCCAAGATATTTGTATTTCTGCTCGATGACGAAGTGTCAAGAAGTTCGCGTTGCTTCCTGCTTAATTCATACCACATATTGTCGTCATTTATTCGCAAAGCATTTTACTTCCATACGCGTTTCTACATCGCGTTGTTAATATTTGCCGCGCATTGGAATTTATTTATGGTTTCTCATCTAGAACGTTCGGACAGTGGCGGCCCAGTACCGTTCTCTCATATTCCAGTAGGGGACGAGTAGTCTCGATCATCCAGGCCTTTGCTCCTGCCGCCAGTTTTTCCACCATGATAAATCACGGGAAATATGAAGAAGGAGCGATGGTTTTGATACAGTTGCATGTCATGGCCGATATAACACGCATCAATGGCGCCGATGATCTATTTAGTCATCTAATTCATCTGCTATATATTGTCTCATCTCTGCATCTAAATCATCGTTTCCTTTCTTGCGCACACTTAGTTCAATGAAATCGTTTTATTTCAAGTCGTAATTCTCTGCCGACCAATGCTGCTGTGTGATGGGTTAGATGCCAGGGCTTCCATGGTGGGCTTCTCATTACACCATTGACGTTCCATGTCTTTTTGTACTGAGCAAGAAGCTTGTTACACGTCTCAAAAGCCGACACTGTCAAGATAAATACGCTTCAGAGGTATGAGATCACTTTATGGCACATCACAAATGCCGATATCTTCTCGATCATAGTCACCGACCGAAGCAAGAGCTTTGTTGCAACTTTTAAATGCCGACCGACACCGCCCAAGGAGCAAAGCCTAGCATAAGATACTGCTCTGTTGCAAATCGTAGACGCCGATGATTGTCCGACGATGCCTTCAAAGGCCGTGCTGGAGGTCCGGACTGTTGCAGTGACCGTGGGTAGAAAGCAGTGGAGGCTTCACGATAATTTTCTTTGCCGGATACATGAGCTCATGACTCTAAGGATGAGGCGTCGGCACAACAGTATTTTAGGATGGTTCATCATTCCGACACCTCCCGTTCTTGCAGCTTTGTTGCACGTCGCATTCTGCTGTAATAGCTGTTTGAGGTTAGTTTCTAGCAAGTGCGCTAGCAGCCAAGTTCTCATAGCTTGGGTTGTGGTTGTTGATATGTTCTATGTAACCCCGCATGGGATTCATGGGTTCAGTGAAGGCCGCCGGCGCGATGATAGCGGGGCTTGATCCCGAGGCCTCCCTCCTCTTTGAGTTTTGTTGCACGTCGCATTTTGCTGTAATAGCCATGTTCAGTTAGCATCCATGAGATACGCTAGCAGTTAAGTTCCTATAGCGCAAGCTAATGTATTGACATGTTACTAAACATGTTCTAAGCTATCCACCTCGGGTGAGCTTGTTGGTTTCCGAGAAGCCCAGCAGCGCAACCATGACGGGGCCTGCAGTCCCGAAAGATTCCGTTTAATTAAATTTTGTTGCATATCGCCTTTTGCTGTAATAGCTGTCTTGAGTTAGTTCCCTTGAGCAGCGCTAGCAGGTCAGTCTTCAATGGGCGGCGGGTCGAGCTGGTATGTTTTGTACTGACTCCACATGAGCCCACTCTGAATACCATTAATGGCCGGGAGTGTTCTCCAGACGGGGCTCTCAGCATATTGCCTCCGGGGTCAGTGGCTAAGTGCTGAAAGACAAGAGGACCGACTGGAAAGAGGGAGTCCCTCTGTCGATCCTTCCATTGCAAATTGCAATCGTCCGTCATGTTTTGGAGGGCATCTGGAATATCTGGAGCAGAGCCCGCCCGGTCGCGTTTTATAGTGTTTGGCAATGCAAATATTCAGGGGAATCGAGGCCCCGAAAAAATTATTCCGCTCCTGTCAAGGTTTATGATTCTCGTATGAGTCCACCTTCATCTGCTTTGCGCTCTATCCACCATTGGGCTAGAGGACCCAGAGATGTAAGGAAGGAGCAAGATGTCTGTTAATTCTTGCGGAGTAGAGCAGCTTACAGAGTCTGTATTTTGTGCGGCCGGATCCTTCTTCTCCTTATCGGATACTCCGCTTCACTCATCATGACCTCACGCCCAGTCCTACGTGAGGTCCAGTCTGCTTCTCTTACAATAAAGATTCGTGTTACTCTCGCGCGCCTAATGGCTATGGTACAAGCATGCAGTTCAGACGAGTACTCAACTTGTCTAATTGTGTCTCCTTTATCCCTATCTACATTCACATATCAACTATTCTCCAATGGTTGATACATCGCGGGCAAGCTGCAGCCCTACAGCGTGACTTCGAACCCATCCCGTACGGTACTCATGCCATGCCATGAGTCAATACCTGTAATGAAAATTTCGTGGCGTGACCGGCATAAGCCATCATCGTGATAAAGTTTCCTTGCTAGTCCCGCATGAGGTAATGAGTTTAAGGTGGACCCGACAATTGGCACGATTATAGCTCCCACTGTGTTCGCAGAGAATTTTTTGCACATCGCATTTCCTGTAATAGCCAGTTTAGGCTAGTCTTATGATAAACACTAGCGGTTAAGGGTTTTATAGCATGTTTGGTGGAAGCCTTTAACACAAAACAGCCCCGGCTGGTTCGACACGATTTCCCAGGCTTGAGAACAAATCAACTTATATTATAGGAGCCAGGCTGATCAGTACGGCCGCAAACTGTTTGTTGCACATCGCATTGTGCTGTAATAGCTGTTTTGGGGTAGGGTGCTGGAAAGCCGCTAGCAGTTAGAGCTCTCATAGCATCATCGTTAGTAGGAGCTACTTGTCAACAATATGAAGACCCCTGCTAGTCTCGCCCGGAACTCTGGATGAGAGGACAGGCCAATTTTTAGTAGGGTAATAGCTTAGTCTCTGGTCGCAAAGTGTTTTGTTGCACATCGCAGTTTTCGTAATAGCCGTTTCGAGTTGGTGTGCTTATGTGACTGCTGTCCAGCCGAGGCGAAGCTACAAAAAAAAACCTTCTTTACGAGATAGATAAGCTCCCCTGCAGAAGGAAAGACCAATCATCGGCGGTACCACGGTTCAGCCAGCGGTGAAATTTTTTGTTGCACGTCTCAGAATTTGTAATAGCTCTTTGAGGTTAGTTTCGTTCACATCCGTTAGCAACTGGCGTTACATAGCGTCGTTGGTTAAAGTTCTGTAGATATAGTATTACTCCGTTCATGCCTGACGCGGTTCTGAACACACCAGTTGTGGACATAACTTGCTTCGCAATACAACATCCTGCGCACAGTAGTGATACGGAAAAATACATCTGGGAGTCTGTCTAATTCGCTTCACGAGGTCAATTTCCAGGCCAGAGGTCCACTCGTTGACGCAGCCTCATCCAATGAATCTAAGGGCCCTGTTAAAGATGCCCCAGGATGTCAAGTCTGGCGCAAACCGTGCAGAATCATTTTCATTTGAGATTGGTGTGAGTCTGGCTGGGACGTGAAGTCTCGTCTGCTTGTTTGGATATCTTCTTTCCATTAGATGAGGTGCCTTTTTTAGATTATCATCGCCTTTATATGAGTGCGAAGGGATTTCTTTGAACTTCGCACCGCGATAGACGCAACTAAACTGAATACCCACAAGAAGCGAAACCTAAACCGATATCGCTTGGTGATGGAACCTTTGGCCCATGGTCATTCGGCTCCTAGCCAGTTTAGAGGTGGGGAAAGCGAGGTGTGAGGCAATTAAAGTTGAACCTATTCTGACAGCTGTTTCCTCCATCAGCCGTCTTTTTAACCTACCCTGAATCACATGGCTCGCAGGTCGTCATATGCAGCATCTCCGATTTGATACACAAGTAGAATATAATTGAAGTAGCAGCCAACCTTCATCTTCACCCTTTGCCGTCCTTAGTCGTGCGTTCAGTCTCTTGCAACACAACGCTCATCTCAATTCCATACACTCGCCCACAGCCCGCAGCCTAACATTGAAAGTTATTAGTGTAGCACTTACATATTTTCACCTTTCCATCGTTAGGCATTACTAGTTGACGCTATTGGTGCACTGTCAGGGTATTCTAGACGGCTCACTTAATCTAAATTTATTCCCTGACGGAATATCGAGTACAGTTCTGCCCATATGCTCGTAGTGATTAGCTGGGATAACTGACTCTGCGAGCCTTGTAACCAATTGCGCGATGCAGATCTACTCTCATCGCGAAGATAATTTGCCCTTCATAATAGCTTTGGGAAGATATGTGACTCGGCGGACCTTGGGTGTCTAGTCTGTTGTTTTCTGCTTGGAGAAGTACCGAAACCCAGTGCTGACACAGAAATACCACAAAACGAAATTGGCACTAGTTGTATTGCAATACAAGATATTACGAGGGACATCGGTCTCAACGAAATGAACGGGCTCCATTGGGTCTCTTATGGAGTATTTGCAGATACATGTAGGTGCGATCAAATCGACAATGGCACTAGATCTGACCAGTTTGATACATGAACCTTTAACCAACATGGCTGCTGAAAGGAGACTTTGCGTGCGGGCAGATTCTGATGATTGCTTCTCACTAGCTCTTAGATGACTGCAAGAGTTTCAAGCCCATCATCCCATACGTGCGTCTCTTAATCCCCTGCCTACCCCTCTCAACCACTTTGTCTACGATTGGCCAGCGACGGAAGGGAATATCTCTCAATTCACTACCATCTTTGTGTAAAGATGCTATTGCGATTACAAGGCGCATGGAATACAGATATCTATGTATCGACTCTTTGTGCATCATTCAAGATGATCCACTTGACTGAACTCTTGAATCCGCCAAAATGCATACAACCTAATCCGCGCAGATGCCAGGGCACGATGACGAACTCAATCCTTTGGCTCAATGAATAAATGGACTGTACTCATTACCACTTGTGAAATGTCTTCCGAGACCAGATCGGTGGATAATTCGCCAATAAAGTGGCAATACCAGTCACTCCGCATATTCTTTCATGGAAGCATTTCTGATCGCAATGATTCCCTACCCGAAGTTGAAGGAGTTGCTCGCAAATTCTACGAACGAGCAGGCTGCAATTGAAGGTGCATTGATCCCGTGTTGCAACTAGGAAGACTTCAATGGAATACAATAGCACTCACGGATGCTTCTGATACATTGTTGTGCTGATATAGGAAACATTAAGCATATCATAACATGACAATAAACTCTTCTTGTACCATAATGATTGGCTTGTAAGTCATGTCGTCCACTGCTGCACTATGGCTCAAGAACCTCCTTACCGATTTCAATCACGCTTTCTCTCGCACGTATATCACTTGCTGGACTTCAAGTGAGGTGCTTATCAATGTTTAGAATGCTAGATTGAAATGGTGGATCTCGTGGGGACAATGCTAGCGCGCTTTTGCACCCTCGCTTAATTGCGATGTCAACAAATCCAGCTAGGAATCCAAACAAGAACTCGCGGGAGGAGTCCTCAAGCGAAATTTTTTAGATCTGGCTATAAATCTTACTAGGATTATAGGACAATAAGGAGGGGTGACTAGTGACTGCATCAAGAATAGTTCGTGAATCTTGAGCGGTTACAATCAAGAAGAGCTGGGCGGCTCGTCCCGAGCCCAGGATCTATTCGCCTCTTGACTTTCATAAGCTTCGACTAGATCGCTTTTAGCTTCGCGCTAGTTAAAATATTTAATTAAAGAACAACCCACGCTCCATGTTATGGACAATGTCGGACGCTGAGCAACTCAATCTCACAACATTCCCAGCCCACGCACCCGACACCATGGAGGAACCAGCCAACTTCGCCACTCTCCCAACAGAGATTCTCCTCCTCATCATATCAAACCTCTTCGGCACCGGCGACGTCAATGCAATCTGCAGACTGACGCACCGTCTGTACCACCTCTTCCTCCCCGATGTCTTCGACCGCCATCTGGCTTGGGCACTGGCCTCAGATCGACCCAAGAAGCAGCGCGAATGTCTCGTCGAGATATTCTTGCATGCTGTGAAGTATAATTCTTCAAACCTTATACAACAATTGTTTTGCTATGGAGAGATCGTGGACTTCAAAGGGTGAGCTCTCAATTCACTTTCTTCCTCAATCTCTAGGTCTCACCTTATTCGCCTACTTTCCTGAATTAAGCTAACATTGAGGAATCCAGCACACTCCCTGGAACGCCATTTTCTCAACACGGGATCACTTACCTTCACTTCGCCGTTACGATGGATGCCCCAATCATTGCCTCCCAATTGATGAAGCATGGCTCATCATCAGACTTCGCCCTCGACAGTCTGAGCACGACTTATCCAGACCTCACCCCACTATACCTCGCACTCGCTCGCCCCAACCTCCTCACACAGCGTGAACTCAACTCCGCCCTCCGCATAGCCTGCTCATATGCTCTACCTCGCACCACATCTTTCCTCCTCGCTCGAGGTGCAGATGCATGCACGGTCTCCATTTACGGCATTTCGGCCTTGCATGCAACACTCACCCGCCGCGCTCGTTGGAAGTTCTTCGATGACTTCTACGGGTATTTCGAGCCAGCAATTCCACCAGAGATCCTGTGGGAAGAACTAGTCTTGCGCACTGCAAAGGGTCTGGTTGATTTCAGTGCAGACCCAAGACTGAAGATCGAGAGCACTCGAGCGCATTCCTGTGATGCAAGATGCTGGAAGTCGATCAATTGCGATCATAGCCAACAAACCCCCACCCATCTTGCCGCTGCGAGCGGGATGGTCAGTGTCTTGCGCTTTATAGTTCAGAGAGTTGGGCTGGGCGTGCTCAGTGAGACGAATGGAGAGGGCTACACCCCGTTCTATGCAGCTTGTGTACAGGGATACGAGGAAGCTGCTCTGTACATTCTGCGCAAGCAGTCACACATACCAAATTTGATAGTTCGAGAAGTAGATCATTCCACGGCGTTGCACATCGCGTGTAGATTTGCGCTCAAGCAAGTCGCGGCGTATATCCTGGAGAAAAGCGCTGCTGCGAATATCAATCGTGAGGATGCAAGAGGCAGAACACCGTTGCACGAAGTTCTTTCGCACCAGGACTTCGATAGAGAGGAGGAAGTGACTGGCACATTGCATCTTCTTGCCAAGTTTGGCGCAGATCCCGACCATGGATTTACTTCTACTAAACCTGATTTCGGTAGCAATTCGACAGGAATGACTAGACTGCAAACGCCGCGACAGATCGCTGGGAAGCATGCATTCGTTTCTGTGCGAGATATGTTTCGGTTCGAGGAGCAGAACATCTATCGGGACTGGTGTGACGAGGCAAAGAAGGAGAGCGAGGCTCTTCTTTTGGGTGCCAGTTGGGGTATTGAAGTGGAACCAGAGCCTCAGCCAGAAAAAGCTGATTTGGGAGCAAAAAAGGGCAGGAGAAAGACAAAAATGCAGAGAGAGAAGGCAGCGATAAAGGAACGCCAGGAGAATTTCCCAGCTTTGGGGATGTTGGCTGGCCAAATCGGCAAGCCAACCTCGGGTATCAAAAAACAAAACCAGAACGATCCGCAAAGTCTTCACCAAGAGGTACCTAAGCCAAGGAATCTAGGGAGTTGGGAGGAGAAGCAAGCTGCATGGGTTGTATCTTCGAAAGCAGTGCCTAGATCTGAGGTGCTACCTATCGTGAAGGGTACCGGAGAGCAGAAACCGGGTAATGAGGGATCAGGAAAAGGGAAGGGCAAAGGTAGCAAGAACAAGTGGAAGAAAATGGTGATTTAGAATATTCCCTCTGCAATTCGACAGCTTCATCAAAGTAGTGGCAAAAAATCGTCGCTTTTTGAAAGTGCATAGACAAGTTCTCGAAGGAATCCTCCGATGGGCCGCAGCTGCAGAGAATATGAGCTTATAAATCAACATCCCACTTCTGTACTCAATGATAACCGTCCCAGGTATGACGTTCCAAATATAAACCGTTGTTAACCCACTAGGGTCGCCCCAATCTCATGACTCTAGTCCTCCCCCTAGTGGGTTTTGGATTCTCCAATAGAGTGTTAAGGTCATAGAACCACGTGCAGCCCCAATGCCCGACATCTGTCTTCGATGTTAGTGAAGATTCAAAATCGTGCCTCCTAGCCTTAATGAAACACTGCAAGTTCATCTTCACACGCACTGTTCGGACCATCGGCTCCTAGCTATCAGGGGTAAAATGGAGGTTATACTGACCTAAAACTTTCCACGGATACCGTACTGCTTTCTAGGGCATGGATGTATTTGCTGACGTATGCGAACCGGTTTAAAGCCACCTTGTAATGTAGATGCGCGAAGAGCGGTTCCATTCATTGAGGCTTGGGGGGGGGGGGGTGATAAGCTGAATGCTAAATCGCTGATACTGGACCCCAGAACTTCTGGTGTTGCAGTCCCGGGGTAGAAACTCCTGATGGAATCCATGCTTGCTGGCTCGGGATCATCGAACCCATTGTTAGTAAAGAGCTCGGCGCAACCCAGAGGCGAGGATGTGGCATCGTAGTAGTAGCAGTGGTGGTTAATATTTCTGTTGTAGTCGTGGTCGTTGGAGGAGCTGATGGATCCAGATCTTGTTGTTGTAGTCACCACAGGCAGGAAGCACGAGCATATACTGCTGGTTTTCGCGATGGCTGTCATTCCTGCACCGCAGTTTTGCACAAGGGAAGATAGTGTAGCCGTAGGGTCTGAAAAAGCGAAGAACAGAAGCTGGATGCTTGTCCTTCCTTCTATGTCACGAGAATGGCGCGATAGCAGTTGTCTTGAGGGCAAACAGCTGCTTGTGATATAGACGCTAGGTAGAGTAATAAGAGAACTACATTCACGAGTACTTAGTCGATCAGAAAGTGAACCTTCATCTTGACTTCGTATGAAACTGGACCCGGATCAAAAATCCAATGTAAAATACGAATATGAACACCATGAGAAAGAAGATGGGGAAAGGCGATCAAGAATATTTATCTCCAACACGCAGTAACCACGTCTTATCAGATCCACTTCCACCACGGCGTATCCGAGGCCATTTCGCAAGCCACATGAAAGATCCTGGGAAGAAATACCGTTTTTTGGAAGGTCGGCGTAGCTCTACGACCAGAGTCTAGGACTCCTATTGTAGCTTCTGCCGAGTGGCAGAATTAAAACTACGGAAATCTCGCTTTTCGGCTCACCGTCCCAGATGACCTACTGGCAAATCGCTGCTTTAGATTGAAAGTCATTGTCCAGTCCACGTTTAGTACCATAAACGGCTTTCGCATGATGGAAATCGAAGAGTTGAAGAAACAAAGAAAAACCAGCACCAGGAAACAACAAATACTGTGTTGAATTGACAAATCGGTACCTCATACACGTAGCCAGCCTTGTATCCATCCCTGCAACCATTCCTTCTGAAGAGGTTTCAACTCCCTCAAAGACTCACTTGACTTCAGCGTCTGCTCCATCTCCATTTTCACTGTCTTGCCAAGTCCATCCTCGCTCAGGAGGCTCTCGTAGAAATCCAGCAGCTTCACTCCTGGGTTCATCTCAAGCATTTTCTCCGACTCTTCGGCAGTTACAATCCCGTTTAGAGGTTCAATCGAGTCCCTTAGCTTCTTAACCCAGTCTTTATACGATACCGTCTGCACTTCAACAGAATCAACAGCTGAAAGAGCCTCTTTCACAGCCGGCAAGAGCGACTTCCAATTCGTACGCGCAGGGTGAATTGGATGGAAGATCTGGATGCCATCATTCTTATTATCCACATTCAGGTTTAATGCAAGGTCAGTCAGCACTCCGACAAGCTGATCAATTGGCACCCAATCAATGGTGTCGCTGTCGTTCTCACCAAGACCAAGTGTTTCTGGTATTGCCTCGAGGAATTTTGAACTTATCACCAAGCTCGGAAACCACTCCCGCCGATTCCACCCACGTGGATTTTCGGCAGTCCCAGCAATTTGTCCAACTCTTGCCGCCGCAGTAGTGATGTTGAGTTTTTTCGCCGCGTGATCCAAAATTCGTTCAGCTAGATATTTGCTTTCGCCGTAGCCCATTGGTGTAGGTGTATTGAGATCTGGGAGCATGTTCTCGGGGATCATATCAACATGACCCTCCGTGTTCTGGTAGTTTCCAACTGAGCTGATAGAGCCGATGAAGAATATAGCAGGGGACAACACAGCTGTATGTGCAAAAGAAGCAAGACCGAGTACACCGTCGAGACTTGGTTGGAATGATTGCAGTGTTTTGTTGAAATCCACTGGCCATGCATTATGGATTATTCGAGTCGTTGTCGAGGCTAGCTTGTCGAAAGTTGGGCCGTCGAGGCCAAAATTGGGCTTGGCTGGATCTCCCGTGAGAAAGGAAATTCGAGAGTTGGGGAACTCGGACGGAAGTTCTCGCTCTTGGTTCCGAAGTTTCTGCAGTGTTTCGGAGTCTTGGGAACGGTTCAGGCAATAAATTTGGGACACGAACTTGGAACAAAGAAGTCGGTCAAGCAGGAAAGACCCAAGAGCGCCAGTTGATCCTGTGAGAAGAACAGTCTCAGGCGCGGCAGGCTGGATATTGATTGAGGCAGGGTCTTGCTTCGACGCTGCGAGTCTATCAATCTCATCCTCATATACTTTCAGCATCACTGCCATATTGTCCACACGAGTCATTCCCAAATTTGTAGGCGATCCTTGCCCCTCGGAAGTTGTCTGCGTGATCGCGTCCACCAGAAGGTCAACAGAGGGATTCGCGTAAATGGTTCCGGTGGTGATGGAAAGATTTCCCAAAGCCGAGATAATACCTCGTCGTAGGTTGAGAACTTGTAAAGAGTCCATCCCCAGCGAGAAAAAATCGTCCTTGTCTTCGAATTGTTTCCATCCAGTCACTCGGCTGACAAGAGAACGTAGAATTTCGATTGGAGAAGCTGAACCTGAGATATCCAGATCCTGTAGCTCCATGATTTCCGCTGCCTCGGAATCCGATTTCAGGTACATCTTGTCGATCTTGTCTTCGTAGATGTTCAAAGTTGCTTGTCGTTGGATGGTACCTTTTGGTGCCCGTAGGAATGGCATTGCAGGATCCGCCAACATAATCTTAGACTTTGAGATCCGAGCGTGAGCAGGACACTGTGTATTTGCCTGTTGAACGACCGGCCAGATGCTATCGATGAGCTGATCCTGCTCTTGTAAAGAGAGATCGTGATCTTTGATTCGCTCAACGAGCAATAAAGCCTCGACGCGCTGATGTCCGACAACTAGGGCAGATTTAACTTCCGGATGCCGTGAGATCTCTTGCTCAAAAGTCACTGGATTGGTCTTCTCTCCATTGAGGAACACAATAACATCGTCAATCCTGGAACGATGCTTCCAGAACCCTGGCTTTGTTGGATGAGGAGAAAACAGGTCCCGGGTCTCGTATTCTCGTAGCTCTGGGAAGTGCGTGAAGATGGCCTGATACTTCTCGCACTCGGGCTTTCGAACTATGACAAGTTCGTGAAGATCACCGAAGCGATGACGGAACTCAGGGTTGGAGACTGGATGGATCTGGATATAACTCCAGTCGACATCGCCAGATTCTGTCTCATTGCGTATGAGAGGGAACATGGCGCACTCACTAGACCCAATGACTTGATGAAGCGGAAGCCGAGATGATACAACATCTCCTGTGGCTGCTGGCACAGCCCCTCCTGTGAAATAGATGTACTTTAGCTTTGAAGCCACAAAATCCAATGACGGAATGTGTTTGCCGAGCTCATCAATTAACACGGGGGGTAGGAATGCCCAGTCGAGGCTAGTATAGTTCAAGGCTTGAAGAAATCCTTCCGTTGTTGGTGGTGCGCATGGAAGTGGATAAACAGGAACACATCCATAGAATGTAGGGATAATCATTTGGAAGCCTATGCCAACAACCTGAAAACACAGGTTAGTTTCTAGTCCATGTCAAGTGAGATTTTATCGGGCTTACTTACGTGGAAAGACGGGAAAATGGAAAAGAAGCTCCCAGTCTGGAAATTTGTGTTCAGATTGACGAAATTCTCTCTCATTGGAACAGAGGTGACATTAGCAACACAGGTGTTGAACATGTGAGTGTATGTCAAGGGTTTTGGGATACCTGATGAATTTCAATAGAGAGTTCCGTGTCGCATCAATGCACTCACCAGTAGACCCTGAAGTATGTAGAACGAAGATGGGATCGTTCTTGGCTTCCTCATATATGGCATTGTACGGATAGAATGGAGTATCGCTCGCCGACAATAGCTCAATGAGCTCAGGGATTTGCAATCGCTTCATTGGGTAGTCTTCAGTAATCATTGGGACACACGGTAGTTCCGGTGATGTGGTGAGCAGGACTTTACACTCTAGTCGAGTCAGGAGGGCAAGGTGAGCAGCCTTGCTATTTCGCGGAGAGGGTAAGAACGTCTATATTTATTCAGAAAGTCTCACTTCATCCTTTGGATGTCCTGGACTGACCTTGTATCCAGTCTTAATACCCGCAAGAACGACAATGATACTCCGAAGATCATTAGGCCCAAGGTAGGCGATTGTTTCGAAGGTCTCGCTTCGTCCTAGAGATTCTTCGAGCAGCCAAGCGACTTTGTTGACAGCGTTCAAAAGCTCTAGGTGGGTTGCAGAACGAAAGCCTTCCTTGTATGTAATGGGAGAAATGGGAAACTTTGCCCATATGCCATGCGGGTCTGTTCTTGCTCGGTTCTCCAGAATTATTGGGAGAAGCTCATTGCTCTCGACGTAGGGATTGATGGAGCCCATATTCTAATTCAGATTTGAAACAATACCCAAAGGGCTGGTTTGATTTGTTGATTGGTGAAGATCGATGTCAAAAGAAGAGACGGCATGCTAGAGCTTCAAATTATTTCGAATGGGAATTTGTTCACATTTAAGTAGGGGATCCAAATCGCAACTTGTATTGCACTTTCCACATATCTAAAAGGTGCGTTTGAGATTAGCTAGCTGTTCCTATCATTAAGGTTTGCCATGGAAATATTTTATTCGCGAGGTTCTGAAAACCCATGCGTCGCCAATTCCCATGCAGGCTTTCAGCTCAGCCGCAGTCTCAGCTCTTCCCACGCAGCGCCAAGATTTGCACTCTTTCCCTATGATAATATCGATATTGCGGCGCACGATCCGATTGGATGTTGTGTATATTTGCGCGATTCACTATTCATGTCTTCCCCCGGATAAAATGTGCAGTGATCTGCAGTATGGTTGGCATTTGTTGCTGCAAAATGAGCTGGGGACTTTCCCATTGAACGGCAGCCACGGCCCGCCACAGCTTACTCCTAATACTCAATTCCTTTCCTGCACCGAGCTGATAGATAGCATAAAATGCCTTGTTAACGGGGTAATTATGGAAGACCGCATGTGTCGTAACTCGGACGAATCAACACGTCGATTTGGGAACCCACGGATCACGAATTGATTCAGCATTCGTATAGGCGAGTCTTGGCTACCCTAAAAATGTTGAATCACATCCCGCGATGCTGAATATCAAGGATTTACCTTCCCTCCTCCACAAAACTTACGTCCTTGTTCATGTCATCCTATCCAATCAAAAAGTCCATATCGATATCTGGAAAGGCCCAGAATCGTGCGCTCCAAAGTGGATCGCCTGGCGATTCTGATGGCTAGTCAGCACTGCATAGGTATTCACCTTAGCATATGGATTTGCCTTTCATGCTGAGTTGAACTCCTGGAGTCTTTGGGAATAGAAGTCAAGTAAATTATCCCGCTGGAAATCTTTTCTAGGATGTGCTCGCGGCGCATGCAACGATGAAGGGTCTCCCAGCGGTTAGTGTTGATTCTGGATTGCTGCTCGGCATCGGCGTAGCTGAAGAAGGTAACGCCAAGACGGAATTAAGGCCTCGGAAGCCGTGGAATTGATAAAGATGAGTCTCCTTCTCTAATGAAGGCTGTCAAAGCGGTCTCGAAGAGCCATTTGACTTTGCGGATCCTCGATTTCTGAAGCTGAAGAAGATGGACTCGCAAATAGTATGATCTAAATACCGCGAGTTTGAAGAAGTTTATCATCTTCCAGCTTTCACAGATCTCTAGCATACATTGTACATCTGATATCATCACCTTAGCTCTCTGTGAAAGAATCGCCAAAGGCTATAGACTGCAGTAGACAAAACCGATGCGAGCAGTACCTTTATGACTATGGGATCGACCTATCGATAGCGATTGATATAAGGACTTTGGCTATCGTGAACATCAAAGCAAATATTAGCTTGCTTGACCTTTTGAGTGGGAATAGCATCTCGACTATCGCTTTGAAGACTGCTCGTTTTTCGAAGCTTGTTCCTCTTCCTCAGAAGCCGGTTCTAGAAACCTAAGAGCTTCTGTGTGTAAATGCAAGTCAAGTTTCCCAACCGGATGTGTTTTTGTCTCTCTATATTTCCCACTTGACACTGCATTTTCATACAGGGGGAGTACCTTCGCAGCCTCGCTAAACAAGCGAACACCTATCAACAAAACCATCCATTCCCGCCTCATCCTCATTCCCAGCAACCAATCCACATTCCATAACGCCCAAAACAGCCTTTCCATTTCACCTCCAAACTCTTAGCCCCCGACCCCTCCCGTCGGCTTTTTTTTCTCTTTTTCCTTTTCCCACAACTTTAATCGCCGGAACGAGCACTAGTACCAACACAATATTTGCGTGCATCCGCAAATAGCTCCCGCGCGCCATCAACAAAGAAACGATGTCGAATTGAAAAACGAGGGTGGGGAGCGCACGAGTGAATCGCAGATTTGGTTCGAATTTGACGATCAGTTCGAAGTGAAGGTTGACGTTCGACGCGTCGCACAATAATTCACTCGGTAAATGAAGTAGCTTAGGCTCGCTTGGACTCGCTTCGCTAACGATTCCCAACAACCGAGTAAACAAACAAAACAAAGCAGACAAAGCGGACAATCCCAACTACAACACCAGAGCCCAGAACCAGAGGATCAACAAGGCCATTGTTCACACAAATCCGCATTCTCCTCCTTGCAAAAATGAGTCGCCGCCAACAACCCCCCGCTCCACACGAGCGAAATGGCACCCCCCACAAGCAAGGGTCGAGAAACGGGACGAAGAAGGTGATCTATCAATGGACGACATACAAAATAGCGCTTCCATGCTCTCGTACATCAATAGACAGCCATAACCACCAGTGTACACGTACACCGCACCCGTAGCCCCTTCAAGTTCGTCAAGGTCGGCAGATACAACCCAACCCTCCCAAGCACAACCCTCTATCTCTACCCTCCCCTACCCTACTACCCCCCCGCACCGATCCCACACAACTAACATCCGTCCCCCAGTTCCCGATCGGCGGCTCCTAAACCCCAACCCTGACATGTGGTGGAACGACCCGGCGCAGTACAGGACGAGTCCGAGCAGCGACCGGTGTTTCGAGTGTGCGAAGGGCGCACGAAAGGGAGGTGTAGCCTGGAGGAGACGAGCTATCCGTGTGGAGCTTGTGAGGCTAGGGGGTTGGAGAAGGAGTGTAGAAATGGGTTGCCGTCGACTAGGTGGGAGGGGAGGATGATTGAGGAGATTAAGAAGAGGAAGGAGAAGGAGGGAGGTGATAGTAGTAGCGGATCTTTACCTGCGTTTGCGCCTAAGCCTGCATCTGTACCTGAATCTGCGGGTTCTGCGGGACCGGTGATCATTGCGTCTGGGGGTGGAAACATGAGAAGACGAGACGACGACGATGATAGCGGCGTGGGTAGTAGTAATGGCAATCGAAATGGTACAGGCAACCGCGGACTCTCCCCCCTCCGCCCCTACAAGGTCCCCCGCCGCGACGAGCCAGACGACGGGGAATACCCGAACTCCCCACCTGAAGATCCAAACCACAAACGAAATACCGTTCAAGTCTCCGTAACCGGCTCTAGTATCTGCGATAGATGCTTTAGATTACTGCTCCAATGTCCGTTGCAGAAACCGTGTCTGGCTTGTTTGAATGCCGGGGAGGTGTGTCAGGATTCGAGGACGCATCAGATGTACACGGCGGGTGGGCCGAGGAATTGTATTGATGCTGAGGCGCCGCCTTCGTTTCCGCCGACGGGAGACCCGAACTTTTATTCGGCGGTAGGGAGGAGGTTGGAGGCTGGTGGAGGTGCTGTTGTAGCCCCTGATGATAATGATGATGATACCATAAATCTAGGTGGGTATTCGCCGCCGTATGATCCATGGCGGAATGGACAGATACCAGGAAGCGAAGGACGATTCGATCCTCTCTTCTACGACGAGGAACATATTTCCCCCCGTGCGAGAGGGATGAGAATGGTCAGTTGATAGCGAATATCCCGGCGAGGCTTAATGTTCTGGCGACAGAACAGAGACAGGATGTCGATATGAATATCGAAGGTAATTTTCCGCCTCAATATGCCATGACACCACCTGGAGCGAACCAGAGTAGTGAAGATTATGAAGACAGCGCCGACCGAGCGATCGAGGAGATGCTCGTTGCATCGCGAACATGGACGGTTGTGGCAGTTAGAGCACCACAACCTGATTATTTCGCTGGTCTTGGGCTCCCGGGGTTATTTGGCAATAATGATAACGCGGCTCCAGATCAGGATATGATGGGTGCGTTCGATGAGGCGGCGAGGAGGAGGTTGCAAAGAGATAGATTAATTACGTATCAGTTGTATCGACGAGATCATCCTCGTGCGCAGACTCCACCGTCAGCACCTCCTTCGCCAGTCCAGACTCCCGATCCCGATTCTCCTCCGTTTAATGGATGGTCGTTTGGCGTCCCTGACCTGAGAGGCCAGCCTGTAACCCCACAATTGCCTCATCCAGCCGCGGCTACACCACAACACTTTCAGCCACGGATCCCGCAGCAGGCCGTCCGAGCCCTAAGGTACAACCTACCAGATTACGCAAACTAGTCCTGGGAGGGAAGTAATCTAGTCAATGGCCCGACTCCCTAGCTATTTAAAGTCATAACGCCAACCCGGGACGTCAATGAAGGTCCATACGGAGTCTACGAAGACATGTACGACGGCAAATGCATGGAGATCAAACGAACCATCGTATTCGCCGACAATTTCGGTGGTCACAGAAACGCCGACCCCATGCCTCCAAACGAGAAGGAAGTATGCGAGGAGACCCCTGTGAAAGCGTGCGAGTGTTCTAAAGAACTGCAGGGGCAGCATAGGCAGAACGAGTTTTTGACGTGTTTGGATTGTTTTGACATGAGGGCTGGCCTGGCACCGTATAAAAGAGGGGGTCTCGACTGTAGGAAGTTGTTCCTATGTGTCCCGTGTGCGAATGTTGCGTTGGGTCAGAATGGGCAGAATGTCACGGTGTATCCGGATTGTGTGTGTCAGGCTGCGTTGACGAATACGTGGTTGTGTCATCTGCATCGGGATAGTGTCGATGTTGAGTATGTGGCTGCAATTGCGAATGCCGAGGCGGCGTTGATAGGGCTGGGGGCAGTGGGGAGGTGTATTTCTTGTAATGTGAATGCTGAGGATGAGAATTCCGGGGTGTATTCGTGTATGATTTGTAGATATTGGGTTGCGGTTAATCCGCCTTTTGGATATGAACCACGGGTTAGTGCCATTCAAGGAGGAGTGTTTCAGGGGGCATAGAATCTAGAAACATTCTACAAGTTTAAAAATCCTCCAACCACAACACAAATGATCTCCAGTGAGCAGACAGTGAATGGAACCGAGAAGATAGATTGACTCACGTGATGCCCCTTTCCTTCTCCTTAAGCGAACATCAACAAACACTCTGTCTCGCATCCACATTCCTCTGCCTGACTGCAACAAAGTCGTTTCTCCGAAAACAGACCTCCTTTCAATTTAAATCCGCAAGCATCCATATAAAAACAAAGGTGAAAGAAGTCTACAAGCATAAACAAGCTGCCTTGACTGCGCTCTTTCGAATTTCGACTTCCACGAAGCGCAAGATTGATTTCGAAATATTGAAGCGAATTAAAGAAGATTAATCACAACACCACTTCGGGCAGGGAACAGGAAAGGAATTATCTCCTACCCTTCACCTCCTTCACGAATCACAAAAATCGTGCAGCAAGATGTTTGGCTCCAGCTCCCGCTCCGGGGGTCAAGGGTCAGGCTCAGGCTCAGGCGACCAGCGCAAAAACCAACCCAAACCTCCATCCTCCGGCAACATGCGAGGCTACGCCTGGGTCGACGAGAACGACGACGACGTAATAGACGAGCACACCGACCCAACACCAGCTCGCTCCCAAAGACAAAGAGCGATGACGAGTAGAGCAGGCAGACCTCTTACCCGGCCTAGAAGAATGGGTGAGGATACTATCATGGGAGGCACGGATGAGAGTGATGAGGCGTATCCTCAAGGGAGTATGCTGGATCCGCTGCCAGGTGCGAGGGTACCTAGGCCGCCTCGCCCGGCACCACTTAGCTATGCTCCTGCACGACCATCTCCGCCACCTCCAGTCATAGCCGGTCTACCACCGCCGAATCAACCTCTTCAGCTCATTGATGTACCGAGACGTGTGGGTGGTAGGACGGATAGGCGACTCTTGAATACCGATCCGAGTATGTGGTGGAACCAACCTGGGCAAAGGCGGACAAATCCGTCTAGTGACTCGTGCTATGACTGCGTGGTTAAGCATACCAGGTGTGATATTCAGATTACGTCGTATCCGTGTACGAGGTGTAAGGAGAAGGAGCTGGCGTGTAAGAATGGTTTGCCGAGTCAGAAGTGGGAGCAGGAATATATTGCGAGCCAGATAGGTGGGCAGCTGCCAGGTGGAGGAGAAACAAGGCCTCCGCGGCCTGCGACGTCTCCAAATAGGGGTTCGGATAGGTCGAGTAGGCCTGAGAGGAGAGACCAGCCGAGAAGGAGGAGGAGGAGCGCGAGTCCAAGACGGGATGAAGAGGATGATGAGGGAGGTGGGGAGAAAGACGAGTACGAGGGGATGCCGCCGCCGCCGAAACCAACAGGTCGCGGAGCTGGACGGGCAAGCAATTCCAAAGGCAGCACCGCATCCAACAGTTCACTAACAAAAATTCTGAGTGATGAGATGTACGAAAAGAAATGGGGCAAGAAGCGCAAGTGTCAGAAATGTACTTCCCAGAAGTTGACATGCACAGGAGGGAGACCCTGTGACAGGTGCAGGAGGACGGGTGTAGCGTGCCTGAGTATGGATGACGTTCCTTTTTCCGTTCATCCGCCGCCACCGCCTAGTGGCGATGAGGTAAATGATGATGAGGGTGATGGCGGTGAGGGTGAGGGTGAGGGTGGTGCGGCTTCTGATAGACGGACGAGACGAAGGAGACCGACTAGACAGCAAAAGGGGAAACAAAGAGCCTTGCCAGAAGAGGATGGAGATGGAAATGGAGATGTGAATGTGGATCTCAACCCATTACCCGCTCTCGATCAGTTCAACGGGCTGCAGAACCCATACCACTTTCTACGCCACGACATGCAAGCCATAGGTCGTGGTGTTCCTATTGCACCTCGAGAGAGACCTCTCGCAGTCCCCGTCCCGCCATGGTGGCATACCATCCGCAATAATCGGCTGAGGCAAGAACGGGCGTGGAGAGAAGGGGCGAATGGTTATCGCGGGCCATTGTTCGATGGAGTTGATCCAAACGTCAACAATAGACCAGCTTGGGACCAACAAGCTGCTCAGCCTACATGGTTCGCCAACGAGACTCCTCAAGGCTTGACACCGCTCGTTGTACGGGATGAACCAGTACCGTATTCAGTCAACAGACCATACAACGCACCGCCGACTTTCGGGCGGAACATGATCGACCCAGAACAGTCTCTCGATGCGCAGATTCCACCACCTCCTAATGGAGGTAGGATCCCGTGGATCGCTACGTGGAATTTCGACCAGCAGAATCCGGAGCGGCGTCTTGTGCAGACTCGAGGGCCGCTCGGTTGGCCGTATCCTAGCATCAACAGCCTCGCGCCTAATCATCAACATAATACCGAAGGGTTTGCTGATGCGGTCAACTGCTGCGAGAACGAAAACCATTTCACGCCCTTTGCGAGATATTCGGCATGTACTGTGAATCCGGCTGTGCAATGTGAGGTTTTGCCCAGATATGATGCGGAGCAGTAAGTACATTATCCATAGAACTCTCTGGGTTGAAGATCCTAAGAGGTTCTCCTTTGCCTGTTGAGAGATCCATACTAACAGCGTAACCAGTGAGCGAAACCCGTGGCACACATGCAACGTCTGCCGGCTCAAACAATGGAACCACCACACCACAAGCGAGCGCTCCACGCTCCACAAGCAGAAACTCTACGTCTGCGCAACATGCGCCCTGGAAGTGCGCCGCGAAGGTCGAAGCTGGCCCATGGAATGCCTTTGTCACGCATCCAAGACCTGTCGCGATCTCTGCCACATGCATAAGGAGAAGATCGAGCGGGCGGCCGTTGAGCCGCTTCTGATTGCGGAGGATTGGTATGTCTCTTCTCGCCCTGGAATACCTGCGATCTGGAATTTAAGATCTGATCCTTTGTTCTGATCCCAAGACATCGGAAATAATACATGCTAACTCCTTGACTAGGTTGATTAGAAGTCATATCCTAGGCTCGGAGAAGGACATGTGTATCAACTGTGGGGAGATGGAAGCGAACCCGTATTCAAACGTTTGGGCGTGTAAGCTCTGTAGGGAGTGGGTTCAAGACACGAGTCAGCCGTGGGTGGATCATAGGAGATAGTCGTTTTTGGAGGACGACCTGGGAAAGTGTTTCGTTTGTAGCTGTAGCCGTAGCTAGTAGCGAGATACTATAGACATCTAAATTTCCCAGAGTATGTTACGGTATAACATTAGCACTTCACTTCACAGTACCTTACCAGGCCTTTACTTACCATCACGATCCGTAAACTCGATTATGTGTGTCAAAAACCCTCAGTAAATATACACAACGACAACCAACCCCATGCACTTTGCAACCCAGACCCTTCCTTACAAGTACCGCGTGACGATTCCAGCTCACTACATCCATCCATCTCAAAAGTCCATCCATCCATCCATACTATACATCTTTCACCGCACAAACAAGTCCTTGAACATGCTCCTCCATCATCCAGCTCACAGCTCAGCTACCTCACACCTAACACAACCCAAAACTAATATCAACAATAACCAAACACCACTATAACCACACTTTCGCGAAGAAACCCAAGAAGAACCAACCACCTCAAATCAGCATCATCTCGCCATTAAAACAACAAAACCAAACAACAACACTATATAAAAAACCGAGCAAGTAAAAAACAAGAACCAGAACCAGAACCAGAACAGGGAAAGGAAAAGGGAAAGAAGGAAGAAAAAAAGAACGTCGTGTTGTAGGGGGGGGCAATATGCTGTATATATGTATATGCTGCACGTATATACGTACGTATTCAGTTACTGCTTGCTTCTACTCAGCCACCCGTCACCCATCAGATAGAATCCCCCCCCCCCCCCATCTGACAGACAGACAGGAAGCAAATACAAAAAGAGCCTCCAAAGAGCACCAAAAAGCCCCCCAAAAGCAGCCAAAGCAAGTACAATGCACCCGTACCGCACCCGTACCGCACCTCCCTGTAGACTATAATTGTAGACACAAAAAAAAATCATTCATTCCCTCGACCCCTCGCCTATCTCCCTCTGCGCTGCTCTGCGCCGCTAGTTTCCTTCCCTCTCCATATGCTGAGAAGAAAAAAGAAGAAAAAGAAGAAAAAAAAAGACCCTTGTGTATGAGAGGTATAGTGCAATTAAACCATTCTTTCTTTCTTTCTGTCAAGCTTTCCATATGCCATCTTCAGCATCCACATGAACATCAGCATCGACATCCACGTCTACATCCCCTCCCATATACCGCAGATGCTCTTTCTGGTGCGACATGCTCTCAGCAAAACGTAACGTGCTCGCACACCTCTTCACCACTCATCATCCGCTCTCCCATCGAATTCAGCATCCGCAAACCACTACACCACAAGAAAAAGAAAAAAAAGAAGCCTCAAGCCAAGATTATATCAACCCCTTCCCATAACCTCCTCCAACCTCCCCTCTCATCCTTCCATCCTCACCTCGCGCATGCATCCCAAATTACATAATTACACACCCTCCACAGCAACCCCTCTGCTGCTCACCCTCACCAACCTCCAACTTGCCCGATGGCCCACCGCTTCCAGCTCCACTGCCGCCTCCAGCTGTGTATCCTGCCATCTCCTTGTTGTAGCGTCTGATCTCGCGAACGATGTCGTAGAAAGCGTTGTCGACGTTGATGCGGGACTTGGCGGATGTCTCGATGAATTTGCAGCCGAAGGAGCGGGCTAGTGCTTCACCTTCTGTTGGAGGGATGGTGGTTAGCAAATGGGTTCTCGAGAGTGCAACGCGAACTCCAGTTCCAGAGTGACAACCAAGCATACGTCCAGTCCAAATCCGATATCAATTGCAGTTGCAATCGCAATTCCATGTCAAAAAACATGGAGCAGACCAGATGAAATACCTCCCAGCGATCCATCATAAGAAACCAAACCAAACATACCTTGCTTAGAAACCTGTCTCTCGCCCTCCAAATCACACTTGTTACCCACTACAATGATTGGGAAATAATCCTTATCCTTAACTCTGAGAATCTGCTGCTGGAAAACCAAGATCTCATCGAATGACTGCCGGGATGTGATGCTGTATACCAAGAGGAAACCTTCGCCCGTTCTCATGTATTGCTCTCGCATGGCGGAGTATTCTTCTTGGCCGGCTGTATCGAGGACGTCTAGGAGTGCTACTTCTTCGTCGATTACGCATTGCTTGCGGTAGGAATCTGAGGAGGGAATGGTCAGATGGGTTGGTTTGGGAAATTTTTTGGGGTTGCATTGTCCATGGAAGGTAGAGAAGGGGAAGGGGGAGGGGGGAGGGGGCGATGTACGTACCTTCGATTGTTGGATCATATTCATCGACGAAATGACTCTGTATCAACTGGATAGTCAAGCAAGACTTTCCAACACCACCTCCACCCACAACAACGAGTTTATACTCTCTTAAGAACTAAATGGAGCAGCAGAACCATCAGCAATTGTCTCTTCCCATTCGCAATCGCATGTATACAGAGAGGTATGGATGGCAGATGGTAGGTAGATCATCACATCACGCCACGCCAATGTAATGCAATCAAGGGGTCGAAGTCGAGCTAGCTCTTGTCTCCAAAGGGTCGCTGTGCTTACCTTTGAAGCCATCTTAACTGTGTCTTCGCGTTTATCTGTTTCTGTCTGGCCGGATTTGACGAGAGGGATGATTATCTTATCCTCGTCTGCTCATTGATAGAGTGACGATAGGGTATGGTAGGTAGGTAGGTGTGTAGGGAGGTCGTGGGAGCGATGGTCGTTCGGTCGTCGTCGGCTAGAGTGGTGGGCTGAAACTTGGTCGTCGAGCAAAGGCAGTACGTGCGGTGCGATACTTTTCTCGGAAGGCCGATGGCGATCTACCTAGGTAGCTTGGCTTGATGGAGGGAAGGTGAGAGGAAGTTCGGATTCGGAATGATCGATCGAACTGCGCTTGAGGAAGAGGAGGAGGAGGGGATGGAATTGCTTGATCGATTGAACGATTGATTGAATGATCTATGGCGGAGAATCGTTTCGTGAGGTTTCTGGAATCGTAGAGAATTTGGAGAGATAGACGCAGTCCGATGTAGATGAGGAAACGGCCGTCAGTGGGTGTTGGGAGGAATGGATAGATGGATGGATTGATTGATCTATCGGCAGAGATCAACAGTCGCGATGCTGAAACCGTGATGCTGGAGAAGAGAAGGTAAGGGAAGGAAGGTTGTAAGGGTAGAGAGGAGGTCGAGGTCGAGGTTGAGGTCGAGCGCAAGGAAGGGTAGGGCAGGGTATGGTAGGGAGGGAGGGAAGAGTATCGAATGGCAATACAGGAGGGAGGTCGAGGTCCGTTTCTTTCGAGTCGGGTAGGCGAAGGGCAGACAGGGGGGTACAGTACGGAACAATGCAGTACGATCACCGTACAATCCAGTCCGGCGGAAGATACGACGCCGCGATTGGCCGGTCGAGCAGGACTGACTGACTGACTGGCAGGTTGAAGTGCAGTGGAGGAAAGGGAAGTGAAGTCCAAGTGAAATGCAGGTCAAGGTCCAGGTCTAGGTCAAGGTTCTCAAATCGTGGGGCTAGCTAGCGTTGCGGATTTGATCCAGATCAAGTCGGGTTGAGTTGAGTTGACTTGACGTGATGATATATATGATAGGAAAATACGGGACTATACAGGAGGTAAGTCCAACTTGATTCTGTGTCTCCGTTCCTGCTATTGCTGCTGACAATTACCGCCGCCCCATCCATCCATCACAGGTGAGACCAGATCTCGATCGTGAAAGGAGGGAGAGCAGAGAAGATGTGGAAGGTAAAACATTTGACATTTCAAAGTGAAGGGTCTGATTGGGACAACTATCTAGACGACGGTCGGTGCACAGGGCAGGCTAGAGGGTCGTGCGGGAGGAGGGTTAATTATCAATTAAGTAAATGATTGCCAAGGTAGGGTAGGTTGGTAGGTGGGTCTCCATCGTTTCTAGTACAAAGTATCTTTAGTATTTCAGTATGATAATTCAAATACTCTTGACTTTTCTTACTTTACTAGCTAAGTCCTCGAATAGGTAATCCTACCTGTAGTACTTGTAATAAGCGAAGAAATAGAGCGCCAAAAAAACACTCAAGCGAAGCTCCTATCCCTCCCTACTGTAGGTAGATATCTCCATCAATAAACCACAACCACAGCCATAACCCTATCCACAACCCAAACGATGGACGACCCGCCCCGCCCCGCCTCTCCCTTCCCCTAGCAGTCCATAGGAACTGTGGGTTTCGAGGTTAGAGGTTACTCCGTAGAGGTTAGAGGTTAGGTTCCTCCTTCCACCCTTCACTTTCAGCCACTGAGAAGCCCCCTCACCCACCCGCTCAATCAAGGTTATAAAGCATCCAACCAACCAGAACGCGGCATGTCTCGGCCAGTGCACATACGGAGTATAGCCAGCCCATCACATCGCTTCTCTACCCACCCCCAGGTGTGATTGGGA
This sequence comes from Rhexocercosporidium sp. MPI-PUGE-AT-0058, assembly GCA_020746875.1. Lineage (NCBI taxonomy): Eukaryota > Fungi > Ascomycota > Leotiomycetes > Helotiales > Rhexocercosporidium > Rhexocercosporidium sp. MPI-PUGE-AT-0058. The sequence goes on along the minus strand of JAGTJL010000005.1, from coordinate 2,505,361 downwards.
TGGAGGTGGATGTGGATGTGCAGGGGAAGAGGGGCGGCGGGGCGCGTTCGGTGCATGTTCTTTTGCGCTTCTGGTGTGTGCTGTGGTGACGGGCTGGCCAGTGAGAAGGAAGGGGTGGTGAGAGGGATGGCGGTAAAGGATTATTGGGACTGGGACTTGGGAGGATGTGAGAAGTGAGGATTGAATGAATGAATGATTGGATTGGATTCTTGGGGAGTGCGTGAAGGATGACCATCGAGCTTTCAGCTGGACTAAGAGAGAGGATTGTATTGATGGTGGAACGATGGAAAGGAGGCAGTCAGTATGGAGGGAGATAGGAAGATAGGGGTAACCAGTAATCCAGGAGGATCAACGACACCAACAGTAGTAGGCCGTGATCTCAAGACCTGGCAACGGATTGACGGAAACTTATCTTTCAACGTGAGTTCTGGGGTAGTGCTTAAAATTGTTGAAAGGGATGTCTAATAATAAAGAAAGGGAGAAATAGATACGGCCAGCTATCCAGTCATCGTGTCTGATATCAGGAGCGAGGAAAACCACTCGTGCAAGTAACCAGCTTCAAAATATCTGCATCATCTACAAGAACAAAGAAAGCTCTTCTCATGCCATCTCACGAAGACATAATCTTATAATTCCTCCATCTCTCCATTCCCCCACATCGAGCTATCCCATCCTATACCTCCATACCTTATAGCTCCCCTCCAGTACGAGCACCTCATCTCGCCTATCTCCTGATCCAACCACCTACTCAGTCATCATCAACCCGCTTTCACAATCCCATCCCTCCCATCCATCCTCAATCGAGCAAACGACAGGAAAAAAAGTCGCAAAAGAAAAAAAAAACACCATGGAAGAATGAAAGAAGCTTCCACGCCGTTAATCTGAAACGAAGATAGAACGAACGACCGCAAGCTCCTAATGTACTGTGCTACTGTATGCGAGTAATCTCCACGTTTTAATCTACTGTGCTGTAGCTCTCTCTCGCGCGGGGAGTCTCGACCCTTAACCCTCCTCAACCCTCACTAAAAGTCTTGGCTCCATGCTTGCTTGTTATTCTATTCCATTTCCTTTCCTTTCCTTTTCGGCACGAGCAGCAGGACAGCGAAGCGTAAGATATTAATCCACAATATGACGATCCTCCTCTTTGATATCCTGCCTCTATCGTATATTCAATCAGTCACTCACTCACTCACTCACTCACTCACTCACTCACTATTCAATCAACAATCATTCAGACCCCTCTTACAAGAGAGAAAAAAATCATATACATCTATCTACATCTATCAACATCTCCATACCTACCCAATCTCTGCTCGGAAATAATCTCCGCGTCCCCCTCCAACCTCACCCTCGCCGTCGCCCTCGTCCATCGGTACAGTATTATTCAATGCCCAAAGCTCAAAGCTCACTCCTCCCTCCCTCCCTGCCTCCCCCCTCAGCTTCCATCCAACCACGCACCAGAACCAGCGAAAAGATCATCATCCCCATCCCTATCATCCCCTTGCAGGCCTCAAATCCCTTCAATCTGCACTTTATAATAGTAAATTTAGCAGTAATCAATAGAAATGCAGCGTGACTGTTTCACTTCATTCTTTTTGTTCTTTATCGACTAGAGGGTTTTCTCTCTTCATCATCATCATCTAATCCATGCAAGACCTCTACTGTAAGAGGTGCTGAGATTTATCTATTCCATGATAGGATTCCATTCGCCTGCCTCCATTCCAGCAACACCAGCTCAGCTCTACCAACACCGGCCCCGCTGAACAGTTTCTTAAATGCTAGATGGCACTTTCAGTGCTTCCTTGATTTCCTTTTTCTCTCTCCTTTTCGTTGGCTGGAATTGTTTCTGTATCCACCCCATTACTGACTAACAGAAACGTTCTCTCCTTCACCATCATCCTCGCCTTCGACCTGGATCCGTTTCCCATCGACGTTCTTCTCGACTTCGGCTACGAGACTCTCTAGGAATTCACGATCCCTAATCACAACACATGTTAGCAATGATTCCCCGAAATATTGGAGTACACCCAACAACAATGTCAAAAGCAAACTTACTTCCCAACCAGCGTGACCGTATTATGCTTCTTCCCCCACCTAGGATAACTTCCAACCTTGACACCCTTACTCTCCACCCGTCCTGCCAACTCCGTCAAATACCCTGCCACGGCACTCTCACTCATCGGCGTACTAATCAACACCCTATGTATCCCCTTGCCGGGATCCTCCAACCTCCCCATGAGCAACGGCTTCATCCCATCCAGTAACCTCTCAAACAATCTCGGCACACCAGGTAAGACATGGACGTTCCCATTGATGCACGCGACTGGCACCCAGAGGTCGTCGACGGGGAAGAGGACTTGTTTGTCGAGAGGTCGGGACGTGTCGGTGGGGAGCTCGATCATGCGGAGTTTGGCGGTCAGGGCTGCGGAGGGGACGTCCCAGGAGAAATTTGGTTGTGAGGGGTGGGGTTTGCTGAGTTTCTTCATTTTGGCATAGGCTTCGTCATGGAGGATGAGGGGGAGGGAGAAGGCTTTGGCGATGCTTTGGTAGGTTATGTCGTCGTGGCTGTGGGTGTGTTAGTGGTGATGTTTTGTACGTGTAGGTTGATGTCTGGTGCTGGGGAGAGGAGTGGTGATGATGGAGAGTTGGTGAGGAGGGAGGGAGGGGAGGAGAGATATACGTTGGACCAATTCCTCCGCTCGTTACTACGAAATCGTAGTTTGTGCTCATGCGTTTGACAGCTTCTACTATCTCGTCCTCATCATCTGCAATGACTTCGATTCGTTTAAGTGCCTGGCAGTTTCAATCAGCCTTGCTCATCGAGTCTGCATCCCAGAAGAACCTACCATTCCCAATTGGAAGCAGAACTTCGCCATGTATGCGCTGTTCGTCTATCGTTCATCAGCACATTGTAAATTGTATTCGGTGGTCCGTTTGCATACATCTACCGTCTGCGAGATAGTCAGCTTGGTACTTTGTAGCAAACACCTCTCCTTCCTCCCTCTATTCTCCATTTGGTCTTGTCTTCATTCTTTCTCCTCTCTTCAAGCTTTGCTGGAGTTGAGAAAACATACCTTCCCACCTAACACCTCATCCCCAATGATCAAACACGCCGCCGTATGTATCATCCTCGAATTCCTCTCGTCCGCCGTCGCAGCGGCAGCAGATGGTGATGTCATGATGCGACTTGTTTTTGAGGAGAGCGCCGCGGCAGATGTATGTGCGTAGTTTGGGAGAGGACGTGAGAGATGCCTGGTTAGCTGTGAGAGTCGTGAAAACATGGGCTGAGGGTCTGTATTGGTGGGGTGGATGGGTGGGTGGGTTGGTTGTTTGTTTGCTGTGTGGGGATGAATGTGTGTGAGGAGGGTGTATGGATGGATGGGGTGAGGTGAGGGGAGTTGCAGTGCCACGAGATGGTGGGGTAGAATTTCTGTCTGGACCACCGCAGCAGCTCGGCCCTTGCAGGTGGACGGCGGGCATGCGGATGTGGATATGGATGTGGATGTGGATGTGGATGTGGTGCAGCGAGCGAGTCGCGACGAGACGAGACGAGAAGAGTGAGGCGAGATAACACGAGATGTGATGCGGCGGATTCTACTTGGGACTTTTATTATTGGGACGGAAAATCGGAAAGACGTACGTACGCGTCAATTCGATACGATGAATAATACACATGGGCTGATGGACATATAAAGAAAGGATCGTACCCTCTACAGTATTTCAGATCTATTTGCTTTGTTTACTTCTTACAGTATCATATCAACAGTCATTCAATACTCAACCTCCAGTTGTCTACCAGCATTGCTAAATAATGGAACCCCCCTCTGCTTGAACCAGCTCTGTCTCGTTCACCAGTCATTCAAGCCTTCCAAATTCCTACATTACAGTATGATGGACTTTACCTAGGTTGATAACAAATCCCGTTCTCTTGCCTCTCTTTCTTTTCTCTTCTCTTCTCTTGTCTTTTCATCAGCATCATCAATCATCGTCATCAGCGGCAGCAGCACATACTCTTCTCATCATTCGCCTCCTCCTCCTCCAGCAGCTCGGCCTTCCACAAGTTCCATATCCGAGAAGTATCGCATCACACTCGCGCCGCACAACAATGAATGGTTGATTGACGCTCAATAATCCATGGCAGAGTGCCGAACTTCCCGGGTGTGGCTGGAAAAAGAGCATCCTATCCTACCTCATCCTACCCATCCTGTCCTATCATATTCTTCCCTCTCCTCTCCCCTCCTCTCCACCCGCTGTCCGTCCTCCGGGCAGCTTATCAAAGCCTCATCTGGAATCCACTCTACATCTTTCTTCACGTCAGCGCGCGCGGGAACAGGATCATGCTTGACTGCTTCTGGACCTTTTTTCTCACCGTCAATTCAATTCCGTCAAGAGGGAAGCGATATATATGACTAAGCTTTGAATCCCTTCTTATCTTGTCCCGTCTTGCTCGGTCCAGCTCCTCTCCTGCAAAGAAGAATCTATTCATTCGGCCGGGACTTAACTTTGCCTTTCCGTTTTTACCGCCGTGTCTTCAAATGACGTGGGACCAAGCTCCAGCTTAACATAAAGTCCTATTCACTACCACTTACTCCGAACCGAGTGCGAGACAAGACCAGACTACAACAACAAAACCTTTCTCCACCTGCAGACCCTTCTCCTTTCTCCCTCACTTCCTGTCAATATCCTGCTTGCTTTGAGCCAGCAATCATGTCGACAGCCGGTCCCGCGCATAGAGTCCAATCCGCCGTGGTGGAATACGGGTACCCTCAAGGCCATCTCGGACATCTGTCGGACGAAGAAGAGACCGCATTCAAGAATTTCAAGATCCTCTGCGAAGAGAAGGGATACTACAAACCCGGCGAAGGCGGTACACACGATGATGCTACGTTATTGTACGTTCCCCAGCGCATCCGCGAGAATCCCCAGACTAGCTGACTAATGGCTTGACTTCAGACGATTCCTTCGAGCCCGTCGTTTTGCAGTCGCAGATGCGTTTAAGCAATTCCAGGATACTGAAGATTGGCGCAAGGCAAACCAACTAGATACCCTTTACGAAACAATAGACCTAGAGCAGTACGAAGAGACTCGCAGATTAGTACATCTCCCCTCCATCCCCCCACCACCCCTCCAAACGAACACCTCTAACACTTGCCCAACAGTATCCCCAATGGACCGGCCGACGCGATCGTCGAGGAATCCCAGTCTACGTATACGAAGTCAAGCACCTGAACGCGAAAACGATGGCTGCGTACGAGAAATCCGCCAAAGAAACCTCCAGTAAAGCCACAACGGACGGAAAGACGCCCGCTAAACTCCTCCGCCTCTTCGCCCTCTACGAGAATCTGATCCGGTTCGTGATGCCGCTGTGTACGGCCTTGACGGATAGAGAACATCCCCGCACGCCCATCACGCAGAGTAATAATATTGTGGATATCTCGGGGGTGGGGTTGAAGCAGTTTTGGAATTTGAGGGGGCATATGCAGGATGCAAGTACGCTGGCTACGGCGCATTACCCGGAGACGCTGGACAGGATATTCGTATGTTTTGCTTGTCCCCTACCTTATCCTCTTTGATCTCGGGAGGAAACATGAAATATTGTAATTCGGACAATAACTAACTTCACCAGATCATCGGCGCGCCAGCATTCTTCCCAACAGTATGGGGCTGGATCAAGAAATGGTTCGACCCAATAACAACCTCCAAGATCTTCATCCTCTCGCACTCCGACATGCAAAAAACCCTCGAATCCTTCATCGACCCGGTAAACATCCCCAAGAAATACGGCGGCCAGCTGGACTTTACATTCGGGGACCTGCCTGTCTTCGACCCCGCAATCACGAAAGTCATACAGTGGGAAGGCGAGAATAAGGATTTCCCCCACGGCCCGATGTATTGGCGGAATACCCAAGGAAAGAAGGTAGAGGGGAAGCTGGGCGAGGAGACGAAGGAGATGAGTGCGCTGGCTGTAGGGAGCATAGATGGGAAACAGAGAGAGGAGAGTGTGTGTACGGTTACGCGCACGCTGGGAAAGGACCAGGATGTCGATGGGTTGACGAATGGTCATGCTACGGCCGGGACCCAGGCGGCTTTACTGGAGAAAGCGAAGACGGCTACGGAGGAATCGGAAGCGGGTGCGCAACCAGGATCTAATCATGCCAGACCCACCGGATTGCTCGTTCCAACCCAGTCACAACTCGAAGCGCCTACTCAACCCACTACGCCTGCGCATGAACTGCAAGAGGGGGAGTTAGTCCCTGCGAGTAGACCGGAGCCGAAACGCTTCGTTACTGCTGATGAGGTGGTGGGGGAGTTGGCGCAGAAGGTCGAGAACGTGGAGTTGAGTGAGAAGAGTGGTAATTTGAGTAATGGGAATGGTGTTGCGGTCGTCAATGGCAATGGACCGCATACGATGGCTACGGCGAATCTGTTGGATCCTACTGTTAAATCGACATCGTAGGCGTTAAATCTAGGCCCGGGGAAGGGTGATGCATCGGCGATGATGGGGAAGTTTTAGTTCTCTGGCTGTTTGTTGGTGCGTTGGTGTGTTGGTTGGTTCGGCGGAGAGGTCTTTGGCGGGGATGCTTATTGAGGTGTTGTGTTGGTTGCCATTCCATTCCATTGCATTGGATTTGCAATGGATTGCAATGGATTGCATTCGCATTGTATCAGGCGAGTTTAAATTCCGCCCAAGATAACGGCTTTATAAACAATATATTATACCTTATACCCGAATACAAGAGATCAACAAATCCTTCCGGTTTTTTCCTTCTTCTCGACTACTGCACGTATCTTCGTGAAGACGTGAGAGGAAAGTAAGAAAAGTATAAGACGCAGCTCAGGTAGGCAGGTTATAGAAATCTTTTCAAGACGAGGCTAGGGATATTGAAAAGTGCTGTGGTCTACTGAAATCAACAGTTGACGTATGTACCGTATGTATAGCGTGCTATAGCTGGTAGCTGATTAGACGTCAGAAGAGAAGAGGAGGTAGGTATTTTCCTGTTCGGGTTTTGTGATTGTGATTGTGATGAGCTTTGTGATTGATTCTTTTGTTTAGGTTAGGTTTGGTTTGTAGTTATAATTAAGCGAAGAAAATGTGTATGCGGGCGATAATGGTATATGTGACCTCGGTGTTCTTTGTCTTGACCTTTTTCTTCTTCTCTCTTAAATTTATTTTTATTTTTATTTTGGCGTGCTTTTGAAGCTCTCTGTGTAAACTTCCTTGTGGGTCTAGGTCTGTAGATGGATTTTGTTAGGGTATGAGATGGGTGAGTCTATTGCGGTGAGAGTGAGAATTTGTGTCTTTGCTGTTTGAGCTGAATTTGGCCATGGCTTTGATTTGGGACAGTATGAATTGGGATTGAAATGTCAAGTGATGTTGCGAGTGTTGATAGCGATGTTCTTCTTGAGATCGAAGACAATGTAACTGACATCTCAATCACAGAGGAGGCAGAGTAGCCCTCGCCATCCACCGCTGCAGGAAGTCAATCATAGTCCCTATCAACGGATCCACAATCGGCGTAAGTCCTGCAACCCTCCCCCCAATTTCACGACACGAACAAAAAAAAAACCCCTTGCTAAGCGAAACAAACAATAGATCGGCATAACAACGACCCTCCCAATGACCTGGTCCGAAGCAAAAAATAGGCTTCGTCTTCTCCCAGCGCGATGTCGTCATGGAAGCCGCCTCCTCATTCTTCCTGCCGAGATTAATTGGACATTCAAAAGCACTGCTCGTAACCCACTTATCCCCTCACACTTCCAAGAATCACCCCCGAAACCATGACAGGACCCCATCCCATCACTGTGTATTACCTCTTGAGTTTATAATGTAATCTTACTATATAGATACCTCACCACAACAGGCTCCGTTCTTCCCGCCTCCTCTCCCTCATCAGTCCTCCTTCGCGCTCTGCTCTTAGCCAGCCAAATCGCCCAGCAGTTCTCAATGGTAAGTACGTATCTCATGCGCGAGGTGATGTGGCGGGCCTCCAGCAACGCCCGAGGGAGCACACCTCCTGGACTCAGAACTCATGTGGGAGTTATACGGGAAGGAGGATAAGAGGGGATCCGGGTTTGGTTGGAGAAGAGGGAGTTGGTGATGGAGGGGGATCTTGAGGGGGGAATGCCGAGGAATGTGCCGTGGTAGGAGGAGGTGGGTATTATTCCCAGGAGGGGGGATCGGGATGAGAAATCGAGGTTGTGAGATAGGTGCTAGGCTGGCTTGGGATGGGGTAGGATTGGAGATGGTTGTGATTCGATGGCTTTTGCTTGGGAAGATCAACTGTAGGACTACTGTCGTTTTTCGAGTTCTACGGCTTGGAGGTTCATCTTCAATGTCTGGACGTAAAAAGTTAGAAGTCCCAAAAGTTGACCCATCACTGCATGGAAAAGCCTCGACAAGCATCTCTATGCTCCTTCCCTCCAATCCCCTCCGTCCTCTCAAGAACCAACCTCTAGACCCGCACCAGCGCAGAAATTCCTCCCTGCCCCCGTGATGACGATGACTCTCACCCTCTCGTCGCGATCTAGCACGTCAAAGGCGCGCACCATGTCATTCTCCATGACGGCCGTGAAGGCATTGTTTTTGTTCGTTTCTGTGTGCGGGATGGAGAGGATAATGATGGGCGTTACGGTTGGTGAGGTTGCGGGGTGGTGGGAGGGTTTTATTTGCGTGAATGTGAGGGGGGAGGGATGCGTGTAGGATTGTGGTGAGGGGGTTTTGGGGGAGCGAATTTCTTTTGGTGGAAGCGGCAAATGGGGGCTTGGTGTTTTGTAAATGAGAAAGGTTTGCACAGTAGAGAAATTCAAGGGATCTTAAGGGCGAGTCGTATTTACTAAATTCACGTCCGGGCTAATCATATACCTAGGTAGGAAGTGAAGTGAAGTAAAGTATAACGTTTAGTCTCGGCGTTCGGTTAAGATCTACCCCGTCTAGCCGAGATGTTTATTGGTTCCCCCTTTTTTCCGACCGTGTGTTGTGTTTACTTTGTCCCCTTTCCTGCATTTACTGATAGGAACTTACAGTCGGCGAAACAACGTACATCTGTCATATAACCACAAAACAGCCTCGCACTGTGGTTTTGAGGTAGTCTTCCTTACTATGGAACAGTCCGTCATTCCCATTTGATTATGAACTGTTCAATTCTGTCCAACACATATTTCTCTTAAGCCTTCCAGATAATGGCAACACTAAAAATGAAGCACAGTGTAGTCCTAGTACGTTATGAAGTACGAATAGGGAAATTGTGGCTCTATCATGACTTCCTTTGGTGTGTGTGAGCATTGCTCTTGGTGTTTGTATATAGCAATCAAAGCTTATATTACAGAGACAGAGCAATAAACCCTACGTCAGATTCCGAAATAGACAAGGACAAACTGAGCGAGCTCTAAGATCAAGGCATCATCCTCATCCTCAGACTAATCTTGTGGGGACTTCTGACAAGAGGACCAGAGAGTATTGGCAAAACTCCGCTACGATCTAGATTCGAGTTCGGGAGGGTTTAGTCAAATTATCCTTTTGCGAGACGTCAATTGTGATACAAGAATTGATGCAACGTCTAGTCTACAAACTGGTCGATATCGAATTAAATGTCGTCCATACTCTCGTCTAAGTGCACCACATTCAGCGAGGTTGAAAGTTTGTGCTAGAACCAGAAATACAGTCAGATACCCGAGCCGAAGGGCAAAAAGAGAAATGTTCTTCATTTCTTGAAGGATACTCAAGACCTCGCATAGGTTGTGGTCATTATCCGGCAGGCTCGGGTGGCGCATGTATCTTTGTTTGTGTAACGAGTAAGCGAGAAAGGGGAAGCGATGACAAGAGGCGCAGACAGACGAACGTGGGGTGAGGTCAATGCTCTAGAGAGAACGAGCAAACAACGTCTACTTAACTCCAATGGAAATGAGATATAAGATGGTCAGAGACAATCAGAATGCTTACCAGCTAGGGTTTTCGAGAAGTAAAGTTTGGATTTCTGCTCGCAAGGATGTGTCAGTGTCTATGTAGAATCTGGACTACCAGCTACGGTCTGGACTGCCAATTGATCAATGTTCAGATCAAAATGCTCCCTTATTTGACAATCCAGCTAACAGATAACTGTCTGAAACACATTCCATCCTCCTAATTATCCAGTCGCAACCCCTCTTTCGTAAGAATCAGTTGACCAGGAAAAGTACTCAATGAGATGTCACATTCTCATACCTCGTCTGCCGCGGATTCAATGTGATCATGACGATGGAAACAAACGAAATGTACTCGTGTACCCCTTTTCGGAAGGTCAGGGTCCCAACTCGCGAATGTCCTATTCTGTAAGCTGATTTTCTACAGCTGCGCCGCAACACTCCGAACGAACCTTTGTTTCTCGTTACATCTGATCTCACAACTGAATTGTAGTAGAATTTTTGGAGCGAAGAAGCAATTATGAGCGGCGAGAATAAGAGTTTTATGGTATAAATACAAACACCCTCCCTCCCAGGCGAACCATATATCCATCATCAATTTTCTCACTTCCAGTCAATCACACCTCAAATCTTCCAACATAAAGACCTCTATCATCTAATCACGCAAGCATACAAGATGAAGTGCACAGCAACCCTCGTGGCCCTCGTGCTTGCAACACTCTCAAACGCGCAAATCGTCGGTAACCCATTTTTCTCCTGCCCAACAGGAACGACTGGCGGTTGCTGCTTGTCGTTCAATGGCGGTGGAACTGGTGTAAACTGTACGTGTTTTTTCACTCCTCTCTGGATTTTCATTCCTCAACGCAGCTGACGCTTGGTCGAACAGGCGGACCCGTCATCCCAGGGCCTATCCCAGGCCACGAGAAGGAATTCGTTTGTGCTTTCCGTCCTGGAGAACAGAAGGCTTGCTGCACCACTGGTGGCGATACTGTAAGTCATCACTTCACATCACACCTAAATGATTCACCGCATCATTCGTAAACAGCTTAGCTTGTGTCTAACAATCGATGCGATAGCCATCTGGATGCGTTGCTGCTCCCCCTACTACTACCACTCCTAGCACAACTATTACTTTTGGCAAGAGATTCTAGATTGGATTGTGATGAGAGTGGAGGTGACGGATACGTTTGACGTTTGAAGTAGGAAAAGGTAGTTGAATTGATGGATAGTGGATAGGTGAGGCAAGGGACGTGATAGAAGGAGGCTGTCTGACGGGAGTCGGAAATTCAACATTTTCAGCACTTCGAGCTTAAATTCGCATTTTCAGTGAGGTCGATAAATGTGCCGTGCTTCCACTTCTAAGAGTACTGAGAAGGAAATAAGGAACAATTGAGATGTCGCTGCTTATGATAAAAATCCGTTTGGAGCTTATTCTGATGCGCCGTTGGTGGGTGGGGGGTTCGTGAGTCTAACATTGGATATATCTTCTTATATTTTAAAACATGGATTTGAGAAGCAGTATGATACGGCCTTGATCAGTAATTTTGAATGCAGGCCACATGTTTCTTTTTGGACACAGTTTTGCCTGTGTTATTCATGTACTTAAATTCAACGAGCATTTTGTAAGTTTGGATTGGATCTGGGGCTTGCCCTGGGGATGGGCATAAAACATGGCTACTCGGACAGGGATACAATCAATCTTAATAGATGGAGCGCTTTTCAATGGCGTACCACTGGAACTAACTGAGATTTCCACGCCTGGTAGACCTCTTTCAATGGTACTGCGTTTGATTCCGCATTTATGAATTGGGCAGACCGTGAATATCTCCTCGATACACCTTAGGGTTCCATATTTCCTGAACCGATAATTTCTCGCACAAGCAACTCCAAAACCATCCTTATTGATCCTTCCAATCAATCTGCTGACCACCTCACCGCCTACATCTGGCCAGGACATGTTCTCGACATGGGTATGATTTTGCCAATCATCGCGCCCGCTGAAACTGGTTCTTGGTGAAAACGAGTGAAGTGTAGATCCTGGTGGTCTCAATTGGCGTATAAGTTGCTATATTGAGGTTACGGTGTTTCCAAAAACGTGAGAATGCGTCACTTTGGTTTGTTTGTACGACTGTGATCATCATTCTCTAGATACATACTGCATACCAACAGCCAGCTAGAGGCAAGCAGCAATTTGTCACCACAAAAGTTCAGCTCAAGGGAAACCCCACCGTTTTTTGGAGATAATTCAATCTTGTTCAAATTGTGTGACAGATAAACCATAACATTTGACTCCTAGGATGAGATCCACAACCGCTTCAATCGCCAAGACTGCTGCCTGAATCTCACTGCCAGGAATCTTCAAATCTCCTTCAAGGCTGCTTCACAGGTTCACTTGTAACGCCAGTAACAGACATATCCGCACTTAGTACTTTTAGTGCCTCACAAGACCAACAAACGTATCTTCATGAGATATCCTTCTATTAAAAACTGCGATTGAAAGATGGAAAGAATTATGCGCCCGTTCGGGAATTTCCGGAGCCTGGGAAAGCTGGCCACAAAGTCATGGGTCAAATTCATCAGGATGTGTAATGCCTTACATGCCGCATGTCTTCGAATATTAGTCCAGGTAGCTTTCCATATTTTCTGGCACATCGGAAACAGCTCTGCTAATGGTCAAGTAGAACGAGCCTTTCAAGCACAGAGGGTTAAACCACAATGCGAACGAGATACGACTGCTCCGTATCCTTCCTCAGGTACGGAATGGGCCAATATCTGCTTTACGGACCATGGTCATTCATTGCGAAGTGTTCACTGCCTCTCTAGACGATCACCCATCGTATGATGCACTCTCTTATACCTGGGGGCTCCCCACATGTCCCCATTTCCCAATTCTCCTCAACGGACGAAAATTTCTCGCCAGAGAGAACCTGTGGCTGGCGCTGTATCAGATGCAGAACACAACTGATCCAGTGGTCATATGGATTGATGCCGTATGTATCGATCAAGAAAACATCTCAGAACGAGACCATCAAGTGAGGAAGATGAAGGCAATTTATGAGCAGGCAAACAACGTCATGGTCTGGTTAGGTCCAGGCTGGGGACAGAGTAAACAAGCTTTCCAGTTTGCGCACGAAATTTATGATCATCGTCGTGACCGTGACTGGATTGCTCAACGGTTTCTCCTCCCAGATATATCAAAGTCTTTGAAGGCACTCGGAAATCTGTTTCGGCGAGACTACTGGAACCGCATCTGGATCGTCCAAGAGCTCACCGTTGCGCGAAATATTATCATCACATGTGGAAACGACTCTATTGCCGGAGATTGTCTGCTCCGCGTCCAAGACCTGATAGTTGAGGAGGACAACAAAAATAATCTATTCGGATCGAGTATACCTGATGACCAATTCACGAAAAGTGTGCTCAAGATCGGAGGACAGAGTGAAGTCCAGGCATGGCGGGATGACTTCCTTATCAAAGACCTGTCTCTATTTCACTGGGCTCTGTATCATTTCCGTCGGCAATCCACAGATCCGAAAGACAAGCTATATGGACTTCTCGGACTAGCTAGTCCTTCCGCTAATCCTAGCATAGAGATTGACTACGCCCTTTCGACTGCAGAGGTGTACACACGATTTGCAAGAAAAGAGATCCAAGCCTCGAAAGAGCTACATATTCTGACTCAAGTCCGACCACACCTGACAAAGCTCGATATTCCATCTTGGGCACCAGACTGGTCACTTGACAACTTGAATCATTTCTTCCTCCTCAGTATCCTAGAAACGAATTTCAACTTCACCGCTTCGAGCGAGACGAAAGCGGAGATCACATTTTCAACAGATGGACGAACCATGATATCCAGAGGGGTCATACTTGGCTCTATAGAAGCGTTTGGAGCACCTGCTGCAATAAACGAAGACCTCGACCTCAAAATTGCAGCAGACATGTTTTACAAGTACTGGCAATTGATGAGCACTTTACCTGGAGATCACGTTCTCAAACAAGAATCTTTCGTACGAACTATTCTCTGTGGAAAGGTCATGGAAGATCGAATTGGAAAGGATACACCATCTGACTTCTACCGAAAGGTCCTTGGTGGTTTCGTCGAGCTGTTCATGGAGGTGTATCCAGCACGAGATATTGGCGCGAGTCTTACTGGACATTCTGATTTCATCCACGCTCAAGGTCAGCATGATGCTCAAACAGCAGCAAATGTTTCTTATAACGCAACAGCTGAGTCCGTTGTTTGGAGATCATGGGTTCAGTTTTCTGTGGCAGCTACTTGGGATCGACGATTCTTCGTTGGCTCCAAAGGCATCGTAGGTATGGCACCAGAATCCGCGCTCGAGGGGGACGTGGTTTGTATTCTGCTAGGTTGCCCACATACAATGATCTTGCGCAAGGTTCATGAGCATTATATAGTCGTTGGTGAAGCGTATGTTGATGGGTATATGTATGGAGAAGGTATTGAGATGCTCAAGCGTCGGGAGCTAGAATTGCAAAGTTTCGAGCTACACTGAGTGAAGCTGTAGTAAAGGCATCGCGGGTCAGCCAATACACTGCTACTACCTCTGAATAATGAACTAGTCTACTTCCCTAAAGGCTGCTAGTAGCAGAGCCCCACTGGATGATAGCTGCGGCTGCCCTACTTGGTAGACTTCTATCAATGCATCGAGTGTAGTTCTGGAATTGTAATGAAAGCAATGGGGCTGACTCGTGAACATCTGCGAAACATATCATCTGGGCATCCATCTCTCCTGGAAGGACAATTTCGGGGCAGCGAAATCTTTTGTAATTATCATTAATTACCCTTTATAATCCCTCATTGTGAAAGCCGCACTCAAATGTTCTTGGAATAACACATCTAGCCACTAATAGCTAGACTCTATCTCTAGCTTTCACTTTTCAGAAAGCGAAAACCTCTTGGCCTGAAGGTAACAAATGGACGAGGAGGTTTCAAAACAAAGCGAGAGCCTCCAAGCGAGCTGCCCGCCCAGCCATTTAAGCTTCGGAAAGCGGCCGCAGCCCCTCACTTTAGCAAAGAACCCTGTCGGGTGTTTGTCTTGTTTGCTCAGGTGCGTTTTTGGACTTTTCCTTGCTTTGACTTCACGAAAACCCCATCCAATTCTCTCCCGCTCTGCTTTGCAGTGGCGACTTGTTGCATTTTCCTTGCGCAAGTAATACAGGACTAGAGTGGCATAGCGTGGTATCACTGTGCTACAACTTTTAGGAGTAAACATCCTGTCCCCAACTTCTGCCAACTTCAACCGTCAACCCAACCAGCATGAATACCCCCGGATCAGCAATGGGGCTTGTCAAGGTCACAAAACTGCCTGCAATTGGACCTACTGACCCTTTTGCCAAGGTAGTCAAGACGTTGTCCTTGTAAGCATGTCTCAATTGCCTCTGCGGCTTTGTACTGACTGCGAAATAGTTACTTTGTTGACGAAATACATGTGCCCTCGACCTTCGAACAACTGCGAACCACGTCTGCGGGGAATAAGATCCGAGTCTTGGTGGAACATCTTGTTTTGAATGTCACAAATCCGGCATTGATCAATGCTCTGTTGTCAGTATTCTCGACTTTGCCATAAACCTTTGCTCATTGGATTTGGATAGAACATTGAAATGGCACTTCTCTACCCTCGAAGTCGATGATCGCGGATTGAACGAAACACGAGCCAATGCATGCGAAATTGTGGCCTGGCGATTCCTTACTCGAATATCGGAACGAGATGCGGTGGACTTTTGCTTGTACGAGCTGCCAGAAGTCCAGCCACCAGAGGAGGAACCACAAACTACAGATCCATGCGGTTCCGAAGTCAACGAACACTCGAGTCTCCTTCCACAGTTCAGAGCGCGCGATCCTCTTGTTCCCACGACTCCTACGAGGCCAACAAGCAAGCGGGTAGAAATGCTGCGATCGATCTCGCACATGGGCTCTATGTCAATTGTTCCAGAAGTAAACCCAGAAGACGAAGACGACCCAACATCATCGTTCACTGGTCTCAATGCGCTGGAAATTGCTGCCGTGGCAGATTGCAAGAAGTTCATCAGCCAAAGAATCGTTCAGAAAATCATTACTGGGATCTGGAACGGGGATATCACTTTCTGGGCTTCACTGAGCGTGAATACGAAGAAGAAACCACAATTCTACAACAAGAAACGGGCGGATTGCTTTACACGTCTGCGGGTACCGAGATATATCAAGACTTTTGAGGTCCTCTTCTTTGCAACCTTTTTATTCCTCTACTATGCTGTCATGGTTGAGAGAAACCAGTGAGTACACCGGACCAGGCTTCAGTCTACATTCTAACGAGCTTTGCAGGTTCGATATCACTTTCCTGGAAATCATGCTGTACATTTGGTTTGCAGCTTTTGCCTACGATGAGCTCGGAGAGTTTATTGATGCTGGATCAATATTTTACGCTGTCGATATTTGGAATGGATGTGATCTTATCATAATTCTGATTGGGATAGCGTTTGCAATAACTAGTAAGTGACTGAGTATTCCATTTTCGTGAAAAGCTTCTAATTCGGTGTAGGGGCTGTTGGGCTGTTCAAGGACACGGAGGAGTACCAACCTATTACCGATACTGCATTCGATATTTTGTCATTGGAAGCTCTGTTCATGGTTCCAAGGTTGGTTGCTCATGTACAATCAAGGAAACATGTTAACAGACCTCAGAATTTGCTCACTCTTGAGTCTTCATCCATATTTCGGAACATTGGTAGGCTGTTCGAACCCATTTTAGATGTACATTGCTGATTGGGACAGATTCCGTGCTTGAAAGAGATGGTACGCCTTCGTGCTTTATCGTTGTGATTTCTCTGACCATACAATAGGCCAAAGACTTTGTGAAATTCATGGTGGTCGTAGCAGTCTTGTACATCGGTCGGTCTCCCTGTTCGTATTGTTACACGAACAGTACTGATATGGGAACAGGGTTTCTCACGACCTTCACACTCCTTGCTCGAGATAGTTTTGGATTATCTGAAATGAGTTGGATCTTGATCAAGGTGTTCTTTGGATCAAGCTACTTGGGATTCGTAAGTCTGCCTTTTTTTTTTTTTTTTGTTTTGGAGAATCTGACTAATTTTAATGCAGGATATCATGAGTGATGTAGGCTTGTCCATCTCGTAGTCGAACTCTACTGACCTTCCAGATTAACCCAAAACTTGGCCCGCCTCTCATGGTAATATTGACATGACTCCTACATGTAGGCCCTCGCTAACTGTAACTAGCTCATCTTCGTCTGCATGACCAACATCCTGCTCATCACATCCTTGATCAGTATTTTGAGTGACAGCTTTTCCAAAGTCATTGCACACGCTCGGTTAGTTTCTTCCGTCCCCGAGGTGGAAAAGTGCTCACGTATATGCTTAGGGAGGAATATTTGTTCGTTTACTCGGTCTATGTTCTTGAGGTATGCCGAGGACTTCTGGATTTTCTACATTGTTCACCGCTAACATATGCAGGCTTCGACCAGTAACAGACTCACTCACTTCTACCCACCCTTGGTAAGTTTTACTCCATACCAAGAATATCCAAGTGCTAACCTTTCGAAGAACCTCATTCCCTTGATCTTGATAAGGCCGCTTCGACTGTTCCTTTCCTCAGACGACCTCCGACGCACGCGCATTATGATGCTCAAAGTCACCCACTCGCCAATCGTAGCCGCAATCTGGCTCTTCGAGAAAGCACACGAAAAAGTAAATGGTGGTGCATCAGGATTCTCGTCCATTGGCCCCGGACTAGCTCGGCTCACAAGTGAATCGTCCTCATCCAAGAAACAGAGACCATTCCTGGCCAGTCGTAGCGGGAAGACCAACTCTCAGCACTTCCCCGAAACACCCGCTGAGGACGGCACGCACAGTCCTCCACAAGAGACTGCTCCCAAGGGCAAGAAGGAAGGAGAAGCGGCAATCGTAGTCAGTAATACTATGCTTGAGGAGCAAGTCCAAGATCTTAGTCTCAAGATTGCCGAGTTGACTGCGTTGATAATGGCGTCGCAGGGGTCGCCGCAGGAGGAATTCTGAGATTGCTGTTAATGAACTGTAACGAATGAGAGCGCGGACGGCTATGAGCGGGTCTGTCCGCAGTATATATGGGATGGGATTTCGGAGCGGCATTAGTTGAATTTGGCGTTTTGTTCCGGCCTGAGTATTTCAGTCATGGGGGGTTTTTTTTTGCCTACAGTAGTGAAAAAAAAATACCGTCTTCCGATTTGCTTTCTCGGTGATCTTACTCGCTTGTCTTCGTGCCCACGTTTCTATCCAACTTCCCTTTTAGTCTCCTCAAAACAAACGCCCCCCGTCTACATTCTCCTCACTACATAATAGAGAATACGGAGTACGGTACCAAAGTACCCACAACCTCTCCAAACCAACAAAACCAGCAACCCCAACCCGTTTTTGCACTCGAACCCCACTTCCCAGCATGCAGGGACATCCGAGGGCTTGGCACCCAATGAAAGATCATCAGGAAACGTGTCCCACAAGCGATATCTCAGATCTGCACATCCTTGCGGGTGCGTTATGACGCCCGTAGGATAGTGGACTAGAGTACCTGGAGTGGATGATCTACGACGTGCATGCTGTGTATAGGGAGGCGTTGAGATAGGATTTGTCTCTGCAAGCCTGTCTTTCACTTTTTTTTTTTTTTTGGTTTCTTTGTCCAGATCCGCAAGGCGGTAACATAGGAAAAAGCGGAAGAAGAAAAATTAGAAGGTCAGTTAGAAAGAATTTTTCATTCCTGCGCGCGAAGTATCCAATTTACTCATTGGAGAAAGTGAGGAGTAAGAGGCGAATCCACGAAAACTCATATGGGAAAGAGAAAGTGGGCACCAAAAAGTTGGCAGAGCTGCCGTAGAGATCAGCAGGGATTGAAGCTAGCCCGCGTCATGCAGGTTATATGCAGCCTAGTTTATTCGAACGACAGGATGGGCCTGTTAGTGAGGACCCTAGGATGCGGTGGAGGAGTGAGGGGAGCTGCTGTTCATTTTAGATTTGAGTTGCTCGCTTGATGCATTATTAAAAGTGAATGGGGATTTCGCAGAACAAAAAGAAGAGATAGACAAAGGAGTAGGGAACATACGAGGAGATGGAGTAGGAACCAGGTAAATTTTACCCCCATCGTTACTTTGCTCTATCCTTCGTTTGGAGTTCCCTGGGCAAGAGGGTGTGAGACAAGCTGACAAATCTCACAAGCGTCAAGGCAATTCGTTAAAATATACCTGCTTTCTTCAAATTCGATAAAGAGGATCGAATGCCCCGCCGGAGTTGAAGGTCCTTTTCTTCAGGAAAACCAACTTCCTGGGTTTGAAAATTTATCCCCCATACGGAATACTGGTTTTATTAAGTAGTTGTGCTAGCCCAGTCACAGTCGCATCTGACATCGAGTCTACAGTGTGCCGTGCTTGCTTGGTATTGTGAATCTTGATTTGCTTGCTTTTGCGGCTTGGATATCCGGGGGTAATACCTAGGACTTGACTTGGTTGCTTTGCCTTAAAAGGGAAAGCTCCCCCGCTTTGAGCAGAGAAGGGAAGAAGAGAGAATATTTAGAGGGGCCTTTGGAAATTGAGATTCGGATAGTACATTGGATCTTGAGAACATCGTATGGAAATAAGATCAACAAAGCAGTACGGAAGTCTTTGATATACAATCAGTTATTACAGTTCGTCAAGAATAACACGATCCGAAATCATGGCACCAACACTCGACATTAACTCCTCACCGGCCATCACCCCTCCAGCATCCCTCACCCACTCCAAATCCTACACTCTCGACACCAACCACACCAAACAATCCCCAGTCACCCAATCCACGATCTCCAAACCACCAATCCTACGCACGCCCTCCCATCCACTGACCCTCCCCTTCACAACCCTCGACGTCTTCACCTCCATGCCCTACGCCGGCAACCCACTCGCACTAGTCCGCATCCCCTCCGCGCTCCGCAACCTAATAACACAACAGCAAAAACAGAACATAGCAGCCGAATTCAACCTCAGCGAGACTATCTTCTTACATGAACAACTCGATCCCTCGATCCCAGAATGGGATGTCGAGATATTCACGTCAGACGCGGAATTACCGTTCGCGGGCCATCCTGTCATCGGGACAGCGGCGTATGTGCTTGGGGTGCTTGGTGCGGGGGGCGGGAAGGGGAAAGGAAGGGGGAGACTCGGGACGAGAGCTGGAAGTGTGGATATCGCTTTGGTGTACGATGACGAGCGCGAAGATGACGATGAGGATAGGATCATCGAACCGAATATGTCATCGAGAGTTTCAGTCGATATACCACATAACGTGCACATCCACGCGCACACGATCGGCGATCTCGAGCTGCCTATCCCGGGCTTGAGTCTGCTATCAGGTATTAGGAAGGCGGAGCTCGCGGCGCCGATTGTGAGTATTGTGAAGGGGATGACGTTCTTACTTGTCAGGCTGGGGAGTCTGGAGGAGTTGAGAAGCGTGCAGCTTGTGGGTGAGGATGTTAGTTTTCATGGGGTATTGGATGAGGGGTGGAGGATGGGATTTGTGGCAAAGTATTACTTTGTTGTTTTGGAAGATAGAGAGGGAGAGAGGGATGGGGTGGTAAGAATTAGGAGTCGGATGCTTGAGGTTGCCATGGAGGATCCTGCCACAGGGAGTGCGGCAAGTGCCCTGAGTTGTCATTTGGCGCTTCATGAAGGGAGAAGTGGGAGGAGGAGGTTTGAGGTCACGCAGGGGGTGGAGATGGGGAGGAAGAGTGTGATTGGTGTTGAAGTTTTTATTGGAGAAGATTGGGGTGGTAAGGGGATGAGGGTTGAGGGCGTGAGGATCAGTGGGAATGCTGTTGTGGTTATGGAGGGGAATTTGAGGGTTTGATCTATTCTGGGACCTTCGTAGGAGGAAGGCCAAGGGGAAATTGGATATTCGAAGGTGAGAATCTTGGAAAGGGAAGAGAAAGGCACCGAATACATGAAAGAACTGGTCTCATGGCATGGTATTTCATGTATGAAGTAACGGGCATGTCGAATTTTTGTGAGACCTCATGCATGGCAACAGCTCAGGCGTACAGGTAGGCTGGACATTGACATACATATAGTTAGACATACTAGAGTCATTTCTCAATATCCACGTTAATTTTGAGGTTCTCTTTGGGCAGTGACAGGAAAAGGGCGCAAAAGGTATTTTGAGATACTTTTTTTTCTTCTTCCCGATTACTTGACTTCGGTTTTTCATACGCGCTTGAATATAGTAGTTCGATCAGCACATTAGAGTTAGATTTTCATTTCAAGCTAGTGTACTTATCAAAGATTAGTACAATCTTTCCTATGACTTGTTCTTGCCCTCAAAATCATAGTATCTAACAACAAATTGCAATTTAGACAATCAGTCACTCCACTAGAACTCGTGAAACTGTTCCACGAAGCCTCACTGCGCAGATCACCGATTCTTCTCTGGTCTTGAGCCGTAAACCACAACCCGTGCAATGAACACTGCCCAGCTTGCATTCTGCTTGCATGCTTCCCCACAAAGCGTCGACTCAGAGAATCCGAGTTTGAATAAGTTCCGACCGTCTTATACATTATCGAGCACAGATTTACCAGATAGGCAAAACATACTTTGCGCATCTTCTCGGTTTTGATAGAAGTTATCGGGCAGGAAATTGCCAGGAAACAACATTACCTCGAACCTCATTGTTCACATGGAAAATCGTCAGCACGGAAGACCAAATTGCGGATCGCTGGCGGGTAAGTGCTTTTTTTCTCCAAATCATATACTGCCCGAGACGAGACCAGGAGTAAGTATGTAATGAAAGCACGTCTAAAAGATCATGAAATAGATGGCGTTGAACCTTCCAGAATTCTTAATTCAGAACCTTAAGAACCTAAGCTATAAGATGGCTATGACGGATCACAAGTGCCTCATCCATTCCCACAAGGCGATCCCGTGCTCAAATACTTCGCCACGGACTCCACCAGTGCACGCCCCAATCCACCTAGTGTAGCCTTGTACCCCTAGGTCCAAGGTTTCAATATCATTAGTAACATCTATTTCGAACACAGCACCGCCCTCAATGTCGAACTCGATATGAAACCCCTCCGGCATGGCATGCATGTTAGTAGGTGGGTAAGTTGAGTTCTGACCAGTGGGCCTGGCTTTCAAGCTGCTGCACGAAGCCGCAACGATAGACTGCGTCGTAGAATTATATAGATAGCCACTGGATGACTCATTACCCTCTGGATCGAGGAAGTCAAACCACACAAGTGAATACGGTCCAACACGAGCATGACCCCAGTACCAATTCCGCACGGACACGGAAAATGGAATGGAACCCCAATTCTGTAGTATCAAAGGTAAGTAATATATCTGCAGTAGATGCTCCATAAGTTAAGCTTACCTTGTCATGGTAGCCTGACCCTTCGAAAATCATGTCAGTTCCGAAGAAATTTAGATTGACGCTTGCATTTGCATCTGGAATAGCATTCGCCCAACCAACAGTAGGACCAATCTCAAGGTTCTCGTTGCTACACAATGGACCACATGGATAATGGGGCAGCGCGATCTGGTTGGAAAGCTCAGTAAGTCTATGTACGTGGGGTAATTAACTTATCCGGGTACGGTAGCCACTTACCGAGTCCAGTGTAATGTTGCCCTTGATTCCCAATGTACTATCGTCAAAGGTAACAACGTACTTCGAAAGATCAGCCGTCCCCTCCCAACTTATTCCGGTCTCAACAAACTGTCCCCATGAGCCTTCACCTTCTGTCCTAATGGAAGCCAATTTTGCGGGAACAAGGTTTACATATCGAGTCCCGTTGGTAAATTGGGCTTGGATTTGTACGAATGTCGTCTGGTTGAAGAAGCCTTGCGCTGCAAAGTTTGCTGGCTCGGATATGGTGAAGACGACAGAAATGGTTTGGTCGGCCGAGTATGAGACCGCGTCGAAGTACCACCAGTCCCAAGCAGAGCCATTGAGAATGTCTATCTTTGGGGAGTCCAACGCAACCCCCGGGGCCGACCCGTACACCATTCTTGAAGGGTAGTCGGCAGCTATTGAGGGGAAATAGAAGTTTGAAATGGGCGAGCAGGTGGGCGAGGATTGTACTGGTGTGGCTAGGCAGAACAGGATAGGTCCTGTAGACAGCGTCTTGAGGATTGAAAATAAGGACTTCATTTTTTTTGCAACTAGACCAAAGCAGGAATGTAACTGGTGCCCATGTGTCTGATATAAAAATATCAAACAGTGTAGGTAAGGCAACTTATATAAAACCTATATACTCACTTAACCTAGACTAAAACCCGGGAAGTTCGGACGCCTGTGCTTTCTCGACATACGAAGTCCTGACTACGGAAAAGTCTAATTCGTCAACCCCCAGCAAGATTGATTGAAAGATTCGCCAAAAGCCCAGGGGATTGTAAAATCTTGCAGGACCAGAACGGCAACAGTGATATTGCCCGTATAAGTTATTGATTGATTGGTTGGCATACGCTACTGATTGACTAGTTGCTATCCACACACAGTCCCGGCTATCCGTCGAGGACCGAAAAGTCGGCCTATGACTAGTCTAATTTTGCTTGAAATCATAACCAGCACAAACAGTTCATGGAGTTCTTGGGTAGCTGAGCTGGAATTCTATTTTTGCAGAATTAAAAACTCACCCTGCGTAGATTATGTATTTCCGTATACATTCTAGCGGTGCGTACAGTTCTGCTACAGCAGTACCCCAAAGATCGGTAGAATAGTCTATATAACCTGTTGCGATCCATTCTCCTACTGCCGGCATTCGGCCTTGCGCATTAGGTCCGAGAATTGCTCGGCAAAGGCTATAACACCGTTCTTGTACCGATTATCCTGGGAGGCGACGAAAATGGAGTGGATCTCTAGGGTGACTTGACCATCGGCAACTCTAATTTTTTAGCGAGGATATTAACAGCTACACCTTTTCAGACAATTGATTTACACCACGCAACGAATTCGATACAAGTGAAGTAATACAGTATTATTCATCGTGTCGAACAATAAGGTTCTGTCGCTAAGGCTCGACTAAAGAAGTGACAGCGGGAGCTTACAGTAAGATTACCTTACGTGACAGTAGCGTAAGGTCGTGCGAGCAGAGTACTCGCAAGCTTCTCTCTCATACTCTTCTTAGTTCTTTAATCATCAATGAGATAATAATCCCTTTGCGCCTATTTGCTATGCTTCATCTTGTACTTAAAAATATCATTTTCCAACACAATAGAGATTGACGTCTAGTTATAGTTAACAGTAGAATCATAATTGCTAATCAAATAATTAAAGAACGACGAGAATCTTTGGTATAAGAAATTCGATTTGATGCCTCACTCTTGATTGACCTTGAAATTCTTCGATTTTGGCTGTGTTCGGAGTGCGTTGTTGTAGTGGGTTAACCGGCCGCCGCACGGATCCAATCCCGGGTTCGTCGCTATCCTGCTGCCGTTGCATTAAACCAATGTTGCTCTTCCTCCTACCT
This sequence comes from Rhexocercosporidium sp. MPI-PUGE-AT-0058, assembly GCA_020746875.1. Taxonomy (NCBI): domain Eukaryota; kingdom Fungi; phylum Ascomycota; class Leotiomycetes; order Helotiales; genus Rhexocercosporidium; species Rhexocercosporidium sp. MPI-PUGE-AT-0058. The sequence goes on along the minus strand of JAGTJL010000005.1, from coordinate 2,480,978 downwards.
AGAGAGAGGTCGGGGTAGATGAAATCATAGTGCAAATCGTCGTCGGCGTAAGGAAGCTCACCGAGGTCTTCTCGTTACAGGTCAACCCAGAATCCGGGTATTTATACAGGGCATGTCGTCTTCCCGCGGCGCAACGAAGTTCATGTAGCATGAAAGAATGCCACAGCCGCTACAAGGCTGTTGACGAATTCCAGTGTAAGGAAGTACCAGAAAGGGCAAACCCTCAGATAAGACCCTTCTATGATTTAAGAGAGAATACATCAGAGGCTGGGTCAGTATCTTGACCTCTGAAATCGTCTACAACGTCCTGGTTGTGCCTCGGCAGAATGGTGAGATTCGGGAACCGTACCCGGTAGCTGGGCATATTCGTATCCCCTGTGCTGGTGGATACCGCGGATCAGCTGGAGACAACGTCCTTTTATCTTCATCTCCTGCACGTGCCGGAACTATTACGTCTCATGGCTTATGTATGAGGATTCCGAAGCTGGTTTTGACTACAGCGATATCTACGAGCTCACTGTATACGCGTTGAACACCTCTGCCATCCTTGGAGCTTCGCGTACGTTCAGGGTTATTGCAAGAAGAGAAAAGATGACAGTATTTCCGGAGGACTGCTTCTCTTAAGCACTATCCTTGAATTTCCATATCGTCATTATGATGAAGGGGAGGGAGTCTGACCTTGGAGGTTCGCTAGATGCTGAGAACCACCACGGGTCGTCTCTTCTCTAGAGTCTTCTGCTTCCACCTTTACCAGTGCTAGACTGGTAACGAATGTAGAGGCACAACCATCAGACTTCTACAGTGTTCGGGCCGATGATGAATGCCCCTGGAGGCTTGGAGTGAGGAAGTTGTCTTGACATGTCGTTGGATTGGCAAATCGGATTTGACGAGGGAGGGAGATGATCGTCTAGTGGGCAGCTGGGGCTCTGGGAGTTTGGTTCCTAGCACTCGCTGATCGTTGGTGTTGTGTTTGATGGAGCCTGGGGTTACAGTACTCGGAGAGAATTAAAATAGTTTGCTCAAGCTAAGGAGAATTTTAGATATGGTGCCGTTATGCTTGAGAGGTCTGTGTGGTTGAAGAGTGGGAGGGAGGGAACCAGGTTTTCCCTTCATTTTGTTTGCATTCGTTATGATTTCCTTTACGCTGATCAATATAAGTTAATTCTCTTCTCATGGAGCTATAGCTGAAGTTGGGTGTCCTCAGTGTTTCATCAACTCAAGACGCATTTTCCTGCCAATATCGTAATCAACAATGGTGTCTTTTCAGAGACGAGGAATTCGACATTCATTAAGTTACTATGTACTCACGGTACCCCTCATCCATAACCTAAAAAATACACTTCCTTTTCAGTCCCTTTCTCGTTCGCTCGCTCGCTCAAACCCTCGGAGCACCTAATAAATCAAGGTACATAACTCACCGATACCACCCACATTTCCCCATCATGTCATCATCAACTCTCCCTCCCTTCTACATCCCCATCTCGGCGTAATTCCCCATGCCCCAAGCCGCAAGACCCTCCAGATCTCCATCCAGCCCCAACCCTTCCCTCCCGCATGCCGCTACAGCAGGAACCCCTGCTACCCCGCTTCCCACCTCCCCATCTCCAATCGATGGATCGGCTGTTGGCCAATGAGAGTATCAGACGGTGGAGAGCTGGGGATGAAGAATCGGGCCGGAGATGGACGAGTTGCCTGCTTTTAGTCTGAATTTATGTCTTACGGCTCGGTCTCGTCTTTTCTTGACGGGACACCCAACACGTGCGGCTTGAGTAGGTAAGGTAGGTCCTACTTGCTTGATTTAGGGGTACCTTCCTACCTGGTCTTGGGTCGTACGAGGCTAGTCCTAGCTGCATTTAGCCTGGGATACGATGCTTTGACGAGAAGAAGATATAAATCTCCCTCCTCGACCACAAAGATGCATCTTCTCCATCTCCCCACCGCCTTGCTCTCCTTGACTTGCAACCTCACTGCCACTCCTCTGTTCGCAAACTCCCAAGCCCTCACAATGCGTCTCACATCTATTCCCCTCCTATCCACCCTCCTGTCCCTTGCAGCCGCCTCGCCCGTCCTCGAATCACGGGATCTCAATTCCTTTATTGCGAGTGAGAGGGCTATTTCCCTGCAGGGTGTGAAGGATAATATTGGGCCGGATGGGAAGAAAGTGCCTGGTGCGGGGGCGGGGTTCGTTGTTGCAAGTCCGAGTCGGGTCGATCCGCCTTGTGAGTTTGATGTTTCTTTGTTATTTGCTTAATGTTTCGATTTTTGTTCCTGTTCGCTTCGAGAGGGTAAGATAGTAAAGGAGCTATGTTGCCTTAGGGGATAGAGGGTGTGTGAAGTGGGGATGGATTTCGGTTTCTTAGCGAGATAGGCTTCTTTGCAGCTGTTGCAAGGAATTTTGGGTGTTGATTCTAAGCTGGGGTTTTGACGTGGAAGAATGAATTATGGACTTCTTTTCTTAAATTTCTCGAGGGCTTCCATTTGCGTTGCAAAATACCTACTGACACTCCCCCAGACTTCTACACATGGACTCGAGACTCAGCCCTCACCATGAAAATGATCGTCGATGAGTTTCTCTTCGGAAAGACAGAGCTCCAACCCTACATCGAAGATTATATCCACGCTCAAGCAGTCCTTCAAACCGTCGCAAATCCATCTGGAACCTTCCTCCCAGCAGGTCTAGGTCTCGGTGAGCCCAAGTACCAAGTCGACGGATCAAGGTTCAACGGTGCATGGGGACGACCTCAACGTGACGGGCCAGCACTCCGAGCAGTCGTAGGTCTATATTTGTACTATCATTCCTGCCGATGCTAATAAAACTAGACACTCATCACCTACAGCAACTACCTGATCAAAAACGGACAATCCCAAAAAGCCAGAGAGATAATCTGGCCCATCATCTCTAACGACCTCTCCTACGTCGGTCAATACTGGAACAGCACTGGATTCGACCTCTGGGAAGAAGTGCAAGGCTCCAGTTTCTTCACCGTACAGAATATGCACCGTGCTCTGAGTGAGGGCGCACAACTCGCTAAGAGCTTGAGAGTCACTTGTACCGGATGTGATCAAGCTCCTGAGGTGCTGTGCTTCTTACAGAGTTTCTGGAATGGGGAGTATATCGTTTCGAATATCAATGTGAATAACGGACGGACTGGGTTGGACGGGAATTCGATCTTGGGCCCTATTTCTGTGTTTGATATTGATGCTTATGTATGTCCACCTTGCCTTATAGAGCCCTTTCCTTTTCGAAACTAACACTCCCAGTGTGACTCTCCAACTTTCCAACCCTGCAACAGCAGATCCCTCTCCAACTTCAAAGCTCTAATCGACTCCTTCCGCGCCGCCTATAGCATCAACGCCGGAATCCCCAAGAACAAAGGCGTAGCCGTCGGTCGATACACCGAAGACATCTACCAAGGCGGTAACCCCTGGTACCTAATCACGACGGCAGCAGCCGAGTTCCTCTATGACGCTGTCGCGCAATGGAAAGCCCGCCACGTTCTCTATGTCGATTCCACCTCCCTCTCCTTCTTCCAAGACCTCTACCCCTCCGTCACAATCAGACAGTACAGCAGCGGGAACGCCAACTCGCCATTCGCGCAGATCATGGATGCCGTTACCGCATACGCCGATTCCTTCGTTGCTGTTGCGCAGAAATATACACCTGCGGATGGATCGCTTGCCGAGCAGTTTGGTCGCGATACGGGCGCGCCGCTTTCGGCTGCTGATTTGACCTGGTCGTATGCGGCGTTCGTGTCTATGGCCGAGCGTAGAGCGGGCCAATATCCACCGTCGTGGAATACACGCCGTGTGAGTCCCTCACCAGCAACTTGCGCCGGTACATCGACTCAAGGCGTTTACATCCCAGCCACAGCAGCAGGCGCCCCGAACGTCACGACAAGCTGCCAGATCAACGTCGTCTTCAACGTCAACGCCTCGACGTATTTCGGTGAGAATATCTACGTTGTTGGATCCTCCCCTGATCTCGGAAGTTGGAATCTGGGGAATGCGATTCCACTCGGTGCGGGCGGGTATAGTGATCAGAGACCTTTGTGGAGTGTTGATACGTATTTGAGTGCCGGGGAGACGGTGCAGTATGCGTACGTGAGGGAGCAGAATTGTGGGCAAGCTCCGGTCTATGAGAGTGTCAATCGCACGCTTGTGCTTCCGGAGTGTGGCAGCGCGAAGATTACGAAGGAGGATGCCTGGGTGGGCCCGGTAGGGACGAGCGGGAATTGTTAGGGCTTGGTAGGATGAGGGGGTGGTTGTGAAGGTGGCAAGAGGTGAGTTGGTAGAGAGTGCGTTCAGCGGTATTTGCATGGCTTATGATCAAAGAGAAATGAGATGATGAAAATGACTGAGACCAGAAAAATGATAGCTAGTAAAGCACACCTAATTGTCTAATTAAATGAAAACATAGCACTCACAAACTTGTATTATATTGCGATGTGAAAGAAATGAAGATAATAAAAGCAAGGAAGCAATCCCACAATGCCTAGAACCAACAAGGCGAAGCTACGTAGGAAATAAAAGACATTCCACCCACATACCTACCCACTCATTTACTCCTAACCTGTGAACTAGGCTTGCTTTTACTTGTTTGTTTACTTACTTATAAACCTCGGATCCCTCAGCGAGGCGAGGCGAGAAAGATGCGGGATATATAGTACAACGCAGTCTATCTCAGTCCAGCATAACTGGGCTCAGCGACGAGAAGAGAAGAGAAGAGAGGGAAACAAAAGATGAGAAGAGGAGAGGAGGGAAGGAAATTGTAGGCCAAGGTTATTGATTTTGAGGTTCATTCTGGATACGGCATTTGGATTGGCTATGGTATCTTATCTACCACTTCCCTCACCCACCTATCCATCCATGCATGCATGCTCACTCATTCTCTCTCTCTCTCTCTCTCTCTCTCTCACAGATTAATCTTCGCCTCCTAGGTCATTACCATTCCCATCTCTCGCTCATCATTCATTCTTTATCCTAGGAGTCGAGAGAGCAGACAAACAGACAGTACAGACCAACATAATAGAGCACAGAACATCGAAATCACCGCTGCAGTGCTTTCCCTCCCTTCCCTGCTCCCAAAGCCACATTTTCCTCTCCTCTCCTCTCCTCTCCTCGCGAGGTATCATAAAAAGCAAAAAGCAAATGCAGACCATCAAACTCCAGCCCAAAACTCCATGCGCAAGGTACCATGATGTCGCTAGAAAGTGTGCTTATCAGCTATGAAGTGAAAGCGCAAAAAAGTGTGGGGTATCCTCCGTAAAGACAACGCATATGCAAGAAAAAGGAAAGAAAAGCATGCTGGGCAAGCGCAAATTATCAAGGAATATGCAAATGACCGTGCGCTGCTACAGAGCATGCATGAGAAATCCCCAGTGAAGAGGGTATGCTAGAAATTGTATGCTTGCTCGCTCGCTACTTCGTGGTTAGTTGACGGCTGTGATGAGATTCGAAATGAAGAGCAGTTCAAGAATCAAATGAAATGATTTTCGTAGTGTTGTGGTGTCGTGGTCTCGTAAAATGATGGATCTTGCTCATGTTGAATGGTGAAGATGCGGTCTGGCGGAAATGACAACACCTAGCCACTAACCCCTGACTTACCAGCCCTAAACATCAGCTGCTCCAATGTCACTCTCGTACTCCTCCTCGATCTCCTCAGGGACATGAACCGGCTGCGCAATCCTCCCCTCCAATCGCTCTCTCATCTGCCTAACATGTCTCATAGCGTCATCGAATCTACCCAAATGATCCATCGGGATCTCGCCAAGTAAAGGATTAACCGGTGGGTGCACCGGTTCCCAGATATTTGCTCCCAAAGCTGCTCCTGCTCGGTCAACTGCTCTGTTGGCTTCTCTACCTGCGTGGTATTCTTGAGCGTATTGTCGGACGTAATCGTGCATGTCATGTCTAGGGAAAGGGGGTGGGATGACAGGGATTCCTCCTGCTTGAGCCATTGCTTGACCCTGAACAACTGCTTGAATCTGAGCCTCAGCCCGAGCTTGAGCCTCAGCAGCTGCTTGGGCTTGAGCTTGAACCATTTGTTCTTGAGCCACTATTTGAGCATGCATTTGATTTATCGCTTGTGCATTCGCGAGAATTTCTCCGACATTTGGCCTTACCACAGGGGGTGCAACAGGAGGCATGTTATTGATATCAATGTGCACTTGCTGGTGGATGGGCGCTATGTGGGGGTCAGGCATATTGAAGTGGTCAAGAGGGCGAAGTGGTGGTCTGTTGTAATCAACGACGTGGCCTGGTTGCTGGTTTAGATACGGATTATGGCCGAGAATCTGATTCGGATTATGATTAAGAGGCGCATTGGCTATGGCGATTTGCTCGAGTTGTTGATGCATGCGAAGTTGTTCTGGTCCGTGGTAATCATATATACCAACCCAGGGGTTTGGTCTAGGATAATGATTTGGTCCAGGGGGAGGTAGAGGCACAGCATTCGCAAATGCTTCGGCACGGTCCAGACCTCGTTGTACATTCGCAAGTTCTTGCTCCGCGAGGCGTTGGTCATTTCGTTGCCTATTAAGCTCTCTCAGTAATCTTTCTATCTCGTGAACTGGCTGTGGTCGGGCTGGTACATCAAGCTCTCTTAAGAATTCTTGCAATCCGCCGCCTGGCTGTGGTGGAGCCGGAGCATCAGCCTTAGAAGGCGTTGATGACGGTGTTGGGGACCTATTCTCTTCGAGCATATCTCTATCCAGATTGCGTTCGATATGGTTTCCAGGAGGTCTCCCCTGTTCCTGCAGACCTCTCTGTTGCCGAACAGCATCATTGGGATCTTGAAGTCTCTGACGGGTAATGTCTTGGCGAGGGGCACCATCATGAGCATTGTTCTCAGGAGCTGGGACGTCTTGTGCTACACCCTCCATAACGTCTGCACCAAAAGCAGCTCCAGCCACTTGCCGTCGTCGTCTTTCTTCAAATACAAGCCGTGCTTGAAAGTCTACGTCCGCATTATGAGCGTTTCTACCCTCTCTTGCAGCTAGAGACTCTCTTAACCGATTTATGCGTCTCTGCAGTGCATCTGCTGCTCCTGGCTCACGAAGATCCTCGGCATTTTGAGGTCGAGCTGGTCTATGAAAGACAATTCGCATTCTTTGTTGGGCATTTCCATGAGCATTGGCTGGCTCAGGAACTGGTACAGCATTGGGCCTAAAGACAGGCTGTGCTACTGGATCTGGTGGTTGATGAGCCCGGCGATTTCCAAGGAAATGAAAATTGGCTCTTGCTCGTCCCACGCGGCCTCGGTTCTGATCAGCGATTGCATCCCCTTTCGGTACTGGAGCAACAACAGGGATCCGAGGCTGGGCTGGTGCTGGCTGACCGTTTCCCTGTCTTTGCTGGACTTCGGCTCGCCACTGTTCATAGAAATTCTCCAATGGATTGACAATGTCGAGAACAGCTGGGCCATCGATTCTTGGAGCAGCAATTGCCTGCGGTGCAGGGCGTTGCAAATCGTTGTCAAGCTGGTTATAATCAGGGCGGAGAGCACGAGGGTGATGGTGACGAGGACGTTGAGGTCTTATTCGAGGGTCTTGGATAATCACTCCAGGACCATCAATTCCCCTGGCATGTAGTGGTGCTCGTTGCCAGTTTCCGACATTGCCTTGATAATCTGGCATCTCATTCTGGTCAGCGAAGTCTACTGCCCAGTCTACAGATTAGCATTGGAACAGATAAAAAAACTTTATGAGAAAGCATCGGAAAAGTGCAATATCAGGGTAAGATTGTAAAAAATCGGCCCTTGAGCGGCTACTAGCACCTACCACCATATATAGGGGGGTCCATGGGATCGACGTAGTCAGGCAGGTCGTGTCCCAAGTGTGGGAAATCAGGAAGATCGTGTGCTCTGCGTCTCATTGCTGGAGGATGGGGCATCATGGGTTGGATTTCCATGAAATTCACGGCGACTCGGAGGCCTTCGCTTCATTAGCAGTGAAGTGACTGACTTCTCAAATGCAGCTAGAGCAGAGCAATGTGATAGAAAAAGAAAGAAACTGCGCAAGAGGGTAGATCACTTGATGGTATCCAATTGTTCATCTACTCCTATACAATACAGTCATGAAAGACGAGTATTGAAAAATATCTACTGACCAGGACGTCCAACAGCGACCCGCATAGCTTCGAGGCGCATGCGAGGGTCCATGGTTTTTCGCTTCTCGTCATCCTTTTTGACGTTTTCGGACATCTTGACCTTGAGATCTTCCTCACTATATTCCGGGTGATTGGCGAGCACCTTTTCGAGCGCCTCCTTTTCGGCCCTCTTGACTTCTTCGTCATGCCTCTGCTCAACACTTTCGAATAATGGACAGTTGCCCACTTTCCCGCCTCGACTAGGGTCGTTGAAGTGGTTGTAATCGCAAGATTTCGAGCAAACATAGCACTGTATGTTACGACAGCCGTTGCGAGTGCAGGTCATCTTGTTGCATCCTTCCTCCTTGACGAAAGGGGTCCCACATTTATTGCATTTCCGGATCATGGCAGCAGACATTGCCTCTTCGATTTGACGTCGGATTGAGAGTCCGTTCTCCTTGGCATTTTCTTCGCAGCTTTTGGGTATGTGAGACTCAAGCTTGCAGAGACGACAACTGATCCTCTCACAATCTGGAGCTTGACAACGAAATTCGCGATCGATCTCGACTAGTGGATACTCGGCTGCAAATGGGCAAAATGGGCAACTCTCAAGGTTCTCAATACCTGCTAAACGTAGATTGGCTTCCTGCTCGTTCCGCTCGAGCGCAACTCGAGTATTTTCGTCGAGGAATTGGGCTCTGTCAAGGTCAGTAGAGAGGTATCCTGTAGGGGTGGATTGCCCTACCTTTGTTCAAGGGAAAATCCAGCAGAGCATTTTTCAGTTGACATGCAATGTAGCTCGTATTTTGACTTCCCAATCTCGACTTCGGCAGTACGCTTGGCACAGCCTCTGCAGAACCAATGTAATTTCTCGCCATCGCAATGAACCATCCTATTCAAAGGATAGTCACAGCAACAGCACTCGCATTCTGACATGGTCCCTTCAGCTTCTGCCTTCGCGAGGTTTTCTTCTTCTTTGATTTCAGCAGCACGCTCAGCAGCTCTTCGTGCATTGGCCTTTGATCTGATCCTCCTGGCGGCCTGCAGTTCTTCAAATACTTCGACTTTCTGATGGTCGTTGTAGCCATCGACGGCAGGAGAAGCTAGGTAATCAGCAACCTTCTTCTCTGTGTAGTCGTCGCTCTTTCTCGCGCTCTTGAGTCTCTGGTAGGGTGGCTTGCTGCGCGACCATGTCCTCTCGGCTTCGTCGAGGACCTCGTACGCTGAAAATAGGCGATATCCTGTCTGGCTCAGGGTTGCATTGATATAGTTCATAGATGTAAAGGGGAATTCGAAAGACAATATCTTGGCACTGTATGAAATTAGTAGGTATAGAAAGGTACAGAGGGTCCGAATGCGTCTAAAGCGTCTGGCATTCTGTCTTGCACACTGAGACAGAAAGACCGTTTTGTTTCTACTCATCAACTTACATGAAGCTTCGAATCCCACCAACAGTTGTTGGCATTATTCGATCAGTAGCACCATACTTGCGAGCGGCTTCCACGTCCTCGTCAACTTCTCTTTTTCTCTTCAGCTTTTTGAGCTTTTCCTTTGCATTTGGGTACGGCGACCCCTTGTCCATCTTATCTAAGATATGTGCGATCAGATGTTCGGATGATTGGGAGACGGTGTCGTAGAGGTCCGAGACATAATCTCGGCATATCCCAGGAAACACAGTGAGGATTGTATCGACGCAATCGATCTTAGTCTCCATAATCTCTTCGGGCATATCTTCTTGAATAGGGGGTACGGCAGGAGGGTCTGGTGTGGCAGGTTTTGGGTGACGTGTAGGGGCGGGGTGGATAGCGAATTCTTGATTAAAGTCGAAAGCTCCGGCAATGATTTCATCATCGAAGTTTTCGTCAAGATCGTAGTCACCCCAAATATCTTGAGGCCGAGCGAAGGCATACTCCGGGACGATGGGAGGATTGCGAGGTTGTTCTGCAAGACCTAATGCTGGCACTCGATCTTTCATCCGCCCCACAGGTTCTTGTCCATTGTGATGTCCCATGTCAAGTCTTTCCCTCTTCATCTGAGGCTTGGGTGCATCCTCATAGAACTCATCCTCGTCGTCCTCGTCGTCTGAGGTGAGATCGATCACCGGTTGTGGCTGGCGCACTGGACCACCATTGTTCCCCGCGGCCTGCTGTTGAAAGAGGTTCATTATCTGGCGTGGAGTCGCGCCTAGAGAGGGTTGTTTGCTGGGTGATTTTGCTAAGGGTTGCTTTGGTAAGGGTTGCTTCGGTTGACGGATTCTCTCCAAGCCGCCGCGTACAGCTTGTCGAAAGGAAGGTCTGCGAGATGGCTTCGGGGCATCAAGATGCTTTTCTGCTGGAGCTTCGGGGTCGAGATTCTTTCGGACTTTGGATGCCGCCTTCTGTGACTGCTTGGAGATGTCGCGTACATTCACGGACCTGAAAGCTAACGACAGTGTTTGGCGACGCGAACGACTGGGACTTTCCATTGTGTCAGTTGGATTCACTACAGGTCGATTGAACACGTGCTCGACGTATATGGGACAAGAAGGAACGAGAATTAGAAAGAAGAAGGGGGTGGTGGTGGTGTTGTTAGACTAGCAAGGCTAGCTAAGTTCAAAGGGAGGTTGCGATGTTGAGTTGAGAGGGGGAAGACAACTCGAGACGGGGATGGGATGACGATATACTCACCTTCATTTTCTATGCGCCATGCATGACGATGTTCGCCTTTGCTGGGCTGGGCTGGGTGAGTAGCTTGAGAATATCTTGTGGGTGTAGCTTGACCAGACAAGGCTGTAGGTCCCAAAGGTGAAGCTCAAGAATATCGTTGGAGCCCAGGTGGACCGTGCTGGGTCCCAGGCTATCTTATCGCATGATCACGGGACTGACTGCCGGACCCACCATTTTCCGATCCGGGCTTAGGATGCAATTCTAGAAGGCCATACTAAGTAGAACGATTGTGACGATTGATATGGGCACGGTATGGGTAATTCCATCTTCAAGAAATTCTAGAAGGATGAAAGAAATCCATCCAGCTGTTGATCCAGGACTACTTTTCTTAGTCCATCTTCCAGCATCCCACCATCCAATGATAACCCCCGGGAATCCCTGACACTCATCATCCATGTGTGCAAGCATCTCCAATCCACCCCTCGCGAGACCCTTACCATCATTACGTATGGGTGTCCATCCACGCTAGACCAATCGTAGAATCTTTCTGCCACCCCGCCATTGCTGCTCTCGGGCGGTGAGCGGTGAGAGATGATAGCAGTTAGGTAAGCATCGGCTCTCCACGGCCCAAGCGACCTTCCCTTTCCGCTGCTCTCCACTCGCTACTGACACTCCTCCTCCCTGCCTCCCTCCTCTCGAGACGATAGCAGCCAGAAGCTGGAGCCCACATTCTTAATCCTTCCCATCCAACATCCTCACTTCGCATTCTCCTGCCGTTAGGGGTCAACTAAGTGTCAAGTGTGCACGCCCTTTACGAGACGAAAACTCTGAGCGGGAAGACATCCCCCATCACACGATTCATTCAAGGAAGTATATCTTCTCCTCTCCTCTCTTCCGTCTGCTGACCCTTTGTTCTTGTCGGAACCATTCCATTGTCTCTCTTGTCAAGTTACCAGTCACTTAGTCGCTCGGGCATTCACTGAAGGCGGCGGCGCGTTTGGATTGATTTTTGAATATCTCTTTGTTCCGCTTATCTTCCTCTCTACTTTTCTAGACTCGATTAGATTCGAAAACATCCGAAGCCTGCAGAGCAATCAGCAAATCAAGAGCAATCTTGCAACCCCAAATAGAAAACAACAAACAAACAAACAAGAAAGATGGGAGAATACACACCAACAAACGGTTCCGTCGACCTGCCCGACTCCAAGTCCTCTTCTCTTTATCTTACGAACCCTACACCCGAAGAAAAGCTGGAAACATGGAACCTCAACTCGGTCAATTGGGGAGCAGCTCTTCCTCTTCCAGACTACATTGAGCGTGAACGCTACCTCACTACCGTACCAATGGCAGAAAATGGAGGGGTCACCCACTGGATACTAGTAGACAGAAATCTCCCTCCCAACGAAAGACCTATTCTTGCCTCCTGCGAGTCTTTACGAAAGCCGGTTCTCGTTTCCAGGGAAGGGGTCATAACGGAAGGAATTACACATGGAGTTGGAAGTGTGTTCAGTCAGCCCAAGTTCAGAGGGATGGGATATGCAAGCCGCATGCTGAAGGAATTGGCCCCGGTTCTAAAGACATGGCAGGTTGATCCAAACACCCCAGGACACGAGAGCTGCCCATTCAGTATACTGTATTCAGATATCGGAACGAAGTACTACGCTAAATTCGGATGGGCCACCTTTCCCAGTACCCATTTCGCCTTTCCACCTGCTGAGTCCGCATCAACCACGGAAGTTCGACCCCTCACGTATCCCGATATCCCAGCTCTTTGCGCGAAGGACGAGGAGTACCTACGGAAAGAACTGGTGACAGCTGCTAAAGATGGCAAGACACATGTTGCTCTAATCCCAAATCACGACTGCATGCAGTGGCACCACAAGCGCGAGGATTTCGTGACCAGCAAGATATTTGGCAAGTCACCAACGATCAAGGGTGCCATAACCGGCGAGCCTGGATCCCGAATATGGGCTATCTGGACCCGAGCTTTTTACGGCCCTCTTGTCCCAAAGTCGGGAAATACTCTTCACATCCTACGACTGGTGATGGAGGACGAAACCGATTCCAAAAAAAACGCAAAGAAATTGAAGGAGATCCTCCAATTCGCCCAGGCCGAAGCAAAGGAATGGCAACTCAATGACGTGGATGTATGGAACCCAAGCGAGACTTTGAAAGCGCTTGTAGAGCGGACTGGATTGGAATCTAAGTACGTGGTAAGGGATGCAGAGAGTATTGCGAGTTTGCTGTGGTATGGTGAAGGATCTACTGAGGATATCAATTGGGTTGCGAATGAAAAGTTTGGATGGTGTTGAAGGAGCTCAAATTAGCTGACAGCGATCCAAGTATGGAGATATTTGAATTGCTCTTTTTGCCTGCAGACAATGATGTTCCCCTTTCCGTTTCTGATGTTGGTACTTCTCTCAATTACCTTCTCGCTCCGTACCCGTTTATTGTACTCAGTGCTGGACAAGTCAACACTTCGGTAACCCTTTGACTCTCCAGTCTTCAACCTCCCCATCCATCTCACACCAGCAAAGCCTCGCAGTATTCCCACCTCTCCCTTGTTCAACATGCCATCCTCCATCGACCCAACCCCACAAACAATCTCCTATCCCAATAATCACATGACAAACAAACACAACCAACCCCACCCACACCCAATCAGGAAGGTGGACTCGCAATTTCCCTCATGCTGCTCATCCTACAGTACTCGTACACATCCACGTGCACCAAAGCATTGGACGACACCCGAGCCTCCATGCAGGTACAAGTACACAAAATCAACAATCCCCACTTACAGGTCTATAGTCCTTGGTATATTGCCGATATCCCCTACGGTAGGTGATACTCGCGTGGTGCAAGGTTTTGGTATAAAACCCAGATCTCCTCCACTCCTAGGGGGTGGTTCGTCTGATGTAGCTCGCTCAGCTGCAGTTCCCAGTTCCCAGTTCCTAGGTCCCTGCTGAATCTCACCTCCTTCCTCCTTTCCCCTTCCTCCCCTCCCCTGCTACCATCACCTAGACCATCTCCACGTCAAGTCAAGTTACGATGCACATCCCTATTCTATCTCTCGGTCTACTAGGCGGCCTCACATTCGCAGCTCCAGCTCCAGCTCCAGCTCCAGCTCCAGCACCAGTACCAGTACCAGTACCCACAGCAGCAGCTCTCCTCCCTAGAGTCAGAGGTACGGAGTGGATTAACTACACTACGTTGACGGGCTTCTTTCTTCAGGATGAGAGTTCGACTGTACCGGGGGGGTTTGATTATGTATGTTTCATTTCCTGCTCGGCTTTCTTCGCGCGAGTTTTATTTAAATAAAAAAATTTGAATTTTTGAGATTGTTGATTCTTGGGGTCTTCTCTCGTTTTGCCTTCTTCGCTACGGGTACCGGAGGTACGATGTTGCGGTTTATTAAGATTTGTCGTTTGCTTTAGATTGTAATGTCATATTTTATGGAGAGCGGGTGTTAGCCTTATGAGACGAAGTAGAGAAGAGTTGCGTGAAGCAATTCTTGATTGATTTCTACAAGATGTTTCATGATGAGGGGCTCGAATTTAACATTTGAGATTCAATTTAAATCGAATGAGATAGTTGACATACAAGCTAACACAACTCCCTTTAGTCAACAACCAACTTCGGCCTCATTAACCGCCCCTACCCCACCGACGACGAGAATCACCCGGGTGGACGCAGTGGCAGAAGTTCGAGCACTACGTGTGGCGCCTCAACCGTGGAAGCGGGAGGAATGTTCAGTACAAGGTGCTGTATCTGGGACGCCATGGTGAAGGGTACCATAATGTGGCTGAGAGCTATTATGGAACGCCGTTGTGGAACGTGAGTTTATCCACCTTGAGGATTGAGAAAGTGGAAACGGGTTCGAGATAGAGAATGGGGATGGATATGGAGAGTGGTAACTGACAGTGAAAAAAGTGCTATTGGTCTCTTCAAGATGGAAACGGAACTTCTGTCTGGGCCGACGCGAAGATTACATCAAATGGTGTTGCGCAGGCTTTGAAGGCTAATGCTTGTAGGTCCCTCTTTTCTCTTCCCTCTTCCCTCTTCAAGAATCCTGATCGGAAACCTCACGGGGAAAATAATACAAGACCACTCACTAACCCGCACTCAAACAGTCTGGGCAAATGCAATCAAGACTACCAAGACACCCCTCCCAGAATCATACTACAGCTCCCCTCTCACGCGCTGCCTACAGACCTCCAACTTGACATTCTCGGGCCTTGATCTACCAAGCGGGAAGCCTTTCATTCCAACTGTTAAGGAGTTCTTCCGTGAGGGGATTAGTGGGCATAGTAAGCACCTCTAATCCCTTTCCCTCCTCCTCTCTCGAAAATAGACAATCACATCCCCCAAATACCATCCAACCAATGCCTCAACTCCAACCCCAACCATTTACTCAAGCCTCAAACCTCAAACCTCGTTCCAACTCCCTGCCTCGCAAAAGCTAACACCCCTCAGCCTGCGACCGCCGCGGCACAAAATCCTACATCCAGTCCAGCTTCCCAACCTACAACATCGAAGCCGGTTTCACCGAGACCGACGAGCTCTGGAAACCTCTTCTTGCAGAGGAACGCGAAAACCAGGATATCAGAAGCAAGCAGGTGTTGGATGATGTGTTTGGCAGTGATGATAGCACTTATATTAGCGTGACGAGCCATTCGGGGGAGATCACGAGTTTGTTGAGAGGTATGTTGTGTTCCTTTTCTCAATCGCTATTCTCCCTCCCTTTTATTTCTCCCTATTTCTAACTCTCTATTTCTAACTCCCTATCACCACCATTCTGGAGTTCAACCCTCCATCCGCGTTGTTCAATGGGAAGGGTTTGGTTTGATGGGAGGTTTCGTGTCATTTACTGGAATATATACTAATACTCAATACATAGTCCTCAAGCACCGTGTCTTCTCTCTCAGTACAGGCCAAGTTATTCCCGTTCTCGTCAAAGCGGAGACGATTGTCGCGGGTGCACCTGCTACGACTACGCTGCCTTGGTCCGCTATCTCGACGTGTGCGAGTCCAGTGCCTGGTGCGACAAGCCCTTGATTTGTTGGTTGGTTTGGTTGTAGGTTGATATGAATGAGAATGAGTTGGGGTGGAGAGTAGAAGAGAGAGGCATAAGATACTGATAATGTCTGTTCGTTAATGGAAATAAAACTGCTTCGAGGATTAAGTGATTGTCATGTCAAACACTTTTTCTCTGAAGTCTAGGCAAATGAACCCGATCCAGTGATGCAGCAAAGCATTCTATCCGTCAAGGAGTCTTTGATCGCCAGGAATTCCGGAGCTTCGTTCCAATATTGGAAGCTTCCAAGGATATCTTCCAAGGATTTCTTCCCATCCTATGGCCATATAAAACTGATCATGAGAAGCATCTTTATGCATCAAGGACATAACTAAATTATGGAATCAAAACGAAAAATCTGGTACCATACGGTGCTAAGCGAGTCCCCACCGTCCTATATCTCGAACTCGAAGAAGTCTGACCTGAACCAATCAACACTGCGATGGAAGATGGAAGATCCGTTTGATCCTACGTAATACAAGCACTTTAATTCTCAGGGCAATAAAAAAGCGGCAATTTCACCAGAGAACAAAATTCATCGCGAGTGAGACGGGCGTAATCACGTGAAATGGCTTGTTTACTTCCCAAACCTCACCTACATCCTGTCAGTGTGGAATTTCTTGATACTACGCCATCTCCCCTGCCTCTCTACCTCTGTATCCTCTCGAACAACTCACCCTATACCAATCCCAAGTCAACTTACATAATCCCCACCTATCTTTACTCCTTAGACCACAAGAATTCTAAACAAGTCCTGGATACATATATTAAAATACTACAAACGATGACACATGCGACCAAAGACTGATGAGAACAGGGCATCCCGTCCGCTCTGCCGTACTTAAGCCTCAGATCGGCAGATTAGTAGTTGGGTGGGTGACCACCAGCGAATACCTGCTGTTGCATGTTTTTTTCTCTTTTGGATTTTAGCTTTTACTGTTCGATTATGTGTTTTTGCTAAGAGCTCTTTCTCCGCCTGCATGCTGACAAGCTTCGATTAGAACGGTTAGTAGAAGACGGGGATACTTTTGATGGATTTGTGCGAGTATAATCAAATGAAATAGGAAATATATAATTAGTCACCAACTATCTACTACCACAAGCGGTCTCAATCACCCTTTCGTTCCTGCTCTCCATTCCTTTGTGAGTTTATGATAATGATTATTCTAAGCCTTGCGATTGTGTTTTCTTTGAGCCATCCACTAAGTTACTTTCTCACAACCGAAGTCCTCTGCTTTGAACGAGCTTCAGGTATATACGCGAATTGTCACCCTCGATTCAGATGCAAGAGATAGGAATTATAGTAGAAGGACCTAATACCTAGACTAAGCGCCTAGCGAGTATCCATAATGAAATTTCAGAGAAACCGCCTGCGCATCTTAGAAATTTCTAGCTCCTCGGTGGCAAGTAGATGATTAAAAGCCCAAAGCCGTGGATGTTGGAACAGATCTTTGAGGTTCGCGTCATGACACATATCAAGGTTTTTCCTTTTGACTCTCGCATGCGAAATCCAGAAAATTCATAATAGACTCAGAGAGTAGCGAGCTGAATTAGGTGTAGATTCGTGACAGCTGAGTGTATGCGGGCACCCCCCAAAATTCCTCAGCTGGGACTTTCTAGACTTCCCTGTTCTTTGTTTCTGATTCTCCAGTTCAAAATATACAGACACACCCCGGCACCGTGTACATATCCCGCCTAAAAAATAACTATCGCTGTCTTTTCAGCGCAAAAACCTTGAAATCCACATTCATTTATCCTCATCAACATGTCCGATCCCGTAAGGCCCCGCTTCCGCAACACCTCTTTTACAGCAATGAAATAATTATCTGACATCACTCATCCAGACTCAACATCGAAGAACCTCCAATAAAGACCCCTTAAGAATCCCCATCTTCATCTCAAAAGCAAAAAGACATCTCCATCTAGAGTAAAACCCTCACCACCTACCTTACATTCTCACCAAATATCGACACTCGCCTTCTCCCTCATCTAGAAACCATTAAGCTCGTCCAATTGCGCTCTCAGACTTCCCTCGAAGGTTAATCTGATCATCTAACAGGTACGGAGATAAGAGGCGTGATCAGCAGGACAGTGATTTGGTATTATGCGTTTGTGCATAATGTGGTGAATATGCGGGTTTGCTTGAGCTGAGTTTGGGTTTGAGGAAACGGTTGAAATGACGTGGGAAATTTGGAGAAGTGCCGAAGAGAGTGGCGCTCCAGTGGTTGAATTTTGCTGTTGCCAGTATTACTTCGGTTGGTGATCCGAAATTGTTGGGGAATGAGGCGGATTGGGTTTCTGGTGATGGTGATGATAATTACGGTGTGGAGTTCTTGGGATCCTAGCAAGAGGAATGATGATACCCTGATACGGTGTTATGCTCTCCTTCCATGACCCTCCGAAATAAAATGGTTCCGATACAATGATAGAAGTGATTTGGGAGTCCCTGACGGGTGACGTTCTTAATCCAAGTCACCTTAATGATGAAAGTGGCAAGCCTATCATTGTTGGTACTTGGAAGGCTTTGCTAGGTGACAAGGCGTGCGAGAAGCGGACATTGGCTTCAGGTGCGAAGTAGTTAATGGCTCTATCTTTTAGACTTTGGAAGATTCTCCCTACTGGGCCATGTTCTGAGAAAAGGAAAGCCATTCTCTTCAGTACCCTGTCAAGCTTGAGAAACCCCAGCGATCGATCCGGTCCACCAAAGATCCAGAAGCATTTCGGACATTGATTCCTTCAACCGTATTGAACAATGAATTCAAAATGCCACCCCCAGGAGCAGATTGGTCCTAGAACTTCAATTAGCACATATTCGTTCTCCGGTTCATATCACAATATCTCACAAAGTTCATATCATCCCATTTCCCCCCAAAATGAGACGCAGTTCCCTGATCTTGTTGCGGGAGACCACTTCCGTCTGTGTCAATACTACCTTGGCGCGTTTCTGGACGATTGCCGGCCTTTTGCATATGACCTTGCGCTTCGAAACGGAGCTCTTGTAAGACCTCGCTGCAACGGTTCGCGAAACTTTCCTTCTCGCCGGCGATCTTGATTTGTGATTGACATGTTGCACCGGCTTCGAAGAGTGAGATCCAATTGTATGCAGGCTCAGACTGAAGCTTGATAACACGAACGTAGAGGACGACGACAGCGCAAAACCCACAGTAATGTGAAAACTGGCCTTGTCAGATCGTGTCTCATGCGTGATAAATAGGACTGACTTACCCATGATGCACCGAAGTTCTTTTCCCGCTGATACAAGCCGTCGATGGTTTTAACAATATCCATGGCAGCCTTGACACATTCTGTCGTGTTGAAGTCGCATTCCTGGCGAAGCTTGTAGCCGTTAGAACTTCTGAATGCATCGCAATCCATGTCTTGGAGTAAGAAGGGTCGGTGAAGCAGGACTCGGGCGTGAGCATATGCAAGCTGGAGACCGATGTATTGCGCAGCAAAGAGGGGCTCGAGAGTGGCGGGGTCGAGTTCAAAGAAATCATTGATATCTGCCCTCCACATCTGGAGTCTGCCTCTCAAGTTCCTCGCAGAATGCAATTTCTCATCGATTGAAGGTTTCCGGATACTGTAGAGAGTATGCAGGATCTCATCAAGAATTTGCGCAAGTCTAATGGTAAGGATTTAATAAGTGATTTGAGTGCCAAGAGAAAAACGTACTTGATGGAGAAGATGGTAGCCTTCATCGAACTTTGTACACCGTCGCTCATAGTCACAAGTCCAGTCTTGGAAAGGTCTTCATCCTCAACGATACGTGGGAGATCTTGGTCGATGTCCTCGTGCCGAATCATGGTAGGGCGTCCGAGCGATGAACTGAGGTGTTTATCCATCGTGTACGCGAACCAGAAAGCTCGCTTTTGGCATTCGACCTCGATCATATCGCCGGTTTCAGAGAGTCTATTCTGTCTTTGCAGACCCATTGCAAATATCAGCCCAACAGTGACAGTGAAAATGCTCCAGCACTGGTGAATCCGAGACCGAGAGCAGAGGTAGATGCATTGAAGTAGTCGTGCTTGTATTGTCGGAAGTTGAATCCCTCCCCTTTCCTTCTCCAGTTGCGCTTCAGCCACTTGAAAATAATGGAAGCTGATTGTGATCAGCAACTTCTCGGAGATCAAAGCACGGGATTTACCTCATATCTCCATCCCCTTCCTCAGACTTAGTCGATGAGCTTTCATAGGCTAGCGCAAAGATCATCAAAACTACGGCATTCTTGCTATGATCAACCGGCCTGCTATTCATTGATCGGGGACTATCAAGAAGTGACTCCATCCATTCCTCGACTGTCTTATGATGCAAAAATCTATGAAGAGCAGCACCAAAGTCGAAATACTGCGTGATCATACTTTGAGCAAGCCTATAAGTTGGAAGAGCGAAGAAAGACGTATCCAAGTCAGGAATAGGGGGATCTCCGAAGCTGAAGATCGGATTTTGGTGATAATTGGCTCGATGATTGAGGTTGTTCTGTGTTCGCTGAAAGATCGTCTCTCCATTCAAATGGACATGGTCGCTTGGAAAACGAAGTTTGTTGTACTGAGACTCTTCCTCGGTCATCCTTGCAATCTTGCGTGGCCGGGTATCATTGCTGTAATCTTCCTCTGCAATGGCAGTACCGAAAATGGTTTGATGTTGATGCCAGACCTGCTCTCTTCTTGCTGACTCTCTGCTCGAAGAGAAGTTTGATCCAGGAGTGAAATGTTCTGTTTCCGAAATGCCATTCGATGGATCATATGAGGAGATGGCTGCAACAATTGGCGGCTTTTTGCCACGAGTGTAAGGAGCCTCGTACTTGCATATTCTCGAGTATTTGACACATTTTTCACATGGGAGCTGTCCATTACACTTCGTATGCTTGCTGTTTGACCAATCAATTGACATCACGTAGATCCTAGAAGCCTACTTACGCCTTGCACTCATCGCATCCGCGGGATATCCTTGACTTTTGTCTGTTCGGATTTGGTTCCTTTTTCGGCTCTGATGGGTCTGAATCTGGCGATCGTTCGCTGAACCCGCCGTGAGAACCCAAACCTAAGTCGGTTACAGCAGACATAGCCACAGATCTGGTGTATATATTTCACATGTGAAGGTGGCTATCGTGTGTATCTGATGATATATTCCGCTCGATGGAGCTGTTTTGTTGAGGTGTGGAGAAGCGTAAGCACGGGAAATGCACGCCCGGACTTCCGGACAATCGGATTCCAAGGCCTTGGCATGACAACCGAGGCGATGGATGTTGATGAGACATGGGAGTCTCAGAGCTTCAACCTAAACAATTGATTCATATTCTTGAGCAGTGCTCGAAAAAGATGATTGATATTGGCAGGTTTCGCGAATTGTAATTTGAATAGTACATTCTTTTTGAACTAGATTCGCGCTTAGGGAAACAAAAAATGGAAGAGCTACTGGAGCGAGGACCTCAAAGAGTCAAGGCATTCGGAACTAATTACCAAGAAAAGGGGTCGTGTTGGCATATGTTAGGTTCCCAAACAATGTCTCCAAACAGGCTCAAGTCCTATTACAGCTTATCAACCAAAAAAAATCTGATAGCGTATCCCGAGGGAATAAGATTAGCTTCAGCCGACGACGCAGCGGCGTGAACCAAATGACTCCCGAGTCTCCGATCACATCCAAGTCAGCCCTCAGAGCAGTGAAGAGTGTTGAAGACAGTAGTGAGATTCAATTACAACTAATTGCAAGCAGGTTCGTTACTTGCTCTTACTCCTAGGATTATCTATCATCCCTTCTGTATTGTGGAAACTCCTCAATGACCCCCTTCTTGTTTTAATGTTTAACATAGATTGATCATTCAATAGGAACATATCACTTACGAATTAATCTTGGGATCTTTCTTGGCGAATCAAAAGACCATCATAGAAAAGGTACCTAAGTTGGTAAAACTTGGAAATTTATACCATCTACTAAGCTTAAATCAAACTTCACCACGTGCTTGCGAGAATCTATTTTCAACTGGTGTTCTATAATCACTGCTGACTTGCGCAGCCTGTTAATTACCTCTCTTGTGAAAACTCCAACAAACTGCGCCCCCGTTGGACGGCGGCAAGCGCTTAATGACAACCACGGCTGCCTGAAACTGCTTTCTGAGAGAGGTCACTCTCCCACTTATCAACTCTTCACAAAGAAACCCACCTTTGGGGACAAGAGTCAAAGGCAGGAGATATACAACCTACTGACAGACGAACGAGATGAACGACCAAATTGTGACTTCTCCGCGAAATGAACGAACTACACTTCTTGATGGCCTATCAGGCAAGATTCTGCAGATAATCCTCGACTATGCTATGTTACGTGACTCACTATTCTACATAGATGATCCCCGTCCAGGCTTGGATCGAAGCCAATGTCAGATATCATCAGCAAGGCGTTATGTCCCTAGGTCTTCGACTGGCGCAACCGATCCATATTTCACCGGCTGTATTAATGGCACACCGCAACACCATCGCACGCTTCAACCAGTTCACAGAAAGGACTGGGTCGGTATCACTAGCACATGCCGCAGATTCCGAGCCCTTGGGAAGACATCGTTCTTCCGAATAAAGACGTTCGCAATGCGTGATTCCTTTCCTGCTCGGCTTGCCTGTGACAAGCCCAATGCTGTCAAAGGAATGACCGTCGAAGACCAGGCTTTAGCACTTTCTTGTATTCGCGCCATCGTCATCCTCAATCCTAAAGAGACTGTTTCGATAGGTTATCTCCTCTTGCCCCGAGCGTTAGCCCTGTTTCCGTCGCTGACCCGCTGCGCGCTGCTTTTTGGATTCCAAGTGGAGGGCGGGTATAATTACGACGGCGAGTATAAGGACGAGTCTCACGATGTGGAGTGGATCACCTCAGCTTTTGCATTGGGTGGTCCTCTAAGTGTGAGAATGCAAGAGTGTATGGTTGATATTGAGTTGCCGAAGGGGATCGAACTGGAGGAAGCAATGGGACCTGGTGGATATGATATCGCTAGTAAGTCAATCCCTTTGCAATCAAAGACCCAATCCAAGATTCCCTATAAACTTCTCACTAGTACCGTAAGCCTTGTTTTCAAGCGTTACAAAGGAGGGATTTGCTGATTTTGATTTTGTTCTTCTTCAGAGTCTGGGTCTAGGTGGGAGCAACAGCAGGACCTCATGGAGGAATTCATCTACCCAACCTTGCGAATCAAAGCACAAATAACTCGTGTCAAGGGGGAGAACATAGGCGTGGTAGCAATTCAGTTTGAGTCTAAAGTTTTGCCCTAAGATCAGTTCGCTTTCAGTGTGGTTTACTCGGGTGGAGAAGGTCATTTGATGAAGTGGTTGGTGATAAATGAATGCATTTCTATTCATGCTACACTGCCCTGGCAATCTACTACGTTAATTCTCCATCCTCATCTTTGTGGCCGGTCAGCTCTCAGCTCATACCCGTCACAGCGAAGGCCAATAAGGGCCCTCTCGTCAAAAGCGCCACGAGAACAATGGCCACGCTGCTCGCTCACTCATGAGATCATATCTTCATAATCGCCGTGTCGCACTTTCAGAACAGGCCCCCATCCATCCATATTATTTCTTTCCATACCTAAACGCCACAGACAAAAAACATTCCGTCCACCCAGTCATTGATTCCTCAATCACCCATCCATAAACACGCTCCAAACTCTATTTTGACACTTCCGATTTAATACTCCTAGTTTCTGACACGGCTGAATTTAACATAACCAAAACGTTCTCAAGCACAGAGAGCAAGCTTCCCTTTCATTTTCATTTCCATCTTTTACTCTTCCTCCCAAAAACCAGGCACTAATTAAAACCAGCCCCCAATTTAATACTCCCCTCTCCCTCCTCTCTCACAGCCCACATCAAACAACATCGACAACCACCTCCCCTTCTCCCGCCGGCCACTCAAAGCCCCTCAAATACCCCCTCAGAACCTCCCTACTAACAGGCATACCCTCTCTCCTCTTCCCCACAACTTCCCTCTCCCGTCCCTCAATCCTCCCCCAAAGAACCCCCTCCTGCTCCTCTAACTCCCCTCTGACTTTGAAAACAACAAGAACAACACCCCACCTCCCACCTCCCTCCTTCTCAACTATACCGCGGTAGGAATCGCGATCGGACTTGGAGTAGAGACTGAGATCAAGCACCACGCCTCCATCCCCTTCTGCTCCCCCTTCATCCTCCTCCCCTTTCAGAATTCTTCTAAGTTGCAAATTGAGGAAAACTTCAGCTTCATCCTGCAACCCATCTAGTTTTTCGGGAGCGTAGTCATGGTCGTAGACACCATGCTTCTCAAAGATGTACTTGTCGATGCTGAGGCGTGTGAAGTTCTGAGTCTTTTCTAGGGAGCGGGCGAGGGTGGATTTACCGGATCCTGTTTCGTGTCAGCAAAAAAACCAAAAAAGAATAGAAACCAAAAAAAAAGGATATAGTAGAGCATCGTGGGCGGGGTATGGGGAGAAAAGGAGGAAAGAGGGAGAGGGAACAACCAACCGGCTATTCCACATGTCATGACTACGACTTTCTTCCCATTTCTCTTAACATTCTGAATAGCCTCTAGTACTTGTGGCTGGATGGGGTATTTTGAGTCTGAGTTTGAATGCAGTGATGTCGTTGGAGTGGAAATCGGGGGAGCTTGTGACTCTAGTGACCGAGATGCAGGTAGAGGTGGAGATGGAGATGTCATTTTGAGATGGATCGAGATATGTATTTCCGAGTGGGAATGCGCCTCAGATACGTTGTCTGTCAGGAAAGGCTCCGTAGTCGTGTATTTATTCTCCCCTTATTTAGTGTAGTGGGCGCTCTGCTATAAGTCTATAAATGGAGGAGTAGATTTAGATAAAGTGCTTGTTGATCTGATTGAGTCAATCGACGATGAGCGGGTGAGTCATGCAAGTTGAGGATTAGTTGCCAAGCCCCCAACTTATCAGAGGATCGTTGTTGGCGTTTTACAAACTGAACGCGGAAGAAAGAAAGAAAGAGAATTCAGTGAAAAGTGTTCGTCATTCATCAGATACATTATCTGGGTGGGAAAATGTACATCTCCCCATTCCTTCCCTTTCTTTCCTCTCCCAATTCATATTCCCAGGAGCATCATCTCGTGTAATCCTACGAGATGACCCTCGGTAACAACGAGCTGACACCATTCGCTCGTTCCTCCCATAGACCGGTCCGTTCAATCCAGGTATATGCAATGCAGTACATAGACTTTAAGTCCGACATCCACAGATGCGAAGACAGACTCCATCCCAAACACCAGAAATGCAATGCCGACCAGGACATGGCAGACCAGACACGCTCAAAACGCCATGCCTCGAAATCACAAATCTCAAACCACATGCATGCCCTTTAAAATAATACTCAATCATCATCTTCGACCCTTCATCCACTCATTCATTCATTCATTGCCCTTCAACAACGCCCTCAAAGTAAGGACCTCTCGTCTCAACCTCGCATTCTCCTTCTTCGTTTTCGCCGTCTCCTCAGTAGCCTCCTTCAACTTCCCAACCAAGTCCTCTTTCTCGCCCTTCCCCCTAAGCGCCTTAACAATCTTGCCCAACTCACCGTTGAACTTCTCGTACAGGAGTTCATTCTCGGCACTACTCTCCTTGTAAAGCTGATCCAGGCCCTTGACTTTGAATTCTGAAGCGATGAGACTCTTCTCGAGATCGGCTTTGATGGTCTCATTGCGGGATGTGAGGTCGGTTATGACAGTTGGGATACGGGATTCGAGGGCTTGCATTGCGGAGGTGAGTTTTTGGATGTCAGCTGTGCGGACGGTGGATGTGGATGACGAGGATGAGGCGTTGAGTTTTGCCATCTCAGCGCCGATTTTGGAGAGTTCGGATTGGAGGGACGCTTCGGCTTCGTTGATTGCCTTGGCTTCGTTTTGGAGGCGCTCGCGGAGCTTCTGGGGCGACTGCAGGCGGAGCTTTTGAGGAGATGGTTTGCCGGGCGTGGTTGGTGGGCGGGAGGTCGATGGAGCGCGGCCGATGAGCGTGGGGATATTGGAAGAGAGGGAGGGGGTCTTGGTGTGGCCTTTGTTCGAGTTGAGTGTCCAGAGGTCCTTAATTACTACAACATCTGGATTTGATTGGATATTCTGTGGTCGCTCAGTAAGGTTGCCAATATTCCTTGACAACATGAGAGGCGAGTTTTCTTTTTGATTGGGTGATCCAGTTCTATACATCGATGCACGATTGCGGTCCATGATACTTCCTGGAACTGGTATCTTGGTTGGCGAAGGTGTTCTTGGAGACGAGTTGAACTTGGATGCTCTGCGTTCCATTGACATTGGTGAGTTGCCAAGCGTTGCTGCTGCCATTAAGCTCTTCAGGTCAGACAAAGAGCTTCGTCTCTTTTTCTTCAACGACTTGGTCATATCCTCCTTCTCCTCTGGTGGTGGCGAAGCTCCAATTGTGCTCAACCGCGAAGGAGATCCACTACTGGAAGGACGGTCATCGAATGCACCCAATATAGTCGGTCTATCCCGAGAAACCGGCCGTCGACCAGGGGATTCAATAGACTTCGAGCGCATGACCGATCCCTTGGACAGACTTGACGTCGTGAGAACTTCTCCAGTGGCGGTGCTCCGACTGGTCTTGCTCAAGGTACGCCATACAGATGGACGATCGTTATCCTTAGTGCTATTTTGTCGAAGTAGCGTATCAGCAAATCTTCTTCGGAAAGAAGATGCATTTGACGCAACAGAACCATTGGCAGAATGATTGGACCGAGCACCAGAAATGGAACCGAAAGCGGAATTGTTGCCACCGCCAAACGTAATTGCTCCGGGTCCGATGTCCTCAAAGAGTCTTTCTTGATCCTCCACCATACGATCCAGGAGATTGATGTAGTCATGTGGGTTTCCATCGATGACAAGCAATTCAGCAAATGCGGCTGTAAGCGCACCGCGGTCTCCATCATTCCCACAGCCGTCCAGGAGATCTGCGAGCAGCTTGATGATAGCGATAAAGGCTCTCCTATTTTGAGGAGCCATTTCGCCAAACACTAGCCGAACATAATCTGCAAAGTCTGCTGGCATCAACTTTAGAGCTCTCTCTTGCAGCTCATCTAAGGTTTGCGATGACATGACCTGGCCCATCTGATCCTTCCATGCCATTCTTAGGTACTTTTCAAATGCCACGAAAAGAACATCGACAGAGGCTTCAGAGGCCGGTCTATTATCGAAAGGATTCTCAATGAAAGTGTTGTACACAGCATTGATGGCAAGTTCATCAGCGGTACTCCGGTTTCTTAACACTCTACCTACAATGTTGCCCTTTCGAACTAGGAGTGCAGAAATATATCCCGTGAAGGTCTCTTCCAAGCGAACAAGTGGATTTTTTGGCTTCTCATCAGCACGGACACTACTTCGAAGATCAACATCTTGGATCGAATGCGTAGATTTATTGCTGTTTGTTCTCGTCAATGGTGGAGCTTGCATCGAAGGGACGTTGGTCAGAGTTGGGGTTCGAGAGTGTTTAGGTGGACTCGATCCAGCATGGAAAGAAGAAGTTGAAC
This sequence comes from Rhexocercosporidium sp. MPI-PUGE-AT-0058, assembly GCA_020746875.1. NCBI lineage: Eukaryota > Fungi > Ascomycota > Leotiomycetes > Helotiales > Rhexocercosporidium > Rhexocercosporidium sp. MPI-PUGE-AT-0058. The sequence goes on along the minus strand of JAGTJL010000005.1, from coordinate 2,453,664 downwards.
TGTTGAATCCGCTGGAAAAGAAGGAGAGCAACTTGACTGGCGAGTTTGGTCGGAATGATTTCGACTTGTCACCTTCGGCAAGAATCGCAATAGATTTGAGAATCTTGGAATGAAACGCGACGAATGGGGTAGTTAGAGCTGGGTTGCTGATGTGGTGTTGTGACCGAAGTAAATCGTTCACTACCGTTATCAGTCAAACATCGAATGTCCCCCGGTGGATGACTTACCTCGCTTTGCAAAGGTAGGCAAGAAATGCTCAGCTACCACTTCATCAACAAAGACTCTATCATGAAGACCGTCAACTTCAAGTCTGTACGTGTGTCCACCTTGAAGGGCATTGACATTAGCAACTATGTCTACACCATAGTGCCCAACGGGAGCTCCTTTGGTGCCCTTGGCGTGATCAACAACAACCCGAATAGGGGCTGGTTCCTTTCGGCCTTCAATCAAGGTATCGATGCCTTCTTCGAAGACGGCGGTATGAAGGGTGATCTCCGCAGCTCCAAGCTTGATAGATCGCAAAGACCACTTGTCAGTCTCTCTCTCCTTCTCTGAGAACCGACCTTCTACTCTTGCCTTGGTAATCTCCTCTGTAAACCTCAGAGCTTTTCCATCGTAAGCACCCTGAAGGACAAAAGTGCGGATATTTGCAGCAGACCAGTTACGCTCCCTACCAGTTCCAGCATCCTTCAATTCATGTACAGAGGCCATGGATACAAGTCGGCCATCATCAGACATAGTGAAGCGTGTATCACCCAGAACCTGCCAACCCGAGAACACGAGCTCGTATGTCTTCTTTTGTCCGCCTGCATTGGCTGTGATCGAAGCCATCATACTTGCGGCTGATGGCTTGTCGACCTCAGCTATGAGACCTCTAGCAGATAGACTGCATTGGACTGCCTTCTTGAGAACTATTACACAGTCCGCAAACAACAGGAACATGCCCTCCCGATATGAAGTGGTTGAGGTAGTGAACGGCGCGGGAAGCTCAGCAAAGTCAACAGCGGTGATGAGTCGACCTTGCGGGTGTAGTGAGCTTGGCCATGACTCAACAAGATTTCGCAATCGATTGACAATTTGCGACTTGTCTGTTGTTGGTGGATCGAGGGAGCATATGGATGTGATGATGTCTCGAGCCTTGAGCATTGACTGCAAAGCTGGATGGAGAACTGGTAGGTAGTTGACAATGTTGTCAATGAAGAGACTGTACCGTGGTAGTCTCTGTACAGGCTCGATAACTGCTGATCGAAGTCTTTGCTCACCAGTTTGTTGTACACGCTGCGAGAAACTCGATTGCTGCTTAACGAACATGCTGATAATCTGTGGAAACTCCTGACTGGCCCGAATATAATCCTGGTAACATTCCGAGAACTGTGGAAACCATTCCAAGAGTACTTTGGCAAACGCGAGTGCTCCCGTTGGATCCTTTAGTCGTCCATTGCCGCCATACCGAGAACCAGTAGAACCGACTGTAGGGGCCTCGAGATCTTGCATCGCATCCTCCTCTGTATCGTCCATAACCTTTCGAATGTCCGCCAGAAATGCCGAGTTGATCTGGAGTATCCGATCGAGGGACTGAGGGAATAACTTCTGCAGATCTTGCTCCGTAGGACTAAAACTTCCAAATGCCTTATTCTTTGCCTTGTCGCGGAAGTCATCTGCAATATGGTTGACCAATTCGTGCATCTTGATGACATATCTCTCCTCGGTATCGACCAGTTCTCCCATTTCTCTCCGTAATGACATCTTTTGATCCTTCAAGAATGATTTTGTCCTATTGAGTGAGGTAGGCTTCGAGGGGGCTCGGCGCAGCTTTGAGGTAGGAAGAAATGCAACCTCTCCAAACAACTTGACCAACTTTGCATAATCTCCATATTGTCTTAAAGTCGGGTCCAGCAATTCCTCGTCGTCTATCTGATCTTCTGGGTCCACTTCTTCGAAAGGCGCAATCGATCCTGGAGGCAGTACCAAATCGACATCCACATGCTGTATATTCTGTGGGCGCAGAGCAGCCTCAATATCTCGTAGAACCTCTCCAATATTCTCCACCCTAACCATTGAAGCAGCCAAATCTGCTGCATGTTGCTCCGCGAAAAGTGTCGGCGCAGAGCCAGGTCTCTTCCCTCTCGAGCTCGCAGATTGAACAATCACACCGCTCTTGACAACCTCGGGCAGTTCCTTGAAGTACTTCAACAGACCGAATGCGATACCCCGGCATGTTTCATCTCCTTGCTTTTCCCGTGGCAGATGGTTGACAGATTGGTAGAAGGGTGAATTAGGAGAGATGGTGATGCGCGGATAGCTTTGGAATCCTGCTGCGGTGAAGATGTGGATTTGGATTCTCGAGCTATTGAGAGTGGAATTCGTAGTCGTAGATGGGCCATGGAAGACAAGAACGGGGAGATGACCTAGAGTCGTGTCGGTGGTATAGTAGAGGCTGACTTCGTCTTGCGACAGATCCAGCTCGTCGGTGACTCGAACCATGGTGTACAATGCCTACCTATGTAGCGTACGCCCTTGGGAATTGTCGAGACGATCGAGGTCGGCGATGGCTAGTCCGGGTCGTTCAGTTGGCCTCGTCGGGCATAGCGACAGACTCTCGATATTAGCGGATCGATTGATGACCTGGGAGATTGTCCTGGTTATGGCGATAGTCGTGGGTGTGGGTGTGGTCGTGTGTAATAATTCTGTGGTGGGCATCTGGTTGGATGAGGTCAGGGTCAGTGAGTCGGGTTGGTTGGTTGGATGGATGGATACGGCAGAAAAACAAATCGACACACGCGTTGGATATCCTCGCGTGGCTGGCTTTGTTGACGTTGACTCGACTGAATCTGATGCGGCCAACAGGACGGGAATCAGCTCATCAAATCACAGACAAAGCTGAGTCTGTCGACTTGGACCACCGCTGCACAGCGCCCTGCAGTTTCAAGGATTCCCGTGCATTAGCTGGTGGTTCACGCTTTTTCTCCCCAGCGTCATTCCAAGCTATCTTTAGATTTGCTCCATCGGCATTTTTGGGGAGCTCGAGCCTCCGACATTTCCGACGCGTTGATTGGCCAGATGCCGAATATGTCAACAACGCGATTTTCTTCAACCCCGCCAAACAATTGTTCATCTCGAAACATCCGTCCCTGTCCCATGCATAAGAGCAAAACCTCGGACGGAGATCACGATAAGCTTGCAGGCATCACGGAAGAGATCGAGATCACATCCCGATAATACAATCTGACCTGGCAACCGTAATAGAGACTGCGCTGCTACATCTATCAGAACAGCTTCATAGAAGAATCAAAGGACACACCAGCCATATCAAGCACGATGTCTACACAATATACTACCGATATTCCCTTCTCGTCAAGTCACACTCAGCAAGCATTCAAGCTCCTCGAACTCCCACCCGAACTCCTCGCCCTCCTCGAATCAGAAGACCCTCCCACGTACGACGAGACTTCACCCACCCCTCACTCGATAACAAACCTCACTAACCCCTCCAGACTCACAATAACATCTTCCCCCTCAACAGCCACAACACCAGGCTACGCGCTCCTCTGCCATGGCACAAAACAATACCAGATGCGGCAGAAGAATACTTCGAACCCCATCCTGATCCTACAGCCTTCCTCGACTGGGCCGACGCAGGCGGATGATGCAGAGACGTTCGTACCGCAGCCGAGTGTGACGGCTGTGTCAAAGATTGAGGATACCATTGAGTTGATCTTGCAGGAGGAGGGGAAGAAGAAGGAGGTAAAGGTCAATAAATGGCATGAGAAGTTTGCGAAGAGTCGCTTGGAGAAGAAGTGATGTTGAATGCAGAATGTGTCAGAAGATGGTTCACACTTGGCGAGATTGAATCTGACTTTATTCCAGAGGGGCTGCTAGTCTTAGCTATCACACAAAGTCCCCAAGCATGATCCTCAGAGGCAAATGTGTGCTATAAGAGCTACCAGACAGAGAGGAACTGTCAAAGATATGGCCTGCTCGATTATAACAGGCCAAGTAGGATGGAAATGACGGAGAAATGTCCCGCAGCAAACCTGTGAGCGAATTAAGTCATGTGTAAGATAAGATATGCCTATTTTCGGAATTCTTCTTGAAAGGAAGGAGACATAATACATGAATCTCAAGTAGATTCTTGATTGGCTGCCTCACCTATGCCATTCATGAATCCTTGTCTGCCTGCACGCCACCACAAAAGATAGCAAGAGCCTCAGCCTCAGCCTCACGACACACCTCAAGGCCTTACTCTATCAAAAGACCAAGGTCAAAGGATTCCAAGCCTTGATGCAAACCAGCGCTCCTTAAAGCGCCTACAAAGCTATATCAAGACCTCTCATCGCATTGATTTCTGCAAATTCCGAATATAATACAGCTATGGAGCCCAACCATCAAGGCCGCTCAGTCCACGTCCTCCTCCTTGACAGTGCCTGGCCTTACGAAGTCTCTGCAAACGTGTTGCGGTTCTCGGTGCTGCAGCAACTTCTGAATGAGATCCAGCCTTGCGACGATCTGGATCGTGCCTTGGGACCGCTCGAGATATTCGACCTGATCGTTGCCCGGGACACACCATTCATTCGCCGTGTAATCGAGGCTTGGAAGGACCCAAAAACGTCTCGGCAATGGCTTGACTTTGCATATTCAAATGAAGGGCCTGCTATTGTAGGAAATGATAATCGATTCGAGGGCTGGACTCCGCTTGGAGAAACAAACTCAAGCCAACCAGAACCTCCTGTCGCCAGTCCAGGGAGCGCGAAGATTATTCTGCAGAACCCTTCAACAGGTGCCCTATACCGATCCTATTCCCGCAATGGTGATGAAATTTCCATGTTTGAACTGCCACCAGCCATCATGGACTCATGGGCTGTGGCTCTCTGCAGGCGCTCGAACGGTCAGCTTCACCGAGAGTCATTTCCCGCAACGTCACTTCCACTGCTGGTAATCGCGAAAGAGGAATCCTCCCACCTATTCTCCAATAAACATATGTACATTGTAGAGTTCAATCCGTTCTTCGATAGTGGTCTACACCTTAGTATGGATGATTTCTTGAACTGGTTCACTGAAGCGCGTGCAAGCGAGATTTTCCAAGCAGAGCTGGCAGCAAGAGCGCCGGGAAGGAGGCCCACGAGAGGCATTCCACATCACAGTTATGTGGGAAAGTTACTATCATCTGAGATGATAGTGAACGAATTTAGGATTGCACTGCGGGCAGTTAATAAGTATCACCGCGATTATGTCTACTCGCATTTGTGGTCTGATCACGTATCGCCCAGTAAGTTTTCCTGCTAGAATGCTCTGCAAGAACAGAACACGAAAGGCGGTGCATGCACTTGCCCAAGAAAACCTAGCGCTCCCGGGGCTCTAGGACTCTCTCAGGATATGTTCCAAAGCCCTTAGAAAGCCACACTCGGTTCCTCTCGGGCTAGGAAGCCCCATGAGACTGTTGTCATTTGGTAAGTAGTGTTTGGCTGCCAACTGATATACCACTAATACACATTTTGATAGATGGGGGTGGTGTGAGGGGCTTGTCTTCGTTGCTTGTCCTCCAAAATGTCCTAGAGGAAGTGCGGATCCAGCAGAGGCTTTCGAGAGCGCCACTGCCATGTGAATACTTCCACATGATTGCAGGAACAAGTACAGGCGGGTATGGGTCCTTTCTGTGCATCTTGATAGTACATGCAGCTCTAATTGGTGATCTTGTAGGTTAATAGCAATACTGCTTGGCAGGTTGAGAATGTCAGTCGCCGAGTGTATCAATCTGTATGAGGATGTCGCACAGCGAATCTTTGGGGAAGAGCAAGCCCTCACATCTGCCACAAGATTCTCTTCCAGCAACTTCAGACAAGTTCTCCAGGAAAGTATCCGACAGGTACTTAACAGTGACCATGACGAGATACTATTACATGATCCGAATCTTTCAAGTGGAAATGGCTGCCCAATGTAAGCAAATCCCTGCTCTTACACAGCTGCTTTAAAACTCACATATTGCCGATTCGTCGTCACAATAGAGCGGGACCATGTAGCAGATCCAGACCGCGCAGTTCTTCTTCGCAGCTACGAAGGCAAAGAAGGGATGAACTTCGCGGAATCTTGTTACCTCTGGGAAGCTGCGCTCGCGACTTGCGCTGCCCCAATATTTTTCCGGCCCGCTCAGGTCAAGGACAAGATTCTCGTAGATGGAGGCTTGGGCCACAACAATCCAAGCGAGCATCTTATTAACGAAGCAGAGAAGCGATGGCCTGGCCGTCCGATAGGTGCATTGGTCAGTATTGGGACAGGGAAAGCACGAAGTACTCGCCTCGCGAAGGAGATGAGAAGAGCAAATGCTGGAAAACACTTCCGGGCTCTCATGAATATGGCACTCGTGTTGAAGAGTATCGCCACCTCGAGTGAGCACAGGGAGAGATCTGTATACAACTACTTTCGTGGGATGGGTAAGCTGGACTGCTATTACCGCTTTAATGTTGACGTTGGTATGGAAGCCGAGCTGCACGAATATAAGACATACGGGGAGATCCGCAACGACACTCGAGCTTACCTGCGCAAATCCCCAATACGGACTCTCGTGGGGCTCTGTGCCAAAAAATTAGAAGGCGGAGCTGTTGAGCGATCTGGAATGCACTCGATGTCTCAAGATCTAGAGAGGCTAGTTACGGAACCTAGAAGCCAACTCCCATACGATAGTCTCTTGGCTAGTGCGGAAGCGTTGGGTGGTATGCTCAAGGATTCGGCACCCATATCCATCGAGTGGCTGTCCTTCTATCATCTTGATACAACTAAACAGTCATGCCGAGCTGGGACTGTAACCCTTGAAGAAGTCATCAAGTTGCCTATGGACTTATGGCGATTACAAGGAGCAGAGGTAACTCAAGCCGGACGGCAGAGTCTCATAGACAATCCAGACAAGCCAAAGACTGGAATAGCTCTGAGCGTCAAGACGGGCGGGGATCAGAAGCCTCTGCATGCTGTCCACGTGATGAATGGTGCAGGACAAAAGTTGCTCTGCGGTCTTAAACGGGTACACTGGCTTCTTCTCTTTAGGCGATACGAAGTTGCTCTTGCTGCAAAAGACGCCGAAAAAGAACGTACTGAGTCTCTAGATGGAGCGGAGCCTGGAACTCGCATCGGTTCTGAAGACTCACCAGGCTCACCCGCTGAGCTACGTTTGACGTTAACCTACGATGCGGGAAATGGATCGCAACCTACGACAATTCAGAGCTCAGCGGTGCTGGGAGCAGATATTCTTGCCCCGACAGAAGAACGAGCTCCTTCTCTCGAAAGTGCTCTGTGGCAAGCAGTTCCAATGGCAGACTATTTGTTTATCGACGCAGACTCATGGGGTGCGCATGCTCGTGTTTTCGTGAGTTGCTCGCTCGATTTCACAGGATGGGACAAAGCCACCTCTACAACAGGGAAGCAGTACACGTGGACCATTTATTTCGGGGGCATCAGGTAATGGCTTACTCGTTTGAGTTTAAAATTTCATCGCAATGGAGTGACTTTACTAACAGGTAATTTTAGGTTGACTGAAGTATATGTTCTAGATTAAAACCTCCCCTTACGTGAAGAAGGAGCCTCGATCTACAATATGTCGAAATTATGCAACGTGTATATCCGTAGTCCTAATCTGAGTCCTAGACAGCTTCAGCCTAGTCTCGATAGCTTACAGCATGCATTTGCTTTGCGGTTACCAAATAAACAGGTTGCAGATGCAAATGAACCTTTGTTGACGGGGAGACTAGACCGTAAAAGAAATCTTTCTGGAAGGGTCTAAGGAATGGAGATACGTCGAGGCCACTAACGAAAGAAACGGATGTGAGCACGACTATCGGGACCGTAGACTGGAACCTTGAGATGCGAGATGAGGTGACTATGTAGACAATAGACCAGAGAGAAGTGGTGAGATGGCACGCTGGTCGAGAGGATACGGTGACGATATTGTGATGAAGATGACAGGATAGGTTAGGAAGATATTTATCACATGGGACTTCAGTTTCCACGCTTGGCTCGTATACCTCGCAATCAACAGCTTATTGCGGCACTTGTGATGTTTGCGAAGAGAAAAGCAAAATACGGATCACGTAAATAAACAAGATGAGCCTCGCATCACATAACCTACCCCATTGTAGTTTAGCGAGCCCCTTAATATCAGATGTCGAATTTATGTCAGCGAGCCGTCGAAAGCTAAAATTATGGCCATCTTTCCTAAAAGATGTCGCCAACAACCTGCAAATAGAACACCGGATTGCCAGGTTTGGAAATAGCGAGCGAACTGATTGCAATTTGAGATGCAATTTGACAAGTACTTGTACAGCTGCAAACTGTAAAGAAAATTTAACTCCCCGGAAGCTGCGCGGGAACGGGAGTTAGTTTGACGATCAGAAGCCAGACCAGACAGCCGGGTCTACCTTGGGCTAACGCATCATTTTCATGTGACAGCTAAACCCTCTTCTCTATGATATGTTTAGTCATTATCCTCTTCTTACGGCCGACAAAATTTGAGCCTCATAATCTTCTGCATTCCTATCAACCATCCATCTCCGAGATCTTCTCGCTTAGCCCTGTCAAGGACTTGACCTCGGGATTGAAAGCCCCTGAATGACAACGACACCCACTAATTTTCAGCACTGTCTCATTGACCCGGCCCGAATATATCCCACCCTCTATCAACACCAACGGGAACGGCGAAAGACATCCAAGTTCCATATAAAGGAAGCTGCGTGGCATCGAACTAGGATAGTGTGGGTGGACAGTGGGGGTCAGAGCCTTATCTCTCATCTCCCATCTCAGCCTCTACATGGATTCAAGCCGAGGTACGAAGGGTTTGCGCCTGCGGAGTCCTCGAGTTTACAGATGTGTTTTGTTTAGCGAGAGGCAGAGTGGATTGTTCTGACACTTTTGACGTGCTTGGCAAAGGCTTTGAGGCTCGGTTGCGCCGACGACGCCATCGGCATCTTTCTTCAGTGGGTCTATTGACAAAATTGACAACACTTGCCAGCCAGCCGTGCAAGTACGTGATCAGATCGAAGTGGATCGTCGGCTAGAACATATTCTTTTTCTCGACCCGTTGTATTTATTCTAATCATTTTTCTCCCTATGCTGTTCCGTTTCGAGAAGCAAGATGCGTGCCGAGGTCCAATTTCTGAGTTATTGATAGGATTGGTTCCATATGGAGATGGGAAAGGAGGTTTTGTATGTCGGTGCCGTGGATATGTGGATCTGCGTTTACATTTTTCCTTCCTCGGGATGGATCGATCGTTGGAACGGCATAACATGGTATGATACTCCGTAGAAGGATGGATATCTACAACTCTACCGGTGATAGATAGCTCCGCTTCAGATCCTGCTTCTACGCTGCCTGCGTATTGATAAGTGCTCGCCCTTCCCCTTCTCCTTTTTGTTTTGTTATCGAGATTTTCCGATTTCGTTCATCCGCTCGCTCGTTCGTACCTATCTACCCGTCCTCTTCTTCGGCGATATATTTAGTTATATCGAGTATAGTATATCAAGATGGTAGCGTTCAAAGAACCCGAGTCTCCTATCCTAACAAAGGACGATGGTCAACACTCAGAATGGGACTCAACCTCTCCACCAGGGACAGCAGTCAACACTGCCGCACCCTCACGTACCGCTTCCATCCATGACGAGTCTCCCTCCACCAACGCTCAAGACATCGATCTCGAAGCTGGGGTAAATGAAAAGACGACGGCCAACCCCCTATCATGCGTCGACCCAGTCACCCATATCGTCGGCTGGGACGGACCAGATGATCCAGAAAACCCGATGAATTTTCCTAGGAGCAAGAAATGGCGCATCACAATGGTGACGGCTATCATGACGTTCTGCGTGTCATTCGCAAGTTCGGTGTTCAGTACCGCAACGGAGGTCACGGCCGTGAAGTGGGGTGTGAGCCTGGAGGTTATGATCCTGGGTGTATCTCTTTACGTTCTCGGATTCGCTTGTGGTGAGTAAATACCATCAACCAACTTCCAACGCAGATCGAGCAAGAAACTAACAATAAACAGGTCCTCTTTTCTGGGGTCCTCTCTCCGAAGTCTACGGCCGAACTCAACCCCTCTTCCTCGGCTTCTTTCTCTTCACCATCTTTCAGATCCCCGTTGCCACGGCTCCAAACGTCGCGACCATAATGATCTGTCGCTTCCTTGGAGGCTGCTTCGGCGCCGCACCCATCGCCATCGTAGGCGGCACTTATGTCGACTTCTGGGATACTCTCGACCGCGGGATCGCCACAGCCGGCTTCGCAGGCGCGACATTCATCGGTCCCATTGCAGGTCCTATCATCGGCGAGTTCATCACGAGTAGCTATCTCGGCTGGCGATGGACGGCGTGGATCACGCTGATCATGAGTGCGTTCTTTGGGATCGTGGGACTGTTCACTGTGCCCGAGACGTATGCCCCGATTCTGCTGAAGAGGAAGGCGGAGCGCATGAGGCATGAGACGCAGAACTGGGCGTTGCATAGCCAGATTGATGAGCAACCTGTGCATATGAAGGCGCTTGTTGAGAAGTATTTCATGAAGCCTTGGGCTATGCTGTTTAGAGAACCGATTGTGAGCCCCCTATTCTTTTTTTACTAGCCCTGCCTCGCGTCACCTCCCAGCGCCTTCACCCAACCTAAACAAGCATCATAGCTAACACATTATCACCAGCTCATGGCAATGACCCTCTACTCCTCCCTCGTCTACTCAATCCTCTACCTCATCTTCTTCGCCTACCCCTACTCCTTCCGCGTCGTCCGCGGCTGGTCATCAACCCTGGCTTCCCTCCCCTTCCTCGGGATCTTTATCGGCATAGTCCTCTGCTGCATCTACATAGCAATCGACACCAAAACCCGCTTCAACAAACTCCTGCTAGCCTCAACCAAACCCTTCATCCCCGAAGCTCGTCTCCCCCCAATGATAATCGGGTCCGTGATCCTTCCCGTCGGACTCTTCTGGTTCGCGTGGACGTCATCGCCGGACATCCACTGGGCGCCGCAGGTGGTGTCGGGTGTTTTTGTCGGGTGCGGGATATTTTTGGTCTTTTTGCCGAGTCAGATTTACATCGTTGATACGTATTTGCTGAATGCAAATAGTGCGTTGGCGGCGAGTAGTTGTGTGAGGGCTTTGATGGCTGCCGGGTTCCCGCTTTTCGCAACCTACATGTATAAGGATCTTGGTGTGGATTGGGCGACGAGCCTATTGGGATTCCTTTGCGTGGCCATGATGCCGTTCCCGGTGCTGTTTTGGATGTATGGTGAGAAGTTGAGGATGAAGGGGAAGTTTGCATTTGCGTTGTAACCAGTGGCTTGGCGAGAGGGGGAGTGGTAATTTAATGCCGTGGACTGGGCTGGGAGCATTGCATAGCGGTGGCGTTTGAGTTGAGTGCCTCACTGGCTTTTCTTTTCGTAGACTTAGATCATATAGATAGATCAGAGATTCCCCACTAGATTATAGAAGATGAAGCCCTATCTAGGTACTATCTCATAGAATATACCGATATCTCGGACCAGAATTCTCCTCTCCTTGTCCGTCAATGTGTTTTCCTTGGTCCAAAACACCATACTTCTCATCGAGTTTCTTGTTCTCCCACTTCAGCAAGAAACGCAGTCCTAGTGCCAGAGCGCTATTGAATAGCATGAAAGCAGCACATACCCACATCCCCTTTCTATAGTATGGTCCTTCACTCTTCGGATACAACCTCGTTCCCAATAATGGTCCGCACTGTCCTATTACGTTCAACATCGCAATACCCGTGCCTCTTCGGGTATCACTGCCTTGATTATTCAGCACCCATGGTAAGATATTTCCAATGGATGGGAAGATTCCGGCTGCGGCGAGATACACACCAGTATACCGAGCTCCAGTGCTACTGGCTGTCGCGAGCATAATGTATCCAGTAGCTCCTAGAAGTGATAGACAGAAGATCATGAGGCCACGTTGGGAAGTCTTGTCTGCTATCCGGCAGGTGATGATAACAAGAAGGAAAGCGAGAAAGTACGGTGGTGCCGAGAGACCTTGGGCGTGGATTTTGGTGAAGCCCATCTCCGTGAGAATGGTTGGCAGGAAAACGGGAAGAGAAGAAAAGGAGACATTGCATGAAAAGTACATCAGTCCAGTAATCCACGGCTATTGATGTTAAGTAAGTATGCAAATTTCAGTTTCGAGGTCAATACATACTTTGACATCAAGCAAAGTTGCACCAACATCCGCCCAGTGGACTTCCCCAACTCTGCTTTCACCGTCGATACCAGTTTGTCTCACAGACCTTGCTCTGGCAACAGCACGCTCTTCAGCATCTAAGAACTTGGCTTTCTCGGGACTATCAGGCATCAGGAACCAGGCCAGGACAGCTGCTACAACACATGGCAAGCCTTCTACGAGGAAGAGCAAACGCCATGATGAGATATCCTTTGGATCTCCGGACGTGATGCCATACGCCAATGCACCAGCAAAGCAGGTCGCTAGAGGAGCAGCACTGAGGAAGATACCACATCGGAGGCCGAGTTCGTTCCGACGATAGAAGAACGAGAGAAGGAAGGGGATTCCTGGAGCCCTCGTAAGCCGCTTGCCTTTTGGAATTTATAAGGGATAGCCTGAATTACGTACCTGGCGAAAAGCAAGCTTCAAAAACTCCCAAGAAGAACCGGGCCGCCATCATGCCTGACCAACTGTATGTAGCCGCTTGGAGAGTCCCGCACAAAGCCCAACCCATGACCGTAAATGCCGCCCATTTATGTGGTGGGATAACCTTCCACATCAGTCCGAACGGCTCGAACAAGATATATGCTATATAGAAAATGGTAAGAAGCCATTCGTATTGATCGGGTCCGAGGTTGAGGTCCTCTTCCATTCCTGCGATTCGTGCATTTCTGCCGTAGTATTAGTCGCATGTTCTTAATATGTAGAGGGCAATAAAGGGGTACCCAATGTTCGAACGGTCGAGGTATGCAAGGAGATCTGTGAATATGTATGTCAGCGTTCGGTTTTCATAGAGAGGTTGCTCTCAACATACACAATACCATAACCAGAGGGATCAGATGTCTATCTATTTTTCGCACAACTCGCTTTTCTAACGCAGGGTCGAATTGGAAGGGCTGTGGATGAGTATCCTGGTTCTGTGGGGTAGAATCGCCTTGATGCTCGGCATGTTTCTCTGGATCCCCTTGTACTGGACTCCTGGTCATTTCTGCCCCTCTAGTCACCGTCACACTATTCCCCTCTTCTCGTTCCTTGCTGAAGATTCCCATATTATAGTAGTCTTAACTGAGAAAGCGTTGATGGGCGAGAGATGCTTGTAAGGCGGCAATTGTAGTTGTGGAATCTGCGGGATAAGAGTACAAGAGGAGAAGAAAAAGAAGTAACAGAAATACAAGACTTAACTTTCTGTACAACCTTCGAAGGGCTAACTTCATGGCAGTCGGCTCTGCACCTGGTCGGAAGACTTACCGGACTGGGGGGGGATGGTGGTCTTGTGCGTGGATCGTCATCATACTATCCTTCCCTGAGGATAGTATAAAGGTTACTGCAGCCCATCACATATTACTCCTCAGATTCAAATTCTCGGCTACTGATTAGAGTAGAAATAGATCTGACGGACTTGTCGAATTCTCGCCAGAATAATAAGATAGTAATTATTAATAAGATTAATTCCCTCGTCCGGGAACATTGGAGGGCCGTTCCAGCCTGGGGAAGTCTCGGCGTTTCTCCGGATAACAGTTATTCCGCTCCGACCCCGCGAAAGAGGACGAAAGCCAAATCTAGGAGGCCGCTTCAAATCTTGGGGATGGCTCAACGTTCGCAATTACAGGTTGTGACATACCACTGGTCCGAAGCAGATAACTCCCTGACCCGCGCCTCGACAGGGAAAAGAAACGAGCAAGTTTATTCAGCTTCTGCCGCTGCCTTCATATCAACAGGAGCTCTGATCCGGTTACCATTGGAGGTCATTCACAATGTCCTAGGCTACCTGGATATCAGCACGATCGAGTCTGTCAGATGTCTGAGCCGCAATTGCAGACTCATAGTGGACTTGTTTCCGCCATACCGAGATCTTACTACTTTTGCAGGTTCAGTCCTCCGTGTTCTGCACGCTACACATCTCACATCGACATACTGTATCGGGCAGCTCTACACTGTCCTCACGAACGATCGATGCGTGTGCTGCGAAGCCTTCGGACCATATCTCTCACTCATCACATCTGAGCGCTGTTGCTTCTCATGTCTCCACGACTCAAAGATGGCTCCCACCACTCTCTCGACTGCTGCTTCTACATTTGGTCTCTCCAAAAACGAGATGGAAAAGAGGATCCCAGTTGTCACAACAGTCCCTGGAATCTACACCATCAAGCGAACAGAACGAAGAAGGAGACTGAAAGTGGTGAGCGTGAGAAAGGCTTTGGCTCTTGCCCTTGAAAAACGAACCAAAACTCAGCCGGGTGGGGAGGACCATACAATTCTCAATCAGAACGCCAAAGCCCTTCTTAGACACCCCAATGATCCTTTACCTTTCATGGTCTCGACGCCTATTCCCTATCTTAACACTCGGAATCGCCATACGGAATCAGGGGTTTGGTGCCGTGGATGCGAGCTTGTGTGGTACAGAAGCTCCAGTCACAGGTGGTCCAGTGATTGCTTCAAAAGAGTGTTAGACACGGCATATTTGGAGGAGGAATATCTAAGGCATTTTGAAGAGTGTGAGGCTGCAAGGGAGATTTGGGGACTCTTTGTACGAGAGGGGAAAGGCATGGAGCATTTGCATAGGGGACGACACCGGGAGTGGGCTTCAAGGATTGTGGAAAGGTGAATCGTTGTATCCTCCCGTCTTTTATGAGGCCAGGTCCCAGATGACCTATCTCTCTATTGTCATTAAATATTTGCATTAGGGAAAGAGCATGAATGCTGGTGTTTTGTACGGTTGATCAGTCCCAAGGCTACCCTCTTAACGAGACTCGACTCGAGAGTCTGTAACTCTATTACCCTTGCTATATGGATTCTATACCTGCCACGCCTGGTGAAGGGAGGGTTAGCTGGTAGTGGTAAACTTAGAGGGCGAAGCTATCTCAAGGGTTATTGACATTAGATATAAGGCTAAATGGCTTCCGTCAATAAGAAACATATCGATTTGTGAATGTGAAAATATATGAAAGTAATACATGGGCACAAGTGGTCCTCGCTAAACAATTTTATCACCAGAAGATACAAAACAGCCTATCAAGTTAGACTGTAAAATTACAAAGTTCACTTTCGAATTCACCGCTAACCGCCAAAAACGCAGCGTCTTTATGAAACTTCGCGCCTCCCTCGAGAGTTATCGTCCTTTCTTTCCAAAACACCAGCTTGTAGCACCTTGCTCTCGCGACCGAGCAACAACATCGCCTCAAATACAATATAAGCAACTCGCAACCCTCATTACCGTTCATTCCAACTCAAGCAAACAGCACATTGCCAAGATGTGTGAGTTTTTCCTCGATCTGACCACGAGGGCGTCTGTTACGCGACAGAATAGCTGCCTCCTCGGAGGACTTTCAACCCTGGGCCAAGAAGGAGGATCGCGCTCCTGCTTCCACTGCCAGTGCACCAGCTACTCCCGAGTCTCCTCAAGCCTCCAACTCCTAAGGTCTCAGCACCTTCCTCACTCAGTTCTCTGGTGCTTATGCAAGCAATGATGCCGTATGTACCAGTTTTTATTTCTTTCATCTTTATACTTCGTGTTTCCTGTCTCAGAGAATTCAGCTAATACTTTCTGCGACAGAGCGTTGTCCGTGGTGCCCAGAGTTCCCTTATAGCTATCCTCAAGACTGAAAAGAAGATCGAGAAGCGTCGTGTTAGGGATAAGAAAGACAACGAGTTCGCTGAGTTGCTCGACAAGACTCTTAATGTTAAGAGCGCTGCCGAGGATTTGTTCGAGATAGAGATTAATATTAAGGACACTGGCAAGAAGGGTAAGAAAGAGAACTGCTGCGGCTGCGGCAGTTGCGATGAGTTTTGAAAGTCAGGCATTATAATAGACAGGAAGGGATGGCATGTGTGAACTCTTTTCTGATTTGAGATGCGCGTCTTCTTTGAGAGTGGTCATGAGAAGAGGCGTTCATGGGTTTTGCTGCAATCCGCATAAGCTGATAGCTGTAGCTGTGGGTATTTGCAATAGCACAAATTCATTCAGGCTTTTGACCTGAGGCACTGGGCCTACGTGGCATACGCTATTTTCTTCTCTCTCAGTCCCGACCTTAAAGCATTTGTACGTTGCGGCACGGAGGTGCAGGTATTCATTGGTGCTTCCCGCCATCCTAATTTTCGCTTTGCAACAAAGAGTAAGCACATATGACTGATGTGCATGAAAGGCCCTATTTGGTGAAAAAGTACTTTTTCACAGAGTTCAGTGGGACTGCGAGCGAAGCTGCGTTACATTCTCCAGTCTGGATACTGTGAAAATGGGATATCCCTTAACGTTGTCGAGATTCAAACTTAGTTATGTGTACCCGATGTGACAGAAGCTAACTTTTCTACGTTGCACTTCTCTCACTTCTATGAGAGTCCTGGGAACTACCAGTCATCGGCGAAGCATCAAAGTTGAGGTTATAGCTGACCTACCCTTTGTTGTGTGGACTCTCCTTGACTCCTACCTATCAAAAATGCAAACGACTTTCCTCTTCTATTTCTCCTGCAGAGACCTTGTCCACTATTGTCCCTTTCCTCCCTGGCAATTAGCAACCTGGCTTAACCCCGACGACCGCATGAGTTCAGTGCGTAGCTGACGTCTTTCTTGAGACAATTGCAATCAGCACTTCGACGACGGCGCTCGTTCATTCAAGCACTCAACCGATCTCGCCCATCCGACTCTTCACTGCCTGCACGATTCCATTATCTCTCTTATAGTGGCACTACTTCTCTACAAGACAGACAGCCCGATAAGGTTCAGTTGATCTGGCGATCATTCAATATTCCTTTAGATTTCAAACAACGGCTAAAATTCAATAGATCTGAGACTCAACTGTATTATCTTCGCATTTCATTTAAAGATTAACGCCACTTCGCGTCTTATATAAAGACATTCTCCTTCTCAATCACCTCCTCGTTAAGGAAAATCCGAAAATCAGCCGCTTACCGACTATAGCCCTCTTTCGGTTAAAATAAATCCTTATAAGCATTTACAAAAATCCTTAAAGGGTGAGATATTCTCTTATGCATCTCTTTCCGACATCGAACCTCGGTCGCTTTGACATCTTCTGTGAGGAGCCTCTCTAATATCTAGTAAAACTATAATTTTAATATTTACTTAGTAATAAAGCTTAAGAACCTCAAAGAGAATTTAAAAGCAGCCAGAGATGTTATTTATAAGCTAGATATCCAAGCAGTTAATAACTAGTACTAATTATACTTAGAGTAGGACTCGCTTTTAAATGGACCGGAAATAGCTAAGGATCGCCAGAATGAGTTTGCGATAGAGCTTAAAGAATGGTACCGGGATCTGGAAAACATACATAAGTAAAGGACCCAGGAACTTGAGTTGGAGATCAAGAAAGAGGTAAGAATAAACAATATCTCAATTACTCTTTTCGATTTACTGCTGACACATGTCACGACACAGTCCGATTACTTGAATTGGTCAGGTTGGACTCTAATTTAATTACTCCTTCGGTGGAAGTCTGGCAACATGGACTACTCAATCTTTAAGTATCCCGAAGCCACCGCCCAAGTGCACGCCGCATTCGAACTTAAAGTGGGACTTAAATTTCCAGACTAAAAGACGATCGCATTAGTCTCCGTGCAGGTCGCCGCTAGATAGTATAAAACACTTACCGAGTCTCTCGATTAGATTTCTTGAGAGCCCAAGCCGAATTACATCACTGGTGCCATTCTTGCACATGGCATGTAGTACTCCCAAATTTTCCTGTCCGTCAGCCGAAAAGCACGTAAAGTCCTGGGGTCCAGCTCACCAAATGAGACCTCCAATCTGCCCCAAGCCAACATCGACAAAATTGAGGGAATCGCTGGACCATCTTCACTTTGATCAAGCGTTGGGCAACGGTTAATATAAGCTATCATTGCCTTTAAGCACAAACTTCCTAGACAGGGAGACTTGTAAGCTGCGCGGTACCTTTCGATGGCAACTGAGAAGAACTCCATCAGTTCCATTCGTTCCAATTTATAAAGCCGTGCAGTACAAAGTCGAGCCAGCTTTTTCGACAATACCGGTCGACAGCTTACTCTGTCCAAGATGTCAAACTCGGGAGATGGTATTGCAGTCGAAGAGTCGTAATATTGGCTCCCAATGTTCACATTCTAGATCTGGAAAGAATTCGACAATGGTATGCTCGCCCCCGACTCGAGAGAGATCACCACAGTCACGCTCGAAGAAGCTTCTGAGCTGACATGTCACAGAAGCGAGGGTTGTGCCCCGCCCCCTTTTAGGTGTCGCTTAGGTTGTTTTGGTGGTACGATTACATTGACGGGTGTCCTATAGATGATACACCTGCTTACTGTGGATCAAGAACGCAGCTTTATCCGCCTCCACTCAACGAATTTATAATCAATTATAATCAATACAAGGCCAGCATATCGCACTTCATGTCAGCTAACAACTACCTCGGCGTCTCGCAAGTGCGACGAGTCCCCGTTTAGAGCTCTCTCAAAATTAAGCCCCACCGCAGCAGACCTTCCCACGACAAGCACCATGACCTGCTTTTGAAGGGAAATTATATACATATTGATCTATATTACTCTATTCGTACATCTATATGCGGTATGCCAATTTCAATCAAACCAAACCCGCTCAAACCTGCTTGTCAAGACTCTGCGCCAAACACATATCAAAATACCTCCCCTTCAGCGCCAGCAACTCCGCATGCGTCCCCCTCTCCACAACTTTCCCATCTCCAAAAACAAAAATGACATCCGCATGCTTAATAGTCGACAATCTATGTGCAACAGCAACAGTGGTCCTCCCCTCCTTCGCCTGATCCAGCGCCTCCTGAACAATCCGCTCCGACTGCGTATCAAGCGCACTCGTCGCCTCATCCAGCAACAACAATCTCGGTTTCCGAATCAGAGCTCTCGCGATAGCAATGCGTTGCTTCTGACCGCCGGAGAATTGGAGACCGCGGTTCCCGCAAGCGGTTTGAAAACCTTCGGGGAGGGACTCGATGAATTCTAGGGCGTTGGCTTGGCGGCAGGCTTCGATAATTTGAGCTTCGGTGGCGACTTCTTCGAGACCGAGTGAAACGTTTTCGAAGACTGAGCCGGAGTAGAGTGTTGGTTCTTGTTGGACAAGAGATATGTTTTGGCGGTAGAGACGCGGGGAGTATGACTGGATTGGGTTGCCTGCGAAGTTGATCTCGCCGGAGGTGGGGTCGTAGAAGCGTTCTAGGAGGTTCACCATTGTGGACTTACCGCAGCCTGATGGGCCAACAAATGCGGCAAATTCGCCGTGCTTGATCGTCATACCGATGTCTTTCAGAACGCGGGTCGTGCGGCCAGGGTATTGGAAAGTCATTGATGAAAGTGCGATCTCGCCGCCTTCTCCGCCAGGGCCCTTGTCGATGTTTTCGGGGGTTTCTTGCATGACTGGTTTGCGGGATCGGAGCCAAAGGATATAGTTTGCTGCTCCGCTTGCTTGTGTGATGCTCGTGGTATAGGAGAAGAATTGTGCGGCAGCCTGACCTGCGAAGAGAACTCCAATGAAGATGACGTAGAACTGAGTGATGGTGTATTCGCCTCTGAGGAGGAGCTGGGATCCGTACCAGAAGCCGAGTGCCATGACGAGGAACTCCAGAGACTGGGATATTGCATACCACGCAATAGTCCACATGAGCGACTTGATGGATACTTTCACAATATTGCTCAACATCTCGTTGTATCTGTCCAGGACGGTGGATTCGAGAGTCAACGAGGAGACTGTCTTGATAGCTAAAACGGCCTCGCTTGCCAAGCTGGCGCTTTCAGCAAATCGATCTGAGTTCTTCTTCTCAAGTGCTGTCTCCAGACGGATTCTGATGTAACCTGAGATAAGGAGTGGAGGGAGGCCAGCCAAGACCATTACCAGACCAAGTTTCCACCCATAGGCAATGGCTAGTATGCTCGATGAGACAACATTGACGAAGACGATGAAAATAAGCAGGATGTTAGCGCTCAGAAGATCTTGTAATTGCGTAGGCAGCGATGACAGCTTTGAAGTCAAGGCTCCGGAAGTGTTACCAGGCAAGTTGAAAAATTCCATATCTTGCTTCAACATGTCCGTGAACATTTCCTTTCTGTAGCGATAGGTCACAGCCTGTCCAATCATATTGCACAAGAAGCCGATGATGAAGTAGGCGAGCAAATTTCCGAGCGCGACGACAAAAAACATGAGAGCGTAGAAATTCGCTTCGGATTGAGCCTTGCTGGGTGGGAGGTTAAAGACGTTGAGGATTCGTGAAAATAGTAAGGCTTGTCCCGGGAAGGTGGCACCTGCGGCGAGAGCACAGACGACTGTTAGAATGAAATGAGGGTACAAGGCCTTTTGTTCTCCGAACATGATCCTGTTTGGTAAGTCAGTGAATTCTTTCTGTCGAGCTTATAGTTGTATTTTTTAACCCCAATCCCATTTCCACGTGAAATTTAGGGCGAAAGAGCTTACCAGATGCATTTAAGGAGCGAGTAGTTAAGAGTCCCGGAGCTGTCTTCCATTGCAGCAGCGCTAGCTTGCGTCTGGGTCTTATAGAGCGACGCCTGTTGCATGAGACCAGAGTCGGCTTGCTTGTCGTCAGTAGTCGATTCCTTGTCAGAATCATCTCGTCCACCGCCGATGTCTTGGGCAGCAACTAGTCTGGCATAGTGACCATCTGCTTCAAGAAGCTCTTCGTGAGTTCCCTCTTCTACAACACGCCCATAGGAGATGACCGCGATGTTATCCGCATTTTTGATGGTTGAGAGCTTGTGCGCAATGCAGAGCGTAGTCCTGTCAGCGGAAACTTTATCAAGCGCGGCTTGAACGATGCCTTCAGCTCTTGGATCCAGTGCGCTGGTGGCTTCGTCGAGAAGTAGGATTTTGGGGTTGGAGATGATACTTCGGGCGATCGCGACTCTCTGCTTTTGTCCACCAGAGAGTAAGCCAGCTGCTTCACCAATTTCTGTGTCGTAACCCTTGATATTCAATTAGTGCGAACTTCGGTGATCTAGGGGATCATGTACCTGTGGGAGTTCAGAGATAAATTCGTGAGCGTTACTCGTTTCGCAAGCCTCTTGGATCAACCTCAACTGCTCTTCCCTTGGAAGTAGCTTCTGGTGATCCAAAAAGCCATTGGCAACGTTCTGAAATACCGTACCCTGAAAAAGGACAGGTTCCTGTTGGCTTGTTAGCTGAGGAGATGCTTGGCGATTTGATTGGGATTACCTGTTGAACAAGACCAATCTGACTTCGCAGCCAGCGGGTGTTTATCTGAGTAATGTCTGTGCCATCCAACAAGATCTCACCAGATGATCTCTCATACCAGCGTTCAAGCAGACCTATCAAGGTGCTCTTGCCGCACCCACTTGCTCCAACGAGAGCGGTGGTCTTGCCAGCTGGGATGGAAAGATTCAGACCATTTACGACCTGGATGCCTGGCCTTGACGGGTAGGAGAACTTCAGGTCCCTAACCTCTAATCGCCCTTCGCATTTTCTTGGCTTCACGCCATCATCTGAAAGTGGGTCCAGCAGTGATGGCGAGTCGATCAATTCGAAGAGCTCTGAAGCTGCAGCTGCAGCGTTCGTGAAGGTTTGAAACTGGGGAGCGATTGCGGAAACAGTGGACGATGCGATGAGAACCGAGAAGACAACTGTAAAGACTGTGCCTACAGACTCGATCTCCCCACTTCTGTACATTTTGTATCCCTTCCAGAATGATAGAGCGATTCCTGAGAAGACGCAGAAGTACTCTGTTGAAAACAAGATGCCGTAGAAAATGGACTTCTTTTTGCCTTCAGTGTGCGCGTCCATAAGGTATTTGTCATACTTTGCGATCAACTTCGACTGTGCCCAGAAGGCGTGTATTGTTCGAATGGTGGATATAGCCTCTTGCGCAATCGATCCACCCTTGGAGTAAATTCGCATGATGCGGGCTTCGACGGGTGCATCAGCAGCGAGGACTCCAGCAGTGATGACAAAAATTGCTGGAATGACACTCATTGTAATAAGTGCTAACTTCCACTGAACCGCAAGAGCGACAACGAAGGCGGCAATGAACATGGCGAGATACTGGACGAGGAATGCGAGTTTGTCTGCAACACCTTTGTTGATACGAGAACCATTGGTCGTGACCAACACAGCAACGGACGAGGCATCTTGTAAATCAAAGTGCCACGTCTCTTTCCGTAATGTGTGTCTGAGGAAATCCTGACGAAGGTCGCGAGTAGTCCTGATTGCGGAGATGCAGATTGTGATTGTAGATATGTAGGACAAGAGGAGTTTGGCGACGAAGAGATAAACAAACAGTTTGCTGGACTGATTAGCTTGGGATTTTTACGAGAAGATTTGAAGGAAGAACAAACACAGAATTCAGAATTGTGTTATTGAAAGCCCGAGGGTCGATATCGGCTCTTGAGAAATTATTGAAATCTCCAATGGTATCTCCAAAAACAAGGGTCATAAGAGGTAACGTGACTCCCGCTCCAATCGAGGTAATGAGAGATATGACGTTCAAAGTCCATGAAATTCGGTCGGCATATTGAAAAATACGGATATAGTCCTTGAAAGACCCTCCACTTTCTGGCGTAGCAATCGATTGCTCGTCGCCATCGTTTTTGGGTGGAGGAGATTCCTCCCTTGAAGGCGGGGCTGCGGGCGTTTTTTCCTCCATTAATAATACAATAATAGGTCGATGGTAGAATAATGAGATTCAAAGCACAAGATAATTGAAGATGTTTTGTTCTTCTCTTATGAGGACATGTTGCGGAGTGATATGTTTCCGGCTGACAGGCTTGGTGGTTATGCTGAAGAAGCAATGAGTCGAGATGAGGTATGCAGAATGCACTAGTAGTTAAGGACTGGATGTTTTGAAAGTCCCGAGACCTGACGATTCCTGAGCGGAGTCGAGATGAGGCTCGCTACTCGTGCTCGCAAAGAAAACAAGTATTCGGTATGACTGTATGTGATCGCAGATGAGCAATCGTATCTGTGCAGGCGGTGCTGGTGGCTGAAATCCCTATGGACGGCGTGAAGCTCGAAGTGTTGACACCATCGCCAAGCAAAGGTCGTCGCTAGGGAAATCTCGGCGCTAGGCAGGCGGTGGGAAACCCGGGCGCTCGGGATCCGCGTATCCCGAATATCTGTTTCGTCTACATATCCGCTCCCCACAACATTCTTCTCCAGCAAAAGAGCATCAACACAAGACGTCAAACTCCCACGGGTTTTGTGTAGCACCGGACTTTTCTACCAAGGCGTTTCCGAGAATTGAGATGAGTGGGGAGGACGACAACCACAGCGGCCCGGATGGACCAGAGCACGACCATTCCATAATCACCACTCGTCTGAGAGCTTGTGAGGCCTGCAAGACAAGAAAGGCAAGCCGTAACCGAAGAGATCTTCACTTCGCTGTTTTATTGACGTCCCGTAGGTCCGATGTGATAAATTAGACCCCTGCTCAGCATGCAAGTCATCGAACATACCGTGCTGGACTACTCCACGACCCTCCCAGCAAAAACGGCAAAGAGCTATTGTATCTGCACGTTTGTAAGTCCCTGGTATTTCACAAGGCAAAAAAATGAGAGAAGATGGAAGCTTAACAATGTGACGTTTAGTGAGGATCAGCTGTCGAAGATAAATGAACAATTGTCTCAACTACAAACCTCCATTGACAGCTTGACCAAACAGAAAGCGGAACTCACTTCTCCTATATCCAACCGAGATTTCGGACCCAGAAAAACAAAGTTGCCAGCCACAGCGACTCCAAACCCTGCTTCTAATAACAGTACGCTATCTCCAGATGAGGCGCCGTACCTGGGCGAGTCGTCTTTCGAGCTTCACTCGCATCAAACAGGGCAAATTTTAGACATCGCACTGCACAATTCGCCAGCAGCTGGGCAAGTTCAAGATGTTACTTCCAGTTTGCAATCGCTCCGTGGACTTCACAGTGGTAGCATACAGAATAACGATGCTGACTTCACGTCTGACCTACCCATGCCTTCAGTCCAGATTGCACTCGCAGCACTGAGACTAATAGATGGTGCGTACTCATCTCCATCTACTGTCCCTAGGTTTCCACTGATGTCGTTCCAGTCCTCCCTCGTGGCTTCTTGTTGTGCTCTCCATTCGGAGATGGTCAAATCTTCAGAGATACATGCCAGAGATATTACTTCCCCATCGACGGTTATTCTGCTTCGGACTTCGTCATCACAAATGGTGGACTTATGGGAATTATTGGTCTGGCGAATGCTGACCAGCTTAGAGTGCATGGAATTGATCCTGCAACTGCTGCACAGGTGGTTGAAATGTGCTCGAACAATGTCTCAGTGACTATCTCGAAGCTGAGTATTTACCTAGAGCCAAAGATCACAAACATCGAGTGTCTGTTGTTCGGAGTAAGTTCTTCTACCCCAGGACTTGTATCTGATGAAGGACTAAGCTCTAGCTCCTGACTAGGTTCAAACCGCAATGGCTGAATCAGACCACAATAAAGCATGGTATCTGATTTCGTTCGCAGCTCGACTATGCATGGATAGTGGGGTCAACCGGCTGAAGGATAGTGCAGAAGGCACTGATGAGATCAACAGGAGAAAGATTTGCTTTTGGTTTACGTATGCCTTCGACAAGGCATTGTCTCTCAATTTCGGGCGATCGCCAAATTTCTCCGATTATGATATATCAGTCGGCTATCCCGTACTACCCGAAGACAGCGGACGGGACGTAGTCCTCCTCTGGTTCGATATCGCCAAATTACAAGGCAGCATATACGAAAAGCTGTACTCTGCGAAAGGTCAGCAAGATGGTCCGGAAGTCAAGGCTCTGAATGCTAGACATATCGCAACAGAATTCAGTCACCTACGGGAGAGATTAAAGGTTGGTTATATCTATTGCGGACCCTTCAAGTGCTGACTGAGATGTACCACAGACGATCTTTGGCAAAATGTCTGATGCCGAAAGAGAGCCATTCTTAGATACCGAAATCACACTTATGGCAAATCTGACCCTAGTGTACCGCGCAATACCTTCCCACAAGCCCGCTCATCCACTTCGTTTCTCCGATGAATGCATTGCGGTTGCGCGAGAAACGCTAGAGGTACACGAAACTCTGTGTACAAAATTGCTGACACGATCGGAAAATCAAATCCGAATGTACATAGACTGTGAGCATCCCTTCTTCACTGGTAACAATCAAGCGCTGACCATCGATAGGGAACCTCTCTATATGCCCATTCACGCCATTTATCGTTGTCCTAGGAACTGCAATCCTGGACGCAAATGCCGCTGACATGAATCTCCTCGAGAAAGTGGTCGAGTCCTTAGAGCGTGCATCAGTCCGTGCTCCAGGCGCGAAAAAGCTCCTCAGCATATGTAAGATTCTCCTCCAAGGTGCAAAGTCTTGCGTGGAGCAAAGCCTCTCCAGCGGTCCCCCGCCGGCACCACAAACGTATATCCAGCGACCGCAGGCGAGCACTTTCATGGGCAATGGGATACACCCAGACGCCACTATGCCTGCACCAATGGATACCGATTGGTCAACAATGATGCCTGAAGACTGGACGACGTTGCAGTTAGACAATCCTGATAACATGTCCTTGTTGTTTGATAATTATCTAGCAAGCAATGCGGGTGTGATGCCTATGTTCGAGATGGACATGACGAGGCTCGATATGATGTGAGGGATGGATTTGAAAGACCTTATGTAAAAACCCATAGACTTGCAAACTACTTGTTCATGAACTGCAAGCTAACAAGTTACAAGTCATAGACCTTCCATAGTCGTACATAGGAGTTAACATTAGCATTCCGTGACAAAACATAGACGTCCATGACTTTGATGGACCGATGTCTTTCGGTAATGCCTGGTATAACCACATAATTACCTCCCAACAGATATGTTAGGACATCATCTGTCTTTCGACACGCCACCTGTACAGCATATCAACTGATTGTGTCCAAAAATCCAAATCGTAAGGAAAACATAGATTCTGAATTCGTATAGCCACGCCTAGATAGCTCCATTCCTGACCTGAATCCCACTCCATCTTTATCCCAGGATCACCTTCCTATCACCACAGACAACTTCCTTCGTAACAGCTTATATATAACTATAAAGCTCGAATAGTTGAGATGGTCACCGATTTTGCGGGCAAATATTCCTCCAGTGATTTTCTCACAATATTCCATCAGAAACTGGCACCAGCCCATTTTCCAAAGCCAGACAATAGAAGGTGGCTCTGCCCCGAAGGACCTTACTTAGACTATGTTATAGTACTGGACGCTCTTTACCTAGAATAGCAACTCTCGATCCCCTGAATCATTCCATCGGTTCGCGAATAGGTCAATCACAACCCGTTGTCCTATAATCAACGCCTGATCGCAAATGGTCCCAACGGACATTCCCGAATTTTGGAGAGCTCAAAAATCACTTCAAAGATCGAGAACAAAACGATGCTTCAGGAGCAGCTTCGTCAAGCCAGAAGATATACATTCTCGAAGGCCTGGATTCCTACTTCGTCGAAGCATATGGTTCGTATTTCGTCATGGATCCAAAATTCTTCGTAAGACAAGAACGAAACGACCTCTGGAACCTCAAGCATGGCTGATTTGTTATTCAAGACATGGATATACTCCTTTCTCTCATCAACCCAGAGAGGCATCACTGTCGAAGTTCTTCCACCGGATTAGGTCAATCAGTCCTTGGTTCCAAGATTCAGGACCTTGGGCCTTAATTTATTTGCTCAGAGAATACCAGAAGAGCGTGTTAAATTGATCATTATAGATACTCAAGCCCCTGATGGATATCCAGTCTGTCGCGGTAATCATTAAAAGTAACACCTTAACATTTTGAAGTTGAGTTGACGACTTATCAGGTAGGCGAGAGCCCGCAGAATAACAGTCGGCGCACCGACTGCTAATCCTTTTGGGAATGACCTATTTCCAACCGCATACAATATTAAGCTCGTCCGGTTTGCTCGCTTTTTACAAAATCGTGGAGGTATATGCAAGATCTGCAGAGATTCTTAGTCAGTCCCTCATTTTGAGAATGGATGTTCAACCATTACCTTCGTATTGTACATAATAAACAAACATTTTGAACTCAAATATTCCGGACTCATTTTAGTTACTCTTAGATTCGCGTGCTTGAGGAGGGAAGCGCGAACAACGAGAGAAACTTTCCTATGTATCTGCATATGTTCCTTCCCCATGTTGACAATGTCAATGCCACTAGAAGCTCCTTCTCCATATTGAGACCCGCCTTCTAAAACATGTTTCTCCTCCAAAATCTTATTATTTTCCATCATAAACATCACTACACTCGTTTTTATTACCAACATTACGTTCTTTAAGTATCGATACCACTCCTACGCTCACGCCGCTCTGTTATCGATATTATTATCAACTTCCATTTACAATGTCTCGTCGAGACTCATTCTTAGCCTTTGGGTATGTGGCACCCTCCTTTCCGTGCAGAATTCCTATCAAATGCTAATATATACTAGAGAAGAGCTTTTTCACAACCCCTGGGCCGAGTCTGCCAATTCCTTTCCGGGTCTACCACTAGGTCGCGAGCCAGGCTCTGGATCCGCAGAATCTCCTCCTCTTTTACCGTATATCAGCCGCATAACTTGTGCTTCAACAACGGAAGAGTAACTAATCTACGAAAAGGTCGGATCTCCAAAACATTCGGCATTTAACGGGAGAAGATGATATGGATCCAGAGTCTGGCTCCCTAGTGGTGCAGACTGGGGGAAAGGATTGGCACGACTTAGTCTGGGGGTATTCGACTATGCTCTTTACTCTGGTATGTTAGCTCTCCCAATTCTTGCGAAAGAGCTATGCTGATATGGAAATTAATGGCAGATACTAGCTTTATGTGCTATTATTGCACTTATTCTTAAAAAATAATAGAGTACAAACAGCGTTGAATACACAGCAACTACTATATAAAGCTATGATCTTGTTCAACTGTGACTCGTGCACTAATCACTGTGTAATCCTAGTAGCCCCATAAATGCCCAAAATATAATTCCACTTGCCATAACCCCCCCATTCACAAACCCCAGTATACTTATATGAACGACCTCTTTTTTCTCTTCAACAACTTATAATTGCAAATGCACCGCCGGCTCGAGCTGAGTTCTGCATATTGCTTAGAATCCGAGAGTTTCCAGGTTGCGGAGTCCGCCGGAAGGGGGATGGTAAAGGCGGCAAACCGGTCAATCGTCGTTGGCGTTGTATTCGTCGAAAGTGAAGCCGTTCGCGAATAGCGGGGATAATAATCAGGTATGCCAGCGGTATGAAAACCCCAAGGGTAAGTAGAAGTGGAAGAACAATTAAAAGAATCAATCTGATGTTGGCCATATTAATAGATGATGATCGATAGCGCGCGATTGTGCGAGATGATAATATTCCAGAGTTTGTTCCGTTGTCCGATTTAATAAAGACCTCAAATTTGTACTTGTTTGAAGGAATGAAGATTTTGTAATAACAGTGAAGTGGGCTTTAAATAGTGGTGATTCTACAAGTGGGTCATTTTGAATTTAGTTCTGGACCGGTGGTTCTTTTGGTACACCTTTTCCTTGGTCCACTAAGTTCTATGTCCCAGGTCGCTATTTCCTTCTACGCTAGATGAGTTCTAAGCTAAATGAGTTATAATCCTATACTGTAACCTGTGTGTCACATACGACCATAGACTGGTGAGAATTGGGCTATCTCCTTAACTTTTGGAGCTTCAGCATCAGATTTGATTTAAATTCGCCTAGGATCGCCTGCTGTGAGGACATTGTTTCTGTCGTGGACCTTAGAACCAAACCCTAGAATGTCTGACCCGGTTCAAGCCGATCATAGACAGTAACGTCCCACCCTACCATTCCGCCCACCCCCCCATTCCGCCCACCCTCGCTTAACTCACCGCCACTCCTACCTACCATCTTAAATAATTAATTACTCTTTCATTTTTTAATTATTTCTTTTCAAATTTGGAATGCGCATTCTTTTTATTATAAAGCCTTAATATACCGAGTATAACGTCATAAGTGCGTGTGCAGAGATCGCAAACGGCAAGTTATTGCGGAAGGCATTACTTAAATGGGGTGTTCTAAGGTCTACCCTTCGTGGCCGCAACGCAACGACGTTATCCTATAAAGAAGCCGCTAGCTATTTACAAAGGCTACTTACCTTAATAGAGAGTCGATTAATTAATTAGGTTTTGACTTAGGAGTCTCTTAGTCGTAGAGCTACACATGCATAGATTAGGGTTTTTGCGGAGCGTCTTTTAGCTCTTTAAGAGGACTATTTACTACTTAGAAAGCACTGGATTTCCAGATTTTTGGCACAGAATCTTATTTTAAAGACGAAGAAGTAGATATACGTTGATTCTATATATATTAACGGCGCTTATTCTAATGTTATTAAGCCTTAATTCTAAAAATTAGAGATTCCGGCTATTAAAGCTATTCCAGCGAGTTAACAATAGAATATAGACGAGACTGGCATTATAAAAGGTTATAGTTTAAACGGTTTTATTATAAAATACGTTAAAAAGCGTAAAATTTATAGAAAATAGCCTAACTCACGTACTTAAACGTTAATTATTAAGTGTATCTTTACTATAGGGGTCTCTATATAATTTCTTATAATTTATAAGGGAAAATTAATGTAGCAATAGTAATTTCCGTTTTAATTAAACGTATTTAACGACTGGCACTTTACTATAACCGATAATAAGTAGACGACCGACGATACGGCTCTTAAATAGTTAATAAAAGTGTTTATCCCTTAAATGGATCCACGTAATCATTTAGTAAGACTCCTTATTTTAAACGGCTACGGAAGTCATAAGACCACGGAATTCCTTTGGAAGTGCCTTAAATACAATATATTTTTATTGTATTTACCTGTATATATGTCACACGTCTTGTAACCCTTAGATTTAACGGTTTTCTTTGCGCTAAAGCGTGCTTACTAGAAGGAATTGTATAAATTGAATTCTTTAATTAATTACACGTTAATTAATAAGCGCAATTTCCTTCTTTGCTATTAAAAAGCACGCCGAGATACTATTACTCCTTTTAATATTAAATCTGGGTGGAGAGTTAATAGATTATGGCCGGTATCTCTAGTGAAACCTTTAATAAGCTTATTATTACTTGAAAATAGTAATAAATCGACAGCTCCGGCTCTTTAAGAGTCTTAAAGAGTAGCGATACTACCTCCCGAGCATTTTAGCATTTCTATTTAATTATAGACTCTTAAAGTTACAAAAGATTTTCGTTTATAAATACGCACTTTAATAAGCGAATTAAATGATTAGCATTTGACGTAGCGTTTACTTTTTAGGAAGATTATAAAAGAATTTAATGAAAAGAATTACGAATTAGAGAAGGCAAATATGAGAATTAAAGAGTTAGAAGAGCGATTAGAGTAGTTGAAGCTAAGGAAAAGAAGGAAAGTCTAAACTAGCCTAAATTCTAAGTTTACGATAATACGTGTTATTCAGGCGGCTCAAATTGCGGCTGGAGATCGTCAAATTATATTAGTAAAACTAGAATTAGAAGGAGATTCTGACTCTATAATTTCTTATATAGAAGTTGACGTAGAATAGAATTATTAAGTGTTGAATAAAAAGTGTAGATATTACGCGAGGTGGGCGGAATGGGGGGTAGGCGGAATGGTGGGGTAGGACGTTAATATCCAATGATAGGATATAATAATACCGTCATGTTACTTAAGGTACAGATCTATTGGATCTTCATCTTCCATTTTCGGCTTAAAAATTTATAATATGGATGGTATTATCGAATATATAGGTAGCCTTTTCACACTACATTTCTGTTGTCCTAGAACCATTTAGTCTTCTTCACTTCATTGTTCAAATACGCTACTACACATATGCATTAACATTTGGAGTCTAATATCAATTAAGAAGACTTGAATCACCAAGAGGCTCTTCTGATATACAAAGCATTTTTATCCCCTACCTATCCAGTGGCCATCATATGCAGTCCAGCTACAATTAGGCCACTAGAATAGAGTACGCTTATATAGAAACAATCGCAAACTGGTACAGTTTTGTATACTCGAACGGATTGTCTTAGTCTATTGTTTTAGTGAAAAGGCCGGTGGCTGAGGGGGGGGCCAAAGACTTTAGAGGGGGGCTCGCCAGCTTCCAAGATTTGCACTAGTTATTTACGCTGCTGTATCTATCTACGTAATCCATGCCGCTTTAGTGAATGCCAAGACCCACCAGCGAAGTAGACATCAGTCCCTTTCCTGTATTCCTTGACCCTATTCGAGGACTGATTTGAGATACTAGATTCAAACTTTAATAATACGATAGGTATACATCAGAGTCAACATACCTGCAGAGTTGACATCTCAATCCCGCTTTCTTCCATCGGATCGGAGCCGAACATGACTTTCGCGAGGAGCTTTTTTCGCTTCTGGAGTTCTATAATTTGCTTTACAGTATCAATTAGCACTGAGACCATACTAGCTCATTGGTCAAACTTAATTCCAGAGATATCGACATACATCTTCAAAGGAGTCTCGCATCAGATAACGGACGGTCGTCACCTTTCGCTTCTGACCTAGACGTTACACTCGGGACAACGCTTGTTCCTCTATCATGGGATTCCAGTGAGGTTCAAGAAGATATACCCTTGAAGCAGCAGTGAGACTCAGACTAATGGATCGTATGATCAGTATATTACAGTAACAGTATTGCTTGGAGCTGAATGAACTCACCCAGTACCGCCGCAGGTAATTGAAACAAGGATCACGCGGATTGAGTCGTCCACCTCGAACGAATGCAGAGCTTCTTGTCTTCGAAGTAAAGAGGTCTTGCCATCTACCCTCGCGTGCAAAATACTGAAGTTCTGAAGCATAAATTGTATAATATCTAAGGAGTGTGTCCAGTACGAGAAAACCGCACTTCACAGGTCAGTATTGCATCATGTGTTGAAGAATCTTCCCATACCTCTTCTCTGAACTTTGGTACACTAGGATGTCGTCTACGAGTGCCTTAACTTTGCTGGACATCTTCTCCACACTCATCTTTTCTCTTGTACCAACAAATGTACCACATCGGCAGTCTTCAAACCCTTCAAAACCGTTTTCGAGGGGGTTTTCAAGAGACTCTGGAAGAGTGGCCGTAGGCAATAACATTGCATCTTCCAGTCTAGATGACGCACATTTTGGACAAGTATTTTGGTTGTCCAACACGCTCGTTGCATTGATGTTGACAGATGCTTCATTCATAGGTGAGTCGATGTTTTCCTCCTTACTTGCGACAAGGTGGCGGGGAAGGACGCCGTCATTGCAAATCAGACGGAGTTGATTCAGATATTGAAGGACATTCAATGTTGGAGACCCCACTGGGTCCGATATGCTGTTATGCAGCAATTCGATAGCTTTCTTCTTTGCAGCGTCATAAAGAGCACGCTCGGGAGGTGAAAACTCTAAGTGGTGTACAAAGTCGTCGCGTCCAGGTAGTAAGAGTGCTTGCCTTGTCCGGCTAATGCATAAGGATCGTACTAAAGTTTTGAAGCGAAGGAAGGCTTGAGGATCGCCATGCTGCCAGGGCTTAGAAATATCCGCGTCGAAAGTGCCAGGGTCAGAATACGGGAAGGCCCTTAAGAACTTCAAGAGACTCGCAAAATCCGCGAGTTTATTTTGGATGGGGGTCCCCGTGACGACCCAACGCTTATGTGATATAAGGGCACAAGAAGCTTGGGCAAGCTGGGTGTCTATAATAATCACTGGCACGCTGAGGTGACTATGGCATAATAGAATAGTTAGAGAAGCGCTATAAACTCGCTAGTGATATTTTAATTATATAAAAGCTAATTGCTAAAGAGAGAAGATTACCTCTTCCCCTTTACTATTTTTATAAAGGTAATAATTACGTAATTAGCGCTAAGAACACAAACTATTATAATATCTCTCCTTTTATTTACTTTTGTCTTAAAAGTAAGGATATATTATGGCCTTTAGCTAGCGCTATATTAACGATTTACTAATAAACTAAATTTTCTACTATTTATTTTAAAAGTAAATTTTAAAGAGAATGAAGTAAGATAAAAGCCATTAATAAGAGGGGCCTAGCGCTCACTAAGTATATAATACTTCTCCTTCTTTATAACCTTTCTTAATTAATAATAATAATTATAATAAACTATAAGTTATAATTACCCTTCGATTTTAATAATATCGTCTTTTAATAAGTACTTAACCGGCAGTTCCTTTAGCCGTAAGCGCAAAAGCAAAACACTTAACTTTACCGTAATTAACGTTAGTAATACCCCGACTAAACGCCAGCGAACTTTAATAACCTTCTTAAAGATAATTAATATTAATAATTAAAATAATAATAATAAGGATTTTAAGGATAACGTCTAATCTTTTTAATGAACTTTATTTAGAGAAAAGAAGGATACGCGTATTTAATCTTTAAGTAAAGCTATTATAAATAAGAGCGACGTTCATTAAGAGTTATACTTACGTTGCGCCGGCGAAGTCTAAGAGTTCTCCGATCTTTAATATTTTAATAACCTTAACTTATTTATTATAAAATATTTAAATTATTATAAAAAAGATAAGCCGTATGAATTAATAAGTTAAATTTTTTTTATTTATTAGCGAGGTATAAGTTAATAACCGGCGAGGTCCCGGCTAAGTTAAAATTACTCCTCGACGATCTCCTTAAAACTGCTTTTTAATTTAACTTTAATAAAATTAAGTAAGTTAATTTTAATATTATTTAGTTTATTTTTAATTAAGAAAAGCGTCGCGTTAATTATTTTATTAAGGTTTTTGACGCTAAAGCTTAAAAGTCTTTATAAAAGCTTATAATATCTTTAATTAAAAAGCTTTATATTAGCGTTATGTCGGCGATTAACGGGCTACGCGGCGCGTTAATCTTAACTTTTTCTTAAGAATTCGAGGACTTAAAGGAAAGTAATATTAAGCTTATAATTAAGATTTCCGGACTTCGAGAAGTAAGTAAATTTAATATTTATTAATAAATTCTTTATTAACCTCCGGCGAAGGACTTCTAAAAGGTCTACTTTAACTCTTTTAAGGACGGTGTAATTAAAGACCTTAAGGCCGGAGTTATTAAGGATAATAGTTATATTAGTGCTATTAAGAATTTAAGTAATAGAAATAAGTTTATTATTATTATTTAAAAATGAATTTAAGGTTTTTACTTAGTAATTTATCGGCGAAGGATTAGCGTTTACTTGGCGAGGTACTTTAATTTTTTGATTTTCTTAAGTATTACGTTCTTATTAT
Source organism: Rhexocercosporidium sp. MPI-PUGE-AT-0058 (assembly GCA_020746875.1). Classification (NCBI taxonomy): domain Eukaryota; kingdom Fungi; phylum Ascomycota; class Leotiomycetes; order Helotiales; genus Rhexocercosporidium; species Rhexocercosporidium sp. MPI-PUGE-AT-0058. The sequence goes on along the minus strand of JAGTJL010000005.1, from coordinate 2,419,237 downwards.
AGCGCGAATAAATAATATAAGTTCCTTTTTCCTTTAAGTATTATTATTTAAATTATAATATTTAAATACGCTTTTAAAATTATAAAACCTTATAAATAAAAGCAAAAAAGTATATAATATTATAGTATATCTTTAGCGAGTCGTCGGCGTAGCCCTAGCGACTTTCCCTCGAACCCTTTAAAAAAGTAAGAAGTTATAAGCTTATTTTCACCGGCGTTTCGCCTTTTTTTCCGTAGCGTTTTAACCTTTTAGTAATTTAATTAATTCTTAGAAATTAATAAGATTCTTTATTAACTCTTAAGAATTATACGCTAGACTAAATCCTTTTTATTTAATAAAGTATTATTTTTTGCTTTTAATTACTCGTCGATCTAAAAGAGTCTTAATAGCTTATTACTCTTCTTTATTAACGAAGTTAAGTTAAACGACTTCCGACGATTCGCCGAGCCTTTACTAATACGACTTTAGCAATAATATATAAAAGACGTTATATAAACGACTATATTTAAGGGGTAATTCTAGTTTATACGCTTATTTTTTAATCTTTTTAATAATTTTAAAAGGCCTTAAGAATTAATAATTTAGTTTTTTATTTAAACGAATTATTTTAATATTTTTTAATAAGAGTAAGATTTATTATTTAATTTTAAATTTTATAAAGTAATAATTCTTATTATATTATTTCGCTTAGTTTTCTTTAGTTCTTTATTAATTAGTTTTCAGCTCTTAGCGTTTCTTAATAACCTCTTTTATTTATTCTTTAGTAGTCGGTATCTCCCTTTTTATAAAATCGTCCTCGATTTCTTAACGAGAATCCAGCGATATACCGTACTTAGCCTTATTTGGAGTTATTTTAATAAACTTATAATAAGTGTTTATATACGTAAACTTCGCTAAGGGCAAGAGATTTACTTAATTATTTTATAAATAATAAATAAAATACTTTAGTTATATTTTTAAGGCTTAGTTTTATCGCTTTATTTATTTGTTTATTTATAGGTGAAACGCCGTTAAAAGGCTTCTTATTATTTATAAATAAAAGCAAAATTTCGTTTAAAATTTTAAAGTAAATATAAAGCCTTTATTTATAATAATTATTATAAGTAAACCGTAATCTTTAAATTAATAATTAATAAATAAGCGTGCTAAAAGTAATATATTAATGGTTTTTAAGCACGGAATATATTTAATATTTTTAATAAATTTATCGATAATTATTAATAAACTGTTAAAGACTTTACTTATAGTATTACTTTTATAAAGTATTAAATTTATAATAAAGTCTATTATAATTGACTTAAATAATTTATTAAATTAGTTCAGCGCTTACATTTCGTTAACTACTTTTTTGCGTTTTATCTTTGTTTTTTAATAAATATTATAAGTCTTAACTTATTTTTTAACGTTTATTAATATTTTTAGTTAAAAATACTTTTATTAAATAAGCTTTAATATCTTTTTATAATTAAAATAGCCTGTAATTAAATTATTATAATATATTTTCATAATTTTATTACGAACGGCACTATTTTAAAGGACGTAAGCCATTCGCCGGTGTTTTAATAAATTATTACTATTAATATTTTAATTTAAATCTTCGGCATTTTATAATTTAACTTACTTTTTAATAACTAAGGCGTCCCTTTTTTATAATTTTAAAAGTAGCGAAAAAAGCGAGTTCGATTTAGGGTTTACTATTTCGGCTTTTATAACTTTCGCTATAAGAAACCGTGATATAATATATTTATAATTACGTTAGCTAGCGTTTTGCCTTTCGCCGGCTTTACGTAAAAAATTGTTTAAGCCTTTAAATAAGTTTTAAAAATTATTAAATTATATAAGAATATATTGCTAATTAAGCGTAGAAGTTACTTTTATAGTTTCGGTCGACGTATTTATTATAATATTATCGTCGGTAAGTTAAGGAATATAAGTTAGTCGATATAATATATTATTGTCTTCTTATTAAATATTCTTCGTTATATAATTAATTATATTAAGTACGCGGATTAACTTATTTTAAAGTGCGCTTTATAATTTATTTTATAAAGTAAAGAATATAATATTCTCTTTATTTTTTATTAATTTATAATTAAGCTTACGCGAGGGTTTATTTACGGGATTATTCTTTTCTTTTTTATAAACTATTATAAAGTTATATTTAAATAGTTTTAGAATTTATTTGACTTATTGCCGGCTTAATACTGTTATTATTATAAAATGACGGAGGTTATTATAGTTTATTAATACTTTAATAAGGGCTAGATTACCTTTTAAATAATGCCTTTAATATATAAAACACTTAATAATTATAAGGAGTTCTTAATTATGTACTTTATAATTTAATTTAATAGCATTTAACTTTTTATTAAAAAATATAATAAAGTGTTATACGACCTTTCTTTTATCTCTTACCGGCCACTTGCTGAATTAAAAAAGGATTTTTATAATTATAAATTTAAACGTATTAGTCTTTAGCCTTTTTAGCTTATTAAAGTTAAAGTATATAAGAAAAAGGGCTAACGTAAATATATTCTTTAATGCGTTAAAAGCCTCTTCTTTAATAGCATTTTAGTAAAAGGTAGGGGTAAGTTACCCTTTCTTTTTACTTCTCGTTAAATTTATTATTAGTTAGATAATAGTTAAAAAGTTTATAATAAAGCGCTAATAAAAGTTAATAAAGTTAATGAAAACTTAGACATTTTTAACACTTTTAAGCTTTAGTTAATCCTTAATAATATTTATTTAATTTTATTTTATTAATATTTTAACGAGAAATATTATATAATTTAAAAAGTTTATACTTTAAGTATTAAAGGAGCATTTCGACAGCTTAATAAAGAGATTTACTTATTGTAATCTCTTAAGGACTTAATAAACGTAATTCTTATATTAAAATAAATCCGTTAAATATATTAAGATATCGTTAAAATAAACGATATAAATAATATCTACGAGTCCCGTTAATATATTATTAATATATGCTTAAAATATCGCCGGCGTATTAAATAGTTTAAACGGCATTACTTAATACTTATAGTGTTTATAACGAGTGCGGAATATAGTTTTTTATTTGTTTTTTTTTTTAATTTTAATATAATAATATATATTTTATAAATTTAAATTAATGAAAATCTTTGCGTTTTAAAATTTATTTAGCGTCTTATTAATTAACGACAGGGGGTATTAATCCTTAATTATAATCTAGTTTAAAGCCTTATAATCGGCACACAATTAAAGGCTACTATTTTTCTTTATTATAAATAAAATAAGAGCTTTAGCTAAGCTTTTGCTTTTTCTTATTTATCCTTTAACTTTAAAAGATTTAAGGTAACTCTGGAGAACCTTTAGTTCCGTCTCGAAGAGGTTATAAATTAAAGAATATAAAGGCTTTACACCCGGTTTTAAGTCAATAACATGCTAGCGACTTTATAATAAGAGCAACTCGTTTTCTCTCTTTTTTAAAAAGACGTCCTTAAATTTATAATATTATTATAAAATAATAAGTATATTATCGGCGTTTAATAAGCGCGCTATATTAAGGCTAAATATTATAGTATACGCGGGCGACTCTTTTTCATTAATAATTTATATAAACTCTTTTAGTTTTATAATATTAAAGTTATAAATATTATTTAATCGGTATAAGTATTTTTATTATTTAATTTTAAAACTAATTTAAAGGTTAATTTCTTTTAACTAAAGTTATCTTAAAATTAAGTCTATACCCGGCATATTAATAACTCTTAGCCAGAGTATATTTAGCTTTATTTATTTAATTATATTTATAATTTCTACTTAAGCGAGAGCTGTACCGTAAACGACACCTTTATTATTAAAAAGAGTCTGAAATGTCTTTAGTCTTTCGTTAGTAAGTTATAAGTTATACTTCTTTATTATAAGCCTTAAAATAAAATTGTCTTTTATTTTATTATTAATTAAGACTATTAACGTCTTTTACTTTTTACTTAATAAAATCTTTAATTAAATTTTTATCTTTTTATTTATCGACCTTAGTAAAGACGTAAAGGCTACCGTAAGTTAAGCGCTTTTCTGGCGTTTATCCTTAAACTCGCCGGCATTAGTTTTTAGGTATTTATTAACGTAATGGCCGAATTCATAATATAAGTAGTATTTGACTTTCGACTTATAATTTTTCTTTTTACCTTTTTTAATTAAGATTTTATTTAAGTTAACTTTATTAAATCGCTTTAGCCGGGAATTGTTTTGTCTTTTATTAACTCTTTATAAAAGCTTACGAAAAGGTTTTTTTTTCTTATTTTTTAATTCTTTTTACTTTTTATTATTTTTTTTCGTTAAATTATAAGTTTTTTAAAAAGTAATAACGAAAATAACTTCTTTACGAGTCTATAGTCTGTTAATTTATTTACTTTCGACGATCTTTTGGCGAGCTTTAGGCTGAATCTTATTAAAGAAAATGTTTTGTAGTTAGCACTTTATAAAAGGCTCGAGGTGTTCCTTTAATCCTTTTAAGTAATTAATAAATTTACGAATAGGCTAGTTAATTTTTTGTCGGACTATTTTATGAGCTTAAGAGTTAATTACTCTTTTTAAGACGAGGAGTAGTTAAAGATTCTTTAAAAACTCCTTATAATCTTCTTAAGTCATTATATTGAGTTTTTTTAGAGTTTACTTTTTAAATCTTTCTTAAACATTTATTGGTTCTTTATAAAATAATATTATTACTTATTTAATCTTAATTATATTGGTCGAGAATCCTTTAAAATCGTAATTAAAAACACGGTTATAAGCCTATAAATACTCTATGAGTTTTTAATGGCTCTTTCCTTTATATTCCGAGGAAATTATATATTTAACTTTCTTTTAGCGTAAAGCCCGAGGTTTGTCGACTATTATTAAAGAGCTTCTTATATTGCCTTTATTATTTATAGAAGTCTTTAATTTAATAAATTAAAGAAGCTAAGCTCTCGCTATTACTTTAAAAAGGTATTACGTGAAATTATCGCCGTATATTCAATAATGTTTAACGATAAGGCTATTGAGGATATTGTTTCGCTTTTTAAGAGCCCAAAGTTACTTTTGTATTATAATAATATTATTTATTAACGTATTTCTAGCGATTTCCTAGTGTCCCGGGGTATTCGATTGTTGTCCTTATCGACTTAAGGCTGCCGTTAATAATCTTTTAGTTTAAATTATTATATAATAGTTAGGCTAACGGTAAGAGAATAACAATTAAAATATAATAATTATTAATACGCTAAAGTAATTATAATATAATAAAATAACTAGAAAAGCGCTATAAACTCGTTAATAATATTTTAATTATATAAAAGCTAATTATTAAGGAGAGAAGATTACCTCTTCCCCTTCACTGTCCTTATAAGGGCAGTGATTACGCAATCAGCGCTAAGAGCACAGACCATTACAGTGTCCATGCTCCGGATGATGTGGCCTAATACAGTAAGTAGACGCAGATAGCAGTTGTGTATAAGAAGCTTACCCTCATCTAGAATGACTCTATCCCAAGTCATATTAAAAATCGAGGCAGGAACAGAGTCGTGCTTCAGAACAGAGCCGTGCTTCAAGCTACCCCAGATACTAGCGATTGTATGGTACGTCGTCAAAACGATATCATATTCTTTCAAAACTCGGGGGTCTTTCTTGCCTTTTCCATGGTACACATGTACTTTTAGACTTCCGCTATGAAGATGCCTTCTCATACAACTTGCATTAGCATGATCTTGTATGCTAATCAATAACAATCCGCGCACATTTAGCCCAGCCTGGGCCCCGAAAAACCTAAGGGGTTAACTCACAAGGATATTTGCTTTTGCCAAACTTGAAGCAGAGCTAACGGAACAACAACCAAAGTATTTGAGATACTAGAGCTTGACGTAGGGTCGGAGACTTGGTTTTCAATTTCAGATGCCACAATGGTTCTGTTTGCCTGATCACTTGCAATCAGACTGATCATCGACAGCGTCTTGCCGAGGTCCATATCATCGGCGAGTAGACCACCTTTAAATGTTGGAGGCCGTTCGATCTGCATCTTACCCGTGACGTTATTGCGGTAGCTATGAAAGCATGTTAACGTGAGTACTGAAATGAATTTCATGGCCATCACTCACCTAGATCTGCCCAAAGTATTGTTGATTGTGCTCCATATGTCATGATGAGCCATATCCGTATCCCAACCTTGCTCACGGCTTAGCATGAATGACAAAGCTTGCTTTTGGTGGCTTATTCGGATGTCAATAAGTAGACTTTAGAGTAGAATGATGGAATATGAACAACCTGGCTAACTTACCGCAACAATGGAGTGCTCACGCTTTCTGGTGGCTCGGTTTCCAGCCGAACAGGCCCATCAAGCATTAATTGGGAAAGAAGGTCCGGTCCAACATCCGAACGCTCTACTACCAGTTTTATGGGACTGCTATCTGACTTCTCAGTGTATTGCGCGGTCAAGAGTTCAATGGCATGGGGGTTTCTGTAAGGCACCACACGATCACAACCGATGGGATCTTGGAGGTACATCCGATGCCGTGACAATAACTGACCAACGGAATCTCCAATTGAAGTTGGCCCATAGATGATTATATATAAAAGCCACGTGGGATGTCCCTTTCGCCGTGATACTTGTTCATAGCTCGTCGTATAGTAAAATTGTAAGTCAATCTCCGCTACGACATTCAGGTCGCAGACCATTTCAGACGACACAGGTGATGATATGCTGAATATAATATCAGGATCGGAATCTTGTGAAAGAGCGTTCGGGGGGTGAAATATGAGAGGAGGATGAGATGTGGTTGGGCTCATGCCCATCTTGGGGTCGATAGGTATTCCACACAGCTGCAAACAGTCAGCCGAAAGGCAAAGGAAAACATATGCAGTAAGGCATCGAACCATTCCAAAACAGCACTGCGTGTCATCTGATATAATATATTTGGCGCCGCTGGTTTCTTCGTTGCGCATTTGATACGTTTGTGAAGTTTGACTGCCTGGTGCGTGTCCCACGAGGCCTTTTTCACTTCGACTCCGAAGAGACCTACTATCAGAGAGATGGTCTGAAAATCCGTCCTGCTCTTCTGGCCGAGCACCTGGACCCTCATAATCGTTCAGTCGTTGACGTTTTGACTGCCGAGCAACTGTTATCACAGACTCCATTGTGTCGAATGTGAAACGACCTCGACTGTTGCAAGAGGCTCCCGCAGCATGGTGTCCTCCTATCGGCCGTACAAAGAACTATGAATCGCGATATTCTTGAACATTGGAACACGTAGCTATCGCGCTGATTATCACAGCTTCATCGCTCCGAAGCTGGTTGAGGAACGTGTAAAAATTGTGCACGTGATTTGGTTTGGCAAAATTTCCAGGATGGACTGCAGCAACAGCTGACTGTAGATGAGCCTCGCCCACAACCCTCCCAGATATACGGGCTGTGCAGTGGAAATCTTCGTCGTTATTGGACCAAGGTTGTCTGAAAAATCACCCATGCCTTTCTTGTCACCGTGGTGTGCTGCAGGGTGCTGAGGAAGCGCCAATCATTGAGTCAATTGGACTCGATCTCTGCAAGCCACCGATGTTGATGTCCCAAATCGCTCACCGACCTTGCAAAGAATCATACAGAAGGACTATTGAGGCCCCGAAAAAGTGTCCCCTTTCAAGCTTCTGTCGCTCTTGATCGAAGGACTTTTAATTCACTGATCGACTCCAATGATCAACAAGTAGTGGGCACTGACATTGTCTCGTTTAAAAGGCCGAAAGCCTCGATGTCCATATGAAAGCATGGCCCATACGCTTCATTTGGCGCGAGGGAAGCGCCCCCCAACTGGTGAAGAAATCGATCTTGAGCACCGCCGTCAGCGCATAAAGGATATTGGTGTACAGGTGCAAAATGAAGCCAACAGAAGCTTTCCAAATGACGGGGCCTCCAGGTATACTCGAGTTTTCGTCCTTCTAATTCGCTGGGCTGAAGAAGACCCAAAGTTACCCGTTTCGATCGAGCTGAATGATCTCTCACGACTGTTCTCGGGCGACTTTGGATTCCAGACCGAAACATGGCAAATTCCTTCGGATAATTCTCACAACGAGCTCTCAAGAAAGGTTCTGGATTTCATCAGCGTAGGGAATGATGACAAGCGTAATCTCAAGATTGTATACTATGGTGGCCATGGTGTCTTGACTAAGGGTCAGCAACTTGCCTGGACGAAGTATGAGCTACGTGCTTCACTTGAACATCACTCCAACTAAAACTGCGCAGTATTCCAGATAAGGGCGACAGGATGTTCAAGTCTGTTAAGTGGTCTGGGATACAGAACACCCTGGAAGAAGCCAAATCCGACGTGCTGATTCTCCTCGATTGTTGTGCATCAGGGACAGCGAATACGGATGAGGGAAGAGGAACGACTGAGCTTATAGCAGCATGTGGGTTCAATGGTTCGGCGAATCCTGTTGGAGCCAATTCTTTCACGAGAGCACTAATCACAGAGCTACATCTTCTGCGGAATTCTCAACCTTTCACTATCAGTTTCCTATTCAACTCTATTTTGAGGAGAATACAGATGTGGTTACCAGAAGGCCGAGAATTGCAGAAAGCACCTTTGCATGTTCTGTTGACACAGGACAAAACATTGCCACAAAATATCCAAATTGTTTCCTACAAGGCGCAATCTGCCTTGTCCCTCGAGTCCTTCCCATTCCAGAACTCAGACTATACACCATCTGCTACTAATATTATGCTGCCAGCTGAGATTTCAAGCCAGGGTCTGGGAAACCATTTTGGGACCAAGAACATTCTTCGGCCGTCGATTTCCCACATGGTCAAAATCAACTCTCGACTCAATCCACTGCCTTACCTCGCACTCCATATTTGGATGAGCAAGTCGATGTCGATGGTAGATTTTCCGGTCAACCTCTTCTCGGATTGGCTACGGATGATGCCCATTCTAGCCCAAAGGGTTCAAGTCGAGACTGGGTTGAGCGGGGGCTTTGAACCGCTCAAGTTGGTCCAGAGTGAGCTTCTGAAGTAAGCGATCAGCATATATAGTCGTTTGATATAGGACAATTTCGCTGAATCATTGATAGTTTTATCAATCAGGCCAGCCATCATGGACTTGGGCAAGTGCGACAAGAGATATCGCTCACTCAGAAAACCTTGGAAACCGCCATGTCTATCATTTCTGCCGCCGACGCGGTCGACCTAGCAGATTCTCCACTGAATCGTCCGATATTGGAAGAGAACTTAAGGAGATATTTGCCCGACGCAAGGACCATTATTGTTGAGGCATACCGACGGTTCAACTCACATGTTGCAGACGAGGACGCATGTAGCTTTCGCTCAACTGCGCTCTCTGACGTCTGGACTACCGTTAGATCGATTGACACTGCAAAAAGAAAACGTCAATGCGGACAGAACATGCGGCGGCTTGAGTCTCTATTGCGTGGCCTTGAGGTATATCTCAAGGTGATAGATATTTCGCCAGGGGAGGAAGCTTTTATGCCTTACCTTTGGGTGCGTCTCCTATGTTCATCGCATGGTTAATTGCTCACATTCATAGGCCCCAGTGAAACTTATGCTCGAGGTAGGGTACTCATTCCGGGCGATTTGGTCATCCTTCATCTAACAATTAGTTTAGATCACAGCTGGCCATTCTGACATTTTAGAAGCACTTCTATCGGCGTACAGTGACATCGGACTTGCACTTCCTCACTTCAAACGTTACGAAGAATCGTTCAAAACGAATGCACACTTTCAAATCGCTCTTGCAGCAATCTATAAGACCGTCTTGGACTTCAACCAGAGATTGTACCAATTTATCCGTCGTCGAGGCATGTACTCGATTGGTAACTCAAGTATGGGTGTTCGCTGACTCGTGGTGTAGCTTGGCACCTACTGTTTCATTCACTATGGAAGGACTTTGCTGCCCGGCATGTCCATATTATAGACTCACTGCAAAAGAACAAAGATTGTATTGATGGAGAGGCCGCAGCTCTGACGGCTGCAACGATTGCCGAGAAAATGAGGATTCTGCAGCAAGAAAAAGAAATGCAGCTCGCACTTGATCAGAACGAAACGAAACTGAAAATTGCACAACTACAGCATTCTATCGCGTGGCTTGCTGTCGACGATGGTCAGCAGGAAGTCGAATTTGATCGGATATCTAGACGGCGGCATGACGATACATGTAAATGGGTCGTCGAAACGCCGGAATTCAAAAGTTGGATGGATAGCCAGGTAGCAAAACCCCTCGTCTGGGTTAGCGGGAAGCCTGGTGCTGGTAGGATCTGCCTCAATCTTTCTATGCCACACTGACATCGAATCAATTAGGCAAAAGCACACTTTGTTCCTATCTTGTGCAGCATCTTCGCACCCTCCCTGATGTGCATACCGGCTACTACTTCTGTAATAGCCAAGCTGATCAGGATATCTGCACTGATGTCCTTAAGACAATAGCTTTGCAGTTTCTTAGGCAGAATCCCGATATCGCCTCACTCGTTTCCAACGAGTATGTGTATCGCGGCGCCAACAACAACATTTCTCAGATGAGGATTGTTCTTCCGCAGATATTGGAAAGTCTATCATGCCCGGTCATCATCATAGACGGACTTGATGAATGCCCTCTGGAAAGCCAAAAGATGATTTTGAGAGAGATGCAGCGATTCTGCGGTATCCAAGGCTCTATATGCAAGGTGCTGATCTCAAGTCGCAAGGAGGTCCAAATTCAGAGCAGATTAGCCAAAAGACCGCACATCCAACTAGATGGGAGGATGGAAGTGCACTTGGATATTCGATCATACGTACGACACAAAATGCGTGGACTGCATTCATCGGACCCTTTATTACTAAAGAGATTGGAGTCTGGCTTAGTCGAGAAGTCGAACGGTAAGTCGTCGTGCGACAGTAAATCGAGCATCGAACTAAATGTCATCAAGGATGTTTCTATGGGTACATGTCGTCATGGACGAGCTCACTCATTGCTACAGCGATGCAGAGCTTGCATCCACACTAGAAGAACTTCCAAAAGGTCTTACACAAGCGTAAATTCCCCAAGTTCGAGAATGTACAGAACATGACAAAGTAATAGGTACCGGCCGATTCTCGCCAGAATTTCCGATATCTCTGTTCCTACCACTACCCGTTCCTCGGCAATGCTTATCCTAGAGTGGATGTCTTGTTGCTTTCGTCAATTTAAGACTCATGAGGTCTTAAGTGGACTTGTGTTTCGACCTAATTGTACAGTACTCAGTAAGCGAACAAAACTAAATAGTGCAGTCTTAGATATCTGTCGGCCCTTAATCGAAATTGGAGCTGCAAATTCTGTTGATTTCATTCACTTCTCCGCGAAAGAGTATGTGTAACCGCGATTTCAAGTTGAAATGTAAGCTAACACATACAGGTACGTGCTCCGGGGAGACTTTCATGATGGACTCCCTTTCATACAGCTTCGAAAAGCGCATTTCGACATAGCATTTGCCTGTGTTTGCTACTTGAACTCATCTTTGTCTTTACTTCCGGGACGTTGCCCTCGCGAGGATCAAATCGAGTCTGTCATTGATGGATTCCATGGCTTATTCCACTATGCTAGCCAGTTCTGGTATATGCACCTCAACGAATATTGTAAAGGAGAGGGCAATCAGCAGGTCCAACTGCCTGAAGCTATGAGAGCCCAGCTAGTGAAACTATTGTTGTTCCGAAAAGAAACAGATCTAACGGAGAATGCTGTGAGCCATGTTCAGCCATACGAAGCTGAAGTCTCGTCCATTGGATATGCCACACTGGACGAAATTCCAGGTATCAAGGAGCTGATTCTCGATATCTCGCACTTCAGATCGAGACTGAAAGATGAATGTGCAGGAAAATCACCTCAAGGTAAGTACGAACATGCTCTGGCTGATACATGCTAACCCGGCAAAGAATTGTCTTCGATTTCATGCGATGATGACCCAACATACTTCAGTACAATCCGTCAGAACTATCAAGAGATTGTTGAAGGGATACTGGGAGGTGATTTGCCGGACAACTTCTTGCTCTCCAAAGCTACTGAGCTCGTATCGTTCAAAGCATACGGTCCTTCTGCTTTCGTTTGCCATTACATACACTGCAATAGAGCTATCGATGGATTCAGCACTGCGGGACAGCGAGATTCCCATGAAGCACACCATGAGCGAAAATTCCGTTGTGCCATCGTGACTTGCGTTTCTTTTGAGGCGGGTTTTGCGACACGAAGTTCCTTGAAGAAGCATAACGACAAGTATCACTCGATGATCTCGAGCGCTCCGGAAACGACGGGTAGTTTGGGGATTTTGCAAGGATAGCCTGATTTCACACACCTGTTGAGATCGGAAACACGCTATGGATCTGGCTTGGGGATTAAGTTGGCTATAAATATGGTTCGGTTTTGGACATGATGAGCAGTTCTTCTTACCAGCTGGGCAAAAGATCTAGCACGGAGCTCGCCTCCGAGCTGACAGGCTCCAGGCTCCGGGCACTAGGGACCTCAAACGCAGCAGTGCTTGCGTCCAAAGCGGGCTGCGGGCTGCGGGGTTTCAGTTTCCAGTTCCAGGAACCAAAGATTGAACATGAAGCTAGATTTGCGCCTCGCCTGTAATATTCGACCATAGACTGGTGAGAATTGGGCATCCCGTCCGCTCTGCCTTGCACAAGCATGAGATCGGTAGATTAGTAGTTGAGTGGGTGACCATCAGCGAATCCCTACTGTTGTATGTCTTTTGCATTCTTCGCTTCTTGCATTTTTTACAGTGGGGTGGGTTGTGGAGAAGAGGGCTCGGAGGGGACAAGCGAATTCAACCTCCCCTCCAACTGCCATCACCACATTGAAGCGAGGACCCAACACGTTGAGGGATAGAGGTGTTTTTCACCCTTCTGCATACATGCTGATGTTTTGGAACTGCACAGCAATCAGCGGTGGAAAGTAAAGTCTGTTTTTTCCTTTTGTTTTTGCTCACAATAAATCACTGCTTTGGCAAGTACTCCTTTTCAAGGGCGGCACCGTAGGGTGAAAAAAAAAACCCTCACATACTTCCTCGTTTCCCGTACAGAATGAAAATTCGGCATCCTCATCATACCCCAACTGAATCACAAACGTCCCCACAAAAACCATGAAAACCAAGAGCACCGACACCGCAAATAAACCAAGAATAACTTTGCCCCCGGTCTGAACTGGTCACTCATACTGAACTATGCACACGTATACGCGAGCGGTATGAAGACCAATCCGACGATGGTGGGCGTCTTTATCCTCTTTGCTTCTTTGACGAAGCGTCGCCCTTCGTAGAGTGCTTGTCAGCTGTCGACAGTGATCGAGAAGTCCATCGTGGAAGTGAATGATTAGTCGACTTTGCTTTTCATTTTTCGAAAGCGGTGGTAGATGAAGCAGAAATCTTCGTCGCTGGATTGCCCCTCTGGATTAAAATGGGCAGTGGAACATCTTGGCTCAGTTATTGATATGGGAATCCCGAGGTCTCCAAGGATACATTCTACATCGTCGATGAATACCGAGAGGCGACGACTGGAGATCTGGAGACTGTTCCATTGCTCTTCTATTGCGGGACCGTTGTAGTCTGCCTAGTGGCTCTGGCGGGAGAGATGCTATTTTCTCTTGGCTAGTTTGATAAGGATTACGTCGAAGTAGTCGATCAGCTTTAGGTAATGGGCGCAGATGATTTTTAGAGGGAATGAGGTGGCGACCTTTAGAGTAATGGGTGATTGGGATCCATGTAGATTGATTAGCAATTGGTACCGGTTCTCGTAGTAGAAGCATATGTCGTCAAGAAATGAGGTCCTAGGTGGAGCTTCGAGAGACAGTGGTGGCGGCCACGATTGGGCGTCATCACGCTTGATGAAGTCTGGATACCCCCCTTGAAATGGTTCATTTTGAAATATGTCTGCAATCATTGGATGTCTCAAGACATGTACTTTCTGAACAGGATGGTCGCATAGAATTACCACTGGGCTTCAATGTCGGAATTAGGTGTATGGTTGGATAGTGAGGGGTACTTACCATCCCAGGTATCATTCTCGCCCACTCTAGACAGACCAAAACGAGAACTTTCTTTCAACAGCAGCAGCACTATCCAGCCTACCCTCAAATGCAATCGCCGCAAGATAGCGTCCCGTAGCAGCACAAACCGGTCGCCAGTCCCTCAGGTTAGGGCAAAATTCTTGAACCTCGCGATATTTGACACAGAGATTCAAAAAATCAATCCTCAAGATGTACTCAGGGGAGCTGTCATTACAGTGCGAGAAACTGTTTAGATAGTACAATTCTCATGAGTCTGTGGTCGTATGTGGAAGCCACAGCAGTAATTTATAATATAATACAAAGTTTGTCTTGTTGATTGAGTACCGTCATCGTCTTGGAACAAGATACGTTCTGTGGGGGCCCAATGACTAGCAAGTCAGCACTGCAAGGCGCAGTAGCTTGCTTTCGGCGAATGATTTATTCTCCTCTCCTTGGTTTCGGCATGTAACAAAATCAACCTCGATTCTTCACACACAAAAGATTTCTGCGCCTTTAACAAATACAGCATCAACTACACCGGACGTAGAGTCATCGAAACACCCTGAAGGCCAGCCCATCAACGTCATGTTAAGTCAGCACGTAGTAACATCGAGATTTTACTTCCACGCCGACTACCGTGTGGCAGGCTCTGACCCCCCGTGCAGAACTCCATAAAAATAGACTTGCACCCTTGCACCCTTGCGATATCTTGGCTTGACAGTTGTCAAATGATTGACAATTGTCTCGGCTAGACGCTTGTGGCTGGCCAGGTAAAGATCATCTCAAAGTTTAAGCATAAACCGAAAGGGTCCCCAAATCAGCCCTGTCTGTGGTCCTGCAGGATTCAGGCTGGACAGGCTGCCAAATACAGACAAAGAACTCAGGCTTCTCCATTTTTGTGGCTCCGATCTTCCCGCCTTGAGCCTTCTGAAAAGCCTCGCAATGTCCCATAGCGCCAATTTTCAGGGCGCAGCACTTTGTTTGATTTAATTTGACAGACGAAAAATGGGACGACAGGGGATGATTGGTCGCCACGGTTGCGGCTGAGACATGTTTATATCGGTTAAATTCAGCCCTTTCTCGGCACCTAAACCCAAACGGGCTGATACGAGATTCAAGATTGGAATTGCTGCAAGTTGACGGCACAGCTGTACGGTATGACTACTTGCGGCGGCACAGTTTTGGTTCATATAACTCACTATCATTGTCACCACATCGGAGAAATACTCTTCAACGAAAATCTAATTCATCGATTCATATTCCCGTCTCCCAACTCTAAAATCTCAAACTCAGAACTATGTCTTTCGCAATCGCAGGAGCAAATGTGGGGTTCAATGACTTCGTCAGCCCTGGAGTGAGTGCGCGTGCCGAATATGGCTCGAGTTCATACCCTGTCCTCCACCCAAGACAGAATGGCACAGCTCCAGCAAACACCATCAACATGTTCGTAGATTCCATAGGCGAGGACTGGAAATTTGCTGCATCTATCATTGAGGCTTGCGACGGCACGACGGTTATGGAACTCCGGTGTACATCTGGAGACCCCTTTGAGGGAAGCAAAACTTGTGGTCCCAATGCCGTAGTATGTTTACTCATTGCCCAAAATCTTGGACCCCATCAGCTAACAACTCTCATTAGGCCGCAACCGTGACCGTCGCCTCAACCACCTTTCATCTTTCCAGCGCTGTCACCACTTCCACACTCGGCACGAAAGTATCTGCCACTGTCATTGAGGCGTGCTCTCTCGCAGGCACCACGGCAGCAGCCTGTAAGTACCACATCTCCCGGAGAGTAGTACATGGTTGTCTCGGAGATCTATTCTGCTACTCCTAGGCACCATCAAGATATTATAACTGACTATTATTTCAGGCGCTGTAACTATCGGCGGTGAAGCTGACGGCACCAAGACCAGCACGAGCACTACCATCACCGCCACCGGTACTGACTACTACCGCAACGATGTGGAAATCACAGGAGGCGCCGAAAAGATAGCCGCCGCAACAGGTACTTGCTCAGGAAAAAGTGCAGGCGTGGCACTCAACAGCAAGAGCATGATGGTTTGGGCCTTGGCTGGTGTTGCCACCGGCCTCCTCACCCTCTTGTAATTTTGCTCGTTGTTTTTGCTGCTTGAAACGGATACCCTGTACTGTTCTGTGGAAGATATGCTTGCTTCTTCGGCTTTGTTGATGTTTTGCTTGGATAGCAAAGGGCTGGGCGATTATCACGACACAATTGCATGATTTGGATGGCAAGGTGTTCTAGGGTCATTGTTAAGTGCGCTAGAACTTGGCTGTTGAAGTAGTTAATATGCGGCAGATACAGCTGAATAGATGTAATGAATAAAAACAAATGCATTCAGAGAAACAATGACACCAACTTTCACGATCATAGAACAGAGAAGTGCTCCTCTGTGGAATGTTGCAATAGAGACGGAGCGATGTAGACAACTCACGAACTGAGACAAAATGCATGGCCAAGCTGCAAAACCATAGAACCCAACGTTTTGACTGATTGTGAAATCTGGTGGGAAGCGTTTCAATGTTCCTTCTTCAGTTAGATATTGCGTCATATTCACGTGTCTCCCCACCATCCTATCATCATCTTTCATCGCTCGGTCACCAAGGAGATTTCTCGGGTAACTATCTCTCTCTGTGCCGGAGGGACTTGTAGAGAGATTGCTCTTCCTCACCCTTGTATATGATCTTTGTTCGAGACTGTTGCCCAAAGATATTGATGTCGGCGATAAACTTGGGTTCTGGTCCGCAGATGTGGAGATGGAATGCTGGCACTGGGCACGATGAGACTTAAAGGAAGCCATGCGGAGATGACTGCTGTACTTCAGTGTACTTGGAAGGCGCGAGTAACCAAGCCGAAGGACAACGATGGACGGCCGAAGGTGGTGATATGTGCGACAAAAAACAGTTTAGTTTACCATTGCCAAGTAGTTCCTGCTTAGAGATGCAAACATGGAATCTACAGATCAAATCATCAGGTCTTCCAGCCATTGCGGCGCTATCATGACATAATTTAAACTGACAAGGGCGTTCGACTCCGCCTCCCGCAACTCCCTGTATCGGGACAAAATTTCCCCCTCAAACATCGGTATGAAAATACAGCGAGATGGTCGAATACAGGAAGAAGAGGCTAGATTGGATACATCAGGCACATATTTGTAAGGTGAAATCAAATCTATCTGCTGTTTTCCTCTTAATGTGCTCACCAATGAGAGCTTGACAAAGCCCCGAACGCATATCTTTCAGTCCCTGAACAGCAATACATGTGAGGTTATAACTCTCATGTAACATAAGCCCTGCTACTCAAGCCTCAGAATAGTTCTCCGGAAAGATTTTCGAACAGAGAAGAATGGCGCATCATTCGCACACTCCTCCTCATGCGCCTGAATAGCGGGTAAGTCCCAGATCAAATCACACTCTGCAGCCGGGATCAACTTCGTCTTCTTGAACAACTTCCAGCCAACATAGTTGATGGGAGCCATGATCAGCATGGTGTAATAGGTGAAGAACGTTCCGACGTCCCATCCACCTTTGCGAAATACGGAGTAGCCGTAAGTGAAGACGACGAGAATCAAAGCTGAGGATGAGATGTAGGCGCTGTATGGCTGGAACCAGCCGCGGTATGGGAGTGTTCGACGATCAAGTCCTTGAGCAATGCAGGCGCGGTAGAAGAAGATGTAAGTTATTGACATGACGATGAAGTTGATGAGACCGCCTGCAGTAATTAGGTTGACCAACCTGATATTCGATTAGTTCCCTATTTTGGGGTACGAGGAAAGCGGGTAGATCGTACCAAGTGATAACGACTGCGGAGCTGTTGGAAACCTGGAGCAGATATGAAGGGAAAGATCATGGTGATTGCAAAGCAGAAGATTGGAACTCCATTCTTAGTTGTTTTTCGCAGCCAGTGATGAGCATGGCCATCAGTTGCCAGGCCATGCAATGTCCTTGTAGCACAGTAGACGTAAGTGTTTCCAGCAGAGAAGATGCTAGTGATGAGCAGCGCATTCTAAAGCACAGAACAATGATTAGCACTGAAAAAGGCATTGGCTGACAGGGGCGGTCATCGGAGCATGCGAGGAAATACAGAAATTGGCGAATACTTACAACCAGATGAGGAAGGCCATCAACTCCTAGATTTTGCATTGCAATGACATAAGGAGATGCAGCACCTGTTCCGGCTCCGTCACCACTGCTGAGGATTCTATTGAGAGTAGGGTCGTTGGGCGGTAGGGCTATGCCAACGAATATGGCACTACCAATGAAGAAAAGGGCGAATCGAATGTAGACTGTTTGGAATGCTTTCTTTAGAACGGGCCTTGGATTTCGAACTTCTCCAGCCACCATTGCAATATACTATAGATCAGCCGTTAGCAATGTTTGATTAACAGATAGGGGGATAAATCGACAGAGGCATGTATTTAAATGTAGTGAATCAAAAACTGGATACGCACTTCAGGACCAACAATTGTGAAAGCACCCTGCCAGAGAGCAGCGAGAAAGCCCTCGAATCGACCAAGACTTCCAGTTGACAGATACTCGAGGAATGGTTCCTAGAGATGTATAAGTCGGATGATATTCCCAGACTGCTTGGTGCAAATTACAAAAAGAAACTCACGGGGGAGTTCCAGTTACGGAATCCATAGGCATCGTTTTGAGGATTGCCTCCACACATGGTCACGAACGTGAAAGAGAACACAATGGCCACCAAGAAGACTTTTCCTCCAGAGAGCCAGAACTCAGCTTCACCATAGACCCGGACGGCTAAAATATTGAGAAGACTGCATCTAGTCAGCGCCATAACTCACACCATAATTGGCTTAGCCATGAACAGGTAGCGAAGCATACCCATAAGCAACGATACAACCACAGCAGACGGCGGCGACAGGAATATCATCCCTCCAAAACGTCAACACGAGATTCAGGGCGACGATCTCGAATGGAATCAGGATGGCCTCATAGAAGAAGAAGTTCCACCCTGCCATGAATCCGAAAGCATCATCCACCCAGTGGCCAGCATGTCGAATGAAACTCGCGCTGACGGGCATGTAGGTGGCCATCTCAGCCATACAATTGTTCACCAGTCCGATGATGCAAGAGTAAATAATCCATGATATAAGCAAGCTTCCAGGCCCGGCATTCATGAGCGCACCGCCGATTGAGACGAAGATTGCTGTCCCAATTGAGCCTCCGATGGCGATGAGTTCTAAGGACGGAGATCAATTAGCTTTTAGTCTCTAATCATAGGTCTTCACTGGTTTCCGTCGGGATCAATATCATTGATATAAACAAGACAAAGGCAGGAACGAGATTCTGTATACACTTACGGACTTGTCTATTGTTCAATCGTCGATGTAAGTCGGTCGTGCTTGTCACATACACACTCTCTTCATCAACCTGAGGGCTACGAGAGGGGGAAACTCCCGTTAGATGGACTTTCTTCTCCTCTACACCCATCACGAATATTGATTGAGTCAATGGGGACTATCAATTCACTTTGGTGTTGTTTTGGCGTTACCTTGCTAAATACGTCGAAAAGATCGAATAATCAAAGAAACAGCAGCAGGGCTCATACTTATGTTCTTATCAGGACGCCCAGGAACGATTAGTTCTTGGTAAAGAAATACCTACAGGGGCATCTTATCTGAACCTGGAGAGACTTTCCAAGGATGCCCAGTTCTTGGATTCCTAGTAGCTTGCTTCGTCCGCGTGACTCGGGTTTTTGATCTCAGAAAGACTCTCATTAACAATATTTTACAGAAAAAATAGGAGGAAATATACGAAGCAATAAGTGGATCATAGTAATACAGCAAGGACAAATAGTGTTCGATTTGATAAGTCTGAGAATGTCACGATAAATTTGAATCGAAGTTGGAGGGTTCAATATTATCTGGTGCCAAGGACGTTCCCTGCACAACATGATCCCTCTGTGGTGGATATCATTTTCGAGTCCTTCGAGGGTTGCTTTCCATCATTGGCTAAAAATCTTCTAGACGTCCAACAGAGTCTGAGAACTGCAAGGTTACGTCTCGGAGGCATGGAAAAGAAGCAGTGAGGGGCTGTGATGGCTTGGACAGCCAACCAGACGTCCCCACTACCCTGCTAAGGTACACTTGGCGGGCTTACTTCCTTGGCCGTAATGTTCATTTGTCCACAACCAATCCTGTTTCCTTGGAGATTAGTAGTAGGTCGAGTTTTAGTCTTTCGTTACAGTGGTTTTAAAGTATCGACGTGGTAATTTTTTGTCTTGACGTTTTTCAATCGAGCTTGTTTACTTCCACCACCCTTTTCCTCGCTTGAGAGGAGCATCTGGGACATCTCAAACATGGTGTATAGAGCTGAGCAGTGTACCAGTAAGAAGCTACATGAAGCTGATTCTCCAACCTGCTTTGATCAAGAAGTGAGCCCTTTCTGATTAAGCATAATTACTATCAAGACTACGGACAAGAAAGATTCGAGTTTAGCAGCTTTATCGTTGAAATGGGATAGCCTCGTCTAAGAGGTGTATTTTTCGATATTCGGTTTCAGCCGCATTATTACGTACCCTCCTTGTTTCTTAAAGCCTGCCCTGTATTACATTACTCATCTCGCATGGCAGGTAGTGCAGGCCCTTGACTGCCCGAGCCTTTTCTAAGTATGACTTCGTCTAATTAGGGTCCGGCACGTATCAAAATGGTCAGGCAGACTGAAGCCGGGCGAGATTTTTATTGCGCCCGGCTGGGTCACGGCCAGGAATCTGCCTAATAATAGCAAACCACCTATTGTGACAGCCTTACTCTGTTAAGCGCCATTAGCACGCCGTCCACCAACTGACACTTCTGTTCGTAAGACCCTAGCGTAGCCCAGCCAGAGTGCTTTCCATCTCCACATGGGCAATCAATTGAACCTTTTTCTTACCTTTGGAATCTCGCTTCGAACATCGTCATGTCTGATCCTCTATCCATTGCCGCCGGTATTGCAGGGCTAGTCACGATCGCGGACGCCGTTTTCAGTCGGACATATCAATATGCCAAGTGTGTCAAGAACGCAGAGAGCCAAGTTAAAGAATTAGGAAGCATGATACAGTCGCTTTCAGGGCTGCTCCATAGTCTGGAATTGGTGCTCATTGAGCTTGAGAAGGAGACCACGGAAACTAATTTTCGACTCCATCATGTCAACTCCTGCCGAGGTACACTCACCAGAATACAGCGAAAGCTAGATGATAATCACCCGGCTTCAGCAGATGGACGATTCGAAAGAATCTTTAAATCACTTAAATGGCCATTTTCACAGCCGGAAACCAAAGAATTGATTTCTGAGGTAGGACGACACAAGGCAACGATCAATGTTGCGCTTTCAGCGGACGGACTCAGCGCGACGCTACGAGCGTTGTCACGTCAAGACGGACTGAGAGAAGACGTTCAAAACTTGAGGGCGAGGATTGAGACTAAATGGGCAATGGAAACACACATTTCACTTGGCCGAGAGCGACGCAAGGTTTTAGCATTCTTCGGGAGAGTGGATCCAGCATTTAACCATCACGCAAATTTAAACCTTCGTCACCCATTGACAGGCCTCTGGGTGAGCGAAGGAGATGTTTTCCAGACATGGCTACATACACGCAATTCAAAGCTTTGGCTTTCGGGAATCCCTGGAGCAGGCAAAACAATCCTTGCTGCATCACTGGTCGAGGATGCCGCAAACGAAAGTAGCTCCGCTAGGGCGCTCGCCTACTTTTACTGCGACTACAAGGACGCCGAAAAGCAGGTTCCATTGAATGTCATTGGGTCGTTAGCAGTTCAGTTGGCAAGGCAAAATGAGGACGCTTTCCTCTTGCTCCATGATTTCTACAAAAGTCTCTTCGTAGATGACCAGCTAACACATCAACCACGATTGCTGGCGCTCGAAAAAACGCTACAGTCCATGACAAGCTGTTTTGAGGATGTATCGATCATTTTGGATGGTCTCGACGAATGTGGCAACAATAAGCTCCGTGGCTGACTCAGTCACCAGTCTGACAACGCCGGATCAATCGAACACGAGACTACTCATTCTAAGCAGAGATCTCTACGAAATCAGATGTCTACTAGTTTCATCGCAGAACTTCAGTCATCTAAATATTGCGGCACGCAGCGAAGATCTGAAACTTTATGTGGCTACAGAGGTTGAATCGAGGTCGAGGAAATTTGGCAGGGCTCAACTTCGAATCAAGAGCCCTGAACTGAAGGCTTATATCTCAAAAACCCTCGTGGATCGAGCAGAGGGCATGTGAGTATTTCCATGGCTAATCATCTGTCGAAACAAGTGCAGCAATAGCGCTCGGTGCTGACACACAGTCAATTTAGGTTCCGATGGGTTGCATGTCAACTAGATTATCTGGCCGCACTTCCTGGGGATGGAGCAAAACGCAAGGCACTCATGTCCCTGCCACCGGATTTGAACAAAACTTATGAGCGAATCTTGGAAACAGTTGATGGAAGCGACTTGAGCGCTCAAAGACTTGTGAAAGCAACTCTGCAATGGATAGTGCACAGCTCCTCGCCACTGAGAATCGATGCTCTCTGCGAAGCGATTTCGCTGAAATCCGGCGACAAGATTCTCGATGAGGAGTGGGTACATGACGAAGAGGATGTACTTTTACACTGTAGTAGCTTGATACAGAAAAATTCCGAGGGTACGCATTTTGAATTGGCACATTTTACCGTCAAGGAGTACTTGGAAACCATTCCTCCCGACTCACCATATGCATCCTACTCTCAAGACAGAGGTTATGTCTATCCACATCTGGCACAAACTTGCTTGACATATATCGATCTTAATGTTTTCCACGAAAACATAGTCGAAACTTTTGCCGAATGGGAAGACTTGGAGGAAGAGCACCCTTTTCGTGAACATGCTGTTCGTTCTTGGCTTGGTTATATGGAGTTGAGCTGGGAAGACGAGAATCTGATATCGCTCGTGCGCCGCCTCTTTGATCCTTCCAAAACTGTTGGATTCCTCGCATGGGCTCGGGACAACTTTTTCGATCTAAGTTTTGAGCTTCTCGATTACGGAACCGACCGCGAACACTATTTCCAAGCTTTGACAGAACGCATATGTTCGGGAGGGGTCACACCGCTTCACATAGCCGCTGCGTACGGCTTAGGGGATATTTGTCAATGGCTTCTTAAAAATTCAGATCATCTGAATATGTTGAGCGACCTCGGCACACCCCTTCACTGTGTGCTGATAGGTGCACCAGGCCTCGTGAGATCTATCGATATCGACTGTCCAGATTGGCTGTACCATCAACAACGCACGAACTTCAACACTCAAGGTAGAACCAAAGTACTAGAGATACTGCTCCAGCACGGATCAGACCTACTTACCGCTTTCAAAGATACCTTTAATGTGGAATTTTCCTGCTCGGTACTAGCTTTGTACGCCCATATGAAGCAAGGGGCTGATCATCCGCTGGTATCACTTGTCAGGGCGGGGTGCAAACTAGACCAAGGTCTCTTAACATCTTTCGAGCAGACAATTGACAAAGAGCTTCGCGACGAAGGCACGACGAACCTAAAATTTGGCGAAGAATTTCTCGACTCTCTCGTCGAGACCCTCAAAAGCACAAACAATGATCAGGACATCAAAACCGACTTGCTCAATATAGCTCTTCGATCAAGGACCTCCATGGCGCTGCAGTTGGTCCGAGGCGAAACACTCGTACCGGAAAAGATTCGTGCTGTATTCTACCGTGCGATAAGATTCGACCAAACAGAGGTAGCAGAGGACTTGCTGCGAGGTGGGCTGGCTGATATGGCTTTCCAGTTTGGTGAGGACGATTTCACGCCTTTGCACGTTGCTGTGATGTGGGAGGCAGCCAACATCACGCGCCTCTTGATTGCTCGGGGGGCATCTCTAGTTGCAGTCACAAAAGGCGGGCTCTCACCACTGCACACTGCAATACAATGCTCCACGCGAAACTCTGGTTGTGTATCTACACTTCTGGACCAAGGTGCGAGCAGCAGTGCTATCCAGCACACTTCTGGCAGAAATGCTTGGCATATGGCCGTTAATAACGACGCATATATTTTAAAGCTTCTACTGCGAAAAATTACCAACGAAGAGAGAGCTATAGCGTTGGCAACACAAGATGATGATGGCTTTACCCCACTTCTCTTTGCAGCAAAGATGGCCGATGAAGAATCCTTTGAGACGTTATTCCCTCATACCACTTCATTACAAGTCCGGTGCTTCAATGGTCTTGGCTTGGTGCATTACATCGTTGGCATGAATTCTTCTGATGTCTTACAATTTCTCGAAGGGGAAGATATGGCATGGCACGAGAAAAGCGAGGACGGACGAAACGCTTTCCACTTCCTTCCCAAGATGGTCACCCATGAGATGATCAATTTCCTGAAAGCTAAAGGCGTGGACCTGAATTCCCGCGACAAAAACGGTAATTTCCCATTGCACAGGTTTGTGCGGGAAGAAATCAGCACAGATGTCGATATCATCAGACTTATTGCATCTGAAGAGGCCTTATCAGGAGCCAATTCGGACGGATACACAGCTTTGCTTTATGCAATGAGATTTGGTTGTTCAGAATCCGATGGCTGTTCTTTGGTTGACCGCAAAGTTTATATTCCCTTGTTAGTCGATCTGGGGGCAGATATCAACTCGGTAACACCAACTGGAGCGTCTGCAATACAGCTAGCTTTCGACTGCGTCACGGAGATTATTTCAAAAGAAGCGGACAAACCTTGGTTTGAAAAATGGTACGACACTAACTTTGGAATGTTTCCTCAGCTTCTCATGAGTATTGTTCATGCTGGGGCCAGTATGCCGATTTTGAACAATTTAGCGAAGTTTTCCTTGCCTAGCCAGCGACCGTGTACTATACTTGCCGAGTCTATAATCCAACACTGGGATGATCTAACCGAGCTGCTCTTGTCAAAAAAAGTCGATGTGGATTTGCACTACCCAGGACCGCCAAGCATTTCCGGATACTCAGCACTTCAGTCTGCATGTTTGGAGGGCATGAAAAAAGAATCGTTCAAGACGCTTGTGGCTCTGTCGCAGAACAAGGAAGCATGTGATGTTAATGGAAATTATCTGCTTCACTTAATATGTCGTACGGATTCATTAGCAACGATCGATCAATTGCGGGTACTCGCAGCCGAGGGTCTTAACATAGACCAGCAAGAGGCAGCACCAGAAGGTCAGCGAAATACAGCACGTACCCCCTTGATGCTTGCTGCCAAATGCGCAAATGTTGAACGTATGGGCTGCCTTCTTGAATTGGGGGCCAGTGTTACGGCTGTTAGTGGATCTGGCTGGCAGCCCTTAGCCTTCGCTATTGATTCAGGCAATGTCTTAGCTGTTAAAGCTTTCACAGGGTCGTGCGTCGATTGGACAAGCACCTACAGAGTTGAGCATGATCATACTTCAACTCAAGGATGTAACGGACTCCATCACGCAGTGCTCAGAGTAGCTCCTGGAATTGTCCGCTATATACTGGATCACGCTCTCGTTAACGACATTGAGGCTTGTACGGCGACTGGAGAGACAGCGGTGCATCTTGCAACGGATTTCAGTACATCTGAGATATTGAACTTGGTGCTGGATGCAGGGGCAAGCCTAGAAGCTGAATGTGGGACGGATCATCTACGAGCTGTCCACATAGCGATTATGCGCAACAGGCCAGACAACTTACAGGTTCTACTTAGCCGAGGTTGTCTATTAAATGCCAACCGCCATGGAATGACCCCAGAACTGTGTGCATTCGAAGGGGGAAACAGGGAAATCATCAAGATTGTTCAGGAGTATACAGCTATACAAGGTATGTACTTCTCGGCAGAACTTCTCCTTAATTTGGCCAAAAGTCAGAACACAGGTCAGTCATTTTGACAAAAGGCTTACGGACTTGGAGAATCAGCACATAGTCAACAGCAGGAGTTGATTGTCGGGTCGCCCAACACTGCTCTCTTCGGTTCAAGCATAGAGCCCTTGGAGCTCACAACTAAATTCGCCTCTCGAGCTCTTTTGCATGCAATTAGAGCTGGCAATCTGGAAGTCTGTAAAGGTTTAATCAGTGCGGGGGCCAACATCAATCGGTTTACATCGTCCTGCAATAGCTGTACCCCTGTGCTTATAGCCTTTGCTTTGAAAGAGCTGTCCATCGCACGCTACATCATCGAGAATGGAGGAGACACGCTGGGAAGAGCATGTAATCACGGTCGCGGAGAGTATGACGGTAACGTGAGTGACTGGTCAGGCCCTGATTTCAGTGGATACACTGCGGTTCATTTTATCTGTTGTTACGAATCCGAGAGTGATCTTCTAAAGGGATTGTTGGAAAGAGATTTTGAAGAGGGAAGTCCATCTTATAGGAGTCCCATCACCCCATTACATATTGCCGTCGCTTGCAAGAATGTGTCCGCAGTCAAGATTCTCCTGGATTTCACTAAAAGCCGGACGCAGCCTGCATCACAGGAAAATGGTTCAGAATCTGGGCGAGCATTTGAGAGACGATCATTAGACATGTTTGACATCGACTACCCCACGTTTGATTTTGGGGTAAATCGAAGTTGGCATCGACAGTGGCTTCTGTATGACGATCCCGACGCAAGAAAACCTCTCTATTCAGGAGAGATGGGGTCTTGTTCAGCATTGCAATTAGCAGCTGCTACCTCCGGCGGTGTCGAAATGGTCAAAATACTTGTCATGCACGGAGCTGATATTGATTTTCGATGTCGTGGGGACTATGCTACCCCAGTTCATTTTGCGGCGAGGGAGAAGCAGATAGATTCTCTCGACATTCTGCTTCAGAACGGCGCAAATCCTAACTTCAGAATGGCGAGTGGCCTAACCCCAGCAATGGCTGCTATAATCGCAGACTCAGTAGAAGGATTGATGTCCTTGAGCGCGGCTGGTGCTTTATTGGATATCCATGGCGAAAGTGGGGAAACTGTATCCCATGTTGCAGCCCAAAGAAGCCCAAATGTACTTTCCTACCTCTTCTATGCCGGTCATGACTTGTACAGGAAAGACCATGATGGGCTGAGCGCGGTGGCAGTAGCTGCTCTAACCATTAGGTATGTGCCAGCTTTTTTCAGTCTGCTCTGTAATCTCGATCTAGATTTCAATCAATGCTCGGGTTTGATACGGTGCTTTCCGCAACTGCGAACGAAGGTGGTTAAATTCCTTCTGAGACGCCTGCCAGAACACTTGGTCACTCTTGAACTCCGTTCGACGATAAGCAAAAAAGGAAGGGGCAGCATCTTGAGCGAATGTGCGAGAACGGGAAGTACGGATCTGATCGAAATGTTGATCGAAGTAGGCGGGTCTCTTGACTTGGAGCTGGAGGGGGAAGGCACGCCGCTCATAGCTGCATGTGCTTATGGTAGAGACACCATCATGAAAATTCTGGTCAGAGCTGGAGCGAACATAATAGGCACGAGGAGCGGATTGAGGTGCACCGCTCTTTCTGCTGCCAAACCATTTCCACATATGGTCAGGTGGCTGTTAGTAGAACGCTTTACTGATCAGGGGAAGCTCGGAGACAAGGAAGAGAGTGGATGCAGTCTCCCTCTGCAGAATTGGTCAGGACCTCGAGTCGCCGAGGTAGTAATCAAGAATCTGTATCAATTCACTGCTGGGGCTGCGTCCAGGACGCAAGCTTTGGAATTGTCAACTCTGAGCCGGAGTCTTCGCGGTAACGTGGTTGTCATTCGGAATTTGCGCTCATGATGCGTTCTCATTTTTCTTTGTGATTATTGTTGTTTGCTGAGCATTTGGATACTGTGGACGGAACGACTTTCAACACCACACAACAAGAGAGGTAGCAACGAGCGAGGCAACGGGGGACTTCCTAGCTTCAACAAATAACAGATTTACCAATTCTAAGTATAACATATATATAAAGAGCAAAAGTTGACAAAAGAACGGCAAGGAAAATATGTATTAAGTAGAATATGTATGAGATCTGTTGCTATTGTACAACTTTCAAGTGATGGTCTCTTGTATAGAAGAAGAGCCGGCTCAGTTTTATAACAAAGAAACAGCCGAGGTTCCTCCTTACCACAATAATTTCTCAATGCCATATTTAACTGCTATGCAATTAGTAAGATATGTTTGAACCCACAGCTCCTCGTCGATGATTCCCTATCGCTTTGTGAACTTTTGGTTCACTCACTTATCTTCTGGTCTTTGCAAGCGGCATTCTGTATCGCCTACAATGAAGTGGATACCATAAAATCTTGGCCGCTGCAATGAAGTGGGCAGGGAGATAGGATGCCCATTGCCTGTCTATCTATGCCGAGAGACAAGAGGTACGACTACTTGACGCCTCAATCTACTCAGGGCTAGAACGCCAAATCTCTGTAAACCACTAGCATCTGCTGTAAAAGAGCCTTTTGCTTAGTACACATGAAATTTACCTACAGAACGTACCACCTTCAAGCCGAAGAAGAGCTTACCGAGATTACCTGTAGTGAATAGACAAATGCGAAGCATCAAGGGTGATACAAATGTCCCCTTTGAAAATATAAGCATAATCACGCCCAAGCAAGTGCGTTTCTTCAAGTTCTAGTGGCATCTTGCGGATATCCCAGTACAAACATCAGATTCAAGCAAACTTCTTGAAAGTCACGAGAGTTTTCCACACACGTGACAAACATAGGTACCATCTCATCTCATATTCTTCTTTCCGGCCATCTCACTAAATCAAAATCCAAAGCTTCCGAAAACAACGAAATATTTGGATCTTTGACTACTAAATCTACGATAATCACATCATGCCTCGTCATTCAAGAAATTATAAAACACCTTCATGTACCTCCCGGAAACGGCCCGCTCCCACCTTCCTCTATCATCGAAGTCATCCGGGATATGAGCCCCATCCCCCGACCCACCCCCCCAAACTCTTTCGTCAAACATCCAGCACACACACATCATCAGCCCTGTCTCATCTGCACCACTAGATCAAAATCTCAAGATCTAGGAGATGTGCTGCATAAGGCCAAGTGCAACGGTGACGCAACACAGCAGATTGGAGGAACAAGCCGGTGTTTGCATTGCATGTAGCGAAGTTTATTTCAACGTTAAGTCGGGGTTTGGAAGGGATTCTTGATATGTTGTGTGGTGTGGTGTGGTGTGGTGGGAGTCTAGATCTCGGGGTATGACTTGAGTGGATTGGTACTGGAGGGAAGGGGTGCCAGGTGGGGGCTGGTCTGAGGTGCTGTTTACTTGTTTTGTTGGGCGGGATTTCGATTCTACACTAGACGGGGAGTTGGGATAGAAATGTATGGAGATGATGGATGGACGAGAGGGGAAGGACGAGAGCAATGAAAGATGGATAGACGATTTTAGTTGATCCAGAAGTGGTCCAGAAACGGGAAAGGAAGTTGTGAAGTGAGTTGGTTGCAAGAGAGTCGCGACAGGTCCTTGGACGTCTGGTGAGGGGAAGGAGTGAGCCTAGGTGGGATTAGAAGAGGATAGACGATCCGGGATGTGACGGGGAGCTGGCTGTTTATTTATCTGGACTGTGAACCTCCTCCGCGACGGAATTTTCAGAACCAAAGGGATTCAGAGATTTTACATCATTCACTTACGTCGAAACTACAGTGAGGCATTACATCCATGGTTCTTCGTAAGTCTTTAAGAAGTGCAAACTGCCAATATCAAGATCCCTCTGGGGCGTCACGAAGCATTTATTCACTCCCATCCCCTCACCTGTCAACAAAACACTGCAAACTATCCAATACGCACTCAGACAACCAGGACTTAACACCTCAGCCTTCACGGCGGGTAAGAAACAAATCCGGTCAATTGCTTGTGAGCAGTCCCTCCCTGCTAAATATGATCCCACAATTTCATGGAGTTCGTCGGCAAAGTGAGCAAGTTCGCAGGGGAGAAAGACGGGTACGTGTATACACGGAATGGGAATCCTACGATCTCTGTGTCTGAGCACAGGGTGGCTATGTTGCAGGGTGGCGTCGAAGCGATGACTCCCATGAGTGGACATGCTGCTCAATTATGTTATACTGGAGCCCTTGTTAACATGCATTCTTTTGGATAGGTGAGGTACGGACTTCTGAGATGACTTAGATTATGGCCATCGTCTCAGTCATGGATTCTGTTTGTCACTTCGTGAGCATTTCCTAGTTCTCCAGAGGCACACACAGCTAATTCAAAGTCTTCCTCAGTAACTTCGATATACCCTAAGTGGGTCGAAGGACAAGACCATACACCAATTGTAGTAGCTATCGACGACAAGAAGCGTAGTCTACCTCGACATGAACAGAGAACCCAAAACACAAGTTCCAGACATAGCAGCCATCGCAAAAGTTACCCAGGACGCCGTTCTTCCCCCATCTGCGAGACCACCTTCGGGGGAGATGATAGTGTACGTTCAACAGCCTGCTAAGCTAGGCGTCGGCGTCATATCGCATCCAGTGATAAGTGCATTGGTGACCACTGAACGAGTGTGGGCTGGGCTGTGATTGATGGGGGGAAGTTCGATTGAACTCGAGGTGGCAAGTTTCCCGGGTTCACAGAGGTCGCGGACGGGTATCATGGGATGAGGTTCTGGGACCTGTATGGGTTTGAGGCACTCTGTGCGAAACCTCCTTATGGATGTCATGCGCCATCTGGAGCCGTGTATGAGTCCGTTTGATGCGTGGTTGTTTCTTAGTCTTTGGAGACGCCGAGTTTGAGTGGTAAGCGCCGTAACGAGAACGTGTTTGCGTTTGCGAAGTGGCTTGAGGACTATTCGCTCCAGAGGTGGGTATTGTGCCCTGGACTCAAATCGCACTCAAGGTCATGAATACGCGAGGGAGAATTTCCAGAATGTGTTTGGTAGTGTGTCGAATTTTGGTGTTGAGTTTTGGCATGGATGATGAAATTGACGAGGTGAGTGGTACCTAATATTGTCATCTAACAAACCAATGTTGGAGACGCGAAGACCTCGATTATCCATTCTGCAAGGACGACACTCTAGTGGCCGCAAGACTGAGGAGAAGATCCAAGCTGAGTCCACATCAGATCCGAGCACAGTTACTTCGGCTTGGAGAATATCGATGTTCTCATCCTTGATTTCTAGGAAGCTTTCAATGGAGCAGGGCTCGAGACATCGGAAACCAATGAAAGCAATGGATTCCACCCCCTAACAAAGTCGTCGAAGTTTGAATGGTAACTGGCGAAGATGAGACCTCTTGAAATCTTCGAGGTTCGTTGCAAGCCACCATCTACAGAAACAAATGCAGAGTGGATTTCATCCTATTGGGTTCTGGTGGCACAAACTCTATGATGGATGATGTAGGGTCTGGCTGGAATGGTCCAGAAGCAGATGCACAGTCAGCGTTCTGCCATCAGTCATGCCTGTCTGACGCCACAATCGACAACATTCCAAAAATCCATCATCGCAAACTCGAGCATGGAAGAAGGCTGTAGATAGCCTGTCTACAAGGGCTCAGTTTGGATGACCTGAGGGAGTTTTTCTCGGAACAGTCATCCATAAAACGATGGCAGGGAAAGTCTCGGGATCCAAATCCCTTAAGTGTTCAGGGCAGACAATCAGACATACCGTCTACTCGTCCTCGTCTTCGCCTTGCCTTCCGGGATTTGAAATCCCAAGGTCAAATCCCGAATTTGCAAGCATCGCTTGTTGTCCAATGAAAGAGAGGTGCACCAGCTTCACCCCCAGCAAAATGCTCACTCATCCCTGTGGAGCTTGGCAGCCGCCTTTCTCTTATCACCCACCCAAGCCCCTCCACCGACAGGGCAGAACAGCCCAAACAGCCCAGAGAGTACCAGAAGAGCCAAGCTGCAGGAGGTTTCCTTCGTAGCTTCAGAACAGAACACGCCACAAACGAACGAAGCTCCCGGGCTCGGATCGGACAGACATGGCCAAAGGCAGCAAGATGTGAGCGAGTTCTCTACTGTACAGAAGACATACATATAGCCTTGGATGGGCCCAGGGTCCCAAAAATCCTCTTCTTTCGCTTCCGCCCAACCAAGTTCAAACCCATTCTTTCGCCTGAAATTGAGCTTTGGAACGACGTCCAGCTTTCTTCCTATATATATTTTGGAGATAAGACTTTTCGTTTGGCAATGATGGATTTTGATTTCTCGACTAACACCTGGTCCGACAGTACGAAGTTCAGCTCAGCGACGAAGCCAGCGAAACCTGTCAGGAAGAAGTTCGCCGTACCGCCCGTGAAACTCGCATGTTTAGAATGGTGAGTGAGTGCAAGCAACTAGGACAATCATTCCAAAAAAAAAAAATTCAATTCACGAGATGATCCCATGATCCGAGCTGAGCTGACGAGCCTTACAGCCGAGCATCGCGAACACGATGCGATGGGAAACCGGAATGCTCAAATGTAAGAAATATGTGATGGACCCATCGATATGATCAGAAAAAGTACTAATGGAAAAAAGTGCATTAATAGAGGCAAATCATGCATCTACACGCAAAGCAAAAGAGGAGGGTCACGGATCCGCCGACGAAGAGTCTCGGTAGGAGGCGTCGATCAAGACAGCGGCTCACGCTCCCCAATAATTAACAACAGCGAGCTGAATGCGTGCGCACTATCTGTGATGCCGGAGCTAGAAGAAGGTACTTCCATCTCCAACCACCACTCTCTCCCAAGTGCGAATTCTCTTGAACCTTTCAAGTCGGGATTTAACCAGGGCTGTTATCAAGGAACGTTTGCTGCCCCCCTGTCTCTGGTGTCTCCCGGCGGCGGCCTGAAGCAGTTGGACTTTTCGCTCGATGATACAGATTTCATCTTCGATTCTATATTTGCTACGGGTGCGGGTGCGCAGCATGAGAGTATGGATAGTGGGTATGAGACCTCCGAGCATGCTGGTACACTTTCGGATTCGGGCAGAGAAGTGCCCATACGGGTTTACTCGAGTGATGAGGATATGTAAGTCGCAAATTATCTCTGCTGCTTATGGTAGCATTTTTCAAAAAATTTAAACTAATTCAGTACCCCAGTTTGAGCGCCTACTACACTTACATCCACCCCTATTTCCCAATCCTCCCTCCTCCAGAAGCAGGTCAGGTGACCGATACTCCAGACCTAGGAATACGACGAGCACCAGACGCCATATTTAGCAGCAAGACCAACCCAGACTTTGAGCCCTCCTCACCGATAAGCCTTGCTATCTCCGCAACATTGGCTCTCATCCCTCACCCGGAGGACAAAGATCCGTCTGGCACCGAATCGCTTCAACTCCGAAGGGAACAAGCCCAAGCATTTGCGCAGTCCGCGTTCGAAAGTATAGAGATAGAATCCGAACTCATTGACTCTGTGATCCAGCCCGGAGAGGCACTGAGTAGTGAACCTCTCCCTTTAAATAGAAAACCATTTCATCCAAGGAATCCGCTTGAGACCGAGAGTATCATCGCTCTGATCATGCTGAGCACTTACGAATATGCGCAAAGGGGCAATATAGCCAAGATGCGGAACCGAGCTGGTCAAGCCGTGAATGCTGCTATCAACCTGGGCCTTCATATCAAGGGCGACGAGGAGGGATATTATTCCGAAGCCAATAGACGAGTCTGGTGGATGGCGTATATCACAGTCTGCCAGGGCTCGATTCTGAGCAACTCGACTCCACCGATTCTGCTATATGATCCTCGCTTCACGACTTCGGGCCCGACTTATGCTGGGGATCCAGGGGCGTGGCCGGTCTTCTTGCAGTCTCAGCAGGCGATTACTTCGGCGACGCAGTTTGTGATCGATTTGGATGCTACGCTTAAGCAGGGTTCGAATACGACTGCTATCTGGGACCGGATGCTGGAGTTAGAAGCTATTATCGAACCTCTGATTGTGGCAGCCGATTCTTGGACGCTATCTTCGACTCCTCCTCTGTCATTGGATTCCTCTGAGATGGTGGTCGGGCAGGCATTGAGGGGTATCGCGAGAATTAAGTTGAACAGGTAAGATCAGTTCTTTTCTCATATTCTTCTCCTTCCTCTC
Source organism: Rhexocercosporidium sp. MPI-PUGE-AT-0058 (assembly GCA_020746875.1). Taxonomy (NCBI): domain Eukaryota; kingdom Fungi; phylum Ascomycota; class Leotiomycetes; order Helotiales; genus Rhexocercosporidium; species Rhexocercosporidium sp. MPI-PUGE-AT-0058. Next base: position 2,385,265 of record JAGTJL010000005.1, on the reverse strand, counting down.
CCACACATAAGATTTGAAGATTCTTCATCTTTTTCACCCTTTCCACACTTTTTCAATCACCACCTACTTTCTTCTACCCCCCACAAAGCAAATATCGAACCAAACACGAATCCAACATCCAGCTAACCCCCAAACAGCGCGCGCATAAAACTCCACCGCTTCTGCGCCTTCTCTGACGTCCCTATCTTCTCCAAGAAACACTGCGACCTCGCCGCCGTCCCCACCAACCCATCCAACACCAACACCACCGCACCCACAGCACCAAATTGTGCATGCAGTAGTACATTCCACAACCTCCCCTCCTACAGCGATATGACCACCTCATCCACCCCCCAATCCCAGAACGTCGCCCACACAAACACAAACTCCCCACTAAACCTAGGCACAGGGATGAACCTCGGTCTCGGCCTCCACTGCAACGTCCTCCCCTACTCATCCCACTACTCCGCAAAGATCTGCTTGAAATCCGCGTTCGCTATAGCTCGCTCGTTCACTTCCCTTCCGTATCCACAGCCTATCCGTCGATCAGAACCCCAACCCCAGACCCAGCTGCAGAATCAGAATCAGAATCAACAAGATCCCTATAGTTACTTCCCCCCTATGCCAACACCGCCTTACGCCCGAAATTCATTATCACCCCCGTCGAGTTCGCATCCAGGGTCGATTTCCGCCTCCGTAGGAGGAGCAGGGAGTGGTGTAGGCGTAGGCGTAGGGTTAGGAGCAGCTCCCCGAATGATCCCCGTCTTCGCATGCTGCGCCATGCAAAGCAGCTACGCGCTCATCATGCTCTCGTATAAAACGAAAGCGATGGGATTCGCTGGTCCTCTCAACGCCAGCTCAAACCCCACCACTAACAACAACCACATTATCGGGACCAACAACAGTGGAAACGATCAAGGGAAGGAGAACCAAGCGCAGAAACTCCTCGGGCAGCTGAGCGAGGGGCTGCAGATGATATTGGCCGCGCTGAGGAATTATTCCATTGCGTATGAGGCCTTGGGCGGGATGAGAGGTTAGTTGGTTTTGTTTTCTCTTTTTTTTTTCTCCTCGTTACTTTGTGTCCTCGAGCTGTTTCTGTTTTGGAAGAGAGAGGAGACGGGAGAACTGTATTGTGCGGTGTGTGTACTTGGTACAGGATGAACGCTAACAAGAGACGAACAGATCAAATCGATGTAGCAGCGCAATCCGTCGGCGCCGCAGCTTCGGTCGTCGGGGACGGGAGATGGTAATTGCATCACCTCCTCTGTTTTATCTTCCCTAGTACTACTTCGGGTCGTGTACACAACATTTTCGGGGTTTTAATGGCGTTGAAAAGGCACTCCTCTCTGACGGTATTGTGGGGAATGAATAAGAAAGGAGGATTTTGGAATATGAATGGCAAACTCCTTTTTGTTTCTCGATAATTATGGGAACGGAACGGGAGAATATGATGGAGATAAGAGTGGAGATGGAGATGGAAAAGAACTTGGCAGCGTAACGGCTGACGGAGAATGTGTTGTATTGAATGAAAGAACGGACGGAAGGAAGCCAGAAAGGAGATAAAAATATATTTCCGCTTAAGATTCCAGGGAGGATTGCAAAGAAAATAGGCCCGAAATAAGCGCAGCAATGAAGTGAGTGAAGCCTATGTATTTCTGGAAGCTTTGTTTGTGCTACAGTATTTGTGAAAGTCTGAGGGGAATAAGCAGCCAGAATAGAGGAAGTACATGAAATGAAAACACCGGTCCATCCCGCAACACAGTGTACTGATGTTAATGCACAACCAGCACATCTGCATCCAGATACCTCCACAGTCACCAGCTTAGCACAGCACAGCACAGCACATGGAAACATCAGCTACAGAAATATCAACAACCATAGATCAAGGACAAGCCCCCTATCACACAGTCCATCTCCCTTCTGTCCATGTTCAGCTAGATTTTGTTAGTTTTCAGCGCAACATGAACATCATGTTATTAGCTATTTGTGGGTTGTGGTATTGACCCAATCCCGGGATACCACAAGCCAGGGCAACGAATCCAAACTCGTGATCGTTTCGACATTTCGGCAAGACATCAACCTGCTCGCTGAACGTTTCCATGTGATCGCCATCACCAGCCCATTCATCTTGGTCCCTAGCAAATTCGAAAATCCGCCGTAACGCGCTCTCTGTCGTACCACCTCTCTGATAGAAGTTTCGAGTGACAGGCGGCCACTCGCCAGAGTCCTTCCATACGTTGATAAGAGTGTCGATAGTAGGAACCTCGTTCGAGCGCAAGGCAGTGGCCGCATAATCAAAGATATTGCTGAAACCCTGGCGTAGACTCTTGTTGGTACGGAAGTTCCGTTGGATGTCTGGCGCTACGTGTTCAATCATGTAGTCGTGCATCATGCACCAAATCTCTGCATCAGCAATATCCATCGACAGCATATCATGGGCGATCTCAGCTTGGCACAGTAGAGCGAACTTCATCCGAGGAGATAACAGACCATCGATGCATCCGCCACACGTGCATCCATACTTGAGCTGAAGAACCTGGGCCTCGCTTGGAGCTTTGAGACCACGAAGAGCAGCCACGGAGCTGATAGCATCAGGAGTGAAGCCTCCAAAAGAATCAGACATTACAATTGTCATCATACCATGTTGCCGTTTGCTTCTCTTGTTCTCAAGCTGGTCCAACAGGGACTCAAGAGGGGTGTGGCCTTCTCTATTCCTTCCTGAGCTGATTCTCTCGCCATCGTCCACATTGTGTAACAACCACTGGACACTCTTGGGCTTCAGTTCGCATGCAGCGTGGTGTAAAACGTTGTTTCCAAAACGATCTGATTTAACCCATTCGTCTATGTTATCGGGGCTTTTGTAGCTCTCGAAGTACTCGACACACTTTTCATCCGCGAGGGATAGGATTGCGTGGTGTAGTGGAAACTCCTCCTTAATTCTGTTCATGGCCTTCTCCTTCGCTTTTGTTCCAAAGAAATCATCATCATCTCCTTTATCGTCGTCGTGAGGATCTGGACCTAGCTCAGGGAGGTCGAAATCCTCGGATACCAGAAGGGTGCGGGCTTTGTGGCTGAGGTCAGTGGCCAAACCGAAGCAGCGAGATGCCCCAATTCTGCGGAAGCCAAGCGATCGATAAAACGCCGATGCAGTGTCATGAGCCCGGTTGATAATTTCTCGATGCTCTTGCTTCGACTTGCCATGCGATTCTTTCTCGACATCGCGCGTCAGGTAGCCTGGGCTGACGATAGTGAAAGCTGGATTTCTTTCCCCCGTATGCGCTTTGGCGATCAAGGCATTAACCATGGCTTTACCAACCCCCTTACGTCGAAACCCTTTATCAATGGAGATGTACTCGAGAATGAACAAATTGCCAAGATCAAGTTCAGTGCCCCAGCAACCAGTGCCTTTGCGAATTGGGTGGTTGATATACTCTTCCTTCAGACGGCCATAACGATCGAACAACTTAAAGGCAATAGAAGAAAGCTCCTCACATGGCTCTTCCATATTACACCAGAAATTGTCTCTGATGAAACCGCGTTTCACGTACCGACCGAATCCCCTGCCAATCTCCTTACCGTCGTACGTACAGGTGACGATAAGTGTCTGCATCCATTCCTCGAACTCGTCATCATCCTCTTGCCGGTAAGATTTCAAGGCGACTTGGAAGTTCTCGGGGTGTGCAATGGTAAGAGTTGTCATTTCCACCTCAAGTTCAGGCGGGCCGAACCCGTCTTCATCGGAATCTGACATGCCGTAAGGGTCATCGGAGTGATCTTCTTCATCATCTTCTGAGATTCCGTCCTCGTCATTATTGTCATCCTCTCCAGGCTCGATATCACCAAGCTGAGCAGAGCTGCTTTCGGAGTCAAAGTCATCCTCCACGATGTCACTCGCAGCCGCAGATGTTGTCGGATCTATTCATCGTGTCAAAACAAAGACTGTGTGCGACGAAGATATTGTCCTACCAGTATCACCCGCGATACGTCGCTTGCGATCGTTTCTAGTCATCTCAATTGATCTCGGGGCCGTTACACTGGCGTCGCGGTTTGGTGATGGAGACGCAGCCTTCCGTTTGCGAGCCGAGATGCCTTTGTTGTTCTCGTTGAGATCCATCGCAGGAGGCGAGCGCAGTACCGATTTCCACTTGGTAGATTTGAATCCGAGGCGATTGTGAAAGATGGGAGATGATGGCTGAAGTCTTCTGTGGGTGATGGAGTGAAGTGAAATGTTGAAGTGAAGTTTAGATGAAAGGTCATCGAGGTCGAAGTTGAGGTCGCCTGGAAAGCATTCTGGCCAATCAGGAAGGTGCGGTCGAAGCGAGGTTGGTTGTTGCCTGACGCATGTTGGTTTTCCTCCCGGTTTGGAAGGAGCGCCATAGCCACAGCAAGACCAAGGTACGAATTCCAAAATTGTAGACAGCATGGCGATGCAGAAGCAGTCCAACAGGCTCGGGCTTCTATCCGAGGCAGACTTGGACTTTTGACCTGCCCATCTGTGTATCCGACAATCATGTCAACATCGCCACCTGCACTAGGATGTCGAGAGAGGTACTATGCACTTCAATGCTATCCATTTGCATGCCTTTTCAACAAGGCAAAGCAATAGCTAGAGCGTAGAGTTTCTGAGAATATCAGCATGGAAGAGAATCAATGAGAAGAATGATAACCACCGAGTTCTGGTCATCCGACCCATGTTCTGACTCGCTTAAGAGGAATCCTTCTCTCGAACAGCCGTAGAAATGTCAACAAAAGATTAAGTACAACATTTAAACCGGTAGCAAAGAACTCTAACCTACATTACCAACCAACACCTAAGCCTCTGTTCGTCGAGTATCAAAATCAAGTTGCCCGAGATAAATAGCCCACGAAGCCTGTTTGCGATGCAGATTGGCAGTCCGTGACCACAAACATCCCCTTGACGAGATTGAAATCACCACTTTTCTTCAGTTTTGTAGATTGAAAAGAGAACAAGATACAAGAAAACCAGTTCCTACCCAGACTATTCCTCCCCCCTCCACACGTCGAAATCCGACCTCCAAAACACCCTTATGTCACTCAAGGTTCATGCCAAAGCGTATTCCTCTCATCACAACGCTTGGGTAATTTTCAAGCTACTCGAACGGAACGTCCAAACAATCTTTAGCAAAGATGTGCGTGCAATTGACGTTGGCAAACCTATTGCTACCCTTAGCATGCAGGTACGCGAGCCCACCTCGTGCGCTGGCTGGCTGGTAGGTTTTGGCAATATCAGGAACAACAATACAACACAACACAGCACTCGATGGCACAAAGGAGAGAGAGCTTAATAGTCAACTACCACTTCCATTCTCTCCCCGTTTTCAATCACTCCTCGTTTCCCGCCCATTGAGAGTCTAGACCATTGCAGGTGCGATCAATTACTGCGCACAGCGTCCCGTCGATTTGGCATTGTATTTCCGTGCCGATGGACGGGTTTAGTATTCTTGGGAGATAAATAGATAATCAAGATGGCATGCGATGGAATGGGATGGAAATGATGGAGATAATATCCATGATCATTATAAGGGTTTTAGTGAAACAAGTTTCCCTCCATGGCAACAGCAGAACGCAAAGCAGTCCTTCCCCGAGTCCAGAAGTGACTCCCGGTCGGTGGAAGGGAAGGAAGAGCGTGGTATACGCACCGCCACTCATTTCAGCCAACATCCATTCAACAATAGCTAGCAATCAAGCTTTCCATCATCCAGAAGCCAGGAGAAAAGTTCCTTGCTCTAGAATTCTCGTTGTGAATTGTGGCACCTAGTATGAATATACCTGTGAGAATGGGATCATCTTCATCATCTTCTGTTTCCATTTGCAACCTACCAACCGTCAATCTCTGCTTCGTCCGATGATAGTACTACGAAAGTAGAGGATAAAACTCCTGCCACTACTTTGACTTCGACTTCCGAGTCCTCGACTAGCATGGGTAGAGGAGATAATACAGCTGTTGCGTTGACCGAGTTTACGAAGACTGTGACTACGAAATGTAGAAGGCGGATTAGGAGTGAGGGGGAGAGTGAGGCGAGTGCTACAAGCTCTGCTTGATGGGCGTGAGTGGGAGGGTGGCGACATGGGGAGGGAGTGAGGAAAGAAAATGGGGCTAGGGGGAGAGAGAGAGAGGGAGAGGTGATTGTCATGGATTTGGGTGGATGGGTTGATAGACCGACTGGTTTTCTTATATGGATACGTCTTCGCATTTGCTTTTAGAGTGTAGCCGAAAACGAAGATGGCGTTAGGCGTTGTTTGACTGGGATGGGATAGAACCTATTCTGTACTGAGACCCGCTGTTCAGTAGGAGTTATTCAGTAAAAGGAGGGGGCTTTACTTACATCTGGTAGTCCCTTTGGCGTGATTTCACCCTCGTTGTCTTTTCTTCTGATGCTGAAGAAGTCTAGCGACCGCAGAAGGGACTGGTCTGTTTCTTCTCTTTTCTGATTGACCACTTTCAGCAATAATAACGCCCTCTCTCCGACTCGCAGCCCATACGCGTTCGCCCCATTCCCACAAATTCCCTCACCCCTCATCAAACTTCGCTCTCCCCTCTTCAATCCAAGCTTCCAACACAAATTCCCCTGTTTCTACCAACCTAACCGGGACACTCTTCACACCTCCCAGATCCTTCCCAATCGTCTCACTGTTCCCCTTCTCCCCTGTCTGCAAGCTAGGTTCACTCGGTATCCAAGGCTGCGGATGACCAATAGGTGGTTCTACATCAGGTTCATCCCTCAACTCCACCGCGATGCTAAAAGTGCAGTTTTTCGGGAGCGGGGTGAGTCTGCTGCACGCATAATCGAGACGGCGGATTGTGCCACGGAGTTGTTCTTCTATGTCCGCGCGAGGAACTCCTGCTTTGCCTTCATTTACGTTTACGTCCGAGTTCGGATTCGGGTTCGGGTTTGGGATGAGGTCTGGATTCTGATCTCTTGCCTCGAATTCCGTCCAGCGTTCCTTCTCCCCCACAACAGGAAACCTCTCAACATCAAACATAAACCTCTCCATGACCTCCCCCTGTTCACTGAATATCGGCACCACGATTCTCTTCACGCTGCCTTTCTGCAGTAGCACGGCGATGGATGCTATAGCGCTGTTTATCCATTCGCAGACGGCTGGGTGGCGGGATTGGTGGACGGGGAAGTTGTAGGCGCGGGTGGTGAGGAAGGTCGCTGGTGGGTAGAGGGCGCGTGTGTAGAGGATCGTGTGGATGGCGACGGTGAGGAAGGAGGTGAGTGTTTGGTGGAGGGAGAGGGGCGTTGTGAGGTAGAGGGGTTCGTGGTATCGAGGGGCGGTGGTGAACATGGCGGGGTAGGAGGGGGTTTGTTTTGATACTGCACTCTCTGATGTGAATAGCAACAGGATTGCTATCTGGAGCTGGATGTTGACATATTATACTGTGTGACAATAATCGTGGTGGTACGCAAGCAAATGAAGGAGAAAGCAAGCGTCTGAAGTTGAAGGTGATGAAGCCGATGTTGATGTTGATGTTGATGTTGATGTTGCCGGTGGTCTGTATGTACTCGAATGTCGTCAGGCACGACCCGAAGCCATGAGTCGCGTCGAGTCGCGCTTCCCCGTCCCAAAAAAATAAAATCCCCGAAACCCACCTCAGGGCACCCACGCACCTTCGCGTGCTCCCTCCTCCATCCCGCTCTACTTCCGAACGGACCACCTCGATATCCAAACACTCGAAACACATCCAGCCCACCATCCCTCATCCCGGAAGTACCGTACAATCCCTCGCACAAAGCTCAAGATAATACAAAAGCAAACCTTTGGGATGGCTGGAACCATGGAAGACCAACTCTTGTCTCTGCTAGCAGACACGCAGCTGCCCGCCGAAGCCCCCGCAAGCAAGCAGAGCAGCACCTCGACCAGGCCAAAACCAACCCCGCCTTCCCAGGCAGTCTGGCCGCAATTGCCAGCCATTCCAGCGTGAGCCCACAGATCAGACAGAGTGCGCTGTTGCTGCTGAGGACGTTCGTGGAGCGCAATTGGAGTGGGGAGAGTGATGATGGGCCCGTGGTGCAGATCGATGAGCAGGTTAAGGAGGCGCTGAGAGGGCAGATGTTGGAGCTGGCTACGAGTGGGGATGCGGATAGGAAGATTAAAAGCGCTGCTTCGTATGCCCCTCCTGTGGCTTTCTGATTGTGGACCGAGCCAGATTGGGGGAGTCAGCTGGCTAATGTTTACTAGATACGTGGTGAGTAAAATCGCCAATGTTGACTATCCCGATCAGTGGCCGAATCTCCTCCCTGCTATCCTCCACCTTATCCCGAATGCCACAGACGACCAGCTACATGGTGCTTTGAAGGTACTTTCAGACTTGGTGGAAGATTCTCTCACCGAGGATCAGTTCTTCTCTGTTGCGCGGGATATCGTGAATGTCGTTCACAATGTTGCGGTCAGTGGTTCGCGAAAGCTGCTCCTACGCGCCCTCGCCGTGTCAGTATTCCGAGGCACATTTGACATTATGGATATGGTCAAGGATGAGCATGGCCCAGAAGTTAAGGGATTTGCGGACGAGGTCCTGAGTGCTTGGAGCCCATTCTTTATGGAAATTATGAAGAAGCCTCTACCTGCGAGACCAGCTGGTGGTGATGAGGGATACGAAAGCGGACGGGACGATCGCCCTGAAGCTTGGAGAGGTCTCATTGCTCTGAAGCTCCAGGTCGTCAAAACTTTGATGAAGATTCGTTCCGTCTTTCCACAACTCCTACTCCCACAAAGTCCTGTTCTGTTCAGTGCTACTTGGGAGGAGCTTTCGCTACTTCAGGACAACTATCAGGATATGTACGTGGATAACGATGAGCAGGGGCGCTTGGAGGACGCGGATGGTCTCCCATACACACTGGACTTCTTAATCCTGGAGGAGCTCGACTTTTTGCAATCCTGCTTGAGGGCACCACCCGTTCAGAAAGAACTTGAGGCCCAGTTGCAACAACAAGGAGGTGTCTCCGGCACGTTGTGGGTCATGGATGTTATGAAGTTGGCTGTTGGATATGCACAGATTCCCAAGGAGGAGGAAGATCTATGGGATATCGATGTCAACCTGTTCTTGGCCGAGGAGACTTCTGTTACAGCAAACTACACTGCTCGTACAGCTTGCGGCGATTTACTGATCAAGCTGGGAGAGTGGCTGAACCAGGGTGCTTTGGAAGGTTTACTGGCATACACTCAAGTCTTATACGCCAATGAGTCAGCGACCTGGAGAACAAAAGAGGCGTCCCTGTTTCTCCTTACGCAGCTCTTGAACGATTTCTTAGATGTTGACAAGGCAATCACCCCAGAAGTTGCAGCGGCATACCTGCCCTTGGTCGATTATGCTATTAATCGAACCGAAGAACCCTTGTTCCGAGCACGGGGGTATCTCATTGCAGGTATCTTGGTACAAAGCATTCCAGATGTAGCACTTGGACTGCTCGATCGCACAATCAAGGGTGTCAACAGTGATGAGGCTGAAGTCGTCAAAGTCTCTTGCATCAAATCTCTCCAGGGTTTCATAAGTGCACGCACAGTACCTGCTGATCGTCAAGTACCCATCATCGCATGCATTTCGGAATATTTGTATGCCAAGGACTTGACCGATCTCGAGGACGCCGATGATCTGTTGGTCACTCTCGTCGAGACTCTGCGTGCTGCTATTACCATGGACCCTCGAATCACTATCACTGGAGATAGTGGCGCTTTGGACCTCTTGTTTGTTCTCGCTAAGCACGGAGCCGCTACTTTCCAAATGACCATGTTAGTCAGCGAGACATTTGAGGAGATCGTGAGCTCTTTGTCAACTGGGGACTCATACACTGCTCTTTGCGCCAAGGTCTTGCCTTCCCTTACCGGCGCACTTGATGTCGGTAACATGACTGGAGATGATCCTTTGGTTGAGGTATGTAAAAATTGGTATGTGCGAGGATGCATGCTAAAATCCTTCAGCTTGCCACGGAATTGCTCACTGTCCTCACTCAAAATGGGTCTGAGCCACTGCCACCTGGATACGTTGCAGCTGCGCTGCCAAAGCTCAATCGACTGCTGATGGCCACCGTAGAAGGTGGAATCCTGCGACCTGGAGCCGAGGCTATCAAATATATGCTTATGCACGATCATCAACAAGTATTCGCTTGGCACGATGAGGCGAGCCGGTCAGGCCTGGAAGTCTGTCTTATTATCATCGACAAACTTCTCAGCCCCGCGATTGAAGATAACGCCGCCTCAGAAGTCGGTGGCCTTGCCGCTGAACTTGTGGAGAAGGCAGGCCAAGAACGTCTTGGTCCATACCTCGAACAACTCCTTCGGGCTGTCGCGTCCAGACTTGCAACAGCCGAGGCTGCACCCTTTATTCAATCACTCATCCTCGTATTCGCTCGATTATCACTGGTCGGAGCTCATGACGTTGTTGAGTTCTTGGCTCAGATTGATATCAACGGTCAGAATGGCCTACAAATAGTCCTGAGCAAGTGGCTGGAGAATTCCGTGCACTTTGTTGGATATGACGAGATTCGACAAAAGTAAGCCATCCGTCTTATTGACTGTTGCAATGCTGACAATCAAAAAGCGTCATCGCCCTCTCCAAGCTCTTTACATTAAATGACCCACGAGTCGTTCAAACAATGGTTAAAGGTGACCTCATAATCCCCAAAAGCGATCGGATCATGACCAGGTCCCAAGCCAAACTAAGTAGCTTCCCTGCTCACGATCCCCATCCCATCCTTACCCAGAACACAAGCTGACATCAAATCCCAAGACCCCGACCAGTTCACAATAATCCCCGCGCCTCTGAAGATCCTCAAAGTCCTCATTGAAGAGCTCCTCTCTGCATCCGGCCATGCCAACACCCTCGCAGCTGCCGCTATTGCCGACTTCGCAGATGAGGAAGCAGAGGACGATGGCTGGGAAGATGTGCACACCAACGTTCTGGATCTTGGACTCGGTGGCACCAAGGCCGAACTCATGGCGTACGGCGAGGGACAGGGTAGCTTCACAAGGCAGAGAGATGATGAAACGCAGGCTTATCTCACTGAATTCTTTATCAGAGCCGGGAGGGAGAATCTGGCTGATTTCAATGCTATTTATGAGGCGTTGAGTGGTGAGGAGAAGGGGAAGTTGCAGGAACTTGCGCAGGGTGCTTAGAAATGAATATGATGGATCAGAACGCAAGTGAGCAAACCGATTGATGCATAGCGAAGATGGCGGGAGAGTGTTAGGCTAGGGACTAGGGTTAGCTGTAGATTCTTTTTCTGCTGTTTCTTGTCTTGTGTTGATTGGGTAATTCCCTCTCGCTAACTTTTCTTCTTCACGGCCGACGTACCTTTATATGGAAATGGATGGAAAAGAAACCTGTTGATTATAATAAGCTGGAGTGGAACAATGGGAGATGAAGAAAAGGGGGGTAGCATATTCAGTCTCGCAAGAGCTGCGTTTGATGGTGCTTATCCTTGGGTTTGGCTTTGTGTTGGGCTGCTCAATGGGGAGAGGGGGGGGGAAGACTGGGTTGGGTTTGATGGGGTGGTGGTTGGATGGATGGTTTGATTCAGAATATCACTTTGTAGTTTTGAGGGGGTAGAATAGAAATTGAATTGGATTGAATTGAATTGAGTACAAGCTCCGTCTAAAAGCGATGAATATGCTTCGATAGCATCTTCACTTGGCTCTCTCGATGTCCAGCAAGCTGGTTTGTTTAGTCAGTCTTCCTAGTCTCCTCAACTTGCCCATCCCTGTTAAAGCTTGCCATTAGCCTGCTTGCCATCGGGGGCGACTGAAGTGATGGTAAACGAGCGGCCCTTGAGCGTCTGCTGCAGGACTGTGTAATCCCGCGATCCAGACACAACCTCCTTGCCGTCCGGAGAGAAGGCCACTGAAGTGACCCAGTCCGAGTGGCCCTCGAGCGTCTGCAAAGCAGCACTCTAATATGCTTTTACTTTTGGTTTCCTCTGAATCTAAGTCGGGATTAAACTTTCAAACTGTCTCCGAACGATGCTCCTCTCTGGGGCGAAGGAAGATAAGGGCGGAATAGTATAATTGGAGGGGCGCCTGTTCAATAGCTGATCACTTATACAAGGCAAATCGCTTTACATTATAGAGAAGTGCGTGCAAATTAGGGCATTTATTAACTTAAGGACAAGTTAATTAGACTGCTATAAGCAATAGATAGATGGCTAGAACGTGAGCCTCTAAGGAGAATATTGCTTGAATCCCTTCTGACATAATTATTGCCCATCCACCCAAGCGCCTCAAGCCAGTGCAGTAGATGAGCCTGCAGAAACCGGTGAGCTTCCTTGCCCTCGTGAACCTGAGAACCCCGTAGAAGAGAAGGTGCTTACCAGAAGGACCGGATAGAAGTTTGTGTGGGATGTGAAGAGGAGTAAGGTCATCATTACAGAAGGAGAGTGTCGTAAGGTAGACAGTCTAGCCCAGTTGTCCAGGTTACCTATATGTCACGTGATTATTCTAATCACGGGTCTTGACCAAGACCCCTACTTAGCCGTCCGTGGTCGGTGAGCCTCATGCCCCTAGTTTCAAGCACGTTGTTACTATAAAAGTTAGGCTTTAATCTTACATTCCCTCTTAACGACAACTAAACTCTCCTCTTTTGCACCGGATATTGCCAGCGATGAGAACGTGCATGTGCATCGGCATACTCCGTATGATAATGTACGCTTAGTGGCACTCACTTATTGTGGCTTCATCCAGCACGGGAATTGCCTTTGGCGTGAGTAGTGCGCGAGTCAACGACAAGAGCTACTTGTGTATAGCACCCTTCTTGACGTATAGGAGCGGCGAGGTCCCCTTTGTATGCTGTCATTCAACTTGCGTGAGAGGGATAGAGTCCTGGGACTTTTGACTGAGTCCTCTACACATGCGTTTGAATAAAGGAAAATATGAATTCAATTGCTCGCTTCATGCGGGTCTTTCGCTACGGGAACCGAAATTTGTGAGACAGACATTTAGGTTACTTATACTTTAGAGAATTGTGGGTGGCTGTAGGAGGCGCGCATCATCTGGATTCGTGGCCGATTTTGGTTTGCTGAATACTCTTCCCCCTCTTATTACTTTGTAGCGCACGCCACAGCCCCAGTTTTCTATCAAGCACGGCTTTTAGGTGGCTCGAAGCCTTCGCTGAAGTATTTTGGGGGGGGGGGTATAATAATACCTTTTGATAAGAACCTCTGTCATTTCTCGCCAAATCCCCCTTATCCAGTTCCATCACAATTCATTCTCCATCCACCACTCACAGCTCCTTTCTACAATCATGGGAACGGGTACTTTAACCTGCACGACTCTTTTGATTGTGGCCTGTGCTATCATGGGAACTTCTGCAGCTGCGATTGCGAAATATGGCTCAAATGGGATTACGATAGCCCATCTGGTCTTGGTAAATTATAAATATAAACTCTTATCTGCCTCTAATATAGCAACTGAATTTCGCTAATCTAAAGCTAGTCAATCTTTACTATGGTCTTTATTATCTTCTTTTCGAGCGTAACAGACACAGGAAGGGACGTCTTGAAAGTTAGCCGTGCTATTGGGTTTATAGTCGTCTTTTGCATCTGGCTCCCCTTATTGATCTTGCTTTTCGCCGACCCGAGTCTGAGGCCGATATTAGAGCTTGAAGAACAGCAGTTTGCCAACCAGACTAAAAAACGCGGAGAATCTATCAGAAACGTCGTGGAGGGACCCTTGGCCATCAAAAACGTTATCGAAGCACCTTTATCTTCGGGCCTTTATTTTGGTCTAGCTCTCCTGGACTCAGCAATGTTGTAAGTACAGGCATTAACTCACCAGTCAACACTTTTCTTTCATGCCATCAGCCGAACTAATCACCCCAACTTAACGCTTAGGTCCGGGACTCTCGGTGGCCTCTTAAGTCTGTTTTGTTGTGCGAGAGACTAAAGTTTTTGTTGAGGGAGGAAGTCGCCTGTGAGGAAAGCTAGGAACAGGAGAAGAGAACACATGTGCTCCAAACGGTAGTGCTTGGGTTGGAGATTATGCGGTGAATGGGAAAACGGGAGGTTTCTAGAGTAAGGTGATGATGCGCTTCATTTCACGGATAGAAGTGGGGAATGGGATTTTTATTGTTTGTTGTTTTAATTGGGTGGAAGAACGAGGCGATGTTGAGATATGTGTCTCGTGATTTGCTTCATACCTACTTATACAGAACCCTTTGTGCACTAGATCCCTATAGATCGCAAAGATCTAACAAGATCCCTAGGATCTATTAGTATCTATTTTGTCTTATGTTTACGTTCTTCTTATTGGGCTCCAGTGTCACATCTGTCTGTCGCATGTTCCTCAGTTGCTATCTGCAGCATCTCCACCTCAATATCAAGTCGAGCATACTCTTCATTCTTGAAGGTTAAATCCCGAGATAATACCTCCATTATATCCGTCTTTCTAAACCTGTAATATATCCTTGCGTCTGCTGTCTTCGTTTTGCTGCTGCTCTGGAGCTGTGCGACTTGATGCTAAATCTATTTTTTGGTTGTTTCTTAAGCCAATAAATCTAGTTAGTAACGTGGGATTCATACCTCTGGTTTCTCCTGTGTATTTTCGGTGGTGATGTTCGGTAAGGCTTTGATGCTGATTGTAACTTTTGTTACTCTAGGCTCCATGCAAGGGTATAGATCTGAGTCTAAACCACTTGGATATCGGCTGTCCAGAGGCCTTTGTCTTTGTATAGCCTGCCGGAATGAATTGTCGAATTACTGGGGACGATCGGAGAAGCGTAAGTGGGACCGGTTTGAATGACGGACTTGCTTGCGAAATTCGAGGATACAGTGGATTTGTATTGAATAACAATGCTAAGTTTTGTGCCGATTACATGCGATTGTAGAGAAAATAGGTCTTCTGACACCGGTATAAGTTCTCATAAAGCTCTGCCTTCACCAACGCGTTGAGTGTCGCCCCGTTGCGCGTTGCTCTGGAATATTGAGTTAAGAATCAAGCGGTTATCGAGGAGTTCCGCGGATTGCTTGCCATCAGGGCGTTTACATCTGCCGAGAAAGTTACGAAGATCAACCCGACGGCGTTGAAGATAGCGAGTCAATCGGGATGCGTGTCACGTCAAGTACTGGAATAACTTCAATCAGCAATTGTATTGCGGAGTTAGTTGGGGAAAATTCAAACCGTTTTCGATTTAATTTCGATGGTACTAGAGCGAAGATTGGTAAGACTATGGAAAGTTATGGATTTAGTGACAGAGATTGGTTACATGTTTTGCATGAACTGATTGGATGCTGGCTAGAGATCCTCGCAAATATACTAGGATATCATAACCAACATGGAATCAGACTTCTATTCTGGGACTGGAAAGCCTGCTAGCCATATTGCACCCAACCCTCGCGTCCTTAGTACTTCTATGTTTAACTAAGGAAGAGTTATATTGGATGTAAATATAGCTAGTGCGTTAGAAACAGCTTATTTAGTTTCTTTTTCTAAAAAGACTAGTTCTCCAGCAATTTTCAGCTGCAACATGCTTTGATTTATTGATTCCACAGCATTAATTACAAAGGCGGACGTTGGTTCTCCCCAAAAACTGTCCTGCGGGATGCAGGGAAGAAACCCGCTTGTAATTCCCGCCACCATCTCCCGTGTTGGTCTTTCAACAATCCATCAGCTGATTATGCAGCTTTTGACTGCCTCCCAACGCCTTCTTTCTCCATACCCTCACATCCTGCTGCCTTTCCCGCCAGTTCCTCGACTCTGCTACCGATTCTACTGGCTGCTGGCTCGGATGTACGTTGTTGATTCGCTGCCTGCAATTACACATACTGTCAGCCTGGGTACTCTTGTCCACATATACACACATCTCCACATCTCTGTGTAGTTTTTCTAGTGAACAGAGATAACGGACCTTCATCTCGCCGATTCCAGCCTCAGCGTCTGTCTTCCCGCTTTCTTGCCATTCTTTTGAGCCGATGAGGTTGCCGACCTGTTTTGGTCAGTTCATGGAAATTGCAGAAGGGATAAATTGATGCGAGAGGGAAAGGCGTACGGTCTCTTCAACGTAGCCTTTGGCGTATTGAGCATGTCCGCCGATCATACTAGCTTGTTTATCGTTGGAGTTTATTGCTGACATTCTGATAGTTTTTTGTTTGTAGTTACTGCCTTTCTTGATGATTTGAAAGTAAGTTGTTTGTTTCGAAGGCTGTTAAAAGAAGAGAGGAGCCTCAATCGAAATTGGTGATGTCATGCATGCCTTCTACCTTAGTGTTTACTTAGGGGTGGCGAAAGAGGCGAGTAAGCGGGGTAAGGCTGAGGTGCGGGCTTGAGTTCTCCGCTGGTGAGCAAAACAAAAGGTATAAATTCGAAGACGAAATGCTTCGAAGATACCGAGAATTTTCCCTTCCCTGTGTACAATCACCGTTGTGTAGTTTTTAATTTGTGCAGCTTCTCTGTGAGGCTCGCCAGTCACCAGAAATCTTCGTACGTTTACCAATCAGAATCCCTGCGGGACTTTAGGTCAATTAATTTAATTACTTTTTCAATTAATAGCCGGTTCACCTCCTGTATACTCGGGGACTCGCTTACAGTCGGGGAACGCGAGTGGTAATTATTTAATTAACTTGGTAGTCAATTGTATTGATTTAATTAGCGGGGTTAATTAACTTAATTAACATGCGTCCCCGTAGCGAATCTACAAGAGAAGACTTCGGGACGCGCAACATCTACCTTGTTGTTTCCAATAAATATAGCAGATTGTCATTAGTAGATATTTCTACTGAGGCGTTTGAAGTGTCAAAAGTACCATTGATGCTCCGAATTCACGGTAACCGCAATCCGAACTTCATCTCAACTTCAACTAACACCGTCCACCTCCACCTCCGCCATGCATTCAGCTCTCAAGCTCAGCACGAATTTAGCCCATGAATTTAATTCAACATCCAACGTTGCAATATAATGTAAACCGAACCTGCTTGTATAACTTTGTACCACACTCTTTTGCAGCTGAGGATCGGTTGGCTAATATACTTCAGCCCCAATGCTTGTCTCGCGGGGTACAGGATCTCGTAAAGCTTATTTCCCCCTGTTTTCGGTCTTTCGGATTCGTTTGGATGGATTTGGAAATCCGCCGTTCTTTAGATTGGTATTACGACGCTTGTGTTTGTGGGAGGGAGTAGGTGGCCGAGATCCGAAATTAGGTTTGGGTGTGTTATTTTTAGGTTATTTGTTGGATGTGTATATAAAGAAGGGCTTTGCTGGACACAGAATACTCAACAATTCAATTCAGTAATCATACTTCGAAAACTTCCAGCAACATAATGAAAGGCCTAGCTACATTCAGCCTCCTCTTCTCGACCGCTATGGCAGTTGCGGTTAGAAACGGAAGCTTTCCTTGTCCAGACAAGACATGGGGAGGATGTTGTGATGAAATAGATGAGAATCTTGCCGGGCACCAATGTAAGTTTCTAGAATCTTTTGTCTCTGTTGTTTATTTTCATCTTATGTGGAAGTGAACCTATAGTCAGAAACTGTGCTGACTCCTAAAGGTCACGACGCCACTGCCGTTGGCAGGAACAATGAATACAAATGCACTGATCCGAAGAAGTATATCACGTGCTGTCACTTTGCGCCTTGGGTGGTAAGTACCACCGGCTTTTTATCTTGGACATACCGGCTCATCGAAGGATGTGGCTGGGTGACGCGAAACCTGAAACTGATGAACTTAGTTGCATGCTGCACACCCGGTGATCTGTGTTTGATTCAACCATCTTAGCCGCATTGTTGATAGTAGTTCTAGGTTGAATTTTGTTGGAATTGACAGGAAAAGGAACTCTCGACGGATTTTGAAGCTGTGTTCTCTTGGTGTGGGGGCTCTTCAATAGATTCATGCAATGCCCCATATATTCTTGGTCTTCAGTATCCGAAAAATTGAACGCCCCGCGCGTCTTTTCTTCATACCTATGCTAAACTGCGGTAATATATACTTGAACATGTGGTGAAGAAGCTTAATCTATCGGTGCCGTCGACCTTCTTCGTCGCCTTCTCTAATCTGGGATGTGGCAATGGCTCTTTCAAAAGACTTATTATTCCGACCTTCCCTGAGTCCTGACTTCACAGCTGATCCAAGTTTGTTGGTATAAATTGCATCCATTAGCCACTAAACCGGTAAAAATCTGGAGTCGACCCGTTTTTTATGGAAAGCAAAAATTTGATCTCATTAAAATGTGCCAATCATAAATGACGAGCTCGATAACTGTCAGCTAGTATAGTGTTGAGAACCGGTAGACTTGCAACCTTTCGATCTGTTTTTGAGAATATATCGTTCAACTAGGTGTGCAAATCACTAATGATGCTTAGTGAGATATTGGATTCAACATAGAGAGAAGGATGTCTGCTTGAATAAACATCACTTAATTAGCTTGTGCGATTATCAGATGTGAAGGCAAGTTTTGCCGTAACAAGCTGTAGCTTTAGCGTTCAACTAAGAGATGATTATGCGTTACTTGATGAAATTCAAAAAAGGGTTATAAATTCCTTGTCGACAAGTTGTGTGTCCTACGGGGCGCTCTCAAGATGCGCTATCTTCGAGATGAGAGCAAATTTACTTCTAGACTTTCTACACAATTCTCTGTCGAGATTTGAAAACGAGCATCTTATTCTCGCAGCTCTGAGAAGTCTTAAGGAAAGTTCAGCTGAGCAGTATATGGAGCGAGTTTACGGTGATAGAGATCGGCGTTTACTGGCCGTTCCCGTCTTCCTCATGCACCATACTTTCCCCGCATAGCTGCATTCATAACTTAAATAACGTTTCTACTTCATCGATTCTACTTCTTATTCACATCAAACTGGTAATGTCATCTTTCCAACTCGACAATAATTTTTGCAACCCGCCACCTCATGCAAAGCCGAACAAGCCCATGTGGATGAGGTTGCTGCTCCATTTTTGGCCGACTGTATAGCAACCGCTAGTAGCGAAGAGTGGCCTACAATCATCCTCCTTTTGGATCAGCTCTCAAGCAACATCTTCCATCAAGGTCAAGCCGAGATATACAACCACTATGACCGCATCGCACGAGCATTTCTCTACTCCACCCTGAAGCTCACACCTCGTCCCGATCTGCTTCTCTTATTCAGATACTCTCCAGTCCACAGATTCCGGCTTCACATGCCTCTGATAAATTCTGCGTACACTGAAGATCGGGAAAAGTACTAAGAACTCATGGAATCCTTTAGAAAGGAAAGATCGGGAAGGGGGTCCAACCTGCGCCGGATTATGTGGTGATGGCTATTAATAGGCATGATATACGAGAGTTTGTGAGGTTTCCGCATCGGAATGAGTATTTGGGGGGACTGAACGAGGGAGGAGCAGGCGCCTATGGATGTGGGTGGGGGTGCGATGGTGCTGAAGAAAGTGCGGAGTAAAAGGGCAGTGGTTTGAGATTGTATACTTGTGTGTGATTGACTGCGTCAAACCGCGTTTCTTTTGGCGAGTGTTCGGCTTGCATTTTCACCTGTTCACTAGGCCTTGTCGATTTGGTTTTAGGAAGTGACTGTAGCAAAAGTGGACTTCTAGAATGCTTCCAGCTGCCTTCCCTCACTGCGTGTTGGAGCCCCCTAGAATTACGATCCTAGCCAAAACTTGGATATATTTGAAATCAGTAGGAATGGCAAAAGCGATGGCAAATTCACATGCATCTGATCAATGTAGAATTACAGTGACAATCTCACGCCTCCAAGCCGACCATCTTCAGAGAGTCTTCCCATAGCTTTGCCTCTTTCTCCTTATCAAAAGCCCAATCTGCATATCCATCCTGTCCTTCCTTAGCATCGGCCTTCGGAGGTTCAATTGCGCAATCCGCCAGATAGACCCTCCCCAAACTTTCAAAATCCTTCCCAACAGCAGCTAGAACCGAAGTTGCTGCTCCCTGCCCCTCACTCTTGAGAATATTTTGAACGCCCGGTATCGACTTCCACTGCTTCATCTGTTCGGCCGCTACGTGAATTTGCAACCCAGTCCAGATACCACCCGGATGTAGCGACAAGCCATGCAGTCCTTTCGACCCGTATCGATTCTCGATCTCGTTGGCCATATGGATGTTTGCTGTTTTAGACTGGCCGTACCCTTTCCATGGCGTGTATTCTTCTTTCTCGAAATTGTAGTCTCCACGGAAGACATCGCAGGTCAGATGACCCATAGATGAGACATTGACGACTCGTGAGTGGAACTCTGGGGTTGAAGAAGAGAGCAAAGCATCCTTCAGCAAGTTGAAGAACAAGAAATGGGCGAGATGATTTGTTCCGAATTGAGACTCGAACCCATCCTCGGTCTTCGCCCACGGAGCAGCCATGATCCCAGCATTGTTGACGATCACGTTCAACCTATTACTCTTACTGAGAAACTCCTTCGCCGCCTTCCTAACACTCGCGAGAGAATTATTGTCCATCTCCAACAACTCAACACGACCAGGTTCGAGGAAGGATTTACATGCATCTTCACCCTTCTTGAGATTTCGGACTGTGAGAAACACTTTCCCACCTGTAGCGGCGAGCGCTCTTCCCGTCTCGGTACCGATTCCAGAGGAGGCACCGGTGACGATGAAGACTTTGTCAGTCATGGTTCCTTTCCGACCGTAATCATCTATGATTTGGAGAGCAGTAGGTCGAGCATCGCCTGGTCCACGACGCTTGTCAATTTTGTGAGCATCGATGTATCTTTCAGCCATAATTGAAGTTGTTGATTGGTATCTCTGAAATGTGGGTGTATGTTTTATGTTGAGATTTCTCCTCGTCAATCGTCCTGCTGGGAAGAGGAATTTCATGAAGTTCTTGAATAGTTGGAAAAAAAAAAAGATTGAAGGCTGTTGCAACTGTATATATACTCGCTGCATTCATTAAGTCCGCCGGAGTTGCAACACTTGAGATTCCTTAACTCCTCATTCTTGCATGGAGATGCTCATTGGAGTTAGAGGATAGCTAGCTTCGACTGACAGAAATTGCTTCTTTGGGCTTAGCTCCACGCTAAGATGTGTAAGATAAAGCCACACGGCCGATATTCAACCGGAACGCCAAGCCTCCAAGCGAATAAAGTAAACAATGTGAAGAATCTTCACCAGGCATCAACGAGGATTTGAAGAGAAGAACACCTGAGTCTCAAAAACCAATGATAACTTTGATAACTTTGCAAAACGGTGGAATGGAAAGAATTACTATATCAAGAGTGTCTTCTTCCAGCTTTGAAGGTACGATCCTTGATTCTTACACCTCTCCTCTAAGCACCTGCACCTTTTCCAGAAAAGAGACAATATCAAAGTTTCAGACTCCGATCTCAGTACCACTTAATCATTGAATGTGATCTTTGATCATACCAAGCACCTTTCTCTGCGCAGTTCATCCTATCAATGGGATCGATAGCGCCTTACCGGTCGAAAGGTTCCTATGTATGATGAATTCCCTCATGATTATACCCCTCCTTGTCGAGTCCATGAGCATCCTAAACCTCAACGAAGTATTCAGTCACCTCCTCATCCTCATCGGTAACAGCATCCCGCCAGAAACGGGATAAAGACTCCCGTCCCTCTGTACTGCCCAAGTTGCCGTCCCCTCTTCTTCAATTCAAGATTTTCGAGAATAAAATTTGTACATGATCTTGAATGTATAAGTAGTTGTTGAATATAGTAGTCCTGTGTGTCGTCGACGATCATGTGCTATGGAGCAATACCTTGGACAAACATCTCCAGCTCACTACTCAGGTGCGGGCTCTCGTGATGCAGAAAATCCAGTGAGTTTGCAACAAAATTTCCAAAGGCAGAGTCTTCGAATTTGTCGCATCTGTATTCTCAACTAACATTGGCGCGATGCCTGATAAGAGATTTATTATGCTTTCCTGCAATAGACACTGTGCCAAGCAGAAAGCTTTCTATCAGAAGTTCCACCAACACCAGTGGGTGTCAGAATTCGTTGAACACCTTTGTAACGACGCAAGAACCTTGGACGTGAAGATAGACTTAATACTTAGAATACAAAAACTACAGAGCTACTGTACAAGAGGGAGACATATATATAAGGAGTCGGAGGGGACTCGGACCTGTTCCGGACCCCTGACCTAGCCGAAGCATACCTGTCGTTACAACCTTAAAATTAAGCGAAAACTCTCATTAGAATCACCAAAAGTCATTACTTTTAAATCTCTATATAATAACCAATTCGTAATCAAAACTCTTTAAACTCTTAAATAAGACTTAAAGTATCAAAATAAAATAATTTATTTAATTAGCATTACGATCTAATAATTGATATTATAAAAGAAGCCCTTGAATATTCGTAAAATATTAAGAAATTATTATTACCTATAAGTATAATTTATAAGAAATCTACTTAATAGATCTTAATCTAAGAGTAGTATTAAGTATAAGACTAAATTTTCAATGATTTTTATTAGAAGTTAGTTATTTAAGAACTTAATGAAAACTATGACTTTTATAGTTCGGCTATTTAGTGTTCAATGAATTCTGACACCCACTGGTGCCAATGTACAAAAGCGAAGTCAATTTGCTCCCTAGTGACATTTTACCAGGTGAAACTTGTAGGAGTGTGACTGAAGGTAGTATAATTACTGTTTGCCAAACTGGACTACCTAAAACTCTCTAAAGTCCTTTGCGTATTCTGGTAACTTGGTGAGCAGAGTGACATTCGCCTTAGAACGCAGTTAGAGGATTAAGGAGAACTTACAGTAGCCTTTGGCGTCTAGCATGTATAGAGTGGGATGGAACGATAAAGCTTCAATCGGATCATTTTCGTTCACCTGCTCTGCATGTCGCTCGTCCCGAACTTTGCCAAGAAATTGTATAATCTGCAAGTGCCTGGTATTCTTGTCCCGAAACGCTAAAAACCCAAGGATGCGGGTCGAGCAGAGTACACTGCAGATGAGGCAGAGATGATGAAAATGCTTCTGAAGGCCGGTGCAAGAACTGATTTCCAAAACGGCTGGCTGCTTAGAGATCACCCTGAATTTTTCGAAGGATTTATTGAGATCGAGGAGGATTGGTGATCATCACTGTTTTCCCATGAAATATCTTTCGGTTTTTTGCGGGGTTGAGAACACGGAAACCCCGGAGGACAGTGCCATCGCCTCCGATATTCACGTCGGCACCAGCTCCAACCAACACTCTGGCAACCTCAAGCAACCCATACTCAGCACAAATATGCAACGCCGTTTGGCCGTGCTTTCCCCGCGCGTTGGGGTTCGCTCCATACTTAAGCAGCTTCTTGATCATCTGAATATTTCCAGCATCAGTGGCATGAATCAGTGCAGTCCGTCCATATTTGGACGTGGCATCTACATCAGCGCCAGCGTCAAGCAAACGCTCCACGATTCTAGGATATGATCTTTCTACAGCTAGGTGAAGGGCATTTCTCCTGAAATGTCCACTGTCGGTCTCAGGGTCGGCTCCCATGTCAATCAGATGAGCGACCACGAGTTCTAACCCCAATCCTGATGCTATCCAGAGCCCGTCCCTCAATATATTGAAAGGGGACTCTTCCAGAGCGGGCCATCGTCATAATCGAGACATCCATCCCTCAATCCGGGTAAAATGCTCTCAAGTTTCGATTGTCGATTGAATAAACGCATGATGGTCTCGAGGAGCATTTCCTCCGGGGCTCCCTGCGCATGAGATGACCAATGTACTGAAGCGTAGTCAAGCAACGGGAACTTCGCTGTCTCGTCCTCGAGTGCGGTTATCGTTGTCAGATGATCTGTTTCTTCAAACAGAAGGTATGTGAGACAAGCTTCGGAGATCGTAAAGTCTGGGTCGACCAGAAATAAACTCTGACTGGTCGCCATGAGGTACTCGTTCACCGTAGGGTGTGCGAATGTCAACGTTTCACTTTCGCGATTGATGAGGACGAGACCTTCGCAAGAATCCACCAAATCTTCGACTGGAGCGACGAAGTCAAGATAACTAGCGACCGAGGACTGATCGGGAATGATTGCCACGGCGTGGGCTATCTCTTGGTGCTTCAATGGACGCTTGGCCTTTAGGATCCATGACAAGACTTTTATTGCTCTGTCTCGCTGGGCTTCATTATCTCGAATGCGGATTATGGATCAGCCGTAAAAGTCCTCTTCTCGCATTGGCAGTGTTGATAGAGCAGCTCGAAGCTCACCAACCGTACTGATGTTACGTATAAAGTCCATTTGGAGACGAACAAGGTTGAATCTGTGTAGATCTAATTAGCGTATATATGGCCAAGTGATGTGACAAGTTTGGGACTTACACTTGCAGATACCTCAACATGATTTGCTCGGTGATGTATTCTTGGAGTCCATCGTCCATCTTAGTAAGCCTTAGCAGCTTCTTGCTACCGTGAATTGGATCCGATATTCGCCATTTGATGTAGGATTGTATGTCGCCCCGATCCGGACGAATCGGCAGCTCTACGGTATCGGGAAACAAATCTCTGATACTTTCAAGCTGACGAGATGTCACCAGCAACTGTAAGGACATATCTGAAAGAGTAGAGATGAGAGTAGCACGTGCATTCGAGCCACCATTATCAACTTCAGCACACTCGTCAAGAGCATCGATCAAAACAAATACTCTATCCAATATTACAACCACATCTTTGATTAATTTGATCAATTCAGAAGTCTGCGGTGAGCTATCCTCGTGTTCTTGGTGAAATTCTAGCGCTAGCTGGAGGAGAGGATCTGATAATGGGTTTGGAGCAGGACAGGAGGAGAGCAACTGCTGTATGACGCTAGAAAGAAGCGCATCCAGCGTTTGGGCTCGTTGATCGTTGTAGCTGCAGTAAATGTATGCGACACCAATTTTCTGCTCAGATTTCGAATGAATGCTGCTTTCTTTCGACGTCAATAGGTGGTTGACTATCGCTGAGCTGAATTGTATTTAGCATGCAGTCTCGTGGAGCGGATCGTAACTCACAAGACGAAAGTCTTTCCCGCTCCCGCTGTCGACTGGTCAGTACTGTTTCGTAAGTACAAAGATTGATAAGACTAACGAAGTCCAGTGCACCAAAGTATCTTGATAGAGCCATCTAACCATTGTAAGAATTGAGAATCGGAGAGCATCCACTGGCCAGTGTCTCCAAGTCGTCGTTTCCAAATGTCATCATGCGTGTCACGGAATCTTAGTCTAGAGAGGGAACGTAGAGCATTATTGAGGTTCTCCTCCTTCTGTATCCGCTTATCAAAGAGATATGTCTCGTGGATCACCGCCCTATCGAGATCAGCTATGGCGGAGTCCACAACCTTTTGCGCTTCGTCAACATCGTCCCTGACGATGACTTTGAAGACTTTGCCGAGATACTGACTCTGCAAGAAAGTTAGGTTGACTCGTAGATAGTCAGAGATGGCGGTGAGGAGCAGCGTTGAATGCTCCTGTATGCTGGCAGGCAGATATTGAGGGCCAATTTCTCGCAGGTCATCGAAGAAAGGCTGGTAAATGCTGAGATGATCAAGCCCCGAGATAATATCTTCAGATCGACTGTGTTCTTTGGAGGCCAGAGAGATGACCTGAGTGAGACCATTGGCAGTAATCTTCAAAGGTAAAAAGGCAGCGGCCTGTGGTTGTCAGCTAGGGCCGAATGGAGTTACTTTCACGATGGACAAGAAACTTACGTCGGCACCGAGAGAAATTAATCCTAATGCAAAAGTCGCGATTGGGTAGACTTTTGACATAAATGCTGCGACTTTGCCGGAGATGCTCTTAGAGCTTGCCTTATGGTCCGATTGTACTTGTTCGATGAATTTGGTGAAGTCCTTCTCTGATTCCATTGAGCTCAGAGTACCAATTGACGGCACGACCGGGCTTTCTAGAGCTGGATAGTCTGCAAACCTTTGGGCATAATCCTTCAAGGATGCCTCCAATTGCTCGGTAGACTCTTGAAGTTTTTCTCTAGCTTTAGTTACTCTAGGGTTAGTGTGAATAGCCTCAAATAGCGGTGGGAGAATGGTCCGTTCTGGCCCAAAAATCAGTGATAAAATAGGCAGAAACATCACCGAGGAATTAACACTCACCGATTCTTTGAGGTTCCGCCAGCGCGACATTTTCTACGGCTACATTATTCCCTTGTTCCTCTGCTGTCTGGCTTGCTTTGATCGAGAAAGACTGCTCGGGTGGTGTGGTTTTGGACACGTTTTCCGCCTTGTCACCTTTGCTCCGGAATATCTGCACAAACCTCGACTTCCTCCAGGAGACTTTCTCGGCAACTTTCTTCTCCATCGTGATTACAGCCTCCAAGGTAACGTTGAAAGACTAGCATTTTCGGATATTAACAGCTGACAACTCAGAATGCTCAGATGTGTTGGACGTGAGTATTTTGTGGCATAGCCTCAGCCCTGACTGTTAGAGGCGTCCAGTTATAAGTCAGTTGGAACGAGGCAGACGATGAATATTATGCTGCATATCGTGCCGCGTAAACATTTTCGATGAAGCGGGTCAGGATACCGCCCACTTTTAGCAACATCTACTTTCGCACTATAGATCGCTCCTTAAGATTTGTTTTAATCTCGATTCACATTATCGAACTCAAGGGCATGCAGAAGGGTTCAGAATGCCTACATGCGTGATGGCATACAACATCGTCACATGTCACCTTTCTGGAAGTATTTTCGCTTCACCTCTCATGAATGTCAATCCTTGCGTATCAAAAGTGTCTAAAACGCACGGAAGACATTGCTATTGTCGATGAGATGAGAATTACAAAGCTATCATGTAAGATGTGCTGAAGACAAGTCAGGCAGTCCATTTCCAAACTGGGGATGGATTCCCGGTTTACTCAAACCGACCTGTTGGCCTTCTTTCGCCATCTTATCACCGTTCTCTTGAACCTCGACTTGAGTAGGCTATCACAAACTCTCAAAAAGCTACTGATTTTTCTTGTGTCAGAATTCAACTCCAAGAGTGGGATTGAGCGAGACGATAATGGCGTCAAGTGAGCGCTGATTGCGGGACCCTTGTGTACGGAACGGGTTTCATTATCCGGCCGCACGTCTCCTATCTCAACTTCTTTCAAGCGATCAAGCTATCGCGTTGAAGTATTCAAAAAAAAAAAAAAATTTGGGGGCACTTGGAAAATATTGGAGCCTGATCTATAACCTCTTTCTTACGTCAAACTCTAGCATTGTGGTTGAATAGTTCCTGTGTCCCGAAACCTACCTAAGTACCCCGCTCTTCCCGCTCTGACGCTAAACCCGTGATAAGACAATACTTATCTTTACGACAAGTGGAGGATCTGAAGGAAGAACAGTTTATCCAGACTTGGGTTCAGATTAATGAAAATCTGCTACTTCTGAAATGGCGTATCTCTGGGCTGGCGTGGGCATTGTTCTTTGCCTGATTTCATACTTCGGCCTCATAGGCTCGAAGAATGCCGGACCATCCTCAAGAAAAGCCCAGCAAGCAAAAGCTATGAAAGAGGCTTTCAAGTCTATAGATAATGAGAACGGATCAAGCAAGCAGGCTACAATTAAGCAGGTACACATCATTGTCGGAACAAGTTTCTGACCAAGCTAACTATTGTGGCAGAACGCAGAAACATTGAAAATCAGCCAGGTGAGCTGCATCTAGTGGAGTTAGGAACAATGCTTATTGAAGACAGCTCTGGATTTACCCTATCAAGTCAATCCGAGGATGTCAAGTCCCAACCGCTATGTTGACCCAGGAAGGATTCTACTTGGATCGTCGCTTCATGCTTCTTAAAGACCATGAGGAAACACCCCAAAAGCTCGAAAACATGCACATCACCAAATACCCCAGCATGTGTCTATTCCACCCGTCTATCAAGGACAACAACACTCTAGTCGTCACATACCGTCCGCCAGCCGGCAAGTCCAGCGGCAAGGCCAATACACTGGAAATCCCGTTCGAGCCACAAAGCTTGGATACTCTCGAGAGAGTGCCTGTCATCATGCACTCCAGCCCCACGACTGGCTATAACATGGGGGAGAGATACAACAAGTGGCTTTCCGAACGCTTCGGATTCAGAGTCGTTCTCGCATATTGGGGTGGCAATCCTCGCCCTGTCCTAGGCAACCTTCCAGGAAAGCCAGCAAACCAAGGCCGAAGATCCGCCAACACGATCACGAAAGTGTTGAGCTCGATTCCAGTCATTGGGCCGATGCTAGAAGAAGACGATGGAGTTATTGCCTTCAACGACTGTGCTCCGTACCTTGTCATCAATGAATCTTCCGTTGCTGATGTGAGCACTCGCCTCCCTTCGGATGTCGAGATGGACCTCACGAAATTTCGCGCAAACATTGTAGTCAGCGGGCTTGCTGAGGCTTACTCTGAGGACTTTTGGGGCGAGCTGACGTTTGGTGATGCGGGCTCGAAGATCATTTTGACAGGTAATTGTGGGAGGTGCAAGAGTCTGAACGTGGATTATCATACTGGTGAAAGTGGGACGGGGAGAGATGGAGAAGTATTGAAGTTGCTGCAGAAAGATAGGAGGGTTGATCCGGGAGTGAAGTATAGTCCTATCTTTGGAAGGTATGGGTTTGTCTCTAAGGGGGACGAGGGAGGTGTTTTGAGGGTTGGGGATGAGGTTATAGTTAGTCGAAAGAATGAAGAGAGGACGAAGTTTTGTGAGTGTTCCTTTTGTCTTTGATTACTTACCAACTGATAAATGTATAGACTGGCCGGGGATCTCGACTTGATTCACTTATCCGTCGATTCGGCATTTCCATTCGTTATTTGTTTTCTTTCCAACCCTTTCGGTATCCTCGCTTGACATTCTCTTTTCCCCCAATGGTCTCAATAATTGAAGTTTTTATTCTCGTCTGATACTGTATTTTTTCTCTCGTAACTGTCCCACCTACGGATTTCTTATTTCTCCGAACTACAATACCCTAATTGATACGGCGTTCAGACATGACGCGAGGATTTAATTCCGCTTCCAGGAGCGCGCTACCCCGCAATTCGGGATGACCCCGCACCTCACCCCAAGAGCCATCCGGTGTTCTCCTGGCTTCACTTCACAATACAGCAGAATCTCGCCTTGAAATCCCGCTGTCAACTGGTTCATGATGGCTGGCAACGGCTTTGTGTTTCGCAGTGGTTGCACAGCTCCCCCAATCGGTGTTCCGTATGGCTATGGGTAGCATGATCATCTCCAAAGCTGTAAGCCTAACCCTCCAAGCCCAGGTCAACATCCCCAGGTTTTTATATATCCCCATATCTCCCAAGTACGACTCTCGGAAGTAGAAAGCGCTCATTTTGACTAGCTAACACGATGTCCCAGCAAAAACTCCTTCTCCACTCCTACTTCCGATCCTCCTGCAGCGCCCGCGTCCGCACCGCAGCACATCTAAAGGGCATCCCTCTCGAATTCAGCTACATCCACCTCCTCAGCTCCCAGCAATCTTCTCCCTCATATACCTCGCTCAATCCAAGTGCAAGCGTCCCAACCCTATCCCTCACCACCTCCTCTGGCGAAGCAGTCACGATCAGGCAATCGATCGCTATCCTTGAGTTCCTCGAAGAGTACTTCCCCGATACACCACGCCTTCTTCCACCCCCTGAAAATGTGATAGGCAGAGCTCGCGTTAGGGAATTAGTGAACATCATAGCGAATGACACACAACCACCTACCAATCTACGAATACTACGGAAGGTCAAGAGTCTAGGCGGGGAAGCTGCGCCGGCGGAATGGGCGAAGGAGTTTATGGGTAAGGGGTTAGAGGCGTATGATAAAGTTGCCGAGGGGTATGCGGGAAAGTATAGTGTGGGTGATGAGGTGACGATGGCAGATGTGTGTCTTGCACCTGCGGTGGAGGGGGCATTGAGATATGGTGTTGATGTTGAGGGGCTGGGGACTGTGTGGAGGGTTTATAATGAGATTAAGGGGTTGGAGGCTTTTAGGAAGGGGGATTGGAAGCATCAGGAAGATACGCCAGAAGAGCTGAGAGGAGAGTGAGGTGTGAAGAGTTGGGATTCAAGGTCATTGTAATCGACTTTCACACTTCTTAATTCTTCATTTTCAGGACCCTCCTCTCAGAACTCAAGAAGTCATCGCGAACCCCTGCTTAACCTCATCCCTATCATTCAACCCCAAGCAGTAGAACTCGCATCATGGACCGTAGTCCTCCTCATATCCCTCTTATAAACCCCCTCAAAACTCCCTCCACCCGCCCTATGCATGACACAAGTATTATCCCAAATCACCAAATCGCCCTCCTGCTCCCATAGTACCTCACATACCCCCTCCTTCCTCGTCGCCCAATCAATCAATCCCTCCAAAATCTGCTCACTCTTCTCCGCACTCACGCCCTCGATATGATGTGCATGCTTAGCAATATACAAGTTCTTCCTCCCGCTCGGTTCATGTGTTTGGAGGATCTTGTGGCGGGTCATTTTATGGGCTAGTGGATCGAGGTCGGAGAAGTATGTTGGAGAACCGAGTTTACGGGAGTGGAATAGGGAATGTGCGGCGATGTAGTCATTTGTGTCGAGCTCGGTTTTTAAAGGGGAAGGGAGGGTGTCATAGGCGGTTCGTGTGTCTGCGAAGAAGGTTGAGCCGCCACTGCCTGGGGGTGGGATACTGTGTGCTAATAGGAGGGAGTAAGATGCTCGGCGAGGATTGAAGGAGGAGTCGACATGCCAGAGGCCGTTTCCCTGATTGTTTTGTCAACTGCTGCTTTCTTTGCTTCCTGACACTGAAACGTTGCAAAAAAAAATCACCAGGAATACTTTGCTTGAGTGAGATGCAAGTACAGGAACAACATACTTTATTGTAATGTGCTCTCTGACTATCAACACCAATCACATCTCCATTCTCATCCAAATTCCCAGCATCAAAAAGTTCAAGATAGGGAAATTTGGCTTTCCTCCCCCAGTCAGATACGGTTTGATATCATCCAACTCGCCAAAAAGACGAGAGAACTCAACATGTCGAGTATCGTCTAAGCCTGTAGCTCTGAAGACACATACTCCATACTACTCGTTGGTAAGCAACATGGTTTGAGCGATAAAACTTCGCAGATGAGAGAAAAAAGATCTTACTTTTGCCAACGCAGCATAAATCTCAGAAAATACTCCTGGCTCCACGGGTTTTGAGAAATCTACCCCTTGGATTTCGGCTACAAAGGTGGAGTGGAGTTCTTTAGTTGTGATGTGTTTGAAGTTGGGTTCTGTGAGACGACCTGGCATTGTGTGGTTATTCTTGTAGGAATGAAATAATATTTGGTGATTTATCTCTTTTCAGAGATTCTTCATCAGTAGATATAGCCCTGCGGATGCAACGTGTAGTTATCAGTCTTTGTTGTTCTCGGGGAGAGGCCCCACAAAGGTGCGGGGAGGAGCATGAGGGATCCTTGGGGAAATCTACCCTGTCAAGCTTCGGAATAATAAGCACTCCTTGATTTCATGGTGGAGCATCTCCTGTACACATATGATGAACTGTTCTCTTAAAGATATGACGGGACTTCAGAATCTCAACTTATACTTAAGCTCCAATCACGATGAGGCAGCAGGGTCATCGGATCCTCGGTCAGCAATGGGAGCGTTGCGCCGAATGCCATGAGAAGGGCGTAGCCTTGTCCTGGTTCCCAAGTAGATAAGTATTGAAAATTCCCTGTATTTGTCCTTTAAACATCGAAAGTAGTCTTCTAGAGCCATGACTGAAGCTCTCCACCCGTGCTGCGATTCATCTTCGTCAAGTCCCATTTGGGAGGGCAAGTCAAAAGGGAAAATCATCAGCGTCGACGGAATCGAGACCTACGTATCTCG
This sequence comes from Rhexocercosporidium sp. MPI-PUGE-AT-0058, assembly GCA_020746875.1. Classification (NCBI taxonomy): domain Eukaryota; kingdom Fungi; phylum Ascomycota; class Leotiomycetes; order Helotiales; genus Rhexocercosporidium; species Rhexocercosporidium sp. MPI-PUGE-AT-0058. The sequence continues at coordinate 2,353,589 of JAGTJL010000005.1, read as the reverse complement.
GGGTTTGCAGCTAAGTCTAACTTCAGAGGACTCCGAGGTACGAACCTCAAATGAACCTGACGAGGATCTAAAAAGAGTCATCTTATTCCTGACTGAAGCGCACGGGATATACCTACCCAATGCTCAGCTTCTAGCGGACTCCTTTGCATCACATCTCAACTGCGATGTCTTTGTACCAGATCAGTTCGCTGGTCAGAGTCGACTTCCAAAAGGCGTCTCGCCAAGCTATCCACTGGGAGCCACGGTACCTTGGACAGATGATAAAAACCATCCGAACTTTGAGAATCGAGGTCTGGAGGTCCCACTGAAAGTTGATGCGGAGAACTCAGATGTGTGGCCGCTTGTAAAGCCTCCGTTGTGGGTTGAGGAAACTCCTAAGGCGTTCGAAGAATGGAAGATGCGACATGAACCACCTGTCACTGATCCAATTCTGACTCGTATCGTCAAGTACATCCACGACACATACGGTAAGGGCGTGAGGATTGGCGGAGTCGGATATTGCTTTGGAGGACGATATATAATCCGCTTGATGGGTTGCGGAATCATCGATGTGGGGGTCGTCAATCATCCATCATTCTTCACCATGGAAGAAGTTGAGAAGCTGGGAAAAGGGAAGAAGCTCGCTATGTATGCTGCGGAGAAAGATGATATACTGCCGCCAGACAAACGACGACAGACTGAAGATGTGTTGACCTCGGTTGGAGCTACTTGGATAAGTACTGTGTTCAGTGGAACGGAGCACGGCTTTAGTGTTCGTGGGGATTTGAGTATTAAGGAGGTGAGGTTGGCGAAGGAAAGAGCTTTCAAGGGGGCCGTGGAGTGGTTTAGCGATTGGTTGTAGGGATAGAATCTCAAGCAAAGAATTTATTAGCTTAGCTAAAGTTGATTTCTGTTCGTACCAGTTGATCCATTTCACATGTTGGAAATACAAGCTTGGATATCCAACATTACTCTTCAACCTAATGGTCCTCGGCTCCACGTTTCCAACACTGCCTCAAACGGAGAATCCCGCACACCAGCGCAGGCAGCAGACCGCAACTGTGGTACAAAATTTACAGCCACCTGACTAAAGTTCTCCTAGTCTTATCAATTTTGGAGCTAAGGAGTACAGTATCAGGAGATTCATTTGCCCTTATGTCTCTGGCTTCGATATCGAGGTTGTCCCATTGCTTGAGCTGGGTTCGAGCTTTACAATAAAGCGTAGTGAGGAGAGTGGTTTTGCTGGAATGAGAACTTGTGGTGTTTGCGAGATCTAAAGACCAGTAGCGACGCCTTTGTCCCCTCGAATCACTTGTTCGATGTATAGGACGCCGAGGCTCTTTTCATCAATGGTTCGGCTTCGCACGCTTCCCTAGCCTCGAGCTGTTGGTACCCACTCCCTAAACCATTTTTGTCCAAAATCGATCCCTTGCAGACTCAGCTTTCTGTGTAACCTCGTGCATAAAACCCTGTGTGATGCATCACCAGAAAATGGCAAGCAATGTGTGTCGTCAATTTTACAATATCGAAATATCTCAAGCATGGAGGCCAAACAGAGGGTCACGTCCGATAACACGCAGAAGGAGATCCGGACTCGTCAACGATCCTCAACCTCATGCACCGAGTGTAGAAGACGAAAACAAAAGGTGCGTTTGTACTTCTTTGAAACGTCCATTGTCGTGATGAGGTGGCTGATGACAGATTCCCGTCAGTGTAATCAAGCCAAAAACACAGCGTGTAACAATTGCGCGAGAAGATATCCGCAGGTACCTTGTATTTATGACAGTTTCAGGTTTGTACTAAGTCTCACAAATAGGGAGATAGCAAATTGGGCCAGTACTAATTAGATGTAGGACATTGTCAAAATACAAAGAAAGCATCATCGATCTGACTATCATTGAGACCAAACTCGAAGATTCACAGGAGGAAACTTTCGGGACTCTCTATCCAATATCTGAGTTGGAAAGCCCCCTCGAGCCGGAGCTTCAATATGTGTTTCCACATCCACAGCCACAGGATTCAGAATTCTTCCCTTCGCTTTCCAATCAGGCACAGCCAGCTGGATCTCATCATATTTCCTTGAATCGTGGAAGAATTAATAAAGACAAATATCCGGACGAGAACACTTCTGATCAAGATGTTGTGGCTGCAATTCGGTCTGGCCAGTATTATCCATACCCAGAACACCACAAAGAATGCGGATACAGACTGGCCGTAGATGGCTATAGTGTAGCAATGAATCCCCTAGGTATCTTACCCATAGAGCCTGCAGGACGTCACGGCCGATTATTCCATTTCTGTAAGTCGTACATCTCCAGTGCGATTGCAATGCTTATGCTGATAAGAGACAGTTGCTCAGAGGCTTTCACCATACATATCATCTATAGACGGAAACAACTCTCCTAGCAAAGTAACCAGCCAGTGGCTGTCATTCGTCATACATTCTCCAATAGCGATACATGCTGCAATTCTATCGGCTGCTTGCTTTCAAGCCGCGACGAGGAATTTAAACGTTGAGAAGTCGGTGGATGCGATGTCTTCCAAAGTTAGACTGATTGCACTGATAAATGAGCACATCGGCAGACACCGTAACTGCATTAGCGATGAATCTATCGCAGCGGTCATGTCCCTGGCGTCAAACGAAGTATGAGACCGCCCTGGTTGTCCAGGTGATAATTATGCTAAGTTCAGATCCAGGCAATTTACTCGGATCAGAGAAGTACGATGGCTCATATGCGAGGTCTTCGGGACATGATCGAATCGAGAGGAGGGATTGACAATGTCAATTTTGGTCTTCTAAGAAAAATGCTTCTGAGGTACGAGATTCCCGTCGTCTCCAGAACCAAAGCTTACCATACAGGACCGACTACCAAATTGCATGTACTTATGAATGTGAACTGTTTCTGGAAACCAACGTTCGAGCACAGCCTGCTCCAGCTCTTGCCTCTTTTCCCTTGGAGCTCGACAATCCAATCCTTCGGTCGCATATCCCTTTCATCGACACCATTACCGTCCAAAACAACAGTATCGAAACCGCTAGAATTCTCGACGATGCGAGATTGTTGACTATTTCAGTTCTAGCCCTGCTAGAGAATGACTTTCCCTTATCTACGCGAGACAAAATTCTAGCAGGCATTCACTCGATTCATCAGAGACTCATCTCATCCCCCGATGCCAACACGTTCTTGCCTGAAGATTTCCTTTCCAGAGCCTGTCGTGCGGCAGCCATAATATACAGTTCAGCAATCATCACAAAAACCCCACTCTCAATGGCATGTACACCTCATATGCTGCAAGATCTCTGGGTCACCATGTGGCGAGTACCACTTCCGCGATGGAAGCAGATTCCGGGCATCTTTCTCTGGATACTGTTAGTGGCAAACCCATTTGCTAGAGATAAACCCGAGGGAAGGTTTTTCAAAGCTTTGACTCCTGCGACTATAATGGCAATGGGATTGATAGATGGCGAGACGGTGATGGCGACCCTGAAGGGGTTTATGGCTGTGCAGAGATGGCTTGGAGGTAATTTGAGAGGAGTGGTTCTTCCCACGAGGGGCTCGGCAACCTCGAGGACACCAGAAAATGGACTTCCTACTTGGACCATGTCGGAAGAGTCTATTGGGACTATGTCGAGGGCGTTGTAAATTTGAATTAATGGTCATTTGACAACCCATGTTAACATTCCATCTCCTCTCTTATTCGTATGTTTCGAGTGTCATTTTCAAACGGTAACTGGGTGCCTCAGACTGACCATCCTTGATTCAATTATGAATAACAGGAGTCTTCTGGAAAATATGTAGGGAAACAAAGGCTGTTGAGAACAGATGAAGATTATGAGCTCAATCGATTCAAAATTTGATGTACTGTGAAGTGAGAAATCTACGCCAATCTACAGGACAAGTGAAGCACTCTGGTTTAAGTCCTGACTTCCTCCACAACAGGCGTGCTCTCATTATATAGATCGGTATTGTACTTTGCAAAATTTATTGCCGGCACCTTGTTAGCGAACAAGATATCAATCTCACCAAAAGTCCTGTCCTTAGACTCAGGCAGGCGGATGTAAGCCCAGATGAAAGTCAACAAAGCAGTACCTCCCCACACGAATCCAGTGTAGCCTTTCAGATTCCATTCTCGGGGGTTCGGAAAGTATGGCTCCAGTGTTTGAGCGACGAAGTTTATGATGTAGTATGCATCACGGGCAAGGCAGATGGTTTTCTGGCGTAGTCTCGTAGATCCAACTTCAGCTGGTAAGGCCCAGCCGAGCTGCCCCGCTGAGAGTTGAAAGATAAAAGTCCAGATCAAAGTCAGGGCCGCTTGGGTGATGATTATTTTGCCGTCCCCAGCCTTGATATTCAGGAAGCCGATGGGGAAGAGGATGGTTCTTATGGCTCCCATGCCCCAGAGGTAGTTGGTTCTCCGCCCAACGTATGGCATTACGGCAAACCACGCACTAGGTTGATCAGTCAGTATAAAACTGAGACCATATACAGGAGAAGACCTACATCAGAGTCGCTGCCAAAGCCATTCCAGTTCCACCAACATTCATACGGTACGTGGCCTTGGTGTCTAGGAAGATCTGCTGGAAGAAATACGTCGAGTTGTACGCGAAGAGCAAGCCTGCAAACACTTGGCCAGCAAAAGCCATACACGCAATCTCGGTCCTCCTCAATTCAGCACCTTTGAAACAGTCAAGGTAAGAAGCTCGGGCCTGGATTTCAAGTTCCAGGTCGTTGGTATGGATGATGTATGCAAGCGTCTTCTTGGGATCGATGTTAGCAGACTTCTTGACGAGACGGCGAAGTGACTTCTCGGCTTCCTCGAGTTTGCCGTGTCGAGCTAGATGCCACGGACTTTCGGGAGCGAATAATAGGATGGGGATAATACGACTGGCCAGTCCCATTGGAGGGCGAAGGGGATGCGATATGCCCATTGATCGTCTCGGGTGCTGAGGGAAGATAGAACTCCTGCTGCGATGAGTTGGCCCATGATGAAGCACCCAGACTTTAGTCAGCGTTGGCAAAAAGACTTCTTGACAGTTTCGAGCTTACATGTTGGTATAGGAAGTCATGTACACTCAAAGCGACAGCGGAAGAACCTCAGATCCATATGCTGCTGCAGTTGTGGCGAAGACACCCAAGGCAGGCCACACAAATTTCACCCAAGAGCAAAATCACTTTTGTATCTGTCTTGAAATTCATGGCACCAGTGGGTGTCCGAATTCGTCACGCACCCGTAAGCCGAACCTCACCAAATAATCCACTGTTTGAAAAATTATAATTAATTAATAAACAGAGGTATATTAGTACTTCATTTTTGCAAATATATGTTAACCTGTATTCTATTATTTCCCAGAGTTTCGGAGTAGCATATAAGAGTGTTAAATAGTTATTCAAAGATACTTGTTTTTGCAGGGAATATCATAAGGAATTTGTAAGTAAAGTCTAAATCAACCTATTACTATTTAATAAACAGACTTATTTGGAGCTAGTAAATTAGATTTTTATTGCAAACTGCGAAATAACAAGAGCCATAATTTTTATTTTATTTTTATTAGTAGTTGTATCTTTCCAAGGGCCTGAAAAGGACGAGTTTAGGTGTGTTCTCGCCTAATTTTAGGCGGTGCGTGACGAATTCGGACACCCACTGGTGATGGTGATGAAGCAAGATAGTACAAGAAGAGTATATAGCAGGAGTTTCTTCTTCCCAAAAATATCCACCAGGTAGCCATTCGCAAGAACCCCGAAGGAAGCTCCGATACCAGAGGCATTTCCGAGGGCTACTTGCCATGGTGCAGTGAGTTGATAGTTGCCAGTTTCGGGGACGTATTTTCCGTATTTCTTTGCGAATGCTGGATAGGCGTAGAAGTTTCCGATCAGGATGAGATCGTATTCTTCCTAGGAAATGTTAACAATTTCATGGATAGTTGAGCAATTGTGAGTACTGACCATGACTACACACATGGAGACCATGAGACACCAGAAAACCGTCATTGGGTAGGTCTTGATTGCAGCCCATGGAGCCAGTTCGTGCTCGAGGTCTGAACCGACAGCAGCATTCGCTATGAGAGCTTTACTGAAAGTCTCGTTGACTGCTTCCACATGGTTCGCCGAGTCCGGCTTATCGTCGATATCTGCCATTCCGAGTTTATTGAGTTGCGAGAAGAATGTGGAGAATAATTTGCGTTGAAGGTCAGGAATTCTGTAAGACTTTGACTGATATAGCAGGCGTAGGTACCACAGACTACGGGAGTTCCTACCAGAGTTCGGGAAGCTACAGCACTCTAGCAACGATCGACGAGATCTTATCAAAACTTCGGGCATCGAAAAGATTATGTACTGATAAGGCCACAGACAATATACACAGAAAGTCTCGCCGCGGAGTTCCACTTTTTTGACAGGCTTCTAGTTGGGTGACGGGAGGTTAGTGTGGAGATCGCACAGGGATAACTTCGAATGTGACATATCCGGCGAAGAGTCTCTAGTCGTCACTAATTTGCAGCGGAATGAGATTTATCTGATTGGTTTTTATTCCGTAGTCTCAGCGCTAGTTTCGAGATTGAGATGCGGGGTGAAGAGAGACTTGGTTTTACGCCTCTTTGGAACTTGGCTGCTTCCAAGATATGCGGAATAAAAACGGTTTGATTGGTGTGTTGCGTTTCTGCTTCTTATCCTTGGGATCGAGAGAAATTTTCGCAGTCTCTTAATTGAAATAGAAAACATTTGACCCGGTTTTCAGGTTGATGTTGGCCGTCAGTGGCATTTAGGGCATTGCAAATATGCCAAGCAACCAAGAAGCTAGGGAGACCCTTGCCAGAAAGAACTACTTCATTACATTTGCAAGAGTGGGATTTTTATAATCCTTTCCTAGAAGCACAGCAATCGGGATGAAGTAAAATTCATTGGCTTGTGCCTGCATGAGTAAGCAGTAGTACCACATCATCTGATACATGGGAATTGTTGTTGATTAACCGTGTAAATACAACCTGTAATTTTCCCTTCTGATGTTTTATCAAAGTTACAGCTTGAAGTACCAACAACCAGTCTACCTCTATTTTCAGTGTCGTGAGATCATACAGATTCTTTGATTATCATATGTGATTGTCTTTACAAGCGGAGAACTGTGCAGTATCTCAAACTTTGAACACCAAACCAGAGGTAAGTTGCAGCAAATCCTTCACATGAAAACCCCACGCACATTTGGTTTGACAAAGACCGGAACTGTTTTCATACTTGCGTGCGACTCACCCCATCGCAGGCAAAAGCGGTCTCATCATTGTAGCCGTACTCGGCATCATGTTCCACATTGCAATAGTCTTGGTTGTCCTTCTTGGTCATGTCTTTGCTGTCAACAATGGTTTGGCAAGAGTTCCACAGTTAGGCTGGGTCAGTGAACAAATATTTTCGCTTGAACCTTTTCATTGCTTGCTGACTGAGCACACACAGAATAATTGGAATGCATTGGGCTGTGATGTATCTGAAGCCCTGCTACTAGACACTGCTCAGATTTTGATCGACTCCGGTTTACGTGATGTGGGATATAATTATGTTGTTCTTGACGACTGTTGGGCATCAATGGCACGAGATACCGACGATATGCTTGTTGCAGATCCAATCAAGTTTCCAAACGGAATGAAGTATGTGTCGGATCGTATACATGACATGGGGTTGCTCTTTGGCATGTACTCAAGCGCAGGCGAGATGACTTGTGCAAGATATCGTAAGTTCTGGACTCGATTTCCCTCACTCCTCAACACTTACATTGCTTAGCGGGATCTCTGGATTATGAGACAAACGATGCGAAAGTTTTTGCTCAATGGGGTGTTGACTACCTTAAGTACGATAATTGCTTCAACAAAGGCCGATTTGGAACCCCCTTGATTTCATACCAGAGGTATGAAGTCATGTGGAAAGCTCTGAATGCAACCGGGCGGCCAATTCTATACAGTCTTTGCAGTTGGGGCGAGGATTATACTCATGCCGTATGGAAACTCTCTTCTTAACAGTTCTCATACTAAATTTCTTCAGTGGGCAACGGCTATTGCAAACTCTTATCGGATGTCGGGGGATGTTTACGACTTCTTCACTCGTCCGGATGACTTGTGTAGCTGTGACAACCCATCGGACCCCATGTGCATTGCGCCAGGAAAGCATTGTTCTGTTCTGAATATCATTAACCGACTTGCTCCATATGCCGATCGGAGCAAGCCAGGTGCTTGGGCAGATATGGATATGCTTGAGGTTGGAAATGGCGGGATGTCGGACGATGAGGTTAGCTCCAAGAAGTCCAAATCATCGTAAGGAAACTAATAAAACTTTCACAGTACAAGGCTCACTTCTCCATGTGGGCCATGCTAAATTCTCCATTGCTCATGGGTAATGACCTAAGGGCTCTCTCGCCAAGCGCTCTCACAATTCTCAACAACCCCGCAGTCATCGCGATCAACCAGGATCCTCTTGCCAAATCTGCCATCAGAATCCTTCGCAGCACTTCTGTCGCAAAGGACGAGTATGGTCAAGGTGAAATTCAAATTTGGAGCGGGAAGCTGTTCGGCGGTGACCAGGTCGTTGGATTCCTAAATGCGGCAAACGAAGACGTGGAAATGAGAGCAAGCCTCAAGGAAATATTCATTCGAGAAGCTGGGAAAGCTCCTCAGGTGGAAGAAGAATGGGACGTTTATGACCTATGGGCTAATCGAATGGATGAGGGAGATGCACTCAAGATATTGGAAGCTTCGCCAGAGTCCCGGCGAGCATTGTTTGCTGGGTTGGATTTGTACAACTCAACTGAAGTCCCGTACGAACTTGGCATCATGAATGGAGACTCCCGGCTACTTGGTACGAAAATTGGAACGGTGGCTCCTCATGGGACACTGAATACAAGGGTCAAGAAACACTCCATCGAGATCTTTAGGCTTCGAAGTCCAAACAGAGACGTGAGGAAGGAAAATGTAGCGACAGACAAGGTAGAGGAAAAGCAACAGCACGAGGAGTTGTAAATTCCAGGGGACACTAAAGCGCTCTAGAGAAGGATAGGAAGCCAACATGAGTCGGGTGTTAAATCCACAGTGAAACGTCATATCTACAGCATGATCGGTTTAATGGCAAATTTCATGAAATGCCCACTACCCATTTCCGTGACATAAACCTTCCCATTGTCTCTCATGTGCACATCAACAAAACCTTAACCATTCACCTTCATAATCTACTATATTCTATCTGTTGATTAAAAGCCTGTATTTACTTTGGAGATCAAATAAAATAATGCGGCGGGCAGAAATTAAATGCCCTCCTGCGGCCTGCGGGGTAAATATTCGCCGGGGCATTGATTTAGTAATCTCACGAACACCCTCCCACTCTTGAGCTCCACTAACGAAAACAATCTCAGCATGCTCAACCTAATCCGCCAGGAAGGCGATCAATCGAATCATGAGAACCTCCACTGCATGTTTTGCTTGTCGGTAAGTCTTCTTGGATACCCTGTATTCGATCTTATCACTCTAAACGCCTTTTCTGCAAACCAGATCTCGTAGGAAGAAATGTATTTTTCGCTCCAACGATGCTGTTTGTATTCCTTGCCGAGAAAGAGACTTGAAATGCTCCGGTCCACGTCTCCGGGGTCCACCAATATCTCGACACGAGCTCGCTGCTCGCACAGTGGCCAGCGAGGTGTATAAACCAACAGTTCAAACCTCCTTGGATCTCCCAACGCCGCTTGTACTCGAGATTGTTGGATTGTATTTTGACCTTATACATGACCAGTTCCATACATTATTCCATCGTCCAAGTTTTACAGACGCCGTAACCCGAGGGAAAGCACCACTTGTTGTTCTTTATGCGATGTTAGCTTTATCGGCTCGGTATGGCACCAAGAGTTTCCCTTATACACATATGGACTAAAATGACTAGCTTCTCTACCCATTCAGCTTTCAAAAACTCCTGTCTTTGGGACAGAAGCAGTGAGTATGCAAAAGAGAGTTCCCGGTTGCTCGATATTGGAGACGTGTCACTCTCAACGATTCAGGCTTGCATTCTTCTCGGCACCGTGAGTCGATCAGAAGGCGATGCAGCTGCCGAATCGGTATACTATTCTGTTGCGAGTCGAATGGCTACTTTGCTTGACCTGATGAATATGCCTGCAAACAATGCAGCTGATAAGGAGGTAAACGTTAGAGGTGTGTGTGTCCGCTTCATCAAGATTGTCGGCTGACTGTGGAGGATAGTCTGGTGGACAATCTGGAAGTTGGATACTTGGTCTTCAGCTGGCCTCGGACTACCGAGACAGATGATTGAAAGCAACGATGCGCCGTTACCTATTGCAGAGGCATATTTCCTCGGCCTTCGAACCGACAGCAGCGCCCATTCTAAAGTTGATCCTCTTTCGGATATGAGCACATCACTCTACGCGCAGATGATAATCTTGAATCGAATTTTGATTGACATCAACGACTTTCACAAGTTCTTGATCAGCAACCAATCTTCTTCGAACAGTCTAGAACGACACGAACAAACGATTCAACATCTCTTCCAAAAATTAGAAACCTGGCGCTCGTCCTTGCCTCCCCATGTACGGAATACTGCTGAGAATCTCCATCATTTTGGCACTCAGGGTCTCGGGAGAGTTTTTGTGGCTGTCCACCTTGGATACTATCATTTCGGGCAGCTTCTGTTCTATCAGTACCTCCATAAATGCCAGGATCCGGCATCTGGCAATGGTCCCTCCTACCGCTATGCGGAAACATGCAAGTCATTCTCGTCACAGCTTTGCGAACTCGTCAACCAATCCCATCGAATACCTGGCTGCAACGTTCTCTACACAATGGTTGGCCATAACCTCGTAGTTGCATCCACTATTCAGATACATACACTCCTTTTTAGCGGATCCGAAACAGAGATCAGAGATGCAAGAGACCGTCTGGAAAGAAATTTCGAGATTCTGTTGCAGTTGCGAAACTTCTGGCCGGTACTGGAAATCAGCTTTGAGGCATTTCGGAAGTTTAGAGAGGCATGCTGGAGAGATATGGACACGGCTTTCAAGATGGATGATTGGATGCTACGGTTCTTATATGGCTTCGCAAACAAGGTTGAGGACAAACAAGTCTATGAATTGGCTGCTGGTGGTACTTGGCCCGTGGAAGATATCGGCTTCAGCCCTAGTGAATGGATGGACCAAAGCTCAACTTGACTGCGAAATCATGGATTTTAAGACTAGGAAAGTTCGGAGCCGAAAAATGTGTTTAATTTCTCTACATGCGCCCAAGAGAGACACTGAAAGAAGATTCGGCATTGGAACCACCGCCGAATATCAACCACACCATCAAATGGAGCTCCATATTCCCACGTAATCTACTTCCATCGCAACAGATGGCCTATCCATAGTCTGAGTGTTTAGTGGACCTGGCCAATTGCCTCCAATTTCAATATTCAATATCAGAAAATGTTCATCGTGGGCCAACTTCTCCCAAGCTGGTTTGTCGCCAACGTGTGAACTGGTAAGCACAAACAGGTCTTGGCCATCAAAGGACCGGGTCATTGATTCCGTTTGCCAGTTTCTTGCCCTGCCGCATTATTTCTGTGCTGTCAATCAAAAGGCCTACAGTGTGGAAATCGCCTCTCGAAAAACTCTCACCAGGACCTCCGATTCCATTATCTTCGCTACAGGGACCGCCGGGACGTGTGCCACAGTGGACAGTTGGGTGCATAGCCGAAGTCCCGTTGATGACCCCGAGGATGTCCCATTCTGTCACGGCTGGCTAATTCCAGTGGTTTCCCCTGAAGCCCTTCCCAATTGCCCAGAACGCATTCCATATTCCTTGCTGCTGGGAGGCTGGAGCCGTGCCAAGTTTGATCCGTGCCCCAATCAACCACTTTCCCCTGGGAGCAGCAGCAAAGTCTTTTTGAGTTTCAATTCGTGCAGTTGTCCATGCTCCGTTTCTAAATCGTGGAGTGATGACCAATGTCTTGTCATCTGTTGTGCGGATGTTGTCTGTTGAGTCTGTATGTTTGGAACTCAGCGTTGCCCCATTGTGACGGACCACCCGGGTAGGATGTTCTAAGATCGATGATCCAGTGTGAGCGACAAGGAAGCGAATTAATTGGACCCTCAAAATCTCCAAAAAAGTCGCAACAGAACCGGTTCTAATGGAGACGATATGGGTGAGATTGAAGCGTGCTTCAGGATGGATTTACAAAGCGTTTGCTCAAAAGCGTGGCGTTCGCTGGGAGGACGAATATCAAGTAGAACATTACAGAAACTGATCCGCACTCTTTGAAAAATTGATGAGATGCTGAAAGAGTGAAGCTAGTTTTTGGCGCCTTTTCAATAATTGAAGGGAAAAATGATGTCTTTTACATCGTTCCTCCATCTGAGTCCTTCCTGCAGACAGCAGAGGGAAGATGCTGCTCTGCATCAACTGTATGCGTCTGCATTGTATCCTGAAGTCACAGTCCAATATATGCCTTTGACAAGCCCAGGCGGGATGAAGCGCTGTGTCTTTTATAGAGCGTTAGCCTACTGAAGAGCTCGTGTGATTGGCTGTGGTGAGAAGGGGCCGTCGAGCCTGAGTCGGTTAATATAGCGGCCAAGTGAAGTTTTGCCTACCTATATAGTTTTTTTCGTTGGAATGACTTTTATATTGCTTACATTTTCTTTATACTATTTATTCACCAATATGATTCAATGTGCCTGGTCAGACAAAATTGCATGATCGGTCTACAATCACTTATTTTTGTACCAACCGCACCAGCAATTACCTTGCAATGCCAAAGCAAGCGCTGACAAATCCGCAGACCTGTGAAATAGCTTTGCTTGTAATGTAGCCATAATCTAGTTATACATCGAACTACCGAACAGATTAACGGCGATATGGTTGAAATGCCGTGAAATGCCCTGAAGTAAAGTGCCTGGATTGGTTCTTTCAACAATGGATTTCTGGGCACTTTGAGAATCGAACATCTGAGATAGTATTAGTTTCACACCAATCAAGGATGCATCATGCGTTTTAGAAATCAAATTTTACTCTGAGGTACATTTGTTGATCAATCAACATCAGTAAGCTACGGGGCAAATATACACCTGCAAGCACCGAACCTCCATTACCAATTGGCGGAATCACAACAGCGAGGCTACTAACGCCGATTCGTTAATATCTATAGTTTCACGGCTTCAGCTTCAACACTAACAACTCGGGCACTACGTCGGCACCTGATTCCACATCATCGCAAGATTAAAGGTCAGGTAGCAAGCCCACAAGCAACTCAATGACCACTGTCTCAATCGAGAGATCAAGCAGCGCCTTGATCAACTTTGCCTCTGAAACATCGCAGTCCCTATCTTCCGAAATTGTAAACTTAAATTAATGTCTGTCAACAGGCGCAAAAGCAGGAGTAGGGGCTGGTGTAACCATCGGATCCCTCCTCATACTTGGGCTCGTAGCTTTTACTTTTTGACTCGGAAGACGTTCTGCCAGGAACAAAAGTGCAGCTAACTACAGGTGATGACGTGGTTGTGGTTTGTGTTTCGCATTGGTCAGTCCGAGCTGCACTCTGGCGTTGAATATTTCCAGTAATATCAAGTCAATCTATGCTCTAAGGACCTGTAGTTGATCAGTTGCAACTTTGATCTATGTTGGTATGTTTTGGAAGCTTTTTGCCGCAACTGTTTGGCTGGTACTATGCGGAATAGTATCCGATAGGTACTGTACATTTCAGCCTGGATGACCTGCACAAATTCCAAGCTTCAATCAAGCTACTACGATTCTACTTCCCAATAATGAGCATTACGGATAGAAAGAGAAACTAATCCCAATAATGTCTCAGTCCAGGTGCGTTCATGTCATTCGTGGAGATTTCCCCTCCTGATCTCGGATTGACAGCTATCTAAGGTCAACTGATTTCTTTAGTTCCCTAGAACGCCCTACCCGCACCGAGGTTTCACTCTTTAGTCACGCAAACAATGCATCATAGCTTCCGAAGTTCCGACTACAAACTTGATTTGTGGGCGCGGGTTGCCCTTCTTGATTACGACCTAAGTGACGGCGTCACTGTCCAGAGCTGAACTGTGCTTAAGCTTAAGAAAGACTCCCGGGCTACGTATTTCAGGTCAGGATTGCCATATTTTTGGTAAAATTTTCCAATTACCATCTTCTTTGAGCTTTTTATCCGAGGACTAAGCTCCTGGATCGGCTTTTGAAGATTGTTGGTAAATGACGACAGATGTTTTCGGCTCACTGACGGGTCTAGAACATCGACTTTGCTGATACTCTTGACATTGCCACTGATGAGTTTGTTATGCCCTCATTGTCGTCATTTGGAACACCAAAATATTGAGCAGTGTTGCGACTCATTAATCAAACTCAGAAGTTGACGATGAATTCGATTCGCTAGCAAGTACTTGAACGACCAACGCGATGCTAACAAACATGTAAAAATCGAACGTTCAGAAACTCCAACTTGGCTTGAATTCTGTCTTTCGTGCTTTCTCTCTTCCTGCAACTCCGCTGCCTTCTACTCCTCGAAGTTCTCATGAATTACTCTCCTTAATGGTTCTCTTACATGCCCTGCATTTCCGGATGGATAAAAAAAACATTGTGATTGGAAAAGCTATGTTGGCACTGCCGGAAAATTGGGGTGAGCTGAGTAAAGTCAACTGCCTTTGGCCCAAACCTACGATGAACAAGAATAAAGCAGGGTCCAAGAAATTCGCGGCATGGATTGGAACAGCGATGGTCTGGGTAAACGGAATCTATTTAAACAGATGTTGCGATGTAGTGAAGGTAGGTTTCCCTTCCAAGCGTTTCTCGCCGAGGATATCTTAAATACAGAACAGAATGATATAGCGAGCATCGTAAATCGTCAACAGATTCTCAACCAAATTACAACACAGGTAAACATCAATCCCCGACACGCTCAAACACAATCACCCCGAGCCATTCGATCTCTGCTCCTTCTGATTTCCCTCAACTCCCTTTGCTTCCTGTTGGCAGTCTTCACTGGAGACTCGTCTGCCGCGAAGACTTCCTTGATATCCTCTAGTGGGAGACCCATCACTTCAGGATAGAAGAAGTATGCGAAGATCGTACCAGTTGCAGAAAACGCAGCATATATTGCAGAGGTTGCTGGTGCACCTGCATTCTCGAAAAGAGGCAAAAACGTTCCAGATACCAGGACATTTGGGCCCCAATTACACATGTTCATCAGCATGGTTCCGTGAGGCCGTAGTTCGGTAGGAAAGAATTCTGATGATGTCCATGCTAAATTTCCAATCGCGCCCGCGTAGCCTACCACTAGTCCTACCATTGTTCCGAGAATTATGAAGGAGGTACTGTCCAATGGAGGCCTCTGAATTTCCCCAGCCGTAATCAAATCGGCTATATCGTCAGCCCTGGAAGTAAGGAGGGTGTCGTTGAGCGCCCAAGCAATGACACTGATTATAAGCGAGAAACTCTGTACACTTCATTAGCTCTAGAGGTTGAATTGATTTCGGAATGGGAGAACATACCATCAGCGGGGATGTGGTTAGAAGAATATGTCTCCTTCCCATACGATCCACCAGGGTCATGTAGATAGTCGTCACGAGTAGGTTGGTTGCAGGGATAGCGACAGCAACCAAAGGTGAGAACCCCAGCGCAACGAGGAGAGTAGGTGCGAAGTACATCAAAGAGTTGAACCCACTTAATTGAGACAGTGCCATAAGCCCACAGGCAGCGAAGGTTTTCCAACGGTTCTCTTTGTTGAAGAGTAGCTTGAATTGCGACAAGTTTCCTCTTCCTCCTCGGGCAAGCTTGGCTGCTTCCATGTGCATGTGTAAATGCTCGACGTGCTGCCCAACCTGTTCTGGACTTGCGTTGGGGCGAAGTTTCTGGACGGCAACCTCTGCCTTTCTTCGATTGACCGCAACTAAATGTCGAGGAGACTCCGGACAGAATGGAAGGAGTAAAATCCAAAGCACGGCTATCCCGCCCCCTATACCAGTCATGATTCTCCACCCATTGTGTTTGTCTCCCAGGCCGACACCAACTGCATACCCAACCAGCTGAGTTCCTGTGATTGCCAAGTTGAACATGCCGGTCATTTTGCCTCGGGACTTCGCTGGAGCCACTTCTCCAATATACATCTTTCTAGGTGTTAGAAATTGGTCAACCCATACACCAGGAAGCAATGAGATACGCACAGGGGCAACTGCTGAAGCCGAACCAATGCTAAAGCCGGTGATCATTCTTGCAATGATTATCTGAGGGACAGACCGAGCGGTTGCTTGTAGAACCGCACCGATAATGTAGAGTGCGGCACTCAGATACATGACTGTCTTCCTTCCAAACTTATCTGATAGCAGAACACAAAGACCCCCGAAAAAGGCACCAACGGAGGACATTGCCACAACCGCTGCTTTCTCTCCCGTAGTAATTCCACCATCCAACGAACCATTGAGGTGAGGAAGAACATGTCCGATTGTGCCCGTGTCGTAGCCTAAAAGAATTTTCAGAAACGATCTTCTGTTAACTAATGTGGAGGTATCAACATACCGAACAAAGCGCCTCCGATACCAGAGACACCGGGGACAAACCAGCTAGAGCAAGACAAGGGTGTGTCTTCAATGTCAACAAGATCCGCTTGTGGAGAGACTGCTTCACCTCCGACTCTTAATCTGTTGGCAGTGGCTATATCGTAAGGGGGTGGTGCTCTCATGTCCCCGGATCCTCGGGTTCTTTTCATTTCGACATGTTCGGCGGTTGGCGCGTTCGATTCTCTTCCTCTCTTCGTCCTTGTCCACATAGTTACCGTTTCTGTGTGTTGAATACTGTCTGGTGGGATACGAATTCCAAAAGGTCGACTGATAATAAATATAAGAGTTTAGGATGAGCTTGCGTCGTAATTAAATGCAGCAGCAGAATTTAGGACTATGACAAGATCTCAAGCCGAGCAAGATTGGTGATGAATCTCCACTTGTTCTCAAGGGGAGTCCATAAGTTATAGATGGATCTTTCCTGCCTTCTAAAGCATCTGGATTTGGGGAGTTTAGTACTCTGTGAAGTCGTCATTGTTGTAGTATCCATTTCTTGGGTCCCATCGTTTTTGAAGCTCCTTTAATTGCGGGTCTACGGTCTCATGATACCCGTAGTGCGATCACGATGCCCCAAAACTGCCAGGCGACTTGGCACTCAGGCCGAAGACCAACTGTTCTGGTGGTCCTATCAACATTCCGAGCACCGCATTATGGCTCGAAGTCGATCAGACTTTTGTTTACATCCTCATCAAACATCTTTCCCCTGCTTCGCTTGAAGAACCACTTATCAGCGTCGGGCTATGACGGCACCTCGGAACTTAGCACAGCTTAAACCAACCAGTCAGGTGTGAGAAATTACTGGTGTGTTCCACATAAACCCAGGCTTTCCCTTCCCAGGCGTATTAGCGACATCCAGACCCCGCACTCCAGCTCCACCCTTTCAATATCACTACCTCAGCTAAAGTTAGACTTGAACAACTTCTCGGTATGAATTCCTTCCTTCAGCATAAAGTCAATTTTGTCATTACCGTATCCGCTCATACTGTTCGAAATATCAGTTCAGAAGCGTAAGGAGTGTAGGGATGGTTGCAAGGAATCGATCAGGTTGGTATGCGCCCCTGGTGTCTACTCCGCTTCTGCTCGGCTTCACATTGACAAGAACTTGCTGACTTCTGTGACTGTAGTCAGGAATGCCGCGACAAACATGTCAGATGTAAGTCCATCCCTGGCTTTCTTTTCAACCTAGATTTTCTCGGGAAAGCTTCATTTTGGGCCACCTGGGAAGGATAGGGTCACATTCATACCCATACTCACTTCGTCCAGGTGACAAAGTGGAACCAACTTGTGGTAGATGTGCTGCATCGGGTCGAGATTGCACTCGAGGGTTGGTGTTTCGAAGCCACAACAGTACGGCTCTCAATTTCCTTGCGAATTCTCAAGAGCTAATGGTTGACAGAAAAGTATTCTCGTGATCATGAATGGGTAGCCCTGAAGTCCGACGGTGGATGTAAGTCATGCATCGCTCCAGCCAAGAACTCCAAAGCAAACAATTCAAAGATTCCCAGTCTTCCTTTACCCTTCCGGGGTAACCTTCACGGTTGACTACATAATTGTGGATCATGTGTTTCATCGTCACATACGATCCTCATTGAGTACGCATTGACTGACATCATGAAATAGATCAATGGATCAATGAGAATAACAATCACATGGATAGCACTGGCGACTCTACCTCAGAAGATGAATACGAGCAGCCCAGCAGCATTTGGGAGGGAGAAAAATTGATGAGTAATATTGTGCCTCTGGCTTCACCCATCTCGCCATTTGGAATGAGCTCTCAGCAAAGCGATTTCACACACTCTCCATGGCAGCGAAATTATGGGACTACACCAGAATATCCTTTCAGCACTCCTCCATACGGACCTATAGAGCCCGTTGTATCTCACGTCATTCATAATGTATTCTTACCAGCGGACATACCCCAGCCACGAGAGATATCGAGAGGTGAGCTAGCGACAAATTCATAATGGCCTACGAGGGCTGATTGGCGTTTGCAGTTGAGCCGAACCCAGTCCCTAACATCCACACCGATGATTCCGTGTGGCCTCTCAAAGATGCCGCAGAAGCTCGTCTTTTCGGTCACTACGTTGAAGATCTTGCAAAATGGGTTAGTGGCTCGGTAACTCTCAACCGATAACCGATTTAGTTCTAATTCTTGGCAATAGCTAGACTTATGTGATCCAAATCAACACTTTCAAGTTGAGGTCCCAAAGCGCGCAGCAAAATGCCCCGTTTTACTGAAAGCCATACTTGCTCTGTCCGCACGACAACTGACCCTGACCAAGCGGGCCAGCGAGTCAAACGAAATTGCAGCAAGACAGTACTATGGAGATTGCATTCAGCTGCTCATTCCTATGCTTGACAATGTGGTCACAAGAGCAGATGAGACTTTGTTCGCAGCTTTGATTATCCTTCGGGTATTGGAAGAGATTGACCGTGAGTCCCTTTGGTATCATGCGATTACGTCTCTGACACATTTCAGTCCTTGAAACTGGTAAACAGGGCGCAGCTCACATCGAAGGAATCCAAAGCTTCGTTCGTGAGCATGGTTCAAATGTCATGCAAGGTGGACTAAGCGAAGCAGCTTTCTGGGTAGGCTTGCGGCAAGAAATCTACGTCGCCACCATCAGCCACAGAGCTGTCCAAATTGAGATTGGACACATTGATCGCTCTGTTGACCCAAGTACTGATTTTGGTTGGGCGAACCGAGCGGTGGTGCATTTGGCTGATGTGCTGAATTGCTGCTTTGGGCCGAGAGGAGTCGATCCCTCTCACTGGGCAAAACTTCAAGCTGAAAGTCATCAATGGCAACAAGATAAGCCAGATTCTTTTACTCCTTACTACTACAGGGCGGCAGATCGCAGCAAGGGAGAGGCTTTCCCCAAGATCCTGCATATACATCCTTGTCACAGTGTGTTCTTCAAACCCCCTTTAGGGCGTCAACCCTTGCTAAATGTGCCCCCAGTCATCGGAATTCAACATCACAAACTGGCGCAAATACTATTGTCGACTTTCGACCCTAAGATTCCGCGGATAGGAAAGAACCGCGACGACGCCGAGAAGGTCATGCTAGTGAGTGAACCTGACCCACCGCGAAATTTCTCAACATCCTCACAGCTGACACTGCACAGACTGGAGTCAAACACAACTTACGCGAGCTCTGTGGCATCGGACTACATAACCGCTCCACTCCACCCGGAATGTTCACAGCTTGTATGGGTATTGCAATGTGTAAGTGATGTAGCTCCCGTTGGCAGTCTCTCTCATCAATGCAACATCGCTGACTCGGTCTGATAGGCGGTGACCGCTTTGATGATAGCTTAGAGCAAGAAGCACTGCTCAATCTCCTGATAGAGACTGAGAGAGATCATGCACGCCCTACAGCAGCGATACAGAAACAGATCACGGCGGCGTGGGAATCAAATCGTCGAATGATAGCACGTGACGAGCCATTTCGATAAACTGGGCCTTCTATTTGGTCTCTGCCGGGAATGAAAAGTGGTGTGACATTTTTGAAAATGCCTTCTTTTAGATTTCCGTCTGCTTAGCCCCCGTACCTTGCATTTGGCGTGGCGTTTCGGATACATATTCGTTTGGGTGGTAGTTCGAGGTAGACGAAAACGGCGCCTGGGCGTACAGTCTGTTACATAGTACATGGGAATGGTCTCGGAGCCCCAGTCTTAGATAATCAACGTCGACTGAATGTCGGGCAATCTCAGCAATTATGTTTTTAGTAGACGCGAGGCTTCTCACGTGATAAGATACCAAATCCCCAAGTCGTGTAGCCAGCGCTAGCTTAGCCTCTATATCCCTGTGTTCTGCGTAAAATATTCAGTGCTTGATGTCTTCTGTTGATGTATTGTAGTCTAATCTCTTAGTTTATTACTGTTACCAAGTTCTGGCGGGAAACATGCAAGTGAGGGCGAGTGACCAACCCTCAACACTTAAACAGTATAGCTTACTACCAGACTAAATGAACGTACTACAAAGCTAATCTGAGTTTTGCATAGTAAAAAAATAGACCAAGTACCGTAGGATTTCACTCTGTCATTACTAAGTTATCAACTCCTAGTTCCCAATCACACCATCCCAGAAGGTATCTATACGCCCAGAATCAAACACCCGACTCCAACTTGCAGATAAGATCGCAACAAATTCAACTACCAAGATCCAAAGACGACAACAAGAATGAATCCTCAATAGTCTGCAACGGCCAAATCATCGAATCCCTCCACTCCTCCGGCAACACACTCTCGATTCCCCTTACCTCCCTTGGCCCCGTATCACCAATCCACCAGATATCCCTAAAATCCGCCAAGAAGGCAAAGAAATGGGCCAAAATAACCAACGCCCTCGGCCTCTGCTCCTTCACCAAAAAGATAAACTCGCTCTGCACCATCGTTGGGAAGAGGACTAGACGACGAAATATTGACCCTGGTGGTTCCTGCGCAGCGATGGCGATCTGGATGGAGCCGATGTAGCTCGTTGTAGACTCGTAGGCCTCTTCAATACGGGAGTTCCACGGCTCTGAGAGGATATCGGAGGGTGTGCGTCGGAGGAGGTGCATGAGTTCCCGGCGGTTTGAGGGGTGGAAGAGGGTTGCTTCTTCACGCAGCCAGCCGCCCGGCTTCATGCCCGGTGCGGAGCAGATCATACCTCGCATGATGGAGTTGTTGTCATCAGCGATGTATTTCCATGCCTCCACATTGAGGCCGCGGCCAGTGGTGCTGGACATTTGGAGCCATTCTGTGGGAGGTGTGTAGGGTGTGAGATGGCGTTCTTGGAGGAGTGCGAAGGTGCAGATGCGGAGGCAGGAGGATGTGATGCAGGCTGCGTCTGCGTTTGAGCGGTTCAGTGTACCCACTTCGTCTCTGTGTTCGCGGAGTGTGAGGCCGAGGTATTTTTGGTATGTGGCGATGTGTTGGGGGTGATTTGGCTCGAGTTTGGCTATGTGGAGTGCTGCTAATGTGTATATGGAGTACAAAAGGGAGTTATGTTTGAATGCTAGCTGAGGGATGGCGACTCCCCAGTCATTCTGCTGCCTGTGGTCGTCGGGAAAATTCAAAGTCATGCATGTGAAGGCCATGTACTGGTGGAGGAGTTTCAGTTCGTCAAAGCGCCGTTGACTTGATTCTCGGGGCTCGTCGTCGTCTTTTATTTCCGTGTGGTGGCTCGAGTGGATCTTCGGTCTGATTGCGCATGTTTTGGGTTTGACATTTGGAGATTGGGTCGTGTTCCCTTGCCGTCCCCAGACGCAAGTTGTCTTGTGCCTGGTGCAACTCCCACATATTGGGTGGACCTCATTACACTGCAGGAATGTTAGTACAATAGTTCAAAGATTTCGAAAGGTTTTGGAAGTATTCTTCAGCAGTAGGACCTTGTATTCTTCACTGATGGGAAGGTGGACGGAGGTTTGTGTGATACTCAAAGGTTGAAAGCTTGAGGCTTGAGGCCGGAAGAAGCTGCACGAAAGAACGAAAGCGAGCCACGTACCTTAACCCGTCTCGCCCTGCATTGCTGGCATCCTGTCCTACTTTTCTTGTGGTGTAACCTGGGCGCCGTCTTGCGAACTTCCTTCTCGACTTCAGGGGTCCAACCAACAAACATCGCATCCACGACTTCTGGAGTCTGAGAACTCCCGCTACGAGACATGTTGCGAGAATCCGTATACTTCTGAGACATCTTGACTTGATAAGTAGAAAGAAATTGAGCACGAGGAACAATTGCTTATAGATATCGAAGTCTAGGACGCCCTGCCAAGATATTTGATGCATGGGGGTAGCTCTGCCCAGATGACAAAGAGTCTTGATCAGCTAACTTAAAAAAGGATTCGAGCTTGTCTGAACCCCCGCCCATTTTGCTCGTAAAAATTGGCCTTTCACCTCGCTGAATTCTGCTAGGGTCTCAAGCAAGTTACCTCGCTCCCACAAGGCTCAGCCCTACGGGATCTGGGCAGGAGGAGGCTTGAAAATCCACCTAACTCCGCATTTTTACCACATAAGCAGTGAGATTTCCTCAAGTGGAAGGCAGACAAATTACTACACTTGTTACCCCCCTAGTTCTGTTCTGATAGGCACTATCCACGATCAAGGATCCTGATAGGTGGCACTCGAGAATAGTAGATATGAGAGCTGCATTTCTGACGCAGTCTTAAGCCACGAGGCATCTTCCAAAGCCTTAGAAATGGTAAAGCTCGGTACTTCAAATTCCTCCGTCCCATCTCACCACCATGGAAAGTCGTTTTCGATCTGACTCTTCCAATTAAAGATCCCCGTGACATGCGGGTGGTATTTCTCCCCGCGTCTGGCCTTCGAAGCATAGCATTCAGACTCAGCGTGGGACGATCAAGCCAACCACAAGGCGATTTGATGGCCTAGATGCACCATCGAGTCCCCTTGTTGAAATATGCAAAGTACCAGCGAGTAAGATCGTACACCTCGTGTAGGAAGCCAGTAGGAAGCTCAAGAGTGAGTCAAGCGTGGCTGCAACTTCGGAAATACTTGACGGAGAAAGAGCATGCCAGGAACCCCGTCCGGACAACATCTAACGGGACTGGTCAATGCCCTGCAGATACTAACCGCCGATCTGATCTCGGTTGCTGATCCTTGCCAGTCCGACACCAAATGACGCTTTCCTAGTGGCTGTATAATACGAACATGTTCTGGTGCCGCCTGGTGCGCCAGTGCCGAAAACTTGCATTGGGCGGCCCGAGGCGCATGGTCTGTATCTGACGACAGCACCGATGTATGGGAAATCTTCTATGCGCAATCTATGGTGATATCGTATATCCGAGATAGTTTGAGAAGGCATCAGCAGGTTTGCGGATATCCATTGGTTCCTTGAGCCTTACCATGTAAGCACGATGCAACCCTCGGAGCAACATGTGAGTTCGAAAGTCAAAGAGTAACGTGCAGAGACGAAGTACAATAACTGCATGTCAGTATGAGGCAATCAAGAATTGCATATATCCCACGCTTCCATGATGAGTAAACGGCTCAGCTTGTTGGCTCTATTAGGAACCGGTTCTAATTCCAGTTTTTGTCAGCCAAAATCCAGCACTTGCACAACGAAAGTATTTGTAGGTGAGAAAAATGGTTAGTCAGGCCATAACTCTGTACTGTGCAACGTACCATCGACAGATGGTCGAATCAAGGAATGGTGATCTGGGAGCCCAACAAGTGTTTTATCATTTTTTGGCTTGTTGCACCACGTGGAAGCTTTCCGATTTCGTGATATGCCTGTATTTGGTACGAGGGGACTTTACTCCTTCAAAGTCTCCCAGGAAACAACAAATATGGTGTAATGTTCCGTTTGCTTTTTCTATACAGGACGAATTTATTGGGGGAAGATGGGGGGAGGAGCTGTTCCGGTTCTCCCGCGACTTTCGTCATGGACAGCTTTCCTGCGCCATTTGGTATTTTGTGTCCCCAAGAGTTAGCTCTTGTTAGACTTGCCGCGATTTTGCGTAGAATATCTTGCTTCGGCAGTACGACGCTTCAACCTCTACCTAGGTAAGCTTTCACGAATGCTTCCATTGGGGTGTAGAATGCTCAATTATGGAGGAGTGGTGGAGCGTGCTTTCGAAGTTGGTGATATGTTCTGGAAATTTCAGGACTTGAAAACCTTTCGATGGCATCGTATCTATACTCTATTTAGGACAAGCTATCTAAAAGTACTATCCCAATATCGATAAATGATTTGATATAGTAAATTGTAAGGAATTCCCAGGTCGCTAAGAGTGCACGACAGAATAAGAATCGTCAAACAAGAACAGGAGTGGCCGTTTTCCTTGCAAGCAGAGCTATGAGTTCCACCGAATTCACGTCATATCTTGCTACACATCAACTTTCAACTCATTCCGTTCTTTTATGTCCATTTTTTCGTATTAATCCTCCTTTCGGATCCGAAAAAGGGCTGGCTTCCTGCTTCAGAAGCGAAAGTGAGCTGGGCCAAGTTTGAGTGAGCCTGGTTAAGTGGACAGTGAGAGCATTTTGATTGGTCTGCAAGAACTTCATGGGACGCTCGGAATGGCCGTGCATGCAACAAAAAGGAAATTGGATGCGGAAATCTGCCGTGTGCATTGAGTGTGTGTATACATTCTCAATAATATATAAGGCTGTAGAGACGATGAAGGGGAGTGATTTCATTAATTAGAAGGGAGATTCGCTAAGCTTTAGTGATGCTAAGCCCAAATTCCAGGCCATCTGGGCGGCTCTTCTTTGATGCGCGAAGTTAAGCGAAATACGCTGGGCAGTTCTTCCCCTCTTACCATATCGTTTTCTAGCAGAGCAAGCACTGAGTGGAGAAGAGACACACCGCTAATAATGAAGAACATCCGATACTTGAATTCAGATCTTCTTTAAGAAGTTTGGATATATTTAATACCTACAACGTTGAAGTGACACCCGCGACTCTACCGCAACTATTCTGCAGCCTGCGCCAAATCAATAATTAGCACCTTATCTCGACCATTATCCCATTCGATAACAAATTCGATAACCAAAATCGCCCCAATGCCGTCGTTATCCTTGTGTCGCGCTCCACGCCTGCCGAGAATCTCTACGAGTCCAGCGCAAAGCACCGCTCACTGCTCTCTTCCCTGTTCCCCCACCAATACGGCATTGTCGTTATCTTACCGCTCCCAAAACACAAGAATATCAGCAGCATATTCAAATTGAACCCTGCATCAAACGCCGCTGCTAGAATGTAGTTGTACTTCGCCCATAATTTATATCGATACCTGAAAGCCCAGTACATGACAACGAAACTGCCGATGAACTGGGACGTGTATCCCGTGCTGATATTTCCATAGAAGTTGGACAGACAAGAGAAGAATATCGTTGTGTTCCAGAGGCGGAACTTGAGCTTGGAATTGGGGAAGATTTTGTGCAGAAGGAAGATTACGAGTGGAGCGCCGAGTCCGGCAAGGAAACCGTAGGGGACTACTTTGAAGAGGGGTTCTTGGAAGAGTTTCTTGGGGCCCTGATAAATTTAGTCAGCATCTTTGAACTCTTCCACGGCTTTGAGTGAGGTTTACCACTAGCACATATTGCACAGATGTAGAAAGGGTACTTGCAAGGGATTGGCCGGTCCATTGATGGGTTGGATCTTCCTTTTCTCCAGTCAGATAATCGAACTTCGAATCAATGACCCATCGGATGACAGCATAATTGATTGGAATACCCAAAGTAGCCCCGAATATCTGTGAGAAAAACGTTGCCCGGGGCGGAATGTGCATGTAATGCCCGATTTTCTGATCTTGCAACATGTACTGTGCTCGATACCAAGCGTCACCGGCAATGGAGCTATAGACGGATGCTCCAGTTGGATTCTTGTGACCGCTGACCGCGTTGATCATGAGACCGTATAAAAGTTCGTTTGTCGTCCCAATCGCCAGCTGAAAATTGGAAATCGCAAAGAGCCAACCGAGTGGTGTCACAATTATGGCTCCAGTCAGGAGCGCAACTAGGTATGTCCACCAGGGTATGTAGAGATGATCGCTTGCAACCATAGCAGTGATGGTAACGAACGAGCCGAGAAAAAGAACAAGATACCACCACAATGGGACCTCTTTGTAAGATCTTTGGATGATGTTGAGCCGGTCATTGTATTGGAAGTTGATGCTCTCACCATTCTTGCTGTTATTTCGAGCTCGAATTTTCTTGATGGTCGCCCGAATCTGAGAGAACCCGAAAAGTGCCATCCACGCCAATGCAGACGTATAAGATGCGTAATCGAAGAACATTCCCCACAACACTTGAGTTCCGAGATACAATGGCCCATTCTCTTCATACGCCGTCTCATTGAGAGTCGCTTGTGGTGTGATCAAGCTCGTTAAAGGATATCTGGTGCCATTTGCTATCAAGAATTAATGCCTGGTTCTTTCAAATAGAACCGTGGTGACTTACCAGTCAGAACATGGTTGGACATCAAGCCGTGTTTGTATGATCCCAGACTTCCCCATTTCGCAGCAGGAATGAGGACCCAACAGTTCATAGCGAAAGCCAGGAAAATCAAAACCTGGGTCCAAAACGGAGTCAAGAAGAGACTTCCGTTGTTTCCTAAACTGGAAACATTGGCCCAATCGAGACTTAGATTGAGAAATCCCATGCCACCAAAACCGGCTCCAATGAAGTTTGCAGTGGCGTTTCGAGGCGCGACCCAACAAAGAAAAGCGAGCGATCCCAACATCGGGAAGGCGAATTCAGGAAGGAATTGCCAAGCTGTCACCCCCGCTAGCACTGCCCAGAATGTGATCATTTGCTTTCTAGAGGTTGGCGATGGGTGCTCTCTCTGCTTTTTCTGTGTCTCGAAGAGAGCTGTCTGGCAGAGAGCTTGGAACCTGTAACTTGGTCAATGGAAACAGATATCAAACAGGATTGAATGCTAACCACGGGTACTGTGGGTCGTAAAGAAGGAATTGTCGCGAGATCGCTGCGAAGCTGTACCCGGTTATCACGACGGCATACATGAAGAATATGGCAATCGCAGGATTAATCTTTTGTCCGAAATACAGCTCGGCGATAGAGATAGGTCCATACGCCAGGTTGTATGTTGCGCCAGAAGCCGCCGAGATGGTGACTAGAACGTGCTCCTTGACGCCAAACGGACCTGGATTTAGATTGAAGCCGTACGTCGTGAAGGGGACTTGGACATTCCAAGCAGGAAGAATTCTAGCAAGCCATATCCCGACGTAATTCGAAGCAATCTGGACGAAGAAAACAGAGTATGGCGCGTATGTTGTTCGGTAATGGCTCATCTGGGATAGGAAAGCTCCTGGGATGATGAAAATGATACAAAGAACAAAGTACCGGAAGGTAAGAGTCGGCAGGGAGGGATCATCTTCGAAACTGACGATCCGGCGAACATTAATAGGGATATCTCTGATGGTGGGATCGTCATCTCCGAAGACAGATGAGCTCTCATCGCCAGAATTCGAGCTCCGCGGTACGACTTTCTCGTCTCCAACTTCGACAGCAGTATTATTCAAGTCCTTGGGCTTCGGATCTGGAAGCACTGCATCTCCCTCGAAGAGAGGTGTCGGGGTTATCGGATGGGTCGTTGATGGTGAATCCTGCTTGTTCTGCGATAGAATGCGTTTGACAAGTTTGGACGCCATTTTGCCCGCTGGTGAATGTAAAACAGTGACCAAAAAGACTTTCGCTGGGAGAATCTTCAATTGTATACCACTTCACACGCACCTAGGATGTAATTAACCGCTTATGCAGTATACTTTAGCTAGCCTACCAGATCTGCGCTCTTCTATGGTGGTAGAATTGTCAAGAAGCACGCAATTACATTTGGTCTGAGGAAATTGCCGGGGAAGCCCTGCTCGATAAAGTTGACGAAGGAAACTTGGATCTCCAACGAGTATCCATAATAGAATCCTATTGGATATTGGTTGCGAAGAACACGAGGGATTTGCGCCAGACATTAATTCTGGAAGGAGTTGGTGCGACAAAAGGAGCAGTTCGCGATGTTGATCTGATGTGGTGATACCACCTGCCAATTCAAGCCTACGGTCAAGCATCCGAGGGGGCGGGAGGCTGCAGCTCGGCGGTATTGGCAGTGCTTAATATTTTCGTTGGCCCACTATCAGCACCGTACCCCCGGGACTTACGGGGGATGCTGTCGGGACTTACGGGATGGCTTCATTCTGCGGAAGGTCATTCTTGGGTGCCTCTATATTATTGAGCTTGTCAAGGCATTCTTTTCCAATGGCTGCAGGGCAATATAATTGCTTCCTCGAGCCAGCCTCTGGCGAGAAAGAGGGGAGAGGAGAGGAGAGGAGAGGAGAGGCGAAACCCCCTTAGGTTTGTGCTTGCTCTTGCAGCTGCACAGTGGCATTACAAGAGCGTTTGACAAGAGATAAGTGAAACATCGTTCATTGGCGGAAAGTCAAGGATGCAATATGAGTGGTTTGTTGGCATGAAAGAGGACGTTGGTGCCACGACATCAATTGTTGCTTCTTGTTAGAGCTGGGGTTTTCGTAGCGTCTCCTTGTCTCCATCTCCATCTCCAACGCCAAAATTCGATCGCTCTGGCTACCAATCATCAGCCCGCCTGCAAAGTCGTTAAATTTCATTTTAATCCTAGGGCTTATTTAATTACCCCGCATTAGACCCTGGCGGCCCCAGCAGTTCATCAAACAAGGGGTCCAAATTCACTTTTTAGCCTTCAATAAAACTCTTTAGTGAGTGGAGCATCATCACAAGGAGTAGACCAAGAGTTGGTACGGCAAAGATATGTGTTTGAGTATGAGCTGTTCCCAAAGAGCTCTAATGGGCTTGCTGTTGACCTTCCAGGGGATTCGCTTAGCCCCTAAAACAATGGTCGTGGAGGCAACAAGCCCCAACTGTATGTACTCAATGTCCTTCAGAGCTAGCCTGGCTGCAGCCAGTCAATGGGTTTTGGAAGATAGAGGTGATCTATCCCACTTGCACAGTGAAAATGAACTACAGAGAGTTTCCGCAACTCATAAATGTTGAAGAAGAAAGTAGTCCTCATGTTTGAACCGCATCTTGATACTTAGACAGAATGAGCTGCTATGAAGCCAATCTCCTCTTCCACGTAGTAGATGGATACGGTAGGTACTCTCAGAACATTGCAACCAGATTGATATTGGATTCATCAATCATAGCCTTGCCTTACTCTCTTAGCCTTCATCCATACCATCGTATCACGAAGGAGCTAGGTGCGGAAAGCTTCATTCGTTTCGTGATTCTTGAGCCTACTTTACATCTTTCTCCTTCTCGCATGTCGTAGATTGTTCTGCAGCAATATTGGTTGCACAAAGCGCTACAACACCCGAGTGGAACACATAATTCGGGCCCTTTACATTCTTTGCTGTTTGTGCAACATAGTGGGTGGTATGAGCTATCCACTGGAGCAGTAGGCGAGACCATTCAACTCCAGGACGTAGTCAAATACTCTACTCAAGTCTTGCAGCAGAATGTCGGGGTTCCTAGGAAGTGATATTATAGAGGCTTTGCCATCCTGAAAGTGTCAAAGGGTGCCCACCTTAATAGAGATCCTCTTCGTGAAATTAAATATCTTCAGAATGGCATGTCAACTTCAACTCGTTTTGATAGAAACTGTACTTGTCATCCACGCTATTGATGTATTGTGGTAAGCCGTTTGGTTTGCACGCTTTCTGGCCGCTCATGAATGCCTCAAAGTCCGATAAGGAATACTTTCGGCAGTAAATTTGGCTTCGGCTTCAATCTGCGGGGGATCTGGAGTATACAATCTGATGGAGCTCAGTGATCAACTTTGCGTCCAAATGACGAGTTCTGCCAGAAATTCCTGAAAATATCGGTTTTTTTGACTGACACAGTCCAAATATATCCCAACGCTCTTCGGCCAGGGTCTTCGGCAGGGTCATAGAGTACTGTTGGCGCGCTCTGCTCTTTATCAACGAATGCACTTCCAAAGTGTTCTTGTCCCATAGCTTGCTGCGATAGTCGACGTACGTTTGTTTGCAGGAACGGAGAATCTGAAGTCGGATCTCTTCGGTGTCTCCATCTCTACCCACAAATATCCTGCAGCGAACTGGCGCCCGACCTCGTGGGTGGAAGGAGGTATTGCACAGCTCTATGCGTCCAGTTGGTGAGAGCACATAGTTTTATATTTGGTCGCGGATTTCGGAGAGGGCGATGTTGAGAAGTGTTCGTGGCTCCGATTTTCGAGGGAAAGTCCGGGTAGACGAAGCTGCAAGTAGGTTGGTGGTGCAGTCGCTGGAGGGAAATGATGAAGCACCTCCATTGCTTGAGGTTTGGCGTATGGCACTGCCAGATGGAGTGCTGAGAACAGTCTCTCGTACGGTGTTGTAATTTCTTCAGGATGCTCGAATTTGGAATGGCTTACGAGACGAAGATGAAATGACATTCATGGCAGGCGCTCCCATGTGATGATCTTGGCCTAAATCAATAAGATTATAAAAACTTGATCTCTGCACTGGAATAGTCAAGAAATCCTTCCTTTTATGTATATATATATCTAGAACTAGAGGCCAGTAAGTTACAGAAGGGGCAATCCCGCTGGGGCATGTTTCCAAATACTCGCTTGCAGCAGTATAGAGCTTTGATTCCTCGACATTCTTCCGATCAAGACTGAAAGCTTGTCCTACCTCATTGCTGTCCCGTCTTCAATAATGTAGAGGAATAGATAGTTCTTCAAGTCATTCTAATGCTTCTTTGACCTGAAATTTAGAACCTTTACAGTGGTAACCCCCGCTTGTCAACATTTACGACCATCAAGCACAAACCATGCTCGCTGTGAGCGAGACTGGCGAGGATCAGTTCCAGGAAGCCAACCCATCAATCCTCTTTTCAAGACATCGCACAGATGGCGCAAAAGATTGAATCTTATGGTCTGGGCGGGATTCTTGCCCTATTTTTGAAGTGTTCCAGTCTGTTCAGCGCATTCTTACTTGCATACTTCGCTCTGATTTCATCGACATTTTCAGGCTCAAAAAATCGTATGATACCCTTCGGCCCAAGTCTAATCAGTCTTCAAGTCAGCAATTCATAGATGAACAATATTTGGCATACTTACGTGAAGTAAGAACTTCCCTGAACAACGCTCTGCACCACAACGTCTTCGAATTCCTGCGGATCAACATCCCACATGTCGTCTCCGTCAGTCGACAGTAACCAGATACGAAAAAACTCCATATCCAAATCCCACATCTCCAGCGTGTACTGGTATAGCTTTTCACGGAATTCAGTATCGCCCATGAGGCTGTCTAATTGATCCTCGTCTACTACTTCTTGAGGTGGGGAGATCGTGGCAGTCGGTCGATGTGGCCAACCAGCTGGAATTCGCATCACTATTCCAGATCCGGGGAATGGTTCCCAGCTAGTAAAGAGCTTAACTTAATCCTGAAGTTTGAACAAAGATTATCCCAGTTCCAACTTACAAGAAGAGCTCCTGTTTATCGGATGCCATGTGTAGGAACGACCTCAGCTCATGTGCCGATATCTGAATTCCACCATGATCACGGATGTATCTATAGAATGTACTTTCGGGAAGAGTCCCCATCGTGTCCAAAGCCAGTTCTAGAGGATCTCGATTGGCAAACAAATATTTCTTGATTTCGTCATATCGCAGACAAAATGGAGTGGGGATCACCGGACGTTCTGGAACCTTCATCTCAAAGTCGATGTTATTGTCATCTTCATCGTCATCCTGTATTTTCGGTGCAGTTCTTGAAGAGGATGACCGAAGACTGAACACTTGATGAATATCTTGTCCATTTGACCTTCGCGAGTTTTCGCTCTGCTGAGTCGACATCTCTGTGCCAGATGCCGCGACAGAGATAGCACTGTCTTCAAAAGAGTCTACCTCAACTATTCTACCAGCCTCATTTTGTGCTATCTTCTTCACAGCAGGGTCTCCATCTACTGTCCGCGTTCCATATCTCAGCGGGCCCATCTCCAGCGCATTCTTATTCTTGTTCCTCAGCTGGACCTCCCACAGATCCTGATAAAACAGGCAACCATACCATGAAGTTGGAACTACCCAGTAGTCATAAGTGAAAAATGGATCCAGCTGACCTGCCGGAACAGGTTGAGGCAATGAGGGTGCACCGCGTGAAGTAGAATACCCCGCGTTCCGAGAAGTGAAGAATGAGTTCTTGAAAAATCCCAGGTTGGGCAAGCCAGGTCCGCCACGATTGTATATTTGCAGCATCATGCTGAAGTTGTTTCCGCCCCAAAGTTGAGAGCATAATGAATAGCCAAGTTCAGACAAAGGTTCATTCTCGTAGTATGGTTCAGTGATTAAGTCTTCTTTCGAGCGGCTGTTTGATCCCATGTCGAGCAACTCGATGGCTTTCCAGCATGCATGCTAAGTAGATGTATGTTAGCTTGTAGCTAAAATTCATTTGATTGATGTGAGCGAGATAATAGGTCAGAACTTACAGCGAGCTCGTGCACCAGTGTGGTTGCAAGTCGGAATCTCAACCCCATTCTAAGACCACATCAGCTAGTCGCCATAAAGTATTGTCGAGTCGTAACTCACAGCTCAGCAGTCGTTAGGTCGTCTCTGAGTAACGGTTGTGCGGATTCAATAGAAATATGGACCTCTACCCGGCTGTGGTGTAAATTCTTCAAGGTCTGTGCATTCTTGTTCGTATCTGCAACAGGGAGTCCGACGATAGGGTCTTCGTAGCCGCTGTAGAAATTGATCTGAAGTCTTTCTGCGACTTTTTTGATGTCTCTGTCAATAGTTTTTGGTTTGCTCAAGCGGTCTTTTTGGCTTCGTGGGTAAAATCGCTGGAAGCGATTGTTATCCCTTGCTCTTTTGGCCGGATCGGGATGGTCGAAGGTTTCGAATCTACCGTGGAATAAGGCGTCGAGCCTACGGATGATCAGTCATGTGAACCTTTACAGAACATCTATGTAGAAATCGGGCGACCGCACCATGAGTACTGATACTCGTTGACCAACATCCGAGTTGCAAGTTGTAGAACTGGTTTCATCATATTCTTTATTCGAGGAGTTTCCATCTGGGATAGGCATCAGTCATAATAACTTTTCAGCATTCACCTTGCACGAGCCTCACCAGCCACAGTCCATCATGATCTCCCAAAATAGGAATTGCACCGCGATGTCTCGGCATATCGACTTCCGTCACCCATCGACTTTTGAAGATAGGATCGATAGGATTTTCCAACCCATGCCGCCAGATCCTGTTGTCCAGTGGTGCCAAAGCTTCCATTCTCTCCAGCTCTGCAGTTGTGAACCCTTTCAGCCGTTTTCTTTGATATTCTTCGAGCCGTCGCTTTGTGTTGAGGCCTCTTCCATCTGGTGGTGACTGTAACGGGGTCAAACCACTCTTTCCACTTCCCCTAAGGACTCCGTGGTTTACACCGCTGAATTTCCCCCGGGGTGGCTATATCTTGCGGCCAACCTAGTGTAGCTATTGATATACTGAATTCGCCTAGCTGTGATGCAATGTGTCAGAATATTAAAGAGCACTGAGAGGAAGCCAATAGCTGAGATAATAGACAATTAATTACTCACCCCGTTCAAATTGTTGGTATGTGGTATCGTACAGTTCTCTCCCGATACTTTCAGCTCTGCGTTCCTCATCAACTGCTTTTTGAGCACGAGATGTACGTGGGGTACCTTCCATCCTTAAAATAAATTGCTGAAGAGTAAATTTGGTAGTAGAATAGAAAACTCGCTGACCTTGGCGTGTACGGATGGGTGCTTGTAGAAGGTTGGGGCAGTCGTTTCACTTGAGCAAGAACAAAGAACATCCCCAAACCACAAGGTTGCATTCGGATAATAGGCCTACGCTTGTGTGTGAGAAAAGAATCAATCTTAAAAGGAAACGGATCACTAGAATAAAGGTATCTGGCATAATATGAGAGCAAGCGGTGAAATATGGCCTAGAAATGTGGGTTGAATATGATTTGCTGCTCATTGGTCATGGGTTGCTGCGCATCAATTGTTCGTTCCACTGACCCCAACGAACACCACCAAGACTGCAGCATAGGTGGCGGTCGCAATAAACACATTCTCACTCTTCGCCTGCACAACAGCACCAAGCACAAAACTAAATAACACGACAGCAGCGCTCACAACAATCAGACTCTTGTTTTTGCTTGGATCAAAACTCATCACTATCATCGGGACGATGATACTAGCCCCACTGCACAAACTTAGAATCGTACTGGCAATGACCCGGACGGCGGTTGAGATCTTGGTGGGGGATTTTCCTTGGGCATAATACGCTGGCTGATATTTCTTCTCGGATGATGACCAAGTGATCCATTTGGGGAGGTGGTTTTGCAGCATTGTTTCGAGCTGGCTCCCGATGGAGCGAGTATTGGGGGCACTGTAGAGCCAGCCGTTGGAGTCGTGTCCGGCAGAGAGATTGTTGTCTCGGAGACTTCGAGTGGCCTTGACGAATGCCTGCTCTGATATTCCGAGAAGGTGCTCGTTAATATACTCAAGATCTCTCATCGCCGTAGCTGGGAAAATTAGTTGCATTCACTCTGATATACTTGTGGCTTACCTTGTCCATGAAGAAGAAATCGCATTCGCTCCAAGTCATGCCAGGATGCATTTGTATCATCTAGAGTCTTCTTACTTAAGTCGTTCAACTCTTGGCATGTGTGTTGAAGGCTGTAGAAGCGTAGAGTACCATGATATGGTATGAAAGGGTCATTGAGATCGCTGATGCTGAGACCTCTGGCGTAGCCTTTCAGCCCCGCGAGATATTCCGGTGAGGGTGGCCATTGGCCGTCAAATGTGGGTGTTGTGGGATGACCTGAGTTCTCGGGGTCATCTCGAACAGTCTTTGAGGCTCTGTTCTGCTGGGTAAAGGTTTCCATTGCGTGCAAGAAAAAAGGAGGAGTTGGAGAAGAGGACGTTTTCAGCTGGGTGAGTGCTAAGACTCGGCTGGGGTGGTGGGGGGGCTCATGAGTAGGAGTATTTGGCAGCTTCCAAACGAACGAGAATAAAAAAGAAGAGATGATGCAACAGGATGTATTAGTAGTCTTTATTCATATCCCAAGCCCACAGCAAGGTGTGTACATATTATCCTCGTGAGAAATGTCTTCACGAGCTGCCGGAGCCGTCATCACGTGACACGCATTTATTCTATTTAACTTATTAGAAAATGTTCACTCGACAACCCGCTAATTGCATAGGTCTTAGAGTGGTTACTCCAAGTCATCGCATAGAGCATAGTAAGATGTGGTTGTTACCTACGCAAATACTAAGCCTTGAGATGCTGCGGTGCCGCACACGAGGTTGCACAAGGATAAGCAAATTAATTGTAATCTTACCTACCATGGAGGGTGGGTGCTCTTTATTTCTCAGGGCTCGCTTACGCTGGGGTGGAGTGCCGGTTGGTTGTATGGAGATGGAAAAAAATTTGCTCAAAAGCTTCCTCGATCAACAAACAACAGACAACACGACTTCAATTGTCACAATGGCCAAAAATAATTTCGGGCCTAATCCGGGATCGAACCGGAGACCTCTTACATCTTTGTAGTAATGATACTCCCAAAGCAAGAATTCTACCACTGAACTATCAGGCCACGTTTGATGAAGGGATTAGTTTATTTCAATATATTTAGTCTTCAATTTTTCTATCTGCAGTGAAACAGCCAAGCCATCCCGTGACCCGCCTTAGGTCTATCACGTGAGTAGTCGCAGAATCCTGCGACCATTGCACCGTGAACCTAGTTTACATGCCAAACGAGTGTTCAGTGTGCACACACTACTTGGTGGGTGCGAACCGTGTATTGTGTAAGAACAACCTGGTGTGTACACACCAGATCCGGTCTATACACTCCAGATGGTCTGTGCAAACCGTCTAGTGTGTACGCACTCCGGCGCCTCCCTTGGCGGCGCATAATAAACAGCCTATGGAGAAGAGTCTGCGGCTCACAAATGGCCCAATACGGTCGTGGAAGCTGCCAAGGGGAAGTGGCGTGCGTAAATGCTTCAGCTCAACAAACTGTGGCGTAGTGATTTACCAACCAGGCCTCAGCTACCTTCGTGGTCGACCCCTGTTGCTTTTCCACTCCAGTCACGATTGTTCAACCGGAGACGATAGTTTACTTTGTGGCTGATATTTCAATACTTCCAAGACTTGAGCATGTCTTGTAATTTTTTATCGCCCAGGCGTGACGCGATTACTTTCACCCTACCAACTCTATAAATGCTGTCATCTAACGGCAGTCTACTATATTTTAAATGCTTCCGCAACTATGGTCTCCAGCGTAAACTTCTACGTCCAGCCCGAATATGTCCATAGGCGAGGATGGACCAACTGGAACGGCAATGCGATCACCGGAGGCCAGATTACTATGACCAAGGACACAGCCGAGCTGCTTAACATCTTCATCGGTATCTTCTTAGTCTTTGCCCAGGCGGGACTTTGGGACTTGATTAAGTTCTGGTGCTTCATTTTGAACCGCCGACTCCGCAAAGGAACTACGAGCGCCCCTCGTGATCCTCTCTTTCGCCAGCAGCAGACAGTCCTTCGATCGGGCGGAAGTCCTGTATCACTCGCGATAGCATATGGCAAAATGTGGAAAGCCTGGGGATGGAGTGAGTGGGAAGTTATCAGTCGCACCTGGCCATTAATCGGTGCTGCTACGCTCAGCTTCGGTATTTTTCTTGTAGGAGTGCCGTTTATCACGGCTTGGGTATTACTCGATAATCAGGGTGTCGAGGTGCTTATTCGGTCCCCGAACTGCGGCTTTTGGACGGCCGTCTTCACCGACACCGAAAGTGACAATACTGCCATAACTATCCTAAACAATCAATCTTGGGAGGCGGTCTCCTATGTCGACAGCTGCTATAATAGCGACGCTCCTTCGACCCTGTGCGATAAATTCCTGCCGCAGCGCCGCCTTCCGACATTCGAGTGGTCCGCTACTCCATGCCCCTTCGACGTGGACGTATGTCTCCACACGAATGATGTCCCGGCGTTCAAGATGCAGACGGAAATGCTGGATTCGCACAAGGACTTCGGCATTAACGCGCCGCACAGCGATAGGATCCAGATTCAGCGCACAACGATTTGCTCGCCGCTCAATGTCACTAGATTCACCAACATTACTAAAGGCATCGTGACGGGTGAGGAGATAACTGGCGTTTACTTTGGCCCGGTGACTGGGGAAAACTACACGTTTGCTGTGAGCAACTTGGAGAAGTTGGCAACATCCGGGTACCACCTCAGGTATGTCAATTCAAGTGATACCTAAATCGCCTTAACGGTATTAACGATGCCACTTAGTGCCGTATCGAACTACGTAGCGAATGGAACCACCTATTCATCAACCTTCACTCCTATTAAGGAATTAACCCTCACGAATGCCGACGTCTCAGTGATCTTCCTCAATAACAACGGAATTCCCATCCGGGGGATAGACGGGCCTATTACCGACCCGTTTTTCTCGGCCACGACTCCTTCTCCGTACGACAAGAGATTCTACTACCCTGACAGCCCCATCACAGCCATCGGATGCACGGATCAGTACGTCTTCGGAAACCCCGTCAAGAACCAGTGGACCGATCCCTTGCCCGCCGGGACCGACTGGGCCAACTACACCAAGGATTGGGGCCTGACGCCACTGCAGTCGGCCACCATTGCGACGTTTACCTGGGCTTTGGGTCAAACCGGAGCCATTGACCGCGTCATCATGGGCCTAGAAACCGAGGCTCTCCTCGCAAAGAAGTACCCGGGCGTGTTCGCCGGGTTCCAGAACCCCATATCGGACAGCCAGTGGAAGAAGGAGGTTGACTATTGGTTCAAGAACGGCCTCGCCAAGCTGCAGCTTCAACTCATCAGCATCGCTACCGGCCCGCCAGATCCCAAGCTGCCGGGTCTGCAGAATGCATTGCCGATCATTTCATATGGCAGGGACGATTTGGTCGACAAAATCTGTGGCTGGCAAAAGGTATATAACGTCGAGTTCAAAAATTATCACCGCACGGGCTTTATCGTTCTCGTAGTTATCGGAAGCCTTCTTGTTCTTGTCCCTATTCTCGCTCAGTGGATTTACACAGCGTTTGGGAGGCCGGACGAGAATCTATCATCCTGGAACTCCTACGAACCTCTGAAGTTGATGGGGATAGTGTCGGAGGATGCTAGCCAGCATGAGTGGCGGAATCGGGAACACGACGAAATTCCAGCTGCAGAAGAGATAGAACTGCTCATGCAAGGCCAGGATAACGGAGAACCGCCTGCCTTGGAAGGTGTTAGGACAGTGAGGGAGGAAATTGTTGGGCGGCATGGGGTAGCAGCTCCTGATCCTGCCCCTCAAGCAGGGCAAGTATAAATACCCTGAGAACAATCTCCTGCAGTTTTACACTAGAAATTATAGGACAGTTATGTTGCATAGCCAACGTTTCATGCTCATGTGCTAGGTTTCAAGCTGATGTTAATGATCACAATCGCGGGTAAGGAGCGCGGGAGATTAAAACTAGATCATCGGTAGTCACTAACTTAATCTAGCGATGTGCACGTCTTCCTATTTTTGGAACTTGAAAATTTTGTATTTTGATGATTATCCCGACTTCGCAAAGGATATCCATGATAGATGATCTTTTTAGTTACTAATATTCTATTTATAAGATTAAAAGTATAGCGTTGATTTTAAGAGGTTTCTTATCGCTACCTCGCTTAATAAGCAAGAGAGCGGGATCTATACTAAAAGAGGATAAGTTATAATTAAACGAGTATAGATCTCATAAACTTTAACCTTAATTAAGCGAAATGAATGAAAAGTGTACTAGTCAGCACGTTATTCAAATTAATTAATTATATTCAAGTCAAATTAAATATTAATTGATTAAGATAGATTAATCTATCAAATCATTTGACACACTGCGGCCGACAAAAGTAGGTGGTGCACATGAGACATTGTTTTCCATCTCCGTCTCTATTGAACAAGAGAATAAAGAACATGAACCAGCTGCTTAAATAGCGTGGTCGAAGTATCTGGCCATCTTTTGGTCTGTATTTTTTTTTCTCGTAGTTCCATGTTTCAACTCACAGCGAGGATCGACTTTCTTTTCACGCCATGGAGAAAGCTGTGGAAGTGAAGGTCAAGCAAAAGTTTTCCTTGTGACCGGACACGTTTCAAGACTGGCGAAGGATATAATTTGATCTTCCCCGGTGGATGGAACCTCTATCAGCACATCGAGAGAGAACATCCATACTGGCTCGGGGGGCGTGGAGCTGCAGCCCAACTCTGATGGATTCGCCAGTTTGTCCACAAGATTTCATGTCCTTGTCCATCAGCTACCTCGGAACCGCAAATCTCTCCAAGACCACAGGCCTAAGTCATCTCTCCATAATTCAATCTGCTCAAATTACAATCCCAACCGTATCCTCGGTTGATAGGATCGCAACTTCTTCAGATGCCAGACTTTACCATAAAGTTCCGGGTGCTCTACTCCGAACGTTCGGCTATATGTGCAAGAGACCCCCGTCATGGCCAAGAAATTAATAAGCATCTTAGAACGTTAACATCTTTTAAATTCACACAAATAACAGTATATTCTAGACTGCTGCCCTGAGTCTTGTTGCGTAATCATTCGTTAGAACAGTTTGAATCGCTTTAATTGAGATAGGCTTAGTGACTAAAGACTGAGATTGTGTCGTCACCCTCGCCCAAGGTATATAACAAGATCCATTCAGATAAGTTAGTCACAAAATCCTTCTGCATCATATCTATTCCTAATCCTATTGATTTTACTTAGACCTCATGACTTTCCATTTATGTCTAAAGGCAACGTGAGGTCCGTGGTAGCTACGGGGCACGGCAATTACTGTTGCTCTCCTAAGTGGGGTTAATACTTCTGATCGATACAACCTGCCATTTCCTTACTGCTGAGAGAATTTTATCTCATTGCTGATGATTTCAATTGAAGCAACACAGAATAACAGACGGGGCAAATGTCAATATCCAATTAGAGCGTGGAGTTACTAGATATGCAAGACAAATGAGGAGGGTGTCAAATGCTACTTAATGTACTTTTTGTGTATGTGCAAACCTAGACGCCGGTACCGACACGATTAGGCAGCCGCCACAGTATTACGCTATTCGATGCACGAAACAGGAATTCTGCAGGCTCGAAATGCATAGTAAGGCCTATCCACCATGATAGGCAGAATGTTCACAAGTCATGTTCACGAGGCGTACTTGGACGGAAATTTGAACCATTGGAGCATTCAAGTGCTAGCGCAGTCAGCCCCATTAGGGAGCCTTGCAAGTGGCCTCGGGGTCAAAAGCAAGACTTATCCGTCCTTCCATAAGTTGAACGATACGCAAATAATAGAATCCAAACCTAGAGAACTCAAGTATAATAAGATTTCGATTAGCTCTGGCCGAGCTAAGGAAGGAGATTGCTCTGGGTGCGGGCATTCGATGGAGGAGCACTAAAAACTCAAATTCACAAAATGTAAAAAGTGTAGGAAAAGTTTCGAAGTGTGCTAGGCTGGAATTCATGGAAATGGTAGTGTAGGATGGAGGATTTGCTACGTATCGTGTTTGTGTGGCGAAAAGTACTTTCCTTTAGGGCTCAGAAGAGCTCACGAGCTTGCTTCTTACGAATATTAAACCGACTACGCTGCTTATAGGCTATTAACTCTTGACGTTAATGAGACTATAGCTAACTCAGATGTGGACGAGGTGCAAATGACTTTCGAAAATATGAGTATTGAAGAGTCCGGTCTATTTAATTCTAGCGCAAGTACATATAATAGGGTCGATTTTACGGGTACCGACGAATTAGCATGGAATCAGGCGATCGTTAATACCAACGTTTAAGTTAAGAAATAGAGCGGATAGATTTAGGAAAAGGAATATAGCCGCTATTACTGTAGTCGTTTAGCGGAGGCTGGAAATTGAGAGTATGAGTATGATTATAGTACTCTTAAGTCTAAAGTTGGTAAGGGAAAGGAAAAGAGAGAATCTGGGGGGTCCGAAGATGAACTTACATAGGATCAGTCGACCGTTTAGTAGCGTGCTTGGAGTGGATGAGTCTAGGAAGAAAAGTATAGTCGTTATTACCGTAGCAGGCAAGGGGTTATTGGTAGAAATTTGGAATATAATTATAATTATAAAACTGGTTTACTTGTTAATATAAAGTAGAGAGGTAGCAGGAAAGGGAGTGAGAAGAAGTAATTTCAGGGTTTCGCTTACACGACTCGACATTTATTTACTTATTTATATTAGTAAAACGGGCTTATATCCCGCGTTTACCTCAAAGCCAGTCGTGTTTCCGCAATTCAGGGATCCCTATGCTGTCAAGAGTCCAGTCTCCACTCGCCTCCTAGAAACCTATTCTTAGTATATGAAGAGTTGCTTGCTTTGACGGCCCTTGTCTAAATGACTCGATCGAGACATGTCTTAGGGGAGATTGAGACTATAATGTTGCAGGAGTGATATGTACGCTATCATTCATCACGTTTCCTAATTAAAGACTCTTAATAGTACTTTCGATAGCATCCTGATTACTGATTTTCTTGTTATGTGAAAACCCTTTTTCGGTCTCGGTCTTGTGCAAATAATACTTATTAACTTTGATCTTATCTAACTACTAGACCTAGTGCTTGTATTGTCGCGAAGGAGATGGATATCCTAGTCGCGGCTAGAGTTCAGGCTCAATCTAGTTTATTCTTAATGTGCCGAACGGCTGCTAACTAAAGTAAAAGGTATCCTTACTTGCAGGTCGAAAATTAAAGTGGTGGCGGAACACGTCCGCTATTAAGATAAGACTTTTAGGATCGTTGTAAATGCAAGAGCATTCCTAGTATAGAAAAGACTGTTTTAAGCTAGTTTATGCAGTAATATTAATATATGGGTATCTTAAAGACTAACCTAGATGCTTATAATACGTCGTTAAATAGCGCCGAATTATTTATAATATCTAGTTGCAACTATATCGTAAGAAACTAAGCTAAAGTGGTGTAAGTCTTAGGTTATGGATCGCTAGGATTTTAGTAAGTAATTCTATGTTAATAGCTTCTAAAACTAGTTAGAGCATATTATATATAGATCTAAGCTAAGCGCTAGTAATATTAGAATGGACACCTGGCTCTCAGAAGATGCTCTAAACCGCGGAGCTAATAACGCGCGCGAATACACTAAGGGTTATGTAATATCGAATGTCGTTAACAAAATCTCGAACGTAGACTACAGCTTTATATAATGCTTTCGTAGGCGGAGGGATCTGGGGCTGGGGGAGTCGAGGCTGCAAGTCTTGTATGGCATGGAAAGGAAATAACAAAATAGTTAAGAAAGCCTTTATAGGCTGGGAACCGAAGTCGTAGAGTGCATATAGCTTAAGGAGGAAGTCTATAGCTTTAATAAAAAAAAGGTGGCATTTCCTAGACGATATTAATCATCGAGAACTCGGTGCTGATAATAAACTAAATATCTTGATTACAGTGTGCCGTCTAGGGCGGCACACTTCCTTGGGCAAACCACCCTGCCCCAGGAGCTAGAATTGCATAAAGCTATCACACCAGTTTTTTTAACGAATGACCGAGGTATAAAATTATATCTTGTTTTCGCGAGTCCAAATTACACGTTATAATGGGGGATATAATTTTAGAGTAATGTATGCGCTTATGTTGCATCTCGAGGAGGCGGACCGAGAAGATGTATGACTAGCAAAGTATGAGGATGGCGAGGCTATTAAAAACTTGGAGTCGATCTTGGCTAACAGATGAAGCTGGGAGTATTCCACAGATGGTAGGCTTCTTTGTCCAAAGATTGAAGGTTTTCTGGGTACTAAATACAAAATCTGGGCGCTATGGCTTATTATCGGCGCTCGTAACACTACCAGAGCCTTCAAAATCTACACCAGCTAGTTCTGGGCATAGAACGCTCTATAACTCTATAAGGCGCGCCCGCTGATTGACTTCTTCCCGCGTATGGCTTCAGGAAGCGGAGGAATATCTTTTAGTATAATCGAAGGTTGCAAGCAGTAGGACAG
This sequence comes from Rhexocercosporidium sp. MPI-PUGE-AT-0058, assembly GCA_020746875.1. NCBI lineage: Eukaryota > Fungi > Ascomycota > Leotiomycetes > Helotiales > Rhexocercosporidium > Rhexocercosporidium sp. MPI-PUGE-AT-0058. Next base: position 2,310,570 of record JAGTJL010000005.1, on the reverse strand, counting down.
TAGGCTTTGAGGCGGATGTCGTTCGGCATCGCTGACGTATGAACTCTATATCTTTTCGGCAGCTGCAAAAGCGCTATTGATCTGCCTAGTACTTGGAATTAGAATGTCTTTCTCACGGCCAGTAAGCGGTAGCTGTGAGCTATATACGGTCGAACTTTGTGTTAGGTCTGTACCAGGAGATTTGTCGGACGCAGGAGATTCGCATAGAGTATCGGATGGAGAAGGACTGCGTAGATGGATGCCCCAAAAAGCAGTGCTTTTCGGAGTCGTGCCCTATGGAATAGCCCACGGATAGTCCTCTTCTGACTCAACCTCTGTCTGAAATTTGCGATCGTCGATGGTCCCGCCGCACGAATCTAGAAGACTAGAGTCCTGGATGTCGCGCTCCATTGTATCTAGCAATCGACCTTCTTAATGTTCTTCCAAGGCATGGCTTTCTGCGATATGGATATCATGGTTCCCTTGGAAAATGATTTTGTTCACTTCGAGCGCCGGTTGCATGCTTCAGATAGCAGTATTTGATCGAGATTTGAAGATATAGTAGGGCGGCATGCGGTACATGTAGCTACGACGATGCCAGGGCTGGCGTGATGGCTTTCACTACCTTGCGTGCTTCTTTGAACATCCTTCGGCATGGAAAGGCTGCAGCCGACTGCTAAAGCTCCGCGTATCGTGTAATGAATGGCGGTAGTGGTGACGCGACGTGGTGATTGTGGTAGTCTTGGAGCGAGTTCATATGGGAAGGCCAAGACATCACGAAGGTTGGGTCTGAGGATATATCCCACGTGATCATGAACGCCATCACTAAACTGTTTTAGATGCCTGCGCCACACAACAGCCACTGGCTGCTAAGTTAGCTGAACCTCATAAAAATCTTGGCTTTTTAATCACACACGTCTGTTTAAGAAACAGCAACCCCCGTTTCCGTTTTGCGTCTTTGGACAACCAACTTACCTCCTTCCCTACCTCTCTTGCACAAATCCTTTCCAATTTTGTGCACACGTCTTCCCTCCCTGTCATATTTCCCAATTCGGAAACTGGGAGAGTCTACATTGCCAGTTAAATAGCGAATGTTCTTTTATTCCTGTGGTCCGTTTGACGTTCTGTGTTTGTTTACATACGCAAAAGTGCTAACGTACTTGATAAGTAAGCGGATCATGCATGTTAACGGATCACACTCTACCAAAACTACTACTTTTATATTATTTAATTAGTTATATCTCAACTAACCAATACTTAATTGGCTTCTAAGGAAGGCCGAATAGCTCTTGCGATTAATTCGTACAAATCTGGCTATTTTACGAGTATTCGCGAAGCCGTAAACACCTACGACGTTACTTATTCAACTTTATATGCGCGACTCCACGGACGCGTTCCATAATAAGAAATTCGATCCGTAAACTACAACTCACAGTTACGGAAGAATTAACGCTCGTTAATTGGATTTTATTTATAGACGAACGAGGTTTACCGGTCCGTACGGCTTTAATTCGAGATATAGCTATATTATTTCTCCAAAAACGGACCGGTACGGACGCGTCTTTTACGCGTATAATTAGAGTTCGGTGGTTATATAACTTCGTTTAACGTTATAACTCTTTGCGGACTCGATATAACCGAAAATACGATTATAAACGTGCTCTTTGCGAAGATCTTACGGTTATTTGAGATTGGTTTCGATTAATATAAAATATAATCGTAAAATATAAGATTTAAGACGAAGATATTTATAACTTTGATAAGACGGGCTTTTAAATAAGCGTAATTTTAATTATAAAGGTTGTTACGGCTTTTGAACGAGCTTTGCGGCCTGTTACGATTTAACCTGGGAACCGCGAATAAGTTACGGCTATTGAGTGTATTAATTCGAGCGGTTAGTCACTTCCCTCGATGATTATACTTAAAGGCAAAACTTATATCTTTTCTTAGTATCTCGACTCTTTACCGTTTAACTGGACAATTGCAGTTAGTAATAATAACTGGACGACTAATTAATTAGGCCTAACTTAGCTTACGGACGTGTTTTATTCGTATATAAAAGATTGTACGAAGGGTGTATATCGGCTTTTGATTCTTAACGGACACGGAAGTTACGTAACGCCTGAATTCGACTTGTTTTATAAAGACTACTATATTATTACTCTTTATATGCTACCACATTCGTCGCATTTACTTCAACCTCTTAATATTAGTTGTTTTGTGGGTTTAAAGCGGTCGTATGAACGTCAAATTGAAGATTTAATGCGAGTTAGAGTTAGTTATATTAATAAGTCTGATTTTCTTTTAGCTTATCTTACAGCTCGTATAAAAGCTTTGACTTCAAATATAATCCGTAATAGATTCGCAGCTACTGGATTAGTCCTGTACGACTCTGAACGTGTCTTCTTGAAGCTTAATACTTAATTACGGACGCCTACTCCTCCTCCTCCTCCCGCGACCGAACAAGCGACTTAGGTCCTAAAGACGCCATATAATATATAGGAGTTAGAATTATAAGTTAAGGCAATTAGAGACTTTATATAACGTCGTACGGCTGGTTCTTCTAGTCTTACAGACCGTGCGATTCAATAATTAGTTAAAGGTTATCAAATAGCTATACACTCTGCAGTTCTTTTTGCGGACGAAAACAAAAAGCTACGGGCCGCGAATAAACGCTAAAAGAAGAAGAGAGCTGTACGGAGGTCATATATTACTATAGGGGGTGTTTTGATAATACAGGAGGGCTTAAATCGATCTGTAATTATAAATATAGAGCCTATGGGTCAGTCTACGGGTGGGGTTGAAGAGGGACGAATTCGCGCGTCGCGGACGTGTAGTATGTGTAAATCGCTCGAACACACGGCCCGTACGTGTCTACTTAGATTTAATTCAACTTAATTTAGTTTAATAATAATAATTTTAATTCGTTGTTGAGTTATTAGTTCTTAAAGTGGTAGTTTTGGTGGGGTGTGATCTGTTAACATGTATGATCCGCTTACTTATCAAGTACGTTAGGCGAACTCTCCGCCTTCTTTTTAGCCCAGGCGTTTGATTTCAAGTTGGCGTTTGGGATTCCTGTCTCGATTAGCATGATAGAGTCTAGCACTAAACTATCAGGCACTGTGTATGCAGACTATACCATTTTTTAAAAAATATATTCAGACAAACCTTTTTCTGCGTCACCCTGACTACCCTACCTCCTGCCTAGCCACCCAGCCATATTTGGGAGTGGGGAATTCCTAGCTTCGGGGATATTACTGGCTCAAGCTTCACGCTGCACACAGCCGAGGAGCTTACAGCGTCAGATTGGGAACCTCATCTAACAACACATGTCTGTTGCGTCTCTAATATTTAATCCGCGATCACTTCAAAAGCATTGTTAGTTGATCGGCGGGGGGAGTTCGAGCAATTTTACCTCTCTCGTTCAATAGCATCTTCACGATAATTACACACTTCTCTAACTCTCCTAGAATTTCCAGCGACAGGCTCTCATATAATATCACGAAGTACTTTGGCTAGAATACTCGCAGCGGGCGACAAGGGTTTCGCTCCCGCCAAGTTATTTGATCTTTCCAGAGCTCGCGCTGCACCACGGGCCTTAGCCAAAGCTTCTCAAGCCCCCAGTCACTACGAGAGCCGGTATTGTGGAGGGAGCGAATACCAATACCACACAACGAGAGAGACAGAAATTTGCATTCACACTCCTTTGAAACTTTCATCATTTAAAGTCATGGGAGAACTCAAGCTGAGCCTCTTAACCCAAGCCCAAGATTTGGCTGGGCATCGATTAGCTACTCCCAAACAACCTGCACTAGTATGGATTTGATCTGGATGACTTCCTCTCTCCAGACGCACATTATGGAAGCCATCTCTGCAAATTCAATCCATCTGCTAACATCATTTATTTAGTCAACAGATACAGCGGACAGAGCAATGTCAGGGCGTCGCTGAAACCTAGCATCAACGGGAACTTCTAGCCTAGAGAGTATCAGAAATCCCATTCAGGCTTTATTCCATCCAAGACGACTTCTCCCCTCCATTCAGATCCCGCTTGCGAATCACAATCGGTACAGAAGACAGCATCGATAGCCACTCCAACTCAACCTCATCCTGCTTGCCATCAAGGCAGTATCTCAACCATACAGCCCAAGTCAAGTTGAAATAAGCAGCAATACCTGTAAAGATATGCCTATGCAACAATCAGTAACAGTATCAAAACCCGAGCAAGTCAACCTACCACCATCCATGGCCCTCAAGGAGGATCCCCCAAGGCAGCCCAATCTCTCTCCGCCACCGTCTCAGCGTAGAACAATATATGTTATCCAAGTTCCAGATCAAAAAGCCACAGGCAACGGATCCCACACCACAATATATCATTTTCCACATCGTGCGAAGAATAGTAAGATCCCTTGCGCCTGCCCTTGCATTCTCCTTTATCGTGTTAACCGATCCGGATCTTCCATGAGATTGCACTCTAGATTTCCGAGATGGACGTAGAGTCATTTCCATGGCATATATACTTCTAAAAACCACGATGGCTGTGAGCAGCGCGAACATGTTTTGGTGGAAGACGGGATCTTGGAGGTAATGGTAATACGTCGTGATGAAAACAGCAATGAAGGTAGTAGCGAAGAAAAGAATCGTGCATCCAAAAGCTGATCGGTCATGAGAGAATATTGCATAGAACATGATACAGGTAGTGTATATCATAGAGAGTTCATCGACTAGCTGCATCGGATCTAGGATCGTCAGAATGTTGGTTGTTTTTGTCACATGATCACAACTTACACTTCAATGTTGTGTGGAAACAGAAACTTCCAAGACCGATGATGAGATAGCTAATGAATCCTGCCAAGTATACATTGTCGTGCTTGTAGCGGATGCAGCTTGATATTCCTTTGTAGGCTAGGAAAACGAAGATGAGGTTTGTAACCGAGTTGATGATTTCCGCCGAGTACGAGGTCACGTAATAGTCCTGGTTACAGTCAGTTTTTTTTCCAAATGCGAGGCTGGGGATATTTCACCTCTTCGCACCAATTCAGTGTCGATGTAACGGGGCTCCAGTAGCCGTCACCGGCAGGTGGATACTGAACAGATGGTAAGAACGACATTCGTAGAAGACAGTCAGTACTTTGAATCCTATGGTGGGACCTTGACCTCCACGACGCCTAAAGTTGTTATTTTACGTGAGGTTAGTAGATTGTAGAAAGCTGCCCCCGGAACTTCCACAAACCCGGATTTTTAGCCCCATAGTTCTAATCGGAGGCTGTGACTAAGCCGGGCATTTTGCCCGACCTGCAGCTCTATCTCCGGGCACGGGCTCATTCTTTTGATCTAATTGGATAAATTACGGAGATGGATAAAATTGAAGTCTTGTTCCCAACTTCTGCTTTCTACTTTCCACCTCGGTTCATGATCAGACGCTGTGATCCTATCCCGAACAGTAGACTTGGGTAGATTTGCTTGGCACCTGATAGAATCATGTGTTTTGAACAAGATTGAGAATTACTTAAATTAGCCGAACTCGTGAAAGTACTCGGGCATAAAACAAATTATTGGTTTTAAAAGACTTTGGCTCATTTGATTTTGGGTGCTCGCTCAAGTTCACCAAAGAAAGTAATGTCAAAACAGAACTGGAACCGAAACAAATCTAACATTGTTCCAGCTTGCAATTGTGAATCAACTCCACTGTAGTCTTGCATAGTTTGTATTTACGTCCTTCCGCCAGGTCATAAGTATTGACGTGAATTAGCTCTGAAAGAATACACACCTCACTCGTAATTAAACTGATCTTCAATGCCCATTTAGCAATTTCTTGACGAGTCACATTCACTCTCATGCCTTGAACATGTTCTGCAAAGTAACTCACGTTAGAGCTGGCTCACAACTGACAGTCTCTATGCAGCCGGTGGAAATGAGAAGAGAGGTGCGAAATCGAACATGAGACGATGACACGTGACGTTGTCAATATTGTTCGTAGGCGAGGGAGGGGCTTCGTTCTACGACCAGCGCATCGCTTTCCCGGTCCGAATTTTGTCCTCAGTATTCTTCCAAACAATACCACAGGTACTTGTCCGCACCTTGTCTGTCAACACTTATCCTACCTGCACACATTTTCCCCACCGTCAACCCGATCCCCATTCTTGCTTTCCAACTTGACGGTCTTCTGATAGTCTCTTTTTGATGAACAGGACATCGTCTCATCCTCCGTGCCATCACCATGAACCCACAAAGTCGTAGCGAAGACATCCCGATTTCTGTGAACCCAACTCTCCGTATTATTGACTACACCCCCAAGTCGCAATGGTTCTCCTATTTGTTCTCCATTTCTTTGAGAACGCTTGCGAGATGATCGACGGTAAAATTGTCGACTTCGAGTTCCAGTAGCCTCTCTTACACGCTCGGCGACTGCACCAGCCGTCGCAATGTCGAACAGCTCGTCAAGACTCTGTTGTCGGAGGTCGGAGGGCAGCGTACTGCCCTTGCATGCTCAGCCGGATTATTTGGACACCATGCAGACCAGAGAGAAGTCCTTTATACCGGTTTCTGAGACGGTAAAGTCATGCAGGCTAAGCATATCGAATTACCGCTGAGGGTTGTCCTACTTCCACATGAAGTCGCTAGGATCTGCACCCGAGTCCACAAACACGGTTCGTGGTACTGGTCTCGACCTTGGATTCAGCACCATTATTGGGTTGTCTTGTTGGTGGACCGAAAAGTTGCAGTTCTTGCCATCGATCTCTTTAACTTCGACGAGTGTTTGCCGTGGACTATCCGACTGCAAGTACCAGCCACCCATACATTGTGCGGCCATTTCCCCCACACCTCTTGCCGAGCTTGTTCACCAGCGCTAGAATAGCTAGCAGATGAGATACTTGAGTGTGGAAGCACTGACTAGCTGTCCAGGCTCGATAGGGTGTTCGTAGTTGTGCACGCGGTCGTAGGGTCGGTGGGATGGGTTGACGAAGGTGGGTGGTCGCCCGAGTAAACGCGCTCACTAGAAGATCTGTGATGCTCGGGCTTCGTAACCTCCTCGGCGGCATCCTTGATATTATTTCCGTTGCGATCATCATCGTAACCATGTCTGGGATCAACATTGACTGGACCAACACCAAAGTCCGCCACAGATTCCTCTGGAGAACTCTCGTCATTTCCTCCGTCCACTCCTGCATGCTCTGACGTGGCGTGGGATCTGATTAGAGAGACACGCCCACAAATCGATGGTTAATATATTCGCCGCATTCCGTGTTCTGGTCTTCACCAGCCATTGTATCTATGCATCCGTATCAGTGAGAGCGGGTCTCGCAGAGTGGGGATTGGAGTGTATTTACCTTTTGAATGCTGTCTCTTTCCATAGATGAACGCTCGTAGTAGTTTAGAGTTTGCTCTGTGTGGCGTATGTGCGAAGATCTTGGTGGATGTTGATGATAGTGAAGGTGTCGAGAAATTTGATGGGGAAAACGGAGTTATTTACTTTCGCCAACAGTAGGGCCCACAAGGTATCGACTCTGATGTCGAGTTGGTTCCGAACACACAACATGATTCAATTCCAAACTCACAACCCCCTAGTTTCCCATCAACTACAACCAAAGGGTAGCAAGTATTGACGAAAGGCATTGATGGATTCTATTACACAACACTTGTGCGCCTCCACCATGTATGTTGTGACCCCCTCTACTCCACACTGATGGGCCTAGACACAAAGTCCATTGATTTCCTTGGCCTGAATGCTGACAAGTCTGGCAGCAAAAGACGCAGTGCATTGTATTCAATCAAGATGCCAAAGACGGAAAAGAAAGTGACAAAAAATGCTGCGAAGAAGATACAAGCCTTCGTCGATATGACGACCCACATCGCTGGTGGCGCTGCCCCGCTGTGCTCTCGGGCTATAAGAGCGCTGGAAAGATTGTCATTGGGGGACAATTACCGCCTGTCTGGTGGGGTTTCTCCCCGATTTCAAATGATCATTTTTGCTAACTGCAATTCGAATACAGAAGCCCAAGTTCTCCACCGTGCCATCTACAGGAGACAATTCCCAGCCCTCCCATTCAACTTCCGGTCCTGGGAATCTGCGAAGAACCAGAAGAGTGCCTTTCTTGGCAAGCATCTGCGGTTCTCTGTTAGTTGTGAGGATTTGGCGTCAGCTGTTGAAGGTCACAGTGCAAACCGGATTGGGGCTTTACACACTTCAGAGGATGGAGGAGGCCAGCGTCACATTACAGGGGTCGGTTAGATTGAATTGGGTGTGGCTACAATGGGCTCCTGAAGAATATCGAAAGGCAGATGGACACAGACATCGGAGCACGGGTTGGGTTGAAGTTGCTTCGAGAGACAATTCACCGAAGGTCATGTAGGATTGATGTTAGAATTGCCTTGGGATATCAAGATGAGCTCGTGAGGAGCATAAATGGTGCACACAGAGAGGTTAGGAATGGAAGACAACCTCATGTACTGGCACCCACGGAATTCCTTGGGGGAAGTAGCGAAGGAAGAGCCGAGTTCACCTTACCTTTCCTTTGGGCACCATGCCCTCATCACAGATAAGCCGGTCAATACGTCATACCGCCACCTCGATGTCTCAAGGTCTTTCGACGAAATCATAGACGATGCTGAAGGCAACCCTACTGCCTGCTGGCTACTGCTTGCGTATATTTAGCCAAATCTGGAATGCATGGTAACGGAAGCACCTTCCTGGATATCGAACGAAGAACAGGACTGCAGAAGAAGACAGCCACCTGGATGAATGGGTCGCAGCGTACCGTGCACACGAGAGGTTAGGGCGAGCCATGTCCGACAATGAAGTGAGGGAGTTGCTCTTTGCGGACGACATTGAAGAAATGTTGCAGAGTGCAGCAATGTGAGTGATCCAAGACAGTATATGTTATGTTACTGACTACTGTAATTAAGTACATCACTTGGGCAGCCGAGCATATCAAGCCCGTCAAGGAGGATGACGAACATATTTGTATCAAGACACTAGAGCGAAGGATCACTTCTGTATAGATATGGATACGGCGCGAAATCGACCTTTAGCCGACTCGAAAACAAAAAGAATTTTTAGAAAACGCAATGATTGTAGCAGGGAAGAGGTTTGGGATCAACACCAAGCCGCGCGATGATCAAATATTTCTAGGACGATATGAACTGGCCCAGCTACTACAGTTTGATACGCATAAAAGCGTTAGATTGGATGTATGGGAAAACCATCATATGGCGTGGGTTCTTGCTTGCGTCTGCGGAGTGAGACATGGAAGCTTGGGGACGGCAAGAGGGGGAACGAGAGATGGAAAGAAGTATCCGACCTGGGAAGACGTCTGGTTCACCAGAGGGCCAATCGCAGGATCTTTCAATCTCGACATCAAGTTCAGAGTCTTGAAGGGGGAGAATGGGCCTGAAGATTTGAAAGAGGAGATGACCCTAGACTTCAAGATTATGTCCCCTACACATAGCGATCATCTGCCTATTTCGCCACCACATCGACTGCTAGCCATTGCTATTCGAAGAGGATTACTAACAATGCATGATACTATCGAAAGCTTGCTTGAAGGACAGGAGTACATGATCCAGATAAAACCCTGAAAAGGCTGGGGAACCTCTTCTGCTTGCCGGTCGAGGGACAGGCTTCGCTGCCATTCCACCGCCATTATCTGCAAAAAACATAACCGAACAGTTCCAAGATACTGCACAGGATCTGGATACGGGTTGAACGTAACTCTGTACGCACGGAGGAAGAAGATTGCCACTGATACAATGCGGGTAGTTGGAGCTGACCGCGCCAGACGAGCGCTCAATCACAAGCGCGGTACAATGACCCTGGAGAACATTACGAGCAAGGAAATTTCGACCTGCCAGTTATGGAGATTGCACTCGAGGAAAATATTGAAAGAACGCAGAGGGAAATGGCGGATATCTCGTCGCCAGCGCTGCCTAGATTCCCAGACCAGTCTACCCTCCCTGCACGCGCTCTGCGAAGAGCTTGAGCAAATTGATGGAGAATATCTCGATGCCGTTGAGAGGAATGATATGGGGAAGAAGAAAATTGCTGGTTCTAGAATCAGACGTACAGCCAGGGAGATAGTATAGAAAGAGGGGGCGAAAGCTGCATCGGAGGCATTGACAGTCCTGGAGGTGTACTTCAGAAAGAAGGACCTACACGACCAGGGAAATTTCATGCGAATGGTCCGTGAAAAGTATGGAGAGGCTCAGCTGCCAATGAGCCTGAAAGAAGACAGCAATTTCTATGACTATCGTGATGCAGATGAGATGCAGCCGGGTCCGAACGGGGAGTACAAAGTCGATGTCAACGATCCTTCGAACGCCATTAGTGAGCCTGCCGAGTTCTCATCTGTAAAGATATTAATGCAATTCCTGTCCCTCACTGTGGTTGCCCAAGATGTCAACCGGCCCGAGCCCCAAGCGGGACGTGAACCAAATGCAGGCAGGCTTGCCCTGAGAAGAGCTAACGATGTTCGGCAGATCAGAAATATTACGAAGCAACTCAATCAGGATGATCCAGCTATCCCGGAGGTCCAATTATTCCAGAGTCACCAGATTTACCAGAACATGCCCAAAAACCGGAGGTCTCATCTACAAAGGAGGCAGGGTTTTATCCGAGTGTCTTGAAATGGATGTACGGCGAGGATACTTTTGCTGACAGAGGACGGTCATTTGACGATGAATTAGTAGGCGACTGGAGGATGGTGATGCAACACAACTTCATGTTCGGCGAAGTGTATCATGGTGCTAAACAATTTAACACAAATTAGACCAACTTTTTCGGTTTTGTATTCCTTTCTGTGAAGTGAATATCATTCAATATGCCGGAGATTTTAGAAAAGCTCTAATCGGCTGGTATCGGAAGGAGAACGAATGTCACTCCTCAATTCACCAGTAGCGGATTTGATCCATCTGGAATTGATACTTGGAAAATGCAAATGATTTTTCTTTTCATTCAACGGTGGCACGGATAATGAATAATTTGAAAATACATGTCTAAGAGGGATCGAAAACACGATCGAAGGGGCTGTCGAGTAATCTTGTTAGGAGAGAGAAAGGAATCAACAAATATGCATTCCGACACCCTAGAATTTTTATATAAGCCATTTGTATTACTTTTGTATCGCTGGGAAAACAGTAATTAATCTAAAACCTTTCGTTGGATCTGAAAATCTCAGCAGCTTTCAGCAATCTCACTTCACAGTACGTGATGGTGTTCCAAATTAAAAGGATGAGTACCTACCGAGCTTCATTGATGCAAAACTAACATTAATTTTTGCGATCGGAATAATAGATGACTAGTGATATGGTAGTAATAGAGAGGAAAACTTAACCTAGATTCCTTAGATATGAAAGTTAATCAAGTAATGTTCTGGGTACTGGTAAAGACACAGTCTTGAGTCTTGACTCAGTCGCCACTCTCGCGTTTGATTTCTTAGGCTATCCTAAAAGAAAATAAGGAGTAGTAAACCTAAGGGTTCTTAAACGGCTCTCGAATTATAGAAAGAACAAAATACATCCATCATCGAAGACAGGCTTTGCGGGAAATTGTCGCTCGACCAGGCTAGACTCAAGGCTCAACCCCGCATGGAGACGAGGGACTATGACGGATTGGATTTACTTACTTCTTCAAAAATGAACGTTCCTCGGTTTTTGGTATGTATCGTATCTGTGGTTGAGGTCGGCGTTTGGCTGGAGCCAGGGGAAAGCTTAGACTGTTAAATTTGTGCGTGGAGAAGATGGAAGTGAAATGATCGCATGGACTGTGTCGTGGGGACCTTGAATCGGTAGACGAGTACGCGTATCTGGATTTGGGATCTAGACTATCCATTCACCGACAACCAGGACATGGCACCCTGGACCGTAAATCAATTCGACACAGGCTTCGTACTTCCGGCGATCTTGAGTCTGCCGGTACCTCTCACCTATAATGCGATGATCCTAAGTGACGAGAGGAAACGATTGTACCTAACTAGGATACTAATAACTTACTGTAGGTCTCCTATCGGGTGTAACTATGGCTCACGAGAAACAGAAAAGGTCTCATCTGGCTATGGAGAAGTGATGTAAGAGCTTCTCGGCACAATAGAAAAGCTTCTAGTCCCCCATCATGGAGAGGCAGAGAAATGAAGGAGAGCTGGAAAAGCGCCCTGGTCCAGTGGGATATATCAAGCACTCGAAGTATTATTATAATTCTTCGTCCGTATCCAAAATCCCGCGCAACTCTTTGAAAGAATTCATTGATGCCCTTCGCGGTTAGTGGTGTCGGATTCTTTGGCATGCCGTGTCCACGGCCTGCGAGAAGAACTGGCTCATGTGCCCTTGCGGGCTTGATTCGAACGAAGTATTCCTCGCCATCCAAGAGAGACTCCAAAGATTGGTGCTTGTCCAATAGTTGCCTACGTAATGCCATAGCTAGTAATCGATGAACTGGTGATAGGGGCAAGTGGTCGCTGTGGCCGGGGGAGGTGGCGATAAAGTCCAAGGTGATTTCTTCACCCAAAATCGTCTGGTCCGTTATTCCCTTTTAGGATGTGGAAAGTTATGTCTAAATTAAACGAATCTTTCATTGGACCCCTGGTGATTTTAAAATCATTCCAGTTCAAGTACTTCTTGCCCTCCTTTGGCCCTTTGAGGTCCCCAGGCTGCCTGTTCGGATTCCACAGATGCAGCCGAGGACCCACGCAAGATGCTGGCTTTCAGATACATCGAGTCTCGGGCTTCGCAGCGTGTCAAACTCCAGCAGTTGCGCTAGCTCTAACCGACCTAGGAATGCTACGTTCTCCCTCTTCCATGTCTCAGTGCCGTACTTCTTCGCAGCAATAGTCATTGCATTTCGAACGATGTCTTCGTCTTTTTTTTTTAGCGAGCACGGGCTCAGTCTCTCGCGAAATCCACTTGAAAATAGGAGAACAGCGATGCTCGTGGGTTTTGATGCTAGTCTTCTTGCTGACCGACCCCAACTTCTTTTTTGGCTGCACATGTTCTACTGCCCAAGTGATGTACCTTTCTGAGGTCAGCCTCTTGTGACATTTTACATCCATATTTGGATACTCACATTGCTCCACTCTTTAGTTAATATCTCGTCCTTATTGAGGGAGAAAAGCTGGAACTGGAATGCCTGGATGATGAGAAAGTTTCGAGCGATTTCGTGAATACGATGAATCCACAATTTCGATCTCGATCGACGTATGGCGTTTGAAAGTGGTGTTGACCTTGACACTAGTCTCACGTGGTTTTGACGCGTCAATCGGACCAGTGATGAGGTTGGGGCGAGAATAGTCAACAGTGCGGCACCACCCGTCTCCCACCTACGCTCCTTCACTACCAGCAATTTTGCTACGCGCCTTTTTCAGTTAGACACTGCCTACTTACACAACCAACCCCAGTCATTCTTCGTCCTCGCAGTGAGATCCTTCAAAGATAGCTTCTGCGAGAAGCACAGCAATCAGTATATGATCAAAATGTCGGCCTCCTTCGCCTCCTTCCTCGACGACATGATCGACAACCCCGATAGCCAAACTGCTTGACTGCAACAGATTGCGGATAACGTCATAGAGGAAGCCAAGGACTACCGGAAAGGCAATGCGTCCCTTCATGCAAGAGAGGACAATCATTTGAGCGAATGGGTTGCCTCCTCCAACGCCGAGTCTGACACGACACCACGAGGAATGATGAGAACGTGGAAGAACGGTGTCAACAGTGTTGGTGGCGTGGTCAATGACACTCTTCTAAACAATCAGCTGGAGCTTGCGTGACGTATCGATGAAAACTCGCAGAGGCTAGACAGAATCGAGGCAAACCAAGAAAAGATCCTGAAGCTTCTGCAACATCATGTTACGAGCCCCGTTTCCAGAGTCAATCACCCTAACAGTATTGCAAAGGGCAAGAAATCGACGATTATACCCGGCGACCAACAAGAGCGCAACCGCCAGAGGAACCCGATGCCGAAAATTGACGAGGACATCTTGCAGAAGCTAATTGATGCAAGTCCCCAATGGGCTATCAATGAAAGAGGGGAGTTGATCGTAGGTAGCATATGCTTTAGGATTTCTATAGCAATCACTAACAATCCCTAGATGATGAGAAGTATCCGCGCGCGTCTACATACTGTATGGATATGTAACCCTATTTCCTCCACCATTCAATGCCACATATATGAATATCAATGTCATCGAGCATAATGGAACTCCGACGCAAATTCTCAGCAGAATGCACCAGGTTGCAGCTCCAGAATCCCTTCGGGATGACCACGAGGTCACAAATGAAAAAGTCGAGGACACAATCACCCTGTTGTCCAGTACCTGCAGGAGACTCGATGAAGAGAATAAGAGTCCAATCTCTTTCTGCGCGACTATTATAGATGCTCTCATCTATCGGCATATCGGAAGCAGTTCATCTTCGATATCGGTCTATCAGAAGCTGATCAAGTAAGAGTGGGTGTGTTATGGCTGCTCTGACCTATTCAAGATAAAGGTACATTTCATCTCGACTTCAATAGATGTTCTAGATTGTAGATCTAATGATCGCCTTTCTTTTGTAATTGATCCTGATCCTCGATTTAAAGACATTCTAGATTATTAATACTGACTTGTCAACAGGGCTTGAAGGAGTACCACTCGTACCAGTATGAACAGGAGACTAACAAGATCCGATGCTTTCAACACCGTTGCTCTCCAGAATGTCTTGAATTGTGTGCCAAGTGCTACGAAGCACATCCTCTCAGACAAAATTACGTACACAAACATCGCCCATAGTACCAAAAGACACCTATCACAGATCCATTCACACCAATCCCATGAGGGCATATCGTTGAACAGCTGTAGACGCAAGCTCGACATATTAAGCTTGCTGCTGTAGTCCATTCGCACCGAAAGAACGCGAGCCCTCTATTCCTAACTCCTCTAGTCCTCTACTGGGAGGCCGATCATGGGCTTACTACGTTCATCTATGTCAGGAACAAGATGAAGAGGGAGGGAAATGAGGAAGTATATCCTAGACAAGTCTAAAATGGCAGAAAGGGTAGTGGTACGCTAGAGTTAAGAGGGGGGAAGGGGGCAGGTCACATACTCAGGGCAAATCAATGATCGACTACATTGCAGGGCATAGGTTGCTGGTCAAGGATGCATATACAACCGAAAGCGACGGACTTCATGTGATATTCTATGCCTGGAGACGTAAACCGCAACGGTCATGTCTCGTGCAGTGGGACCAGATACGGCCCGGCGTGGACTCAACCATGCTCCCGGCGGCACCACACTAGAGGAGCACTATGAACAAGGCAATTTCGATCTAGCAGTGATGGCAATCGCCTTAGGCGGTGACGTCGTTGCAGCACAGCGAGCCATGATGGATATGTCTTCACCCACTCTGACACGTTTGGCGGATCAGTCCAATATTCCAGCGCGAATTGATGAGACCTGCGAAGTCCTGAGAAAAATTGATAAAAATTTAATCAAGGCAACGAAGGAAGGGGACAGATTTGCGAGAAACACGGCAAACCAAAGAATCCACAGACACGCCTACGTGGTGGCTTATAAAGAAGAGAAGATAGCCGCGGATAACTTGACAGTTCAGGAGGTTTATACTCGCAGGGCACAACTACGCGACTCGACTCGGTTCATGAGAATCGTCTGTGACCACCTTGTCGGATTCGACGGTAATGTTCCTGAAAGCGTCGCGGATTATGACGAATTGTACGACTTCAGAGATGCAGATGAGGTTGCGGCTTCCGAAAAGATTCAAATCATTGAAGCACTGGATAGGGCTAGTCAAAAATGTCTTTTTAGCCAACCAGTTGGGCATAGGAAGACAATTGGTGGAAGTTGAAGGGAGGACGGGGAGATGCGAGGATGCTTTGAAGAAGCTCGGGACCAGCATCGACAAACTATCATCCAGAGTGGATGAAATCCAACGCACACAGTCCCAGATAATCAACCTACTGAAGTCCATGCAGAAATCAGTAGGAATCTATTCGCATATCTAATTGTCTTCTGTACTAATAATTCTGAAGTCAAGCAGAGATTTAAGCCCATCCTTAATGACGACGAGCGAGACGAGACAACAGCCTGGAAAGACTTCAAGAAAAAAGGCGGAAAGATGACTCAAAAGTGGATGCTGTGGTTAACCCCTGGAGATCCGAGCGCGAAAGGCAGCAGCAGAAAGAGCACGATGCTGAGAAACTTCGACCAAAGAAGAGATCAAAGTGGGAGCCGATAACGACCGTCGTTCTAGATAGTAGCGATAGTGAGACGACTAGAGCAGCGTCGACCAAAAAGAAGGAGAGGAAAAAGTCGCGCAGACAAGGAGAATGAGGGTGCAGACGACGAGGCAGACCCGTATAACGCTACTCCACGAAAGGCTGGAAAACCTCTTGTTTTTTCACCAAAGAATCAATGAGTTAGGGATACAGCCGCTGTAGAAAGGGGGGTGGGGGGAAGGGTGGGATGACTTGTCATGCGGGTGTGTGCTGAAAAGCATTGATAACATATTTCTGCATATTGCTGAAATGGGAAGGAGGTCATGAAAATTTTGGCTCTGGAAAGAGCAGAGAGGGACATTTATCACTTGCTACTAGAATCATGTTTTAGAGTTGAGGAGAGTTGATTTAGCTATCAAAATGGAATCCGTCAGCAGCGATGACTTCGCAAGGCACAAGGTGCGTGCTGACTATCGTTGTAGAGTTTTCGAATGACTAGTTCATATATTTACATTAGACTCAACACTGTCTCTACCTTCTCAGGACCCGGAAAGGGAGCCGATTTATAGAGAGTAGACTTCGTGAGAAACAAAACTTAACCAAGCACTGATTTTCGGCGTTCTGGGCTCTGCATATACAATAGAATAAGACTATATAAGGCATTTTGGATGCAGTCGTTTATCGATTACACAATACCAAGTCTTTGCTGCAAACAACATCATGTAGGTACACAAGCTCGAGTAAATGTCCTACATGCAACTGGGACAGAACCATATGGAAAAATATGCCTGAGGAAGTCTGCTCGACCTCTATTGAAGTAATAGACAAGCTACCAGATTCCATCCACTCTTTACCCTACAGAGTACATTAAAACACATAAAAACGGTATGAACTCACATGCAGACACTCATGGAGTCCGAATCTCAAGGAGAGCAGCCCGACTGTGGCGAAGGCTATGTGGAATATATTTTATGTTCTATTAGAAGAAGCCCTTCTCAAGGCGCGAACCACGGAATTACGAACCCTCGTAAAAGAAAAGAGAAGATACAACATCGGGCAGTCTAAAGAAGTCGCTGCCACGAGTAACATAGGCGGCATCATTCCGAAGAGGGAGAGTTCGACGACCTTTCGGCCTACTGTACAAGAGCCTCATATCATGCGACCCATAAAACAAAGTGAGACGAAACGATAATAGCCGACAAAAAGGACACATGATTTGGACTTTCGGTTTTCTGAAAGTATCAGAATGCAACGATCAAACGAAAAGAAAACGACATTTCGGGCCACAGCAAGCAAACGCAACAAAAATACGGGATCAACAACCACACACTAAGCATAGTAAAACACGGATCCAATCCTAATAGCGCTTGTGACTGACACGGCTGCGTTGTCTGGGCCGGATGTCTTCATCACTGTCTTCCTCCTCGGCAGAAACTTCCTTCTTGATGTGAGAACTGCCATCGCTGTTGAACTCTTTGACACTTTTCATAGCCTTCCTCACCAGTAGAGTTGTCAGTCTCGTGGAGAATCAGAGTCGTCGTCCCCTTGTATGCATTGGTGGAGCGGGATCGCTTGGCAGGTCGCTCTTCACTCTTGACTTCAGCCTCATCGGCGTCATGATCACCGCCATCCTCCTCCATCTCGATTTCTGCTTCACCATTTGACGCATTGTTGTTCGAGGGCAAGGTGTCACTAAGAAAGCAATGTTTAGCGTTGAAGATGAAGAACCGAGGTCTAGCTACAGAGATTCATTATCCAAAAGACAAGTCTGAGAAGCTTCCAATGGCTGCTAGATTGTCTCCAAGGAGTATCATGAAAGCTTGAGTGGACGCTCACTTTGCGTTGCGAAGTAGAGTCAAGACCAAAGGAGAAAAACTCTCACCAACAGCATCTCATCTCTTCTATCACATAGTTCTACACACATAAATGACGACCACCAACTCTATCGTGAAACCAGGGGGATTAATAGAAGCCTCTACAAAAGAATAATACACAAGCAAGCGACAGGAAAATCAAAGCACGTGTCTGCCTAATTCTCCTCTCCTCCACTCCCTCTCCCCCTTTCACCCTCTCGATGCCCTCAATCCTCACCACCTCCCCAATACCCCATCTCCAAACCAACAACGCAAAAACCAAAAACCAAAACCCAATACATCACAGTACGGCAATCTAAACCTACCTCCCAACCCCTCAAAGCGCAGCTCCCTCACCATAGCACTAAAACAAGTGAAGCGTCTAGCGCTCGAGACACCTCCATCTCACACTCGCACATCTTGGCACCCCCCTCTCCAAGTGAGTCTAACTAACCCGCATCCGGAACGACTTACTTACTCGCTTGCTCGCCTGGTCGCCTGTGTAATTACATACCAAGACGTCTTGATTGAGATGTTTTGGCTTCTGAAGCGGCTGTCACTTCTTGTCTTGGTGTTTTCTTGGTGTTTTCTTGGTGTGGAGTATTGGGGTACAGGCACATTTCAGTTCACCTCGAAATTTCCAATACCATTCATTCCCCAGACGCCGAGCTCGGTCTCGCCGTTTCGGACATATTCGGATTAAGCAATGATGTGCCCTCTTGTATCTCTTAAACGTCTTGGTGTTTCTTGGTATGCTGCAAGTACCGCGTATCGGTCGACTTGCCCAGCCGGCGCTCAAACAGAGATGAGTTGATCGTCTGGAGTAGGATGTGGGGGAGGGGGAGGGGAGGTTGGGTTGAGGAATCGATCAGCTATTGTGAAATGGAATAGAAACACAGCCAAGGAAGAATGGAAATATTTGCACGCCTTGGCACGTAGGAGAGGAATAGTATATGCGATTCTGTTAGTTAAGTTGGAATTATGCGAGGTGAGGAAGAAGGGGAATTGGTAGGTCACAAGGTCGAACACTACCGGCAATTTTGACGATGTGGGGAGACGAATATGAGCCAAGATGAATGTGGGGGAGACCGGGACTCGTTTTCATTTTCTTCTGCGGCTTTGTTTCGAGATTCCAGGAATGTTGTTTGGATGGATGGTAAGGGGTTACGTAGTTAAAGTGCCGTGCCGGGCTGGGCGTGATTCGGTAGTTGGCGATGATTTGCTTGGGGTGGGGAGGGGAGAGGAGACAAGACAAGACAAGACAAGACAAGAACATTGGCAGAGTTGCAGGCTAGTTTGGGAAACATCTGATCTGTTTATCTGTCTCGTTTGGCTTGACAATTCCCCTCATTAGGCTATGATCAGACAGATCTCATGTAAAGAAACGTAGTCGATACATGTCAGGTAGATGAGTGGTTAGCTATTTTGAGAGCGGTGGAAGGATTTGTTGAGTCGAGTCGAGTCGCCTGCCTATCAAACCACCTTCTTTCCCAGCTTCTGGAACCTGAAGCTACCGTAGGATCTGAGGCTCGAACGAACGGGAGTCGGAGGTTTAGTGTGCGGCTCTTCTCTTCCTCCTGTTTGATCGCCTGCGATCGGATGTCCTGTATCTCCCATCCCATCCCAGCCTCTTCTATTTACGATTCCTTGTTGATCGATCAACACCGTACTGCACGGGAAGGACTCGTCGGCTACACACGCAAGAGTCCATCCAGGAGAACTCGTTACATCCTTCTCCTTCCCTACTGTAACCCTACGATCCCGTCCGTTCTCACGAACGTGCAGACATAAAACAGCGTTTTAAGCCCCAGCGAGCGAGCGGGAAGTATCCTCTTCCTTCCCGGCACTCACCCATCTCCCATCCACACAAGCAACATGCCTACCGGCTTGGAAGTAGGCTCGGCGTGTGGAGGTTTCATGCTTATCTCACCTTTCTATCACATTTCTCTGACTCCGTACAGTACAGTACAGTAGACTCTCGAGTTTCTCAATGCTACCCACAAATTCTCCCTTGGCAATATTATTGGTCGAATTTTATGTACCATAGCGAGAGCAGGGGTCATGGGGGTAGAGATCGCCGTTGAACAAATCTCCAGGAGTATTGCCAAGACGTGTGATCTTTGCGATCTGTGATCTCTTCGGCGGCTTGGTGGTCTTGGTGTTTCTTGGAACCTCGAAAAGGCAAATTCAAATGCGGAGGTTTCATGCGAATCATAAGGGAGGGGGGAGGGGAAGGAGTCAAAACATAGGCTATACTGTAGTATTGGAATAACAAGGCCGGTGGAAGCGTTGCACGAGCAATCCCTCTTTTCAGCCAGCCAGCCAGCCAGCCAAAAATTGGGAAACGTGTTTCGAGGGTAGGGTCTGGGACTTGGACGAAGATGAAACGGAACTCGAATTGGATTGAATCGCGGGCGGCGGCTGGGCGGGCAGGGGAAGAGGAGGGAAGGGGAGAAGAGCTGCCAAGTGTCAAGGTTCAGGCTGGTCTGGTCTGCTTTTGGTCTGAACGATAAGCGAGCTTGAAACTGTGGTCGTGCAGCTTGGCAGCGGGAACGGTTCTATGGCGCCGTGGTTAAGTTGCAGGAAGGGGAAAGGTCTGTTTTGCGGGATTACTTCGTTGGCTAATCAGGCTCCTCCTGGCTTCTGATTTATTTATGGGGTTGGAGAGTGGGATGGATGAGTGTGGATTTTTGGAATTGCATATCGCGGGTTTTGTATAGGTTCGACCGAGCGGAATAAAGGGAAGCGGAGGAGAGGATATATCTCGGGCTGTATGCCGTCATATATCTGACTTGGCAAGGCTGGCTCAGGCACATTTATTATTATGTACGAGCACAGTAATAAGCCGAACCGAGGACCGAAATGAGCGAGTGAAGTGAAGTGTAAAATTGCTCTGAGGTTGACAACGCAGCCAGTAATCAAAATGATGACCGACTACCGAGCTTTACGGTCTCGGTCGTAATCTTGCATCGGAAACCGGCCATCGAAAGGAGATTTTATTCATTGGTTGATCTGAGATCTGATCTCATTCACTTTTACGTGCGCATCGAGTCCTAAAATCGATAGAGGAATAGACAAGTCAGCAAAGTTCAATACGAAGATCTGTATCAAGCAGTGCTTCGGCGCGTCCGCTTGGCTACGGATACAAGAAGTATTGGCGCCTTACTCTACTCGAGTACAGGTTACTCTGCAGCAGATCATTTACGAGTAATCAGCTGCCCGTCTGCCGAGCAGAAAGAAGACGAAAGAAGATACATTGTGAGCGACATTGCATGATACCCAGATATACGTCTGCGTGATCATTTTGCCTACTTTGAGAGAATTATTATTATCTGCATCGCATTGAGTCGTGCCATGGCTGGCTAATGTTGTTGTTACTCCTGTTCTTGATAGTCTGGTACTCTAGCATTTAGCATTCTAAGGTAGTACCGGCACTACTGTACTGTACTGTACTGTTGGGGGTACGCGGAGCGCGGTATGATAACCGCCCCAGTGATAAGCGAAGAAAATAAGAAGGGACAAGACAACGACAAGACCTACGAGTCCAAATAATTGTGGGGTAGGTAGTCATGGAAGTGCAAAAATGACCTGGGGATCATTCTCGTCCAAGACCCCAAGGAATCGACTCAAGTATGGGAAAATGCCTCAAGTTTTTTTTCCCTGGGGTCCCCAAACGGATGGGTTTCGTGCCGAATGTTCAGACAGGACTCGTACTGTAGGTACGGTGCAGTGCAGTGCAGTGTGTCGGAAGGGTGTTTACGGGAAGGATCACTGTGTTGTGTGTACAGTACAGCGACAAGGGATTCGTGTTTGCGACATGCCCAGGAATGCTAAAAATCTCTGAACCAGAACCTGAACCAGCACCAGAATCGCAAAAGGGACCTTTCTTTCTTCCTGCAAGCGAACCGTAAAGCGAAACGCTCCTCAGGATTCCAATTCGATTCCGAGGTGCTGGTGATGCACAGCGAGAAAGAGAAAAAGGTATTTCGGGAAAGATAAAATTTACAATGCATACATGCATACATGCAGATTTTCCTGCCCCGTCCGCGATCTGCAGAAGGTTCGGGAGATGGGGATGGGGGTCTGTCTGTCTTTGTTGGTACTGTAGGGTTTTTCTGGTTGGGATATCCTATCCTATCTTGACTGCCCTGTGAAAATAAGCCTGTGCTTTACCCTTTTTTTTGGTTTTTGGCGCTGGAGGTGCAGCAGCAGCAGCATGATTCCAATTCTTTTCAAAATTACAGGCTTTACCTTTACAGCGTTGCCAGGGCAAGGCCGGGGAGGGGGCTTGTCTGGACGTGTTTAGCGAGAAGATAGCGAGGGAGAAAAACGAAACGCGGGATTCAGCCGCTGGGATGGAGCTTTACTGTTACTGTATGATATTTTTTCAAAGATTTGGAGATTGGCAGGGATTGAGCTCGCGGGGGGCGTTCCTCTCGTCGCCGTTGGCAACGGGTGGGCTGGCTACTGTGGACTCGACAGGTAGATAGTACAATATAGTAGCAGCTAGATAGGAAATGGAAATCTGTCACAGGGCGGTTCGAGAAGTTCGAGAAGTTCGAAAAGAAGGGGAAGCAGAATCTGTGCCTGCCAAGAAAGAACCAGGTGTTTCTAAAGGAAGCGATGATTTTTTTTGGGGTATTCCCGTTCATCCCTCGAAGAATCTCGAATCTCGAATCCCCAATCGGTTGAAACGCCTTCGTTGCCCCAGAAAGATTCAAGACTCAAGACATGGAATGACCAGGAAGATCTAGAGCAGATCGTAGCGAAAAATAGCAGACGCCGATATGCCGACATGCCGACGTGGACCGCTGCCGCTGTCGCCGCCAGACGGAAGAAGAGAGGCATTTCCTGTACCCCCACACGTGACTCAGATGAGGAAATTTAAATGCCGCATAGAAAGTTCTGGGTATCGCGGCTCGTTTGGTCGGTGTAGAGAACAGAGAGAGAGTAAAAAAAAATTAGACAAGTCGGAGACACCGGAGCATGGGAAGGCTACGTGCGGAAAAGATGTGCAGTGCAGTGTCACGGCAGAGGGGGGTGTTCAAAGTAGAGACAGGCCAGGCTGGAGCTCCTGGACAGCAGTGATGCGAAAAATAAGCGCAAGTCCTCACCAATTTTTTTGGTGATACGGATGTACGAATGGAGTGAAATGCTAACAAAAAAAGGTGGATGCCGCTAGCCGGCACAAAACCTCCGCGCAGATTCGATTCCGTGGGTGTGCGGATGTACTGCAGATTTAGTTGCAGATTTGATGGATGGGGGAGGGGAGGGAGGGAAGGGAAGATGAGGGTGAAGATGCGCCAATATGGGCTGGACTGCATCAGACCGGTCCAGTTGAAGCCACAGCAGGGCCACAGGAAGCTACAGCATATCAACGGTATGCGATAGGGAAGAGACATGGCTGGAGATGAGGCTGTTGGGGGGTTGACATGACCTTTAGTGGGCGCTGGGCGAGACTCGGGAGGCTTGAGAAGAGCTCGCTGGCTGGCCTGGCCGGGTCTGGGTCAACAAAGGAAACAAAACAAACAAAAACAGCGGAGTGCAAGGGAATGAATGGACAGCAATGTGAAGGGAAGGGAAGTGGAAGGCGGATCTTAGCTCAAACGTCAATCGGTTGCTAAGCTTTCGAGGCCTTCCTAGACCAGCCCAGTCTAGCTGACTCGCGTTAGTAGAGGGTCAGAGAAGATGTCGAGGCTTGAGGCTTGCTACGGCGACCTCTCCACATCCCATCTGCGCACGGCGGACGGGGAGGACATCCATAGCAATGAGGCGCCGCCACCTGCATGGGAGCTCGATTCCAGCGAATCTAAGAGCTTGGATAGGGAAGATTGCACCCAATGCTGGTTTGGCATTTGCTAAGAGAAAGTAGCAGTAGAACCAAAGACCGACCAAGAGCCAAAAGCCAAAAGCCCAAAAGCCCAAAAAAGCAAGCTGCCACTGAAGTGTCGCTGCTGGCCTTGCCCTTCTTTCAGCGCTGAGCGCATACATCTCATATCAAATCAGGTCCACCAGATAGGCCACATTCGGGATGCCAATTCCCTTTTGGCCAATAGTGCCATGGAGATTCGCTCATGCGAGTGATGGTCTAGTCTATATCGGGGTGTATATACCGGTTAGTTTTCCTCTGGCGGCTCGAGTACGGTATTGCAACTGCAAGGAGCCGTCTGAGCCGAGCTGCCAGATCGATAGGCACTGTGAAATGATATTACGGTGCCTACTCTGCGACTAGGGAGACTTTTTCGAGGCTTGGATGGATGGAGTCTTTCCGGTCCTGACCGAAGTTCTGCAGCTGTTGCTGTTGGTGTTCCAGTTTTGAAAAAGTCAAGCCTTGAACCCTTGAAGGAGAAGGAAGACGTGAACCCTCATACTCGAGTAATAAATGCCTCTTTTGTATGGGGACTATGGGGACGCGCAGGGCTTGCGTGTGGGCACGACAGGATGCAAGAGATGGAGGAGGGAAGGAAGGCGGAGATTTTTGTATGGCGTGTTGCAGTTGCGTCGTGCGTGCGTGCCCATGCTCAGTGCCCGGTGCCCGGCCAAGAGGCAGATACGGCGACCAAAGCCACAACTGTCACAGTGCAGGAGACAGCACTCACTCACCCAGATTGAGAGAGCACGTTAGGTATGAGTTGTGAGTACGTGAGTGAGTGAGTGACCACACATGCACGATTCCTCATAGTTCGTCCATCTTCAAGCAGTACGGGTAGCCCACGCTCAAACATCCCGCACTCCCTGCTATAGTATAGTACTACTAGGTACGGTTCGCGCGGCCACACGCCAAAAAGGCATCTATCTAAAAATCCCCGATTCACCTTACCTTTTCCCTTCTTCACCTATTCCGTACAGGAATATCAAGCGAACCAGAAAATTTCCTCCTATCCTATTTCAGCGAGCTGCCATTGGCCAATCACCATCCACCAAATTATCTCGTGCCCTCCTGCCCTTCTGCCCAGGCCGCACCGTTCGCCCTCGTCATCCTCGAGTCGTGCGCCGGGGGGGACAAGGGCTGCCCTTGTCTAGTCTACTTTGAGGAAGGTTTGCATCGAGATGGCAGTCTGGTTGGTGGGCTTTGAGGTGGGGAGGGGGGGAGCTTTCTGGGAAGGAAACATCCAGGCCAGAAACTGGGATGCCCCCATCTCTCTTTTGAGAGGACCACCGTCATCTTACGCCGGCTATCCTTGTTGGGCACAGGGAGGTGTACGGTGGCCGGGTGTTAGTAAGGCGGACTGGGGGTGGTGGGTTTTGATGGGCTACGGAGGTCGGTATTTCGTCATGGGCCTGAATTCGTCTTTCTGTTGTTGGTCGGTCTTTGGGTGGTTCTGGGGGGAGGGTAGAATGGTTGTGGAAGGGTGGTTCGGTACGGTACGGTACTGTACGGTATGATGTGTTGGCTTCTGGCACAGTCATCAAGATTGAGCTCAGCAACGTACAGTACCGTCTGTTGCGGCTTATGAGGATGGATGCTATTCCGAGACTCAATGCAGACTGTAGAAGTACAGTACGGCTGGTTAGTCAGGCTATAACGGAATGGAAGAGGATGACTGTAGATTTCATTTCGTACGTACGGACAGTGGGAGATGCAGTAGGTATGTATCTAGGGTCATCTAAGATACAGACACTACTGTAGTCAGATCGCAAGCTGTGGTGAGAGCAGTTAGGGTACCCTTCGAAGAGTTCTAGTGGACTTAGGGTGGTGTTCTGGTAGTTCTTTCAGTGGTCTCGTGTTACTACTATGTATGAAGTTCTCACAGTGGACTTGCTGGCATTCCAGAGCACTCTAGAGCAGAGTGACAGCATGTTGTTGTCAGGTTACAGTATCAGTTACTTCAATACTGTACAGCGTTCCTTGCTTCCTATCCGGAAGACTTCTCTATTTCCTTGTCTTGACACATTATATTCGCACAGGATCTCATCAGTCACAGCAGTATCAATCAATACTCCAGTCCTCCTATCATACCTCATTTCCTATCATATCTCATCCTCAGTATCAAATCAAATCTCCTGTACTCCATACTTGTCTCCATCCACGCACTGTCCACATTTCCATTCCAGACCAACCACAGCACTGACTTTACTGCACTGTACTCCACTTGGGGAGATTTCACGACAATGCTCTTCCCTACCCCCTCGAGCCCCTTCATTACCCCCAGTAACACCATGTTCTTCCGTGGCCCATCCATTTTTTCCTACAGTTTCCCCTACAAAGCCCCGAAACCTTCATCCCTTCCATCTTCCATACATACCCACCCACCCACACATGCACCCACCGTACCCCTACTGCTACCCTACCCCTACCCCTACCTCCCCCCTTGCCAGGCAAGGATCAAAGCGACTCAGATCCTGTCTGTTGTTTCCGTGCGTTTCTCCATTCTGCCACTCTGCCACTCTGCCCGCTCTGGTTGTTTATCACTTACCCCCACCAACGCGCCAATTCTTGTTCATTGTTTTGATTTGCACTGTGCTCGTGCTCATGCTCTCCCCCCAGTCAGTAAGTCAGAACTGTACTGCCCCTAGCTCCCTCGCCTGCGAAGAAAAATGGGTAAAGCCGCTTTGTGCTGGTTTGGTCTAGCTAGCTGCTGCCAAAATGCCTCACTCTGTCTTGGTCTGTTTGTCTGTTGTCTGTCTGTCTATCGGCACAGTCTGCACAATCTGCACAGTCTGCAGTCCACTACAGTACCCAGACAGAATAATGTTGGAAGTCTACCACACCCCTCCATCCCACGGTTCTATTGCTCCAATTACCCCCCCTTCCCCTTCCCGCCCAGGCCCAGTGGCCCAGTGGCCGCCCATCTCCAAAACCCTAGTCCAGAACCCACCCACCTTTCCTTCACCTGGTCGATGGTCATCTCTCGAAAGCCAGATGCCGTCAAGTCCGAGCGAGAGTGACGCCGTTACAGCTTGACTCCCGCAGTGGCCGTGGCCCGTGGCCGTCAAGTTCCAGTCAAGTCAGGTTCGTGAGCGAAATATTTCGCTAGACCGGAAAGACTTAGCTGGTGATCCTACCAGCCCGTCGCGAGCCTTAGATTAAATAGAGCTCCCACCCCCGAGCACAACTTTCCTTTCAATCCTCTTTCCTCTCGTCTTTGTGCAGGTGCCGTGCTGTGGTCTTCTTTGAGCTGTCTGTCTGTCTCCCTCCCATCTCCCCTCTTCCTCCCCCACCACAATGGCTCCTCATCAGGACATTGAGAACGGCGATGCCGAAAAAGACCTTCGACGCGATGCGCAACCCAATGACGGCGGCGACCTGGGCGAGTACGGTAACCTCGTGAAGTACATCTCCAACTACAGAGACGGGCGCCGAGCCTCCGTCGCTGGCTCCATCTACGACGATGTGCCCAAGAAGAAGTGGTATCAGTTCGGCAAGAAGAAGTTGACCCCCGGCGCCGATGGCAGCTTCGAGGCCCCCGAAGAGTGGATGCAGACCGACTGGAAGAAGGGTCTGTCGACACACGAAGTCGAGCAAAGACGAAGGAAGACTGGATGGAACGAATTGACCACGGAGAAGGAGAACCTGTTCCTCAAATTCTTGGGTTTCTTCACCGGCCCCATTCTCTATGGTAAGCTTCAATTGACGCCAATTGGCCTGCCAGACCAATCCTCTAACCCTCTACAGTTATGGAAATCGCTGTCCTGCTCGCGGCTGGTCTGCGTCAATGGATTGATCTGGGTGTCATTATCGGTATTCTGATGCTTAATGCTATCGTCGGTTGGTACCAAGAAAAGCAGGCTGCCGATGTCGTCGCCAGTTTGAAGGGAGATATCGCCATGCGCACAACTGTCGTCCGTAACGGTGTCGAGGAGGAGATCAAGGCCCGTGAATTGGTTCCCGGTGATATTGTAAGTTCTCACTCCATTGATCCTCACTGCACACCCACCCACGCAGCACCCTCAATTGAATGACACTCTACACTCCATTGATCAATTCTAATTTCTACTAGATTATCATCGAGGATGGACAAGTCGTCCCCGGTGACGCCCGAATTATCTCTGCCTACGACAACCCCAACGGTTACCAAGAATACCTCCGCGAACTGGAAGCTCAGGCCGGCGAGTCTGCTGCTGAGAAGGGCGAGGATGATGATGAGCTCGAGCACAAGCACGGATCGGGATACGCTCTTCTTGCCATTGATCAATCTGCCATGACTGGAGAGTCCCTCGCCGTTGACAAGTACGTCGCCGATGTCATCTACTACACTACTGGTTGCAAGCGTGGAAAGGCATATGCCATCATCACCCACTCTGCAAAGACTTCTTTCGTCGGTCGCACTGCCTCTTTGGTCTCTGGAGCCAAGGATCAAGGACATTTCAAGGCCATCATGAACTCCATCGGCACGTCGCTCTTGGTCTTGGTCGTTGGCTGGATTCTCGCCGCCTGGATGGGAGGTTTCTTCCGTCACTTGAAAATCGCTACTCCCGAGGACAGCTCTAACAACTTGCTCCATTACGCTCTTATCCTGTTGATTGTCGGTGTCCCCGTCGGTCTTCCAGTTGTCACCACCACCACCCTCGCTGTCGGTGCCGCTTACCTCGCCAAGGAGAAGGCCATCGTGCAGAAGCTCACTGCCATTGAATCCCTCGCTGTAAGTTTTCCCCTCATCTACACGTTTTTTGGTGGTTGCATGTGGTCTGCAGTTAGTGCTGTGACCGGTCGCTCGATCATGCAGCCTCCCCAGTCATCATTGGCTGGATTGTCTTAGCCGACGCCTTCTTTGATCCCGCGTACATCGCATTGGATTACTGTGAAGCCTGCATTCAGACTGCCGGTTGATGAGCTCCAGTACCAATCACACGTGCAAGATCTCAAGCTAATAATCCTTCCTGCAGGGTGTCGATGTTCTCTGCTCCGACAAGACCGGCACGCTCACTGCCAATCAACTCTCCATCCGTGAGCCGTTCGTCGCCGATGGTGTCGATGTTAACTGGATGATGGCTGTTGCCGCTCTCGCTTCCTCCCACAACGTCAAGTCTCTCGACCCCATCGACAAAGTCACCATTCTCACTCTCAAGCGTTACCCAAGAGCCAAGGAGATCCTCTCCCAAGGCTGGAAGACTGAGAAATTCACTCCCTTCGACCCCGTCTCCAAGCGTATCACTGCTATTGTCGTCAAGGATGGTGTTCGCTACACTTGCGCCAAGGGTGCCCCCAAGGCTATCCTGAACCTCTCTGCTTGCTCCAAGGAAGATTCCGATCTCTACAAGGCCAAGACTACCGAGTTCGCTCGTCGTGGTTTCCGTTCCCTTGGTGTTGCCGTTCAAGAAGGTGACGGAGAATGGCAGTTGCTCGGCATGTTGCCCATGTTCGACCCTCCTCGTGAGGATACCGCCTCTACCATCGCTGAAGCCCAAGTTCTCGGTCTCTCTGTTAAGATGCTTACTGGTGATGCCATCGCTATTGCCAAGGAAACTTGCAAGATGTTGGCTCTTGGTACCAAGGTTTACAACTCTGAACGTCTCATCCACGGTGGTCTCTCTGGAACCACCCAGCACGATCTTGTCGAGAAGGCTGATGGTTTCGCCGAGGTCTTCCCCGAGCACAAGTACCAGGTCGTCGAGATGTTGCAACAACGTGGACATTTGACTGCCATGACTGGTGACGGTGTCAACGACGCTCCATCTCTCAAGAAGTCCGACTGTGGTATCGCCGTCGAGGGTGCTACTGAAGCCGCTCAAGCCGCTGCCGATATTGTCTTCCTCGCCCCAGGTCTCTCCACCATCGTCTCGGCAATCAAGATCGCCCGTCAAATTTTCCAACGTATGAAGGCATACATCCAATACCGTATCGCCCTCTGCTTGCATATGGAGATCTACCTTGTCACATCCATGATCATCATCAACGAGACCATCCGCGCTGAGCTCATTGTCTTCCTTGCCCTCTTTGCCGATCTTGCCACCATTGCCGTCGCCTACGACAACGCCCATTTCGAACAGCGCCCAGTCGAGTGGCAACTTCCAAAGATCTGGATCATCTCCGTCGTCCTCGGTGTTCTCCTCGCTCTCGGTACCTGGGTCATCCGTGGTGCTCTCTTCCTCCCCAACGGTGGTGTCATCAACAACTTCGGTTCCATCCAAGGTATACTCTTCCTCGAAGTCTCCCTTACCGAGAACTGGCTCATCTTCGTCACCCGTGGTGGTGAGACCTGGCCATCCTGGCAACTCGTCGGCGCCATCTTCGGTGTCGATGTCCTCTCCACCCTCTTCACCGTCTTCGGTTGGTTGTGCGGTGGAGCTGGCGAGCCCTCCAACCCAGTCACCCGCAACAGACTTCTGTCTGATAACGGCCACACTTCCATTGTCACCGTCGTCATCGTCTGGGGTTACTCCATCGGTGTCTCGATCGTCATTGCTATCGTCTACTACCTCATGAACCGCATGGCATGGCTCGACAACCTCGGCCGCGCCAAGCGCAGCCGCGCAGATACCCAGATGGAGAACATCCTCTCCCACTTGTCCAAGGTCGCCATTGCCCACGAGAAGGACGATCTCGGAAACAGCAGATGGCACCTCACCCCCAAGGCCACCGAGGCCGAGGAGGACGACTAGACAATCTACTCTCGCTCGTCATCACATACGATCATCATCCTATAGTCAACAGACATGCTCCCTACCTCTCACTAACGTCTCTGACTGGATACGGAGCTGTTGTTTATGGTTGACGGTCACAATGTTTTGAATCGTGTCATGTGTCAGGTTTTCTTGTTGTATCTGTGGTTGTGCGATTTTTAGTGTGTAATTAACCTCCTTTTTTGACATATGTTGTTGTCTAGATTTCAAGGGTAATGGTGTCAGGGTGATACCACAAACAAATAAATTTTTCTATGTTAATTATCTATGAGTGCCTACTTGCATTGTGATGTGATTGTTCTCTGTGACTTCTTCATCTAATCTTCCCTGCAATTGACATCTTAACAACGCTCTCGTGCTCACTTACTTCCCTTCTCCATCTACTCACCCCAGCAACCACCATGCACCTGCTGCAATCGCTGTCCAGTACCTGCATGCAAATCCACATTGAAATCCACATCCTCATCTCCCAAGCAAAACCCAAAAAGCTAGGTCTCAACCGCCCCTCTCCGCTCCGAGATCCTCTCCGAGAGACGAACCACAATCTTAAATGTCCCATCCCATGTCCAATATCAGACCCCACCAATACATATCTCACCCACCCCACTACTCCGCTACTGTACATAACCTCATTTAATCGGTTTGCGCTGCACCACTTCACAGTACACAATGCAGTAAGTAGTGCATTCTCTCATGCCCTCGTGCTCTCCCCCTAGTCTCTCTCAAAAGGCCACTCCACATCCACACACACAAAAAGAGATTTTAGCGATCATCCCACGCATCTCGTCTCACCGCCTTCACCTTCGGTCCGTTACCTTACTCATAACCTAAATAGACCATCTCACAAAAAACCTCCCAGGGTAGGTCATGCAAGTTAGGTGTCGGATCCACACAAGCTCTCCACTCTTCCCACAAAAACCAAACCACACCAAACCACACCACGCCACACCAAACGAAACGGAACGCGAGAATCAGCCGAGGGAGCGAGCAAGCTCCGTTCGGTCCCTGCTCCTTGAAGAAGGAAGGAAAGGGAAAATACCGCAACCGCAACCAAGACCAAGACTACTGTACCGGTCCGATATAAGCCCTTTCGCCGAGACTTGGATGGAGATACACTTAGAAGTACTTACTCCGTGGAAGTACGAAGTACTTACGTATGGAGTAATTCCGTAAAGATCTCGAATACTGACTCGTGACGAAGCGAATCGAATCTCCACCCCACATTTATGTGTCTTGCATTGTATTTTTTTGTATTGTATTGCATCGCAGACCGCCAGAACACGGAACTTGTGTACTGTATCTACCTGTCTGTCTTACCGTACTTGCGGACTTGGGGTATATTATATCTAGTAAAAGTAATCTAGTAAAAAGTAAAGAAGATAGGATCTCTAATCCTACAGTCCCGATACGGATCTACCGCAAGAAGCAAGAAGCAAGAATGGAGAATATCCTCGCTCTCCACTACATTAAAGAGTAAATCCTTTCTTTTCATTGGTCAGTCAGTATAACTACCAGACCAGTGTTTCTTCTAAAACGCTGCTTTTCGTCCTCTACAGTTTCGTACTGTACCAGCAGACAGACCAACCAAGGACAAGCAAGTACGGAGAGTAAGCAAGCAAGTGCCGACCGAGATCTTCCGCTTTCCAAGAAAGAAGCTTGGAGCTTCTTCGTCTGGAGCTTAGAAGACGAGGGATGGACGGATGGATTCTTCCGGGTGTTTCTTTTTGTATACGAGGAGAGCTTCTAGAAGGTTGCCTAAATGGAAACGTGTCTTGGAATCATTCTGGATTTTTCTTGGAGGTTCTTGGAGCGGTATGGTGCGGTGTTCGTTCCGCTTGCTCGTTCGCTCGCTCGCTTACGGGGTTTGAGAAAGAGGGAGGGAAGGAGAGTCGGTGAAGAGGTGCAAGAAATTCCCTCATACTGTATAGTACACGACGAGATATTTTGATTCCAGTTGTGACCTAGGTAGGGAGGTATTGACGGATGAATGAGGGAGTGAGAAAATGCGACACGATAAAATTCGATGCGATGCGATGCGGCTATTCGGAAAATCGGATACTGCCTGGCTCCCTGCATGCATGCGTGTATTCTTCCGGCCTTCTAGAATCTTTCTAGCGCCCCTCTTGCCCATCCTGCGTTAATTATCGTAGTGTGGTAAATCCCTCACTTGCAATCCAGTACAAGTGAGGCTTTTGAGGCTCCTTCGAGTAACGGGTTTGCTCGAGAAGGGTTTTTTAAAGTAGCGTTCCCTTTTTTCTCTTGTCTGTGGTTTTAAATACCTCAACGACGTTTCCGGTTGTTCTGGAATCGTTTGTCTGCTTTCTAGGGTTATTCTACGCTTATTCGAGAATCTCTAGTACCTGTCACTAATGCGGTAATTACCTCATCGGTACTGGACCCAGACGTAAGCAACATTTTTCAATGAGTATTTCTACATTCGTTCCAGAAAATGCCTTTAGTGCTTCGAAGATTCCAGATCGCTTCTTCTGTGTCTCCTTGTCTATGGTCTCGGGATTTCATCATGCTCTTATGTCAGTTCGTCGGTGTATGATCGCATTTTTCGTCTCACTACAGTACCGTGGTTCTACTTCTACCGATCTTACGTCCGGCGCGGGAATTGCCTCATCGCCCTCTAAAATGTTGCCAAGTCAAGTTCGTTCAAGTAACAGTTTCTAGAATATGATAGGTACCTTGGTTATCCAGACCACTTGTCCTGTTTTTCAATTCTTTGGGAATGCCATCTTTTTTGTCCTCAGCTGATCTCTAGTGGGATTCTTTTGTCTTTGGGCACTTGGTTTCACGGCTTTCTTATTGTAATATGTCTAGGGTTTTCTAGGGGAGAAGATTACACGAGGGACCGAAGTGTTTGGAAGCCATACAGTATCTTCCACGTTCGATTGTTTGCATCGCTTCTTGTCATATCGGATTCTTGTCATTGTGCATTATGTATCGACTGTTGTATCTCGGGTGATAAATCCAGGCTTGTGATTATCCTCTGTTTTGTGAGCTGTCATTGTCTGTCGTGTATGCTGTCATCATGTTGTATCATCCAGTAGTTTTGTCGTTCCTCCACCGTCGTTGTAGGCTTATGGCGGCTTGTTTTATTTCCAGTTCATACTGGCTTCTAGTTTAGCAAAAATGCTGCCCCTAGCCATCAGCGGAGTTGTTGATTCTATTTCTGAGGTCAAACATAATCTTACAATCGCTCTTCTAAGGTAGCACACGAGATAGTTATAGCCCGAAACAAATATGTCATTTTGGACACCACACATTCATTGACTTTTGAGATGACATTTAATTGGGAAGTACGGTTGTGGCAATAGAGAACAACCTTAGAGATCACCCGATGTGTCTCTCACCCTCCAAATCAGACCCACTCTGTAAAGTAGTTCCGCATGGAAATTCTTCCAGTACCTTGCCTCAATCTCATAGCTCGAATTCACCCCACAGTTTCATACTAAGAGCTCAATTCCTTTCTCCTTCACAAGACGGTCTTACTCTCATGTCCCTCGAAGTTTATCGAGGTTTATCGAACATGCCTCGTAAGCCCCAATCATCCCCAGTCTCCATCCAGATCTTGCGCTCCCATTCTTCAGTATGTGGACACTGCGTCTGCTCGCACATCCATATCGTACAATGGGGTCGTTGAGGACTTCCCTGACGGAAATATATGCAAAACCTCACTTTCTCTTCCGGTGTACGAAAGAAGGAAAACGCAGTGAGGCCTCGATCATGTCCCGGATTCGAGTATCGTTCATTGTCGTCGAAGCTGTGAATCAGCGGCTCGAATGTGTAGGTGCCGCCATGCTTCAAGACATCGATATCCTTGGCTTGACAGAATAAGGCGATGAGTTCCGCCAAGGTCGTCAGGAGAGGGACAGACAGTTCAAGAGTGTCAAAGTTCATTGCCATCAACGATACTGTCATTTTCCCCCCTTGGCGCTCTGCGTCGAACAGCTGCTTCCGATGAAGAATGTCGAATTTCTGGTGAGGAGTGACGATCGGCCTTAGGTGAAGACGAGGTCTTGCCCACTTCAATTGGCTGGAGTTTCCAGGATTCGTTGGGTGTTGATTCATTCTCTCAGCAACAAAGAACGCGGTATTCCAGACAGACCAGAGCCTAGCGCCGTCCGCCCAGAGAAGATTGTTGTTATATTCGCTTTCCCATTCTGGATGCTCTGATTGAATGATAGGATGAAGTCTAACATCCTCCTCCCCATCTTCAACGAGATAGTCTAGAGCTTCGAGGCCATCTTCCTCGTCTAGGTAGTCGAGACTCGTGAAATCAGTCACGTCTATCAATTTAGGTACCATGGTGAGACTGCGCACGTTGCCACAGTGGCGCAATATTCGATCTAGATCAAAATCCACCAGAGAGTTATTGTGCAATGCTAGATTCTGTACTCGTTTGACATCGTCACTGAGGTCCATCAAGGAAAACTCAAGTGGTAGATCAGGTGGTTCCGCACCCCGGTTCTCAGCCACCCCCCAATCTAAGTACAACGTATCTAAATCGAAGTTGAACCACGTCGCAGGAGCTGAACATCCAGTCCCGAAGCATCTAGAGTATATACTCAGCGCCATATTGTACGACTCTCTGCATACGTAGAACAGCACGGGCACGCTCCTGCTTCGAAATCCCCAGATCGGAAGCGGACCGTATCCCACTCGAGCTGACTCAGGCTGATGGTCTAGATCAAAAAATCCCATCCTATCAGGCCCGTCGATTTGTGTTTGCGACCAGACCCTAGAGCACATGTGCGTGGGCTGTTCTATTTTCTCGAGATATACGATTCGCGGGACGGCGGCGGCTTGCCAGATGAGCTGACGGATTTCCAATGGAAAGGACGGGAATTGAGGGAAGCATATTGCCGTCACAGGTTGACTGGCTGAATTTTGAGCTGTGGACATGTTGTTGAGATTTAGTAGGCGCTTTGGGGTTTCTATAACCTGGGACTAGCCCCAGCATAGACGGGTTTCGTTGTTTTTGAAGGGGGGAGCAGTTCAATCGCAATCCGAGACAACAAAAAGGATGGAACTTGAATCCGAATTAGAAAGGGCTCTAGTAGAATTCAATCAAACAAACTCGCGTGTTGCTCGATTTACAAGAAATTGAGAGGCATGTGGTATGTTGCGAAGCCGAAGGTTAGAATTGCGGTGAAGAGAGGAAAACGCGAACGCAGCACTGGATGGATCACCACCCGAGAGGCAGGTGATGTCACGTGCCTCGTGGACTCTTTAGTACACAGCTTTTCAAACGTTTTACTGCATTAAAAACGAGGTGTTGGAAAGGAATGATGCTCGAGCGCATAGAGGGAAGATGAGGTAAGAAGAATAAGCGTGTAGGTGTATGTATACATTGAGGTATTCTTTTCCTCTCCAATGTTCAAGGTATCTTTCGGAACTTCCTTGTCCCTGTGCAGGCCGCTGCTGCTGGTAAGATGGCGGGATAGGACTACACGATTAGTATATCAGAGCTGCAGATGACAATAGTGTGAGATTCTCCTTCCATAAGATCTTAAGTACACATACTGCGAGGTATCAAGACCGAACCGTTCTATTTCTTTCAATGCTTCTCACTAGCGCTCCACTTCCTGGCTTGCCAATTTCGTGGGTTTCCCACGTACGTCAACAGTCAGACATCGTTCTCTAATTCATCGAACATGCATTATATTCCTCGATCCTCATGCTTTTTCCAATGCCATTTGGGGTACGTGTCGATATTTGAAGAGCTAGCCCTAGACACCCACAATCAACCCAGACTAGGCGAGAGGATCAAAACTCAGATTGACCACAGCACAACCACTCTCATCTAAAATACTGCAAACCCTAGCACTGGATTGAACTGTAGATGAGGCTCCTTCCAGGTCATCTGCTCACCGCCTAACGAAATTTCAGACTTGACTCTTGGTCGGTCGATGTCTACATATGGTGTCTGCTGCCATATCCGTTCAGACTCACTCCGCAGCCCTTCAAGAAGAAAAATATCTTCCAAGCCAGGACACACATCTTCCAGAGCAGGATGTAACGCCTGACCATTGCGGTCATTCGAGTACCAGGGATGTACAGCACGCTCCGATATCTCGAGAAACATGATATTAGACGTATCTCTGTTGGGGTTTCGGATAACCATGGTCAGATTCTCCACATTACCGAATCGCTGCAAGATCACATCAATGTAGCCATCGGCCAGGAGGCAATCGGGAAGTTCGTTTTGGTGCAGCGCAAGGCTTTGGACTTTCTTCAAATCCTCGCTCAGACTGTGCGAGGAATTTAGAGAGGAGCTCCAATTTTCCGGTCTTCGTCCTCAACATGTTCGTAGCCCCAGTCCAGATGCAAAGTATCCATTTCGAAATTGAACCTGACTCGGCTGCTTCATCTCACCTTACGTGCAGATTCCTACTCTGACACCCCTGTTACTGGGTAAATCAGTCGATGATCGGCTATGTTTGTGGGAGATGGAGGAAGGGTGTTGGAAGCTGCCACGGGTAAGCCTCAACACTTATCCCCATAAGCATCTTGATTTATTTTGCGGACCCTACTTACGATCATTTTAGTAGTTGCCGGTTCTATCCCCAACTAGTTAGAAGCCTTTGGATCCATATTAAACGAGAACTTATGCAACATGTTCGATTTTTCCTGTGATCGACCAAATGGAAAGCATACAGAGCTTCCAAAGGCTCCGCGTGGCGTGTCCTGGCAAGTTTGGATCCGGTAAGACTTTTTCTCCTTAATGTGCAATCAACTTGTCACACTCTCACCGTCTCTCTGTGGCAAGGTGAACCCTGCCTCTTACCTCCTTCACTCACAAAGCCATCCACTAATTTATCTACCTTGCGTATTAGGTAGCGTCCAGTCGAAATCGATGAAGGTATTTGAAATCCCCGCTAGGCTTGTTGACGATCTTGAATTCCATAGAACGTCGAGTTATTTAGGGAAGATTGGGACCGTCTGTGGCTATAAATATCTGGCCAAGATCACGAAGCAGAAAGTTTTTCTCCATTTCATCTCGATCAAGATCTCTAACACTGACATTTGCAAACATCTTTCAGAGTGCGCCAACGATAGAGGAATATTAAACGAAGATGAATAGATTGTCCCTAAGTGATAGGTAACTTGAACAGGTAATGGTTCTATGACGTGGCCCTTACTTAAATTCAAATTGGCAAATGCTACGTACTCATGTAGAAGAACTTTTGCTGTTACGTTACTCTATTCTCATTTCTGTATACCCTTCTGATTCTTGCCCCCCGTTTCCTTTGAAGTGATCGTTGCTAATGAGTTGTTCCTACCTTCCTCGAATAAGTTTGTTTCGACGTGCTTTCTGTAGAGGACAGGCTCATACCGTCAACAACTCGACGGCAAAATTGACTTGAAGACGTCCCGAATTCAAATTTGACAACGAATTCCAAATTTCTTGAGGTCCTCGCAGGAACTCAGGGCCACTCAAAGCAAAATTGAAGGTCACAGATAGATTTCATCTGAAGCCTAGGCTTACGAGGTTCATCGAATCGTCATTGCTTCGGACTTCGATCTATGGCCACTGTGGATGAAAGAGAGGGGGGGGGCTAGGGAGTTTCGAGGTAGTAGAGATGAGATAGTGGTTCGTCGTTGCTGAGAGTGTCAAACCAGACACATCAATCATGCCTGTCAGCCGAAAGCGATGGGGGTTGCGTTACAAAATGTGGCTCAATGTTTCTTCTCTTAGATCTCTGTCCTTCCCTGCTTGGCCTCCCACACCTGCATTCTCCGGTCTTTCTCTTCTAGGAATTACATTACTGCGCACTAAATGCACGAGCCAGGTAGACGCAATCAGATGAGCAGTGATACTATAGCGGGTCAAGTTAGCGATAAATTTGTCGTTAGATGCGAAGAACTTTTGATTCTTTTGGGACTGGACTTTATGATGTAAAGTGCCTGGGGGTGGGAAAGCAATTTGTTGGGAAAAGTTTTGGCGAGGTTGCGGGCTGGAAAGTTATAAATTTTGGCGGTAAGAGGACTGCGGATTGATGTCTGATAGCGTTAAGGGGTTCGATCTGGTTCATAGGGATAAAGAAGAAGTGTGGGATAGTGGGTTTCAAGGACCTGGGTTCGTTCGACTCTGTGGATCTGGTCTGCTGCGGCTAGACCATCATTAAGTTACCGCCGCGTCTAGGGAGGATGGAGACATATCAATTAAGCGAGGCGTAAACATCCGACCTGGGTATGTAAGAGATGTTCCAAGCTGCGCCTCGTTTCCCTTTACGAAATATACGCCGCGTATGAGCATATTCGGTATCATGAAAAGCATGGAAATCCGAGAGGGTAAATTGAAGAACAGCACAGGAGCCCAGAGAGTAAAGTATCTTTAAAGTTAACAGAAAGCTGAACAAATCGCAAGTAAGGCTGAATATTTGGCTTTGCAATACATGGTGGTTGGCTGTCACGATAGATGTATAAACTGAGAGCTGACGTTACAAAATCATGGTAGATTAGTGGAATGCTATTAATAGTTGTTTACCATGATAAATGGCAATTGGGCCAAGGAACTGTCGAAATCTCCGTCGAAAGTCACATGAAGACTTTCATTTCTCCAGCTCGGTCAGAATCTGGTGGCTTTAAGTCTTACGATAGAATTATGTCAATTGGGCAGTCTCTAAAGATGGTGGGTATCTCCTTTTCACGTCGTCTCTCATTAGACATTACTTTTCGGACGAGTGAGGCGAGTACCGCTCTTCATAACCGGTATGTGCTTGGGAGAGGTTATAGATCTAGAATGGCGGAGCGAGGTCGTACAAAAAATCAAATGGGAGTTTCACAGAGATATTCAAATTCGAAATATTTATGTAGACCTGTAGAGACTAAATATAAGTTCCAGGCTGTGTACAAATTTAATTATTAATCAAGAAGGGGGGTTTAGGGGCTAGGTAGGAAATGGAGTGGTTCATCGTTTCAAGCAGAGCGCAAAACTGTCTAAGAGGAAAGCCAGAAGTGAAAAGCCAAGGTTGTTGGTGTCATTTTGTTCCCCGCAGGAGGATGTTGGCAAAGGGGGTTCGATAAGATTCGGCCATAGACGATTCGATTGGGAAGTAGTGACAAGCTCATTTATTTGCGTACAGAAACGAGATGTAGAGTCCTGTCAGCATACGGAAACCAAGATCTCACTTCAGCACCTTTTCCCAATCTCCCGGAATCTGGATAATTCTAATGAGTCTTGCCTTCTTTGGGTAGCTTCTCGCAATAGAAATTAGCTTTCCGCATTATTCCCATTCCTGATTACCTCCTTGCAGTAGTGTTGACTCTGACTAAGTCCCGTGCATGTATCTGGAAGTGACTGCATCCTAATCTTCCGAAGTCTAGATGACCTCATGCTTTGCTTACTGTGCTTTGACATTGAATTTCCACCTCATTGTTTGGTTTGCTATTTCATTCATGAGCAAATATATGAGGCGACTAAGATTATGTTGAGTAGCATAAGCCCTAGACCCCGCGCTCTCTCCCTTGAGCTCCATTTCCTAGAACTCAATTTGCTTCATGAGATAATTAGTATTTCAGTATGGAATCACTTTCATCTTCCAGGCGATAGTCCGAGGTTGATCTTCCGTCTGGTCCGATTTTTGGATTTTGATTTCAATAAGCGGAGCTACTTGGGTTATGGAAGAGCTGCACCTTTGGTATCAGAAACCAAGCATTTAAAAAATACATCTAAGTCATCTACATTGACCGCTACTAGTGATTTCATTAAGTAGTATTGATGCATCCTTGCAAATTCTCAACAATGCTTCCAGACTCTACGTTCTAACATTGTGTCAATCACTAATTAGTAGCTGAAGAATCACTTGAGACTAACGCCGATCAGAGAAAACCAAATTGACGAGATATAATAGAGAAGCAGCATTGTAGATTCATATTCAAACACGTCCGGCTGACTTGATATACACAGAACAAGTACTTATCCATTTGGTTTGCAATATCTTTGCAACCATCTCAATGAAAGCTTGGCGCACGTGATCCATGATAATTCTCCCGGTGTAACGACTACGACAGTACGTATAATATCAGAGCAATATCGCCAATGTATTTCGAGATATACAATTGCCGTTACTCCACGTTATAAAGACATGTAGTAGGTTTGATATTGTGGCCAGAATACACGTGCTCACCACTAGCGCGATAAGGATTTGGACAAGCTTCTTCGAAAGGGAAACATCTACCACGTCAATAAGGACGCAAAAGACTTTTCTGATACGCTGTAACTATCGCCACTGTTAAAGTCGAGTAGAACGAGTGTGATCCTCAAATGCAGCACATCTTTTCCTTGGCAGAGCTGCAGATGTAGTACTGCTTCAGCCGAACCATTATGATTAGGTCCATCGGCTCTCTAGGCCTCACAGGCTGGACACAACAAACACTCTTATATTAATACACATTATTCGCCACGGATAAGGCTTTTAAGCGGTTCGTTATCATTGACACCGTGGAGCCTCACCCGACGGGCATGATTTTTCGACGATACCCCCACCGACAGATCTACTTGAGTCGGTCGGACCACAATTATCATCAGCTAGCCAATCTGAGAAGATCATCCCATCTTCTCTGAATGAGATATCTCTGGGCAAGTCGAGACAAGGGCGCTTTCCAGATCCTTTCTGCATCTGCCAGTTGGAACGAGGGAAGGGTGGTATTTGTGCCATCTAGTCACTGCTGGAGTCTGGTCTGTTAACTTTGAAGCTTATG
This sequence comes from Rhexocercosporidium sp. MPI-PUGE-AT-0058, assembly GCA_020746875.1. Taxonomy (NCBI): domain Eukaryota; kingdom Fungi; phylum Ascomycota; class Leotiomycetes; order Helotiales; genus Rhexocercosporidium; species Rhexocercosporidium sp. MPI-PUGE-AT-0058. The sequence continues at coordinate 2,269,263 of JAGTJL010000005.1, read as the reverse complement.
CTTGACAGCATCATTGTCTCATTCGGTCTCTAGCTGCCAACTATGTATCTTGCGTACGTCGGATAACCCGAACACTCTTCAGATGTCTCAATCGATATGATTTAAGACAGTCTCCCGCCGTCTCCTTCCCTTTCTACCTCGGTTTACATCGAAAAAAGTCTGGGCAGTGCCTAGCATGGATCTTGTCAACATTCCGCTTTCCATTACCTTCAATCAAATTCCTTTGAGATTGATGAGTTCCAGGTCGTCTTGCCACTACTTTAGTTCCATCCCACCTTTGCCTCACGGGCAAGTGCTCTCGCGGCCCTATCTCTCTGATCGCCCGCCGTATCATGATACAGCTATCTTCACGGTTATCAGTCTCTGGCCATTTATTGTCAAGACATCGATGAACTTGGCATGGCTTTATATTTAAGGTTATGGCTTCCGCCTCAAACCTTGTCTTTTGGTACTTCACATTTTCAACTTCGTCGTTGAGATCAATTCATCATGGTTGCCATTGAAGATAAAGCTGCGCCGGGAACGCTTCAACTTATTGATGCAACGGGAGAGCTCCATGTTAAGCACTCGGATGCAGCTCACGATGTCGTTTTGATTCCCATGCCCTCAGGTCAGATCCAGTTTACCACGTGACTTTCATTGTGTTAATCAGCTCTCAAGATGACCCAGAAGATCCACTAAATTGGACGAAACGGCGGAAATTGCTTCATACATCATGTATGGTCATGTACACAGTCATGATGGTATTTCCATCTTCGGCCGTCTATTCCGTCACGACGCCAATTTCTAAAGCAACGGATTTAAAAATCAGCGATCTGGTTTCTGGAACAGGGGCTATGTTCCTCTTCTACGGATGGGGATGTATCGTCTGGCAAGCTCTAGCTTTGCAATACGGCAAGCGACCTTCTTACCTCATTTCAATGGCAGTTTCCATTGTTCTGATGGGAGTAACCCCACTTTGCACGACCAATGGGCCATATCTCGCAACCAAAATTCTCCAGGTCTGGCTCCTGGACAATTCTGGACTTCTCCAGCTGACATTTCTAGGGATTCTTTGGTGCACCTGTTGAGTCTCTATGTGAGATCAGCATGACAGACATTTGGTTTTCCCACGAACGACCCCTTTATCTCGCAGTCTATGGATTGAGTCTCGCTTTTGCCGGCAAGTTTGCTCCAGTGTTTGCAGCATTCATCAACACAGGTCAAGGTTGGGAATGGACTCTTTGGTGGTGCGCCATTGGTATGTCTGTGGCCTTCGTGTACTGTTTCTTCTTGATGGAAGAGACCAATTTCGATCGCAAACTCCAAGTCTCTCCGACCAGTGCCGAAGGCAGCACCGACAATGTTGCCCAGTCTGATGGTTTGGCTCCTTCGTCCGAGAAAATTTCGTCAGAGAAGACTCCGGTCGTCAACTCAGACCCAGCAGCGATTGAGGCTGGCCAAGTGATCTACCCTCGCAAGACGTTCTGGCAGAAACTCAGCGTGATCGATAAGAAGCGTCCAAATCGTGTTTGGGAAATCATGTGGGCTCCATTCAAATTCTTCACCTTTCCTGTTATCACTTGGGCCGGTTTCATGTACGGAACAAACGCTCTCGTGTGGCCAGGAATCCTGAACGCTACAGCCAGTCCAACATATACCTTGGTATATGGGTTTGGCAGCAATGATGTTGGATTCGCGTATTTTGGTGCTGTCGTGGGTATGGTTGCTGGGTAAGTCACTTCACCGCTTCTCATCCAGACTACTACTTACATTTCACTCAGGTCTCTTTGGGTAGCCTTTGCAGGACCACAGCTGGTAATGCGTTTAGCTCGTCGCAACAAGGGAGTCGCTGAGCCCGAGCACATTCTTTGGCTTTTCTTGGCCTCCCTTTTCGCAGTCCCGTTCGCAATGCTGCTCTGGGGTCTCGGAGGCGCAGCAAAAATCCACTGGTTCGGCATGGTCTTCGCACAAGGTGTTCTTGCTATCTCATCTACCCTCTGCCTCTCTACTGCTATTCAGTATGCAACTTCCTCTTACCGAGATCTTGGAGGCGAACACATCACAACCATTATTCTCATTAGGAACACGCTGAGTTTTGCCATCAATTATGGAATTACCCCATGGATAAATGCCATGGGACAGAGAGATACATTCATCACTGTGGCTGTTATAGCTGGTGTTTGCAATGCGACCATGTTCCCGATGATCATGTGGGGTAAGAAGCTACGGATGAGGAGTGCGGATATGTATTGGCGATGGGTAGATCAAGCGAGAGCCAAGGGACTGAGCCATTGAATGGTCGGTGTCTGGGACAGTCATAAGTTCAAATACAAGTGGACATCATTGGACATCAGTGAACAGGCATGGCTGTGGCTATCGTCACTCATTAATGATCAATACTTCAAAAACTTTTGTTTTCATCTCTGCAATCTACGAGAGCACACATCGCCGTGCATCTTCTGCGACTTCTTTCCGTAGAGAAATTGCCTAGCTATCTCTTCCACCCTCCAAAGGGAGATTTTTGTAAATTCTTTTCACGCCATCTCCAAACAGCTTGAGTAACTCTTGAGAAATGTTTATAATAGTCGTGAGAGGTGTGTCCAAAAACCTCCCTTTTGAGGGTAGATGGGATAGCTTGTAAGAAAACATCCATCCTCATTTCGGGATTCTGTTGGGCACTGTCAGCAAGCCAGCAGTGATTATTGTACTCTCATGTCGGAACAAGGTTCAGTACCCAATTACCAGGCGGCGGCACCGTGAGGCCTCGAAATCCCGAGGTCTCAATAATCAGAGAGCCATTAAGCGAATACCAGGCTTACGAAGGGAAGCCCTCAAGTCTCACAATTCATAATAATCATCCACTCGCCAGTTGCAAACCCTGTGGCATTTTTTTTTTTTTTTTGAAGGCCTTCACAGGCGTAAATATTGAATGGGTGGCCTTTTTGTTTTGAAGGGTGCCTCACCCGAATTCAGTTCGGTTTATTCTGGGTTGTGGTTCCATCCGATCCAAAGCTGGGAAGTCTCTGTCTCCTTATTTCATATTTGAGCTCCATGCTACAATCTCTCAAACCTCCATCGCGTCGACCTTCTTCGATTTTCACGATCAATCGAGAATCTGACTGTTGCTCAAAGCTGGAGGCGTTGGGCGACGCTTCCACCATCAGTCACTTGACCGTTAACTTCACGCAATGAAGGCCCAGAAGGACCCACCAACTTCATCATGGAACAACGTGGTGAAAAAGCTTAGATTAAGTATTCCAGTAGTTTCGATCATGGTCAAGTGAGTCTAGTTGATTGACATTCCAGCCCGGATCTCGCGAGAATTCATCCTTGAGGATCTTTTAACATCTGCTGATTTTGTGCGAAGGGAGCGATTGCGCCTACTATCGGAATGGCGATGTGAGTTCTGTTCTTGTGCCATCTATTCATGACAAACGCTGGTCCTTTTTCCCCCTTCAGGTTTTGATCTCTATTGCAGCTGCGGTATCCCTCCATGCGATGTGGGCACCAGTCAGACCCCGAGCAGACACAACGCACAAAGCAAAGCCCAATGGAAATGGGCCTGTTCCTGGAGCGAAAGTCAGCAATTACAATCCAGCAGCTAGTATCAACAAGGCTTTCTGACTTTTCGCGATCGTTTGGCTGATCAACACGTTGGTACGAACCCCTGATCGACAACATTCTGCTAATAACTGGAATAGATTCCGTGCTTTTCGACCCCAATACTTCCTTCCTTCGATTGTGTTCTCCATTTTTATCAACGTCACAGCCACATACGGGACGCAATTCGCAACAATGAAAAGTACCGAATCTTTGGCTTCGTACCCCTCGCTGTCCTGATCGAGGAAGTGCTGATGCAATATTCAAGTCGACCGATTGCTTCAGACATTCTTCGCTGGATTTGGCATATCGACTGCTGTCAGCCCTTTGGTTCTCCCGTTCACTTCAAGGACCCTCATTTCGATGGTAATACATGGAGAGATCCAAACATTCAAGGCCGTTCTCCAAGCTCACAGCCAATACATGGTCTCACTTCCACGCAGAAATTGGTACGGGCGCCAAGCAAGTTCAAATGATGCGAGAAGTCAGGTAAATTGCAAACGCGATCCTCTAAAAAGAGCGACACCGTGGCCCGAGGCAGACTCATTGAAAGCTGCCATGACAAGTCTCACAGAACTTTAAATGAAGGCACAGGCCGAACTTCGGTTTGCAAAACGTGAAGTCGCATGGGGGATATTGAGCCTGAAAGACTTCTCAACCATCATAAAGCTACTCAAGAATATTGTACATCCCATGTTGGGTATGGAATCACTCACCCAAGTCGCGGATCGCATCGAGAGGAGTGGCGGCTGGGGCTGCGTTCGGGCTGCAAGCCTATCCGGCGGCTGCACAGAGGACGAGCTCAAGGCTGCGGAAGAAAGAGAAGTAGAGCAGTGGCAATGGATATTTGAGTTGCTCCATTTTCGGGTACAGAAGCTCAAAGGTTCGATGATGGAGGGTCTCCAACACTTTTTGTACACACTCGAGTTCGAAAAACGACCCAAGTCTACAGCGAAAGCAGACATCGAAGCGAGTGGTTCAGACCGCACGGCGGGCCCATCTGGAGAAATCAGATTCGCCTGGCACTTAGAAATGATGATAAATGAGTATATGGCTCAGCGGGAGGGGCCCCTTAGAGAATGGTGTACTTCGAAAGGCATGGACCCCAGCCCAAAGTGAAGTGACCTTAACCCTCCCGAGTACCCACTTCACGAACGACATCAGTCTCAGCTATTCCTCATTCTGGATGTAAGTTGCTCCACTAGTTCTAGATGTAAAATTCGCTAACTTTTCGAAGCTAGAATATTCCCTCCCCGGTTGCTAAAGCGATTCTAGAGCTCGTTAAATTTTCCGACTCGAAGGTCGCTAACGGTACCATGTCCAAGAGCGATTGGTGTCACAGTCTATCTCAACGATGGTCTGCAGGTAGAGAAAGATGCCGACATTTTCCTCCTATCACCACCTACGAGAAGGTGACTGACAATATCCGACTCTTTCCCCGCTTCTTTGGCTCCTCCGAATCCACTTTTGGACTGAGAGTAGCAATGGGTACTATGTCAATCGCCGTAGCTTGCTATTTAGGAATTCGCAGGAGTTCTTCATCGAACAGCGCCTTATTTGGGGATCGATTATGGTTGCAATTAGCATGACTCAAACGGCCGGATCAGGAATCTATGGGCAGTTTGTTCGATTTGCAGGCACAGCCATTGCGAGGTAGTTTCATACTTTATCTGGTACATTGTGGATGGTCACTAGAGTGATTGTTTTCCTTGGCATTGCCATATTTCTGTATCATTTCACCCTAATCAAGAACCCCGAAGATACAGTGGTTCCGATGATTGGAATGTTTACTGTCATTCTGATCGTGGGATATGAGCTTCAGGTCTCGCAGATTGGCGTCCCACTGTCAGTTTCTAATGGTCAAGTCTTTCACCCCCTTTACGAGCTTGCTCCCTATCGATTGGCTGCTGTGGCGGATGGGTGTCTGTCGCTTTTTTCTTTAATTATTTTCCATCGGTCATTACCGCTCGTACTCAACTTCGAAGGGATCTGGGTTCATCAATCTACATCTTAGGGAATTACTATAGTGCTGTTTACCAAACAATTGAACTGAGACTCCGAGATGCGGAAGGCGATGTCAGAATCAAGGCAAATCCAATCAAAGCCTTGGCAAAAGCTCGAAATCGACTGTTCATCAAGGAGCTTGTCCTGTTGCAAGGTATGAAGCGGCACACTGAGTTCACAAGATGGGAGCCGACGTTCGGGGGAAAGTTCCCCAGCAATACATATGATCGGCTCAGGCATCACACCAAGAAGTAAGAATTCTCTTGAGACAGTTTCTGCATGTTCCCACGGCTGACCGAGTACAGCATCATGCATTACATTACCATGATATCCTACGTGACAGAGTCCTTTTCAGATGTCACCTCAAAATTGGAATCTCAAGACTCATCTGCATCTTGGCTCAAAGACTTCAAAGAGCTAGTTGTATCGATGCAGTTGTCGTCTCAAAATGTCACTGCGCTGCTATCTATCATATCTGGGGCAATTACTACCGAGAAACCACTACCGCCGTATCTCAAAGCACCAGATCTTGTATATTTTTCCACACTACTCAGAAGTATGAACGGCGATAATCTCAGCATTCGACATGTGTACGAGCCTGGGTACGCAGCTTTTGCGGTCATGCAGGTGGCCACAACAATGCTTGGGACGACTTGGAGGGCTTGCTGCGGGAAACAAAAAATTTGGTTGGGGAGGTGCTTTTATTGGAATGGAAGATGTCGACAGCAATGGAGATAATGTTCAAATGGGGATGAAGCGTGACTGATGTTCGATGGCTGGCGTCTGCGACGTTTTTGATGGAGAACTGGCAACAAATAATGCAGCGACTTGCATCAACTGCCTCATCGATGTTTTGAACGCTATTGAAGGCAGAGTTGAGATCATGTTAGCTTCGGTCAAATCAAATATTTCCCAGATGAAGTTTCTTATACACATTTCCTCAAAACTGGCATGGCTGTTCGTATTGCAAAAGTTTGGAAACAAATACGGGATGTGTTTGTATTGTTTTGATTGTCTCGCTTAACCTTCCTGCCCAGTGGACAAGGACTTTGAGGTTCTTCAATGGCAATGCTAGGAAGAATCTTTAATCGGAAATAGTCGAAACCATTTGCTCTAGTCTGGGAAATTTTGTGCCGTATTTCGACGTTGCAATTCTCATCGGTTTTGTCACGAGCCATCGATACTTGCAAGGCTAAAGGCTTTATAGTTAAAAGAAATGGCAGATGTATGAGACTGTCATACAGAAGAATTCTATGATACGCCAATATGTACTGCATTAACCCCCAATTATACGACTTTCGGTTGCTTTAATACCACTGTCTAAGCCACAGGAAATCAGAGATTATCAAGCCAACATTATGAGCCCAGCCCACCCGAGTTGCAAATCCTTCGCTGTACAATATATCTCCTAGCACTGCAAAATGTTACAGGGATAAGTTTTGGCCATTACTACCTTTGTTAGTTCCTCCACCCATCGGAATAAAGCTCGCAAGTCCTGGACTCCGAACGGGACTATCCATAGGCCTCGTCGGTTATTTCAACCTGGCTAGCGTTCGTAAGTTTGTTCAGCCCTTCCACTTCATGCACTAATCTGAGCTTGTCCGAGGATTTGTGCTTAGGCTGTACTTCTCTCTGTGCTAGCCAGCGTTTCAGACTCTTCTGAGTCCTCATCATGAATATCAAAGCAGCAATGCAGCCTGCTGACAGAACTCCCATGGTGACCCCAACACCCGCTCTGACCGCAACCGTCGACTTTGCTTGTGACTTTTATGACGCAGTCGCGTTGGTCGATCAGCCTGGACGCTTCCTGTAACCACGACAAAATGTCAGCAAGGAAGAATATCAACGAAATCAGATGCGTAGCTTGCCATCTGGACAAAAGTGAGTACATCTCGGATCAGTTCTGGTTTCGTCTGTGTAAGTGACCTGGTAGAAGGTTCCAACAGGTGCAAAACACGGACCAGAATCCCTGCACGTATATGGTGTACGGATCTCGAGAGACAACACCAGCTTTGAATTCGGTCTTCAAAACATAGTGAGTGAGCTGCAGCAAGTTCTCCATTGACAAAATAACAAGCTCATTGCAAACCTACTATATGAAGAAGAGCAAAGACCCAAGTCCAATCTAGCCGCATGATGATAAACATGTCCCACTTCAATTTCTGGAAATCTGGGAAATTTTGGCGGTTTGCTGGTGGTGTGGTTGGATCCGTAATGTGACGCAAATGGGTTCCAGCAGTATCATCTTACTTTTATGGCAAGAGTGGCTTGAGCTGACGATGGGTGTGGCCATTCGAGTCTCAGCGGAGTTTGAATGCCGTATTCGTGGCCCCGTGGTTGCCAAGATAGCTTCTCCAAGATCGCTGTCGATGCAACCAGTCTCTCAAGAACTCGCTCAATCTTGCTAACATTGCATTCGAAGAAAAAGTTATTTATGAGACACAATATCGATATTAGCATCATTGCATGATGAAGATTATCATGAGAAATAACTTGCAAGATGTCTACACTAGGGACATTGGTACTGCATGTTTAATATTGCGCTGACATGGGAATCGGGGACAGACTCAAGGCTGCCACATGCAACAATCTTAGTCACAAAATTTACCAGGCACTTGAATATTCAAAGAATTCGCTTCTGTCCTTGACGGTCGCTTTGGGTCACCTCACTGCGGGTGAGTCATGCTGGATGGCAAGTGAAACAAAGGAGCGAAGAGAGGCGAAGAAACCAAACAGAGCGGCTTAGTGACAGCTCATCAAACGACGCAGTGGCAGATAAGCTGCCGATTCCAAGATCTTTAGTTGCAAATCAAGGCGCCTGTAATACTTGGCTGTCAAATTGTTCATTCCAAGAAAACAGGGGCAACGGTATACATTTGACACGACTTTTCATTTTGTTTTCCATATTGCTCTTCCATCACTTGGGGTAGGCTACTTCACTTCTATAGATATGAAAGCAATCTTGCAATACTGTAAGAACCTTACTTACACTATTCCAATGCGTTGCGTCGTAGACGGTGCTGAAACTCCCGGACTCGAGAACTCAGTCTTGGCCTTAGTTGAGTCTCATTTACAACGGCCCTCTTCTTTTTTTCTCAGCATATTTAGTGATAAGCTTCGTTACAGTAAATTCGCGGATATTCCAAAAAGAGAGAAAAGGAAATGAAAACACCTCTCAATGAATACCCGAGCACTGAAAACGTAGCAAGGAGACCATAAGGACTTCAGGTCTTTCCAGGGCCCACGTAACAATGAGATAATGGGTACACTAACTTAAGCCCATTAAGCACGTTGAACATTTCCGAAATGCTAAGCATTACAGTCCCTCATCTTTAAAAAAGGCCCTTGACATAAAAAGCCATCAAATCCAATCGGCCAGGACCTACCTAAACAAGTGTCATATACTGTCCCTAGCCGCCCATGGTGTGTCAAAGACTCTGTGCCATAGCAACATCTACGATTGATGCAAATATAAAGTCCCTCTCCATCAACTGTGCTATGTATTATCCTGCAAGAGAACTCGGTAGTAATGTCAGCATTTTCAATTCGTAAGTGAGCCCCTCCCCCCCCTTCCCCCCGAACTGCAAGCGAAGGAAGCTTACTTCCATTCAGAATATGAGATCCGCAGCTTCAACAACGGATCTAGAAGTAGCCATGCTTTATTAGTAGGAGCCTAAAATGGTTCTTGCGCTACATTTGGCCTAACTCGTCATCCAGGCCGATCTCAACAAGTGGGGTGCATCATTCTGTATGATCCCTGTCCAAGGATGGACTATGTGGAATCAAAAAAAGCTCATTGTGGTCTGTAGGTGCCCTTTACTACGTATACCACATCGACGTGAGTTGGAAAATACTTGCTGTAATACAATTCTGGCTAATTCCGGCGAAGGTGGAAATAAGTCAAGTCCTGTCTTAACTCCGCATTGCGTATTTTGGCATTTCTCGATGCAATACTGAGCGGCAGTGTCTCATCCTGCCGCCATAAGTGTATATAAGAGATGTGTATAGGAACAGGAACACCAATTCATAACACTGAAGTCAACAAATTTATAAGCGCAACAGTTTCGCTCCCACACATACGCAATCTCAAACACTGCCAATTTAGCATGTCCCCTATTAAGAATGTCTTAGTCGTCGGAGTAAGTGTTGCATTCTGTCCCTTTCACAATATTGGAACTCAAACCCGAAAGGCGAAGGGCAATCTTGGTCCAGTCGTTGTCCAACATCTCCTCTCAGCAAATTTCAATGTCAGCCTCCTTTCGCGTGACAATTCAACCAACAGCGATTTCCCAAATATCAAAGTTTTTCAAACAGACTATTCAGAAGCCTCTCTTACTCAGGCCTGCCGAGGTCAAGATGCAATTGTGTCCACGATGAGTGCTCTTGCAACGATGACCCAGACCAAAATCATCGACGCGGCCATCGTCAATGGCGTAAAACATTTCATTCCCAGCGATTTCGGTTTCAACACCCCCGACATGTCTACTATAAAGGAGCACCTTCCAGCATTATATCAGCGATTGATGCCAAAGAAGCAAATTCTTGACTATCTCGATGGGAAAGCTTCCGAAAATCTCGATCTCACATGGACTGCTATTGGCGCTGCACCGTTGTTTGATTGGGTATGTCTTCAAATTTGTCTTCTTGTCATTTGTAAGCTTGCATGTAACTCACATCCAGAAAGACTCTCAAGTCAGGTTTTCTTGGTACTTCCGTTCCAAACAAAACCTCCACAATCATCGACTCGGGCAACGAGCCCTACATTACAACTACAATCCCCCAAATAGCTCGTGCCATCGTTAGAGTGCTCCAAAAGCCAACCCTGACAGCTAACAAATACGTCTTAATCACCTCCTTTCAGACTACGCAGAACCAGATCCTTGAAACTGTGGAAAGGGCTACGGGACAGAAATTTGAGATCACGAAAGTAGATGCAGAGTCGTGGGAAAAGGAGGGAGTTGAGATGCTACAGAAAGGAGACTTCAGGGGTATTGGGAGGTTATGGGGATGGTTCCTATGCAAAGATGGAGAGGGCCACGGTGCACCAGGGAGTGGGATTACTGTTGGGAATGAGCTATTGGAGTTACCGCAAGAAAATATGGAAGTGGTGATTAGGGAAATTTCCGGATTGTGATGGGAAATACGACGGCAGAAAAGAGTACATTTGTTAGCAGACTCGAAACAAGAAACTTTATGCAACGCATTTCCAACAGTGTAGTTTGATTAGTCAAAGTTTTACTTCCATGTGATGATTTTGGGCTGTATATTCAAAGGCCCTGAGGGTTTCCTTTGAATTCGGCGAGAGTCCAAAGGTTCTCGCTCAAGTACCCCGCCCCCTTTTCCACTGGAATCCATTCTTACAGAGTTTCGCTCCTTTGCTTAAGGTAGGGTTGCCACGCCCAAGTCAGCAGGGAATTCGGCTCAAAGAAGATTCAAACGAGAAGTAAACATATTGATTTTCTACCAATGAGCTTGAAGATCACTCTGAAGTGCTGCTCAAACATCACAATGCCCCAGAACGATACTGGCTTCAAGTGTAAGGAGATATCTTTGGCAATCTGGATGAACATCGTCTTCTCTGGCTTACTCGTTCCTGGCCCGCAAAGCATCTTCGATATTTTCGCCCCTGAGACCCGTAGGTCGAACATTATTCGTTCTGAAGAAACATCCTTCTGCATGGCCCTCTTGGCCATTGGCTGCAATTCCCGTCCAATTGGCGAGACACTGCCAGCAAAACTCGTGATTGCACTGGGAACCTGACGGGGAGAAATCAGCTTTCAACACTACAGCGCATCAATGAAGTCGTAGGTTACTTACAAGTCATGTGGAAGCATGCTTCGCCTTTCTGTATGCCAACCTGGCAACCCGGACATGGTTTTGTGTTGGTTCTGATCCACTCTTGGGTCTCTCCGTAGCTCGGATCTCCATGATCTCGTACGTTATCATATTCATCGCATGTCAGGCCGTCATGCCAGGGCATCTCGTGTTTGAAGCACATCTCGTAACTACATTCTTCACAGAATGTTTTGGTGTCAATTGGGGGCGTTTCATACAACTGTCCAGTATCGCAGAGCGGGCTAAGACACCAACGAAAGTTAGGATCTTTCGACAAATATGTCTGCAGCATGAACTTTTCGTATCTAGTGAAAGTTAGCTCTCGAAATATCAAAAAGTCGATCCGACTTACTTTGTGACAGTCTCGGTGTCAGCAAGTCGATGGATCTCTTGGTAGGAAAGAACTCTGTTACATTGAGGACAGGAGAGACTGTCGCAGGCCGATGGACCACCGCTGATCAAATTACCGCGGAGATGCTCTGCTGTGCAAGCTCTGCACACTTCGAATTCATGATCGCACTGCTGAGTTTCGTTTGTGGGAAAGACAAGGATGTTCCACATCCACGAGCCCTCGAAGCCTCTACAAGCAGCTTTCCATGATTCTAGAGTTCCATAGTCTATTTCGAACATAGTTTTACTACAAACCATGCAGCATTTGGGCCGACTTTGACGTCGGATGAATCGGAGAAATAGAGGCACAGGTGATGAACTGTTGTCTATGATAGCGTTGTATATCGTTCCAGTATTGAACTCTGGTATGCAGCCAGTCTCATCAACCATTGCGGGATCGAATCTTGGGTCGAACAGACTATGCATGCGATTTGCTTCCACTAGATGTTTCGTCAACTCCGCAGCTTTCCTTAGTGTATCATTATCGGGCTTCGTCTCGAGCGATTCTAAAGCCTGTCGGAAAGTCATTGCTTTGATGTACCTGCGTCTTTTGTTAGTTCAAAACCTTGCGCAAACTAAGGGGGGCCACAGCTCACATTTTGACATGGTCCACTGCCACGGTGTCGCAATTCCTCTCCAGGCAAATTTCCAAGTCCGCCTCGCAGCGTATGCCCAGAGCTTCCTCGCAACCTTCTCGGGGACACGAGAACCATTGAAGCGTCCCAAGTTTGTACCACCACTTTGATCCGAGCGTCTCAAGAACATGTTTCGTGAAGCAATCTTTGCAGACTTTTTCGTAGCAGCAGGCGAAATACCGAGTTTTTCCGAGGTACTCGTTCAACCACTTTGAAGATGCGAAATTGTGGCGAGGTTCATTCTTAAGCTTGAACTTTGGTTTAGTACAGACGGCGCAGATGTCCAAACTCATTCTCTTATAGAAATGAACGTAGTCAGGTCCAGTTGGCAGTAGGTTTGCCAGCTCTTGGATATCCGCTGGACTACACTTGATGTCCAATGACGATTGTGGAAGTCCTGTCGGGAACCAATTCTGATTATGCGATGAGGTATCATCTTCACCGACGATAAGAGCCTGGTCTACAAGCCTCATTGTCAAGAGCGATCGAAGTGTCTGTGGCTGACATGTTTCAAGGCCTGATGCATCCTTTTGCAACTCTTCAATGACCGTCTTCAAAGAGGCATTCTCGGACTCCATTGCCTCGAACGCCTCCTGCAACTCCATTCTCTCCTGCCTGTGGGTTTCGAGCCTTGCCAACATGTCTCCCTGAGCATTCTCCATTTCAGCATAACGATCGAAAAAGGTTTGAATATCAGTTCCCGTATGCTGGCTGGTCGAAGAAACAATTCTCTCCAGGTGGGCTACACGTCTCTGAAGTTGCTGATTGTGTCCACTCAGAACATGGATTGTGTTCGATCTGGCTGACAGTTCTTCGTCTTTTTCGTTACAGGCGTCCTTTAAGTCGTTCATACTGACAGACGCCACTTGATACTGCCAATTCAAATTCCGCGTTTGCTCTTCGAATGTTGTGATTTGAATCTTTAGTCTGTCGGCTTCCGTTTTCGCCTCACTCAATTGTTCGGAGAAGGTCCACACTTGAGAATGGAGGAGTTGCTCTTCATTCTTCATTCGCTCAATGATCTTTGTCAGCTCGTTCACACTGTGCTCCTGCTCTTGGATTTTGATCTCATGCTGCTGAATCGTGAGTCTGAGGGATTGGTGCTCTTGCGAAGTCTGTTGTTGATGTGTGTTCGACCGGCTCAGGCGACTTCCTGTCACATTTGTCTCTGATCCCTTGAACTCATCAATCAAAGACAGCCGGCTCTTGCTAGAGAATCCCTTGCCAAACAAGCCCATTGTGGCGTTAAGTTGACAAGTTTGTATTGGTAGTCGAGGGCGGGGCTTGATCGTCAACTACCTATTGCCATGGACAATCTTTGTGAATAACTTACTTCGCACTTCGCACTTTGCAATCCTCAATCTCAATTTCCCGGGTAGAAATCGATATCTACGCCGAGCTCACCGACGTGTTAGCTGCCATCCGATATTGTACCAAAGGGAAAAATCCGACGGGGCTTGAATGCTACTTTAACCCCTTCTTGGTCCCAGCCTTGTGTGACTTTTGTCGCCGAAAACGCCTATCTTATGCGTGGCGCATCTAGGCCCGCTTCATGATGGCGACAGTTCAGAGGGCTTGTGCCACGTTCCAGATGCTAGGCATTCTCTAGCCTTGCTATTTAGATTGATCTCAGTAAGGCTCCCAGCGTTACCAGATCATGTCTCATCCTCTCTGATGTAGCATATGCACTTTCCTTGAGCCGCACTGGTTTTATTCATATAAAGTCACTCAGCGTTGCACTCGAAACTTGGTGAGATATTATCCAAAAACTTCGTAGGCGCTGAGGATGAGGCTCGAAATATTGGTGGCTGTTGAAGGAAATTCTGGTTGGAGGAGAGGTGCAGGAGCTGAAGTCAAATTGTTGCAGAAAAGACATTCCGGAACCAAATAGGCTTAGACCAATGCCACACTCCCCTCTAAGCGAGCCCCTGACTCTCAAGGTTGACCAGCTGACTGGGATTTATTTTCTGGCAATCAACTAAAGAAGTGTAAGGGGACCATGGACATCCATTGAGTGGTAAATACTATCTTTTATGAATGCAGTGACGTTACAAGCAGAAAGGTCAACAAAGCTGATCAGCATGTGGTAAACAGTTAGGCTCCACGCGACCCCATAAGTGTGCCTAAACAGACCTCCTCTGTCGTTATTCGCATGAACAGATTTTTGCTTCTCCTCAGTCGACACTACTAGAATTACTGAATGAGATAGGAACTTGGCTATTGCCCAGATCACCTTCAAGGAGAAGTTTTCAATCACAACCCCTCCCACCTCACAAATTTCACAACTCTCCACTCTAAACTCCATCTCCTCAGTCTCGCACCCCAGAAGAACATAGGAACTGCAAGTAAGAGCACGAATGCCGTTATTGCAGCCATTTGGCTAAGTGCGGATACCAATCCCGATTCGGCGATCCAAGCATTCGTGGTTGCTGAGAGACCAAATCCAATGATAGCTGTTTGATCTTAGCTTCAAGCTGCAGTAGTTGCGCACAGTACACAAACAATAAACACATAAAGACGAAGACAGGAATATACAGCGAAGCTGAGGGTCTTCGTATAAAAGACGAGGCTACACGGGGGCGTGACTTACATTTGAAGGCGAGTTGAGCTATCGTGACTTCTCCTGCTACCGGTCCGTACGCATCAAGGGTGCTATCCAAGGTCAGTGTGTTGAACTCTAGATGCCACCATTAAATCTTACTAAACGAACACAACGTTGATTGCTTGACCCCCAGAAAAAGTGACTGATTGTGAGTTAGTATCGCAAATCTCGAAAAGAAAGGAGAGCATGTTACTCACACAAACCTATACCCAAGATTGGTACGAGGTAATGCATACTATGCTCTACTCCTACTCCATAGAGAACGAGACCAAGAGGCGCGGTGATTACGGATATTGCAACTGCCGGAAGCCTGAATTCGGGCTCGCGAACACCTTTGTTTCGGACGGTGAAGTAGTTCGCTACTGCTTCTCCAACTGGGCCCCCAGCAGGTACTTGGATGATTATCAGCATCGGAGTAAGTTTCCTTTTGCTGAATGTGGTACTTACTCGCAAGGATACCTCCAATGAGGCTTCCGAAGAAGCCAAGGCCTGACTGAAATGGAGTGAAGTTGTAGACTCTAGCGAAATCGGTGGCGACTTCAAAATAAGTTAAGCGTCAGTCCAGATTCCACGGATAGAGCTTAATGACTTACAAATAGATGAGATTGCGACACTGAACCCGATCAGCGTAGCCGTGACAACAGTTGCCCACAGAACTGGTGGCAGCAAGACCATCCCGAAAGGACGAATGAACATGGTCCAAAACGATTGACTTGTGTATCTTTCTCCAGTGAAAAGAGCCAGCGTACTCCAATAGGACTTTTTGGCCGACCGAATACCTGATGACAATGGAGTATACTGTTTGTTCCCAAGAACAGCCTCTTCAAGCCTACGGATTCTTTCTTCGAAGCGTTCAAGGGCCGAAGGATGGTCCGACAAGGCCATCTTAGTCATCTTTCCGTTGCCCTCAACATAGCGCGGTGCCCTTACTTTCTCGCCATCATCAACAATGATGGACAGAGAAAGTCGGTAATCTGCCTTCTGGCTCTGCAAGATATATTCACCTTCCCGGTCATCGTAAACTCGGTTGTATGCTGTCTCGGGCATCGTGAATATGATCAGAAGTAGAAGTGCACCAATCATTGCCGCCCCGACAAAATAAATCATCTGCCAGGTGTTCTTCAACATGATGAACCCACTGACTATGATGCCAATAGAAACTCCCGATCCTACAGCAAAACTATATAAACTGCGAAAGAATCAGTAACAGACTAGAGATACGAGCGTAGTGCTTACGCCATCATTGATCCTCGCTCGTGAAGAAAGAACATGTCGGAAATAGTTCCTGGCCCAAGGCATTCTCCAGCTCCCGAAAAGGCACCAAGAAGTGTTCTAGCAGTCAGCTCACTGGCGTAGTTGGTCGTTAATCCTGACCAAACTGCCGTAGCAAGATAACCCGAGAATGCGATGATGTAAATTGGACGGCGACCATATATGTTAATCAGAGGTTGCCATATGAGATTTGCGGTTCCTTGTGTCAGAGCCGAGACTGTGAAGAAGTATGCAACTTGAGGAATGACTACTCCCAACTTCGAAGGATCACCACCGGAAAAATCAAGAGCTATTTCCACTATTGCGACGGATGGACCAGCAGCCAGAAACGTTGTCATGAGCATTCCCGCACAGGTCACGACTGTAATGTAGTATTTGAAAGGTTGGGACCTGTCAATGTGAGATCGCAGTCTTGTCAGATTTAGGGAATTGTAGAACTAACCAGTTGAGAGGATCATTCGGATCGCTAGACGGCTTTGGGACCAAGATGATTTCTCCAGACTCCGTTCGGAGCTGCACACGCCCCAGCTTCTCCTCCACGACTCCATTTTCAGCTATCTTCGACATCGTAAGTTGCGAGTATTGCTACGGATCTCACCAGGAGGCCGAAAGTAAGTTTCGCAAAGATGAAATGATGTAAAAATTAAAGTAGCCAGCTATGCCAGATTCCAGTTGGATTTGTGGGGGTAAGGCTGAATATGATGTACAAGTCTGGGAAGCATACAACGGATCTCTTGAAACCTAGACCTCATTTTGCAACTATAATCAGAGTTCAAAACTGGGGACGAACAACCAAGCAATGACGCTTTCTCAGCGGTTGATCAGTTTAGCAGGTCCATCCGCGCACAAGGTTTTCGTGAAGCCCGTTCAGACAGATGTGGAAGATAAGGAGATGTTTCAAGTAGACGTAGATGCGCAAAGATCACCATGTGATCTGTAGTCAGACTATTGAGCCACTCTCGAAAGCTTGACACAAGCAAGGTTTATCTTGCAACCATTGACGCGGCCTGAAAAAGGCATGATTTTATGGTCTATGCCGTCGCAGGTGCTTCATCTGAATCATTGAAAAGCTTGTATAGTGTTGACGGGTTGATAAGCAAGTCCGCTTTGCGTGACCGCGGTCGAATACGCGTCGTCAAGCAGAGCGCGTCGCAGAATTGTCTTGGAAGAAACATTATTGATTTGAGCATCATAATATGACAACCTCCCTTCCAATTGAAGTGCAGTGTCGTACCTGTCAAGTCATGCCATAGCGATAGTCAGTTTTGAACTTCTAATGACAGCAAGTGCCGACGAGGACAACAGACTTAAGTGGTCAGAAAATAGGGGAAAGCTCGAGAGCAACATGTGAGAATCGCAGTTGGCCAGGACGATGCGCGATGACGCTAAGGAATGGAACCTACATTAGATGAAGTACAACACCCTCTGGCATTCTAATAGATCACTCAGCTACGCAAGAAAGCATAACCAAAGACGTAAGAAAGGTGTGGTGCTGGACGGAGTCAAAGCCGGCAGTTTATGACCAGGCACTAGGAAAATACAACACTACCAAGGCCGAAGGATTCAAGGATCTTCATTATCAGGACGAGTCTTACACTGACCTCAAAGATCTTACCCTCCGGATTGCCAATTATTGTCCTGAAGGAGGGCGGGGTCGTCTTGCTACCGAATATTATGTAGATGCGCATGCCAAGATTTCGAGTGTGACCCGCAATTGAGCAGGAGCCCCTGGATTTGCCGAAGGTATTTGTGTTACTTGCACAGTATTTGGCGATGACTACTAACGTTCCTCAGAATCCTCATCCAAAGGATTTCTTTGATACTAGAATCTTTCAAATCAAAATGACTGAGGGTTATAATGAAATCCTATCACCTGCTAGGACGACTGGATGAGTTATCCTTGTACTCCACATGCCGAGGCATCGTTCTGTGCAGATCAATAATAGCCGGCAAACTCCAAAACGGCAGAGTGGCTAGAGACTCTGTCTGTCAAAATAAGACATTGACAAATCTCAGCAACCCTGATGTATGATATATTTATGTTCTTATAATTTGGTTTCACATTATTACACACATACTTACCCAACATGTCATCTGGCAGAGCAGTTCCTGTCGTTGTTGGAGTCGGCGACATCAAAAATCGCTCTCAGAAGGTTGAAGATGCCATCGAGCCTATGAAATTAATGCTTCAAGCCATCCAGGCGGCTATCAAAGATACAGGTCTATCATCTTCAGCAGCCGAAGACTTTCAGGCCAGCATTGATAGCGTGGGAGTTGTCAATACATGGTCTTGGAATTACTCGGACTTGCCAGGGCTGATCTCAGAGAATCTGGGAGTCAAGCCAAAATACAAGGGACTCAGTCATCACGGTGGCGATTCTCCAGCCAAGTTCTTTGATGAAGCCGCGAGGAGGATTTCGTTTCGGGAGAGTAAAGTCGCGATCATAGCAGGCGGGGAAGCCTTGGCGTCATGTAAGCCTCCAGTACAAAGTGGATTTGGTGAAGACATGCTTAACTCAGGAAGTGGGTGCTTGCGCCGCAGCTGGAAAGTCTCCTCCATGGACAGTTGCAGATGAGAGCGCGAGGTCTGTGTCAGTTTCAGACGTTTCGAGAAAGGGCGAAAGTGAGTTTGGGTGTCACGGGTTTGGACCCGGCTAATCGAGAAGGCATCGGTACACTTCACTCTGTCGGGCTGCCCATCCACGTGTATCCGCTTTATGAGAATGGTTTCAGAGCTCACAGGAGCCAGTCTATCCAGGATAACAATAAGGAATCTGCCGAGTTGTATGCCGATTTTGCAAAGGTTGCCGAGGGGAACCCTCTGGCATGGAATTATGGAAAGCCTGCCGCAACTGAAAATGAGATTGGGACTGTGTCAAAAAAGAATAGAATGATTTGCTTTCCTTGTAAGTCTGCTCGGCAGTTCCAGCGTTGGTCATACTTACTTTCTAGATCCGCTGTTGATGAATGCATTCAATAACATTAACTTGGCGGGGTCTTGTGTTTTGACTTCGACTGAGTACGCGAAGGAAATCGGCATTCCAGAGAGCAAATGGATATACCCACTTGGAGGAGCAGGCACAAGTGATGCTACGTATTGTATGTATTCTTCCAAGTTGAAATTTGCTGCTGATGGATGTAGTTTGGCAAAGGCCGAATTTCCATTCGAGTCCAGCTATCTCGAAGTCGCTCGACGAGGGATTACGAGTCTCGGGTGTAACAAAGGACAAGATTGACATCTTCGACTTCTATTCATGCTTTCCAATTGTGCCCAAATTGGCATGTCAGCACCTTGGATTGCCTTTGACAAAGCAGTCAAAACCGATTACTCTTTTGGGAGGATTGACCGCTTTTGGCGGAGCGGGGAACAATTATTCGATGCATGTAAGTACAGGTTAAAACGACCTGATTTCGGATGATTGATGATGTCAGGCTCTCACTGAGATGGTTCGGAAAATGAGGAAAGGAGATGCTCAGAGGGGTTTGGTGCTTGCAAATGGTGGGATGGTGACCTACCAATACGTCGTATGCCTGTCAACACAGCCTCGAGATTCACCGTATCCCGATCGTAACCCTCTCCCGGATCTTCTGAATGATGATCCTGCGCCTGAAGTTGACGAGAAGGCTGAGGGTGAAGCCGTAATTGAGGTAGGGATTCCGTTCTCTACAAGAATCTTACTGACTGTGGCAGACATATACTGTTGAATTTGAGCGAGACGGTACCCCGCTCCGGGGTCATATTGTCGGGGGATTGAAAAGCAATCAGCATCGATTTCTTGCGAACCATGGCGACGACAGCACTTTGCAGCAACTGTCCAGCTTTTCGAAAGAGCCGGTGGGAAGAACTGGATGGGTGACAGTTGGAGATGACGATAGGAATCTGTTCACCTTCACTCGAGGAGGAAAGCTGTAGACAACCAATTACTTTTAGGATATTATTGGGAAATTTCAACACGATTGGAATGTGGTAGATTTCGGTCAATATCAGAGCCTGGTTAAATAACGTTTTGGATTTTCGAACGGCTAAGAATGCAATTGGGTAGATATGATGAAAGATTAGGACATGTATGAGATGATGGTCACTTTCTCATCAATTAACGAGGCAAAGAAGAAATAGCAGTTATGATGTCAATGTAGAGAAACCAAGGACATGGCTCGTGCCATGACGAACCGCGGAGACTCGTTCAAGTGACGGCGAGAAACTTGCATCTTGATGACTTGAGTCTGAAAGTCGTGTTGCTTGAAGCTTTTGGCTGATACTGAGGAATCTTGGCTATTCTTGTTTGAGAGGGAAACGATTAATTGTAAAAGAACGTATAAATGCAGGATGTGTTCACTTGACACGGGAAGTAGGATGGTAGAAAAAGACACTTCACCAAAAAGGCGCAAGGTAATTACTGGCTCTATTCTAGATGCGTTGCTGAGTAGAGGAACAATTGCTTCTTCCAGCTGGAAGCCAAATTGTTACATAATCAACTCTTAATTCTGGGACCTAGTGGCGGAGTACAGCCCCTCCAAAGGCAAGGTCAAACCAATCAAACGATGCAAAGTGTCCAGTTTTCTGACTCTTTCTTATAACCAAATAGCAGGATTTTGTGCATCAAACAGTCTCGATAGGTAAGATCATCATATCTCATCAATACCAATTCATTTATTAACAATTTCGCAGCTCAGTGGTAGAGCGGAAGATTGCAGTTCTCAAACCGCAACATATCTTCAGGTCAGGTGTTCGAACCACCTTCGGGACTGCACACCTCTGGGGAGTAACTTTTTGTCATTTCACGACTCTATCTACTTTTAAAACAAGATTATTTTTCAAGACTTTTGTCTTGAAAGTAAAAAAAGTCGACCCACGTGATATACTTCACAACCACCGTACTTAAGCAAGATAAAGTTGGGTTAAACGAGTGTGCGAGGCTAGTCTTAGTCCCGGTAGAGTTTAGGGTTTGTTCATTTAATAAACTCAAGCCTAGGTAGTTTAGGTTAGAATTTTTTTTTTTTTGGCTTTAGTACATCCAAGTCACTTCTCAATTCAACTCGCACTCGCACGAGTTGGATATCCTAAATTCAGGCTGCGTTTATTTAGTCAAGTTTCAGACCTGTCACAATGATTGAGCTCACGTAACTACATAAGGCAGATATTATTTATTTCCAGGTTAAAACATTGTACATTTGGATAATTGTATCAAAAGTCCTCCTTATTCACCCCCACCTGATTTGTTCTGCTCAGTGTCCCCTCCCTCTGTTCGCAGCTAGCTTGACTTCAACCCCGCATCATCTTCCCAATCGGTCCAGCAAGTGTCAGACCAGCTAAGTCAAGCTCTTGAGGGCGCTTCACGATATCAAGGAGTTTGATGTTGACCAGTAAGTACTGTCCCCCTCCAGATTAAAGGGCCAATTAAGCGAGCGGGCAAAACCTTGAATTTCTTACCACACCTATTTACTTATATAACTCCACCAATTTTGAAGCTATTCATATAGAAATTGTACCTATTGATTTGTTAGCCTCTTCTCTTTAATTGCATCCAAAAATTAGAAATATACGAGCAAAACTGACCTCAATATTTCGTCTGCCACCCATCTGCCGCGATACAAGCCTCTATCCTATGGCTCATGGTACGATACAAAGCATCGAACCTTGCTTTCGGAATAGCTGCCTAACACACTTTGAGAGCCTCTTCTATATCTTCGCGATCCTGCTCCGACTTTCCTTTACACGCTGAGAGTTCAGGGTACATTTCTATCATCATCTGCTTAAGGAGGTGCCAGATGTGCTCGATCGGGTTAAGATCCGGGCTATAAGGTGGCCAATCCATAACGATTATGCCACGCTCTGCAAACCAATCCCGGACCTTGTGAGCAGTATGAATAGGGGCGTTATCTTGCATGAATATATAGCCCGGATCGTCTAATTCCTCAAACCACGGCTCAACCTGGCCATCCAAAACCTCGATGTACGAGTTAGCAGAATACCCATGTTTCTTAGACTCAAAATCTCGATCCATAACGTATAAATCGGATCGCCCGTTATCCCAAAAGCATCCCCAGACCATTACAGTCATGCCTTTTGACGCTTTGTAAGTCTCGATCATGTCGTGGTCCCATTTTTGAGCCGGGGTGCGGAATACCCATTTCGTCTTCTTGCCCTTCCCCCGCTCTACAGAACACTCGTCACTCCACATTACAAGGCCCCATTCCTCGTAGCTCATATTTCTATGGCGTATACACCAAGCAAGCCGCGCAGCTCGATGTTCTTCCGTAAGCTCAGGTCTCTTCGCAGCCCTCCAATTGCGTATATTGTGTTTCAAAAGCTCTCGCTTAATCGTAGAGTCTGAATATTTCTTCCCTTGGGCGTCACGGACTTGCTGATAAGTATCGCCGGGGAAATTCTTAATATAGCGAACGAGAGATCGTAGGTCTCGTACGGTATAAGTTTTCGTAGTACCAGGTCTAGGTTGAGAAACGCCTTCAACGCGTAGATGTGCGAGGGCGAGGGTAGACCTAACGGCTGAGCGGGAGACTTTGAGGAGGGTCTGAATACCTTTGGTTTTTATACCATCAGCATGAGCCTGTTCGATTCGACCTCTCTTGTATGGAGTAACATCCTTCCCACGAGCAATATTTGGTGATATAGCACCGAGGGGTCTACGTTGTGGTGGCATTTTGTTGTCGAATAAATAAGGAAGGAAAATAAGTAACACGAAAAGTCGCGCTTTTACGCGTTCTCGGCTAATTAATCTGACTAAGTATAGTACTCTGGCAATTCAGTGAAGGCTCGATTGATTTTTTCCAAGATGCGGCCGTGGGGATGCTTATGATATCCAGTGCCAGGTTTGAGAACCTCAGTACAGAAGTCCTGGCATAGAGAGATTGCGAGGTTTTACGGAGCAGGTCTCTCTTTTTCTTGGGCAGCTATTCTATTCCGTTCCTACAGAAGTAATCCGTTAAGCGAATCCTAAGTGGAGGAACACTTACGCCAATATCAAAGGTCAAGACGTGTTCCAATTTCTTTGACATTTACCAACGCGGAATCGTAGTTCGGATAGACAAATAAGGTTAATGAGAAATTATCTAAGTCGGTCGAAAGTCGTTCTGCTCACCTAGCGTGCTAGAATAGAGGCACAACAAAGTAAGCACCACTGCCACCACATGCAAGAAAACAAAAAAGTGCAAATAGTCTTATTTATTCATATGTACAGATAGCAAAATCTCTGAAGCTTCTTGGGTATCTCATCTGACATGCACGCATATGCCCATGACGCTTCGTCACGGCTGCGTGCAATTTGCATCACTTTTCCAGCAACGCCATCCTGCCCATGCCCATATTATTACATCATCTCATTCCTTGCTGTCATACACGTAGCTTCAATGTTGCATGACACTGCCATAGAACTGCTGCTGCCCCATATTCATGTACTGATTCTCAGGTCCCGGCGGGCGCTGGTCAGGAAACAGATCATCGGCAGGATCACCAGCCAATCCACGACTGACTTTAAAATCAGGAGGTACAGCTCCTCCCAACGCATCAGCTCTGTTCTTACGTCTCTGGTTGGGAAGCTTGTCGCCATCAAGTCTGGCGTTCATCGCTTCGTTTGCATCTTGAAATCTACCAGCTGCTGCATCTTGCTGGAACTTCTGCACGCCGACTATGATTGGGAGTAGTGTTCTAGTATCGTACCAACGGCCCTTGATGTCGCTCAAGCTCTTCTTGGCAAGCGGATCTAATAGACGCCATTCGTACCATGTGCCTGTTTTCGCTGCATCCGCTACCTCGTTTCGGAATCGGAGGTCAGCTACCATTCGAGGAGGGAGATCTGGGGTTGGCCATTCAGATCGGTTGTGGTAGGGTGTAGGCATTTCGACCCATTTGTAAACTTCGCCTACAATTATGACTGCTGCTGAATCGGGCAGTATTCGCTCGATGAGCTTGCTGATGATGAGAACGGATATATCGGGTGCGGTGCGTCCATGAGTTGGCTGGACCTTCAAACGGACAGGCTCTCCTACCCAGACCTTTTCGCCTCCCAAGAACATTCCATTGTAGTGTACCTCGCCCGGACCAACCAAAGCCTTCTCATTTCGATCGAAGAACGAATAGCTAGCATCAATACCTCGGGCAGCGAGGATGCTCCCATCCACAACGTAATCTCGAACTTGGCCCTGGTGAAACTGCCCCTGACTGAGAACACGATCCCAAGGTACAGCTTCGAATGTCATGTTCTGTAGGTCAGGCACAGTGGTATGGGGCAGACTCCAAGCGAGCCATGGCCGTAGCGAACTTTCTTTGTCCAAAATTCTCGTAGGTTGGGGTTGTAGAGGGTTTGACAGAGGTTGTATAAGATAGCGGGGTTTGTTATTCAACAATCCTCTCTTTGCAATAACACCCAGACGCCAATTGTTCGCAGGCTGATTCTCCCACCACACAACTTCGCCTGGTCTGTACAAGTAAGCTCCACCGACTTGGCTGTCGTATTGTTGTTCTAGAGATCGGTCCGCAATGTTTGAAGCAGGTGTAGGCGTGGGCGTGGGCGCAGGTGCAGGTTTTGGCGCGGGCGGAGGGATTGAGGCAGAGGCTGCGAGTGCTTGAGGGTTCGAGTACGGAATGATGACCTGCGGGGTTGTATTTGGCCTGGTCTGTGGATCTGCCTTAATTTCTTCTCCCTTGACTTCAGCTGGCTGCTCATCATCTTTATCTGGGCTACAAAGCTTGCAAGAGCAATTCGCTCTGTCACCCTCTTTGTCTGATTCGAGCCACAGGAGGTGGGGAACGAAATCAGCTGGGCTGCGGAATCTCTTCTTACGCCCCTCGGGGTGCCCATACAAGTAGGCGTCTTGTCTTTCGAATATCCCATTATGTGGCTTGTTCTTCTGACCCTCCCCGGCTTTAGTAGCGAGAACTTTGTACTTTAGATGCTCCCAGAGCTCGTAACCCTCGGGGAGTTCCTTGAGAATCCATTTTCTGCCTGCAGAACGTCAGTACTGGGTACATCAGCTTCAAAGCCAGCCAGACATACGTTTCAAGACCTTGTTCTCCTCCGGCACCATTATGTTCATCATCATGCCACCAAGTTTCCGTCTCCATTCCACTCCCTTCGCATCCTTGGGATCCAACTTCTTGTAGTAATCCATGATGAGAAACTTGGGCGCAGCTTCCTTGCTATTTTTCGGAGGCTTTGGTGTGTCGTCCATCTGGGCTAAGCTGGGCTCGTTGAGCTCCCTGGCTCCATCTCTGCCAGTGAACGTCTCTCTGCATCCATCAGAGCGTGTTGACCAGCACTGATACCACGTAGTGGAGGTGGTCATTTTCTGATGGTGGCCCACGTACGGCCGTATGAAAGGGAATATGTGGAGAAAATGGCTGAAACTGAGACTAGCAGGATGACTTTCAGCTTCTCAGAACGGTCGCATAGAGGCCATTGCCGATATTGTCTCCATGAGTTGACTGAATGTTGGAGAGTTGACTGGAGCTGACAGCATCTGGATCGGCCGCCGGAAGAAGGTAGACCCGAAGGATGCGGAGCGCATCACAGTCTTGACCCAGCCCGCCAGCCCCTGATTACAGCACGGGGGAGGGGGTGCAGATGCGTGCAATGAAACCTTTGGTTATTGTATCCTGCAAGGCTGGCTCCTTCTTTGATTCAGTGCTTGAAAGAGACAACGGGAATGACGCCGCAAAGGTCACCAGAGAAAATTCAAAGCGCTCTCGTCATCAAATGGTTTCCCTCCTGGCTCGCACATTTGTCGCAACCGATTTAATAGACCAAGATAACGAAGTACAGTACAGTAGGTGAGGGCTACTCGAGTACCTAGTCCTGAGTTTTATCTGCAGAGTCTGAAAAAGCGTATGTTAGGATTATTCAGAAGACTATCTTCCAACGTGATGTCAGTGAACCAAATGTCACTGGGAGATAACCACATTAGCTGCTCAAAACATGAGATCTAGGGACTAAAATCGTCTATCGGCAAAACCTGAGCTCAGTGCAACTTCTTACTGTTCGCTCGTCTGGGATAGATGTCATCGTGAAAGGTTCTAGGTTTTCAGACATTTGCTTTACTGTTTAACTTGCAGTTCTCCGTCGAACTTAAAAAATGCAACATTAGGCGACTTGTAATTTAAAGAATAGGTGTGTAATTAATCAATGTTTAAGATTTATTAACTTAGTGAACAAGGTATTAATCCCTATGTATTTAGGTAAGTATTTTACTAAAAATGCAATCAATCTAACTAAATCTAGTACCGACTTCAGATTGATTGATGAATTTACATTTATACCTTATCTCCTCATCTTCTCGATAAATTCATAGCGTCATTCAAATCTGGGGTAATTTAGAGTCTTTTTATATATTCCTTATCGCAAACTACTGCAGGGACCAGAACAGCGACAGCCAATAGATAAGCATTGGTTCCAATGCGCCGACGCGGGACCTAACCCCCATCAGTCACAATTTACGGTCGACTCGGAACAGGGGCGTGAAAAGATATTTGAAGCAAACATCATTTGCTGCGGAATATTTGTGACAAGTCGAGAAAGACGGACGCCCAATATAATACCTTACCTCTAGGGCAAACCTAAATCAAACCCTGCTTGCCCGTTAAGTTGGGAACTGGGCTTCCCTACCCGAATCGCGCGCGATCTAAATTGGGCAAGTGAGATTAGAAACTGACTGGCTGAACAAGTCCCTTTCCGCTTCATCATCGCCACAAATTCAGCAATTGCGCATCCCTCTCACTATCGCAGGCCATTCTTGAGACATAGTAATATCCAAATCTAAGCCCATCGTCCTCGGTGGATCAATGGAAATTCCGGCCGGCAACTTAATTCCTTTCGCGCACGCGTTGTCCTGATCTCGCGGCCTCGTCTCCAGCCGCAACCAACGGCTTCATTCCAGCGCAAGATCTAGATTCGGTTCAAGATGCAGGCCCCCGATTACAACTATCATGATCCTCCTGAATACTCTATACCTGACCAATCTTTCCTCGCCTCTCAATCACAACCATCCGTACCAGAAAACTCCTGGTCGAGCCTCTCACCCCTCGCTCCCCACCCTCCTCCTCAGGAAGACTTCACATTGCTCGATCAACAACCATTCGCTTCCCGACCTCCCCCTCAAGAGCACTCCTTTCGCGATCAACAATCTTTCGATCTGCGACCTGCAATCCAAGACTACCACCTTCACGACCAGCAGTCCTTTGCTCCCACCCCTTCCGCCCAAGAATACTTCAATTCAAATCAGCAAACATCCGCCACACGCCCAATAACCCTTGCAGATTATAGCTTGCCAGATGAGCAACCGCCACCTCCTTCTCGATCTGCTGTGTCAAGCCTCCTCTCGAAATTCCTGCCAGGCGTAAGCACTGTGCATAAGATGGACCAGATCAACCGTAGCCCTCAGAAGGCTGCCAGAGTCCAGCCTACGTACACCGAGCCTTCTACCTCGTACCCTTCCTTCAACTCTTCGCCAAACCAAAAGGCTCCAGAATATATTGGTTTGGAGGCTGATAATAATGATACGATCACGGTGGAGCCGGCGGATGAGACTGCCATCGAATATGCGCCAAAAAATCGCTCACGCCTGCGAGTCCGAAAGCCGAACATGTCATTGAAGGCACTGGAAAATATTGAAAACACCACCCCCAAAAGATCTCGTCCGAAGAAAGGAGACCCAGTTGCTGATTTGGCGGGTGTAAACCTCACACCTGTGGTCAGTAAGAGAAGTGAGATTCGACAGGAGATCGCCAGCAAGACTGCGGCATACCGGAATCGATTCTTCGTCGAAAAAAAGGATTTGTTCCTCCCTCTTCTGCCAGCCCAACACAACTATGTCAAGAAGCTGGTCGAGAAGCATGAACAGATGAGCCCCGAAGAAATTGCTCAACTTCCTACAATCACCCCATATAAGGAGATCGAGAAACAGCCAAAGGGAATCAAGGCCACAATGAAGCCATACCAGTTGTCTGGTCTGTCGTTCATGATGTACTTGCATCGTAATGTATGTATTCTCTATATTTTTATGGCTGTAACTAACAGCTCCAGGGTCTGTCGGGAATTTTAGGTGATGAGATGGGACTCGGCAAAACACTCCAGACTATTTCTCTTATACAGCACCTGAAGGAAAACGATCCAAAGACTGGTACCGGCAGACTACAACGACCCTTCTTGGTAGTTTGCCCCCTTTCTGTGTTGAGTAGTTGGATGTCCGAAGTCAAGAGATGGGCTCCAGGATTGAAGGCGATTCGATTCCACGGACCCATTGGAGAACGTCAGCGCTTGAAGAAGATTGTTGTTGGCGAAATCGACATGTATGGCAATCTGACTGCCCAGGCAAAGCAAAAGATGAAGTCACGCAAAAATGTTGGCAAGATCATTTCTTTGGATACTGATTCGGAGGACGAGGATGATGTCGGCGTCGATGTGGTAGTAACGACTTATGACTGCTTCAAGGCTGAACAATCCTGGTTTAAGAGTGCTTTTGTGTGGAGATACGTCGTCCTAGATGAGGGTCATACGGTCAAGAACCATGCAAGTCTTACTTCTAAGGCCCTTCATGGTCTCAAGGCTGAGTATCGCTTGATCCTGACCGGCACACCGCTTCAGAATAACCTCTCCGAGTTGTGGTCGCTTCTACATTGGCTCTACCCTGAAGTTTTCATCGACAAGACCAATCATCTATTCGATACGTCTTTCAACCTGTCGAAAGGCCAGTACTCTAACACGGTTCTGGATGATTCACGTCGGCTTCTAGAACTGATCATGCTTCGGCGCATGAAAACTTCTCCAGGGGTTGATCTTAACCTTCCACCAAAGACCGAAGTTCTGTTATTTGTCCCACTCTCGTAAGTTCCACGAATCGCTGTTCACAGAGTCTGCTGACAATACGAAGTCCTATGCAGCGCTTTTGGTATACCAGAATGATCACCAAGGCTGACCAAGGTCTTCTCGACGAATTGTTCAAGGGCGCCAAGACCAAGGAGGAAGAAAACATGCAGTCATTGAAGTTGGTTGAGGAACGTGAAGCCGAGCTCATGAAGATTGAACAAGACGCCCTCACTGTTTTAGAGAATGATGCACTCATCGGCAGTGATGCATGGAAGGAGACCAAAGCCATCTTGGAGCAGACTGTTCAGCGTGAGCAGATGGAAAGTCAAGACGAAGGCAAGAAATCGGACTGGCAAAAGCTTATGAATTTGCTCATGCAATTGAGAAAGGTCTGCAATCACCCCTACCAGATCACCAACGCGGAACCAGATCCATACCAGAGTGGCGACCATGTCATCACTGCTTCCGGCAAGTTTATCGTTCTGGATAAGCTAGTCAACGAACTCGTTGTCAAGCAAAAGAAGAAGATCCTTATCTTCTCGGGCTTCACCAAGATGTTGGACCTCGTCGAGGAGATGCTTTCACTAAGAGGAGGTGACGGCTCGAGCTTCAGATCAATGCGAATTGATGGCGGGACCGCTCGAGCTCGTCGGAATCTGGGAATTCGACAGTTCAACAACCTGGACAGTGATTACCGAGTCATGTTGATTTCTACCAGAGCCGGTGGGCTTGGCATCAATCTTGCAACTGCTTCTGATGTTGTTCTCCTCGACCAGGACTGGAATCCTCAGATCACCCTCCAAGCTGAGGCTCGAGCACACCGAATTGGTCAAAAGAACCCAGTAACCATTTACAAGCTTGTTTCTCAGGGAACTGTCGAAGAGCAAATGATGGGCAGAATTCAGAAAAAGCTGTACCTGTCTGCCAAGGTTACCGAAGCTATGCAAGATATTCATACAAAGTTTGGCACAGGCAAGAAGTCCAAGAAAGGTCCAGCAAAAGACGATGACAACATGCCTCAGTTGAACACTACTCAACTGATGACTCTTGTTCGTCGTGGTGCTTCTGCTATCTCCCGACCCGAGATTGATGTCAACGAGATGCTCTCATGGGACTGGGAAACCACTGTTGCTAAGTGCAAGGATCAACCCGCCGATGTCAACGTCAAGAAGGATGCAGTCCCCGATGCTAAAGTCGATGAAGAAGCAGAGAAGAAATGGTTGTCTGAGATGGAGCGCGTTGAGTCATCTGTGTTCGATGGTAAAAAATTGTCGAAGGGCGCTAGGCATAGTACGAACAAGGACATTGCCCAAGAGTTCTTCAAGAAGGAGGACCGACGGATCGGTAAGAACACTACTGTCATGGTTGATGGCTTTGCGGTCTCGAAGGAGTCGATGAACTGTGCTTGGGGTGAGGCCATTCCCACCATGGCTGGCAAGGATCCTCGCCTTGCAGACCAGAAGCGTGCTAAGAGAGCGCCGGTTGTTCCTCAGGAGCATTGCCAGATCTGTATTGATGGTGGTGAATTGCACTGCTGCCAGTTGTGTCCCCGCGCCTACCATTTCGACTGCTTGGAGAAGGAGTACCAGGTGAAGGCCAAGGGTTGGCAATTCAATTGCCCGCAACATCAATGCTTCGATTGTCACCAAGGTACCACGGACGCAGGCGGCATGCTCTACAGATGTCGTTGGTGTGAACGAGCCTTCTGCGAAGATTGTCTCGACTTCGAGCAAACCACCCTCATCGGCGACAGCCTCATGGAGTACGAGCTCCTTGACTTCCCTGCCCAGACACAAGCCTACTACATCCAATGCCCACCATGCACAAATCTGTTCAAGGAGAATCCCCAAAACGTGACCGTCATTAACGCTCTTGCTGAAGGCATCCGCTCGCACTACGAGCACCAATTCGGAGGCAGTCCGAGGGAGCGCGAGATGAGTACCAGAGCTGGCTCGTTGACGGATGCTACGACGATCGAAACCAATGGTGTCAATACACCTCTAGTCATCGATGAGGATTATGACACGAACGGCTCATCGAAAAAGCGCAAGATCAAGCTCAGGCTCAAGGATCTCAATCCATCGAAGAAGGAGCGACTGGGCGTCTGAAGTGCCGGCGTCGTTGAGATAGATGGTTGAACAAACGAGTTAGGAATGGGTACCTGGGTACCTTACTTGATATTGACGGCGTTGCACGGATGGTATACTCAAGATGTTTCAACGCGATGGTATGGTGTTTGGTATTCGAATTTTTCTGTGTCCATCTTTCTTTTCCTCCTTCGTTGTTTGGAGTCTGCGGCCGGATGGAACAACTGGACAGACAGAACAGATGTCTCTCCCGGGCAATGGAAAGACTTTGTCGTACTTCTCTTTTTCTTGGTTGTATTATTAGTGATAAAACTCGGCTGGCGCTGCGATATAGGTGTTCGGCTGCTCTAGATGAATGGAGAAATGGATGGACGGACGGATGGACGGAGAGTGAGCGATACTGCAGCATCATCTTTTGTAGATTTGTAAATGCGACGATTGATTGATTGATTTGACTCTGACTTTGACTTCCTGTACTCTTTGTGAAGTCTTCATTCATGCTTTTGTTAATATCTAGTCTGTATGTATACTCTACTCTTTCCTATCCCTCGCTTACTTACTCACCAACCCTGAACGGACACCCAAACCTCTGGCACGCAACGAAAACTTCGACCTGTACTGCAAGCGATGTCGAGAAGAAGATGCGATACCTCCTCACCCATACTCCTGCCCCCCTCTTGTCCCTTTCTTCCCCCCCTTCCCTCTCCTCACAAAATACCAAAACAAAATATAATTGAGTTTACAAGAAGCCAATCTATGCTTTCCCTGAGTTCAAGTAGTTTCTGTTTTCGTGGGAAGCGAGGAATGAGAAATTGAGGGGTTCCTATTTAGTACGGTTTTTTTGCATCCACCGCGAGCCCGCTTACCTTCTGGGATAAATTCAAACTTAAAGATGCGGCGTCGATAGATAACAACCTTCCTTTCATGCGATACTGTACCGTACTTTACTTTACAGCTTCCGGAATAGGAAGCTCGTCGAGGTGCGATGCGCGATGAGGGAATACG
Organism: Rhexocercosporidium sp. MPI-PUGE-AT-0058; assembly: GCA_020746875.1. Lineage (NCBI taxonomy): Eukaryota > Fungi > Ascomycota > Leotiomycetes > Helotiales > Rhexocercosporidium > Rhexocercosporidium sp. MPI-PUGE-AT-0058. The sequence continues at coordinate 2,237,033 of JAGTJL010000005.1, read as the reverse complement.
GGTGGATGATACCTTACTTGGCCGGCACGGGCAAAGTTAGAGTTTGGAGGGGTGGGGAGGTGATGTCATGTTTTTTTTGGGTGGTGAGAGGAGGGGGGCATTTTACATTTATCTTTCTGCGGGTGGATAGGAAGGAGGGAGGCGGTTATTCAATGTTTGAGGTGAGGTGAGGTGAGGTGTATGTTAGAGGAGGAGAGAAGAAAAAGAAGGGATGATGGGCGTGGCGTTGTTTTAGGATAGGTGGTGGTGGGCTTGGTGGGAATGGAAGGATGGAGGGAGGGAAGAGGAAGGGAGAAAACTTGATGGTCTCGAAGAAAGACGAACAGAGGCATTCAACCGCAAGAATAAGAGTAAGTGAAATGAACATCCAATCCAAATCCAATGCGATCTTCAAATAGCCAGATCATTGAAAAATGAAAAATGAAAATCGCGAATTGAGATATTTGGCAAACTTACAAAGTACGCAAGTACGAATGAACGCCTTGCCATCCACCCAAGCCTTGGCAAGTCTATCTGCTGCAGTAGTGGGAGCTGTCATCCTTGATTTCCCACCATCCAAGCCCTTGTCAGTCGACGCCAGAAGAGTACCGGTATCAAAAGATTGCAAATCGCATCCCTCTTCATCGCGACGAGACAGAGCCTCTGGGATGCGAAACGTAGACTCGTAAGTGTGGTGAGGCTGTTGGGGTTTGGTGGGAGAGAGGATTGGTGGACGGTGATACTCGTACTCGTGGTTCGTTCTTGGTGAGATCTTAGTACTTCAATGGAAGGTGATGCAGTGCCAAAGCGGCGTGGTTGATCCTGCGCTGAGCTTGGTGCTGAGCGTGAGAGGATGGAAATGCATGGAGTGGGTGGATGGAGAGGCGAGGCAGAGTTCGTGTTGTAGTGCAGTGTTTTGATAGGATGGGGCGTCGTGTTGTCCCGCTAATGGTGGGATGTGCATCGATGTTTTGATGTAGGGAAAGTTAGCTGCAGGAGAGAGGACGAGGACAGGGCCGTTCACATGCTACTTACTTGTTGACTCGTTGCTTCGAGATGTTAGTGGGGAGAGAGGAGAGGAGAGGAGAGGGGCAGGGGCAGCAACAAAAGACACGAGAGACAAGAGGGATGATTCGGATGGAAGTTTGCACTGGATACGCATTAAGGGACATGCAAATATATTACGACGGTACAAAGTCTCCATACGATCTTCTAGGAGTGAAGGTTCCTACAAAGTATGATATTCGTGATACTTATCACCACCGAATATATGCAACCGGCCGCTTCACATAAACATCTCCAAGCCCCACATCAGCTCGGGTCTCCCCCATGGGCTCTCCACTGTAACAGGACTCGAGCTTTGATATAGACCAACATCTACTGGAAACTAGAGATAGTACGCAGACAAACATGAGATCATCATGCTCATGATCTGGTGATACTGAAGGAAGGGAAAATGCATCTCATTGTCCACCACTGATACGAGGCTCCAGCTGCAGACTTCGTGATCTGGACTCGGAGTGTTGAATTTCTCGTAAAGCAACTGGTGGTAAAACCCGCGATCGATTGATTATTCAGCCGCGTCGTCTTCCCTCCTTCCCTCGTCTTCCCTCGCCTCCCCTAAAATAGCGACCACTCACCAAAGCCAATCCCGACACCCTCACCCAATCACATCCCACACATCTGATGGAATTCTCCACGCCTCTCCCGTCGGGCCACTTGTCGTCCAGAATTATTTCATACTCTCGGCCTTCCACCATCCTCCCGACGCTACCATTCCCCGCTAGGCCAGATCGGGACGTAGCCCTGCTGTTATCTTAGTCCAGGAGATTCGTACGCCGCTGTAATCTTTCTCCTACCCTGCCCTGCTCTACACTTCGACCAACCTTACCTCATCCTACCAACTCTACACTTCTGGTCTCTTCTCTTCACCACATTCGTTCACTCCTCGAATCCATTTTCACCTCGGTCAATTCAAGGCAGGCGTCGAAGTCTCGAGACTCACTCTGTTTATCCATTGTCTTTCAGCTGTCCTTGACACCCACATTCGTTTTCCCGTCCGTCCTGGAGTGACTGAAGACCGTTGCCCCCTGCGATCAATGCCTTCGCCATTATCCACCGCAGTCCATTCTTGAGTCGCCCACAATTGAAAGGCTTCCTCACATCGCAATCTCCACCTCACACTCGAATACAAACATCTCGCCATCCTCATGGGTAAATGTACGTCGCGATGCTGCTGCCGCTGCCTTCCCTCCCCATGCTGACCACTTCCCAGGGCGATGGGGCGTTATCCTGGACGCGGGTTCGTCAGGAACTCGAGTCTACATCTACAGATGGCTCAATGCAGCCAAAGCAATACACAAGGCCGACCCCGAGGACCTGCAGAGCCTGCCGAAGATAAAAACGAAGTCTACCAAAAAAATCAAGCCGGGAGTGTCCACGTTCGGTGACAGGCCGAGTGATGTTGGTCCGGAACATTTGAAGGAGCTACTCGACCATGCTCTGAACATAATTCCTGAGGATCAGGTCAAGGATACACCCATATTCTTGATGGCGACTGCGGGTGTCCGATTGTTGGAGCCATTACAACAGAAGGCTCTGCTGAATGAGATCTGCTCTTATGCTCGGGCCAATACCGATTTCTCGTTGCCAGATTGCGACTTGCACATCCAGGTGATTCCGGGAGAGACTGAGGGCTTGTATGGGTGGATTGCAGCGAATTACTTGCTTGGAGGCTTTGATTCACCAGATCATCACAATCATGGGAAAGGCCACCATACCTATGGATTCCTGGATATGGGCGGCGCGTCAGCACAGATTGCATTCGCCCCTAATGCTACAGAAGCTGAGAAGCACGCGAACGACCTCAAATTACTACGAATGCGGACTTTGAATGGGCAATCAGCCGAATACAAGGTCTTCACGACCACTTGGCTGGGATTCGGTGTGAACCAAGCAAGAGAGCGATACGTGGATGCTTTGATGGATGCGACGTACACGAAAGCAGCGCATGAACTCCCAGATCCATGCTTGCCATCAGGATTGAAGACCACTTTGCACGGTCAGATCAGTGACGGCACTGATAGCAAAGACCCTGTTCTGGTTGGAACTGGACGCTTCGACGAATGTCTGAGACAAACATATCCTCTACTCGACAAAGATGCTCCATGCGCGGATCTACCGTGCTTGCTTCACGGGCAGCATGTACCGGCCATTGACTTCGATGTCAATCACTTCGTTGGGGTCTCTGAATACTGGCATACTACCCATGAGATCTTCGAAATGGCTCACAAGGATGCGGCTTACGATTTCACTGCGTACCAGGCCTTGGTTAAGGAGTTCTGCAGTGAGGAATGGCACGATATTGAGGACGATGTTGCTGCAGGGAAATGGGGTAAGAAGGTTGATGCGAAGACTGCACAGGAAGTGTGTTTCAAAGCATCATGGTTAATCAACGTTCTCCACGAAGGCATTGGCATACCGAGAGCGGGAATTGAGAAGGGGTCAGGTGCTGGATACAACAGTACCAAGGAAGTGGCCGTCCATGCAAAGGACAAGGGGTTCCTGGATCCATTCCAAGCAGTGAATACAATTGGTGGGATGGAAGTGAGTTGGACGCTTGGGAAGATGGTACTCTACGCTTCGGGCCAAATACCGCCATCGACAGCAAATGCTGGACTAGTAGGATTCGGCAGCAATCTGAGAACAGACGACTTCCAAGAAGCAGGCTCGAATTCCAACCCCATTCCCGTTGGTGAAGAAGATACATGGACAGAAGCCGCGGAGGAGATATCCGAAACAGTCCATTCACAGACGACACCTAGCTTCGTCCTCTTCATGTTTATCCTCATCCTCATCGGGTTCATCTTCCGGAAACGCGACAGACGCATGAGAGTATACAGAGGATTCAACAATCTTCGCCGTAAGGGACGACCGGGCAGTCCTCGTAAAGGTGGGCGTGGCTTCTTCAGTTCCAGCAAGCTATTCGGCCGCAGCTCAGCCAACTACGAGCGAGTCCTTGAAGACGGCGAAGCTGCCAACGAATTCGAACTCGGGGATGTGGATTCTGACGACAACGAACACTCCGATAGCAGTGGTAGTGGCGGGTCGCGCATCGGACGGACTTCCGGTCTAGCCACACCAAAGATGAACGTGGTGAGCTTCGACTCGGCCAATTACTTCGAGAATGCGCCTACCGAAGTTGTAGGGTTGGGACTGAATCATGTAGGCACAGTCAATGCCTTCGATAGAGCAGGCTTGGTGGTCCGAACGGAGAGTCGGGAGCGCTTGGGCCCGAACATGCAGATGTTGGGTGCGGGGAGAAGGAGTAGGGCTGCAAGTCCGACGAGGATGAAAAGTCCTTTAATGATGCCTTTAGAGGAGGTTTAATATTCTGCACCCAGTACAGTTCACAATACCGACCGGAAACCAAAGAAGATCTGGATTTGGATTTGGAAGAACACACACTGGACGTGGAACCGGAACTGGCACGAAAACAACACACCTACCTAATTAGCGCGGCGCATGTGTTTGGAAACTGGATCGGACTGGCGTTCTTGGGTTCGAAGGGACAGACGGGTCGGACTGGGGCGCATATTTGATTTGTTTGGACTGCTGCAACTCCCGGATTATGGGAGGGGTGATGTGGCGTTTATACGGATGGGATGGTAGTTTGTTTTCCTTTGTTGGTCAATGGATGAGTAGATGTTGTGTATGAGGCTTGCTCCGGCTAAGCTTTCTATCGCTTGCTATTACCTACTCACAGGCTTGTTTTGGGTGGTTGAGATGGATTGTGTATAGAAACTGTGAGAGTTGACGAACAGCTGAGGACTAGAGAATAGTAAACAGTAGAGTGTTGCAAGCTGTAGTTGAATGATAAACAGCACAGCTGCATGAACTTCTTCATTGACATATCTATCTATCTCGCTTATTCTCTCCTGCAGCTTGTTTACTTGCTTGCTTGCTTGCTTGCTTGCTTGCTTGCTGGATGGATGGAACTTAATATGCCAACTGCCAACTGTTAACCGTCGCGCAATTCATATTTCAGCTCACGAGGATTCTAGTGCACCTGCGCGCTTATCCCCTATATCCTTCCTCCCTCCGGGGATTTCTCACGATTACTTGCTTGCTTGCTTGGTTACTTGGTTCGTATCTCTAAACGAGGCAAGAAAAAAAAAAGTAGCAAGCAATCTTTGAGTTCTGCGTCTACATCTACATCTGCGTCTCCGTCTGCGCTTGAATTGGAGTTCAGGTCTGAAGGAGACATCATTTTCGTTTTGAAGAATTGGTTGGTATTTTGCTTTTTTCGGGGTTTTCAGGCTGAAGGTTGCTAAAAAAAAAAAAAAAAAAAAAAGAGTGTTTAAAGAGAAAAAAAGGCAAGTGCTCAGAGCTTCTTTTTATGAGTGATAGCTACTGATGGGTGGCTACTGGCATGGTATCGTTTCCTCTTCTACTGTAAGCTTCGTCCTCTCTTAATCTGTTGTGACATTCGTCTTTCCCTCGTTGGGATGTTCGTTACAGCTTTCCTTTCTTCGAGAAGCCTTGTTTCTATCCCGGAGAAGAGATTACATCTGTGCTTTTCGGGCGACTGATAGTGCGGATCCAATGCTGCAAGAGCTAGCTCTGCTCTCCTAATGCTCTTCTCGTCGCCTGCTTTGGCAAAGTCTTCGCTATCGCCAAAACTTCATAATCATCCCTCACTAGCATTACTCATGCCTTCTTCCCTCGATACAACCTAAACCCACACCCACCATCTCAATCCCCTTCACTCCTCTCCAAAAACCCCGGATCACTCCTAACCCTCCCCTCAAACTTCTTCCACCACTCCTCAAACGCCTTCAGCGGCACGACCTCCACGCCTCCATTCACATTCCCGCTAAAGCTCGCGAGGAAATTGAATGCGTTCTTGATGATGCGCTGCGCTAGCATGAGGGTGTCTGGTTTCTTGCCTACTACTCCTGCTGGGTTGGAGGGGACGAGGGCTTGGGAATTGGAGTTCGAGGAGGGGTTGGTGGAAGAGGTGGAGGATTGTAGAGCGGCCATCTGAGCAGATACTGAGTCTGCGCTTTCGAGGGATATTCCCAGTGTGATACTGCCTCCGGCTCCGGCTCCATTCTCAGCGTCCATGTCTACCTCTGCTACCCCTCCTCCTGCCATATTTTGTGTTGAGGACCCTAAGCCAGAGATCTTAAATACGGCACTCTCCTTCCCGGGACCGATACCGCCGAGGAATTTGAATGTTGGGGGAGGAGAGGGGTCTGTGATTGTGTTTTGTGAGGGTGTGGAGGAGGCGGGGGGAGGGAGCGAGATGTAGACTGCTGCTGCAGTGTTGGGTGGGAGGGTTATGCCTGGGAGGAGGAAGACGACTTTGTTTTTTTCTTTTGGTTAGCTTTTGTTATCGTCCTTGTGTAAAGGAAAAATAGTTTGGGAAGGGTGGCAAGGAGGGGGAGGGAGAAGGAGATGGGGGAAGAAGATAAAACAAGAGTAAATAAATGTACAGTAAACATACCAATATGCGAAAAGGCCTTGGAAGGAGTAGGAAGTATGTAGACAAACGACGTTTGCGAAGGCGCGGAGCTTGGAAGCGTTATGCATGGTGCGCCCGTGGGTACTACGCCGAAGAGTTGCGGGATTTGGTCGCTCATCTTGCTATAGATTGTAGACCCGATACGGTAGATTCGAGTGGAGGATTTTGAGAGGAGGGGAGGGAGAGGTGCTGGTGTGAGGGGGTGAGGCGCAAGGTTGAGGATGGGGATCGATGGATCTAAGGGGATGGGTTGTGGAGAATGGAGGTTGGGTTTTAGCGGGTATAGATCTGGTAGTGTTTGATGATTCGCTGGATTTGGGTGGGGGTATTTAACAAGTTGACAGATACGCATTAAATACTTTGTATTTTCTTTCTTAAGGTTGCAGAAGTGGTGGATGTTGAAGCTCGAAGGTTCTTTGTCCATTCGGTTCCACAAGGTTGGAGAAGAATCCATGCCATGGAACCAAGTGGGTTGAAAGCTCTGGCGGGGTTCCCTCTTGGCATTCCATCCCTGTCATGGCCAGCAAAGCAAACGTCGAAGCTACATGATGTTTCTAGAATACTTGCAACCACACCACTTTTGGTGCATCTGATCTACAGAAAAGGGCAGATATGAAGAGCAATCTAGATTTGATTAATGAGTGCGATTCGTAAGTCCGACATCTGTTTTCCACTCCTTGTGCCTGTGGAGGGCAGGCAATGGCGGGGTAATTCTGATATTGAAATCTACTACTTTGGGATTTTCCTACCTGTACTATGTCACGATCTATAGCATTTCTGGAGAGATGTACTTCACAGCTTCTCGTCTATATGTCCTAGTCAAGCCTCAAGCTTTAAGCTTCACTCGTCCTACCACCACGCCTCACCCCAGCTAACATACTCTCCCAGTTTCCCGTACCCCTCCACTCCCGCCCACGCATCGCTCCTCTCAACCCTCTACACCCTCCTCTCCCCCTCCGGTGTCCCCATAGGCTACCTCACCGAAGCCGTCTTCCTCGCTCTCGCCCGCACACCCATAAGTATAAAAGGCGAGCTCGAAGTCTCTCGCGCCAACCGCACCATCCACGCCTTCCAGCAGCCCACGGAAAAGGAACGCTCCTCCGCCGTTGCAGCAACAGCCTCCCAATGGCGCGCCCAATCCAAATTCGCCGTCCTCAAGGGCTGGCGGGATGAACTATACCCCGTGTACGGACCCGGTAATGAGTTACTATTCAGCGTTGAAAGGTCCGCGAGTTGTCTCTTTGGCGTCGTGACATACGGTGTCCATTTGATGGCTTACACACGCGTTCCTGAATCGGAAGCGAAAGGAGGGATTAAACTCTGGGTGCCGCGGCGCGCGAGGAGTAAACAGACGTACCCTGGTATGTTAGACAACACCGTCGCTGGTGGTATGGCAACGGGCGAGACGCCTCTGGAGTGTGTGATTCGAGAATGTGGAGAGGAGGCTTCTCTTCCCGAGGAACTGGTTAGAGAAAATGTGAGGGCGTGTGGGACGGTCACGTATGTGTATTTGAGGGATGAGAGGGCGGGTGGAGAGACGGGATTGGTGCAGCCGGAGTGTCAGTATATTTTTGATTTGGAACTGCCAGGGGATGTGGTGTGTAGGCCGTGTGATGGGGAGGTAGAGGAGTTCTTCTTGTGGGGAGTCGAGGAGGTTAGGGAGGCACTTGGGAGGGGGGAGTTTAAGCCGAATTGTGCGATGGTGATGTTGGACTTTTTTGTTAGGTGGGGGTTCTTGACGAAGGAGAATGAGGGGGATTATGAGGAGATTGTGAGGAGGTTGCATAGGGACTTGGAGTTTCCCGGGCCGCATAAGGATGTGAAGGAGGCATGATTTCAATAGATGGTTTGGACGGGCAATGTTGTGGGGAGTTGTTTTAGACTGGTGGGTTTGAGTCTAGCTTTTGTATTTCAGAAGTATCTATCTACCATTTTGCCAAACGCCTAAGCAGGTTTGCTTTTGGTATCCTTAACGCCTTCTGGTACATCCAATCAGTGCTATGCATGAGAGAAAGGAAAATCCGCTCTGTATCAGCCGTAGTGAAAGAACGTCCACTTATCCATGACAAGCGAGCGACGGAGCATCGCTATCTAGTCAAACTTGCTGGAGAAAGAGAGACTGCTTGCTAACGTGTTGGTCGTAGCAAGACTGAGAAGCCGCTTATAGCATGGCGGACTCTCCGCGAGCAAAACAAGTCCACTATCTCTCGAGACTGCAAGCCTGTCCTAAGATTGATCTTGCCGCTCATCCATCCGACTGCATGAAAGAGAAACGAAGCGTTTGAATGCTCAAAACAGAATGGTGCGACATTCAGATCAGCTGAGAAAGATAGGCAGAGGCATCTGCAAAACCATAGGCAGAATAGTGGAGTATGAATCTCCTGCTTGCCATATCCGACCAGTGCCATGTGAGAAATATGTGTAGTTGTTTTCATAGGGTATTCGACTTATAGAGACAGTTGCTAGAGAGCGCATGCCGAAATGCTCTCAAGTAGTGGTACAGCAGTTAGAGAATCTATTTCTTGACCAGAAGATAGACATAGTCGACTCGAAGAGGCGTAAGCTTCTTGTATGGGCCCTCGAGCGCCATCAACAACCCACCAAAGGAGATGTAAGCCTTGCTACAAAAAGTCAGCATACAAGTTAACTATACCCCCACTCAACCAAAACTCACATCGAATCCCCATTCTCGCCGTCCTCAAATTTGTAGATCTTGCCATGGCAGACGTAGTCGAACATATCCGCCAATGTAGTCTCTCCACCCGGTCCATTACGACTGACATCTCTCCATCCCTTCCCATCATCTTTGGATCCATCCAACGAGAGCGAGTTTGCCAGAACAACGTGTAGGTTGTCGCCCACTGCGCAGGGGTAGAGTTCAATGTTAATGTCGAGGGTCATGACGGTCTGCGAGTCGCCTGATGTTCCTCCAATACGCGCGACACGGTCATATTTCGATTGGTCAAAGGATGTAACGGTGAAGTGCTCATCAAAGAGTTGAGAATCGCCGGCGGTAGCCATTTTGCTTTCCTTGGTCTGGAATTCCTTGCGCTTGTTGATCCTGTACAGTTCGTAGCTGAGGCGTAGGGGATCGAAGCGTCGGGCAGTGCTGGTGAGAATTCGAGGAATTGGGCGTTCAACGGCGCTGTTTGGGATCTCGAGGTATGATACTTCGAGGTGGAATGGACAGATTTTGAAGAGGTTGCTAAAGTCGCCGAGATTGGGACTCGTGAAAAGATCGGGAAAGCCGTGGGCGCTATTGAAATGCCAGCCGTACAGGTGAGCGCCGTGATCGAGAGGGGTGAAGCCGAATGCGTTTTCGAGAAGGCGTTGGAGGTATGAAGGAGGTGAGAAGTTGACGATGGGGTATTTGGTGTAGATCAGGTAGAGTTGTGCCGCGGTGATAGCTTCGGAATAGGGCGAGGTCCTGATTATTGCCTTGAACAAATCCGCGCAGTCACGTAAGTGGTAGTCGAAGGTCTTTTGTCGCTTTTCTGGTGGAACGTAGGGAGAGCGGCCAAGGCGAGCTTTGAGCTCGGAGGGGTAGTAGTCAATGCTCAAGCAGTTTTTTCGCGCTCGCTTGAGGCTTGGTGGGGCGGGAGCATGGGAGGCTGAACTTTGAGATAGAGATTTGCAGGATGAAAGTTGAAGCTCCCCAGGATTGATTTCTGAAGTGGTTGCAGACAAGAGCTTTAGAGCTTCAAGAGAAGTAGGAACGTCTTTTGAAGTCTTTTCTTCCAGTTCAAGCCCAGAAAGTTGAGTGTTGATTTCATCGAGGTCGAGGTCCGGAGTGGAGTTACTTTTGTCCGCGGCGGCATCCATCCCTGTATCACCTACAGAGTAAATAATTAGCCGACTTTTGAACTTCATCTTCCACAGCAAGCTTTTTGGCATGGCATTCAGAAAGCGCAGTGTTGTTCCCCAGTCAGGGGGCTCACTTTCGAACCAACAATTTGAGACAAAACAAAGTCTTCCACAAGGCGTAAGGCCTTCGCCCTTGGAGGGACGCCTGACGACTTCAACGGGAACGCACTCACTTGATTCTCTGCTGTCTGGGCACTCGGGCCTTGCCTTGGGGACGTCTTTGTTCATTGAGGAGAACGGTACCACTGATTTCGCTGGTGTATTAGTACGGTACTATGCAGCTGAGGGTGTCGTCCAAGGACATCATGTCCATGTGCTTGGAATGAGTGAGGCTTGGGGAAGAGAATTACCTGGACTTAGTGTTGAGGATGGCTCTTCGAGGAGAACGGAGACTCGCCAGAATGACGAGAAGATGAAGATCGCATGGAGATATGAAAGACTAGGGGAGTTTGGAGCCGGCTCGAGAGGTGAGTTCTTTCACATTAGAAATGGCAACCGAGATTCACCTGATCGCTGATCATGAACAGATAGGAGCGCATCACAGCTGAAAGGAGCTTCAGCATCTACAAGCACGGCTATCTTCTGTCATGACTTTGATTTAAGCAAACGTCTCATTCTCCCTTCTCCTTCAAACATGAAGTTTGTTCCTTTATCAACAAAGCCAAATCTGGACTTCAAGGACACAGATAGCACAGTGTCTCCATTCACAGCTTTCCTGTCCCATGTCACATCTCAGATATCAGCTACGTCTAACACAACCGTCCATCGCATTGTTATCCCCAACATCCTTTCTCCTGCTATATACCCGATAGAAGCTGCAAAGCCCGAACATCTCCTCCAATTTCTCCACGCTCTGAGAGCACTTCTTCGAAAGTACCCAACTCAGCTGACTGCGGTCTTCACACTCCCTTTGACCCTCTACCCAAGGATCACCGGTTTGACCCGCTGGGTGGAAATCCTCAGTGATGGGGTGCTGGAGTTGGCACCATTCCCATCTGCAGCAGTGGCGACAAAATCCAATCCTACATCCACGATCCAGGAGGAGCCTCCGCAAGGCATGCTGAAGATACATCGTCTACCGATTTTTCACGAGAAGGGTGGTGGAGGTGGAGAGGCTAGTGGGTTTGGTGACGATTTGGCCTTTACTCTTAGCAGAAGGAAGGGTCTAGTCATTAAGCCTTTCAGTCTACCGCCAGTTGAAGGAGACTCGGAGGCTCAGCAAGGCGGACTGGAACATGATCATGGGAAGGCGACGAAGGCTGATATCGAATTTTGAGGCGGTAGAAAGAGGCGTTCTGGTTAGGTCAGGAAAAGTATTGCCGAGGTGTGACAGTGGTTTGTCGTGATATGCTGTAAATACATGGAGAATCGTGCCTATACAGTATAAGGGTGGTAGATTTGATGGACTTGGGACGAGACTTGGGCATATCAAAGGCGTTTGACTCGAGATCACCGGCGCACAGAAGTAGAATCCAAAGAGCTGCGAGGACTTTCTCCAAGCATGTCGTCCATTTCAATTTGGTTCCAAGAGCCTTGGCCATTTGACGTGACAGTATTAAGGTAGTTCCGGTCGAATATTGCACGACGAGGATTGATTGATACATTAGAGACTCTCATTCTGAAAGAATCTCCAAGACATGAAGACACGATCAACCATGCTGTAGAGCTGTTAGTGGAAACAAAAGGTATGGCAACTGGAGAAGGGAAGGTTAGTAATGGGTCTCATACCAACGAACAAGACCAACGGAACAGTGATCAGTAAAGCCAGCAGCCAGAGTGAAGCCATGTCTTACTAAAGATATTCCTTGAGTAATAATATCTTATTAAGGTCTTTCCAATTTGTAGTGGTTTTCGGGGTTGATTTGGGGACTCGAGAGATTGGATTAGTTAAGTTCAAGTCAAAGCAAGAGAGCGGCCGCCTAGACCGTGCACGCTACACTAGCGCCCCGAACCCACCTTCCACCGCTTCAAAAAACTTCACGAGAGCTCCAGCCTCTTTCCTCCCACAACAATATTCTTCTCAACGCGCAACTTCCAGTTCGCCACTCTAAGGCTCTTGGAACCCTCCAGTGCGGTGCTCTATCTGGAAATGCCTCTCGATTGCTAAGACACAGTCTGCGTTGCACTAACAATACAATGGTGAGTCCGGTCTGGATTTCTTTCCCCCTCCTGCTCCTGATGATTCCTATCACAACAGTTCTTCGGCGATCTCCTGAGCCACTGAACAAACATGCATCACCATCTGAAGCACTGCACAATATTTTGACTTCTCATCCTCTCTTGAGATTGTGCGGGCGCTGACTGGCAACAGTACAGGAAAATTTGATCTACCTACCACCTCTCCACGGCCATGCGCCTCGGAAACGACTATACATGGGACCACTAGTATCAGGGCATACTCTTGCGGTAGCAGTAGTGAGTAGGAAGGCAGCTCGTGGGAATATATCAGTTGCATCATGCTCCATGATCTGGCCTTCCTGTACAATACCTGGTCAGTAGTCTCTTGTCAATCACTCCCACCCGCTCCTGTTTTCCTGATGAGAAAAAATAATCAGTTCTGCTTCTGAACTACATTGTTGATAACCCAAAATACCAAAAACTTTCTGAAAAACATTCAAGCTCCTTGTCAATTGTCATCTGTACTCGTCAGGGGAAACTTACTGACAATGCCCAGCCTCCTTCCACCGAAGCTCAATAGAACGCAACACCATCACTCCCAAGGTAAGCTTCGTTGGCCTCACTTTTATCCTTTCGCCCTGATGACAACAGCTTATCCATTCCATGAATGAGTCTTGGCCGAGCTCCTCCCTCGTACAGGACCAGTCAATTTATTGATTGGGATGATATGTTGTGGGGTTGTGAGCTTCAGAGCTTCAGCTCTCTGCACTGCGTCTTGTAGTGTAGAGAGCTGTCGCCGGCCGGGGTTCTTGAATAAACTGGCTTATCTGAGCAACTTCTCAATGTTCTATTTAAATTTGATTTTCGGTTGCAGCACATGCTGACTTGAATCTAGGAATCGTGCTTGGCAAAGGGAAACAGGATGAACTGCCGGTTGCGATTGGATGGGCGAAGAGAGACAAGAGCAGTAGTATAGTCAGATTGATCCAATAGAATTACTATGTCACGAGTTCGTTTCGTCCCAGCTTTTGAAGTCTAAATTGCCGTGCTCTTGGCTGCCCCCTGAGGAGAAAGTTGCAAAGGCCAGAAGTCAGCCCCACTATGCGTCTCGAATGGCTTGTCACTGGCAGATGCAAGTACATTAATTCCTCGAAAATAGTTACGGCAGCTGAGCGACTGAGTGTAAGCACGAACAAGGGGTGCAAAAGCATCGGAGCAAGGAAAAGGACCCCCATTGAGTGGAAGTCGGTTCCCCTGAGCCTAGCTAGGTACTGTTTGAATTACTTCGTGACAGATGAGATCATCGTAGGCGTTCCTGTCCTGAAGGTCCCATCAGCGCGTTTGTTTCAAGTAGCCAGGCTATTTTAAGCGAAAACGGCGGCTCCCCTAAGAATAATTCAGACCATCAATCTGGTTTCCGCCTCATGCCAATGCCGACCCTCGAATTGTAAGGCAGCTTCGTTCACCACCTCAGACACGACAAAGGAGGAGGTTTGATTGCCAAATCTGTCGCCAGAAACTGCCACCATACGATAAGCCTCGTAGCCATCCCTGTCGATGCTACCGTCCAGGGGTTGAACACGAGAGTCAGCCTTCGCGAATCTCCCATCTGGCAAAGTCGCTTTCCTCGAACATTCCAACGCCCTCACTTCTTCCCCAAGTCACTCTTTTGAAGATGCTTCCCAGGCATCATGCGAGCAATGGATACCCAAGACACAAGAGCGAGAAGGAGGTCTACTCAATATCCCCTCACAGGTATGACGACCCTGAGTACGCCAGCATCGCGAGGACGTGGGCTGTTGAAGAAATCTGCCCCCAACGAGTGTGCGATACATAGACGATGTACTGACGTTGAATCCGCGCAGATTCCAACCTCGAACAACTCCTGGAGCCATTCGACGCCGGCGACAGCTTATATTTCGATTCTCTGTGTGCATAGTAATTCTCCTCATCTTCATTTTCGTTTGGCCCGGCGCCTCCATATTCCCAATTCTTTCCCTGGGCTTTCTGTCATCAGGAGAGGACTTCCAACTGGAGACTGTACGATATTATGATCTTTCGAATGTCCAGGGGACGGCCAGAGGATGGGAGAGGGAAGAGCGGATCCTCCTTTGCGCCCCTTTGCGTGACGCCGAGTCCCATCTGCGAATGTTCTTTGGGCATCTGCGGAATTTCACATACCCTCACCACCTGATAGATCTGGCTTTTCTGGTCTCCGACTCTAAAGATCAGACTCTACCCCTATTGTCTCAGCTGTTGGAGGAACTACAAGCCGATGAAGACCCAAAGCAGCCGTTTGGAGAGGTTTCGATCATTGAGAAGGATTTTGGGCAGAAGGTCAACCAGGATGTTGAGAGTCGTCACGGTTTTGCTGCACAAGCAAGCAGAAGAAAGTTGATGGCCCAGGCGAGAAATTGGCTGCTTAGTGCTGCTCTGCGACCCTACCACAGCTGGGTTTACTGGAGAGATGTGGATGTGGAGACTGCCCCTTTCACTATTCTGGAGGACTTGATGCGACACAACAAGGATGTGATTGTACCCAGTAAGTTCCTCGTAGAATAAACTGGAACCTAGACTACCTGGTTGCTAACAAACAACTCTAGATGTTTGGCGGCCCCTTCCAGACTGGCTTGGCGGCGAACAACCTTACGATCTGAATTCATGGCAGGAGTCTGAAACTGCATTGGCATTGGCAGATACCCTTGATGAGGATGCTGTTATTGTTGAAGGATATGCGGAATACGCTACCTGGAGACCCCATCTTGCCTACCTTCGAGACCCATATGGTGACCCTGATATGGAGATGGACATTGACGGTGTGGGAGGTGTCAGTATTCTGGCAAAGGCAAAAGTCTTCCGATCTGGAGTCCACTTCCCAGCATTCAGTTTTGAGAAGCACGCCGAAACCGAAGGATTTGGAAAGGTCAGATCAGCTCCTATTTTTGCCCTGAGCATCTCTAACATAAGGTAGATGGCTAAGCGTATGCAATTCTCTGTTGTTGGATTACCTCACTATACTATCTGGCATTTGTACGAGCCCAGTGTCGATGACATTCGTCACATGGAGGTAAGGACCTTATACCTACTTGGCGAGACACAACACTGACATATTCAGGAAATGGAGAAGGAACGTGTAGCACACGAGGCCGAAGAAAAGGAGCGTGCCGAAAGGATGAAGAAGATCAAGGACCAGTTCGCCGATCCTAACAGCCAATGGGAGAAGGACAAGACCGATATCCAGGCTGAGGCATTGAAGGAAAAGAAGGAGAAGGCGGAGGCCGCAGCGGCTGAATCTGCTTCTAAATCTGACCCAGCACCTGCTGCCAAACCTGAGACCAAGGATGAATCTAAGCCAGCGCCAAAAGTCGCTGCCAATTAGGATAGAGGACAACAAACCACACAAGGTAAAAACCTGCACAACATTGATGCCAACCTCATACTGACTCAACTAGGTATTGGACTCATACTTTAAGAAGTGTAGGATTTCCTCGATTGTTTTCAGCCTCAGTCCTTTGAGAAGCGAGAGTGCCTTCGGGTCAGCTGTAGGATTATATTTGCAGCGGACTACTCTGTCTTCGGACATGCTGAGCAATTAGGTGCAGGGCTCGGAATTGCATAGGCTGTTCATCTGAGGATGATATCAGCATTCTTGTTATAAATGGGAGCGATGGTCTAGCCAGCCAAGCCTGCCTCGTTAGTAATTTGGGCGGGAGTTTTGTAAAAGTATAGACGGCGCAATGAGAGAACATATTGAACATCAAACCCTAACTTTCAAGTGATGCCTTAGTGAAGCAACTGCCTATCTAGTCCTAGATCGCCACATCTCGTGCTGTCGGAAAAATAGGGGCAAGATGTGGACACAAGAAGATAATCACGTGCTCTCGATATGACGGATTGAACGTGTCCTGAGAGCCTTGCGGCTCGGGCTTTATTAGACGTCTTGGAGTTTACATTTGTACCAGGGGACATCCATAGCACGACACGATTTTCAGTCGATTGCTACCTGCCCACTGCATAGAGTAAAACTTCTACTTCTTTTTTAAACTCATACTTTCGAAGCGGGATCCATGCAGCGCCAGTCTACAAGTACATTATGAGCAATGATGCCGTCCCCTTGAACTCGCAAGCGACTGAACAGATAAATTATTCTCCAGCCTCCTCCGTACACGATACCGACACGTCCTCGGTCCTCGAAGCAAGCGGGATTATCGAGCGAGTACCGCGATACAACGGCGCCATGAGCATTACCTCAAGGAAAGCTTCCATCTCCGTGGCGGTTGACCCCGTCGCCTTGATCACCACAGAATGTATCACAGTTACTTCTGCCATGCGGAAGCATGCTCGATGGGCGCATTCTTCAGTATCTGCTATCCTGGGAGGAAGCTCCAGCCCCATGAGCCCAAGCTTGCAGAGCTCCAGACCTTCGACACCGCGAGACGAACCTGGGAAGACAAGAGGGAAGAACAGATCCTCCATAGGACTCGCAGATGGAGATGATGGAGGGCTGGCGAATAGATGGGGGCTTCGAGGGAAGAAAGGGAAGAGCATGCAGGATAATCCTCTAATGGCTGGTTTTGGGCGATTGAGGCGCGAACTCACGGGCTGCAAAGGTAAAGAAACCTTTGTACTTTTGAAAGCTATGTGCTGATTTGAAGCAGATATACACAAATTCGATACGCCGTCGCTATTACATCCTTTTCTCCAGGTCATCCAAGCATCTGCGACCTCCGCCCCAATCACCTCCCTCGCCCTCGTTGCCATCACCAAATTCTTCTCCTACAACCTCATAAGCCCCGATTCTCCTCGCCTCTCACTTGCTATGCAATCCCTCTCTGCGGCAATTACACATTGTCGATTTGAAGCCAGTGATTCTGCAGCCGACGAGATTGTGCTCCTGCGGATATTGAAGCTTATGGAGGGAATGCTGTCTGGCCCAGGCGGGGATCTACTGAGTGACGAAAGTGTCTGTGAGATGATGGAAACTGGTTTAAGCATGTGTTGCCAGGCCAGGCTATCAGAGCTGCTTCGACGCTCGGCAGAAATATCAATGGTCAAAATGACCCAAGTCATCTTCGAACGGTTAAAGCATCTGGAGATTGAAGCTGGAGATGATCTGGAGGCCCTGGATGAAAAGACGAAGGAGGATATGGATACGGTCAAGATGGATCCTTCAGCGAATAGCAATGATGCGATTAAGTCCTCTCTAGCAGCTCCGCCAACAGACTCGAGGCCATCATCAAGTTTTGACAAGGCTAGAAGCGGAGCTCTTTCTGGTTCGACGTCCATGGATAATGGCTCAGAAATGGGAGTTGGACCTGCTTCAGAGACATCCGATGAGGCGCCTATCAAGCCATATTCGCTACCGTCCATAAGGGAGCTATTCCGAGTTCTTGTGGATTTGCTAGATCCCCATGATCGCCAACACGCCGATACGATGAGAGTCATGGCTCTAAGAATCATTGATGTAGCCCTGGAAGTTGCGGGACCTTCAATTGGCAAACATCCTTCATTAGCTACACTTGCTGAAGACCGTCTCTGCAGGTACCTCTTTCAACTGGTCCGATCAGATAATATGGCCATCCTCCACGAGTCACTCATTGTTGCTGGAACGCTACTCGCTACGTGTAGGGGTGTTCTGAAGCTACAGCAAGAACTATTTCTCTCATACTTGGTTGCATGTTTACATCCTCGTGTTGAGATACCGAGAGAACCAGGGATCGACCCGTCTCTGTACGCCGGTGTGCCTCAAGCACCCAAGCTTGTCAAACCACCACCTTCGCAAACAAGTAGTGGGAGATCAACTCCCGTGCCCGTCAAGGATCGACAGAAACTTGGTATGGAAGGTGGATCAAGGAAACCCGATGCCAGAGAAGCCATGGTTGAGAGTGTGGGAGCTCTTGCACGGATACCGAGCTACATGGTTGAGCTGTTCATCAATTATGACTGCGAAATCGATCGGAGTGACTTGTGTGAAGATATGGTCGGACTTCTGTCTCGAAACGCGATTCCAGATTCAGCGACGTGGAGCACGACCAGCGTTCCGCCATTGTGTCTGGATGCCCTTTTGGGCTACATCCAGTTCATCGCAGACAGACTTGATGATGAGCCTCAGTTTGCGGGGTATCCAGATCAGAAAATCCTCCGTGAAAAGCGGCGAAGGAAGAAGATCATCATTCAAGGAGCTCAAAAATTCAACGAGAGTCCAAAAGCTGGACTTGCGTATCTGCATAAACATGGCATCATTGATGACTTGCAAGACGCCAAGCAGATAGCTACTTTCTTGAAAGGCACTGCTCGGATATCAAAGAAGCAGTTTGGAGAGTTCGTTTCGAAGAAAGGCAACGAGCCCATCCTGGAAGCCTTTATAGACACTTTCAACTTTGATGACAAGCGAGTTGACGAAGCACTACGAGAAGTCGTTGAGAGTTGTCGTTTGCCTGGAGAATCAGCCCTGATCGAGCGAATCGTCACTGTTTTTGCAGAGCACTACTTCAAGAGTAAAATCCCGGAGCCGATGGCAAACCCAGATGCCATCTTCGTCCTGACCTACGCTATTCTCATGCTGAACACAGACAGCTATAATCCCAATCTCAAAAACAGCTCTCGAATGACTGTGGAGCAGTTTGGTAACAATCTGCGTGGTGTCAATGGTGGAAACAATTTCGAACCTGCTTATATCCAGAGTATCTATGACTCCATCAAGGCGAATGAGATTATTCTCCCAGATGAGCATGACAACAAACACGCTTTTGACTATGCTTGGAAAGAGCTGTTGTTGAAGACCGAGTCTGCAGGCAACCTCATTGTTTGTGACACGAACATCTATGATGCGGACATGTTTGCAGCTACCTGGAAGCCTGTTGTTGCTACATTGTCATACGTGTTCATGTCTGCAAGCGACGATGCTGTGTTCTCGAGAGTCATTACTGGGTTCGATCAGTGTGCTCGAATTGCGGCCAAGTACGGCCTGACTGAGGCTGTGGATCAAGTAGTGTACTGTTTGAGTTACATCACCTCGTTGGCTACCGAATCACCTTCAAATACCACTCTCAATACCGAGATCCAAGTTGGCGAGAATAGCGTTATGGTCAGCGAGCTGGCAGTGAAGTTTGGACGTGACTTCAAGGCGCAGTTAGCGACTGTTGTTCTATTCCGTGTCGTTACTGGCAGTGAAGCTGTCATCAACGAAAGTTGGAAACATGTAAGTATTCCCCTTGTCTTTGACAATGACAGAATCATGAAACTAATTGTGTCTTAGATTGTCCGCATCTGGGTAAACCTCTTTGTCAACTCTCTAATACCACCTTTCTTCGCACCAAATCGCATAGAGATCTCACCCATACCTTTACAAACGCCTTCTCAAATCATCGATCGTGGTCAGAAACCCAGTGATACTGGTCTCTTCTCGGCATTTACTTCCTACATTTCCAGCTACGCGGCAGATGATCCACCCGAGCCCTCTGATGAGGAGTTAGAGAGCACCTTATGTACAGTGGACTGTGTGAACGCTTGCTACATGGGGGATGTTTTTGCCAATGTCGTGTAAGTACCAGAGTACATATTTTCGTTACTCAAGCTGACTTTCTCAGAAACATGCCTGTTGAATCTTTGAAGCCGCTTATCGAAGCACTCCTTGCTCAAATACCCGACGATCCATCAGCGATAGTCATCAGTGTCAAATCGGAAACAGATACATCAGCACCGACTAATGGTCAGAAATCCGCGAACAGCGAACCTGTCTATGACCCAGCAATGGTTTACTTGTTAGAACTTTGCACAGTGCTCGCGCTTCGGGACAAGGAGACCGTGACAGCTCTTGGTGCTGATGTGGCTGAGGCTTTGCAAAATGTTATGCGACATGCTGGAAGTTACCACAGCATCATGATCTCTAGGACAATGTTCTATCTCCTGCATCTCTTGCACGCTAGCTACGTGAGTAACACTATTCCCATGAAGCCAAGCCTTGGCTGACATTTTACAGGAACACGATTACTTGCGCGTACCGGTTGTGCTTCATACAATTTCAAGCTTCAAGAAGGATCTCCTCGAAAAATCAGCGCCGCTCGTTCTTCAAGGATTAACTCAATGCATCAAAGAGCCTGGGCCACTCAGAAACGAGATCATGACATCGCCTGACTTCTGGGTTGTTCTTCGCAATCTTACAGGCAATGCTCAATCTGCACCAACCGTATTTGAGATCCTAGAGGGTGTTGCCGTTGGATCTCCACCCACGATTATGGCCGACAACTATGAATCTGCTGTGAAGCTACTAAATGACTTCGCTTCTGCTGGAAGTGTTGGTGCAACAATTGAGCAGAAGCAAGATAAGAGAGTCCGCAGAGGTCAGCAACAACCAAAGCAGCCCAAACCTCAACCACAGCCACAGTAAGTTTTTGCCCTTTTGCCTCGAGACTGTAAATCTAACACATTCTAGGGTCGACGCGGCCGTTGCGAGAGGCGTAAAAGCCATTACTATGATCTTCTCCCTCACAACCCGAATCCCAGTCTTAATGCAACAATCGCACCTCGAAAGTAAAGAAGCATGGGCCGCCTACTGGTCGCCCATCTTCCGCGCCCTCACAACGCAATGTACAAACCCGTGCCGCGAGGTCCGCCACCAAGCCTTTTCCTCTCTCCAACGCTCTCTCCTCTCCCCCGAACTAACAACAGGCGAACATGAGGAGTGGACTGCCATCTTTGGAGAAGTTCTCTTCCCGCTCATCCTGCGCCTGCTCAAACCAGAAGTCTACTCTTCTGATCCCGTTGGCATGAGTGAAACGAGAGTACAAGCTGCGACGCTGCTCAGCAAGATCTTCCTGCATTATTTGACCTTGTTGTCTAAGTGGGATGGTATGCTAGATCTTTGGCTGAAGATTCTGGATATCATGGATAGGCTAATGAACAGTGGGCAAGGTGATAGCTTGGTATGTCATCGTTCCTTCCTACATAGCATTAGGAAATGTAATGCTAACAACCACACAGGAAGAAGCCGTCCTCGAAAGTCTCAAAAACATACTCCTCGTCATGTCAAGTAGTTCATTCCTCGTCCCGCCCAGCAAAGACCCTTCCCAAGAGAAGCTCTGGGTCGAGACATGGAAGCGCATAGATCGCTTCCTGCCGGACCTGAGAAAAGAGCTGAATTTGGATGTCCCAAAGGAAGTGGTTGTTGAGAAAGAGAAGATGGTTGAGAAAGAGGAGACAGAGAAAGAAGTCACGCTGGCGGAGAGGTCGAAGGAAGAAGTCTCCGCTGGGGTGGAGTAGAGAGGGGCGGTTCTATCTATATGAGTGAGGTGAGGTGCGATGTGATGACGGATAGTGGAAAGTAGGAAGACACCGAAGGATGTGGGGATGTACGATATTTGTTCATCTGGTCTGGTTGTACAAAAGCAAGGATTTCTTCTACTGAGATGGGAATCTGGAATGGCTTGTATGAACGTGAGGGAAGACGAAAGAGAGAAAGAAAGAGAGATGGGATGAGAATAGAGGATGAAGAAGCAAGTAAGCAGCACTGCTATTTCAAAAGCATAGTGCGACATAGATAGCGCGGTGGTGGGAGAAAACCAGGTGGATCTTGTATAGATTTGGATGGTATTTGCCTCATTTTTACAAGACGCTTGAGTGACTTGAGTGTTGTTCACTTTATTTGGTGTATGGGGTTGGCAAGTGCCATTTCCAACTCTGCTTGTGTAGGTTTGTGCGTTGTGGTCGTCTAGTGACGAGACTCGGAAATTTTACTGCTCTCCTTCCTTTTCTTTGCTTTGCTATCTTGTCTCGTTTTGCAAATCTTAGCTCTTCGCGATCTTCAAGGTCCTCGCAAGGTGGTGTTTGTAAATCTTCGGTTCTTGTTCGAGTCCGTCAGTCCGTAGTTTTAGCATGTCAACTACCTCAAGTATTACAGCGACATGTCCGCGCGAGTATTTCTTACTACTCGATTAAGTCTATATCCTTATGAAGTGACGGGCATATCTAATGTACCTCACAGTTATATCGATATGGTGCTAATAATTCGCCTACGTTATTGCTGTCCTCAGCTGGGTGAGTTTATCGACAGTGTGGTTTTTTGACTCATTCTTTCGCTTGCCCACCGCCCGCTCAATAATTGCGCTTTTCTGCTATGTACATTTGGTAGGGTGAGTGCACTGGGATTCTATGTTCTCTGTCTTGCTTTGCCAATTTCGTGATAAAATATGTAATAATTTATGCCTTCTTCTTATAACAGGGTAGATAGGTGATATTTGACCTTCCTCTCCTTTTTGACTTTTTGTGTAACCCAGTCTGCAACATTATTTGAAAATGACAAGTCTCTCGAAAAAAAACATATCGGTTAGCCTCAGGCTGGGAATATTCTTGGGTCAGCTGTTGACTACGATGTGGTGGATCTGGGCTTCGGACAGTATCCTACGAATGACTTCGGGTCGATTTTCGACTTTGATCCTTTTGGCCCCTGAGGAACGAACCTTCTGGTGCGGCTCGAAGCATGTCTTGTGTGCAATAGGTTCTCGGTCTACTTTGCCTCTTTCGTTGCTCGTATCTACTGACGATTATCTGACATTATGTTCTCTCTTGATTATCATTTGTAATGAGATGGGTTACGAATGGCGTGGGGCTGTAGCTTTGGGGGACATCGGCATGATTTCGCGTTTTTGCACATTGATGTGCTGGGTACGGCTTTACTTGGTCATGAGAAGCTCCAATGCATCAGAACACGAACGGCCCGATGGTTTTCGGGTGTCTAATGATGTTTGAGATCATGATCTCTGGCTTGTGGACATGTGAGGAGGCTTTGATGCGCTCAATCCGACTCGATAACATTACATAAATATTCAAAAACTCGAATTCGCTTTTCCGCAAAGCTCCGCCTTCCAGCCTGTTGCAGTACGCAGTGCTTCATAATACTGGTATCATAAGCCGCTTGGTTACGCAAGGCTCGCAAGGCTGCATGTCCTCGCCCGGTTTGCGGGAGCACTTTATGAAAGGGGGATTGTCATTGGCCAGGCTTATATATCAACAACGACCCCGGCACTGTATTGCTACCCAGCTTTCGGTGGCATCTCCAGACTTAAAGCCCAGTTTTTTGGTGGCTTGAGAAGTATAAGCCGAATACGAGTTCACGCAGAGCAAATTCTTGACGCCAGGCTCCAGCTACTTGCTGCCCGACTCAGCCCAACATGTTCGATGCGATTTTACGTGGAACCACCCCTCGCAAGCTCGCTACACCCATTCTTCTCACAATGGAATATCTGTGTGAGAGGAATTCAGGTATCCTGCCTGCTTCAGCCTAGACATCCTCCTATATCTTGGGATATCCGCTCCATTCCGCCTTCTGTAATCATCATCTACAGAAAGGCCTTTCTCTATTCTATCATCACCAAGTCTACATTCAGCAACATGACGTGTGCGTCTACAAGCTGTCACAACCGATGCTTGAGAGGATATTCTTATTGCCGTCATCACAAATGCCAGGCAAGTAGTTGCGAGAAGCTCAGCCAAAGTGGGAAGTCATGGTGCGAGAATCACATTTGCACTTATTCAGCATGTGGTTCTCAGAATCTTGGTAAGTCTTCTTGTTTTTTTTCAAGCCTCATTCAATTATTGCAGTGATAGATATCATGGTTCGTAGTTTGATTGTGTCCATCTTGTTCTGACTTTCGTTCCTCATCAGGATACACACCGGGCTGCAGAAGGCATAAATGCAGGCTGAGCAACTGCTCAAACATCAGACATCTCAACAGCAACCACTGCGAGTATCACATGTGCTCGCGCACCGGATGTCCTCGTCCCCAACAGGGAGATGCGGCAGTTTGCGAAGCCCATTTATGCCAGATGCAAGGCTGTTCTTTAGAATCCGAGGACTACCCAGGATCTCGGGCGTGTGCATACCATGTTTGCTACTTTGAAGGATGTAAAAGGGTCCAGATGCCACATGGTCAGGATTTTTGTAGACGCCACTGTTGCCATTGGACTCATACCCCTTGTTCTGAAGGAGTGATCGAGGGCTCCAAGTTCTGCACTCATCACAAATGCCCTGGATGCACAAATTGCTGTCGTACCGCGGGCCAGTACTGTGATTCATGCAGGTGCTCATATCCTAACTGTCGATATCCTAATTCAGGGGACGGCGAATGCTGCAGCGACCATACATGCAACACGGAAGGCTGTCCTCAGTCGCTTACGGACGAGTCCGGCTATCTGTTCTGCAAATCCCACACTTGTCGGTGGACTGTTGATAGCTACAAATGTGGCTCAGAAATTGTGAGAGGAGCCCCATGTTGTGATGCCCACACCTGTTGCGAGGAGAACTGTTTTAAGGCTCGTTTTGATCGAGGTCGGTACTGCGAAGACCATACGTGCTCTCATGATCGTTGCTTCAACTGGCGAGATTCAGCGAGTGGAACTACTTGCCAAAATCACAATGTCCAGGCACTCATACCACTCGCGACGAGCAAAGCTCCGCGGCGAAGGCAGTCCACACAACAAAATATTAATACAGCCTATGGCCGCGCTTACATTGAAGGCGTTTCTCACGGACTTAATGTCGCTCCGGACGCCCAGGAAGAAGCTCGAAGGCTATTTGGAAACATGAATATTTACCGTCCTGCGGATCAAGACCCTTCTCGTCGACAAATGGAGGCTGCAGTAAACGAAGCTATCAAACGACGCGGCCGCAAGGGGACGAAAAAGATCCAAGATGTTGAGGAAAAGAAGAAAGATGGGGAAGGCGAAGGGGATGGGGATGAAGGAGGCCTCTGATCTGATTGCAAAGCAGCGACATGTGCGATGTTTTGCAACACAATTGTTGTCATGGTAGTTTTAGAAGGTTCACCGGCTTTGAAAGTTGAAGGTCCTATGGGAAGCATGTCTACGATTGATTCATCGCACGGAAGGATCTTGGATGGCTTACGCGTTGTACTTCTTTCGGACGGTCTTCTTAAGTATCGGGTCTCGTTTCTATGTTTTCTTCTTTAGCAGTTGAGCGATGTTTTTCTTTGCAGCGTTGACGCATCTCATCAATATGTAATGAGTAACGAATTGAAATGTAAAGAAACATGAAGAGAATAAGTTCTATGTTTCTGCTTGACCTTCATTTATCCTAGATGCACAAGGTAGATGGTCACGGGCTCCAGTTTGGTCGCTGTCGTGAATGATACTCGCCCCTTTTCAACTTCGCTTAATTCAGGAACCGCTGTGGACTTCCTACCTATTGTGATTCAATCCTATTATGATTCAATCCTATTATGATTCAATCCTATTGTATTTCAACTCCGGTCACTACATAATTAATTCATAATTCCAACCAGATACTGCTCTGTTCATTCTCAACACCATTTCCAAACAAAACTTCCTACAACCAACAGCATATTCATCACGAGCCAAACTCGATTCTATACTTCATTTCAATATGAGTTCAGTGCCCGCTGTTCCCAAAGACTCCGGCTCTGCTTCAGCAACTTCAAAAGTCACCAAGAAGAGATGCGTCTCCTCGAATCCTGAGACCAAGGGAGCAACTTCTCCACCAGCTTCGAAGAAGGCGCGCGTCGAAGCAAAGCCAAAGATGGCAAAGGCCAAGAAAGGACCAGCTTGCACAGCTTGCCGGAAGAAGAAGACGAAGGTAGGTTCAAACAACGCCCACAATCTACAAACACCTGCTAATGATTCAGCAGTGCGCTCATCGGCTTGAGCTGGGACCGGTCACAAAGCAAACAGCTTCTACCTTCTCCGTCATCAACGCACTGATGAAGTTATCTCCCTCTGTCAACCCATCTCTCTCAGAAAAGCCAATTACCTCCACCAATCCCAATCTATCCACAAAGCTACCTCGCTCTACCAAGCAGACTCCCGCCTCAGCTGACCCGTCTCGCACGACCACTTCCCTATCACCCAGCTCAACCCAAGTCCCTGACCCCAACAACACCAACGGGCCAGCCAACGGCACCAATCCCCCGAAGAGAAAGTCTCCGCCCGCGCCGAAGCAGATCCGAAAGCTAGACAAGAACGGCGACGCAACTCCAGCATACCGCAAACGCATCTGGGAAGACAGACAAGGCTGCACCATCCAATTTACCGTGGAGGACTGGAAGAGACAGCCTAAATGGGCAAGCCGCGTCTTCGGAGGCTTCACGAGCGGAGACGATCTATCTCTTCACCCAAGTTCGTCAAAAATTACAACAGAGATCGAGAATTCATCAGCAGGTAATACACCCAGCCTTTCGTTTGGCGCGATGAAGTCCAGAACTGGCTCTGATATTGACACACCGCAGAGCTCCGTTAAATCCTTTGCCCAGAACGAGTTAGGTTTTCGCTTTAAAGAGCAGACAGCATCGGTTCTTGATAGAAGTGTTGAGAGAAGTGTGAGGTGCCATGAAATACCTCTCTCGAGTGTGGAACGGGCTTGGCTACAGAAGACCGAGTCTTGGAAGGATGAGGCAAAAGCATTGATACATGATGGAAATCCAACTTTTGAGGATTGGGGGAAGTCATGTAGTGGTGTCATAGGTGGATAGGGTACGATTGCTGGCTTCGTGGTATCGCTGGAGTCTTGAATTATATCTTTATAGTTTTCTTCCTCTACGGTGCTAAGGTTACTTACTATTCATTTGAGTAGCTTTCTTCTCAGATAAATTTTTGAAGAAAATGAATCTTTGCCATGTCGGATATGGCATAGGAGAGGTCCTGCAATGCCGATGCATATCATGTTTTCTGGTACCATACCAAATCAAATAATTAGGTGTGATATGTATCATAAGGTTGGTTAAGTGATTTTGCTACCCTTTCAGTGAAAGCTCGCGAGTTAGAAGATTGAAACGTTCCAACGAAATTTGCAACTCGTTCTTGATTTTTCTATGCCAAATAGCTTACTGCGTCGCTGAATCTTGACTCTTGAGGATACAACCATTCTATCAGTGATTTACGCTAGGAAAATGCCATATCTTGAAGTACAGCGGCTCATCAGTTTTGACAATTTTCGGCACAATTGATCCATCAACTATGAACCCGAATAACTGTTGAAGAACTGACAATAGAGTGTCATGTAGGGCTTGACGATGATAGGAGCGGGAAGGCTTGACATGGCTACAGGTGGGGTAAACAATGTACGTGCCAAAAATAACACTCTCATAATTCTTCTTGGGCTGCACTAGGTCCTAATTTGAAATCATCTTAGATTAAACTCCTCGTCATCGAAGTAGACAAATCTACCAAAACATCACGCCACAACTACGCTGCCGTATTTCCCAATCCCTCGCTCGCTTCAGTCACCTGACAATCAAAATATCCCGCTGTCGCTACACATCCTCGCATTCCCTACGTCATCCTCACTTCCAATGAGAGCTCTGCCCGCAACACCATCGATGAAAGTCGCCTCTATCGCAAGCTGTACAGGGGCATAGAATTGGAGGCGTAGCATTGGTTTCGTCATTCCTCGGGTTCGTGCTTGTATTTTTGCTTAGTTCTGATCCACCGCTCCTCAAATGCCATATTTGCACTGCATGGATGTGCAGAACTGGAAGCGGTCACGTCAATGAGGCGTTTTAGGGGTCTTTTATTGTTGAATACCATGTGAATATCTAGATAGCTTGAAATTGCAACGGAGCGAAGTTCTGGTCTAATGTATTTGCCTTAATGGGTCTGACGAACCCCCTCACACTACCCCTCTTTCCTTCATCATAAACACTTCAGTTCAAATCTCCAAATCGACTCATCTTCACTCAACTCAGCTAAATAACGAAGACCGCAATGGCATCCGCTACAGCACCACGAGCAGCAGGTACGTCTTTAGCACCCTCACCTCTACCAACCTCATCCGCCTCACAATCCACCACCAGCACCCACGAGCCGGAACTACCATACCCCTCTCCCTCTGTAGAAAACATATCAGGCTTCCCTCGTATAAATACAGGATACTCTCCTGGACCTCCAACTGGCAGCTCAGAGTTCGATACTCCGGCATACCCATATCCTAATTCAGATCAAGCTCCATTTCCCGTTTCCAGCCCCACATCGAGGTCAAGTGAAGACCCGTTTGCTGCGCAACGGGGTGGAGCGGGGACGGAGAAGAATCCGTTTACATTCGAAGCGAAAGACGGGAGAGAGAATGAGAGCGGGGGTGAAGGAGCCGGAGAGGAGGAGCAGAGACCAGAGAGGGCGTGCGAGAAGACTGAAAGGAAAATGAGTAAAGAATCAGGTGTGTATTTTCCCGCTCGTCTCCAGCTTTTATTCTCCAATGGCAGCAGGAGTATTGAGCAGCTTGCGCTGTTATCTCGAGAAGAGGAAATTGAAAGACTCAAGGACGTTGGCTGAAATTACTCTCCTACAGATACTCCAAAATCCCCATCAACACCGAGTCGTTCGCAGAATCCTAGAGGGAGGGCGCTAGTTACACCGCGCAGTCGGGATAGTCATGTGGAGAAAGATCATGAGCATGATGGTGAACACCATGCTAACTTTGTTGAAAAGGGTTGGGCGAGGATGACTGGGAAGAGGAATAGTAGAAGCGAGAAAGAGTGATGCACTGCGACGAGCATATCTGAAAGAAATAGCGTTCCTAATCGGTACGCATATTGGGACATGCGAATTGGATGTGGAAAATGTGGATTACTGGAGTAAAGGTGTATCAAAAGTCCTCCAAGTGTTAAGGTTAAGGCTGAAGGATTGCCGAACTGCGAGGTTGGGAGGAGTTGATTTTGATTTGCCTTTTTCTTCTTTTTTTGATACGTCTGGCTTGTGTTCTTCTCAACTGTACCACTGGTTCACATAGCATACATACAAAGAGCGCCCATCCGCTCATGATCTGAAGCTCCAATCACAGGCGCAATCATCACTTGCCTATGAAAGCAGAAAAGAACCCCCTGAAAAACGCCGTCCTATGCATGGGCCGAATCCAGCCAGACTGTGTCCAAACTCCATAATGCTGCCGTGATACCTCCCGAAACTTAATCGTCGTCCATACCTTCTACATCGATCGCATCGGGATTGGCGGTTACGATTGCAGGTTCCTTCATGTTGCCCGCTTGAGGGCCTGTGCTGGCTGCGACGAAGCCGACAGGAGCTCTGGCCTCTCGTTCTAGTGCTGCCATAGCATCTGCTCGTTCCTCTTCCGTGTCGCCTTCTGGCTGAGCTTGACTACGAGCCAGTGCCTGCGAAGCGATGAAGTTGACGTCGGTATTGTATTGTGCCTGTACGCTTCTCTTGATACGCAGCATTTCCTTGAAGGTGTCCTCGTTTCCGTGCTGAACCTCGAAAGACTCCCACTTCTGCCAGAAGTCGGGGCTGGTACGAGGGTCGCAGAATTGCGATGCATGACCGTAGATGGCTCTTGCACGGTCGATCTCACCGAGTCGCTTCTCCATATCTGCGAATTTGAGACACATATCCCGAGCATCTTTGTCGGGTAGTGCCGCAATAGCGCGTTCATAGATTGGTCTTGTTGATGGCAGACCAAAGTTGGAGGCTGACTTGGTGATGTAAAAGTTGAACATATCTGCTCTGTCCTCATCGGAGACGGCTCGGGTTGCGCGCTCGTATATTCGCATAGCATGTCTCGCCAAGCCTCTCTCTTCTTCGAGGTTCCCGTACATTAAGTACAGTACTTTGGCGAACTTCGGTGGGCAGCCCTCAACGGCTTGTTCGAACAAGTCCCTTAGTCTCTCAATCCCAATCTTGCGATCCACGGCCTTTGTCAAGTACAGATTCCAGAGTTCAAAGGCAACTGGGTAGCTGAACAAGTCAAGACCTCGCTCGTAGATCTTGAACGAGTCCTCGAAGTACTTGTTCTCTTCCATGAGGTTGGCATAGTTGACCACAGTCTGTGGTGTTGCGATCCGAAGCTCGAATATCCTCTCATACACCTTTTTGGTCTCATCAAGAGTACTGACACTTTCCACAAGATCGACGTAGAAACTCCATAGCTTCCAGCTTTTGTGGACTCTTTGTTGAGGCGAAAGAGTCTCATCGAAGTAGTCGACTGTAGATCGTTTTGGTGCCTGAACTGCCTTTGCCATAATCTTCACGGCTTCGTCAAAATTGTCATTTCTCAACTCCATTTCAGCCCATTCGATCCACATATCGGCGAGTTCTGCCACCGACTTAAAGGGAACCTTTACAGCTTTCTCCATGATGACCCTTGCATTGCGGATGTCGCCACCCTTCTCGTAAAATTTGGCATAGTTGGCCCATAATTCGTGGAATCGGCCCACTGCCTTCTTGGGTTGCACAGCAGCAATTGCATCCGTGTATGCTTGCACCACTTCGACCTTGTTGTCCCCCCATAACCCTATCCTGACGTTCCATTCTGAAACATTATTGGGATTCTGCCGCAGTAGCACATCGTTGATCAAGAATGGCCGTCGATCCATCAGCTGCTCAAATCGCATCATGCGTATGTCCAAGTCGAAATCCAGATTCTCGTCCACGATTCCCTTGTCAGACCGAGCAGCAGCATCATCCATCAACTGGCCAGTGATGGCCTCCTCGAATTCGACATATGCATCAAAGACGAGTGTGAAGTCGCGAACCGTCATGACCGTGGTAATTCCCTCTTCGAAGATGTCGCGAGCCCTCTCGAAGCTTCCTCTTTTGATCCAGTATGTTGCCAATGCGGACCATAATTGACCCCTCTGATCCGCAAACCGATCAATTCCACTGCGAATGATTTTATCCACATCAATCCCCACCTCATCCCCCGTTTCAATAGTCTTCGCATGCCCAACGATCAAGTCGACCATTTCAATCCACAGCTGATAATGACCCTTGCTGTTCTTGCTTCGAAATTTCGGGTTGTTCAGGATGTCCATGTACTTCTTCACAGCTTCAGTGTAGTGACCCATCTCAACAAGCAGCTCGATGAAGTCCTCCACATCTTCCGGGTGTATTTGCATGTATCTCCGCCATATCTTGATTGCGGTTTGGCCAGATGCCGAGTTTGCGAAAGGTCGGTACAGCGCCCAGATGCGATTATGTTGGGTCATGGGTAGAGCGCGGAGTGCACGATCGAAGGTTCGACGGGTGAGTGTAACAAGCGGCTGGAGTAATAAGAATGATAGGTACATCTCCCATATCCGCGGCATTTTGTTGAGAAGTATCAGAGCTCTTTCGTACAGGGCGTTAACCTTCGCATACTCGGATTTGAAGATGGCGGGATTTAGCTTTCCAAGATGCTTCATTCGGAGGGTTAGGTACTATTATATATTAGCAATAGTGTCAATCCCACTGTGAATTAGGATCCGTACCATCTTCCACAACTTGTAGGATCGTGGGAGCTGCCGGCAAGCTCGCTCGAGGACGAAGGCCTGTTCGAGAACGGTGCCATGTTGAAACTTGAACTCGATGTATGCTAGCCACGGTTTGGTGCTTCCAAGGTCTCGGAGGATGTCTTGCTCATAGATTGTATCTTCTTCGGACTGCCATAGCGTCAGCGATTCTCTTTAATCCAGGGAATTGCCGCTGCTTACAATAAGATATAAGTCTGCTTTGGCTCGAGACAGCTTCGACTTCGAGACGCTGGGAGCAGCCATGATTGGCAGAAGCTCACCAGGCATTCTCTGCCTGCTATGAGATCTTGCGACAACCTGTGAATAAAATAGGAGAGAAGGGGAGGGAGTGAAGAGAGATATAGCACTGTCGCGCTGCAAGTCGCGAACGAGTCTCAAGAGAAATCAAAGTTAGCGCTGTGGCCTTGCAGCCTCACCAAGCCGCAAGGCAGAGAGACATCAGAGTGGGTCCCATCGAGTGGGAGTGGGAGCTTCAGCTCGACAGCAGCTTATCGGCAGCTACCAGCTGCATCCAATTCACGACCTTCTATCTTGTGTCTTCACTTACGCAGTAATCCAGACAACCTTCTGAGTCCAGCCAACCGCCAATATGTCTGGAGCAGTCGTAGGAATTTAGAATGCCCTGCTCAGCTCCAAGCTAACAGCTCTACAGAATCGAGAGGCTGTCTTCCCTACCCGGCAGTCTTTAGGGATCATGAAATCGAAGCTGAAGGGAGCTCAGACCGGGCATGATCTGTTGAAGAGAAAGAGTGAAGCTTTGACAAAGTATGTTCAATTTCAATTGCTGTTGAGCCAAAGCTAATCAACCATACAGACGTTTCCGAGGTATTTACAAGAGCTTCCAGCCAGGAACTTCGGGCCTAATATTGCACAGAAATCACTAGACGAATCGATGAAGCAAAACGCAAGATGGGAAGGGTCATGCAAATTGCGGCATTCTCGTTGGCAGAAGTTACGTATGCAGTTGGAGGAGATATCGGTTACCAGGTTCAGGAATCCGCGAAGTCGGCACGATTCAGAGTACGAACGAAGCAGGAGAACGTTTCTGGTGTCTTCTTGCCAGCATTCGAGAGCTTTACAACGGAGGGCAATAATGACTTTGGTTTGACTGGTCTTGGAAAGGGTGGACAGCAGGTACAGAGATGTCGGGAGACCTATGCTAGAGCTGTGGAGACACTGGTAGAGCTTGCAAGTCTGCAGGTATGTTGAACATATGCTTCAGACGAGAGTTCTTGGCTGACTGGTCAGACTGCATTCGTAATCTTGGACGAGGTCATCAAGATTGTCAACCGGAGAGGTAAGTTCAGATACTCTATTTTGATTGAAACCATTACTAAGTTCTACAGTTAACGCCATGTAAGTTGGTTGACGAAAGGTTCTCAACACAGACTAACAGCGAGCAGCGAGCATGTAATCATTCCAAGAACTGAAAACACCATCAAATGTAGGGTCCCGGAGCCCCACCTGCACCTACCCCGCTGACAGCATCAGACATCAACTCCGAGCTTGATGAACTAGACAGAGAAGAATTCTTCAGATTGAAGAAGGTCCAAGGCAAGAAGCAGAGAGATACAGCAGCTCAAGACGAAGAAATGAGAATCAGGCGCGAGGCTAAAGAGGCAGCAGCTGCTGGCAAAGGCAAAGGTAGCGACAAGGAGAACGAGGGAGGTGGAGACATATTGGGCGAGTCTGAGGATGCTGACGTTATCTTCTGATCACGGCATGTGTAATTCTTGTTTCCAAGTACGTATTTCACAGGCATTATGTAGCATTAGCAGAAGGGAGGGGTGAGGGCAAGACATTCATTGCTAGTTTTCCCCACCAACGCCAGAAGAAGAATCGAAGATATCCTACACATCCCAGATCTATTGTCTTTGATATGTGACCTTCATGACCTGTCCATCACCCAATGCCATACCCGCCGTATTCTCCTTCGCACTAATAGCGCCCGCCTCGCCATCATACTCCACGAAAGCGATACCTCTTCGACCAGGCACCAATCTGACTTCTCTAAAGCCCTCAAAGCGACCAAAGATAGATGTCAGAGCATCGATATCGTAATCCTCCGGCAGGTTCTGCAGGAAGAGAATCTTGTTCGGTGGTAGGTACTCGTCTGGGATGACAGCTGCGGCGCCAGCATTTGTAGACTTGAGACCAGCACCACGAGTAGCCTTGATAGGTCGCGCGCCAGCGTCTGGAGCCATGCCTACAGGAGCGGTATGCTTGAGTCTCTTCTGTTCCTCTGCTTGTTCGGCAGCCTTCTTCTTATCTATCCACACATTAGTCTTCGTCCCCAACCTCTCATCCCTCTCCCTTCCCAAGTATAGATCCACATACCCTTCTCCGCAAGTCTTCTCCGCTTATGACTTTCCAGCTCCTCATCGCCTGCCGTCCTCTTCACAAAAGCATCACTCCTCGTCTTCGCGAATGCGAGTTGCATTGGCTTTCCAAAGAGGTCGAAACCCTGCACATCCTCAATACACTTCTGCGCGCTCTCGACATTGTCGAACACGACGAACGCCTGGCCTTTCGCCTTCAGGTTCGTCTTGGCGACTACATCGATGATCTCGCCGTATTCGGAGAAGAGCTCTGTGAGGGCTTCGATGAGCTCGGCTGGCTTGATGCGCTCTTCGAGGTTGCGGACGTAAACGCTGGGGATTTTGTTAGTGCTTGAATCGTGGGAACGGAGTGTACGTGTCGGAGTGCAATGACACGTACGTTGCGTTTGGTGGTGGGCCACCGCCTGGAAGTTGTGTTGCCATTTTTGTGGTGGTGGGGAGTTGATGAGATTGGAATTTGGAGCTTCAGCCTTGAGGTTTGAAGACTGGTCGGGAAAACGTCGGCTCGCTAGACCCTTGTGCCGAAGCTCCACTCCCTTGTTTACTTTATCTCGAAACCACTCAAGACAATCATTGGGTTGCAGCCATCAATATTCCCAGTCTTTGTCAGCAATGCATTCGAATCCGGTCCCAAGGACGGAACTTCAACCATATGACAACGTGATATCGGCAAGTCATTTGCTTTTCAGAACCTAACTCACTGATGGCTCCTCAAAGATTTTACGTTAAGGTGACTGGGAAAAGGCTATAAGAACAGTATTTTGTAGCTGTCATCTGGTCCAATAAACAGTCGTAATCTGATCCCCTTTTCGCTTCCTCTGAAACCCTATTGAAGTGCAAGAAATTTTCTTTCCTAGGATCTATTTTAGACGCACTACTTGCACTCTCTGAATTACTATCCCTGGATTTCATTTACAAGTATATATTTCGTTCCAGCCCTCCTCATCTGATAATTGAACAACCGACCAGCTAAACCGAAATAGAAGAAAAGAAAGGAAGCAAAAGAGAAAACCAAAAAAAGAAATTCCTAGGGAAACACGGCAAGGCTTATGCACAGCTCATCGAAGTGCATAGCTTCTTGTTGTGTTGCCTATAAACCAGGACTTTCTCACACTAAATCGTTCTTATGACCTATACCTGGCGACTTACTTACAGTGATACTTTCAGCTTGTATGTTTCGGTTTTGCTTATAGCTTAGATGAAGGTGTTGCTGAGCTCCCTTATGGTCTTGCCTGCTAGACCCGTGCAAAGAGTTATGCTTGACGATGCTTGGTTTAGTGTTTGATTTGCCATTGATATGCTCATTCTGACTTCTCTATGTTT
Organism: Rhexocercosporidium sp. MPI-PUGE-AT-0058; assembly: GCA_020746875.1. NCBI lineage: Eukaryota > Fungi > Ascomycota > Leotiomycetes > Helotiales > Rhexocercosporidium > Rhexocercosporidium sp. MPI-PUGE-AT-0058. The sequence goes on along the minus strand of JAGTJL010000005.1, from coordinate 2,201,619 downwards.
GTGTCAAGGTTTGCGAACTCAAAGCCACCTTTTACGCTCAGAAAATTATTTGCTTTCGTCGACTAGGTATTAAGTGTTGATATAAATAGCTGGCCCTCCTTCCAGGCTCGCTAAGTGAGTTCAAAACATCTTCCTATATTTGCGAATACAAAGGCCTAGTCTCAGTCCCGGCAAGTATTTGATTGACTATCTATTCTTTGTACTCGGAAGTAATATAACAGTCATTAGAGGGCAAAGGGTTCAGTCAATCATGCACTTCGAACCCAATTTATGATCTACATCATGCGTTGTTACTTCATCCCCGATTTGCCACGTCCGCTTCAGGATCTTAGAGATGTTGAATTTCTCTCACTTCTATCCATTTTTACTCTATCTCGAACCAATCCCTTTGCTCACCAACCGCCCCTTCCTTCCATCAAACTCATAGCTCTACTCTAAGTTCTGTCTCATCCGATCGATTCCCCGACCTCCCCACCTTACCACCTCACACCAAGACCTCAAACTCGCCCCGCGATAGTCATAGGTGGCAACGTCGCCGTTCTGGAAATCGTAGTCGTGATGCCGAAAACGGATGCGGGTGCACAGACATGGAACTATCATTCAAAGTCCTCAAATCAGTTTTCTTCTTTTCCAGATCCATTATTTTGTTTATCATTGATATCGTAAGGTAGGATAAGAAAACCAGCGTGACCCAATTAAAAGGCGAATGGGTGGCAAGGGATAGAAAATAGAAAGATAGAGAGGGAGATGTGGAAGAGAACAGGACTTACAATCCCACCACTAACCGAGCAGCAATATGCTGATTGTGGTGCCACGCAAGTGAAATCTAGGATGGGGCCACCTGGTTTTCTCTCCTATTAGCATAGAGGGGATTAGGAGAACGGGGAGAGAAGGCACATACAGCCAGCACCAGCAGAAGTACAACACAAAGCCGTGAGTTGGCGCGGGCACTGGTAGTGCGTGTCTTGTCCTACCACGAAGGAGGAGAGAGCGAGGGTGAGGAATGGGAGGGTTGATGGAAGCTGCATTTCAAGTCTGTATTTGTTGACTTGGTGTCGATTCGGTTATGTAAGATAGATGTAGATTGGTGCTAAAAGCTGGGTAGTTGGCAAGAGATGAAATTTGAGAAGTGCAAGAGGTATATTGAGAAAATGGACCTTGGAGGCTGCGTTTTGTTTATAGTTTTTTATACTTCCCTCATGTACGCAGCTTGACTCTCGGTACGGTATACTAACACCAGGCTATGCCTCTTGAAGCAATACGACGACCCCTCGAGTTCTCCTGTCCCAGACCAGGTAAGTTGATGATATCCTATCAACCCCCACGCAGTACTAGAAGCTTCAAGCTTCCAAACTCCGGTAAACACGAATGCGAGTTTACACTCGATACATACTCCTCCCTCACTTCCTGCCTCCCTCTCAAACACTGTATCTCGTACTCCCCTCATCTCATTCCAAAAAGGACAACGCCTAAGTCATACCTACTGTACCTAGACTCTCGAGTAGCGACTGCATGCCATCTGCTCAATCATGCATCTATGAGAGGAAGTCTCAACACCCCTCAGAACCACAAGCTCTCGCAGAAAGGACCGAACGACTGTTTACTGGTACCTATGCACACCCACGCTGATGAAAAAGAGCAAATCAGGTTCCATCCATCGTCTGTCTCACCCCCCTTCAGACCCATACCATACCATACCTTACTGTACTGTACTCCACAGCGAGCAAGCGAGCGAGTGAGTGAGCAAACAGGCAGATAATGCAGCGACGTTCCTCCGTTCTCGGAACACCCCCCTTTCGGCATCTTTCGTACCAGCGAAGCTAGGTAAGGTAGGGCAAGGTAAGGTAAACCGATTCTCGATTCCCAAAAGGTAGGATGAATGACTCCTGCTATAATAAATAAAACAAAGGGATAATGATATGGATATGTTGAATGTGTTAATTACAACGTTACGTTACGTTGCGCTATGAGGGAGGTATAATCAATCAGAGAAGCGAAGCGAAGAGGGGAAGAGGGGAAGAGGGGAAGAGGGGATGAGCGATAGTGAGAAACTAACTAATCGAGGAGAAGTAATAGGGAAGAAGTAGATGTGTATTATCCCTAGACACATAGCTGGGGAATCGGTTGAGAATGTTAGGTAAGAGAGAGTTGTGTAGTAAGTAAGTATATGCAAGACGGTCGTTGCCTACGGTTCGTATATACGATACTAACCCACCCACCCGTCATCCCAGCCAATTACAGCCGGGAATTTCCTGATCCGATCGAACCGAGACCATCATATCCAAAATAATGCCAATTCCAAATATACAAAACAAGAGCCCCCTCCCCCAACCAGAACGCCGCGCTAAATCCAGACTTTTTACCTTCCATCCCAATGACAATCACAAATTACCACATCCTCACAAACTCCTCTCCTCCTCGGTCCCCGAAATCCTCTCCTCCTCCCAACTAAATCTATTCTCCGCCGGCTGTGGCACATGTACTAGATCCTCTCCATCCAGCCGCCTCCGACTTCCCCACGGGTCAAGCATGGACATATTCCGGCTCAGCATCGTATTCTCTTCTCGAAGCTGCGTCCTCGTCCCCTCAGTACTGTCGAGTGAGGATATAGGATCCGTGTTCACGCCTCCTGGAGCAGAGCCAGAGGCTGAGCCTGAAGCGATAGGGGATATGATATTCGTGCCGCCGCTCCCGCTACCGTACAAATCCTCGGATTCATGTTCCGTAAACTGGCTTCCTAGGGAACTACTCGTGCCGCCGTTCGTACCAGCACTAGATTCCGTCGCGAGCGTCTCTTCCGCACGGATTGTGCGGCCATCACGTCCTATAATCCTCGGGACTACACGTGGAAGCTGCACGTTATCAGGCAAACGTCCCGCGTAGACGACATTGCTGGGATTGAGATTGAAGCGACGATATGTAGGCGGTGGGCCGGCAGGTGATGTAGGCGCAGATACGAAGCCGGGACTTACAGGGGAGTTTTGTCCACTGATGGTGAGGGAGCCGGCGGATTGGGAATGTGAGTCTACGATGGGACTTACGAGGGGGCTGTCAATGTCGATATTTGGGGAGTCTGGAGCCCGATAGTGCGCCACGTGCGAGATATCGGCGTCGCTTTTCTCGACAGGGTACGTCTCCCGCGCGGAGGAGGATAGAGCGAAGGCGGCTGCTTGTTGGCGTTCTAATTTCCGCCGTGCACGTTCGTAGGCGGATAGGTTTGCCGAGTCTTGGGTTGAGGTTCCGTGCTCAGTCGTGCCGTCCAGGGAGCCGGTACCTGTGGATTCGGATTCTAATTCTGCTGGTCCGAGGGGAGCCGGAAGTTCGAAGCGTTCGTGGGTGGCGTCGGCGCCGACTTCGGTAGGGTAGGAGGAGGAGCCGCTGGCTTCATGGATACCTGCTGCGGGAGGGTGATTGCGGTTCAGGAGTCGGGAGAGGAGTGATCTTTGAGGGGTTTGTGAGGAGAAGGGCTTCTCGGAATCGGTATCTGTCTGTTTGTTTTGGCGTTTACGACGACAGAGGAAGAATGTTAAGAAGGCGGATATGGCGAGGAATAGAACGGCGCCGATGGCTATGCCTGCTATGGCTCCAGCTGACAGTTTAGATCCTGATTTGGCTGGGACCCCGGAGAAGGTGCTGTCTCCAGGCGGTGATATGGATACGATGCTGGTGTTTCCTACTGAGTCTGTGGGATGAATTGCTTGGTGAACAGAGAAGGTGTTCCGCTCATAGTCTGTAATTACATATGCTTCTTGTAGAAATGCTCGACCGATAGTGTACTGTGCTTCATTTGATGCCTGACGGAGGGGAAAGTAGTATTTGGTTGAGTTGGCACCTCCGAAATTAGTAAATGGAATCGCTGGATACGTGAGTTGCAAATCGAATGCTGCATATGGCAATGTGATGTCAACCGTAGCTGGAGTAGACGAGATGTCCGATAGACTGAACGTAAACGAGAGTGAAGAAGCACCTAGAGTGTCGTGTTGAGTCTGGTTGGCGTCGAAGGTGTAGAGATTTAATGCGGTGTTGTAAGTCAGACCTAAACTTTGAGCAAACCTCTCACAGACAGCTTGAGGTAACCATAAGTATGGTGTTGAGCTGTCGATGATTGCCGAAACTCGATCCGTAGCACTGAGGAGTTGGACTGGCTTAGTCCAATTATTCGAAGCTGCAGAGGAAGCAACAGATATCGAGTTGACGAAAGTCAAGAGTTGTTTGCCTGTGTTGAGGTTGAAAGATACGTTGTGGGGAATGAAGCGATTAGAATCATATCCCCCGAGAGTCAAGGAGTTGACGACCCCTTTTTGTTCTGTTTCGATTAGTACGTTAATATTCGTCATTGCCAAATGAACTCACGATATTTAGCACCAGCCGTATAACCCCAACTATGACTGGGAACACCTCCTACAGTCTCGACCAAAGCACTCAAGGCACTTAACGGGGAGGTATTGTTGAAGCTTCCTGGAACAACACCCAGACCGAATAATCCAAGTAAGTATGAGGTTCCACTGATCGGACCGGTACCGTTGAAGGCACCGATGATCGAAGATGGTACCATGACCCCAGTACCCCCAAAAGTCAAGTTATCCAGACCGTATTGAGCGTATCCCGTATTCCCCAGTTGCTTGTCTGCTCCCAGCTCGAATAATCCTTGGTTCTGCCATGTTGAGGATTTGGAAGCGTCAAATATGCCTCCTCTAGTGAACGAGCACGTACTATCTGCACGAAGAGTTAGTCTGAGATGTTCAAAAGCCAAGGATGCAAAATCAACAGTCCAGACTCGCGGAAGCCAGAATTCAATTCAAGAATGCACATCTTCGTAGAATGCCCTCGCTCTCCGCACATCCAACATTCCAAGCAAGAAATCAACTCACCACCAGCAGCACACCCTCCAGGCCCAACAACCCACGTCTCGGAGCTCACCGTGCTCACCATAACATCCATCCACTGCAAAGGATTCCCCACTCGAATGGAGATAGCAGACCAGGTCCCGTCATCGCCGTACCTATTCCAAATTCTTATCAGCATAAATCATAATGGAATGCATACAAAGATACAGCCGCATATTACATAAATCTCTGGATATCCTAACAACAAAGAACTCACCAACTCGCAGATGGAGGAACACTCAGCGCCTTAACTGTCGTAGTGGTGGCAGCATCTGCCCCCTCGACAAGACGCACACATAACGATAATGCGGCGACGAGACCTACGCGCGACCACCTCGAATCCATGATCGACCGATCCGAATGATCCGATTATCTCTACGTATAGGCGCGCATTTCCAGTTCACGATAACGAACGAGTGTGGTGTTGTCACATCAGACGTCGAACCTCAAATCGGATGAAGTCGAGATCGGGAATCCGGGGGTCAGGTCAGGTCAGGTTCAGGTCGGCTCTTCAGAAGACAATGCACTGCGGCCGCTGGAGCCTGAGAGGGGAGGACGGAGCGCTCACTGCCCCGGGGGGCTGCAGGTAAACCTTATCCTAGTTTCGATGCTAGTCCTGACGACGCCTTTGGTCCTCGAATGCGTTAGGTTGGCTTGGTTTGTGGCTCGGATTGCTCTGCTAGGTTTGGCCTGGGTGAGCTTGGCTTGGTTGGATGAGGATTGTACGAAGAAGTACTTCTACTCTCGCCGTACAGTAACTGGCTGGGGGAAGCTCGGGTCGGATCAAGCGAGCTCTTGGTGATGCGGCACAGCCAGAGATGATGGAGGGGAGGGGGGGAGGGGAGGCAGGGGTGAGGCTTCAGCCCTGTGAAGGGATGCAAATGCGATCCTGCAGTGGTGGTTGGTTCTTCTTCTCTGGGTCGTGCCACGGGGCTTTTGGTGGTGGTGGTAGAGGCGCGGGATGGAGGTGCTTGTTGGCGGGTGGCAGAGATGGGATGATGGAACGTTGACTTTCGATTGGGGATGTGATGTGTTTGTTGTGTTGTGATGAGGAACCTTTCCTTTCCTCCCATGCACGCCCTGCCCTGTGAAGACCCGCAATTGGAGACCCGGGGACGAGGAGGTGGACAAGGTGCTCGAGTGCCCTGAGGATACTGTACAGTAATTACTGTACAGAAATCGATGAGGGAGAGACGCATGACAGGAAGCAATCTAAAGCCCACGCGAACTCTGCAGCTTGGCAGGTTGACAGATTCCAGAGTTGGAGTTGGAATAGTAGTAGTAGTGGGGTCATGCAAGTCGTCGGATATTTCCATATTCTTGTCCCCATGCATGGGAAGACTGCTGATTGGGGGAATAACGAGCTGGATCTCTATCTATCTCTATCAAGACCGAGATAAACAGGGAGGAAATCCTCTCCAGGCTATTCTCTCTTCCTCGCTTCAATTTCCAGAACCAAAACACGTCCCTAGACTTCACACTCTCTTCCTTCCTTGCTTCCCTCCTTCCTCCCTTTTTTCACTATCCAAATCTCGTCACATGAAGAAACAAGTCTTAACCTTTCATCAAATTTCCTCCTTCTTGGGTTTAGATTTTCGAGTCCGGGGGACTTGGCAGAGCCGCCATTAATGTAAAATTTCTTTTGGATAGCACAGTATAATACAGCTAAAGAAAAAGAGTTAAAGCTGAGGGTAAAGCTAATCAAGTTCCCGGCAGATTCTAGTGAAGGCACTGGGACCAAGACGAGACTACGACCGCTTGTACTTCGTGACTTCGTAAGAGGAGATTTGATGGAGATTTAGTTAGTTTCTTTATTAGGAGGTTTGCTGCCGGTGGAGATATCTGGGTGTGATGTGATGTCATTGTTCTTGATAGCAGTTCCGAAAAACATTACTGGTGAGTCTGTAAAAGAGCATTGAAGAGTGTCTGAAATGTAAATAAAGTACTGTGCTGCATAGCACCGCTTCTTTGTACATGTCCGGGCCTAGATTCTAGATTCTAGACTCCAGACCTGGCTCGCTGCAAGTAACATGACAGCAACCCAAAGTAACGTACGTACCTACATCTCGGAGGCCACATACCGTCCATCTACTCATCAACAATCTCCTTCCCGGAACTCAAATAACCATGCAGTCTCATATACATCCCCACGCCCACGAGACCACCGCTACCACAGATATACCTGATTATACAGCATCTACTAATGAAAAGAGGCACAGGATAAACAGCACTCACAGCACCGTACGATATTTTTTCCACCTCGACCTTCTATCTCAGACCACATGTCTGGCTGGGATATACATTAATGTACTGTATTATACCCGACCTACTTGTCGTGTGCTATGCCAATGATTGGGACGCGGGGTGGTCCTTTTGTTAATATGTGGCGTTTATTTTCTTCGCAGGCGACAGGCGAGGCGAGGGTTGATGATACCCGGAACTTTTAACCAGGGGAAGAAGGGGGTTTGACAGGATAGGCGGGATGCCGATAGAGTGGTTAGGAAGGTGGTTGATATGGCAATTTGGAGATGGTGAGTGATTCTGGACTGATTACTTCTATCGTCGTGCAGGAAATGATTTGGAAGTTGCACAGGGTCGCCGGAGGATGGTCGAAAGAGTAATGAGTAGGAGCAGGTAGGAAGGGAAAGAGATACATGTCCGGAGGTACAAGTGCTCGACGCCGCGTGGGCTGAATGGGATGAATGCACGAGAAGGACGAGAGGGAAATGTGAGGTTCCCGAGAGTGAGGATTGATTCCTTCCGTGGTACAGTGTGACGAGGAATGAAGTAGATGGAGTCGATTGGTGATACTGAAATGTTCTCGGTTCGCTTGGTGTTTCCTGTCCTCCTCTACTTTCCCCTGACTCCCCTGACATGAGCACTTTGGTAGTACGATACTCGTCAACAGAATGCAGATGAAGCCGGAGACTAAATGACGATCTAAGCCTCTTTTCGTGGGAAAGCCCTAGGTGAAAGAAGTTTCATCCAATCTCTCCATCCACGTCATCTCATTTCATCTGATGATGATCCAAGCTTCGATCATTCATGCTTCATCCTGTCGTAGAGCTTGAGCTTGTTTGCATTAACGTTGTTTGATGACCCATCTGATGAAGGATTGCACTCTTTCGTTTCACAAGGCTGTGATGACATGCCAGAGAGAGGTACCGTACGAGTACCGAGAAGCGGAAGATGACACGATGTGATGCTCTGGTTCTCCTCCCCTCGTCTTCCCAGCCAGCCAGCCAGCACAGCCCAGCACATCCCCTGGCCTGGCCTGGCCCCCCTCGCTCCTGGCTGCTGGGATGATTGTCACCGGGGAAGCCAAGACCAATAAATCAGCCGGCGATCGCTGGTTCCGGACGGACCAACCAGAGAGAGTAATGGCGCGATGTTTCCCCGATGGTGGTGGGGTTGTTGTTGCTGACTTGCAGCCAGCTGAGACTGGAGACTGGGACTGGGACAGGGGAGAGGAGGAGAGGAGGAGAGGAGGAGGACAGCCAGAGCCAGGGAGGAGCGGGTGAAATGAGAGGAAAAGAGGGAATGCCACGCCTCGGCTGGAATCTTGCCTCCTTTTGCCAGCCCGTTTTGCGATGGAATGCGATGAAATGCGATGTCCCGGCTTCTGAGAGGTTGGATCTGGGACTCGGGGAAAGCCACTGCCGTTGAAGAGACGTAACGTTTTTTTTTTTTTCAGCCTTCGAAGCCCTCGAGGCCCTGCTTGGTTCCCCTCTTTGTGGCTTTTTGTCGGGAGGTGGGTGAGGCGGATATTTGGTCTGTTTTGCTGTTTGTTGGTTGGCACTACTTATTGTAACTGGGAAAAGGACTGGATCGCAAGAATGAGGTACATCACGACCACCACCACACCACCACGTCCTTCGGGCCCTTGCTTGGCCAGACAAGAAACAAGAAGCAGCTGGCAGCAGCTCAATTCCAAGATGCCGGGCCAGAGTCCAGATGTCCAGACATCCATGGCTGGTGGTAACGGCGGTGCTACTCGAATAATGCCTCCCCCCGGCCACCGCCTCTCTTCTCAGCTAGTCGTCTTCTCTAGCTTCCCCTCTCTCTCTCTCATGCCGGACCTTTAATATGTACATCATATACTCGCTGCCGGGTCAGGGTACAAACCTTCTTCCCTCGATTCATCCAACCTCCACCTCCCATCTCCCATCTCCCCTTTCAGCTTTTTTTTGCTGCGTTTCTCTCTTTATCCACTTGACCAGCAGTGCCACGAGCTCTCACCTGCTTGCTCGTTCCCATACCACTGTCGTTTTCGCATCTTCGCCCCGTCCCTCCCATCATCTATCCTGCCCTGTCTGTGCCATATACATCACCTACCACCTACCACCTACCTTTCTACCCGTCCCATCCATCTACCTCCAGTACCTACCTACAGACCTGCACTCGCGCCTATCCATGCTTGCTGGCTATGAGATCTGCTAGATCTCTCCCACCAAATGCCACTTCCCAGATCAACCGCTCATTTACAACCAACACGCTGTTCGACCAACTCTGCATGCGTCGCTCACACATCGTGACCCGTCAATTCTTCTGCTGGTGACAGTGTAAAGTCAAGCCATGATTTATTCGTGTGGAACTCTACTATGGATGACCATAATGCTTCGTCCTTGGGTCGAGGCCGCTGGTGCGTGAAGTAGAACACATCAATGCGCGCGCGGCACGGTACTTACAATAATGCAGGACAAACCCGAGTATTTCAGAACTCGTCAGATGTTTCCAAAGTCACTTCGACATATTCATATCCGACCTTGACGCTTGGGACGCATTCCTTGACGACCAACTATTGGATCTCATACACAAAGTCGGTTTCAAAACCATACGAGACGCCCTACGACACCAGTCTTGACAGCAATGGAAGCCCTGTCATGTACACCACCTGGTACATCACACCCGATTCCAGTTCCCCTTCCAGCGATGCAACTACTACCGATTCCAGTAAAGCTTCGATAACTACTACAATGAAATGGTCCAACACTTCGACTCTATACCCCACGAAAACGATCCCTCCAATAGACTTCACTTCTAGGTCTGAGAAATGGCCTATCAAAACCGATCCGCCAAAAAGCGACTCGTCAACATCAAGCTGTTCGACTCTAGCGCCAGGTGAACCATTCACATCTTGGTTAATTCTCCCGAATACAACTGTAATCACCGTTACAATCATGGGTAACCAATCAACCTCGTTCTTCGAAACCCCCGAGTTCACACCTCCGGTATATTGTCCCGAAACATCGACAGCCATGGGATTTCCATTCCTTGGCACTCAAACTCTGAAATCAAGTACTGGGCGGATGGAATCAACAGATAGTGCTATCGCATCGTCGAGTACGTCTACATCCCAGAGACCTTTTGCTCCTGCACCAGTATCGTCTCGTATAACGATCACTGTCATTACGACGAGCAAGAATGCTGTAACCATCACTACGCAGGCACTTCTTCCCACATTCCCTGGAGAGAGGACGGATAAGCAGACTGTGGATCCTGGGACTTTTTCGGACACACATGTCTGGTCTCCTTTTCCTACTCCTCCCCCGCAGACCAATCCGCCTCTTGACGTGACGACTATCATCAATGGTGATAGGTCAGCAAAGACTCGGGTCACATTCGTTGTGGATGGTATTACTCTTGTTGTGTCGCCGAGTCAAGCAGTGATCGGAGGTCAGGTTGTGGGAATTGGTTCGCCGCCGAAAACGATCACGGAACGTGGTGATGTATTCACCGTTGGCCCAGATCAGATTGAAGGCCCCTTACTCCTCCTTCTAGTTCCTAATTACACGGGCAATGGAGGTTTATTCCAGGAGCCACCAAAAACGACCACTGTTCAAGGAGTACCTGTTCAAGTTGGACCATCGGGCGTCGTGATTGGAGGCAATGGTGGGGGGACAACAACCATTCCAATCATGCCCGGTGCTAGACCTACCACGCTTGTGGTCAAAGGACAGACAATCTCAGTTGGATCGGGAGGCGTTGGATTTTCAGGGACGACTATCACGCCGCCGCCGAATATGCCAACGAACGTTGTTGTAGTTGGAGGACAGGGATTTTCGGCGATTGGGAGCTCGGTGGCTGTCATTGGAGGTTCTACGTTTGTGTATGGACCGGGAATCGCGGCTCAGACTGTTGTTCTAAACGGAGAGGCTATCACCGTTGGACCCCAAGGAGTCGTTTTCGACGGCACGACGATCGGCGGGCCCTCACATGCAACTGGGACTCAGTATGCCGTTGCTGGGGGACTATCAATTTCCGAGATCGGTTCTACATTGGCCGTGGTCAATGGAATGACACTCACAGTCGGTCCAGGAACAACTCCCTTAACAACAGTCATTGGTGGGCAAACTGTTGTAGCAGGACCGAACGGCCTGGTAATAGGGGGAGCAACACTATCAATCCCATTCAACCCCACTGCGCAGGCTGTCACAGCGGGCGGCATCACATTCACGCAGCTTGGCGCATCCGTCGCTGTTATCGGCGACAAGACATACACTTTCGGCCCTGGGGCTCAACAGACGACGACTGTCATTGACGGCCAGACGATCAGTATCGGACCAGGCGGCATTGGGTTTAAGACCACGACGTTCACGGCCATGACATCAACGCCTACCGGGACCTCAGAGGCGAAGTCCACAGGCAAGAGCAAGAAAAGCGGCGCTGGGAGGCTCGGGACTGGGTCTGGCGTTTTGGGGATGGGGGTTTGGATATGGATATCAGGGGCTATGGGCTACTTCGTCTGGTTTGGGTGACCGGAAAAAGAAGGGGAATGGATGGAACGGAATGGACGGCCAGAGTGAGGGAGGTGGGTTGGGTTTGAAAGGCGTTGTGGGAAAGGGAAAGGATATCTTTGCATATACCCCGGAGTTTGGGATGCTTCTGATGATGATGCAATGAAAACCACAGAAGTCGTAATTATGTACTTGTATCATATATATAGAAAACCGAACATGAGCGGAACAATCCTCAAATGAGGCGTTTTCTCAGTTTAATGGAAATTTCGAGTAATTACTTGGGTTTCAGTAATGAGGATCAGCAAGAGGACGGGTAGCAAAAAGCTACGCTAAGCCAAATTAGCGCTAATCACATTTCGACGTTCCAGGCAATCTCTCCAAAAATCGTCGCGTCACCAAACCTCCTTCAACACTACAACACAACATTACGCAGCTCTCACAACCCCAAAGCCCAATTTCTCAATACAAGACTGACCCAGCATCACCTGGCTCAGTCAATCTACTCAACCCGAGTTCCCGCCACCCAATTATATGCAACCACAGCCCATCGCATCTTCAACATATACACCCCAATTGAACACCTCCCAGCCTTCTTCCAACCCCCAATATGGCATCCACCCTCTCCCCCAACCTTCCGCAGTCCTGCACGACTCGCGAGAACAGCATGAAGATGACGAACCTGCAGACGATCAACTGCCTGCAGATGTCGTCGTCGAGTCTGCTGCCCTCGAGGAGGAGCTGGGATTGCAGGAGCAGGTGCGAGGATTGAATCTCCAGTACGCAGATGCAAACCGACCTAAACCAACCTTCCAACTGATCTCGGAATATGAGAATGCGTTGTCGCTTTCACCGGCTAGGAAATCAAGTGAGGGTCTTGGATTCAAGGTTGTCAAGAAAAAGGGCAACAAACTTGATGGTCCTCAGCTGGAGAATTTCCCGAATGGTATGCTCAGAGCTTCAAACCCCTTTTAGTTTTGAGGCAGATAGCTAATGTTACTCAGAGGTTCTGACACATATCCTGTCCCATCTCCCAGCTGCTTCGCTTTCCGCTGTGTCCACTGTCTCCCGCCGCTTCTATAGTCTTGTCACTACACCCCACGCTTGGCGCACAGCTTTCTCGCGATTCTTTCCAGGTCAAGATGCGATCGAGGTACCAGTCGCCACCAACCGCCGCGGTTCGGATCTTGAGGCTAGAGAACAGCTTCGATCGGAAACGCGTATGTTCACTCGATTGACGGCTCTCGCATCCTGGCGTAGCGAATATATTCTTCGAACACGACTATTACGCAGTCTCGGCCGGGGAAAACCTGCGCAGATTGCTCCTGGTCATGGTGCTTCTTCACGCTCGAACAGTGCAGCGAATAATGCGAATGCGGTAGTGACTTACAGCTCCCAGTTGTTCGCCACGGTCAACCATATCCATGCTGTCTTTGGTAGTGGCAAGAAATCACCGAGATTTATTCATGGCACCGATGAGACTGGCACAGCTTGTACTAGTGACCCGAATATTGGCAAGATTGACAACTGGGGCCTCTCTGATCCGCAATCTCTTCCGCAGTTCTCGGAGCTCTTCGTTGGCGATCAGCCCTACGGAGATGGCGACGGACCTGCTGGATTGCCGAATACCATGGACGTCAGTCAGCCTTATGGCATGATCTACGGCGAAGGATTTCCCGGAGGTCAAGCGTATTTCCGCTCTTCGGAAGAGATGCGCGGCCGTTTCCTGAGTCAGCCAAGTGATATCACTGTCCCAGAGGCTGGTATTCCCAAGGTTCCAGGGCTCATCGAGGCAATTTCTGCGGTCTGGATCGCTAAATCTACTTTGGTTCCTCAAATGACTGATGGACTGGTTGGAGTCTTGACTGGATCAACTCTGGGTGTCGTCACTGCCTATTCTCTGGGTGCGGATACTACTTCAGGACGACGTATCACCAAAGGTCAATTGACTGCGAAATGGGTTCTCAGTCCGGGTGTTCCTATCATCTCCCTCAAGATTGACGATTCTTACAGTGCTAAGCGTAAAGCTGCTGGACGAGTTTGGGCCGTTGCATTGAATGCTCTTGGGGAGGTTTATTACCTTACTGAGACCCCTACTTCTCCTTTGCTCGATGCGAAGGTTGAGGACATCGATACTGGCCGACATGCCTGGGTCACTGGTCGAACAGCCTACTGGAACCTTGCTGAGCCTTCTCGTCGTCTGGCTCGTGAGGATCCTTATCACGAAGCTGAGATCCACGGGAGTTACTCTCCAAGATCCTCCTCAAAATATCAACGACTCTCAAGAGCGCAGATCATCGCCGAGACACTCGAGATTGAGAAGTTCTTAGGGTATCGCCCAGTCCACTTCCGCAAGCTTTGCGAGGGATGGGATATGCGTCGAAGAGTCGAAGTAGACTTTACTGGTGACGACGGGAACGGGGCTGGAGAGGCTCTGTTTGTCATTAAGTGTGGTATTGTCGAGGGTGAGTCTGCCGAGATTCGCCGATATACCAGATGGAAGTCTGAACAGGCTTCTCTTGACGAGTACCCTCTGCCAAAGACACCACCGATGGCTTCGAGAGCGACCACGATGGCTTCACTGTTCGGCGGAGGTACTGTGATCAGTCGTCCTCGCACTTCATCGCCTGATCGGTCTCAACGCGCCTCAATCTTTGGTGGAAGTACCGTGATCACGCCGGCTAGGATGTCATCGCCTGAACCAATTACTCCCGGTAGTCCCGTCAGGGCATCTACTGCACTCATCGAGGAATGGCGATCTTCTATCTTGTCTCTCAAGAATCACGCGAACATTGAGATCACTACTACTGCTATCGATATGTCTACATACGCTTTGTTGACAGTTGCAGAAGACCCATTGCGAACAGTTAATGGCACTTCGAACTTCTCATCTCCATTCGCGACTCCATCGGATCAAGACACTTCTTCATCAACCCACATTCCAGGCCATAGAGCTCGGTTCTTGGCTATTGGAACTAAGACTGGCAGTGTCATCATGTGGAACATGCGAGGACCTCAGTCGACAAACCCGTCGATTGTCAATGAACTCCATCCGCTACGCACCATTCACACTGACTCACCCGAGATCTCCTGCCTTGCGGTGTCTGCTCTGTATCTTGTTCACGGTGGCAACGATGGCCTTGTCCAGACATGGGATCCGTTGGCCTCGACGCTGCAGCCTGTCAGGACGCTAAACTCTCGTTTCTCCTCCCGTGCTCGTCGTCGTTTGGTCCAGGCTCAAGCCTCGATCTTCGGTGTTGGTATCAACCTCTATGCAGCTGGTGCAATTGCCATTGATCCAGACCCAACCGTTCTTCGTGGGATGGTCTCTTTGGGGACTCATCTTAGATATTGGTCATACAGCTCTTCTGCAGCCGATCAATACCAAAGCAAGAAGCGCCGTGTTCGACGCGGTGAACGCGGAAGTAACGGTACATCTGATCGCTTCACCAACACTGGCCGAGGTGCACTGATGGACTATATTGCGACTGAACAAGACGAACTGAAGAAAGAGAAACTTCGCCGATCCCGCGAAGATGCCAGACTACAAAACCGCTTCGGCGTCGGTCTCGGTGGCCTTTCTGAAGATGAAGCTCTCCGCTACGCAGAAATGGTCTCTGCCGAAGCATTCCAAAAGGAGGAAGAAGAGCGTCGTTCCAGCGATGTGGGCTATCTAGGCGACATCAACGAGAGCTCAACAGCTCAATCAGTTTGGTCTAGCAGTGCAACTGTCACGCCTGCGTCCTCACCCCCGAAATACAAACCAGACTCGGACTTCGAATCCGACCTAGAAGAAGCCATCCGTCTCTCCCTTCTCGACGGTGTCGATGACGGTGGACGATCCCCGAAAGCTTCTGGTGCTGGAGAGTACGATATCCCGATCACGTATAAGCAGGGGCAGGCGGGGAAGAAGTCGAGACGCTCGCCATCAGCTTCGCCTTCTACATCGAGGAATCGGAAGGGGAAAGGCAGGGGTGTGGGAGAGGGCAGTCGTAAGACGGAAGTCGCGGCTGATGATCTGGATTATGCTTTACAGTTGAGTTTGGCGGAGGAGAGGAGTCGCTTGGATCTTGAAGCAGCGGCGGGTGCGCATGATGGCGATGTGAAGGATGCATTCCCAGCTCTTGAAGCACCGGAGGCGGAGGGGAAGGGGAAGGGTAAAGCGCTTTGAGGTGGGATGTTCTGGTGCGAGTGAGCGATGCGTGCGCAGTTTATATTCCAGCGTGGCGGGTTTGTGGTTGAGTATTCTGGTTGGGCTGGTGCTGTGCCTTTTGTGCTTTGGTGCTTTCTTCTTTTCCTTGCCCTTAATGTGCGATAGGCTTCTCTTAGTTAGATTCGACTTGACTTGACGAGATGAGATGAGATGAAGCGAGTTACTCGAGTCGAGGGATATTCAATGCTAGACACTTTCTGCTTTGACATGACTATTTTACTTGCTTGAGGTGCATTGACTGCCCTGACTCGGAATCACTAAGCGCTAAATGAACAGGACAATAGAATTCCGACCATTCTTACAGGTGATGAAAACGAAGACGGATTGATGCAGGTGAAGTTCCCGTTCACCAGAGGCGACAATAAGCGAAGTAAAGCCGAGCCGGGTGCAGAACTTTAAAAACACGTCATCGCTTCAACCGCGAGGGCTTCACCCAGGGAAATGAAATGATCCAATGCCAGACAACATCCACCGCCTACCTCTGTCGAAGCCACGCAGACAATCAAGGCTAGCCTGCGACTGTGCTGATTGATCGGACAGAGAACAAGCCCTTGTTCTTGTTTTTTTCAATTCCTTACTCCGTGACTTTCGTCGTGGCCTCAACGCGATTAGTGCAGCTGGGCTGGAGGCTGGCTAATTAATTATCAATTAACTTTTGCCGCATCTGTCGGTCGGTGCTGGCTGGACCCTCGGCATCCCTCGTTCGCGCACTAATTACTCCGTACAACCCGCATCCACATCCGAATCCGAATCCGAATCTGAATCCACCTCCACCACTGCACACTGACCGACCGACTGACTGACTGACTGACTGCATCCATCCTCCAACAGACAACGTCCCCGCCTCCTCCTCCCCTTCCCCTCCCTTCCCCTCCACTCCCCTCCACTCCCTCCGCTCCCCTCCGCACGCACGCACACATGCCCGCGATGCCACCAAAGGCAAATATGTCGAACCCACGCCGCGGCGGCAACAACAACAACAACAACAACAACAGCAGCAACTCCAGCACCGGAGGAGGAGCAGGCGTAGGCAAAGCGTGTCGATTCTGCTCGCGCGCCTTTGCGAAGACCGAGCACCTGATCCGGCACGAGCGGTGCCATACCAAGGAGCGGCCCTTCCAGTGCAGTATCTGTGGCAAGAACTACAGTCGCAAGTGAGTAGCCCACCCACCCCTCTTTGTATTTGTGAGACGAGATGAGATGGATGAGGCTGGCAAGGGGAAGAGGGAAAAGGGGCGTATCAACAAACAGACGAGTGGATACAGGATGCTGAGTGGCTGCTTCTGTGTTTGATGGGGCGGCTGCTGTCACTTACCGCACCGCACTGCACGAAATACATTCTTGCCCCGCATCCTATCGCAGCACATCCCCACCATTGTCACGGGGCAGGGCATATGATGGTGGGACGGAGGGGCAAGGAAGATGAGATGAGACGGGCATGGGATGTGGGATGTGGTGGAGTGGAGGGGAGTGGAATGGTGCGGATCGTGGTGGTGGATGGATATCTGTTCTTGCAGCAAACAGAAGGCTGACTGTTCATCTCGTCTTGTAGCGATACGTTGATCCGCCACCGAAGAACCCATGGGAACAACACAGCCGTCGTCCCTCCCGATGTCTTCAGCAACAATGATGCGGCGACCACAGCTGACGGTGGGGATAATCCCCCAGCTACTCCCAACCGCATGTCGTCGTCCCACAGACAGATGTCCTCCATCTCGTCCTCCATCGCGCCCTCGGACTACCCAGGCCAAGACTTTGATACTAGTCCTATCGACTTCCAACCTCTAGGAAGTGAGATATACGGTCATGACATATACGCCCCAGCCGACCTCGCCACAGGACCATATCAACATCTCAATGGTGGCGGTCCGGCAATGCCTCAGATAGATCCAAGTCTGACCGGAGGGAGAGGAGAGAGTTTAGGTGCCGGTACCAACATGGACTTCTCTGCCTCGTACCTCGACCCAGCACTACAGCAATACCCTCCACCATCTGAGGCCAATGGCTATGTGGAAGGTCAGATGCCATACACGGCACCTGCCATCGACGAGTTCCAGTCTTGGTATCTCACTGATGACTTTGATCTTGCTGCTTTCAATAAATCTTTCAAGTCGCCTACGGCTGCTGAGTTCCTAGGCTTGAATGGATCATTGTCTGACCATCAGTGGAAGAACTATGATATTCCTAGTCCGGATACGGGCGGAGATATCTCATTGCATATGGAATGGGAACAGGACTTGGTGCCTGACGTTGGATTCATGGTAGGCTGTTCTTCCCGGGAGTGGTATGATGAAGGCTGACAGAAATACAGAATTTCGCCATTCAACTCTTTCTCACTAGATTCAACCCCATCTTCCCCATCTTCCATGGCCCGACTTTCCGTCCTGCTGATCATAGCTCCTTGCTCCTGCTTTCCATCTGTTCCATTGGAAGTCTGTTGATGAATAATGACCCGACGTGTCTGAGGGGCGCGAAGATGTTTGAGACTGTTCATAAGACGATTGCGGAATCGGTAAGATATCTCTCTACTAACCACGAGGACCTCTTTTGCTGATGATGCGCGTTCAGTGGGCTATTGCTGACCAAAAGCCACTACGAGAAAGGAATTCTTTCATTCAAGCTGCGCTTGTCAGCCAGTTCTTTGCTTACTTGTGTGGTGTAAGTGTTTTTGGCTATTTGTACTCCGGGACAGACACTGATAATCAATAGAGCCCGAAGTATCTCGCATTGGTTAAGTCGTTCCACGTGAACTTGGTTGAAGTAAGATGATCTCCACAACTTAATACTTGCTTTATTGACCGACCTAGCTTGCAAGAAAATGTGGGGTACTTGATCTTACCCGGGCCCTTCCAGATGTCACTGGCAAGGCTCAGGAAGAGCTCGACGAGGCTTGGAACTCATGGGCAAGAGACGAGGAGATCTCGAGGTATGTTTCAATCCATGTTTCCGGTATCATATGTTGACTTTCGTAGAACTGCTTTGGGGTTGTACATACATGATGCACAGTTTGCCAGCACCTTCCATAATGCCCCGATCTTGCAACACAATGCTCTCCGCCTCTTTGTAGCATCAACAGATGAGCTCTTTGCAGCAGCCACTCCGACACGCTGGGCACATCTTCTTCGACTATCGCCAGAACCAAGCAAATTAAACACTCACCTACACATCAATCAGCCAGAACACGTTGACACTGCGCCCCTCTCGAAAGAGCTCTCCTGTCGCGAGAGTCGCTTCTCCTGCTATGTAATCCTCCACAGCATCGGTGCATCAGTCCAAGCCAGCAGAGTGGCTGGTACACTCACGCCCAAACAAAAGCAGAGCTTTGAAGAAGCTCTGATATGCTGGTATCACGCGTACGAGCAGACTCGTACAACACAAGACTCGGACCCGCTTTGCCTGATGGTCCTTTACCACGAGATATTCATGACACTACTAGTCGACTTCACGCAACTCGAAAGCGCGATCGGTGGCCCAGCCAAGGGCGCAAGCGCGATAGCATATGCTCACACCTGGTCCACCAGCATGGAAGCCAAACGCTGCATCATCCACGCCTCGCTCATCCACCGCCAATGCGAAGGGATACCTTACCACGGCGAACCAGCCTTACACGTCTCCCGCTCGATGTTCCTCGCTGCCCGCGCTTGGTACTGCTACATCCAATTTGACCCCGCGTCCACGCCGACCGCACCCCAGCAGCAGCAACTCACATTCGAGGAATCCTTCAATATCCCTGAGATCAAGATGTTTAATATCGATCCCATGCAGTACTTACCTGCCGTCAATGGCTTCGGCACCGGCAAGCCGCAGTTGAGTGAGGCGGCTACGCTTTGCAGACTTGTGGATTTACTGGATCAGATCGGACGTTGGGGAATCTCGAGGAGGTTTGCGAGGATTTTGAGGGCGCTGATTTATGGTGCTGGGAGTGCGGGTGGCGATGGTGGGCAGGGACAGAGTCCTACTTATGGGATTAAGATTGAGTGATGGACGGGATAGGAATTGGGGAAAGGTCGGGCTTCCTGGTTGTTATGCTTTGCAGGTGTGATGGCTAATAGGCGGTGGCGGTCGGTAACAGTGGATGAGACTCGTGATGCGTTGATTTCTTGTTCGGGATGGATGGGTTGAGGGAAGGGTATTTCTGGTACTTGGCTTTCTTGCCAGATAAGATAAGTAGGTACCTTTGCAGGGTTCTTTTTCTTTGTTTTTTTGGAGAAGAAAATAGAGTGTTGCATCGCATGGCATTGAATTCGTTTCCCAAGTATCGCACTTCCTCCCTCCCCTCTAGTTCCCCGTCCCCAGTTCCCAGGAGCAAAGATCCGTAGTTGCAATTGCAGTTGCAGTTGCATCAATCCACGCACGCACGTGACCATAAACGAGATCTCGCTTAGTTGCTTTCCGCCTCCGCGACTCCGCTCGCCGCGTTCCCGCTCAAGGCATTCCCGCTCAAGGCATTCCGCGTAATACTCACAGCCGAACTCAGCCTCAGCCGCGAAGCTCCATCTCCATATCCACGAGGTCAGGTCTTGGATATTGGATATTGGATATTCGTCAGCTGAAGACGTGTTGGGGCGCCGAGTGGCCGTGGTTGTGATTGTGATTGTGATTAGGGTAGTGGTGAGTGATGAGTGGGAATGTGTACGTGTGCGTGCGGTTGGCACTGTACCAATTAAATCTATGTAGAGCTTGGCGATTTAATTCGCTCGGATGGGAATGGGGATGAGAAGGGGGAGGGGAGGGGGAGAGAGGCGGAGCTGTAGGCTTCTATATAACGAACCGTTGCCTTGTTCGATGTGGGGTTTTTGTGTGGTGGGTTCTTTTCGATTGCAGTTCGAGTTTGTACTGTACATCTTTTTTTCTGTACGATACGATACAATACGATACGATACGATTGTGAACATTATCTCTGCTCTCAGCTTGAGCTTGTCGCTTGCGTTTGAGTTTGGGGGTACTGTTTCTGGGAAGGTTATCCCAAGGCCTGGCCTTTTACGATTTTCGAAATCTAAGCTGCTCTATTTCGTCTGCTCGAGTATCTATCGAGACTTCGTCCCGGATGTTCTCACTGCCTATCCCCGGAATCCAGATATTTCTCACTATTGCATCTATCCTCCGTCTCTAAACCAGATACATCATTCACCTTAACACCTATCGAACACACTACATAGACACGGCACTAG
This sequence comes from Rhexocercosporidium sp. MPI-PUGE-AT-0058, assembly GCA_020746875.1. Lineage (NCBI taxonomy): Eukaryota > Fungi > Ascomycota > Leotiomycetes > Helotiales > Rhexocercosporidium > Rhexocercosporidium sp. MPI-PUGE-AT-0058. Next base: position 2,180,612 of record JAGTJL010000005.1, on the reverse strand, counting down.
AACCTCCATCATCGATTGCCCCAGGCAGGTACCCACCCACCGGCAGCTCGACTACCCAGAATACCTGAGAGCAGCTACAGGACTTTACCTAAGCTAAAAGAAAACGAAAGGGAGGAATAAAACCAGCACCAACACTAACACTACCACCAACATCAACACCAACATCAACATCAACATCAACACAAACACCGACCCATCACAAATGCCACCTCTCCTACAACCCCGCTACATCCCCCCTCCCTCGCCATCCACGGCGCGAAACTCTCCGCCAAGATAATCGCTCTGATCATTATCCTCATCTTCGTAACACTCTCCTTCACCTCATGTTTATGTTACATATGTATCAGGCGACGACGCAGTAAGAAGAGGAAGAGATTATTAGAGAGGGAGAGGATGGAGAGCAAGCAGTTGAAACCGAGGATCAATGCGCGGAATGCTCGGTTCTTTGCGCCTGGGCTGTGGGGAGATGGGGGGAGGAGGGGTGAGAGGGTGGTGAAGGGGGAGGGAGAGGGGTTGGGGAGGAAGGGGTGGAAGGAGGGATTGAGGGGGAAGGTTGATAGGGGGGTTTTGGAGAGGTGGAACGCTAGGGAGAGGGAGTTTGATTTGCAGAAGGGGGAGGGGAGGGGGAGTTTGGATAAGGATTTTAGGGTGCGGGAGATTGAGATGAGGGATTTTAGGGGGGTGGGTGTTGGTGATGTTCGGGTTGGAAATGAGGGAGGTTCTGGGGGAGGTGGTGGTGAAGGAGGTAGGAACTGGGGTGTTAGGATGCCAGAGCGGGCTTGGTTGAGATGGGGGAGGAGGTGAGTGGTTTTTATGGAGCGGTTAAAGGAGTTTTGGGTCTGCTACGAGAACGTGGGATGGTAAGAAGCTAGGTATGCGAAATTTGGTACACGACTAGAGAGGTTGGCAATTGAGAGTCGGTGAGAGGAGTGCATGAACTACCGTCTTGAGTTTGGCTATGTTTTGTGTCGTATTGTCACTTGATGCTTAGGTCTTGTCTTGAATGGATACTAGGAGTTTGGTGGAGGGACTTGTAAAGTGGACGACTGGGAATGGACGGTTGCAAATGGAATAATAGTAGGTGCCGTAGCTTCCATGTTCTCAGGTATCATAATGATTGACTTCATTTGAAAACATCATGCTTTATACTGCCCTCGCATCTCAAACCCCACCATGCTCATACACCCTCTCAACCTTATTTCCCCCTTTCTCCCTCTAAAGAGCTTGGATCACTTGTGTATTTCGCTCCTTAGCAAATCCAATACATTCCACCTCAAGATCCATACTGCGCTCACATGTTAACCACAGCACCACAGCACCACTAATCAAACTAACAATCTCACACTGGGGCGCCCGCTCATTCGAAATCTTGACATCGCCTTCATCTCGGAGTTGTTGTAGCATCTGAGCTGCTTTAGTGGCGTTTGCGTTTGTCGTAGTTGTGAGTGTGGTGAGGAAATCGTTCTTGTGGACGACTTTGTAGCGTGGCATTTTGGTGGTCTCTGGGCAGGGAAGTTGAGGAGGGCTAGGGTGCTGCTACGTGATTTAATTTGTATTGAGTACTTGGTTTGACATACAGACCAAGAAGGATGATTAGTACACGTACAGTTTTCGGTTGATGGGGAAAGAAGAGAATAGGTTGGTAAGGAAAGTTTAGGTTTATGTGTTTCAGCAGGAGCAATTGTCATTGTTCTGTTGGGGACGATGGCAAAGTACATATTCTAAGTTTAGACGGAACGAAGGTCTTTAAAAATACCCAATGTTTGCTTAGTCTACAGTACTGTTTCGCGAACCATTCCTTACTTGAGCACTTTGAACAATTATTTTAAGACGTTCTAAATAGCCTTGGATTTCGCTTAATGTTTGTTGTGACTGTAAAGCGACTTCAAGTCATCAATTTGAAGGAGAAAAATCAACAAACATAAGTCGACTTCGATTGTCGATTTATTCTAAGCATTCCATCCAAAGATAGTTGATTATGATTTGACTTCCATTAGCTAGTCGAGATCTGATGAACATTACCCCTTAACAAACCTTCCAAGTCAGCAAAGTAGTGACAACATCTCCCCTCACCATACTCCGCTCACATTTTCTTGGCACTTTCATAAACATCACACGGCCATTGACAAATCGCTCGTGCGGCCGAAATGCCACAGACGAGCCTGAACTCCAATATTCAAATCCATGCCATTCACACAACAAGCACAGTTTTGCATTGGCACTCATCAAATGCTTCCGTCTCACCATCGTATATCTTAAAACTAGCCATACCTACTCTTTTATAGGTCTCTGAACCTACTACTTTCTCAAGAATCATAGCCGAAATCAAAGTCTGTCTGCTCCCGTAGCTCCTTTCGGCGCTCACCTCTTCTCTGATCATTGCCAAGCAATAAACTTGGGTATCAGTCGTTCGTGCTCTGTGAGGACCAAAGAACGCATGCACAATCTTCACCATATCGTCAGTATCAAACGTGAAGTCACCGGTTGCTTTCCAGTCCTTAACTCCAATCATGAGACATTCACCTCCATGTACTGCCCAATTATAGTCCTCGTTGATGCTGGCCTCTGCAAACTTTCCGGAAAGCTTGATAAACCCGGCATTAGCCTGTAGCTTATCATTTGACTTGACATATGAGACATTTGCGTCGTCGACTGTGAAGATGACCTCGGCTGATTCGCTGCGCTGTGTGAACCCAATCGATGTATGTCTGTGATCTGGATGCCCTGGATTATGCTTTGCGTGAGTGCTGGCCCAAGACCAAGTTGGCGCTGTATAGCTGTCACTTCGGCATCTCGACTCATCTGATTGCCACAGGAGATCGCTCAAGAGATTATTCTTCCATAGTCCTGCCAAGTATTCATCGTCATCGACGATTTTGCATATCGAAGCCAAACCAGCAATGGCAACTAGAATATCACTCTGTCTAGTCATCTTCCTAGAAGAGTAATCGGTGACGAGATTCTGCCAAGCGGCATGCATATCCTCAGCACTTGCGGCCCGTGAGCGGAAGATTTCCTTAGCTTGAAAGAAGGGAAACATGCTGACAGACGCAGGTGATGGCTCATCTGCTTGGGGGAAACCAAAAGGCCACAGTTCTGTTCCTTGGATACCGCGGCACTCCCAGGCTAGGAATGCGTCAGTGACGTAGAGAATTCGTCTGCAAAGGTACAGCTCCTGCATCGTCCATGCTCTTCGCAGAATAGGGGCGTCATCGAGATATCGATAGAGCGAGGGCGTTGATCTTCCAAGTAGGCGTTTGAAGATCTCGCATGGCTGTAGCTCATAACACTCGGCGGGTCGAGACTGGAGTAGACCTCGATCTGCATGATCGGACGATGATGCTGCAATGGTGAAAGTAGCATTGTAATATATGTCGCCCATGCAAGGTGCTTGATCTTGCCAGTCGCTAATGTCATCTTGAATAATACACAAGGCATCTATCCATATGTATCGTGTTGCCAATGACCTAGCGATCCAGAGGGCATCTCGGATGGTTTTCGGTAAATCTTTTAAGAGAATTTCTGTCATTAAGCGCGTGATGTTGGAGCGAAGTAAACTAAAGTAGTTGTATTCTTCTTTGCCCCAGCAGTATGACAAGCAAGCATACGACAATACTTGTGCTTCCTGCGTCAGGCATAATTTGAGTGGACTTTGAATGTCACTACTGACACCTAAATCAAGAATACGCTTTGGCATGGTTGCAGTATGATGTTGCGGGCCACAATTTGTGTGATAGCCCAGGCATTCTCTCAGCCAAGCTTTCGCTCCCAATATAGAATCAGGAGCAGTGGGACTCGGAGCGATGGTTCCAACAATTAAGCTTTGTCCTTAAACAGTTGTCAGAGGAATACCCGGCACAAAACGTGTTTCGTGAGGACTAACCTGCTCCGTCGTGCGACAATCGCTCTCCATATGAATCTTTTGGAACTTTATGAGCCTCTTCCCGACTTTGCTGCATGGTCTCGCTATCGCCAGCACCCATCAAAGAAGCAAACTCCTCTGCAAATGCCATAGAAAAATTCTCCAAATCTAGCACTTCTGGATCTTCTCGCTTCATTTCAATTGCAGTACCGCGCGACTTGCTTTGTTCAACGTTAGGCACGATCTGCTGGAGCTGAAAATGAGAAGGAGCAAGAGGCACATGTACGATTGCGGTGTTGAATCGCTTGTACCTTTGTCTCGGTTCATCGTCGAGCGGCAACATGAATGACGGGCGACCTAAGGGCCACTCTCGATCATATTCGAACTCTTCACGACTTGCTTTGAATGGGTAGCTGATTGATACCGCCGTACCCTCGTTATTGAGGTACACAGACAAGGAATCTTCGTCCAGGGCGAGTAGCTCTGCGGCATCGTTCGAAGGGTGGTGATAGAGAATGGCGGCGCGGAAGATTCTACAGGTCAAGCATCCTTGTCGAGCAAGTTCATCTAGTTCCTTGTAGTCTTTGTATTCTAGCCTATGATCCTTCGCATCACTGTCCTTGCCGACCAAAACACTTCCATCCAAGGCTTGGCAAAGCGAACATATAGTCCGGCCGTCCTCAACGGATATCGTCACGGGAGATGATCTCACGATTTGTTGCACTTCGGATTCTAGTATGCAGTGGGTTGTAGACCAAAATCCTGGATCGGCTGTCGAGGCCCAATTCATGATCGATCTGTTTTCGACCGCTTTTCCAAATATAGGATCCATGGCTGCATTGGGACAGATAAATGGTGACGGGAGACAGCAAGGCTTGCTAGAGATCGGCGCCTAATGTCTTCAAACTTCCCGCAAGATGACTACCAGGTATTATATCGTAAATGTAGACCGAGAGTTCAAGTTCATAATAGAGGTTTCTCCATGAAGTTGGACATCGGGCGAAGTTGTGCAATGTTGATGGAGAGAAGGAGGTTTGGGAGCGCTCAGAAGCGGGGTTGGAACAGATGCTGCCTGATGAGGTAACACGACGTATGCAGTTGTAGGCGACCATTTGCCTCGTTTAGTGAGGATTATGCTGATGCCGGTCGCTATGGTGCGCAAATATACAATTATACTTCTTCAGCTAAATAACGCGCCCCCTCGGATAGTAATTAGGCGAGGATGTTGACTGTCTCACACGATTATCTCAAGCTCAAGCCTTTCACAAATACAGCCTATGTAAAGGCTCGTACTAGAAACTCACTGTATCATTAAGTTTACGTTTATCAATAAATGAATCTTTGTATTTGATTCGATTTAATCAGCATCAGCTTATCCACAGCGGATTACCTGAGCACGCATGAATCACAATACAGAAGATATATTACTTGAAGCCGTGCATCCATTAACTATTTCTTAACCAAAACATCAATCACGCAAGATATCCCCACTAAGTACACAGAAGAACACAATTCCATCCCTCATCGCCGTCCAAAAAGACTCCCACCATCGTGGTCTGGGCTTCCATACTGCTCCCACATATTCCTCGCACTGTCATGTAACATTGTGACAGGACTCTGATCGTTCTGTCCATCACACCTGATAAAACCCGCCTCTCGCAACTCTTCGAAGCACTTACCGGCCTGGAAAAGACTGGTTTTCAACGCTCTGCTGAGCGCTGCAATGAATTGGCCACGGGTACAGTCGGGGCCTTGAGGCCTTTGTTGTGGAGGCAGTTGATGAGGTTGAGGGGGTTGGGTGTATGGCTGTGCGTAAGCTTGCGAGGGTTGAAGTGCTGCGTATGATTGTGGAGGTTGAGGTGCTGTATATGGCTCTGCGTATGGTTGAGCATAGGGTTGCTGAGGCTGTGGTGCCGGGTATGCATATTGCTGTTGCAGGGGCTGTTGCTGTGGCTGTGGTTGGGGTTGGGGTTGTGGAGGATTTGGATACCCTGGATTCGATGTCTGCTGAACATATGGCTGCGGTGGATATTGCGGAGGATGATACTGGGGTTGTTGTGGAGGGGCGCATTGAGGGGGTGGTCGTGGAGGTTGTTGAGGTGCATATTGGTATCCTGGATTGGGAGGAGGTCCAGCTGGAGGTTGACCGTATGGACTGGGGTAAGCCATTTGAAATTAAACTTCTGAGTTAGAAGCTTTTCTCGGTTGCAGAAATTGTGAGCGAGTTCCTAGTTGCCTTATTTCGAAGTGAGTAGGGTCTACCCAGGATTGTCTGTATGTTATTTCTGGTGTGGCGTGTGTGAAAGGGGGCTTGGTCGTTGCCTAGGGACTTTTGCGTTGTGATAAAGATAGGAAGATGTCTAGATAGGGACATGGCCGAGCATATATATAACCCTGCCTCCCCTCCAGAAAAGTTCCAACTGGTAACTAACCTAGAGACTCAACAGAATGATTAGCATGATCTTGTTATTAATCCAAAAGTAATGCTTGGGATTCAGTCATCAGTCTGGTGGTGTATCAGTCACAGGCGACAGGCGACATTGAAATTATTAGTACTCATATCCTCTTTCTTTAACGACAGTGAATCAAATCAGCACTTTTCACCGTTGAGAGATGTGCGTAGCTTGAACTAGATAGCTCGCTTGAGGTCAACCTCGGAAACAAATTATCTCTATATTCGGTCAAGCTCCGGTCGCAAACATTTTCTGAAAGGTGCACTCGATTAGTGTATTGAATTTAGGATCGTATTTTGTCATTGGTTGCCTGGAAGCTAGGTCTTATTGAGAAGTTGTTGTGCACTTCCCAAGTAAAATAATATATATTCCGCCTCTAAGCGAGGCATTGCTGTTTACCTCGGCCATCGCCAAATTGCAATTCCAACTAGTCATCCCTACTACCCTTCGCAAAATCCGAAATATGAAATCCTTTTGATGCATTCACACGTAACTTAAAAATTTCATCTCAAATGGCGTATCTGTATCAAACACCGGACAATCACATCTCGCACAGCAGACGAGCGGGGAGCTCGAGATGTCATAGGCTCGACGGCTATCATTGCTTTGCCTGGCTTTAGGCTTCCGCAAGCTAAATTGCTGGCTCATTACCGGCGAGGTAGTGCAAAAACTTCAACTCGAGGGGAAAGCTTAAAGAAATTGTGTATTCTCTCCATAGTTAAGACGATTTCCATTCCGCCTGTATTGAAATCTCCACAAGTACGAAGTAGTCGAATTTCCCCTTCACCGCTCCCCTATACCACGCCACAGATCAGCATTCTACACCCATCACATCGCCTGCTCCCCCCCTGCTTTGCTCATGCCCTTACATCAACATCACTCACATTGGACTTTCTATGCCCCTCCCAATCCTCCCAAATATTCTTATGTCGAGTAATCAACATCTTCTACTTCTTCTCCTTCGCCCCAGATAAACGCCCTCTACCAATCAACTCCTCAATATACTTGTCCGCCCCCTTCTTGTCTCTAACATCTCGAGATTCCGAGCGGCCATGCCGCGGAAATCGTGGACGGTTAATTCGCGGCTTCTGGACTTACTGGGGAGGAAATCGAGGAGGCTCGTTTTTCTGCTTCCTGCTTTATGTTTTCTGCTTAGCGTTCTTTGCTTTAAAAATAGATTAGTGAGAGGCTCATGTAGTCGTATCTTAATTATGTGTGAGTGAGAGTTAGTATTGCTTGTGTTACGGGTGACCTGCTGTTTGCGTGGGTAATCTTCTGTAGAATAGATGGAAGGCAACGAAGACTTGCACTTGGGCACAGGTGTAATATAAGCTGGAGGATAGACCATGTGATTCCCAAATGGAGTCATGTGTTGCTAAGTTGGATCCCTAATAAGATGTCTGCTCTTTACGAGAAGGTGATTGGCACTTGCTGGACTGATGATTTCGTTGCATATCCCAGTAGCGAGCCGCAGTGGAGCAGAACTAGCTGCAAAGTTGCACATTTGACAAACATACCTGCGCATGTCAATGACAGGTGACCATTTGGGTAATTAGTCTTAGATAATGCGTATGCTACCGTGTTCCCGAGAGCTTGTGATAATCCTCCGCTTTTAAAAAAAAATATGAATTAATAACGAATGACTAGATGAAGGTTTGATTTCTGGTTTTCACATTCACTCGTTGTATAATGTAATTTATTCGTTGGGTTGTTTATTCAAGAACGCCATATCTTGTTAAGCGAGTGCCACTTATTCACCTACCAGCCCGACCTAGCCTCGCCTCGACACAGTGCAGCACGCGGTACAGTAGTATAAAGTCCCTTTTCCCTCTCTCGAGACTTGAAGCTCCCCTATACCCAATTCTCAACTCCCCACTAAAGAATCTGACTGCCTCAAAGAACTAGAGCCTCACTTACCCCACCACCTATCACACGCTACACAACCTGCACTAAACTCAAGTTCTTCCTCCCCTCCCCCCTCAAAGTATGTGGTCAATGCAGAATCTTACGCTACTGCTCCATCGAGTGCCAGAAGAGTGATTGGAAACACAAAAGCCTGTGTGCGTTGCCAAAGCTACTGGAACATCTCAATCCTCTAGCTCTTCTGTTCCTACCGGTTCAGCATCGACAGAGAAGAAAAAGGCCTTCAACTTCATAACCAAAGCTCTCTCCCTCTACCCAGAATACTTCTACGACACCGCTGCTGAGAGAGACGTCTACGGCTAGCTCATTGATGTGTACCGTCTGTCCTTGAGCGACGAGGATGAGGTCAACCACAATGCCAGTACCAATACCGATACCAACATCAACACTAAGAACAAGAACGCCATCAACAACGACCTCCTCACCGGCCTCAAAAATTTCCTCGACCTAGCAGAGAAGACGAAGCACAGTCTCTTGCCCGTGTCTGGTGGAGCGAGAAAAACATAGAGGAGTGTGCTGCGTTGGTCACTGGAGGAGATGAGTGGTTTGATTTGGGAAAGAACTCAAAGACGGTTGATGAGAAGGCTGTTGTGGAGCGGTATGGCGATCCGGCGAAGCCAATGTTTTTGGGACTGCTTAGGGACAAAATTTATGGTAGAGCAGTCTTTTAAGAGTGGGTTGAGAGGATGGGGGGAGGGGTAGTTTTGGAATTAGACGATTGGGTAGTCGGGAGTGGAGAATGGAGAATACATTTCTGTAGACGAGGTTCTAAGAGAGGCTTCTGAGATTTGGTGAATCACTTGATGACGAATTCTTAAGAGGATCGATTGCAGTGGAGCTTGATGGGGTTGACGTAAAGGAAGCTACTGATTTTACATGACGTTCACCTTCTTCAAAACTCATGATATTACGATGTCTGCTTCATTCCGTTTCCGCGTGCAAGCTCACAACAGCACCCCCCAACCCTTTCTTCCTTTTCATGAATGTATGGTAACATCTCTATCCTGTCCCAATTTCCATGTCTACAAATGACACATACAGATTTGTCGTCCACACTCAACCAGATTTCCTCGGCACCTCATCCCCATCAACCCCACTCTGTTCAAGCTCGTGATTCTGATGCTGGCTCTGCTGCTTTGGTTGCGGTCTCTGATACCTCGCATATTGCTCCCATCCAGGTCCCGGAGCACCCATCTGATCCCCATGACTTTGTCCATCAATCCACCCAGCATAGGGACTCGCATACAAGCCTCTCATACCACAATTAGCACCTCCACCGCGACCTGCATTACTAACAAAGCTCCTCCCGTCAAATCCAACGTTACCAGAGGCGCCCCTAGAACCAATAGCCAGCGCATTAAAGCCTTGCGGTACATATCTCGGACTTTCCAACAGACTCGCATTCCCATTTCCAGCTACCGGTTCTAGACTCGAATACCCCTCAGGAGAATTCGCATACGTATTGTACACAGGCGCTGTGGGTAATGCCACCGGCGGATACGCATGTCCAGAAATTTTAGCAGTAGACGACACCAACGCTTTCGGTACGAGACCCAATCCCCCAGCGAGACCCCTTCGTTGCCGCAGCTTAGCGAGTGGCATTTCATCCTCCGAATCCTCGTCGTCTTCGCTTCCGCTGTTGAAGTCGGTTTCGGAGCCACTCTGGCATTCAAGTTTGATTTTGCTGTCTTTTGGGTGTTTGGCCTTCCTCTCGCTTTCGAGTCTCTTCTCTTCGACCGAACTCGTGCCGACGTCGCTTGCTTTGCTTTGGAGACCGGTGCCTAACGACTCCTTCTCCTTCTCACTCGCTTCATTGTCCTCTTTAGTAGTCAAAGTTGGGATCGGAGTGGTAGATGCATTTGTAGCCACAACCGTAGCTTCAGTTTTCTTTGCCCGTTTCCGCTTTGGTACCGAAGTTGGTGTGTATTCCCACTGGGGATTGGGCGATATAGGGGGTGGTGGAGAGGAAGACGAGGGCCCTGCATTGTGGGAGGCGTTTAGAGAGCCGGATTCGATTTGTCGCCGCAGACGAGTATAGCGCATTCGTGCTGCGGGGGGCTTGAGGGAAGTTGCGAGGCCGACGGCGTTGAAGTCGATCTAGAGCGGGGGGAGGATAAGTGGGTGAGCAGGTTGAGATGTGAGGTGGGAAGAGGGATGGGGGGCTTACGGCTTTGAGATCGGATTTCTGGAGGCAGATGTAGAGGAACCATAGGTTCTCGTCGAGTTGGATCTTGGAAGGCATTGGGAAACGTGGCTGTAAGTATTGATTGACTGACTGGGATGGATGGTTTGTATGAGGCGAACTTGAAGCTCGTGGTTTGAGAAGGTATGATGGTGTTTTCTGTCAGAGGCAAAGATTGAGAGGCTGGGAAAATGATGGAAATCAAGAGGAACCAGATGGCAAGCGGATCTTATAGGGATGCCGCTCGAATATGGAAAGCAGAGCATAGTTCTTTGACACTAGCCAAATAATATAGAGAATGCAAGGTCAGCAAAGAGAAGAAGGTGAGAAAGGCAAACTCCAGTAGAGCAAAGTAACTTGAGATGGAGAAGATAAAGTGGTATTTCATTGGAGCCCAAACATATGCTTCTGACAGAGCATGATCTGAATATGCCAGACTCCGCTCCCATGCAGACCATCCCAACTCTAACACCAGACGGCCAGATCGTCCAATGGCTATGCATCCTTTTGTTTACGAACGCCAAATACCGGGACATGCAGAAAGTTGTAATTCTCATTGTCTCTCCAACTTCATGTTGGCTGTTTCTTTCAAAGCAGCAACAAGAACGCGGTGGGAACCTAAGGCAGCTTGCACTGCATTATCTGCAAGTTCCTCATAGGATGCGCTCTGAGCGGTGTTTGTTGACTGGTCGCCATGTCCGATATCTCCTTTGACCCAGAGATCTGTGATTTCGTCTCGGGCAGGTAGGTAGGCTACAATGCATGCAGCGAGGATCTCCTGGTGCTCTGATGGAACGGGATCCAGAACTAGTGTCGTGTGCTTCCCTTGATTGCCTTTGACCACAGCTGCCACTCCGCCAGAGACCACATCCACACAATCGATCCCCGCATCTGCAATCGCAGCCGAAGCAACGGTAATGCATCCACTAAGTACACTCATCATTCCCCAATCTCCAGCTGTAATAGATGCACCCCGATCATCACCCCACCATTGATCTTCCTCGCCCTCCAGAATAGTGATTATGACCTCCACTCCACTTTTTGGCCATCTATCCCCAATGATCACACCTCTCAGAGCAGTTTCCAGGTGTACACCTAGATCTCTTTCGCTTGAATCTCGCAGATACCCTCTCCTCTTCCTTGTAGCGAATGGAGCATACTTGACATGTGTAGAGAGTATGATGTGAGGAGAGAAAGGTGCGTTTTTGGGGAGGGGTCGAGGACCATGCACAGTGCATGTGAGCTTCAAGCCGGAGGTAGAGAGAGATGCCAGGCCAGGAGCTCTAGAATTCGGGACTTTGGAAGCTTCCAACTCGAGATATGCAGATCCTGAAGCTGAAGGGGTAACGCCAGTCTTCAGAACTATGATTTGTTACCACAATTTCTCAACCCTGGGATCATCATTGCCTTACACATCTTCCTCAATACATTGGGCTGTCTGATCCTGGACGGCCTCTCGGTTTGCGACGCAGCATCTTTCTGGATGTATTTTGAGTATATCGGCGCCGAACTCCCGCCCGAAGGCCCATTGATCCTTCTTCTATCCGTCATCTTGTGCAACGCTCGTGAATGCCGTGGAAAGTCAATATATCTCCTCCTACATCATATTTCGCAAGGCTTTGATCAGAGGTTGAAGCCCAGAAAGTCCAGAACGCTATCGCCCAAAACGGAAAGGCCTGTACAGGGATGTTATCGCACCACGCTAAGGATCTCGAGCTCAAAAAGCTTTCCTCTTCCCCTCCAACTTCTTTTCCCTTCTCTTCAACAAACACCACGACAATCAATTCGCGAGCACATGGTAAGCACAATTCCCCTCTCTTGTTCATCTCCGTCCTGCATCAATATGATTACAAATCCGATCTGTCAATCCCCTGACACCAGTTAAACTGGACATGATGTCTAAAAATGTTTTAATTTATGATTCTGTTGCACTTTCACCTTCAGCTTAATCTTCACTGCTGGCAGAGATAGACTGCTAACATGAGACCCAATACAGTAATCCTTCCCTGCTCAAGCGGACCAATTATCCCAATGGCTTTGTCCTCTGACTTCGTGACGGAGCCTATTCCAATCTCATTGATTGCTGGCCGCTATCTGCTATTCGATGTCAATGTCGTAACTTACCTTCGCAGGAACCACCATATATGCGGCTCGCTCATTGGTAGCATCCCGCAATCTCCGCAACAGAATGTGTTCTTTGGCCTGCCAATGCAGCTCATGCCCGAGGAAGCGAAGCTTCTGGTGGAAAAAGAGGTGGCCTACATCGTTGATGACAAGGCATGGCACAAGCAGACGCTGTTAACCACGTTGCAAGGTGCAGATAAGCAAGCATACCTCGATTCTCTCAGATCAATGGGCCTGAATGCAAGAAAGGCTGCCCTACACGAGGCAAAGAGGAAGACCGAGACTGGCCTAGCAAGGTACGCAGCCAAGAAAGCTCAAGAACTTGCAGTCGCCGGCATCAAAGAAACACCCGAGAGCGGTAGTCCCGACACCTCATTCAATGATGCTTCGAGTGTTACGGATGACTCTACATCACTCTTCGAGGATGACTCAAACAAGTCCGAACGATCAAGCGCCACCATCAAATCATCATCAGCAGCTACTGCATCAACCCCATTTGCCGTTACCCCAACCACAAGTTGCCCCACCTCATCGCTACCACAGAACCCTTCCTCGCAGCCAGATCCACCAGTTGCCTCTTCATACGCGCTGTTTGCGCACCTGCACTTTCGCGATTATTACATCATGCCTGGACTACGGTTTGGTTGTAACTACAACGTGTACCCAGGTGATCCTTTACGTTTCCACAGTCACTTCCTTGCTACGAGTTATGATTACGATCAGGATATTCCCATGTTCGATATCATTGGTGGAGGCAGATTGGGAACAGCTGTGAAGAAGGGTTTTCTGATAGGTGGTGAGGATCTTGAAGCCGAGGGGACCAGGAGTGGTGATAAGGTCAGAACATTTTGCATCGAATGGGGAGGGATGTGAGAGGGTTGGAAATGGTTGTTTATGAATTGCAAGATACCCAGCTACTTTTAGCTACAAGTACTGCTCAGAATTTAATGAATTTGTTGGTATCGACAAGCACTTAATGGCACTGCTCAACCTTGACACGTCAATACTGTTTGCCGTCAACTTTGAAGCTTCGTGTTGATGTTTTGGTGACATGTGCTCCCTTCACCAGTCGGAGCACGCGGACCGAGACGGTGGAGGTGGGAAACCAAGATCCAAGATCCGCCGCACCATCTGCAGCTTCCCTGCTCCTCCTGGGCTTCTTGCCTCCTTCCAGATGCGCCCACCACCGAACTCATAGCGGCAGCTCATGGATACTGAAATAGAGTTAGGAACTCTCTGCTCTCTTGTATTTTCAATTTTTCATCAACTTCTTCTTCTGCCATGCGCTCTATTTTTCCGTGATCCGAGGCATCCTCCAATAGATCACATCACCACTTGGTCCATACAATAAGACCCGTCTGACGTCCGCGGTCATCGAACCCCCCCGCAACCAACACACGACCATGGCTGCCACCGCCTTCGAGCAACCCAGATTCGACCTTGGAGGGGCATGGAACTGGACATTCAACGCTACGCAATATGTGCCATCTGCGAAAGACCTCGCCCTTGCTGGTCCCCGTATGTTCATGAAGTTGGGCTCCTTCCTGACTGTTCCTGAAGCTGTCGACAACATATTCGGAGGTGTACGATTAGGACAGAGGATCATACCAGCAGCCACAGGGAACGGTGTGATAGTGGATGCGGTCACTACAGCTGCTGCCGGTGGGTTTGGAACGGGAAACCCCATACACGCTGGGACACAGATTCTGGTAGAGATGGAAGAAACGGCTGGTGGTCTCACAAATCGATTTACAATGGAGAGTGTTCGGAGCTTGGGAAATGTTTTCAGCTATGCTACAAGCAAGTGGGCTTTGGGATGTATCGTCGTCGCTGTGGTTCTGAATAGGACGTTTGTCTACGCTTCAACTCGGCGGAACCTAGTCCTACCTTGGAAAATCCGATTCCTCATTCGACTCTTGCCGATTGTTCTACTTTTGGCACAGTGTCGGTCTATGCTTCAGTCTATACAGTGTCAGACATCTCCGGATTTTGCGCTCATGCGCTGGGGAAATGCTTCGAGGTCCTCCGACTTGATGTTTACGCAGAATGGGGGCTATCTACACGAGCTCAGTTCGGCACTCTTGTTTGGAGCAAGTGATGAGGCCTCGTGTATGGCTGTTGGTATGATAGAGCCGGAATTCGACGAGGAGATTGCGAAGACGACGCCGAGTGGAGAAATGCCAAAAACGGAACTTACAGGATCTCTGTCACTACTATGGCCGCTGTTCAAGACGTTTTGCTTCAGCCAGTTTGTGGAGACTCTTTCCTGTGCTGTGGCAGGTCGCCCAGTAGCTGGAGAAACTGGCATGACACTCTTTGAGCACTCATTGGCTTTCGCAGAAGCAGATGCAGCCATTGGAAACCAACTAGGCTTCGGACCTTTTGGGACCATCAAGGACGGCAATTCTACTTCAACAGCTGAAGCCACCAAGATTGCCATCACCCGCAGCATGATCATGAAAAAGGTCAATACGACACCTGAGGTGCTCCTTGTTGGATTTCTTTCGGCCATGAACCATCTCACAAGTCACATACTTGCCATTTTCAACCTACAAGGGCGTTGCAGGCTTGCCAACACTGGATTCTGGGGCTTGGCATTCATGTCAGCTATTGTCTGGAGCATCTGGTCTTTCGAAATTGACAATCTTCCCAACCAAAGCTTACTGAGATTCCCGACAGTGTGCGTCATCGGATTTGTTCCTCATGTTCTAGTCCTGCTTGGCATTATTGGATGCTCCTTCATCTATGCAACAGCTCTGGTATTGTCAGCCTTGGCACCACCGGCCATTCAGGATATCGGCTCCACAGATGAGCCTCCGCAATCACAGAATCCGTTCTATCGAAGAGTTTTGGCCGCACATCGAAACATGCAGGCAAACGTCCCGCTTTCCAGTATCAGAATCACTCTTCACATGGATTTCTATACAGCTCTTTTGAGAACTGGTTTTGCTATCATGACCATGGCAAGTGAAGCTGTTTACTTGAATGAGAGTCGCGGAGTCAGCATCGAGCAACGAACATGGCTTGAGGAGGATCGACTTCAAGAGATTGAGGCTGTTGGAGCACAGTGGCTCGGTCCAACGTTCAAGTTGAATGACCCAGATGCAAGTCTTGCAGATGGTCTGACTGACAACATTGGCCTTGTTGCAGCTAGAGACCAGCCTATGGATCTGCTTCAAAAGTCATCCAGTGGTTATGCAAGAGAAATGACCGCTAAGAAGCCGTCAGCGAATGGCAAGGCAAGGGAAAGAGGCGTAGGTATCAATGGAGTTGGAGCTACAGAAAGAAGTGGAAGATGGATTATGGCTTTAGAGTTCTTCCTGGGCATTAACAGGTTGTTACTGAGCTGGTGGGCGTCTGTCACGCTACGGATCCTATCCCGAGCAGGGTATCAAAGCCGGCCAGGATGGCTTCTGTGGTTAGTCAGAATGCCCAAGGCAAGCCAGACAATATCATCTGCACCGGACAAGAACGATCCCGACTCCCTCAACTTCTGGCTTCTAAGCATTGATGGAGAGATGTTGCCCAAAGATGAGCATGTAGATGTTGAAGCAGAAATGAGAAACAGAATCCGGATGTCTCAGGGTCACTGGAACGATTCAGAGGAGAAGAAGCTGGACTCCAATCTGTATAGTTGGTGGCTTCATGGAGGTTGGTGGGGTGGTGATGATAACAGTGGAGACTTCAACCCGGACCAAGCCGAACTAGATGAAGATACTACGAGTGTTGTGTCGTTCTCAACGACTAATGATGAGCACGAATGGGAGTCGGATAGTGGGCACGATGATGGCAGGAGGACGCCAACCCAAGAAAACCCTTCCTTCGCTAGAGAGTCGAGCCCCTTCACCGATACCCCTCTCACTTCATCCGATCTCGCGCAACTACTCCATCCAAAGACCCCCGAGCAACGAGCCGAAGCCCAAGCTCTATCCGCCCATTTGCAAAGCGACAACATCGTAACCCGTTCCCGATACCGCAACATTATGCAACGCGAACGCGCCAAAGTCCTCACATCGACTCTCCATCGCCCCTCCAACTTCGCTGCTTCTTCCACGACAGGCAAACTCACTCTTGAAGAGGAGGCTCAGATTCTCGAACACCTCATCATCTCCCGCCGTAACTTCAACGCAGCTACCTCTTCAGGCCAGCCAAAGAGTTGGGCTAAAGGCGCCTCGGGTATGGGTGACGGTGGTCCTCAATGTGTGGTATGCCAGAGCTCGCCGAGAAGCATCATCGTCTGGCCATGTCGATGTTTGAGCTTATGTGATGACTGCCGTGTCACACTCGCGATGAACAATTTCGATAAGTGTGTCTGTTGCCGCAGGGATGTTGCGAGTTTCTCTAGGGTGTTCGTTCCTTGAAACCTAGCATACAAAGTATTGATGGCATTGGATTGATGGGCACTTTGAGCATTTGTCTGGGTGGGGATTGAATTGAATTGCATTTTAGCTGTGCATGCATGCATGGCGTTTGGGTTAGGATGGAACTGGATTGAATGGGATTGCGATCATTCATTGTGCACTGCGTCTGCACTTCTTTCTTGTAGGCTAGTAAGTAGACTGTAGTCTGAATAAGAGATGATATTTGATGAGAGCGGAATGTTTCTGTACCTGCTTGCTTGCTTCCTTACTTGCTCTCTGCATTTCTGCATTTCTGCATTGGTTTCGATGGGAAGCAGTCGCCGCTTCAGAATTCGACGATTCATTCCTTCCGTTCTACTTTTCCTCCAGAGAGATCTCGGTCTTTCCTTCCTTGTACCGCCTACCTCGACCTATATTAATCGTGGCTTACTTCCTTCTTTCTCTTCTCCGCTTCTTTACAACTTTCATCAATCTATCCATACACACCGGGCTAAACCGCCTATCATATCGTTACACGACATTCATCTCTTCGGTTTGCAACCACTGCGCAAGCTCCATCAATGAAGCACCCACTCATATGCTTTCTCCTCCAATCTGCGTTCAGCAAGTAAACCGTCTACCCAACGTTATCAACGATAATTCATCGAGCAGTCACTGAAATCATCATCCTCTCTTCGGCCAGCGTCAAGCAACTACACCAATCGCATAGCTCCATCGACAAGCTTCATCCAAGCACTCGCTTGCTTCTACCTCTCTTCGTTTTACGCTGCCGGTATCTTGCTTCAGCACCAATACTTTATTGGAGTTCTACCAGATTTCCTATTACTCAGCACATTACCACCACGACTCCTGTCGGATACAGATCCGACGATGCAGGCTACTGTCGAATCGGATTATGAGGATGATGGTTCGGAGCATGGTGCCCTGCTTGAGGATAATAATCCATTTGGAGAGGATACGCGTGGAGGCAGAGACGCTGCATCAATGCCTCCGCCTGGCCAAAATGCTGCAATTATGAACCCTCCTGCCAGCAAGGGTCCTCGGCCAAATGGAGGTGCTGCAACGACTCCTCCTCCTTCAATTGCGAATCTCTTTTTCAATGCTCCACTCGTCACGCCCAAGGCACGCAAATGTCACAATCAGATGTGCAAAAAAGTTAAATCCAAGTTGAATAATTTCAAAAGTTGCGCGGGCTGCAGGTGGTTTCACACTGTAGCAAGGAATACAAGAAACGTGATCATAAGGTACTCAAGAAGGAGTGTGCAGAGCTTGAAGTCCGCCGCAAGACAATTCAAGGCGAGACGGCACAGTTAGTAACACAGGTGCAGAACGATTCAAAAGCAAACAATTACGCAATAATTAGCCAAGGACATGTTTGTGGAAGGCGTGATTGAAAAACATAAAGAAAAAGAGATGATGGAACTTTGGATAGCTGCATTTCGGTTAGCAAAGTTGGACGAGTGTAAGGAGCGCAAATTCCAAATCAGTATCCTCGGCGTCCAGAATCCTCAATTAGCGTTCAAAGATTCCTCGACAACTTAACACAACGTGACGAGATATGGGCACCATGGCTGAGAAAGGCTGACGGAAGAAGGGCTTGTGAACGTCTTGCCAATTTCAGCTCTGGTTAGAGCTGCATCCATCAACCTATTACTGAAGATGCAATCAATGATCACTACAGTGGTTCGCAGAAATTGGTCGTGTTGAGGACCATGGCGAGCATAGCATATGGTGTAATGGGTAGTTGATTCAAATATCGTTATTCATCCTGCCACAAATTGCTTTCGGCATTATTGTTGGGACACCAGTCTGAGCGAGCCTGTAACAAACCGCAATTTCATTCTTCACCGCCACCTCGTCAAAACACGCCAATTTGGGTGATACATTGTGAGTGCTTCTTTGGGTGATCTATTCTGTGGCTTGCAGTTCGCTCCAGTACAAGGCTGATCTGAAACACATCCTGAACCTCCAGATTGGATAGTTCCTGAGCTATTCCAGAAACGCAAGTGCCTGCCAAGGAAACCGGCGTACCTCTATTCCTTTTCAAGCTCATACGTGGCAAGCTCATAATAGCTTCGAAGTCAATTGATGGTAGACATATATACAACGAGTGCCCACAATATGATCTTGTGGTCTATAGCACTCAAGTCCTTCGAGAATCAAAAACATGAAGCGATCGATATCAACACTCCGGCGACTTTTCTCGCGAGCCAGAACCACATCTATATCACGAAAACTGCAAGCCACAGCAACAAATGCATCAACGTACACTATTAAAGCAGGAGATACTTTGTCAACAATAGCTTCCAAATCAGGAACAACTGTGGCTGCACTGCAACAAGCGAATCCGGGAATCAACCCAAACAATCTCCAAGTGGGGCAGATCATCCAACTTCCACAATCAGCATCCCGATATACAGTGCAAGCAGGAGATACATTCACTTCGATTGCAGCAAAAGTAGGATCATCTGCTGCTGCTCTACAAGCTGCAAATCCCCGTGTGAATCCGAGTAATCTTCAGATTGGAGAGCAGATTATTGTTCCTGCTTCCAGTACTCCAACTCAACCTGCACCTCCTACACCACAACCACAACCAGCACCAGCACCTTCGGGGAAATACACTATCCAGTCAGGTGATACTTTCACTACCATTGCTGCTAAGCTTGGTACGAGTGTTGCTGCACTCCAGGCTGCAAATCCGGGAGTCAATCCCAATGCTCTGCAAATCGGTGCTCAGATCTCGGTTCCCTCGACTTCAACGCCCACGCCACCTCCAGCCCCAGCTCCTACCCAGCCTACTCCAGCACCTGTAAACAAATATACAATCCAATCAGGAGACACTTACGGCAGTATCGCAGCGAAGCTAGGAACAACCGTTGCAGCGATACAAGCAGCGAATCCGGGAGTGAATCCCAATACGTTACAAGTTGGGAGCCAGATTAACATTCCATCGACAACTCAACCAAATCCAGGACCGGTTACTCCAACTCCGGCACCAACAGCTCCTTCAACAGGGACGTATGTCATACAAGCTGGCGATACATTCACGACCATCGCAGCGAAATTCAACACCAGTGTCTCCGCACTTCAAGCCGCAAATCCTAATGTCAAACCAACGTCTCTCCAGGTAGGACAGAGTATCAATCTTCCTTCTGGATCTAGTCCTGGATCTGGCAACACAGGAGGCGGGGGAGGAGGTACTGTCCCCCCAAGCACAGGCGGCTACGTATCCTACAGCGGCCCTTCATCCTCCTTCCCCTCCCCCTCGCAATGGGCACCCTACAGCACCCTCTGGGCCAAAAACGCCTCCCTCATGACATTCTCCAACACGGCCTCCGAAATCGCCCTGATAGGCACCTCCATCCCTCTCGTCGCCTCGGAGTCCCAACTCGACGCACGCGTAATCCTCTGCATCATCATGCAAGAATCCGGCGGCAACGTGCGCGTGGGGAATACCTTCAACGGGGTCGTCAACACGGGCATCATGCAAGCGTATAACGGCGTCTCGTTCAATGCAGCTGACCCCGCGGGCAGTATTTTGCAGATGATTAGGGATGGGAGTCTGGGGACGAGGAATGGTCCCGGGTTGAAGCAGGCGTATGAGGAGTTTGGAAATTATTATGAGGCGGCGAGGAAGTATAACAGTGGATCGGTGGACAGGACGGACTTGAACAATCCGCTGGGCGCAACGGCGGGCTATGTGAGGGATTTGGCGAATAGGTTGATGGGGCATACGTGGGCCGGTATGTGAGAATGGGGTGTTTCTTGTAGGAATTAAAAGCGTTCGTCATGGCTTATAAAGAGAATTGTGGTATGTGGGCGAAATTTCATTATTAGATGTCTCGGTTCGGTACCTAGTCTGGGTGGGAAATTTTCGACAAGCTCTCAGGTCACAGATGAGGAGGACAAAGTTGCTTTTCTTGATCTGCAAAAAAGGCCCCTTAAAAATGGCCCCCTTGTATCAGTGTAGTGTAGTAAATAGAGTCACCCCTCTTTGTTAACATAATAAGTAATCAGTCACCTAAACCTGAAAAGAAAAGTTTCGTTGCTTGAATTTGAGCGAATTTACATGGATTACGGTCTTTTAATTACAATTTTTCAATACTCCACTAGCTATAGGGTAAAAATATAGGACAAGAAAAGTACGACGGATCTTGATTCCCGCTTCAACGGCATAGATGCATCTGTACACTTGCAGGCACGAATTAAAATGGAAAATACGCTTTAGGCAGGTCGATCGGGACCCCAGTATCGGAATATTGATGCGTACTTTAGATGTACGGAAGACGAGGTCGGAATATGAAATTCTCTGAAGTGAAGAGGTGGAGATCTTTTACAGAAGTCATCCTCTAGGATTCGATGCATAGCAAGGTAAAAAATATACTTTCGCCTATTTCAGGAACGCTCTTGGTGTACTCCTGCAGTAGATCTTTCAGCCGATTCCCTGGACCAGAACCAAATACGCTACCAGATTTAAAACAGCGGCGATCAGAAAAAGTACACCCCATCGCCCTTAGCCCTCCCTTCTTCTTGCAACTCTCTCAAAGCAGTTTTGACTCTAGACACCATCGCCGCCCCATATTTCGGCCTAGCGAGTTAGCAATTGCTTTGCACTAGGACTTGCCCGTCTCTCGATTTAACTAAGGTAGCTTACCCCAAAGGCGGAACAGGAACACTTAAATCAGGCCTCAACCACGGAACGCCCTTTTCGCCGCTACTGACACTCTCACAAGCCTCTCTAATCGTCTTCACAGCTTCATCATCATAACCCCCGCCCAGAACCACCGCTTGTGGTGCCTGAGAGTAATTTTGCGTTCCAATATTGCCAGGGTCTTGAGTCGATGGCGTCTTTCCTGCCAAGAGCTTGGGGAGATCTGATACCCCGGCTGAGGTGGAGAGGATGACGTGGATTACTGGAGTGGGAGTTATTTAGGGAGGGTTCACTGGTATGTGTGTGGTTATAAAACTTATGGTGTTGAGACTAACCTTCGCATTCGGGTTGGAGACCGGCTTTTACTGCTGTTGCTATCTGGGCTGTTTTGCCACATAGTACGATTCGGAAAGGACTTGCCATTCTTTCAATTCTTTGCGTCAAAAGAAAGATTATTCGGATCGGAAGAGGATTCCGCCTGAGTATAAATAACGATAGTTTGGCTCTGAAAATTGAACAAAATAAGGAAGTGAAACTGTGGGGGAAGACGATGTGAAATTTATAGATCAAAAGACGTCTAAGGAGGCTCTTGGTGAAGCTTGTTTATATAAGTTTTCATGTGAAAGGGGGTTCGAACTAGTATAAGAAATGCAAAACACCTAGTGCTGACTGGGACTTCAGCTGAACAAATGAACAACCCCGCATCGGACTACGAAGTACCCCACCTGCCTAACCTAGAGCGAGCGCGCCATGGACGGGAGATCGTCCCATCTGCCAAGTGGCATGTGAATACGACGCAGCGATATTGCCTCTCGAGTCTAGCTTAGGTCGACCACTGCTGAAGTGTTGATATTGTCAAAAGAAGAGCTAGCCACAATTAAAACCAAAAAAAACCCCCCTTTTGCAAGTATGCGTATGCTTCTCCGAATTTTGGCAATTTGTGGAGATGGACAAGCTTCGAGGTCTCTTTATTAGAATAGTGGAAATAAAAACATAAACGAGCCTGGACGAGCTTACATCAGAAACCAGGCACACTTTGGACAGAAGAAACCCTCTTGTTGAACACTGGAGCTGTATACAAACAGATGAACATCGACCTTTTTTCTCTCGATCAATCCGCTTCAGCTAAGATCCATCTTCTCTTCCAGATGCAGACTCCTAGCAATTTGCTCATGTCTCCAGTATTAAGTAGCTGCTCCGTAAAATCCTCACCACGACCGGAGTTCCGCCATTCTCTTAGCAAAAAAGTGAGTGAACCTCTCGAAATTTGTAGGTGGTGGCTAATAAAGGGTAGCTGAGCTCGCGACCTTGAGAACAATAGTATATTTGTGACCTTCGTTCCCACTGGTAGGCTGCACACATGCTGATAAGCTGAGGCAACTTTTCAGCCAACAGGAGATACGGTCAGAACCAAATTCGTGAACTCGCGAGATCGCTTGCCAGTGGTTTACAGCTCTCGCTATATCACCAATTCCGAATTGCTGGTCAGTGTTGAGGACCTACAGCACGAGCTGTGGAGCGCCAAAGGTTATTTCTGTGTGCAGTGATGCTAGAAGTACAATTGTCTGCCTTTGCTCATGATTAACGAAGGAACAGATCCGAACTTGATGATTCGCTGATATTTGTAGGTCCATGGCTGGTAGATAAAGCTGATGTTGCTCATTTGCCAGTACCCAACCACACATATCTGAATGCAATACATTGTCCAACTCCATTTCCATGGAGTTGGGCTCGAATGGATGAAAGTCGTGCTCCAGAAGAGAGCTGATGTTAATTGCAATGCTGCATTCTTGTGGCTCACTGTACTTGCCGTAAGATTGAAGCCAAAGTCCATATGCATCCGTAGGCATATCCTCTGCAGTTTGCTGAATGTAAACGATTCTGGACTGTGGTACCCCTCCCCCCAATAGATTTCTGGATGGGGATGCTTGACAGTCGGCTCTAGCGGTCTCCAGGTTGCCACACAAAACTTGTTCCTTCCAGAGTCGTACACATTTCCAATCCTGTGTCAGGTGTCGATCGTCGTTTCCAATGAATGTTTTGTCAATCCTTTGGAGATAGATAGCAGGGCTTACAGCCTCTTTGCCTACCGCCAAATTCTGCAATAAAGCGACATAAATTTGGGATCTATTCATCGCTCCAAGTACTCGTGGTCCTGGATCATGCTGCTGAATAGCAGCTAGAGGTATAAGGAACAGAGACAAGCGAAGCCCCTTGTTCGAAAAACTAGAAGGCTGTTCTCCCGATCTGAAGTAATTTCTTGGGGAAAGACTTGTGAGCCGACCTGGCACAGGTTTCCCCAGCTGTGTAGCTTTTGGGATCTGAGAAGAGTCTGCAAATGATCTTGGGGATGAGGCTAGAATGGTGCCGATTTCTTCCTTGCAATACCAAGCGAAAGAGACTCGTCATGAGATGACTTAAGAATCTTCCTTTGCAGCCTCTGAAAAGCCTTCTCTCCCTCGCCATAGAGAAGAGGTATGTTGACGTCAAACAATCCCATCAAACAGTACGCTTCAGCTTCGATGCGACTGCTCCGCCTATGAGCAACCCACGACATCTTCTCGGCGATGCAAGCCGATTGGTAGTCCCACATATCTCGAATACCTGTGATTCTTGACAGACGGTCTTTCAAGCTTCTCTTACTCTCGATATCAGCCCAGTGCCGATCAAAGAATACAACGATTGGCGGGGTCAACGGCTCAACCAAGCACTACGCTCCAGCCGTCATGGTTCGTTGAGCTGGCCATGCACATCTGACAATTATGCATTGCACAGTTTCGCCTTTTTGTACCATTTGGACATAGAGTTGATAGCCTCCGATAGCTCGGCGCTACTGCTCTTGTTAATGCAACAGGAATCAATCCAGGCGTATTCCCAGCCCTCGGATCTCGCCTGTGCACAGCAACCTTGGATCTTTGCATAGCCAGGCATATCTGGTCCTCGGCCACTTTAAAGGTCCTGAAATGTGACTTCTTCGTCATCCCATCGATGAGAAAGAATCACGTAGTCGGGAACTGCGTTATCGAAGAAGGTGTGAAGTGTGAGTGTGGTGGTGTTGAGGAGACGCATATCGCTTCTTTGATGTTGTGATCAGATACAACGACTCGGGTCAAAGACGTCTTGCTGGATAGCCGCGACTTCTGCGTCGTAATGAGGACGATTTCTCAAGTGCAGTAGTGGACGAGGGCAACATATTTTATTGGTGAGGCTGAGGTGCGTCCAGCTGATGCGGCACTTTGAACAGGGGTTGTCTGCCCTCGCTGGATTGGCTAGCACCAGTGAATTTGGTCCTCAACAGTGAACCCCGACTCCACGATACCATAATTTTACAGTCCTAGCAATCTTAAAAAAGCTAGATCTGAACGACTTCGCATCAAGTGTAAACGACTGGCTGGCCAGTGTTTTCATTCGCTTAAGGGGACTTTGCCACAAACGCCAAACCCCGACAGTCCAGCTCGAAGTATTGGAAGAGGCGGCATCTTATTGCGGATTTGGCCGAGAACGGTGGAGGCAATATTCCACAAAGTAAATTGGACCATCTCATCTGGAAGGAAAGTGCGCTAAGCCAGGTGAACAATCTAGACGAAGGAATGTTAAACCTTTTTTCGAAAGGAAAGTGTGCCAAGCGAGTCAACACGTGACATCGAGGCGCCTCGGGCTCGGGTTATCTCCAAAATAGACGAGCATTGGAACCCGGAAGCTGTGACGCCGAGGCCAGAAACATCTCCTCCTCGCCATAACTACGAATCCTAACTATCATTCGAGACTTCTGAACTCGACGAATCAGACTTATTCTGCTGCAGATCACATCAATGTCTCATTATTCATGGTTCGTGCCTCGGTCTTCACCCAACCAGAGCAATTAGAGTTACAGTACAACTAGAGTTACCCATGTCACTGTTTCAGCCCCCTCATCACGTCTCCCACGCAATGGTCCGACACAGCTCGCTGCCTGCCTGGGGATCACTGGGGCATGACAGGCCACCAATGTCGTGCAGGAGGTACCTGGACCTGACCCATTATACGCGATACGGAGGGTAGGATCCATGTCTCATCGCGGCTGCCACATTACTTAAACCCCCCCACGGAGAAGAGCCGGGGAAGTGGATCTACGACCCGACTGAGTGAAAGTGCAATCGTTCGCTCCAGGGTGACAACAACAACGCATGAGATCGTTATTGGGAACTGGAAGAAATAGATGATAAGTGCAGTGGGGTTGACGCCCAATGACCCCTGAGTGAAACTCTGCAGCTGTGGAATGGGAAAAGAAAGGGGGTGGATTGATACCGGTGAGACGACAGAACTGGTCCGGGTCTGGTAAGAGATCTGCGTGCATACTTGGGAGGCAGGATGTCGGATTTGGACCGTCGGTGTGAGGGCAGACGTGGCATTGGGTCATCGATGAGCAGAACAGCGTGGGTGAGAGATCAGCGTGGGATGAAAAGGGCAATCTGCAAGGCTGATTTTAAGTTCAGCTGTCATATTAGTGTGCGGATGAAGAAGGTTTAATTTCAAACCAACCGTCCGGAACTAAACTCGTGTGGTTATTATCAAGGTTGTTCAGTACTCTGTACTGCTGTCACGAAAGTTCCGTTTTCCGAAGGAACTTCTCGAAAGAGCGAGCTGCAGGTGTCAAGCGCAGGCGCATATGGCAATCGACTGAGGGATTTCCCATCCGAGAGCTCATGAGGTTTGCAGCCTTGTGTTTTCAGCCCCCCAATCCAAGCCTGGAGTCGTGTGTGGGGGGGAGTTGGGCTCCATTTTTTTGTTGGTCTTTGTAAAATTTGGGGATTCTGATAGGCCTGGAACGTGGGCTGATGGTAAGCGTGAGACCAAAAGACAGTAAAAGGGTTGTCGCCTTGAATCACCTTCCTAAGCATCCTTTGGCGCAAGAGAAGGGTTCTTCAACGTATTGTGGCTTATGCGCGAGCATCCTGCCTCAAGGTGCAGGGAAGCTCCAACAAAGTGTCCCGACGTACCCGTTCGGTACTCGTATGCATGGTATCTGCGTACGCCGAAGAGTTGGCTACCGACTGGTGACTTAGCTGCATCAGCTGTATACCCAATGGGGCACTGGATGCAATGGAAGCGGGAAGTGCACGTAACCCAGTTAAATCTATCGTCCCTGGGAACTTGCATCGCTGTCAAGATAAGAGAGATGCGATTGATCACTTTTCTTCCTTTCTTGTTCAAACTCTATTTCCCAAGAAGCAAGTGAGGCAGGCATATGTGCTAGTGAAAATTTCTTCCTTGTCAGTTTTCTGGTCTCCTGTCTGGTGCTGGGTGAAGGTATGTACTCTGGACTTCTTAAGCCGGTCTGAGGGTAGGTATAAGTCCTCCTCCCTCCCCGCGTCTGTGTCTGTTCATCAGACATCGACCATCGACCATCCCTCTCAATTTCCACGTGCGAGTGGCCCCTCAGTTTTGCAACGACTACCCTGAAGAAGAGAATGCAAAGCATCTTCGTCTGCCTCTACCTCTACCCTTGGTTACACCCTCCATCGGCGCCGCTCTCAACTCACGCTCTCAGTCACGGCATCATTTGAGAACATTCTCATTTCCGTTTGAAACGACTAAGAACATCATCGACAGTATGAGTCTCCCAGCAAACAATTTCCTGCGACAAATGGCGGACTCCATCGAAGGGTACGCCTCAATTCAGACAGCTGAGGTTTTTTGGGGGGGGAATGCTGATCGTGAACAGATCCCTCGGCAGGTCGAGCCTGAGGATTCGCAAGCGGCCAGCCAAACAAATCATGCTCAACCGCTTCCTCAAGGACCACCAGAGGCACGAGATGCTAGCATGCAACTGCAGCAAGCCCTTCCCGAAGAAGGAAATCGAGGCCGTGAAAAGGAACTTGATCAAGGTTCTACCAGAGCTAGCTGGCATAGGCGCGTGGTGTCAGAGAGATTGAGTGTTCGGTTACCACATTTCTCGAACGGCTGTCAGCCTTACAAACTGAGTACGTTGGACGGCAGAGAAGAAAAAGAAACTGTGCATTTGAGGTATCATCAAGCAAGCTGGGGACAACCTTGTAAATTCGGAAAATTTCAATTCGCCGATGATTTTCGAAAACGGCCCAAAAAGCAATTGTAATCAGACCGGGAATATATTCTATCACATCCGCTCTAAGCGTCATCACGCCAAGTGAATTCCCGTCCATAGATCTGTGATAGGTACTTCACACTCTAGGCTAGAATAGTTTAACATTTCCAGCCAAGGTCCTCTGTCAGTTGCGTTGCGTGGGGGAATAGTGATGACAATTGCCTTCAGTCTAGTCGCTGACCGGATCTTTGACCGAGTGTGGAGAAGTGGGGATATCTCCCCAGACTATGCTTCTCAGGGGTGTTCATCTGTTGACTGGATGTAGCAACCCGTCTGGAGGGACGATACAGCTCGTGTAGAACAATGAAGAGCAGTTGACTACTGAGAAAGTAAGGCGTGTGGACGCCATAACGTGCCTAGGATGGACTCGAAGTTTTGGTTGTCAGAAAAGAGTGAATGTTTTCATTGGCCGCTTCTCACCGCAATTTTTCCGTTCAATGTCCTTTCGAAAATCTGCTTGCATTCGTGTGACGGCTGGAAAATTGGCCGATGCGACGTGTGACAAATGATCTGATTGAATGTGAGATCGACTCTCATACATCATCGGTACAACATTCTAGAATCTCTGGTCGTGCAGCCAGCCGAGAAGGAATCTCTGAACGTTGCATTAGGTTTGGTTGGAAGCTGAGGCAGCACCCTTGGGCTACATTCGTGTTTGGAATTTATTTGTCTAAACACACATTGCAATGTACCCATCGCAATAATTTCTTAAAGTGGACTTCGCTACAGATATGCAGGTCTTGCTGCGACTGCGTCTGGGCAGAAGCCTGGCCAATTTGCTTGATGCAGCTTCAAATCATATGGCCGTAGCAGGGCGCGCCGCTAGGAACACGACGTGAGTAACGTCTGCTTGGGAGTGTCACGAGAAATCAACCAGCCAGCTTTGGGGGGTCTCCTTTTTGGCGGTTAAGGCGGGCGTCGAAATTTGGCGCTGTTGAATGATACTCAGCCTGCAGCTCCCACGTTTGCTCATGGAGGCTACAGAAGGGACTAAAACATACTATTACCACGTCGCTCGCCCTGGTACTACAGCGCTTGCATCTTTTCTGCGGTACCTAGGATGGGCCTTCAAAAGGTATCGCTTCCACGACTTAAAGCGCATGATAGCCATGTGATGGGTCAAATGTTGATAGTTACTAATGTCTCGGAACACCGGGAAGCCAGAGTACAGGACGGTACATATCGCGTTGAATGTGCACTCTAAGCTTGAGGGTGTTAAAGTGACAGACTCAGTGACACCTGAAATCCAGAACGATGCTAGCCCTGAGCTTAAGGTTCAGAAAACAAACGAGACGGGTGACAGAAACGCGAAAACATTCCCTCCGCTTGAGGCACCGGAGCTAATGTCTGCCCGAAGCATAGCATTGCTGTAGATTTTTAGAAGATGTTTCCGAAAACAATGATCTCAGTGGCGTTGCCAACACAGAGGTTTCCAGAAGTTCCCGCCTCTTCAATCATGGGCCAAAAAGAGGGAACATAGGGGCTTCAGAGGGGAAGTTTGTTTACACATTTAACATAGCAAGCCAAAATGTGCTCATCTACCTGAAACCTTCGTATTCCAATAGTCAATTGCCTTTACAGCACACTTGGGCTGTTTTTGACATGTCACATTTGAGCCATCCTGATGCAGGCCGTAGACAGAACGCCTATTCCTCGCGTTCTCGGCGCGATGAAGCTTCGATCGACACGACCAGGAGATGCCTCCCAGTGGACCTCTAGCATGCTGCTGTATGTTCTTGATCTGAGACTCAGGGGCCGTACTTGCATGAGAACTGGCGTTGACTTTGCTCCGATCGCTGTCGCTTGACAAATGTCTCCCTGCAACGAATGTGAGTGCCTCAATTCTGTTGAGATCTTAGTACCCATCAAATTCCCACGCTCTAGTGCGGGAATCGTAAATGAGGATTCTGAGTCTCTTCTTTCCCAGCATCGTGGGGTGGTTTGGCCGAGGTAGGCTTTCTAGACTGCATGGCCGTAGGGCTGTGGTACTAAACGGGCGGAAAGAGGCGTTATTTGGCAGATGCATGGCATGTCGGCGAGTATCCTGCATATGCCCACAATTGGAGGCCTTGGTTTTTGACGCTGGGAGTTGCTTCTGCAGGAGAAGGCTTGGTAGAAAAGGCGTGCTGCGATCTAACGGGCAGGTGTTTGCATGCAGCGCAGGAACTGGCGCACTAGTTTCCTCCTACTGCTGAATCAAAGCCCCTGAATCCGAACGATGGAAAAATGAGGGGGACGAAGATGGAGGCGGTAATGGAAATAGGTCATGTCATGATGAGGTTGTGGAGATATGGAAAGGAAATGAAGGAAGCTGGCAGCGCGATGGCCAGCTGGCAGGCGGTCTGTGCGAGAGGCTAGAAGAGTACAGTTGCAAATGAAGCTTCTGACCGGCAACGTCTGCTCCTCCATGTCCATATCCTACCCCTATCAATACCACATTCTGGGGACAGCCTTGCCACCCTGTTGAGAGAGAAGAGAAGCAGAGCCTGAGTAACGGGCCGCATCCGAGCAGTCGTGCGCTCTCCAAGCAAGTGCTTCTGAGGTTCGGATTGGTTACAAAATTCCCCATCCTCATGTATATCTGGAGCCTGTTCATCCAGTAGTGACTGCCAGAAGGATCTTGTCTTTGTGTTGCTATTCGCTACAGTACGGCCGATACTAATTCTGTGTTACTTGTCTCAAACTTGAAACATTTGTCAGCGTTGGCAATGGGACTTGTTTATACACTGGGGACAGCCCAGGAAAACTAGTTCGAGCGAACTTGGGAATGCCGTGCTCCTCTCTTATTCACCTCTAGAGCACCCTCCTCTCGAGAGTGCTCTAGTTTGGGCGTGGGAAAGCAAACATTGCAATGCACATGTGGGATGAATCCCTTCAGGTTGGAACTGCAGATCCCTGCATCGGGGAGTACCATGCAAGAATATCAGGCGTCAAAAGCGGCTCAGGGCCAGGACTCTGTACCAAGACCGTCTTCTTTGCATCTCATATTTATTTTTCATGCCTCTAGGTGCCAGTCAGTGGTTATTGATCATGGTAATCAGGTCAGGGTCGGATAAGGCTCGTGCAGTGCTGGGTCTTCCCTGTGACATATCTCCTATTGGTCACGTCCACGACGGCGCTGTTAGTTATGCTCTTTGAAGCTACTTGTATTTCTCAATCTTACTTAGTCCTGTTTGCCTCGTTCACTAGAAATTGGAAAGTGTTTCAGGGGGGTCTTCGCTGGCAGAGTTGCACACCATTCCAGAAGAGAGATAAAGATGGAAAGGCTGACCGCACAGAAAAAGTCGAGCTTCCTCCCAGCGATTCTTTCTCGACCCGCCCTCACTCACTCTTTTCTGGCTCATTACTTTAAACTCTTGAAATTGCTCATTCATTACCGTGAAGTTGCTTCAGACGAACTCGTTATCTGCTTAGGCTACCCGACCTTCTCTCGTATTGCCACCATCACGTTCTTTTGGTCTTTCTGCAACTCACACTCTTTGGTTTCCTCGCCCTTCTGCTACAATCATTCTCCAACATCATCTCAGGGCCGCATCACAGTTCTAAATCGTCATGTCACCACAGTCGAATTCATCGTCCTTGGAAGCCCAGGATGGCTCGGCAGACAGGTTGGAAACCCTCATCCTAGCTAACATTCCACTAGCTCATGACATCTGCACTAGTAGCTCTTATCCCGCTAATGCAGCAACTTCTCGGAACCCGCCTCAAAGACGAATGAGTGATCTATCTGCCGCTAGCTACGATCGACAAAATCGCAACACTGCTGCGTCGGTATCTACCAACGCTCATCAGGACTATGCCACATCTGATCAGAACTATTCCTCCTCTGATCAATACACGAGCGCTCGATCCTCGAGCCAGGAATATACCAGTTCTGAACCACACTATTATCCAGTCTACGATCCAGTGACACCTCGCTACGAGAACGAGCTCACATTTGACGATGATCAGAACACTGCTGCTGCGGCTGCTGCGGAGACCCCACCATACGGAGGCAGGTACACCCGACAAGCACCAGAACAAAACCAAAGTTACCAAGACTACCAAAACAGTCAAAGCAACCAAACCAACGGATCCCATTCTCCCACCACCGAGCGCTGGACAGCCGAGCAGTCTTCTGAGGAGAGAATCCGCCTGGGACTCTCACGGTACCCAACTGAGGAGGAGCGACGTCTCGCTTACGAAAATACAGTCGAACACGAGTCTCACCGCAGGCACTGACTGACTTACGAATCCATGACTTCACGCTGGGATGATTAGAAATGGGATGATTGGATGATGTGCTGAATGATGGGCTATGATACATTCAATACGGCTATCTCATGATGGAATTATTTCTTCTCCTTTCTTGGCTTGTTGTGCCTGCTTGACGATGGGCTTGTCTCTCTTTCTTTCATTTTGGCAATCTCGCTCTCCGGACGCTCCTTATTATTTCACGTTCGGAGGTACTGCTGGCGCGTACTGTCAATTTTAATGTTTCTATTTTTCTTTTCTTTTGTCGTCATAACAGCACCACAAAAACCAGGGGAACAGAGAAAAAAGACAAAAGTGTTTTCCTTTCTTGTACCAACAATGATTTAATTTCGGCAGAAAGAAATAAGGATCGCATGGGTCTAATGCTTATGGTCAGGGGGAACAAGTTTTTGTTTTGCTTTGTTTGCGGAAGCTGCTGGCAGCATTCTTGTATTAGTGGTCTATTAGTGTTCTCTTCATGTACTGTACGCGGTGGGAAAATCCAAACTCTAATCAATCAATTCTCCCCCCTTGCTAATACATGCGCCATAAGAAAAAGTAATCCAATCTTTTTTCTAAAACTCGGAAAGACCACTCACTCCGTTTCCCTCACATCTCCCTCAAAACTGGATACACACCCCCTCAAACAGTTTTTGTTATGCCCCAGAGACAAAAACTCTTGGCCATCCTAAGTCTTTCCTCTAGGCAACAAAAGATGCGACCTCCTTCCAATCCGGCACCGTTTGCAAGCCTGCCCAATCACCAACTTTCCCAATCTTTAACGTCCACACGTCCACGCTCACCCCTCACTCTCCACATCTCAAGCCTCTAAACTCTATTCTCAAGAAACCTACACCGCCTCCGTTCCCTTTCCCATCTCCCAAAAGACACACACAGACGCCGCGACGCACAGATGCACACCGAGTAGGAATCCAAGCGCCTCACGCACTCACCTTGAATGTGCGAATGATTCTTTTGGGTCTCCATTGGCTCTAGAAAGCACAAGAATCGGATCTGAGACAGCGCACCCTACCATGTTCTAGAAGGGGAAAGAATTGGCTGGAGGGGAAGAAAGTCTGGGGAGTGGGAGGAGATGAGGTCAGATGAGGCTGAGAATCCTTCCGCGGGAGGCTACGACGGCTTGTAACGTTTAGAGAAGGCAGAGGGAGGGGATTTGTTTTGGGAGTTGTGCCAAGCGAGCTGGGGTAGCCGGGGGTGAGTTATTAGTAAGACCAGTACAGTGGAGCCCGGACGCGGAAGATTTAGGGTAATTCGCTTGTTTGGCTTGTTTGGTTCCTCCAAGGTTCGATTTTCATAGGTAAGGAGAGTGGTGGATTTTGAGGCTCTACTGTACCAGATCTACCTATTTAATGTGTCTCACGAGGGAGGGAGGGGGTTACTGATGCCACGTCCAGCAGATTGAAGTCGTGCTTCTGGTATGGCATTCCGTTCCGAATACGCCCTTTACGCTGGGCTAGTTGAGATGAGAGGTAATGTAAATTCATTGCTATTACTGGTATGAAGTATGAAACTCCACTGTCTAATACAAGCCTACTGCCTTGAATAGGTCCGGTTTCGCAGCGGAGAAGACAGACACACAGATCGAGATTCCGAGGCGTCACATCTATGAAGCAAGTCCGCGGGAGACGACAAGTATCAAGGTTGGGCCCGTATGGAGGCGCATAAATTAATGCGCCTATTCCATTCGGACCCATCAATACAAAGTCGCAGATACAATAGAGTAGTAGACTCGAAGCATTCACCGCTGAGTCGGCTGACGAAGCCGAGAAAGGGGATGTTTTGCGGGCCGAAACCAACAGTCCAATGATCCAGGACTACGCAGAGCGCCACTCGATCTGTAGCATAGAATTGAGCCCAAAGCAAGACATGCATATAGACAAAGTAGAACAAGCCCAACCGGGGGTTTCTCGCCATTGGCTCGTCGTCCGGTACATCGGAAGCCACATCCTCTGCAGGACCTATGTGCCACTCAGCTGGGACGAAACAGGTATTGTGACATGAAGCTGGCCAGCACATCTTCGAGACGGGTAGAGTAGACATCCAAACGAGATAGCAGAGCTGCGATAACCGATTTGCGGGTGAGTTGACCTGTCGCCGTCTTCAAAGATGACATTTAGGAAATAGGCTTGATTTCCCTGCGATGCATTTTGGGGTAGCACAATTCTTCAGCAAGAAGGGTCCTTATCACCATGTTAGCTTCAAGGTACAACATGATGCAGTAACCCTTTGTAGGCTTTCATTCGTGAGTTCGTACGTAGATAAGTTGTGACGAACACTTGTTGGTAACACGGTTTTGCAGAGCCGCAAAATTCGCGGTTGATGAGATATCAGTGATCACAACCGACCGTTGGATCTATGTACGATCCTCCTGACGCCTCGCATTGCGAATCGAAAGTCAATTGATAGGGTTAAGTAGGTGTTAAACTGTCCGATTGGTGAGCCTGATCGACGTTGGGCAGCACTGGCTTCATTGGCAGAAGTTCCGAATCCGTGGTCGCTTCAGCATTGGTTAGAATTTGTTGAAGAAGCGGTGCACGTTATGGCGAGGAAACTATCGCGAAACGCTGTCCAACTGTCTGCGTGTGAGGAAGCGAAAGACTTCGATTGCTCTAGAGGATCAATACCTCATCGCAATGGTTCCACGTTGTATTGCAGATGCTTATCGGCAGTCGCCCTGCCTTAAAGGTGTATGAATGGGCAAGAAGAAGATACGACATGAATGCAATCAGAGATTCGTTGGTGATTCCCAAAGTGCAAAGGAGCGGTCAAAGAATACCTGGGCATGACATGAAGAGCAGTTGTGCCGGCTACTTGGCCTTATATGTATGGAGCCGAGCGAGAAGCAATTCAGACGACAACAAATTCTCGATTTGAATATCAAACATTGTACTAATGTCGGATAAAGCTAAGAATGGGTCGGATTCAGGGTAAGCATAACGACCATCTTATCAACGGAAGCTGACTTGATTTTGAATAGCCGTACCAGTCAACCAGGCACAGCGACAGAATTGCTCGATGTGAAAGACCTACCATCCTTCTCACCCACTGAGGACTATCTTGATCGAGTCGAACCGCATGAAGTAACCGCAATTGGGCAAGGACCAGAAGATGCAACTCAAGAACGTGTGAAAAGGGCAGAGAGGGAGATCAAAGAAAACGAGGAGAAGCTGAAAGGGTGATGGATGTACTGCGGTGGTTGGAAAGGAGGCATGGGAACGGGTCTCAGGGATACTACCAGTTCGGCCGTTTCCTCATCTGACGCAATCGAGCGAAATGGCTGCGAACGTTATGACGCAGCGATGTAATGCAGGCTTTATGGGGCGGGAGACAAGGGAATAGAAATGCCATCCTTCATAACTCATGTCTCGATCCTCGTACTCTTCTCGACGAATGCTGGTGACTTAGCTGTCCCCCGTACTGCTTCCGTGCCTCTTGTTTCTTTCCAGTCCTGGAAAAGATGCATCATGGCCGTGACTTCACGGCATGAACCTCTTTCGCTTCTCTCACTTCCACTGATCCATCTTCCATTCCAAAGTATGCCGCAATGGGCTTCTGTCCGCCCCCTTCCTCACCAGCACCGGCAACTTGGATACCATTTCTGCCGTGGAATAGCCCGACCTCCAAGACTCCCACTATTCTCTTCAACCTGCGTCCCAGATTGTGAACTTCCCACGTGCCATGTTCACCATCGCCATGATCATGTGGCTTCAGATCAGAGTGCAAGAGTAATTTGGGAAATGGAGCATCCATAATCCACATGCCATTATCCGTCACCACAGGGCCGGCTTTTGCGCTTCCTCCTTGTCTTATTTTTGGGTCTGGGGAACCAAGAGTTATAAGAATTCTCTTTATCGTCGGAGCAGCCATGGGTGAGATCTCGATTGGAATTGCCTTCCAAGCAGTGAGGAGTCGAGGCGAAAGTTTTCGGTAATCTAGCAATTTCATCAGATTCATGAGTATAATCAATAGAGAACCCACTAACCAGCGACGCAAATAAACTTCTTGGCGGCGGTCGCAACCAGCTTCTCTTGGAACAAACATGCCCCGCCACCCTTTATGCAATTGAGCTCCTCATCAATCTCATCGGCTCCGTCGAATGCCACATCGATACTCTGTCGTTTGCCTCTCAAGCCCAAGTCTTGAAGTCCAGTAGCGACGTGCAGAGCTGAAACCCGGCCCATTTCAGTCTCTTCAGCTTCAACAGGGGGTAGCGCATCTATACTTCCTAGTGGAAGACCTGCCTCGATTATCAACTGCTTGCTTTGCTCGCCAGTTGGTACGAATGTCATTCGTGAAGTAATGTCTCGTCCTTTGGCAGCAATTGCTTCCACGACATAGACGACAGTGCTACCAGAGCCGATTCCAATGTAACTGTATGAAGGATCGAAATGGTCCTCCACTGCTCTGTATGCTGCTAAGCGTTTTGAAGCCTCAACTCCAGTTAGGGGCTTTATTTCCTGAACTGGAGGAGCGGCGCTTTCGGTGACGGGAGCGACGGCTGCCATTGTATGATTGCTTCGAGGGGAATTGGGATGCGATGAATAAGATCTGCTGAACAGATGGCCTTGGCTGAAAATACGACAGAGGGAGGGATATGTCGTCTGCGGAGACTTGGTAGTCTGCGGGATGGGCGGAAAGGCTGAGAATAAGTAATTTGCACCGATAGCAATAAGTCTCTGGTCGCTCCGTAACGAATAACGGCGTGCCAAAAACCGGGCAGACTTGGAAAACTTCGGCACTGGCGATAGTTGCCAAACTGCTGAGGCGGAAATCGTACGACCTTTATGGTGTGTTCCTCGTAGTAGGGTGCGGCATAAGGAATATTCCATGAAAGTTGCGCTTAGTAGGAGTGAGAGGAAGAAAGAAGGTGGTGAGGCGGAACTGGTGGGGGTCTTCGGGTTGGGTTTGTTGACTTCTGCTTGGTTGAGAGGAGGGGTTGTTTCTTGGCACCGCTGATTCAGCCTGGAAGCTTCATTAGCCCAAGGCAGTTAGCTCAGATATCACGAGGAGATAAGGATAAGGACTACCAGGCTGACAACCACGTCCCAAGAACGAAGCTGAGCTATCGAGTTTCCAAAAGTCTTCCGTTCTTCCAATTCCTTGGTCGCCAGAGCAAAGAATTGTCTCTGTACCACAGCCGACGACATATCACAGTTGATCACGGCAGACAATTCTTCACTCTTTTCTCATCCAGAACCAGACCCAACGACCCAACACTGACTCCACCATCCACGATGACTGAAGTGATTGCAGACCAGGTCCCTCCCATCCTTCATGGACCTTCAGACAAGGAGAAGAAATACGACCGACAATTACGGCTCTGGGCAGCAAGCGGACAGCAGGCTCTTGAAGATGCCCACCTTCTCTTACTCAATTCAGGTGCCGGTACAGTTGGAGTAGAGACATTGAAGAATCTCGTCCTTCCTGGTAAGCTTTGGCACTAGCTGACCTTTATGCTTCAACTAATTAGCTTCAAAGGTATCGGAAAGTTTACCATTGCAGATGCTGCCAATGTGGAGGAAGCTGATCTTGGGGTCAACTTCTTCCTGGATGAAGAGAGCGTAGGGAAGTCAAGGGCCGAGAGTTGTGTGAAGTTGTTATTAGAGCTCAACCCAGATGTCAAGGGAGAATGGTTCCAGTCAAATAAGGTACGGCTTCTTCAATCTTCAACATCCAAAACCCCAACACTGACTGCAGTACATAGAGCGAATCTCCGTTTGATCTTCAACAAAAATACACCATAATCCTCTATACATACCCAATCGAACCCCCAGCCCTCGAAGCTGCACAGTCGTATGCCTTGGAGTATAAGGTACCCCTGATAGCTATACACTCTGCGGGCTTCTATTCCTACTTCCGAACTTTCTTGCCCGGCAGCTTTCCAATCGTCGATACACATCCTGACTCGACCGCCACGACAGACTTGCGACTTCTCACACCTTGGGAGGAGCTTTCGAAGTTTGCGGCAGATCTGACGAAGAATATTGATAATCAAAGCGCCCATGAGCACGGTCATATACCATGGATTGCATTGATATTGCATTTCTTGGCCGAGTGGGAGAAGGCTCATGGATCGCTTCCGTCAATCTACAAGGACAAGATTGCTTTCAGAAAGGTGGTTTTAGATGCAACTCGGACTGATAATGCTGAAGGGGGCGAGGAGAACTTTGAAGAGGCTGTTGCAGCAGTTCTGAAGACTGTTTCTGCTCCAACCCTCTCTAGTGCCGTGAGACAAGTATTCGACCATAAGCCAAACGAGGTACGTGATACATACCATTTGACTCTTCTCGTCTGACTGGACTTAGCTGGAGACGAGCTCAAGTTTTTGGATCATTGCCGATGCTATCAAGCAATTCTACCAGAAGCACAACCAATTACCACTGCCAGGTTCCGTACCAGACATGAAGGCACAATCTACGGTCTATATCCAATTACAGAACATTTACAAAAGCAAAGCTCGACAAGATGTTGCCGAGGTCCTTGAGACTGTTCGAGCCCATCCAGGTGGCAAAAATATTGATGTGGCCAAGGTTGAGAGTTTCTGCAAAAACGCCGCTTTCATCAAGCTTATCCATGGGAGTGACCTGGGAAAGCCTATAGATCCAGAGTTTGCTAGTAAGTAGCCGTTTTTTGTACTTACCTCCATGCTAATACCACGGCAGGCAAAGAATTGAAGAGTGACGAAGATGCTGCCATGTTCATGATGCCGCTGTCTCTCTTGCCAATTTACTTATCCCTAGAAGCAACCTCTCATGTCTCAGCTTTGAGTGCGCCCGAACTTCTCGCTGCCATTGATAAGACTGTTCCTGGAGCATCATCAAATACACGTCTAGTCCAAATAACTGAAGAAGTAGCTCGTGCCAACGGCGGGGAACTACACAATATCTCGGCACTGACCGGCGGTATGGTAGCTCAGGAAGTGATCAAGATAATCACCAAGCAATACATCCCAATCGATAATCTCTGTATTTTCGATGGCATCACAAGCCGAGCCCAGGTACTAAGAATATGACCATCGACACGAACACGACGAATTACAATGGAAACGATAATGGAAAACGATAAAACACTGCATTAGAAGGCGTTGGCTGGATCTCGAGGCATCACAACCAAGAGCCTTGTCCTCGCATTATATTGCGAGTTCTGAGGGCAAACCATAGAAGCACATGGCATGATGGTCATCTGAAAGAACAGAAATGGCAACAGCTCCACAAAAGCACTTTACAAAAGCAAAATCACATGAGAGACATATGTTCTCCCATCCCGCGTTGTTTGCAACCC
This sequence comes from Rhexocercosporidium sp. MPI-PUGE-AT-0058, assembly GCA_020746875.1. NCBI lineage: Eukaryota > Fungi > Ascomycota > Leotiomycetes > Helotiales > Rhexocercosporidium > Rhexocercosporidium sp. MPI-PUGE-AT-0058. The sequence goes on along the minus strand of JAGTJL010000005.1, from coordinate 2,141,415 downwards.
CGCTCCTCGCTTCTCCATGGACCAACAGCTGTTCAGAAGTGCGTCCTGGCAGCAAGTCATGTTATGACCTCCCGCCACAACTACTATATTCTTACCATTTACAACAGAGTTTTGACAAGGAACAGAGCCCCATCTCTCTTTTCAATATTCCCATATCTCAGGCGTTTTCAATAGGTGGTTGGCCTACAGCACGTGTCAGTCCATGTGATCTAGACCGCGACCCCTGTGTTTTCTCCCGCCTCCTCGCGAAGTCTTTCCTCTTACATGTTCCCCCCCAGCCAGAATCACAATCGCTACCACACTTCTATTCCTTCTCCACCTTAGGGAGGTCACTCAATCCTATCATCAGCTCATCGCAATGCTTCATGTCAGCGACCTAGCATGAAGTGCAAGTGCACAAGCCTAATTCTGTTCTCTCGCAATTCTCGCACGTCTCGGCCCGTCTTCCAAATTGTCCGCACATCTTCATCTCGCATCGCCCTCTCTTGGTCTTTATCTCCGATCCGAGAACCTCTCCATCCCCATCTCACTCCTCACGATAAGTACAAGTGTACATTGCCTCCCCGCATCTACCCGGCTCAGCACACCACTCGCTGAAAAGAAGGGGAGAGGAGACAATTCCCGCTTAAGCCGCCTAAATAGTTTTTCCTTTCCTTTCCCCAGATTTCGGCCGTGGCCGGTAAAGAAAGTGTAGCAAGGACTCGGCAGGCGTTACACAAAGAGGTCTAGTCATTGCATGCATAGCTGCTTAGCTCTGCTGCAGGACAGCGCAACCCCTGCAGGCAGATAGATTAACAAGCCATCCAGTGACGCTCATTTTTCGCCAAAACGCTCGCGCTATCAAGGAGGGCGAGACGGGCCCCTGGCCCCCAAAGCCGAATGACATTCAAGTACAGCGAAGAGGGTCTGCATTTTCACTCAAGAGCGGGATAGAGATGATCCGGTGACGGCCTCTTTGCATGAATGATGAGGTGGGTCCTGCAGATCTAAGACCCCCTTCGCTTCAATTCACTGAAATAGTACAAGTGTTATTATCTCGCGGTGAAGGTGGAGTGAGAAAGTAGAGGAGGAGAAGGGCAAATGTGAGAGAAATATGCTGTGTTCGGTTCTAAGAGCCGGTAGCGTCAGTCATGCATAATTTCTTCAAGATCCTTGACTGCAAGCCTGTTCTTTGTGTGACCTGAAACGGCTACGCGAGGAGCAGGCAAACACTCCGACAAGATGTCAGCTTAGAAAGGCAAATACCCAATCTAGGCATCACAATGGATTTTTGTATGGGCAGCTGCAGGTAATTATCTGGTACCAAACTCCCACTCCAGTGGATGCGGAGAAACAAGCCTGAGAAGTGGACTTGCAGAAGAGAATTCTTCTCAGCTTTCTCGCAGGAGGTTGTATTGATTTCCAATGCTCGGTGCTAGCCATGGATATCAGTACCGGCTAAGAAGAGCTTGTAAGTACCCTAATCTAGTGTTGAACCTAGAAAAGGGGATTGTCACCAAGAAGGAGATGCTGGATGCACGTCGTCTAACATCTAGCCAAAATAACAGTGTATCTAAGTACCGGCCTAGCTCCCGCATCCAGCACAGCATCGCTGGCCAAACACCTGCATATCTCAAGTTAAGCTTGAATGCGTACATTCATCGCACTTCTCATCCCTACCTGTCTACTCAACCCTAATTATCCCCACGAAATGCAACATCCACATCCCACCTCAGTCATCTTCAGAAGCATCCTTTGACCCTGCATCAGCACCTTCCATACCTATAGGCCTCCCCTCTAGCATATATTGCACCTACTTGCTAATCAGCTCTTATCTGCCAGCCTGCCATTGTAGTATCGGCACTTTAGCCCTACGGAACCTGTTTCCAGCCACAGTTCTATCAGAAAGTCTAGCCTCAATACATAACTATCAAAATACGCATATGACTTTTCACATGCAATATTACAGCATCATTACCTCCGAATAGAGACAGCAGACCCCAGTCTAGACACCTATCGCCGTCCAGTCTTCTCATCTGTCGGTATGAAGTAGCGGTACATTAAGGTACATTCGGTTCGTACCGACATTTCCAGCTCCCCGCTTCAGTCCCTCCGTTATTTCATTCCGTCCACAACGACAACCCCAACCTCATCTCAACATCAAAACCCAAACATCAAAAACTGGGGACAGAACATCCCAGACTACAGTAGTCCAGTCCAGTCCAGCCTACCTAGCTAGTCTCAACAAGCTACTGCACATCCCCAGATATGTCTTTATCCTCGTCTATCCATTTTTGGATCTTCCCATTCGATAATTTCTATCAATCTCTCTCCCTCTTAGTCTTTATTCGATCTTTTCCGCTTTGCTCCTGATCCAGATCTTGATCAATCACTCGTATTCTCGACCCATTTTGAACCGCTACATTCCGCTGCTTGGATTCAGTAATCTACGGAGACATACTTGCATATCTACCTCTCCTAAACAGGAAATAGCACAGCGAGAAACTGAATCTCATGTATTTTCGACGCCACAACGTCCCCCTTCCAAAACAGATCTGACTTCGCGACTGCGGTTACCATTCAAGGTTTTCTTTTTTCGGTTTTTCCTTTTTTGCATTCTTGACCTTATGCTTGCGATGCCCCCAGATACTTTTTTACAAGAGGAAAGACAGAAACAAGCAGAACAAGAAAATAACACAGCAAAGATTTATATGTTGTTGATATCCCCTCTTCACCCCATGATCCCTTCCTTTCATTTACGTGTACGTAGGTACAGTACTTTCGGGATCTTCGCCTGACACCTGCAAGCACCTACACACCCTCACATACAACCTTACCCACTCTCCCCTCATCCCATAATATCAGTACCTACCTACCCACCCTACATATAGTAGCTTCGACCCCTAGTAGTCAAACTTGGACACATCCACACATCCACACGCACACACCCACTCCTCCATACCACATCCATACCCCACAAAATTCACTTTCCACCAAAGCCAAATGATCCTTCCAACCCTCCACCCCTCCACACCTCCATTTATCCCCTGCACCGAACCCCTGTACCGAACCCCAGCCCAAAGTCTCAAGTCCCAAGCTTTGCTTGCCCCCTCCCCTCAAACCCCACAATCAGGCTAAATCCAACCTCAAGCAATCCCTCCGATCCTTCTTTCTTTTCTTCTTTTCACCCCCCTCGCTAGACCACAAGACCCTTGATCTTATTCATCATCGTTCTGTATAGCTGATCTGCTAGCTAAAACCATATCTGATAGCTAGGAATCGAGAACATCAAGGTTGCCAACCTAGCTCACCCTAACCCCCGGCAGAGCTCGTCATACCATACCATCCCTACGCCTTTGGTAGTTCTGTGAATCTTCTCTTCAACCCACGTCGAATTCCAGTCCCATTCAGCCAAATATCCCACGTGGCATTTCTGACTCCCCTCCCTTCCACCTCTCTCGCCTCCCCACCTCTATCTATTCCCAGTTCTCACGCCTCTGAATAGAGCACCATAGCATCAGCCAAGCCCCATCGCCCAACCACCCACCCATCCAAGTCCCCCCATCAGGATCCCCCAGTACAGCATGTACGCAATAACGCAACACACAAGCGAAAGATGTCGGGCATGAAGAATAGATTGCAGCACAGAATCGCCTCTTTCGATAGCATTTCGTAGATTGATTGATTGATTGAGACCTCGTGGCTGGGCTGGATATCTATTTCCTTCTCGATTTGGATTATTTGATTGATGATCTATTCTGAGCTGCAGGTGTCAGATCCTGCTTTGGGATTGTCAGCTTGAGGACTTGTAGGCTACACCGTCACAGTGCAGCACCTGCTGCAAGGAAGAGACCCCACAGAGGTTTAGTGGACATCATGATTTCGAAGAGTAGATGAAGCAGATGAGTCGAGTTGTGGGGTGCAGATGTCACTTATTAAAGTTTCTTTGCAGATTCTGGGCATGGTTTCATTATGTGAGGAAGTGGAACTGTTTGTGAAATGGGAAATCATCATTCCTGAGATTGAAGTGATTCAAATCGTTATATTCATATTTGAGATTTCGCAGTGCGGCGCAGCACCGTTCCTAACGAACGAGGGGTATATTGTGATAAAAGAAAGCAAGAAAGACAAATAAACAAGACATGACGTATATACTCAAAGAGACTGGTTCTCAAGATGCGGGTTTCAAATGCCCACTACAGCCACAACGCCAAAATATTTTCCTCCCAATCCTCCCGACTGTGTTCAAACTTCAAACTCGGACCTTCGAATAAACAAGAATATTAATGTCTTATCAATGCATCATGTAGTTCCCATCGTAACCAATGACAGGGCTGTCGTCATAATCCATCATGGGAATACCATCGTAGGGCATATCAAGACCGTCCGGTAGATTTTGCCAGAGCATTCCATCGAGATCCCACACTCCTTGCTCCATGATAATCATACCATCCTCGCCAATCATCTCGAATTGGTGCAGGTCGTTCGCGTCCATCATGTGGCCATTGATGCCATTGGCGCCATTCATAATAGCCATCGGGTTGCCACTGTGGATCCCGTTGACTCCATTGATTCCGTTCATCCCATTATTTAAAGTCATGCCGGGAACGTTGCCGTTGACCCCGTTACCGTTCCCGTTGACCATAGCCGGACCCAATCGTGGGCTAGTCTGCCTGGTCAAGGGTCTCTTGCTGGCCTCGTACATCTTGCTAACAACCTCCCTGCTGCGTCTCGCTGCTAGAGACCAATCGGCAAGGCCGTCGAAAGCCTCCAGTACGACTTCGATCTGTTCCTGGCAGTCCCGTACCTGCTGCGTGTTCCAAGACTCCCAAAATATCATAACTAGCGGGATCATGGAGGCTTGATACAGGAACCAGACCCCATTCCAGCCCAGCATCTGATTGGGTGTCCATTCGCGAGCGATGTCCTCGATTGTCTGTTTGGCCACCATGCGGCATTTGACGATCGCATCGAGCTCATCCTGAGTTGGAGTGCACTCCTGTCCCCGGTTTGCGAGATTCAGTAGAACAGGTCTGTAGAGAACGATGCGGAGGTTTTGATACCGCCATTTCATGACGCATCTTGCAGTGTAGATCGACTCTGGGCATGGTTCGGTGGAGCGAAGGATCCAGGGAAGGTTGTCATGCCACTCCACGAGTTGCCGGTCAAGGTTTGCGCGATCTTCGGGTCTCATGAGTGGCGATTGTGCAAGGACGTCTTGGATCTGCGTGGCGATTCTGCAGAATTTGATATTTTCAATCAGAGGAATGCTGCCGGTATGCTGGCCGATCACGTTCTGTGACAAGTTAGTAATTGGTTTGTGGACAGGCTTGGGTGGTCCTTACTGGGTCATGGGTTCCTTCTGGGGCACGAATGGTAATCCCAACTCCCCATCTTCCCATGGAAGGACGGCCCAGAGTGGTGGACGCCCAGGTGTCGAGACAGAACAGGCTCCACCAAGTTCTCCTTCTTTGCTCGATCATCATGGCGTCGACACCCCCTTGCTCTGGAACACTCTCCCTGTGAAGACCCATAGCACAAGCTATCCTCAAAGCAGCTCCCGTAATAGCATTTGCCATGTTGGGCCTGTTGATGTAGTGGAGATAAAGACCCCCCATCAAAGCAAGAGCTTGTAGAATCTCGATGTGCCCACTCCCGAAAGAGTCAATCCCCAAATGTTCTTTAGCCCGGGCGTAGAAAGTGACATGACTGTGGTCGTCTGATTTGTTTGCAACAATGCTGCCCATAGCAAACACCATATTCAATAGTGCTAGCCATGGTGCATCGTTTCTTCGACCACTCAAGTAATCTGCTCTGAAAGAGGGTTCATCGAGCATAGGCGCAAATATATGGACTCTATTGAAGTAGGAATCGATCAAAGTCTGGCCCTCTGACGACCATAGAACTGGAGAGAGGGTTTTGACAGGTCCACTGGGTCGAGGTGTGGGGTAATTGCTGGCTGCACTCAATTGCTTATTGTTTCCATGCCCAGGAGCGAGGAACGATCGCAGAACCGGTGCGACCTTCAGCATCACCATGAATGCAGCTTTGATAGATGTTGCACCAAGATATGAGGACTGCCGGTCCATTGACAAAGACAGCGCATTGACATCATCCGCCTCGGCGGGTATTGGATCTCGGTTCCTCCGCTCCTCGTCCCATTCTGTGTCTTGACTTGGTATTTGCTCGAGATGTGCGAGGCTTCGGTCGTCTTCTGTTGTTGATGCGAGAGGAGACTGGAACTCTTGTGAGATGGGCGAGGTGTTCGTATTGGAGCCTGTGGGCGATCGCTGGGAAGGCGCACTCTGTGATCCAGAGCGATCCAGCAGAGAGATCAGCTCTTGCCGCGAAAGAGGCAGCAAAGACTGCGCATCTCGAGTGGGGTAAAGTCTTTTGAGGATGGAGCGGCATTCTTCCAAAGATTGGGAGAGGGCGTCAAGAGTCCTGAGTGAGCTTGTTAGCAATTGACTATTTCTACCCCGCCACCCCAGGTTTAAGGACGTGCGAGCATACTTTCTTGATGGGATCACCCTCTGGCGGTGTTTATCGTAGTAACACGGCTTTGGCGACCTGCAACCCAAACATTGACCGCAAGGCTGTCTTCCATCACATCTGATTTTCCTACGCTTACACTCAGCGCAGGCATGTGGAGTGGTAATTCTCTTGGAAACGCCGTTGGTAGCAGATTTAGGCGCCTCGTGTTCAGAGATCTGCCGCGGTGGTGGCGCAAGCCCAGCTTGAACTGCAGAGGATTCAATCAGTACTTTTCATTTCCATATCAAAGGCGCCCCAAAGGTCTCTTATACTTACAGGTGGAAAACATTGCCGCCTGGGAAGCTCCGAATGAAGGAGGCATGGAAGAACCGGACGGTCCCTTCGGACTAACTGGACAAACCGTACTCTCGCCGGTCTAATAACCAGGGATTCGAACCGGCCGAGGTTGCACTTTTGAAAGCTAAAGGGCGCCTTGCGTGCGGGCCGGATATCGTGGAAGATGTGAAGTGAAAGCACAGCAAGAGTAGTAGAAGTAGATGCGATGCGATGCAGGTTAGATGGGAATGGCGGGGGAGCTCGTCTCAACTTCCAGTCCGTCCTCGACTTGTCGGTAGTGGAGGGGCTTGTGGGGAAATAGAATTTAAACTGCACCAAGACGCGGGATCTCGCACCGGCTTCTAAGTTGGTAAGCTCTGACTGTCAGGCCCAGGATCCGGGGACCCTTGGAAACTCTGATTGCGATGGGTGGTGCGGCAGAGTGAGCAAATTGCTGGGCGTGGCGTGGCTGGCTGCTGGTGGGCAGCAGTGCGGCAATCAAATCAACTGAGACTGGGCTTTTGCTGGGGATGGGATCGAGCAGTGGAGACTGAAGATTGAAAACTGGGGCTCGTTGATACTGCTTGCTGCCGTACGGTGCGGTGTGGTGAGGCGAAGTGATGTGATCCGATGTACTGTAACGGCGTGGGAACGGGACGGGACGACACTCGCTGATCTGGCAGATTGACAGAATCTTATATCCTATTGGCAAATGAAGAAGAACGAGAAGAGACAGGTGCTGTGCGTATGCTCGTGGAGATACAAACGCAGTGAAGTCAAGACTACTGTATTCCAGAAATCGCCAATGGGGGAGGTGGGAGTAATTTATTATGATTTGAGGGTGCAGCTTTCAGATTGCTTTAATACTTTTCTTTCGCCCAGACGGCGCAACGGTATATGTCACTATTACCCCCCTCCCAATGTGGAGAAGGTACATCTACCCCAGAACCCTAGACAGGGGGGCAGAAAGGTGGGTGTGGTTGAAGTTGTAGTGAAGTCTCTTCTAGTCCCTTTACTTCTAGCTGACTGTCCCTGACTGATCGGTGATGTTCGCCGATCAAGCCGTAGGTCAGGGAAGCCAGCGCGGAATGAACCTCGAAAGAGGAGCTAATCGCGAAAGGGCAATGGTAACGAGGACGAGAGAGGCAAGTAACAGAAGAACAATAATGAGGAGAGTGGGTTCGAGCGTGACCAAAAAACTGAGGTGCAGCTGCATGTTGTTCGCTACCAAGTAATTCTTGAAATGTTCTCCAGCAATTCATTCCCCAGGGCTGCTCGTCGTATTCAGTATAATAACAATAGTGAGGGCCTGCCATGCCCTGGGCTTCCCTCCACGTTCCCTACCGGCTCTCCCATTTCAGTCGCTTTTCCATCTGATCGCTGGCTGGCTCCCCGGCTCGCTCCTGGTCGAGTAACATCCGCCCGTTATTCTTTTTTCCCCACACATCGCCAGCCATGCACTGCGACAGTACAGGGGCTTCGCAAACTCAGGGCACGGCCAGGCGGAGAAGCGCAATCTTGAACCTTGTCTTGGAGTGATCGGGACGATAGCAGGGGTCTGCATGCTAAGGAAATGATTGCTGCAGAAAAGCGTACTTGCTGCTCGCTTGTCGCACGTGTAAGACAGCCTCCTGCCAGACCCCAATGTCGGCAACACCATTGTCATATTAAAGTCTGATATATTAGACTGACTTCATAGTAATAAGGCCTCCCGAAGCCCCTAACAATGTGGTCCATTCATAACATCAGACCAACATAGTTGTGCTCTCATGAGACCACCACCCTGACCACTTTGCCATGTCATGCAGAAGCCTTCAGGCATGCTGCCCACGCTACCATGGTATGGCTCAAGCTGGGATCATCAAAGCTCCGCGAACTGCTCTGAAATGATATCGGCCAGCCGCTGCACTCGGCAGACCGTCCACTTGTGCCCTGCCGATGTTTGAATGTGCCGCTTGCAGTACCCACAGTTGCCTCTCGAAGCCGCTTTGGCCTGCCGTTCCGGTCTTCTGTGGTACGAGAGAGCCATGATAAGCCTGCAGTATTGATTAATCGAAGCGAGTCTTCGACAAAATAAGCTCCGCTCGTTTGCCGAAGTATCAGCTGCACAGTACCAAGGAACTTGCCGCAGTCCCAGATACTCTATCGATGGTCGTATGCCCCGTGAAAACCAGTCATCGCCCACTTATGGAAGTCTGGCCACATGAAGTGACGAAGTGACAAAGTGACAGCGGTCGAGACTGTTGACAACCATAATTGGGATGGTAAGTGCGCGGAGCATCGAGATTAGAGCGGGATTGAAAATGTTGCCACTGCTGGTGACTGACTTTCTCGCTCATTTCCTTGACGGCTTGCTCTCTGTAGTATCTGATCAACCATATTCGCTAAGATGAAAAGGGGACTAACAGTCAACTCTGTGTAGAGTGTGCTTTTTCCTGTCTGAAAACTGGCACTCAAGTCCTTCCCAACATTACACCAGAATGAAGTGTCCGGGGGCCAATGGGGATCAGCCACGACCAGGTTTCAGCAACGCAGTTTTCGGTTTTCAGGCCATTCAGATTTTCGCAAGTTCCTGAGTTGAACACGTCTGTGCGATCCCTATCATTCTCAAAATATCCAATAGCAGAACGGATTTCCCAATTGGTACATACGAGCGTAGATCTAGCTTTGCATCGAGGCAGGAACATGAGAGACAACTACATCGGCCACATGGTGGCCCTGCATCTTCAAGGATTTGCCCCAAGCAAGTGAAACGTGAAAATGCGGGGGACAAGCAAGTCCCTCTATACCCCCTCGCTCTTATCAATTCTTGATCGCCTTAACAAAGCCATCTTAAGAGTAGTCAAGCCCCTCACTTGAGTGCCTTTCAGGCACCTATTTCCGAGTGATGTTAATTTATCCGACGAATCATTATCATGGTACCACGATTGAAACCATGCAAGGTCAATATCTGCCGCAGCGTATGACCTGAAGGCCGAAGCCTCGACTAATCGACAATCGCGAATAGTCGTTCTTGCCTCCTTCTTTGAGGCTTGGGCCAAGGTTTGAGATGATCATAGGAAATCGGTCAAGGTGGTGTCAAGAAGTGCACTCTCTTGGTTTCGAAACAGAATGTCGCAAGAATCACCCTTCTAAGAAGCGCCCAGCGGCATCGCGGGGTAACAAGCATCCGAGAATGAAGCCAACGACGCATAATTGTATGACATGAAGGCCCCTGAAAACCGAAGCGCATCGATTATATTATGAAATCTCGATCAAGACGGTGAGATTTTGGCACTGTGAAAAGAGTCAGAGGTAGAACCAAGGCCATAACTGTCCAGATATAGACTGCCGTAACCAAATGCCCGTCGTCCCCATCGCCAAAGGTAGCAGCGATTCCAACATACGTTTCGTAGAAGTCTTCGCTTGAAATGGATGGACCCGCAGACACTTGTTCCAAACGTGGGCTTAGACCGCTGCGTTATCATTCACGATGTCAACTATGGTATCGCCGATGCATGATTGTGTTCGGATCCGGGAAGTAAAGCATAGCTCGAAGTAGCTGTAGTTACAACGTCGAGTATTATTCAGTGATGGCTCCATGCTTACGGACGGCTGTTAGATTTGGTAGGAAGAACAAATTGCTGATAACGGCTCAGTTGTTGAGGTCCAAACCACTGAGAAGCCCAGCGAGGATTTTGGAGTACCTCTCGCTAGAATCTATGGAGATCTTGGGGTTCAGTGAAACAGAGTAATCTGTATAGATGTTAGCGGGACATTTTTCTTTGTTTCAGCGGTAAGCGTTGTGAAGTTTGAGTGCCCCATTGTGTCGCCGCAATAGAGGTCAACCTGCAGGATCAGTGCCGTAATACCCTACCGCTCATTGTTGACTGGATGAGATAGCTGCGCTTTGCAGAGCTGATAAGAGCCTTGGTTTTGGTTTCAAGACAAAAATCCACCTTGATTCCGAACCTGCAAGCTGTTGCCAATGCTTTCATCGAGGCTGTGATATGTTTGCAGGAGGTGCAGTGCGGCTTCGAGCCTTGGCTCATGATTATCATGATGCCAAATTTACTACGCTGGATATGAACATGGAACATGGCTGTTTCTTGATAATCGTAGAGACTTCGCATACGACGCTGACCGTATTTTCAATATAGACCATCTCCTGTCAACTCTCGGGAGGTCTCCGGCACTGTGTGGAGCAAATTCCCACTTTTATTTTTGGACTGGTGTTTACCACTCATCGTATGGCAGGTCTCATACGTCGTATTAAAAACTACGACCACGTCATAATCTGAGAGGAAGTCCTCTATCCTATCATCAGGGTAGCTTCGCATTGGCAATGTTCTCCGACGATGTTGTGGAAAGCAGCAGTCAAACAAAGTTGACTATCCATCGGCTTGGCTACCAGTGGCCAACAACTTGGCCATTTCCGAAGGGCGGTTCGGTCTAATCAAGGGGAGTGACGCCGAAATCAGCGGCTCACAGATAGATCCTGGGCGCCACAGCGATATGAAAGTGCAAGAGTTCCCCGGAATTGCGGTCAACTTCCTTCGCATCTGAGAGAGAACCCCTTTCAGAGTCAGTGGTCCGGCGCATTAGCTTGATCTTTTTGTTTTGCTCTTCTGGATTAGATCTATAGCTCCCCGTGCTATTTTAACAAGGATGCTGAATCCTGGAAGCAATGTCGGACTTGGAACTTTGTCATGGTGAATCTAAACGTTTCGTGTCATCGAGGCTGATATTGTGTTGCGTGCATCTAAATGCGCATGATCCACGAGTCTTGCATCGTCCTCTCATCGTTGAACTGTACTGAGCAGCGCTGCGCAGTTGTGGCAGTGCTGCTGCCCCCACTCTCGTGGAAGACTTTCTCGTGATGATCACCACACCTGCATTCAACAACCATGGCGGGTTTCCTTGGCAGGTACAACAGCGTCATATTTCGAGGATTCGTTTTCTCGTCTCTATGCTGGTTGAAGATCTCTCCAGGTTTGTTGTCAGCATGCTGATATGCTCGTTTGCATTGGTAAAACTAGATTCGAAAGCATGGACCTCAGCTGCTTCTTGTTGTTGGGTTGTCGGACGATTGCTTCGAGACAGATTGCGGTTTGCCCGTGCCCTGACCCTGCCGGCGCAGGATTGCTCTCCAGCACGCGTGTGGAAGACTTGGACTTTGTTCGACGCATTCAGCTTGACATGTCGTTGAAATAAGATTGATCGATCGTCAATCAAGGCCGTCGAGCCCTTCCCTTCCTTGCTTGGCCTTGGGTTGCAACGACGGTCGAAGTCCCGAGTCCCATCTCTTGAACACGTCCAGTGGATGGAAAAAAGAAACGAAAGGATGCGATGGCGAGGAAGATATTCCGGTGCGTGGGGGATCGATGTGGAGCGCTTGTGCCTGTACCTGATCTTGTTCCTGGCTAGCACACAAGAGGACTGGCGGGAAAATTAGCGTATTGTGGGGAAGAGGAGAGGAGACGGGAGCTTTGGCCGACGACTACTTAAGTACTTCTCTTCACCACCTCATGCTCCTCTCCCCATCTCTCCTTACCCTCCCTCTATTACGTTCGATACGCGACGGGCATTTCTGCTGCGCTGTTTACCACCCTCCTGGCACTTGGAATGACATTATCGCAGTCCTAAGATCCGTCTAAGCCCTCCCCGACCTTTGTCGATGCTGCTATGGAATTCGCACTTCGTTGCAATGTATTGAAGTGTCGCAAAGAAGTCACTGGCCTTGCTGTCGTCACTACATGCAGGTGAGCTGGAAGAAACCAGTTGGCTCCAGGGCATTCAGAGTGGCTGATATGAACACCTCGTATATAGCCATGTCTACTGCCCTGACTGCGCCAATTACTTGCAGCTTGCCAGCGTTCGTGAAGGCCAACGCCCTATCTGCCCAGCTTGCGACACGCAGCTCTCGAATCCCGACGATGCCATCATGACGAATCTCAACCCCACCGAAGACTATAAGGCCAGCGTTCTCTGCGGACTGAGCCCAACTGTAATCATGGACTGTGCAGGAAGAGCGCTGAACTTTTGGGCCTATCAGACCACTTCAGAGATGTGCGTGATATCATGCATGGACTAGGTGCCTTACTGACAATGGCAGTACCTATCAGGCGTATTTGGCGAAGAGCTTGACCGACAAGTATAACATGCTGAATACCCAGGTCGATAAGCTTGTTCACGACGCCAATGGAGAGATTTCCACTTTGCGGAACACAATCTCAGGTAAATTGCCTCAGACACCGCGCGAGAATCTGCTGATGTGTGCGGCAGGCTTGCAGGTAGAGCAAAACAATCTCCAAAGAAAGAACGAAGAGGTCACCATCGCTCTACGAGAAAAGACTCGCAAGAATCTGCAGACTCAGGAGCTATATGACAAGTTGAAGCGTCGAGCCATGCTAGGTCAGGTTCAGCACGCAGCCTCGGATGAAGTAGACCATGCTATCCAAGCCTCAGCGGCTGCAAATCACTTTGTTGATAAAGTCGGCAACCAGAATATGCGACCACCGCCACCTCTCTTTCCCGGACAACAGAACACTGAAATTCAGCGAACGGGTGCTACGGGTCTTAGTGGAATGGGTAAACCTCAGATCAGAGGTGGTGGAGATTCTGGATGGGGCAGCTTCAGTAACCGGGGAGGCAGCAGTCGTAGGAACTCCGCCCCGCGTTGCTTGAAGTAAAGTACTAACATGGCCAACACAGAGAATCCTCCAATGCAAACACCCTCATCTCACCGCCAAAGTCTGAGATCTTATTCTATGCAAGGGATTGGACTAGGTCTTCAGACCAACGGCGTTTCTGCAACACCGCAGACATTGCACCGCGTCTCACCACGTGTGCCTCTTGCAAATATCAATGGAAACAATCAGGGTCCTTCAGGCTTCGCTGGATACGGGATGAGCGCTGGTCTCAAAGTCAGTAATCCAACAGGAGCTACGAAGCCTGAACTGGCTAGACCCGCGATGAGATCCAGAGGTTTGATCGTTTTCATATCTTCCACTGATTATTTTATTGACTTTCCGCAGTGGCCCAAAGAACAGCTTCCGGAAGCTTTTCTACGGCTCAAAACTCGGCATACGATCCTAACACAACTACAAATATGCTCTCCAACGCAAACAATCTTTACTGACTTGGACCGGGAATATTGCTACAAATCTCGCTCTTCATTACTAATTTTTGGCGACTAACGGATTGATGAGGAAGAAGGAACAATGTGCTTGTGCAATTCTCTTTATCTCATAGCTAACTGGTGTGAAAGAGGTTCTGCCAATCACATTGTTCTGAGAAACGAGCTTCTTTGTGTGAAAAAATATGTCGAGGTAAGGCAAAATTAGCGAATTATCGGTGTTCTCTCTTGAACAGCCATTCCACTTCGTTTATAATAGCACATTTCTGCCTCAACTTTCCTTCTCACTTCTCATTCTCTCAAGTTGAACTTCAGTGAAGTCCACCTTCTTCGGAACGCTCATGCATTGCGAATCTCAAGTTTAACAACAAAACCTGTGCAAGTGCATTTTCCAACGTCCAAGATGCAGTCCCAACAAACAACTACGCCTTCCCTAGGCAATTCGAACGCACTTCGATGCGTGATAGGCTCGTCGAGCCTCCAAAACCAAGCACTGGCAGCGCAACAAGACTCAATGTCCTTAACCGCACCACAGATGCTGGTGGCTCCGAGAATCCCAAGTCCCCGAATGAGCCATGGCATCAATGTCCTTGACTTCTCCTCTCGCGCTCTCCAGAAGGCAGCCGCCTCTCCTGCAATCTCACATTCCCTGCTGGTCAGTCGTGCTACTCTATCTCCCGAGCCCTATGTCTTCCAGCCTACATCAACTCACAACACTCCAGACAAAGCTGGACAGCCATCCTTCATCCGACGACACAACTCGCGATCATCACAAAACCAAAGATCCTATGCTCTAGATAGATTCATCTGCCCCTCAGGCTTGGCTGGGGATCGCGTGCCAATCCCGCGCCTCACAAACGTCCTGAGCAAATCCCCTCGCCACACCCTCAAGACGCACCGCTCTCTCCGCTCACGCGCGAAGGCATTCGCGCACCGTCTAATGCCTCGTAGAAGAGCACCTGCAGCGCAGAAACGCCTGCAGATCTCTTCTCCCACTAACCCTATCCCTATGGATACTGTAAGTGGTGACCTGGAAACGGTCCGACACTCTGCATTCGTCGATGATACTCTACCCTCGAGTGGGCAGCCTTCCCCTGTAGTCGTGGATGTCCTAGACAGACCTCAGATCCGAGCTGGGTGGGAAGGAGACGGTAGGGTAGATCCGCTCAGATCGAACGCCCAAGA
The DNA here is from genome assembly GCA_020746875.1 of Rhexocercosporidium sp. MPI-PUGE-AT-0058. NCBI lineage: Eukaryota > Fungi > Ascomycota > Leotiomycetes > Helotiales > Rhexocercosporidium > Rhexocercosporidium sp. MPI-PUGE-AT-0058. Next base: position 2,126,324 of record JAGTJL010000005.1, on the reverse strand, counting down.
TGCAAGCGCACTCCAGCCTACACATTCGAGCATCTGTCAACTCCAAGACGCACAAGCGGAGATCACCCGTCTGAGCGAGGAGAACTCTCTCCTCCAAGAGCAGAACCTCCGCCTCCAGGCCATGCACGAATACCAAACCGTGCAATTACAAGAGATGTACGAATTCCGCGCCGCGCAGAAGAAGGAAGCCTACCACATGGAGATCAACCAAGAGAGAATCCGCGGGGACCACTTCGAGAGTAAGTACAAGAAGATCGAAGTAAACAGCCGATCTCGAGAAACCCTCATGAAGAGTCAGTCTGTCAAGGATCAAATCAGAACGCTGAAGAACGACGTTGCGGAGCAGGAGGCAAGTCTCCTCGCTGAGCAGATCAAGTCGAGTCATCATCTTGCTCACTATAAGCACTACAAGATGATGTACGAGATTGAGGTTGAGAGACAGGCTCGAGTGGCTGCCCCAGTGGTTCCGTCGGAAGTCAGTCTGTTGGATATTCGGAAGGGGTCTCAATTGAGCGGAACGCCTCAGATAGACTCTTCCCTCGAGACATCAGATCTTCAAGCTCAGCCTGAGCAGGGTTCCGAGCCTGAATCTCAACAACCCACCGTCGCCACCGGACCATGCAGAACAGATATCATGTCCCCAACATCGCTGGCAGTAAACAGCACTCTCACCGACTCCAGTATAGCAGACATCATCTCCCCAATAGCGCCCGAGAGACATGACAGCTCCGTCAGCTCATCCCGCACACTCACACTCCGGCAGCTTCTCCCACAGCTCTGCACATCCCCACCCAACATCGTTGGTAGACACTCATCAAGGCATGATACGCATCTTCCCCCATCGCTAGAGACTCCTCCAACCTCATGCACCTCCCCAGAACCTGAGCCTGAAAAGGAAATCACATCCTGGTACGACGATAATTCCTGCAAGCCCGAGTCCGAGTCAGATCTAGCCGAGGAGAAAGAAGAGGAGGAGGAAGAGGGAGACATCGATCATCTTCCCTCCATCTCTACTAACATCTTCGGCCACCCATTCTTCTCATCCCCCACCCAGTTATCTCCTCCATCACCATCACCACCATCGCCCACCATCCCCGAGCTTGTCTCGCTGTGGTCTCTCTGGGAGAATACACATTCCCAGACACACTCTCATCCTCAATTCCCACTTCACCTACAAGAGCACATCTCCCTGCCCACACCACGACAATTCGACGTCGTTCGCGCTGTAGAGGTACAGAGTGATGGGCTTATCCAAACTGTGGATGTGGCTGGGTATGGGAAGGAAGATGGGGAGGAAGATGTGTTCGCGACATTCGATACCTGGAAATGGTGCGGTGTCCCAACTTTGAGATTGGATGATCCGAGAGGTTCGTGAGTGTGGAGACTGGGGGTTGGAGCGGGGAAGGAAGAAGGAAGTGGTAAGGGAAGAGAGGGGCAATGAAGAACGAAAGGGTACGAGGAGGAGGTAGGCAGTAAGAAGTTGAGAAGAAGGTTGTACAGACACTCACGAAGAAGAGGATGAGTCGATGAGTGAGGAAACGCAACTAGCATCGAGCTGGACTCGCACTGCAATACAATAGGAGGAAACAATAGGAGGATGTAACTCGTCTTGATCTGGTTAGTGAATTGGAGTTGTACTTGGGATTGGATTTGGATTTGGATTTGGATATGGATATCGAGATGCCCTCGTTTTTTTTTAAATCCATTTCTTTATTTGTGATACCTTGCCTTCGATGCTATGTATGTTATTTGTTACCTTGCCTTGCTAATCATTCTTACTTACTAATTTCTTAAGAGTGAAATCTTGACGACATCTTGATTGTGCTATAAGTGAAGAAGAGATACTTGATAGTGAATGATACTGAGTACGTGCCTGTGCCGCTTTGCCCTTCTGCAAGCTTCAGTAATCCAAGTATCCGAGTATCCTCCTCATCCAATCCAACGAACATGTCTCATACAATCAGTCCCGTCCCTCATAATAAACCCCTCCCCTCTTCCCTCTCCTGCAATAAACACACAATCATAAGCACAGCCCGCGCGACTCAACACAGCCTTTGTCACAATCAATCATTCCTCCTGCACATGGCTGCGGCGCAGTCCTCTTGGTCGCCCCGCGCTGGCCACTGAAAGAGCCGCCAAGAAGTGCTGCGCAATGACTTGGAGCCCTCGCCAATCGGCTGAATGCCTCCTCTCACGGGCTCATGAACAACATTCTTCCATGGAATTTGGACGTCTTTCTAGAACGTTACGAGGGAGGGAGCTCATCCAGACCTTCTTCTATCGCTACCATCGAAGACTACACGACTTAGAAAGACGACTAGGACTACATCGGATTGGATTGGATTCGAGATCTGGAAAGGACTGACTGACTGCATTATTGACGGTTCGCGGATGCTGATGTTCTGAGATCGGAGCGAGAGGCAGGCAAAAGCTGCATGTGACGACACCGCTGACGAGGGACGACTACTGTACCCTCTCATGACATACTACCATACCACAGCTCCATAGCTCCATCCTCACGCCTCTTTCATCAAAGACAAAAGCAAAGACAAAAGGCAAGCAACCAAGATAAGCCAAGTCCCCTCCACCATGGCCCACGCACCGCCCTCCTACCAAGCAGCAGCCTACCGCCAATTCTGGATCATCGTCGCGCCCTACGTACACAGCTACGATCTGTACAGAGCGTGCCTGGTGTGTCGGCAGTGGCACCAGCTGTTTGCGCCGTTCTTGTGGGGGGATCCGGCGAGGAAGTTTGGCTTTGATGATGATAATATTTATTGTACGTTGTTGGATTTTCATTTTGATAGAGTTGCTGTAGTCCGTGGTTGTTGTGTCTGGCTGTCTTTGTGGTTTAGTTCTTGAGACTTATTATGCTTTGATATTTTTCTTTTTATTGTTATCTGTCTTCTGGGAAGAGATCTGGGTATTGGAAATGTTTAGTTACTCATCCCACCAGTAAATCTCACACGCTTCAAACGTCTCCTCGCTCGAGCTCGTCTCGAAGTCAGACGACTAGCACATACGCTCCACATCCCACCGGCTCAGCCAGAATTCTACGATGGCCCACAAGCCGGCTGGCTCCGCGATATCCTCGACCGACTACCATGTCTCCAAGCACTAATCGTCTCAAACCTCTCATTCTTCGACCACTCATCTCTCCAGGGCATTCATCAGCGCCGTCAATCCATCACAACCTACCCACTCAAACTCCTCATCGCATCGAATTGTGAAAACACCACAGCAGCGAGCTTGACTACCGCACTACTCCACTTCCCGGAATTGGTCTACCTGGATCTTTCTTCTGCGCAAGGAGCGAGAAGTCCGTATGTTTTGCGCCAGATTGGGACGTTGACCGAATTACGGGTCTTGAAGCTGAGCAATTGTGGGCTGAGGGATGACGACGTCGATCATCTGACTTTCTCCGGCCTCCGGAGTCTTGATGTCAGTTGTAACCTCCTCACAGAACGAGGGCTGGCCAAGCTGTTGGGGAAACTACCAACTGCTGCATCGTTGAACGGCAATCTATCACCATTCGCTCGGCGATATTCAGGTATTCCGTTGCCGACTCGGGTCCTAGCGGAAGGGCTAGACAGCTTCATCGTCAAGCGGTTGACGAGTGGAATCGATGGCTATCTTGGTGTTGAAGAGGGTCTCCCTCCCGCATTCTCACATCTGGACATAGCATCGAATTTTTTCACCGTCGACACCCTCAGCCATCTAGCCAGCCACCACAATCTCCAACATGTCGACTGCGGGTCCTTAAATCTCAGCCAAAAGCCCTACAGTGTTCGATCCCCGCATTCTCCAGGAGTAGGAGCTAGACGCCTCTCTGATCCACCTGAAGTCGAGATTCTTAGTCTGGGGATATTCACGCACACATTTCGTAATTTGACGTACCTCCGGATTCATCACTCTGTTGTTACAGCCCAGCCATTTTCGGGAGAGGAAGTCTCGGTTGAGGAGGGGTGTTTTGAGCTGCATGATGAGGATTTGAGGTATGAGTTGGATTCAATAGACGTTGGTAGACCGGGGACTTTCGAGCTCGATGATACGAGTGTTGTGCCACCGGAGCCTGAGGGGCCTGTTGTCCATCCTACTTTTGAGTCGCCGGACGATGTAGGTGCTCAAATCCATGCCACACAACCCGTTCCTATCAAGAACAGCACGAATACAGTGGAAAACAGATCCGTAGAAACAACACCAGAAGTCCGGGTAACTTTTGCAGATGATGGACCAAAATCATCACAGTCAATCTCCATCCCACAGAATGGAGCTCTACCCACAGACCAGCCATCAAGTTTTGAGTCTCTACATGATACGGATGCTCAGATGAAAATCATAATGCCCGATGAGATGAAGACTCTGGGTACATGCTGGGCAATGAGAAATACAGACAAAGGGCGGCCAACACCAAGAAACACACCCTCTCCCATATCTATCTCTCCAGAACCAAATCCTCCACCCCCCAGACTACCACCACGACCACCATCATCCGCACCCAACGGTCCTGAACGCTTCCAATACGCCTATAAAACCTCCACCACACACCCAAAACCTCCTAACCCCGCCCAAGACATCAAAACCCTCCTCACCTCCTCAACGCAGCACCTCTCCATCCTCACAACCCGCCAAAACCGCCACCCAGGCCGCTTTAAACCAAGCTACCTCCCACACCTAAAATCCCTCTCCCTAACCTCCATCCCCTCTACCACATATCGGCGCTCAATCCCCGACACCCTCTCCCTCCTCATCCGCGAACTCGCCGAAGAAGAAGAGCTCGCACGCCTGGCCTCCCTCTCAAAATACGCTTCTATGAACCAACCACCCCCTCAACACTCCCCAACCATACCGTTGAAGGTGAAACACCTTATCTTGGAGATGACTTCGCAACCTGATCCTGTTTTACCGCTGCGCTCAAATTCCCCCGGTACGGGTGTGAGTGAGAGAGCGAGGACGAGTTCTAAACGCGCTAGTTTCACATACACGAAATCGTCGACTGAAGACCCGGATAGCGAATCTTTCATGAATTCCATCTCGTCTGATTTCTCGTTCTTCGGCGAAGATGATGGGGGGCTACTTGTTAGTGAGGGCAGGATCGATAGTCCTGGGCTTGGGAGGGGGGAGTTTAGTTTCGGGGTTGGGGGAGAGGTGGATGTCGTTATGGAACTTTCTGCTTTCAGGAGGGCGCGGAAGAGGGAGTTTGAGAGTGCGAGTGAGAAGGGAGTTTGGGGTGTTGAGGAGGTACTTGGGGGGTATTGGAGGGGTGAGGTTAGGGTTGTGAGGGAGAGTGTTGGGTGATACATGCATGTGTGCATATATATTTTCATGCGCTGTTTTTTGCAGCTTTACTAAGTTTTATCGTCCTTCCTTTATTTACTCGAGATCAGTGGAAATTAGCGATGTTATGATAGATACCACATTGAATCGAGGGCGTGGTTGAGGAATGAACAGATAATTTTGCACGATCATCTTGAGCAAACTAGTCAATCAATCACAATCACAATCATGAAGACTCTCATCTATTAATTGACGAATCATCAGAATGAACTAACGCTGTGAAGGACCTAAAGGCATACCCAGACTGAGCAGCTGTTTCTCTCCTCGCTAAACCACTAGGCGATAGAAAGAGTGGCTTGACACTGCCCCCCGGTGAATGACTCTCACCCCGCAGCAAGCCACCAACCTTCCAGCAAGCCTAGCATGGTATATCAACTCACGATCCTACGATATTAGTTTTTGGTATCATTTCTATAAACATATTTCTTCCATCTACAGATACCAAGTCCTTTCCCACAGCGCACAATATCACATCGATGATAATCGTCAACAGAGATTGATATACATTCTACATCTAAATACAAACACCTCTATCAGACATCTAACTATAAATAACATCCGTCAAAAGATCTAAACCCAACTACTATAGCCAATCCCGAACCAAATTCCACCGCCGATTCGACAACAACATCCTCAAAAAACCCACTTTAACAATGCCTTCAAGTTCAGCACCTTCTGCACCCACAATGGCCTCCTCAACAGCCTCACCAGCAGCACCAGCAGCACCAATGACAACACCTCCACCATATCGCCAAATCCGCGCGCTCTACGACGCCGAAACAGTAACCGTCTACCAAGCCTACTCACGCACCATAGCCGAAGCAGCAGTGCGCGAGCAGAGGCTAGACGCCAGTCCGGACTTTATATGCGGGCAGCGCATGACGTGGATTAAACCGAGTTGGTGCTGGATGATGTATATTCTCCCCTCCCTCCCTCCTTTCCTCCCTATCCCCCCATCGTAATTTTCCTCGAAAACAGAAACCGGCGATTTTAATTTCCTGGATAATATAGGTACAGATCCGGCTACGCAAGCAAAGATCTCCGGCAGACACATATCCTAGCACTTAGACTCACGCACGCTACGTTCAAGTCTCTCCTGTTGCGGGCGTCTCTTTCATCGAACCACTCTGTTCCTTCCGTACCGCTTACGCCCGAGGAGAAGAATATGCCTGTTCGTGTGCAGTGGGATCCGGAGAGGAGTCCGCGGTTGGAGAGGTTGGGGTGGAGGAGTTTGCAGGTAGGGTATGTATTGTTGTTTCTTTTCTTGGATCCTATGGTTTTTTTTTGGGGGGGGGGGGGGGGGGGGGTTGATCCGGGGTTCTGATCTTGAACCTGATCCCGATTAGGGTGTTTGGGAATGGAGAATTCCGTCTGAGAGATTGTAATTTTTATATACTGACGAACAAATAGTATCAGCGGGACCTTAGTCAATGAATGGGTATCGGGTGGGATTGTCAGTATTGAAGATGTGAGTGAGAGGGCGAGAAGGCTGGGTGAGTGGGTTGAGAATCATAAGGGGGAGGAGGGGGAGTGGGAGAGGTTAGTTGAGGAGGGGCTTGTGCCGAGGGAGAGGGTATATGAGGTGGATGAAGAGGTGAGGGGACGGTTGGGGATGGATTGATTGAGGAGTGAGGAGGGGAGGGAGTGGATTCGCTTGTCGGGTGATGAGAAGTAGAAGCAGGGGATCTGAAGAAAATAAAATGAAGTGAGAACAAGCTCAAACCCATGAAACACCAGAGATTCGTTCAGAGTTCAACGTACTGTCTTCTCAACTCATGTTTCGTTTAATCAAGACTTTCTCTCAAGGTCAGTCTTTCTAAGGAAATAAGCAGGGGAAGATGAGAATTTAATCCAAGAACGAAGTTCACAGATATTTGTCAAAAAATTACATACTTGCGAGGGAATTCTGTTGGCATTGACACGCCAGTTCTTGAACCGAAAAAGAGCAGAAAAAGTAGTGTTTGGGTAAATGAACACCACTTGGTTCAGTTTCGTGATTGGTCAATTTCTCTTTATGTGTTTTTCATTCAAAACCTCTAACTCTTCCTAGCCCACCTTTAGTCAACCTATTAACAGCACAAATCATCAGCAATCCCCGTTTGCCTCTATAGTCCAATCCCCGAGACTTCCCCTTAGCTAAAACAGCACCTCACATCTTACTAGGAACCCACTTCGGCACCTTCTTCGCCGCAAAAGCCTCCAACCCAATCATCATATTCTCCCCCTCCGCCAGCGCCCTATCAAACCTCTCACTCGTCCGTCTCGCAGCCTCCTCCACACTCCCGGTCTCCCACGCCTCCCTCAGTCCCGCCTTCGTAATAATGACCGCATCTGGATTAACGCTCGCGATACGAGTCGCCATTTTCACCGCATCTGAGATGACTGTCTCGGGGGACGATGAGATCGAGTTGATGAGGTGGTAGGAGAGCGCTTCTTGCGGTGTGAGACGTCGACCGGTGAGGGCGATCTCGGATGCGATTTGAAGCCCCGCGATGCGGGCTATGCGAGGGAGACCGCCTGCGGCGGCGTACAGGCCAACAGTCACTTCTGGGAGGCCGAAGGAGGCGGTTGGAGAGGCGATTACGATATCGCTGTATTACACCTGTCAACCAAGAGCCCTGGTAGTCGTACTCTCTCATGAATCATAGAACTTGAATAATCACGTGGACATTCTCCTCTCTCTCCATTCCCCCTTCCTAAACATCGACTAAAAAAACAACAGAAAATAAAAGGCTAGAATAAAAGATGAGAGACTCACCAGTTCAGACAAATCTCAAACCCTCCGCCAAGCGCGAACCCGTTCACAGCCGCAATAATAGGCTTCTTTCCCGCTCTCCGACTGATACCCGCGAAGCCCGAAGGAGGGTGACGACGGAGGGGTGCTGGAGGAGGATTGGCCCGGATCTGAGCTTGTTCGATGAGGTCTTGACCCGCACAGAAGGCAGTTGGACCGGCACCTGTTATTATTGCTACGCCTGCGATTCATGTTAATTGGACATTCTTGGACCTATGAGAGGGTATCTGAAGACGGAAGGAGGAAATGAGTAGAGAGATGAAAGGAAAGCTTACGGAGTGAAGGTTCACCATCAAACCAGTTCAGGATAGCATCGGCGTCCCAGTGTGCTTGATAGTGGATGGAATTCCTCGCCTTGGGCCGGTTGATGGTCAGGAGGAGGACGTGGGTTGCGGGATACGAGAGGAGGAAGGAGTCTGAGGGTGGGGGTTGGGTTTTGAGATCTGCTGCCATTTTTGATGTCTGCGTTTGGGGTCTGCTGATTGAGGTTGTAAAGGGATATGAGATGTAGTTGATTTGAGTGAGAAGATGGTCAGGAATCTGAGTTGATGCTCTACCAAGTCAGGGGGTAAGAAGCTGTTTACCGAGACCCCGCAGGTGGTGGAGGAGCCGAGGCTTGTTCGGGCTGGTACGCTGGCTGCAGTGCCTCCCAGTATGAGTATAAGTTCCTACCTAGCCTGGCTTGTGGAACGGACTTAAATCAACGACATCACATCACAACTCGAATCCAGAGCCTTTGTTTTACAACACTGTATACAACATGTAACTCAAAGTAAGTACGGACCCTTACGAAAAGGTAGAGGTACCGGGAGCCGAGCGATTAAGGAAGTCACGTGTCTCTAGTACGATGGTAAGTACGAACGGAGGTTGTTAGTGGGAATCATCTAGCCCTGTCTTCTGCCTTAACATTTGAGGAAATTTTTGAGAAAACCCTAGGAGTTCGGAATAACAATTAGAGGAATAACCTTACGCCTTACAATGGTAGACGAGACGTACTGATAACCCCCTTTCCCACAATGGCTGTCCCTTATCTTGAATCCTTGCAAGGGGCATCAAGTCACTTTACTTGTTTGAGTAATAAATAAACTTTTAATAATACAGTAGTGGAAGGAAATCAGTGCACGCTGTGGATACTCCTCCGTTGAGTTAAGAGTTGTAATCACCCCCCTGTCGACCAGGGACAACACTTAAGCGCTGTACCATCCATCGTATTGTAAGACAAAATTAGCGCTTCTTGATAACTACTCAACCTCCTTCCCTATCGTCTCCAACGTATTGCGAACAAGACACAGTTCACCACTCACACCTCTCAATTCAAACCTGTCCTTAAGCTCAAGATGACCGTCTCATACCCCCGAAGATAAAAACGCAACCTCCAAAATGCAGCGCCGTCCTGGTTTCCTTCCCGGCCCCACACGTGCTGCTCGTGACTATCAACCGGCCGGGGCAGATGAACGCTTTATCTAAAGCGGCGTGTTATGAGCTAGATGAGTTGTGGAGGTGGTTTGATGAGGAGGAGGAGCTGTACGTCTTTCCTTGATTCTCTTTCAAATTACTTTGGATGTTGGAAAGACGAAAAGGTCTTGGGTAAGAAGGGATAGGGAGAAGGAGAAAGCATTCTGATGAACTTTGATGCATAGTCGAGTAGGAGTTATCACAGGAGCCGGAACGAAGGCCTTTTGCGCTGGTATGGATCTGAAAGGTATGGTGTCATGTCACTTCGTTGTCGTCTCACGATACGCTCAAATCATGAGATACGATGCTGAGCTAACAAATTCGCCAGAGCTCTCAGCCACCTCCACAGCCCTCGGCCCCTGGAAATCCTTCTACCCATCGTCAGGCTTTGCGGGTCTCACCCGGCGCACTGGCAAAAAGCCCATCATTGCTGCCATCAACGGCCATGCACACGGCGGCGGTTTTGAGATTGCGCTCAACGCCGACCTCGTCCTCGCCTCCCGCACCGCCGACTTCAGACTGCCCGACGTCCTACGGGGGACGGCTGCTCTCGAAGGCGCCTTGCCGCGTCTCGTGAGGAATTTCGGGCTACAGAGAGCGATGCAGCTTGCGCTGACGGGGTATGTGTTGAAGGCGGAGGAGGCGAAGGAGTGGGGGCTTGTGGTGAGTGTTGTGGAGGGGAGTGAGTTGGTTGGCGAGGCGGTTAGGCTTGGGGGGCTGGTGGCGGGCATGAGTCCCGATAGTGTGCTTGTTAGTCGGAGTGGTGTTAGGCAGGGCTGGGAGGGGGAAGTATGGAGGATGCGGTCAGGTGTACGGCGGAGAGGTATGCGGAGGAGTTGATGGCGGGTGAGAATTTGAGGGAGGGGTTGAGGGCTTTTGGGGAGAGGAGAACGCCGAGGTGGGTGGGTTCGAAGTTGTAGATTTGAGTGGAGGAGATGAATGGTGAATCGCTACCGCATTTGCTTGGTCTTGTCCCTTGAAGCATTCTAATTCAAGTGCATCTTCTTCCTCTCATCTTAGTAAAGAGTAATGTCCTCCACCTTGCCATCAACTAGTGCTTCTCCATTCATCAGTCCATATATATAGCACTCTCCGACGAGAAGATATCCACCTCCATCTCTTGGACGAATAACGAATGGCGTGTTGAATCCTAGAAACACACAGATCCTATCACCCACCTTGATCCCAAGAGGTCCCAACCCTAGACAGCCCAACCGAGTAGCAAAAACCCTCCGACGGGTCGCAACCGTCGACATAGCTGCGACGAACTGTTCAACCGAGTTGACAAATTCAAGACTAGCTTCAGTATTCGCATCGTCGCCAACAGCTCCCGCAGAAATCTCAGCGCAAGCTACGAAATCCAGGAAGTTTTGTCGAAAACTGGCAGGTGCAGGGTTTGCAACGCAATCGCTACCAGCAACTATGGTCCTCCACAGGATATCTGGATGGTATGACAAGCCGCTGGAGTGCGAGCCTGCTAATTTGCAGAGTGCCTGGAGATCATCCAGCCAGGCGACAATTGCTGCTGCTACACGTTGCTTTGCCTCAGGCCCCGGTTGCGATGCGACTTCTACATAGGGAGGAGCGAAGCCGGTGATCTCATCAACTATGCAGCCTGCTAGGGTGAGGCTTTGTTGATCCTCATCGTATAATGCGTTTGTGGAGGGGACGCGGTCCCCAGACGCATGGTATTGTGCTTTAGTAGCCATAGCTCCAAACACAGTTGTCCCATTAGGCTTCGTCCAATCCGGAACCCAAGATGGTAGGCTCTCCATATTACGACCCAAGCCAATACCCGCACCGTGTAAAAGCGTATTCGAGGACCGATCCCGCGTCAGTAGTCTCGCTGCTGATTTAACAAAGACTTCAGACGGGGTGGTATTATAATCTGGCTCGAAGTGAGAATCTTCCGCATCATCGGCCATGCCTAGTAATGCGAACACCCTGTCTCGATCATCTGAAGCTTCCAGGGTCCAGCAGTAGAGCAGCAAAGTCGACAGACTGACCGGATTTACATTTTCGCGGAAATGGCGCAGTCCCCACGCCGTGCTCAGACTAGACAAACCTCTCGGTCGACGGTCAAGCACACCATCCTCAGTGACAATCAAGAACGTGCCCAAAGCGTGGCGGCCCAGTTGCAGGACTATGTATGCCAGTTCTAACCACGGGACGCCTCGTTTCCCGCAAATGATATCGACCTGGCTTGCAAGAACCATCTCCTGGAGGATCCAGACGCGGCGGAAATAAGCGTGCTCCAGGAGAGAGATGAGAGCTGTCCAGCCTGATGACGGGTGCTGACAGCCTTCCGCATTAACCAGAGCATTTTGCGTGATGTCGTCGTTTTCGTCTTGAAGCTTCTCCAGAGCGGTTCTGAGCGTCGTTATGAAGTCCATAGCTTCATCTGTACTTGGCGTTGCATCCCCAAGCCAGGCAATTGTCCACCGCGCTGTAGAGTACACATCACGCATCAACCTGATTTGGACAGCCTTCTCAGAAACATTGCCCTGGTCGATACACAAAGCGTCGATCCAGATGTACCCAAGAGCCGGATTCAAGGCTGCCATGTGGAGGACTGACATCGCAGACACCGTGACATCGATGGAGAAGCCATCGCACCATACCTTCTGCGGTTTCTCTGATGATCCCCAGAGGTAGGATATGGCTATGTATTCACAAGGTAGATCGTCTAGATTAACAACGAGGAAGTCACATTGGATGCTATCGCTATCGGGCTGGGTCTGGTCGAACGAGGCTTTCAGGAGCCTGATCTGGCGGGGTTCGGTGAAGGATGGATAGTCAAAGGACATCGTGAGTACCACCCCAAGCCCCTTGATGATGTCAAAAGGATAGTATCTGGGTTCTTTGGCCTACCCGCCTAGACCATGTACAGTTAATTGAACCAACCCAACCTGTCAAAGGGAATTTTAAGCGGAACGTTGACCCGTGCCATATCCTCGGCGCACCGTATTCACATGTGAGGTTTCGCGGACTACAGTAGTTCTGTACCTGCTGCAGTAGTAGTTGCACGAGGAGACAAACTCAAGCTTGAGGACCAACATCCGATCCGGCTCGCTCGCTCGCTTGCACAGGGCGACAGGCGAGATGGGCTGATGTAGGCTCGGTTCTGTTCTGCTCTGTTCTGTCTGCCAAGCGAGAGATCCACGCCGGCAATGCTCTTGACCCGGATCCCGTTGCTGTGCGTGCGGGCATGCAGGCTTAAAAGCTTACTGTATTAGTCGAGTCTGTATCCGGATATCCATGCTCATCCATGTGCGTGCATGTCTCACGTAATACAGTACAGCTGGAAGGGACCAGAGAGAAAAAATGCATATCAATGTATACTTGCTGTCAAGTGTCCCGCCCTTTTTTCTCTCGTTATCAGATTCAAATGATGATATCTAATCTAATCATATCAGATGTGTTTGTTGACCTCAAAGAAAAGGGGCTTTTTTGTTTATTGCACCATGCCTCCGTCTTCGAAGTTGTGCTTGCAGATATTGTAATCAGCTACTGTGATTTTAACTCGCCGACTAACTGAGTGCTGCCGGATTCCGAGTTGATGCTCCGCTCCGCTCCGGACGGATCCTCTTGTCCTCGTTCATGTCAAAGTCCATGTCCAGGGCCTGGCTTGTCGGTCTTGGCAATATGGGCTTTCTCGGCTTGCTCTAATCAGATGCCGTGATAAAAGTGATAAGTGAGATCCCGCCTCTCACAACCTTGTCATGACGACCAAAGTCCGGACGAACAGGATTGGTCAACGGTTTACTGGAGAAGGATGCCATGCTTGATGCTCGTCGCTCACCGTCTAATCTAATTTTAAAAGTGCCAACACAACACCAAGCTTTTGCCTTCAGGTTTCCACTGGACTTGGCACCTGATCAAGGAGGTACATGTACAGTATCCATCATTTCTCCGCCGAGACGCCGGTCTTGCTGCTAGATCAACTACGAAGAATTCAAAGCCAAGTTCAAAACCAATCGACCTTCGCCAAATCCTGCTTTGAACAGCATCAGCATCTTCAGCCAGCTACACCGACTCGTCCCGACTAAAAATTCCCAGGTTCCCCATCCCCATCCTCCCCATCCTCCCCATCCCCATCGTTACCCAGCCACACCTCCAAGACTTTCATGATGACTGCCTAGGAGCCTGGGCGCCCCAGCAAGGTTAACTCTATATAAGCCTCCTCAATGGTTCGATATATCGCCAGGCTTTATGTGAGATTCGGACATGGTGACACATTTACATTAATTCCATTCGTCGAGCAGCTGTTCGCGCATTGCAGTTGGTCCGCACTGCGGCGCTACATCTCACCACACCGTGCTGGCACTTTAAGATGGCCAGGGCTTGAGCAGGGCAAGGCAAGGCAAGGCTTACTGTAGAATCCTCCGAGTGATCCGGCACAGCAGCGCTCAGCATTGCACAGCATAGGACGGCTCATATCATTATTATTCATTCCATTCATTTCCGTCTTTGTTTCGGACTGTGACTTTGTCTTTAACTAACCTGGTCTCTCTTTTCTTTCTGGTTCGTCCCTTCTCTTCTACTCTTTCTCCTTTCGTTTGTTCCTGAATACCTCCCTCCGTCCAACCTCAACTATCGCCTGACATCTCCCACCATGAGATCACTTCAGATCTTGGCAACTCTCCCCGTGACATGGGTCGCGGCTTTCTCTTTCAACGCCTGGGACCTGGGTTTCCATGGCATGTACCCCACACAGCATTTCCAATCCGTGGATTTCCAGCCACCCGCACCAAAAGTAACGAAAAGCGACCCACGATGCGACAAAGGAAACCTCTTTATCACGCCAAGAGGACCTTTGGTGAACGGTGCGGCGCGAGGTCCCGTCATCCTAGACAACAAGGGAGAGATGATCTGGATGGACAACACGAAATATGAACAGGCTATGAATTTTAACGTTCAGAAGTATAAAGGAGAAGATTACTTGACTTTTTGGACAAAGACTAAGAAGAGGACTAAGAAGAATGGAAAAGTTAAGAAATCAAAGAAGTCTTTCGTGATGGTATGTCTCACTCCGAATACCCCGTAAACATATAGTTGACCTTCCTTCCAAGCTCAACTCGGCGTATGAAGTCGCCTATAAAATAACGCCACAAGGACATGGCCTCAAAGGTGATTCTCATGAGTTCCGCATTACTCCAGAAGGTACTGCACTTATCGCCATCTACAAGAAGCACGAAGTGGACTGTACGGATCTGGGTCTTGGGAAGAAATGCTGGATCCAAGACGGATGGTTCCAAGAAATTGACATCGAAACCAACGAGCTACTATTCGAGTGGAAAGCCACCGACCACATCAGCATGAAAGATGTCTACAGCAGTCCCTCCATGAAAGACGGACACGGCAAGAGCAAAGAAGACGCCTTCGACTTCTTCCACATCAACAGCGTTGACAAGACCGAGTCCGGAGACTACATCGTCTCAGCGCGGTACATGCTCGCCGTAATTTGCATTAGTGGCAAGACAGGCGAACTCCTCTGGCAACTCGGCGGCAAGAACAACAACTTCAAGGACCTCGATCACGCTCTCAATTTTGCCTGGCAGCACCACGTCACATGGCAAGGCAATAACACCCTTTCCCTCTTCGACAACCACGCCAACACCGTCCTGCATGCCCCTTCCAAACACAGCAAAGGCATGATCATCCACCTTGACATGGAGAAGATGACCGCCTCTCTCGTACACAAATACGTCCACCCCGACAAGATCCTCAACGTCTCACAAGGCTCGGTGCAGATCATCCCCGAGAGCGGGAACGTCCTTGTTGGTTTTGGTAACTCGCCTACCTACGTCGAATACGGTTTTGACGGCGAAGTCCTGTGCGCCGCTCATTTCGCTCCCCATCTACTCTTCGAGCTCGTCGATTTCGGCTTTGTAAAATCGTATCGCGTGTTCAAGCATCCGTGGGTGGGCAAGCCAAACACCGTCCCTGATGTAGTGGTAAAAGATGGGACGGCGTATGTGAGCTGGAATGGAGCGACAGAAGTCACGGGCTGGAGATTACAGATTGCGTCTGAGATGGACGCAGAAGACGAAGAGGAATTCGTGACTGTCAAAGATGTAAAGCGCGATGGATTCGAGACGGGTATTAAGCTTGACAAGAAACACAAATATGTGAGAGTCGTGGCTTTGGATGCAAAGAGCGGGGTGCTAGCTTCGTCGGCTATCGTGAAGGCGCCTAGGAAATCTTCTGTACGTTCCTCCCTCTCCCCTTTCCCCTCCTTTCATCTCCTACAGAAGGGAAAAAAAAGAAAAAGAGTCTTAGTTACTAACGTCTCCCAAAGTTATCATTCCTCTCCATCTTCGCTATAATGACCGTCTCAGCCCTCCTCTCCGGCACCACAGCCGCATTCCTCATCCACCGCCGCCGTCTCCCATCCACCCTCTCCCTAACCCGTCTCCGCATCCACTTCCCACGCAGCCTTTCCGATCTAAAATTCCGCTCGCATACGGGATATAAAGACGTTCCTGTCGTAGATGAGGATTATGATACCGAAGCGGCGCCGCTGTTGTTGGATGAAAGGGTGGTGAGTCCTTGATTGTAGTGGGTGTTTGGATGCGTGATTGAGTGAGAGAAAGAGAGAGGGGAGGAGGAGGGGGGGGAATAGTGTATGGAAGACATCTGAGATACCATTTCCTGCAATTCGATATTCAACTCTTATTTTCTAGCGGGATGGGTGGGTGGAGTTTCCGGCGAAGAAGGAGTGTAACTTACCTTTTACTAAATAATGAAAATTTTATTTCTAATCATCAGATAATCTCAATTCACCGCGTTTGTTAATTCTGATCGCTGCACCATGTTCGTCTTGACTTTCGTCTCATCCGATTTACTTCGATTTGAGTTCGATTAAGCGAATAAGCTTTTAGTACAGTACTCGTTGGTGTGTGCGATACTCTTCGCTCTTCCTTGCCCAGCGAAGCTTAAAGAACGCAACTTCAACGAGCCGTAACTTCAAAGCACAAATATCCACCCCCTGTTGGGGGACATTGAGGGTATAGTATCTGCACACGCTGAATAGCTATCTTGCTTCGCTTCAGGCTATCATCCCTCCCTCTACTACCTCCCTGCAGCACAGCACGCCGCCACCCAAATAAATGCCCAAGCTAGGCGATATATTTATTTCCAGCCCAACCGCGCAGGGTATGACGTACATCATCATCGGTTTACCTGTGGCTGCGCAAGCTAAATAAGTACACAAGGTACACAAGCGTGCTGGGCAAAGGATCTAATACGGAAACTCGCCGATGTCTAGCCATGGCGCATTTACTAACTTGAATCCCCGTCCTCCCGCTTAGTTTCTTTAGCGAGGCTGGGCGATTGAGCGATGGAGGGAATGGGAGACATTAAAGATGTAGTTGTATAGTGTATATTTAGATAGACAAGTGGCTGAACAATTGCGTATTACGATGCACCGAATAAATAAAAGTTGGATAGATACGATGCAATACCGAAATCGGGTCGAGGATAGATTACAGCTAACATAAAGTCATGTCAGTACCTGCGAATCCAAGGTCCCATAGGTATTGATTTGCTCCCCATCTCAACCCCAACCCACCCTCCAACCACCGAACCTTCACCACAATCCTCTCCCAAGCTTTCACCCCCCTCGGAAAACTTCACGATATAATGATTGAGCATACGAGCACACGACATGTCGTCGGAATTAGCTTTTCCTTGTTGACAGTGCGCCGTTGGAAGGGGTGGGTAAGCGAGCATGTCACTGCCAAGCTCTGATATGTTCATTTCACGATATGCGCACGCCAGGCTTGCGGGACGGGTGTTTCGGGTGTTACTCTACGGCGAGCTAAAATAGGGCTGGGTTTATGCTTATTGCGTTTTCTGGGATCTGGATGGCTTATTTTTTTATCTGATCGATCTAGTCGTTGTGTGGTGGGTGTGGGTGAGGAAGAGGACGGGGAAATAGTCACGTGGTGAGTTTAAAGAAGTTGAGTTGAGGTCGTTGGTGCCGTGATGATGGCGGTGATGGTGATAATGATGATGATCTTTTTGTGTTCGGTGGATTCTAGTTGGATGTGCTTGTTCGCACGAGGAAATATATGAGGGAATGTACGGACCTTCGATGGCTGTTGCGTTTCATTAGGTAACTTCAAGCCCAGGCAGACACGGCTGACAGGGACTTAGGCGAGCGATGTCCCTGAAAATACAGGGCATGAAGCCTGAACCACCCCTCAAGTGGCCTAGGAATGGGTATGTCTTTCACTAAGCGGAGCGAGAATGGGGTGCGTTCTATGTTGCGGTTTACCATGCGCACACTTTTTAGCGGTTTGTTTTTCCTTTTATTTTCTATTGGTGCCGAATTTTGTAAAGCCTGGTGTCCTTCATCTACCTGCTGTACCGACTTGGTGAAGCCTCGGAATACTTTGATTTGTCGCATGAATTGTGCTGATGCAGTGTATCTTTGCCACGCTTAAAGAGTTGGGCTGTTTCTTGATCTTTCTCAGAGAGCAAGGGTCAATTGAGATAAATTGTTTAAGCTTGACTGTTCTTCAATATATTTATGCATAACCTAGATACTGGGTATTCTCAATTTTTATACTCCTGTTCGTGATGATAGAGCAAACGAGCAATCAAGAGAGCGAGTCATCAACCTCACTCTCAACTACCGTACTCAACTCTTGATTTAGCTATTGTTGCTTTTTCTACTGATTTTCATCGGTGAAATTGGCTAAACTCAAATTCAAATATTCGAGAGAGTAATGTGGATACGCAAGTGGAGCTCTCCTAGGTCGGGAATGAAAGGTCAAGCGAAGAAACCACCACTGGACATCAACATAAAAAATTCGAGCCTATGGTCTGTAGAGGCCGCATGAGATTCAAGTGGCCGCGTTCGACTGTGGTGCAAGGGCAAATTGTTCAACATTCAGCGCTTAATTCTCAAGTCTCAAATCACATCGCAACGTACCCCAAAAGCCATCTACTAACTCTCTCAAGCAACTAAGTTCTCAACGCCCAAAGCCCTGTCTTCTCCGCCCACTCGAAGAACACCTCCCTCTGGCCCTGTCTTAACAGCTCATCACCCATAACATACTCCCTCTCCCAACTCCAACTCACCGGCCCCAACTGACCCTGTATAATCTCACCATGCCTCAATGCATTTTTCGATACCTCCAAATCACCCACATACTCCCTCGCCACCTTCCAATTGGTATCTGGATCGATTTCCAGTAACTTCTGTGCGAAATGAGGATGGTTGGAGATACGTTCCCATATCACAGGGACATCCATATATGCTTTGAAACCGTGGCGCTCAACACTGGCTCTGTTATATGCGTGTGGCACCATTTGACGCTGTGTTCGTTGCATATACTCGACTTGGTTCGCAGCAAAGGTATTGAATTCGTCCAAGTCAACTCCATTGTCGTTCTCGATCTTTGTACGCATATCCTTTATTTCGGACTCGAGTACTTTGAGTCTGTAAGCCGCCCACTCTTTGTACATGATTTTCAGGTCCGTGATGGGTCGTGTGTTAGTTAGGTACGAGACATCGTACATGCCGGGCACAGCGGCGCGGAAGGAGGTCACGCTAGCAATTCTCTCCTTGACGCCGATGGCGCGGGATGCCAGATGCTCTGGTAGTGCTGTTAGTAATTCTATTGGGTTTTTTTAAGGTGGGTTGGGGATACGTACCTAGGATTCCGCCCTGGATGATGTATGCACAGCCGTAGCTTGGTCCTTCGACTTTCTCGATCTTCTTGTCGCCGCGCTTGATGTATGTCTCTCCACCTACCATCCCTTCTGTGTGACTGAGCATAACAATACACGCATATGGATACGAATCATAACTATAACCAATCAGATATCTTGCCCTCGGGGATTTGAAACAAGTGTATGCGAAGGGGAAAAAGAAAACATACTGCCAAGGTAAGATATTCGAATTCAACGGATCGAAATTCTTCTGCTCCTCCGTCAAAGGAATCTGAATATGTTGCGGCACCTTACTAATCTCCCTCTTCATCTCCTCTCTATCACAGCTCTCCGTCTGCACGCTAACGAACCCTTCTTCAAGCTGAAAAATCGGGATGAGCGGCGCCTTCATATTCTCAGACATAATCCGCAGCGTCTCGGGATGATTCCATAAATCGTGGAGGAATTTAGAGTGGCCTGCCGCGTTACGGAGAATGAGCGCGTTGGAATCCCATGTTGCCGAGCAGTGTTCTAGGACTTGGTCTGAGAAGAGGGCGCGCCGGTAGGCGAGGACACCTTCGTGAGAGAGGAAGGGGAACGCTGCTGTTGCTGCTATTGGGGTTGATGAGGGGCGTTGTTCGAGGTGGAGGTCGGCGAGGGAGAAGAGGTGGGTTGGTGGAGTGTAATTGAGGTGGATCTGAGAGGTTGAAATTGAAGAATGATTTGGTGGAAGTGATGGGGAAATTTCTTACTGCTGGATCGAATGATTCTATATCATCTGTAGATAAAGAACCCATGGTTGGAAGCTAAGCTAAGAAACACAGAGGTATAGAATTAACTTCGTCGCAAAATGAGTCCAGAATATTCGACGATGTGGACCGGGTAAGTAAAGTTTTCTTCTCTTGATGGACAGGCGACCAAGTTCAAGAATGAGTAGGGAGTTGAAAATAACGGCGTGGTGAAGCCGGGTGATTCGGGATTGAGCTCGAGTTTTAAGTAGTAAAAGGAGCTAGGGATCCCCCTGTATTCACAAGCTATCAAGTCTTAGAAGTGGGGTAATGTCCACAAACATAAGTACACCCATCAAGCGGAGTAAGAGACAAGTCCCAAGGATATTTTGAAGAGCCAAGTGTGCAGTTAAGCTAATGGAAACCGACTAAAGCTCAAAAGTACTTGCTAAATGCTATAGAAATATTTTTGAGTAGTACTCCTGTCAACAGAGGAAACACTCAATTGATATAATTGGAACATCAAGATGCAGCAGCACTTTCTCTTTGTCCGAAATATATATTCAATATAAGCGCTACAAAAACGCTCCAAAGAGAAGGAGAGCATATGATCACTTGCTGACCAAACCAGATCCGTCATGGTGGAATCAAAAAAATGAAAGGGGAAAGTAGCACCTATCTCGTCAACAAAGCCACACATTCTCGGATCCATTCCGCGAATGACAAGTCAGGAGCCGATATCTCTCGACCCATCTAATCCAGCTAGAAGAGGCAAAACGATACAGCACGCCTGCGAAACGCCGAACGGAAGCATCTAACAACAACGGAGGCATGGCCCGATTTATAGTCTGGCGATGAGACAGTGAAGAAGGTTTTGGAGCTTGAAGTGCCAAGAAATAAGCGGGATATTTTGTCCTGATGAGGATATATTTTGAGGAGATGGCTAGTGGTTGGGGATGGTTTTGTTTGAAGAGTGGGATGTGGGGTGCGGTGCTAATCTGCTTTCATGTAAGCGAGATGGTCAGAGACTTGTTCCGAATGTTTACTTGAGACTAAGAACTATTTTCGATTCATTTGAGCTGAGGATTAAGAAAGTGATAATGGAAAGGAGACTTCTATGTTGTCTGACGGATTTATGGCAAAAGCGTGCGGGTGGACTCGAAATATAAACTCCTCGCCAAGCTGAAGATGAATAAGTACCTCGTTGTGCGGGGAAGAATCCAGCCAAATCAGCCGCGCCATGGTGAAGTAGACTTTCTGAAAAAACTGAATTGCGGACTGCATGCTTAGGCACTCAACGATGCTCTGAATGGCAAATCCACATAAATTGTAAATTTCTCCGAGATTCATGGAGTCAAAGCCACCACCATATTGTGATGATGGCTCAGATTGCGGCTTAGGACTGCCAACGGATGCAGATTCCACGTGGCCTAGTAATCACAGATTGCAAAAAGACGAAAATTGATATGCAAACGCTAGAGACAAGATAAAATAAGCTAAATCACAATGCTAACTAGTGTCCATCTTCGAAACCTTTCAAGGTTTTAGAACTCCATAGAATAAGTCCTCAGGCTCGCTTAACAGAAAAGGGGCAGGCCACCCCTACTTCGCAGTATTCCTGCATATGTGATGTCCACTCAGAATCCAAAAGATTGAAAAACACGAGGAACATCCAAAATTTTCCAAGTCAACGCTACCTTGCCTCAACCTCGCGAATCGTACTACTTCTTGCACTAAGCAGCAAACCACACTTCTGCAGGTGCCCACACCGCGCATGATCATAATCCTTCCCCTTATCTTTCCAAAAAACCTCAAGTAGTGGATGTACGATCACCGAGATATGTCCCCCCATTAGTCGCCCCTCGTGGTCATCAGGGTGTACCAACGAGTGGGCTACCGTACTCGAGGATTCCGGGGCGAATATCGGACTTCCCATATCCTTCAAAGTCGTGCATTTCATGAATGTCCTCCGCGTCCACAGATTGTATGAAATCGTCGCTGCTTCTTGATATA
Source organism: Rhexocercosporidium sp. MPI-PUGE-AT-0058 (assembly GCA_020746875.1). Taxonomy (NCBI): domain Eukaryota; kingdom Fungi; phylum Ascomycota; class Leotiomycetes; order Helotiales; genus Rhexocercosporidium; species Rhexocercosporidium sp. MPI-PUGE-AT-0058. The sequence continues at coordinate 2,104,334 of JAGTJL010000005.1, read as the reverse complement.
TCGAGTCGAGCTTTGCCTTGTATTTTGTCTTGGCACTGGAATCCATTGTCATAAAGTGATGTGCTGGCCCGGCTGAGAACTGAAAAGCTGCCTGAGATAAGAATTCTGCAAGCCTGCATTCTGTCCAGTTGTGCATGGGTCTTCTCAAAATGGCGGCAAAAGCAGTCTCAAAGTCTGGGTTCGCCGTATGTGCGCGTCCTCTTGGTTGGCTGCAAACGTTAGACCGGTGGTGAAGTCGGATTGAATAAATAACTCACGTTCTTGTGACATTTTGTAAATATCTCTGAGCTCATTTGCTACAGTAGGTCTTTCTGATTCTTGTCTGATCCCCTTTGATGAAGAAAGAAGAACAGGGTTGCAAACGATTTTTGCGTAGATCTCGTGGGCTAGAAGTGCATTTAAGAGGACCGATGGCGACTTTTGTGTTGACAGTCCTTCAGGGAGCTCGCGGTTTTGCAACACAACAACATGTGCTAAATCATTCATCAAAGCATCTCATTCGATGTAGCGAGTTCTTGAATCTTCGACATATCTTTGATACCCGCTCCTTTAGTCCAATTTTTGATCCCACGCGAGTAAGACTGAAAGATGTTACCCAGGGCGAAGAAATCCTTGAAAATACATTCAGAACTACCGATTGCTTTTCTGCTTATGAACTAGAACAGTCCTCGTACATGCGCATCAAGCTGTCTGCGTCGTCGCTGAATGGTGCGTCAGAATACAGTTCAGATTCAGTAAGACTGATCAGCCATCTCTCCTTATAAATTGGCTCGAATTTTTACCGAGGAATTAATACCGGAGAGTTGTAGCAGTTGTGCAGGTTGGGTGCGTTGTGTCTACTTTCCCGCAAGGTTTTGAGCATGGGCGTAGCTCAGTGTCGAAATATAACACGACCTTGGGAAAGACGCTCCATCGATTTCATCAAGTACGGGTTAGATAAGGGGAGCAATCTTACTTATCAAGATGTTGTAAATGGTGAAGTTGTCTCGACTGCTAGAAATAATTTCGATAGTTATTGATTATATGGAAAAGGCTGAATAGCGGGGTAGGCGTAACCCGAGCTGGTGGAGGGTAGCTATGTTCTAGAAATGGTGTCCATCGGTAGTCCTAATTCATGTAAGATAGGGTTGACGGGCACAGCAATTTCTTCAATGTTCAGATTTCGATGTTTTAGGAAACGTCTCGAGGCAAGGGAGTTACGCCTTAGCTTTTGGCCTTATTCCACTTTTCAGAAGCCCGACTTGGTCTTTGTTTACTCCACGCGTCGCTTAACAGCATCTTCTTGGTCACAGCTCCGCCTCCCTCCACTGCCTTAACATAGTAAGTGGCCTATTTTCTGCAAAACACGTCAATTACAAACTCACGTTCGATCAACCATATCATGAGGCGCCTCAGAATATGGCACGTGTATTTGATCGGCAGAGTGTTAGCGACGTTTCCGAGGACGGATGTGGATAGACTTGCATGATAAATCTGCTGAGAAGTTGATCAAAAAGTGGAATCAAAGCTCAACGGAAAACTTTGTCTTACGCAATCAAGATCCTTCGTATATCTCGATAATAGTACTGCCGCCAACTATAATAAGAAAGATAAAGCATACAGAGACGTTGGGCCGCAGTAGCCCCAGAACTTTTATCTCTTCACGACGATTTCTTGTCTATCCCTAACCTTGCCACTTGACCCTCCCACTCCTAAAAAGAGTGACCATTCCCATAGGCAGCAAACCCTTCTCAACAATCTTCAAACCCCCAAATCTCTCCACCATGTCTGGCCCGTACAACAAAGCGACCCATTTCATATAACCATCATCCTCTTCATTGGTCCCACTGAGCCCGTCCAGCATAGTCTCCTCATCAGCAGAGATATCAACGTCTTCCGGTCCCGGCTTCTGTAGTAAATCATTGTAGACTGACAGCAAGTCGCCTTCATATCCACAATGATACTCTTCTCTGTACCTCGTATACTCTTCCATGGACATGAAACTTCGGTAATCTGCAGGACGGAAGGTTGGCTCAAGTGTCCCATTACGATTTACGCTGCCGTTGTGGAACCATGCTTTGGCTCGTCGGTAGGCAATTGCTTCAGCTTCGAAGAAATCTTCGAAGACAGTTGCTGGTTGCTCGAAGACAGCATTGCGAACTTGTACCAGTCCGATAAAAGGATTCTGGAGCTCGAGACCACCGAGGCTGGTCGGGAAGTAGAGGAATCCATCCGGGATATCAACGATACCAAACCTATCATGCAGGGTTTTCTTGAGGTACTCGACCACATTGCTGTCAGAAAATATGCGCTTCTGGATTCGAGTCATTGTGGATAGCATCATATCGACGTGCTCCTGACCGAAGCAATTGGCAGCTGTACCGAAGTTCGATTTGAAGAAAGTCCCAGCATAGGTGTTCCAGGCTTGGATCCAGGAGAATACGCTCTTATCTTTCTCGGCCAGTTGGCGTTGAAGTTCGAGAATATGCGAATCAACCATATCCTGATCAATGACGAAACGACCAGAGGAGGGGTCCATGACCAAGAAACCCCAACGGATCTCGCCAGCTGGAAGAGAAGGGTCAATTTCAAAAGATTTTGGCTCCTTGGTGATACGAACTGTACCAGTCTTTCCATAGTTCAAAGTGACGCCCATGGTATCAGCGAAGGTCGAGATGGCTGCCCAGCCCTTGACGACAGTCTCGTGCGACGAGGACCAGATCCAGAAATCATCATGCATTCGGTACAGTTGAGCACCATTAGTATTTTGGTTCACAGAATAGTCCAAGCAGAACAAGATAGCTTCTCCGCAAATGGTGGACAGCGCATGAGAGCCGGGAACACCACGTTTGCGTGGTCTCGTTGCGACACTCCGATCATCGGCTGTGAATTTCAGAGGTGCTTCGAGGAACCTGCGGAAGAACCCGAGCCATTTGTCCGACAGCCCCAAGAATGAAAGCACTGAAGTAATTGTAGAGTGAGGTAGGGACGGACTGAAAGATTGAAACTCGGAGCGGGAGCAGGTGAAATCTCCATGAAGACGAGTGTTCACAAGGACTTCAGTTGATAGGAGATGCAAGAGGAATTGCTTGGTGGCCATTGGTGTATTAGGCCGATTGGTCAGATCCACATCATACTCGTCGCTATTGTGGTTGCGATGTGGTCCAGTTCCGGGATGCATCGAGTTCATGTATACTGGGCCACGGGCTTGCATTTGCTGCATCATCGGAATTTGCTCTTGCCGTGCCATATGGAGGCGTCTTTTGTTTTGCTGCTCCAAGACCATCAGCTGCATTTGGTGATCTTGAAGAGCGTGATTTTGTCCCTGCTGTTGCTGTTGTGTGGCGGCTTGTTGTGCGGCGGCTTGTTGTGCGGCGGCTTGTTGTGCGGCGGCTTGTTGCTGCGCCATCAATTGCTGTTGTTGCATCTGTTGCATTTGTGACGCATTGCCCATCGACTGAAGCGCACCTGAAGCTCCAGATCTCTTTCTCTTGGCGGCATGTTCGTAATTAGCCTCCTCTTCGCCGTCAAGTGCATTGTTCTCCTCGTATGTTGAATCCTGCAGCTGGGACATGAAGAAAATGGACTTATAAACACTCTGACGCTTGCCCTGCACACTGTACTTCTTTCTCTGGGCTCCCAGGAAGTACTCTCTTCTTTTTCTATCTTCAAGTGGGATCTGAGGTCGTAGTGATGTCCAAGCACCATCGAAATTTGAGAAATTGACGAAGGCTTCCTTGAAGAAAATGCACCATTTGACTCCCACGTACTGCAAGAAAATCGCTTGGAGAAGTTCTTCATCTATGTAAACTATAGGGATATTAGCGAGCTGTCCGGATTATGAGGGGCTGGAAAGATACGAGGGGGGCAGAAAAATTGAGCCACTCCCGACTTACTGCGATATGAACCTGTCACTTGTCTTCGTTGCTCTATAAGCACCTCATCGTCCCAAGACCACTAGAATTAAAGTCAATGACTGACTTGGATCGTGTCAAGCTGGATAGTCACAAATTTTCAACTACAAGCATCTGAAAAGAGTGCAAGGGTAGAATACAGAGGCGAAATTTAGACACATACCTCTGAAATATCTGCGATGCGCATATTCAAAACATCTGCAATCTCAGCCAGAATGACTGGACTACCTAAAAAGTCCTTCAAAGCACCCCGCTTCTCGTCACTCAGCAATACCGATGCGATCAGGCCATTGATAGTCCAGCGAAGGACAGTCTCATCGAACTGATTCGGTAACGAAAGAGTAGCTTCAAAAGCCTCAACTTCCTTGTGTAGCTTCTGCAAAGCCTTGAATCCTTGTTTATTATCGCTGGTCTCTCCGAAGAGAGCACGGAGGTACTCAGAGATGGCCATCTGATCAGTTTCAAATGGCTCAAACACGAGCTTCTCCCACGCGATGCGAGATTCGTCTCTTTCAGCTGGCTTAATTTTCTCAACCCCCTCTGATGTCTCTGAAACATTGTCTAGGAGAGAAGCTTTCTCTGCGCCAAGCCACTCTGTGACCAGTTCGCCGTATAGAGTGGCATACTGATATTTCAAAGACTGTACATTGAGTCGTTTCAAGAGCGAATCTTCCCAGTCTTGAAGGAGCTTTGGAGAGATGGAAGGGTCGTATTTTGCTTGGTCGAGGAAGCGCTCGAGGTTCTTGAGTATGACTTCGAGCTTTGGGTCGCTGGTGCCGGAGATAATTCGACCAGCGCCACCTCGACGGTCTCCGCGCTTTCTGGGAGCGGCTTTGATGGAGAAACATTTTTTGACACCGTCGACGAGCATGCCAAGTCGCTGCTTCTGATCTGATTCGCTTTGAGTAGCGAGTAGCAAAGATGCTTTGTGCTCTTCGAAGATGGATCGCTTCTTGGAAAGCTCAGTGAGCTTGGTGGTTGTGATTGACTGGAGTGTTTCTGAGAACACTGTGGAAGCCATGTTGACTCGGGAATTTTGCAGTAGGTATTGATAGGAAGGAGGAAGATGGAAGTGCGACTATAATAATGATGGTTGAGAAGTTCACGACAAAAGAACGAAGGGAACAGCGGATGAGGAGGGTGTATGATGTCTAATAAAAATTTCAATTCTCCTTGATGGGGGAGGGCCAATTTATAGAAGAAATCTCGCAGGCTCCAATGATGGCTCACGTGTTTCTCGTGTTTGCTTCGCCTCATGGTTTTGGTTCGCAAGGCGGCGACAAGGCGGCAAGCCGGTGTGAAGATTGAGCGCTCGGTAGATAATCATGTGATCATGAAATAAAAATAAAAGCGAACATCCCGATGCGCGATTTAAAGCGGCTAAATATCTTCAGCGATATGGGAATGATGAAGCGACGGTGAATATACCATACCACATATCAATCGATGCCGAGAGCAGCGTGAATGAAACACCAGAGCTTTCTGGGATCTGCCAGGGACAAGCAGCGTTGTGGAAATCAAATAGAAAAGGAGACAGAGGTACAGTAAGGTCAATTACCATTTTCGGAGATCCTGCTTGCATGGTTATGATCAATTCCATATTTTGTATGCTGATACAAGAAAGCTGGCGGCAATGTGACGACTCGTACCGGAACTCGCACCGACAAAATCCTCTCCCAACATAAATTCCCTTCTTGGAGCCTAATCTCTAGTCCCCGGTCTCCTTGACTGATATGCAGAAATGTGAGCTTCGCCTGTGGTATCGTTCGAGGGACCAGGCAAATTCACATGCTCTTGACCCATCTGGGTGGTGCAATGAAGCTTGTGTTGACCTGCCGCAATTCTGATCACATCGTAAAGTTTGTTTGGCGATGACATCAGATGTCCGGAAGAAGATTTCGTGGAGCTCGATTGTCAAAATCCTACAAGAATGCGAGAGTCAAGCAAGGCAGGTGGTGATAATATCCATCATGGTCCGTGATTTTGTGTGGGTGGCGGTGTCGAAAGGTCGGTAGGTAAGGCGGCGAATGTGCTCCGTAGTGAAGCACGAGGGGTTTGAGAGGGAATTCTTGCTCGTATTCGCAAGAATAGTCATACAAGTGTCGACTTGCCAGCGGAGCCGATGCAAGAGTATCATGAAACAAGTGTAAAAAGTATGATGGCTAACAGGACGATGCTGTCTCCCAGTTCCTAATGTTGATTTGAACAACCAATACGTAGACTTAGACGTTCGACACCGGTTTTTTTCGATCAGCTCCAATTTTGATCAGAGACAAACATCCTATCTAGAATTGATACGTTAGTATATCTTTGATAGCCCTCTAGACCAGGACGAACACTTAGACTTGAGTTTCAAGAACGAAACCGACAGAATAGAATGAGCAGTAACTTACACTGACAATGATGCCTGTCAAGGCCAGCAAAACGATGATGAAAGTCTCCATTGTGAGATATAGTGGGCAGTAGAGAATCTCAACCTCGGTTCGGTAAGCGAGTGTGCTGAGATATGTAAATAAATGTCTTGAAAAAAGGTCAAAATGTAGTAGCTACAACAAGCAAAAAGAGCTTAACAAACAAGTATATGAGCTCACAGAATCAAAAATTTATGCAAGTGGGAATTCGAGGATGTAAGCACACTCTACGCCGCGTGACGAGCATGACCGGGTGTGACGGAGGCGGTTGAATGGACTACCGACAAGGCCATGTCGCGTCATGATTCTATTCGCGACCTGCTATACGATGATACGATGCACAGGAAATTAACGACACGAGTAAACGGCCCTTGCGGCGTCAGCAACTTTGCGATACCCCGTGTGCCTGCATGACTCCACCTCCACCAATATTTGTTATTCCGCCGCACGGTGCTAATGGGATGTGCATAGCCACTGGCCAAGATCCAAATGAGATGAAACCAACGCTGACAGGAACATAGTAACTCTCCAATGGGACACGTCCGGCTCTTGCGAGTACGAGGATGAAAATATCAATGAACAACCGCGAACGCGTCGCAGAAAGGTTGGATGTCAGATTCAGGGGAAGTGGGGCTCGCTTCTCTCTGGGCGACCCGTCCCAGGGTTAACGAGTCCATACCTGCCAAACAGCCAAAGTCTCACCTTCTTGTACTGATAAGCTCGTCTTTATAGAAGACAACAATAAGTAAAATATGACTGCGAGAGGAGCATTTGTTTCCCAACTTCCGTTTCCAGATGAGATTAAAGGAACTATTTTTAGTTGACTTTGAAAGACGTAATAGGAGTCATCCTTGATTCCAATTCGTACTGCCAATAAACACAACTTGAACACTCGCAAATCTAGCCTGAAAGTTAGTTCAACTGTTCAAAAGCTGTCCATACTCCTAGCCCAAAAGAGAATATGCTTACGCAGCAGTAGCAGCAAAAATCTCAACACGCTTCCCTTCTGTCACCAGCGACAGAGAGACGGAAAATATCGCCGTGAAGGCAGACACGATTCCCAGCCTTGCAGTCATATTCTTGACGAATGAAAGAATGATGATTGCTGCGATGGGGATGAGTGATGACAGGAGTGTCCCAAGAATCGTGGCGATGCGGTAAATGTGTGAGTCGCGGTAGAGAAACATGTTGCTTTCGAGGTCTATCTCCTCATTGTTTTGTGCTGAAGAGGATGTGGACTCAGCGACTGCTGTAGAGGCGCACTGTGTGTCGTGGGAGCCTTTGGGCTGACCTTCCTCCGTCGAAGAAGCCTCTGATGTGACCTGGTTCACGAAATCCACGGGTTTCTATCATATTATTCAGCAGGAGCGCAGCAAAAGTCATCGCGAATCTGCCATACCTTGATCCACCAGCCACAAAACCTGTGTAGAGGGTGAACAATTACCCAGTGGAATAATTTGGGAAGCTTGTCAACAAAAAGTCTTGTCATAGCATCTACCTCTCGCTGGCGCGCTGCCAATGTAACCAGGCCGGACTTTTTATGGTTTTCGTAAACGTCGCTGTCGGCTCCCACGAGAGCGCAATTGCCTAGTCCAGGTCGTTCCAGCCATTGCTGGAGGAATTTTAAATCGTATGAGCTCGGTGCGGGGAGACTAGTCATCATTCGGTGCTGAGAAATTGCTTCGTCTATCGCTATTAGAATGCTAGGTGGTACGATCTGGGAAAATTCATACAGTATTCTTTCAATTTGGTGCGGATTTCGAGCCAGATCTGCCATTGAGCACTCTCAGTTGCTGAGCTCAATGCCTCCCAGTCTTTGGCGAAGAGCAGTTTCTCGGGGTCTTCCGATTCGGAGTCTCTTTGCACAATGTTGTGGAGACTTTCTTGAAGATTGATAAGCTCGGACTGAAGGTATAGTAGATTTTGGGCACTCAGGGGTTCGAACTTTTGGAAGATCAGGAAATGGCCATCTGCATGGTCATGCCCCATCAAATTCGCGAGTTTAGCGTACCCTTCCATTATCCTGCTAGGTTTCGAAGCAGGAAAAGAATGTCAGTCTGGCTCTTTACAAAAAGGTTCTAGCTACGGTCTTCTTTGACTTACTCTTATCGGTACTTGAGAGCCGGACGTCAGGCTTTCTTCAGCCTTATTTTGAGCTGATGGGTGATACATCCGGAAAAGCACTCGTCGGGCAGCAACGACAGCCTCACATTGTAAGTTACGGAACCAAAATTGCTGGTTACAGACACATGGACAGACCGATGGTCGTTGACGGATGCTATAGACCAACATCCTGCACTCAATTCGAGAAATGCGCCGATACTGTGGAAATATTTTCCCACTGACATTGAATATCCATTCGCAGCCTCTGCAGTGCTGGCTTTATCAGCAGAGAAACCACTGTACAGAAACTCAGGCACCAAGCAAAGTCGAATTGCGGTGGTGGATTTCAGCATTCCAGGTTAGACTCCCTCCAAATGCTTCTATTGTGAAAGTGGAGAGTTGAGATGAAAATTGGAAGAAACTTCGAATTGCCTGGCAATTATCCCCCAGGTATTTCTAAGGTATGCCACGCTGGGTATGCCATCACGAATTTGTCTCGCGAATGCGATGTATAGTTTGTAGACTTTTGTGCTATTGGCTGTTTGAAATGATGACCATTAATTCTCCTGATAAGAAGTAGTTGCAAGGATGCTAATCGGCGTCGACAACATTGGAGGGGAAGTGGATAGATCGGGCTAAATCCACCTCAGTTATTTATTCTGCGACGAATGGTCAAGCCGCTTTCGCTTTTCTATGGAGGCAAAAGCCAACCACAGGTTGAGCTTTCGGTCTCGGAACACGCCCTGTATATTCTTGACCTTCTCCGTTCTAATCCCACGATACTTACCTTGGCATCGCCTGCTTCCCCGCCAGAGGCTTCGAGGTGTGAGCAGCCCGCCTTATGTTTTGTCGGTCGTTAATCGCTGTCAGGCATCCGCCTCACTCTCATCTCACGGCTTTTGAGGCATCAAATCTCGAGGAACATGATGCAGTGACCGGGCAACCGCGCCTAACAGATTGTACTTTATGGCTTCTTCTGTGCACGATCACTCCAGAAGACACGATACAAGGCGAAGAAGGAGGCAGACTGCGGAGTCGGACGCAGTGTCGGACGTGGATGAGGTCGAGGACCCGCAACCTCGCGGCTCCAACCACCCAAAGAAATCGCAGAAGCAACAGACGCCAACGCACATTACATTTGAAATCCATGGGCCTGTCACTATCAGTGGCGACCTCAACCTAGGCCACGAAAATCGTGATGATAGACGACGACGTACACCCTCGTCCACTCAAGGTTCGACCGGACGACTTCAGCCCTCAAGAAAACGACCCACAACTCCATGCGACTTCCAGTCCGACGACCCTTCGGAATCCGAAGAAGATGAATCGAGTTATTCCAATGATGGAGCCGATAGCCAGTCGAGAAGAGCAACGAAGACGAAGATACCACACGAGCGGCACCGGGGTCCAGCTGGTCGTCGGACTAAACGTTATCAAGCCGACGAAGGATACCATACAGGTAGCACGGGATCATATACCACAGAATCTAGTACACAATCTGCGAAGGTTAGGGGAAAGGTTTTGCCATCAAAGGCTAGTGAGAGCTCTGCAAGACAAGCCCGACTCTCCTCTTCCGTAAAACCTAGGAAAGCGGAAGTAATTGAAAGCGATAGCGAGGGAAATGAATGCCATTCAGACGCTGCCACTGAAGAGGATGGGGAGGATCTAAGTTCAGCTGGAGAAGATGACGAGGATGACGAAGAAGATGCTTCAGATGATGTGTGGACATCGCTCCTGATAGTGTATGCCTGCTAATAGTTGGCAGGATTTCGGCAAACTTCCCGTGCAAATCAGCAGCAAGGAAGACTTCTCAAAATCGATAGACGAAAAAGCGGTATTAGATACTGGTACAAAGCCGGACTGGATTTCGGCTAGCTTCTATGACGAGCTGAAGAGCTCAGGCATACCAGTAGAAAGGGCGAAGCTGAGTGCGGAGGAACAGAAGATCAAGTACACCGACTTCAATAACAAGAAGTTCTCACCAACCTCGAAGGTAGAGTTGGTAGTACAGAGCGACGAATTCACCGGTGCGATTAAGTGTCGCAATTTAACCTTTTTCGTTGCCAGTAAAGCGACCTTTTCGATGCTTATTGGTAGAGACACCATACGAAAGCAGAAGATTATGACAAGAGGAAAGCCGGATCCCGATGGCGAAGGCGTATTCGTCGGTGTGCATGGGGATATTCCTGAAGGTAATTCCACCTTTGAGTGGGTCTAGTGCAATGCTAACACATTTTGCGTTAAGAGGAGAAAGCGGCGATCAAGAAGAAGAGAGAGGAACAAAGCAAGGCAAAGGAAGAGAGGAAGAGGCAACGAGATGCAAAGCTAGAGGAGACGCTCAAGACCAAGACGAAGGCAAAAAGCTCCTCCAACCAAGCCGCGGCTCACCTTGCCACTGTTGCTTCACGAAACACCCGAATAAGGTCGCCAGCCCGGGGAGCGAACAAAGCAGTCAGATACACCGAGAGACAGTCGGACTCCTCTCTTGAAGGCACATGGTAGTAGATCTTCCTCTTTTTGTATTATCGGCATGGCGTTTGGCGCAAGAGTTGTATATTGGAATGGAAAATGAGGGGATAGACGGTCAGGCTACGGTGTTCTAAGGACGGAACGCGGCATGAGCCAGGCTTGGCGATACTGATCGGAAGCTTTCAATGATACCCGGGGATTGTATATGCTGTATTTTGAAAACCTGTATGTTATTGTCTTTACATGCCATGCTTTAGGGGTCTGCTTTCGGGATGGTTTCTAGCTCTGCAAAGCTGGGGGGGGGGAGCAGATGGACCCAAATACATCCGAGTTGAGCGCGTGTACTGAATGCGCCTCGGATGTACTCATGAAACAACTTGATAACCTTGAGTGCAACTGCTTCTGCCACGTTGTTGTTACTATGCTGGGTGATTGTAAAAGTTGTAGTTAAACTGTATTGAGGTGAAACAGAAGATGAAGATGAAGGGAGTGCATCTTAGCCAGGGGCTAGCAGCCCCACCTGTACTATACCTAGCTGTATCGGTACCTACTTGCCACCTGCCAACTGAGATCCTCAAAACTGGTCTTGAATTCATTGTTTCAAAAAAGGATTATGATCACATAATAAAGAACTATTGCAACACTTTATGTGCTTCTATCTCAGCTTCTGTGTAGTTCTGCACCTTCCAGATTCGCCTCGTCACGTGGAGTCATCGTGACTTGTCGTAGGTAGATTCCGGTCTCGTTTAGGCAACTACAACCCGAGTCGTACTTCTACTCTCTTCTGGTTTACATCTGCTTCTTTCATACAACAACTTTCTTTCAGGCAAACAGATATTTATCCAGGTTAGATACCCAGCAGAAGACCGACCTCACCAGAACACCAGACTCACCTACCCCGCATACGACACCCGCGATGCTGAACAAATCCAATCGGGCCAAGCTGGCCAAAAAGACTATCAACGAAATAATTCCCCGCCTTCTAAAGTCCCATGCGCGCGCAAGAACGGGTGTCGAGCGCAGCGAGCTTATTCATTTCTCGCCGGGGAATGTCATCAAGAGATCTACACCAACGCCCAGAAGCTCAGCTGAGTTTGAAAGGATACCATCGGAGACGCCTCCACACGCATCAAAAAAAGAGGGCATGCATACATGCAGTCCTCTGTCTGGGTTTAGAGTCGATTCATCTCACAGACCTTCGAAGAAACGCAAGGTTGAGGATCTCCACCAAATCGATCCATCCCCATCGATTTCCGAATTCACTTCGGCCTCTCCTGTCATCACTCTTCCTAGAATTCGCATCATCAAGTCCGATACATTCGATGCTGCCAAAGCAACGATCAGATCCCATCCCAAATCATCAGTCGCAGTCCTTAACATGGCTTCTGCCTTACAACCAGGAGGTGGTGTCTTGAGAGGTGCTCTTGCCCAAGAAGAAGCTCTTTGCACTAGGAGTACACTCTACCCCTCCCTTAACCCAGACTTCTACCGCATGCCGCTCCTCTCTGCCATCTACACGCCCGACGTTCTCGTTTTCCGTGGCTCTGATCTGGTTGATCTACCGCAATCCGAATGGTTCTACACGGGTGTCATTTCGTGCGCGGCTTTGAGACAACCGGAGGTTGAAAAGGGAGGGGATGGAAAGATGATATACTCGGAAGAAAAAGATAGAGAGGTTATGTTAGAAAAGATTCGGTTGATATTCCAGATTGCTAAGGAGAAGAGCATCACTCATCTAATTCTCGGTGCTCTGGGCTGCGGTGCATACCACAATCCCCCAGAAGAGGTTGCAATGTTATTCAGAAAGGTGATCCTCGGTGGACGGAGAAAGGAAGGCGTTACTGGCATCGAAGAGATTACCTTTGCGATCTTTGATGAGGGAGAAAACTTGACATCGTTCCGGAAGGCATTTGAAGATGTTATGGTTGATTGATTATGATGAGGAAAGGGGTTGATGGCATCATCGGTTGGACTTTTCAGCAAAATGGTTAGTTCTTCCATGAAGTCGAGACATTTTACAAGGAGCAAAAGCATTAGCGTTAAACGACTGATACAAACTCATTGAAGCGCAGGTTTAAAATACATGATTTTACATGTGCATTTGTATAATCCTGTGCTTATCTGGTCGAACGGGGGCGGCCGAGCGAGTCAACATTATGCCACCAAGCGAATCTTCAAATATGCGTTTTGAAACATTCCGTACGCCCCTTTGAATCCAAAAAGAATTCAATCGCAAAATGTAATACTAGACTCTGAGGGCTGAAAATTTCACTTTCTGAATTCAAGAGTCTTCTCGAAGTTCGGTCGGGCCTGAGATCTAATCTTATCAAATAGGACGAGCCAGGTATCTTGGTGGGTCTTGAGCAGCTCCATGATTTGATTTGCCCAAAGACAGCCTATGCCCACATGGATCTCCGATAAGCACAAGACATGTCGTCAGCTTTTGTTCTTACGATGAAGCATGTAAAGCTCGAGGAGCTAGTCGTGAGGGGACGTTTGTTCCCAGATGGTTCTGCTCAAAAGATTGCGCAGCACTAAAACACATCTTCTTCAGTCTTTCCTAGCGCTCTCAACCCTGGCGTCTACGGCATTAGCGACTTCATCTCAGATGCCGCTATCTGACACCAGAATTCTTGATAATGGCCCTCGTGTATACCATGCTAGAGCTAATGCTCCTCACATCTTCAACGCCTTGCATTCTTCGATGCAACAATAGGGGTCGTCGCTCACACACAACGGCATGTCACTTTTCGCGGCTAGTATTCCGAAAAATACCTCTTGTACCATGGAGCACATAGCAAGGAACCGGTTACTGGGATGGAATGGCTGGCTTTCGAGATCGAACATGCGGAGTTGTTTGCGAGGACGCGAGGACGTGGGGTCGTGGTGGTCCAGGGCGGAGACCTCCCGAAGGGAGACCTGGCAAAGGACCACCAGATGAAATGACTGGATCTCCCCCAGGACAAGGGCCACTAAGAAATTATGCCGACAGAAACGAGAATGAGCCAGCGTCATATGGCTATCTCCATATATACCGCACATCTCGACCCATCACAAACCTGCTTTACGTCGATGGTATGAGCGCAGGCAAAACATCCATGGGAACGCTCGACACGCAAGATTATGTGATCTGAAAAGATCCAAATACGAATACAACCAATCCTCACGGTGACTGCGGTAGAGCAGAATGCATGTGTAATCTAGGTGCCAAGTATGGCATCGAATGCATCCTCAGAATGGAAGCAGGCTTCGAGCTCATCCTATGCAATTTCTCGGCGGGAGTAGAATTTATCACTGCAAACCAAAGGCCTAAGTATGATACACCAGAGGCTTGTCTTGAGTATTTTTTTGGAGAGAGATGACGAAAGATGAGGAGTGGATGGATTGGTTCTGGAGGGGGTGAGGGTCGCTATTTCGATGAAGTTGGCGCTCATTTTGGAGTTGGAACATGGATTAAGATTTTAAAAGATGGAGATTCTAAACGTTCAATCGGAGACAGAGATTGATGGCCATGGTCTTCTTATCAACCCGATTTCTTTATAGGTAGGTTAGCCATGCAAGAATTTTGGTCCGGGTCTCAATTGGGTATTTGACGTCTTCGGTCAGTACTTAACATCCTATCGGGTGCGGAAAAAGGTGGCCGATTGAGGCACGTGCAGATCACCAAAACCAACTTACTGCCGACGTATTTACACAACATATATCGAATAGAATGAATCAAACTCTTTAATTCTCCTTGAAAAATGGCTAGTAGACTTTATGGGAGTTTTTTCTTCGAAAAATGTTAACAAATAGTTGTTTAAATTGCGAAACTTTCGCAGTCTTAGAGCTCGCCAAAGTCGGCCACTTTTTTCCGCACCCGATAGACATCATCATCACAGCGATCATTATCCACCACCTTCAATCATGTTAGCAAATAGCGAAGAGCTGCCGCCTCGACCCCCTTCCTCCTCTCCCCTGCCCAGAACAACCATAATAAGCGAACATTGCCGAGTAGCCAAGTTCCGAAAAGGGAAGAGGAGCGCCCACAGTTGGCGTGGCGCGGAACGGGACGAGTAATTGGAGTGGAGGGGTGGGTGTTGTATCCGACGACAGCCGATAAGAACTGAGTTCCTTCATACCCCTCTTTTAGTTTGTGCCACGTTTTTCATCGTCCCTTTATTTGGTACAACGTTAGATCTACTGCCTATTCATCTCAGATTGTGTTACCGTGACATTGCTTGTTCGGTCATTCCTGTGCTGTTTGGAGAATTGACTGTTTTTGGTTTGGGTTGAAATTGGGTTGAGTGAAAATGGCTACTTTGGATCAGACGCAGTATGAAGATGTTGGACCTCAGCCTGTGATATTGGATGTGAGTTTGTTTTGTTTCTCAAGTGATAGATGTCAACCTGAACTTCTTGAGAATGGCTTCGCGAGAGACCCTCGGCCTCTTCGTAGCTTGTCGCGCCACGTCCTGTCAGTGGTCTCCAGTATAAGCCTTCGCTTCTCGAATTAGAGTTAAACTCTCAATCGACAGGGCGTTAACTGACATGATCCAGGTGGACTCCCAACCTAGCGATTCAGACTCGGCGATAGGAACATCGCTTAAGTGAGTCTCCCACACCCCGGGCTCAAATACTTTCATTGACAGAATATAGATCCGATACCTCGTCAATTCGATCTTCCCTCTACGAACACATTGAAGAAAATGGTCGTACTTACCATAAGTACAAGCCGGGCCGTAAGCAATCCGTCCTTTCACGCGCTACTCGACAAATTGCTCGGCTAATAGAAGACAGAATATTACCTTCCAAACGACGAAATGGAGCAGAGTAGATTAGGTATATAAGTCGAAGCCGAGAACTTGAGGGTCTTGTTAACAGTAACCAGATCTTCAACACATCCTCTTCAACTTGACGTTCGATGGCAAACTTGCCCTCGCGCCAATCTCGAATCCCCAAATGGTAATGGATATCGGAACGGGGACTGGGCTTTGGGCGATTGACTTTGGTGAGCTTGTTTCATTAATTCGTTGATTGTAATCTCATAATTGATAGCTTGATAGCCTCCGAGAATCCCGCAGCAATTGTTATTGGAACCGACTTAAGCGCGATCCAGCCTGCAATGATACCCCCTAACGTCCGATTTGAGATCTCGGACGCAGAAGACGAATGGAGTGAGATACGCCATTTCTTCATTTAGCAACACCGTTTTTCCCTTGACCTCAAGCTAACCTCTGTAGCCTACACGCAAAAGTTCGACTACATCCACGGCCGCGCTCTGACAATCTGTTTCAAAGAACCCCTCAAAGTCTTCAAATCTGCCTACGACAACCTCGCTCCAGGAGGCTACTTCGAGATGCAAGATCTCTACTTCCGACCCCACTCCGACGATGGCACACTCACTGGCACCGCACTCGAGAAATGGAACGCCAAACTCGCAGCTGGAGGTGCAAAGATGGGTAAAGATTGGTGGTGTACGCCTAACTACGCTCGCTGGTTCCAAGAAGCGGGGTTCGAGGCTGTTGTTGAGAAGAAGTTCTTCTGGCCCGGAAATACTTGGCCAAAGGGGAAGAAGCAGAAGGAGATGGGCATGACTATGTTGGCTAATTCTATGGAGGGTGTTGAGGCGATTAGTCTTAAGATGTTTACAGGGTTGTATGGAATGGGTATTGAGGAGGTGAACGAGGTTGTGAGGGATGTGAAGAAGGATTTATGTGACAGTAAGCGTTTTTTGTTTGTTTTAGCTGTGCTTGAGCTGACTGAGCGGCAGAGAATATCCATGCGTACTATCCGCTGTAAGTCTTCCCTCATTCTTTTTGATACCCCGTTGATCCTCGGTAGTTATGTTGTCTATGGCCGCAAGCCGTTGGATGCGCCTGCTTGGTAAGGATAGCCATTTGCTTAGATATTGACTACAGTACATATGGAGTGCGTAGAATGACCCGAAACATGATCAATTAAAACTTGTGATGCGGCTAGTGTTGTTGAATATTGGCATTGAATTTACAGTGTTTCCAGTTTCCTTCAATCCAGTCCCTAATAGACAGTCTAAAAATTTGATGAACGCAACCGAAATCCAGCAGCAATCGAGGTGAAAAGGACTGACAATGTTGACACAGCGACTTTTAGCCATTCCTACTAAAAGGTTGTCCAAGTCCGTACTACTCTGCAAGTGAGACTTATCCTCTTTATTTCCTCTTAAAGCCTTGCTTGCTATCTTCTCGTACGACCTATGAGTTGTACAACCTCATCCTTAAAAAGTCCTCGGGGCTCCCTAGACCATGTGAGTATGCAGTAGCCTCATGGTGATCACTCTCAGAAACTGCGAAAGAAATTCTTTAGAATTATACGAAGAAGTAAAGGAGTCGCTAATTGTTCTACCTTTCCGATACTCTCAACCATCTGCACTTTTATCTCCAACCGGCCTTTTAATACGCAAGTCAGGAAATTTGCCCTTCCTAATAGTACAACAATCTAAAGTGTCCATCGAAAAGGGAGGCCCCTCGTACCCACAAAATCAACTCGCTCTCGTCTCTCAGCCTCATCCCACAAGCGACTCCATTTCAGGGGGCGCAGTTCAGCTAAGCCCTGGAAATATGAGAGGCCCCTCGCCAAGCCACCTCTGGCTCGTGATTGAGTGATTTAATTGGATGGGCTTGTAGCTTAGCTCCTGCAGGGCTTTGGAGCTCGGTGTGTGACTCTAGCTGGTATTTAGAGTGCTGAATGCCCCACGCTTGACAACCCCCAAACCCCTCGTCAGAACCGAATTCCACCCCTCATTTTCATCTTCCCCATCCCAGTAACTCCCAAATCTTTAACATTACACTATATCTTTCAAACGTGGCGCGCGATGGCTCTACCGCCACTTCCATGGCACAAGGCTCAATTTCCGTGGGAATTCTGGTCTTGTGGAAATTGTGATTTCGCCAAACCTCCAATCCTTTTAGCTGTTGCATGTACAATGATGTGTACAATGATCCCTTCGCAAGGAGCTTCACGTATCATGGACAATGGATTGGGAGTCCTCAAGATATTGATCCTCCTTGGCCTAAACTTCTTCGCAGTCATGGTGGACTTTCTCGCCCAGCTTCCTAAGGCTGAAATCAACCATGGTCCAATGACATCTAGAGTTCATGACAAGTTGGTTTTCCTACAGATATCCCCACTATGTTAGGATTTTGAATGCTAACAATCGTCTCAAGTTATATTCATCGACTTGATCCTCCATATCAGACCATAACTCGCGGGTATTTGGATTATGTCGCGGAATTGGAAAGGCTTGTATGTACTCTTCGCCTGGTGGGAGAACTGACAACTGACGAATTCAGGTCACAGCAAGTCAAACCCACACAGGAATTCTACAAGTACCTGATGATTCAGTTTCGGGAGCCTCAGTTAGGGTATATCTACAATCCCTGGGTGGCCCTGAAATTTGGTTCATACGCTCAGATGGCAAAGCTGTACGTCCTCTTGGTGTAACTAAAAAGCAGTCTTTGACTAACACGTTCCAGGTCCGCGAAAATTTCGAATCTTTTTCTCTCGATTGGCCACATGACGATTCATTTCCAGGAGTTGTTGATTCCCAGTCTAGGGAAGATATCGCGTCAAACGAAATTGGTACTACTCCAGGTCCGGAACCATCAATCTGGTATTCAATCAATGAAGGAGATAAAATTCTGCACCCTTCGCCATCATCGATATCCAGCAATTCCCAGGGAAATTGGTCCAACGGCTTACAATCTAAGATGACCAAGAAGGCAGAACCCTCTCGACAGAGCCCAGACACTGTGCGCTTGAAATATTATTCACCTGAGTCTCAACATAGTCGATTTCTTCCCATGAACGCCGATCACAGCGACTGGCTCCTGATGGATGGAACTTGTTGTCAACTGAACCTTCAAGCAACGGGCAGGTCCGAAAACCTTGGTTGTCTTGGGACAAGACTGAAACTTGTAAAATGATTTGAACGATTGTCATAATGACCTCAGCACACGCAACTCTTGTCTTTAAACTGCTGAACTTGGCCACAACACAACTTCTTCCACACTGTCAAGCTACCACCACGCCCAAACCAATCAACCAATCAAACAATCTGCAACAGTCTTCGAGTCCGAGTGACTCCAAACAACCATGGATCCCAACAGCTATGTTCCAATCGAAACCAATAACCTCAACCCACTCTTCGACTATCACGCGATCAGAACCCAAATCGACGCTGATGAAGAATGGGATCAATTCTGGCAAGAATTCAACTCTCTAAACCCCGAACCTATCAACACGTTCAATACCAGATGGGTCGATCCTCCCAAAGAGGATCTCACTATGCATCAAGCTATGGAGACTCAGCAGCATATCATTGGCGCAGATATGCTACCACCGAGTCCCACCCGACAGCTTCAGTTACCTCTGTACGGCAGTAACATGATACTCCCAAGTTACATCGATACATCCCTGACCCCATCATGGGCCGATCCATCAACATCGAACTCCTCCCCCTCAGCAACTAGCTCTCGAATGAGTTTCTCCACCACATCTAGTACCTCGACGCCCCCCAATGCCTCTTCTTCAACCTCTGAAGGGTCTTTCGTGTGCCGTTTCTGTGCCCAAACATTTGCTCAAAAATGTTTACTAAAGTAAGTCATGCGCTACCCTGCCCGATAGTTGCAAGCTAACATCACTTAGTCGGCACATAAACACCCACACCAAACCCTACGCCTGCCCCTTCGACAGCTGCTCTACACGACGAGCCACGAATCGAGACTTGAAACGACACATGATCGTCCACGATCCTGTCTCTGCCCCCGCATTCCTTTGCACAGAGCGAGGTTGTGAGTTTTCAGTGAAGGGTTTCAACAGAAGAGACAATCTGAAGAGGCATATGGAGAATGTACATTAGAGGTGGTTGCTTGAGGGTTCTCGCTTCCGGCCCTTTCATATTGTTTTGAATTTAGCGGGTTGGGTAGGTTGGCGTTTTTGCTTAGTTCTCTTTCTGTTTAGTGTGTTGATAGCAGAGGTATAGATAGTGTCGTACTTGAATAAAACTCCTAAAACATAATCCGGTCGCTTTGAGCGTCACTTGATGCGGCCTTTCAGATGATTATTCGATTATCTTCAATCTCAGCCTCATACCACTTTCGTTAGAAGAGGCAAAGGATCGATATCAAACTTCTGAGAGAAGTTCCGATTTTTGGAATAATGAGGATTTTGTCGCGGCGAGGGTCAGAAAGATTCGTTGCTGCCCTAGCCATGGTTCAGGAGCTTGAGAGATTGGGTACGAAAGATAGGGATAGGCGTATCGAGAGTGCTGAGAAGAGACAATTATTGTTTAGTTAGCGGTGCGGTGCAGGTTGCAGGGAGAGGTAGATAGAGTTTGGTTCGTTTGGATGCAATGGAATCGACTTTGGGAGGGCCAAGTTGAAATAATGTAGTTTGCTAGCCAGATTTTAAGTACTGTTCTAATACTAGGTCAGACAATTTACTGTGCGGGATCACCATCTAAATTAATATTCATATTATCACTACGCAGCACAACATAGCGGAATTATTCAATTACTGATACCTGGCTCTATTGACCACTCTCAGCAATATAATGGTACCTTTTCGAGTTTTACATGAATACTCGATCACTTGACCGTACGAGAAAGTCATGTAAGACTTGAAATGCAACATCCTAATTTGCAGTTACCCCGCACTCAAGATACAGCCTAAATTAAAGACCATACTTGGTCGACTTCAAGCTTCCCATTCCTTCCACTTCTTCTCGTTGAGAGGTGCCTATTCGACGTTTTTAACATCAGATATTTATCCCACCCTAAATGGTACCATGAGTAAATCCTCTAACCAAGGCCTATCGACATCACCTGATTCCTTCTGCCATCAAGCCTTCGACTATCTCATCATTGGAGGTGGAACAGCCGGTTTAGTCGTAGCAGCACGACTATCAGAAAATCCAAATATCCATGTTGGCGTTTTGGAGGCTGGGCCAGCGGCATTCGATGAACCATTGATCAATATCCCAGGACGTCTCGGGGAGAGCCTCGGAACGAAATACGATTGGAAGTTCGAGACAACACCTCAGCCTGGACTAAATGGACATTCACTGCCGTGGCCACGTGGGAAAGTGCTAGGTGGTACGAGTGCACTGAATTTCATGACTTGGAATCGAGCTTGCAGGGAGGACTATGATGCTTGGGAGACTCTGGGGAACGAGGGGTGGGGATGGGATTGCCTTCTGTTCGTCAACTTCTAGAATGCGATATTTCCTAAATTTTTGCTGATTTGTAATAGACCGTTTTTCAAGAAGAGCGAAACATTTCTGCCGCCCACGGATCAAATCGCCAATTCATTATTTCACAACCATGCGAATCACGGCAAGAGCGGACCGATCTTTTCTGTCTACCCCGAAGAATTCAGTACATCACATCAGTTCTGGCATGCCACATTAAAAAACTTAGATATCGAGACCAACAAGAATCATTTCGGTGGCTCTAACGTCGGTGCTTGGACATCACTTACATCCGTTGATCCTCAAACGAGAACGAGAAGTTATTCAGCAAAAGGCTACTACCAACCCGTAGCTTCGCGTTCGAATCTTGTTGTTCTCGTTGACGCTACCGTGGAGGAGATTACTCTGGATCGAAAGGACGATCAATGGGTAGCTACGGGTGCTCGCTTCAAGCATTCAGGGAATGAGTATCATGTTTCAGCATCGCGAGAAGTCATTTTATGCACAGGAAGCGTTCAGTCGCCTCAGATATTAGAGCTATCTGGGATTGGCAATCCGTCTATACTTCGTGCAGGTGGAATCGATGTCAAAGTACCGAATTTCAACGTTGGCGAGAATCTTCAGGACCATATGAGTGAGTCTTACCCTCAGACCTACTCGATAATCATAATCCTAAATCTGAGCAGTGACGGCAACGATCTACGAGATCTCGCCCGACGTCTCCACTGCTGATGACCTACGTCTTTCCTCGGAACTTCTGGCATCAGCGATGGAAGAATTCACGAAAAATACTTCAGGTCCTTTAACACAACTTCCGTCCAGCGTGGCATATTTACCCTTCACCACCGTGATATCCACCAAAGCAATGGAAGATTTTCTCTCCAAAATGCCACCACCAATCCCAGGTAATCACCAGTCTACACTAAGACAGCAGATCCTTCGAGAGCGGTTTGATCCCCAGACAAATCTAGGCCAGATTGAGTTCAACTTCGATACCAGCAACTACTCTCCATATTTCACATCCGAGCCTGGCAAGAAATACGCAACCATGATGCAAATGCTGCAGTATCCGTTTTCAGTAGGCTCGATTCACATCCCAGCATCAAAGACAAGGGCTACGATCCATGACAAGCCTATCATCGATCCTCAATACTATCAAGGTGCCGGTGGGGAAATCGATCTCCTGACTATGATCGAAGCGCAGAAATTCGCCGATAAGATCACCAAGACGGCTCCACTATCTTCTATGATCCGTGGCAGAGTCTTTCCGCCACCGGCTGTCGACAGGGAAAACGAAGACGATGGCGATGATTTTACGGAGTACGTGAAAAATTACACGGTCACTGATTGGCATCCGGTTGGGACGTGTGCCATGGGCCCAAGTCCTCGCGAGAATGGACATGAGGAGAGAAGTTATGATCCAGCCAAGAGAGCGGGTGTTGTGGATTCGAGATTGAGAGTTCATGGTGTGGGAGGGTTACGCATTGTAGATGCGAGTGTTATGCCGATGCAGATAAGTGCGCATATTCAGGCGACTGTTTATGCGATCGGTGAGAAGGGTGCTAGTATGATTTTGGAGGACTGTGGGATGTTGTAGGTACTATTAGCAAAAGTCACTGCCCAGCCTAGCACATTTCTCTCGCTCATCACCACTACAGTACCTCTGTGGCAATCGCATCAGCCATCTTGCTAGGAGCAGTAAGTGCTTAGCTCAAGCTATGAAACTGTGGAGTGTGGTGACAATTGGAGAGAATGCATCCTACTCGGATCCTGTTTTGAAACTGGTGATTGAGCTCCATTGGATTCATCTTCTCTTAACTTAGTATCGTACCTTGTATAAGTACTGAAATATTTTGGAGGAATGATAAAGGATCGCAATAAAGAACCTACTTAGATAGAAACCCACTAAGCAAAACTAACACTGAAGGCAGGCGCGAATGAAGTATGAAGCTCGGGTATCCATTCAGCATTTGGGCAAGAGCGACTTAGCTACTAAACTTTGGCCATGGCTTCGGACTGCCCCTAAATAATTGCTTCCAGTCTCTAGGGCTCAGAAACGCATCAAAATCATACAACATGTAGTCCTCGTTCTCGAAAGAAGTGCAGATGGACCCCCGCTCGAATTGAACCAGATCCCACATCTTCGGCTTAATGATGTGACTTCGCCATTTATCATCCACGGCCAATATACCGCTTCCAAGATCTTCCCACTTTGTGATAAAAACAGCTGTACCAGAGTTCCGAAAGATCTGAAGTCGACTCGAAATTCCGTGTAGCATGATAAACATCGCATCAGGCCCGTCCCCGATTGACAAACTTCCGGACCTAAGGGATCTGGTTTCTCCAACAGATATGCCCAGTCATCCAGTCTCTGCATCGAGAAGAGAAGGAAATGCGGACAGATGTCAAATAGTGCATCTCTCGGAAAGGGTATTTTCTAACTAGCAGGAAGCATACACACCCTGCTATCTCGAATTATCAAGCGCCCGTCGACAATACGAGCCAATACAGTGTGCTGCTCGACATATTCATCCTTGAGATGCGTCTGGAGCTTACATGACAGCAGCTGTAGAAGCTTCGAATAATCGCGACCTTGCTGATACCGCTTCATAGCCATCTGGAAGGCAATGAACGAGAAGTCCTTATGAAAGTACAAGTCTATGTTTTGTTGTCTCTGCACACGTCGACACTCTGGGTAGGGAGTATACATCCACCTGTTCTGGAGGTACAGGTGAGCTTTCTCGATCGAGTGAAGCTTCCTGCAAATCTGGCACACGATTTGATCTGGCAAATCTCGTGCCAACAGTTCTAAGAAGTCGTGTTTCTCTTCTTGGTTCTGGATATTGAGATGGGGATTTGCGAGAATGAAGTAGATGGGTTGGCAACTGAGTGCGAAGGAGGCTCCTGCGCTGGATGGAAGAAAGGCGCTAATCAGAAGTATGAGCTCATAGGGTAGCAACCTAAATGGAGATGCGTTGAGTGCTGTGGATGGTGGTTTAGGCTTCTGAAAAATAGATGTGCCGAAGATGTCGATGATTGATAGGAGGATATCCATTGCGACGATGTTGTGACATGAAGGCAGAAATGGTTAAAATGGCCAAAGTTCGTGCGATTGTAGAACAATATTTCTCCGTGTTATTCTCCAGAGATGAGATAATTTGGATGGACTGGTTGCAAACTAAGACTTAGCAAGATTACATCTCGCTTACTTCATGCCAGTACCGTAGGAAAAGGGGGTTCCTGTAGGGGGCAAAATTAAGGGTTCTTAACACTGTAATTTAGCGAGCAGAAGTCAAGCTTTTGTCTCAAGTGGAAACATCACGGCAGATTCCTTAAACGTTTGGGAGTAATAACTAATATAGAAGCTGGGAATCTTTCTATCTACGAATATATCAATTAGCCCATGAGCTGAGCCTGGAAAAAGTCGACGATTAATTTGCGAGTTTTGGTGATTGAGCTAATGCCTCTTCTTGCTGTAAATCAATCAGCAAATACAATGCGTAAAAAAACGTGCAGGAAAACGTTAGGGACGGAAATTTCCTCTGTACATAGTGTTTTTAATGGGTTGCGCACTCGAATTACCTCCAGCTATTACTTGGCCACTTATCACTCGATGCAAATCCGTCACTACGTTATGATTTTAGCAACGAAACCGCGAATTTTTCTCTCCCTCAAGTAAGGAATAGCACTTTTGAGAAAGAATTTCAATTGAGACATGTTGGAGAGAACAAGAAAGTTTGCGCACAATCTCTGCCTACAAACCAACAACTGGAGCTTTGGTGTGCGTGAGTCTGGAAAGACCTGCCTGACCAACGTGAGCAATGTCTAACTCATTTGGCGAAGACTTTGATAACAAATTTCTCAAGGAATCAAATAATTGGATGGCAAGAAATAACACAGAGGAACACTTTTTTGAATAACAGGCAACATAACTACAATAAATCCCGCCAGAACATCTCCGGGGAAGTAGCTGACTAACTGAAAAGTCTCATGCATGCTTCCCCTTCCATCCAAATTCTCACCATGCCTACCTCATACTCGAACCTCATATGTCAACACCATCTCAGCTGTCAAGATCACCAGGCCATCACCCAAACCCGGAAGAAATGAAGATATAATCTCCTTACCCCTTCCGTAAATGTGACAAATTTCGGTTCAAACGGCAGAGATCTCCAATCTCAACTTCCAACTGTGGGGTTGAATTTACAGTACCAAGCGCTCGGCAGCGGAGCCAATTTCCCGGGTCTGGAGTCTTCACACCCTGACTTTTTCGCTCGTCCTGCATTAAGCGCCGCCGTACATTAAAAACAGCAAAATAAATAAAAACCATCCCGGGTTAGATGGGGGGAAGGTGTCCCTCCCTCAAAGTCCCTCGAATTTCCCCTCCTTTTCGCAGCTTCCAATCCGTTTCAAAACACAATGTTAAATGACGACGTACAGACTCTCCGAGGCTTCCCCGCGAATCATCCCTTGACCCATCCCCATCACCCCTCGTCTCACTCTCGCTTACGCACTGGTATGATGTTTCCAACCCCTGAAGCCTGAGAAAGTCGGAAATTACGCCATGTTTCTGCATCAATTAAAAAAAAACTAAATTGCTTCGTCTCCGTCATCGCCGAGTCATTCATCATAAAGATTAATATCCCTACGATGTGGAGAGAGTTTTAGGGGGTTTTCTCTCTTTCTTTTCCTTTCCTGCTTTGCTTCATTTCTTCCGTTGCTTGCTTTTCTGCCAGCTTACTTCTCTGATTCATTCCACTTGTTTATGTTGTTTACAGAAACTGGTACATGCATGCATCCTAACAGGATCTAGGAACGAGATGTTCCTGTCCACCCCACTATCCTTAAATTCTCTTCTTCATCTTCTTCTCGCACTCCTTATTCCTGGTGTTGCAGTGAATGCGACATCATCTACGACTGCCCCTTTACCTGCTACGACGGCGAATCTGTTCAATCTTGCGTACCCCGTTGTTGCGTTCCCCTTTGCGAGTGTAAGTCTATATTATCAACTTCTTGCTGTATACCTATAACCTTCTTCCCCCTTTGCCCGATATCCTAGGTATATGTATATACCTAGTGTAGGTTTCTTGAGCAAATCATTAACAGGAAAAAATATACAGGACAAAAATGACGCAACAACGTATCTCATCGCCTGCCCTACCGGCACCGAGACTTCATCTTGCGAGTTCGAGCAGCCATTTACGATGATTGAAGGACCAAAAACCTTACATTTCGCATTCGTGGCTCCAACTGCTTCGTCTACACAGTACTTGCCCTCATTCTCTTCCCTTCCCCTCATCTCTCATCCATCACTTTAGCTCTACACCCACCTCCAATCTAGACTGGACAAATCTAATTAATGCTTTACAGGACATTTATACTCGACTGTGCGCTCCGTGGCACGACATCCATGGGCTGCCTTGCAACAGGTGTATCAGACAATACTCCCCCTTCGGCAAAGGTCACCACGACTGAAGCGCTGACGTATACGGGCGATGCGGCAAAAGGATTCTTCCGGTCTGTGAGTTTGGTGACGGATTCAAGGGCGTTGATGACGCATACGCCGGGTGTGATGAAGGCGGTTGGTGTTGGTGTTTATACTACGACTGGGGATGGTGGGAGTATGAGTAGGAGTGGGAGTGAGACGAGGATGAAGAGTACGGTAGTTTTGACGGGAAGTGGAGCTTCCGCGACGAAGGTGGTGGCAGCGACTGTGGCTTCGCCGGTTGTGGTGTTGACTACCTCGACCGTTTCTTCAAAGGCGTCAGAAGCGGTCGAGTCACGGTCTGTTTTGACTGATTCGGTGATGGCTGCAGCTAGTACCACGCCCTTTGTGGTATCTCCTTCTGGCTCTGGCTCTGCGTCTGGTGCTCCTATATCGACTTCTATCACGGCATCGGGTGGTCACGTTGGCAGGGTCAACGGGTTGTTCATGGCATTTGCCATCCTAGGCATCGCGATAGTAGTAGGAGAGAGCTTCTCCTAACAATGCCAATTACCCACTCTAGCACTCATTCCCATTTCATGACCCAGCATGCAACTCACTTCTTACACATCATACATAATCCTCCCCTCACAAACATCCATCGGTCAATCCACCGAACACTCGAACCCCCTCCTCATCAACCCACTAATCCACCTAACATACCCTCTCGCCAACTCTGCCTCTCAGTACCATGCATCTACCAAATGCGCTGCACCTTCTTTGCCACATGAATGAGCGCGAAATTCCCCGTCAGGACAGCCATAGCAAACGGATCCTCCTCGACCAACCACACAAACCGATGACTAGTCTGCAACGGTAACAAAGCCAGCACGTTCTGCGCGATGGGGAAAGTTGTTGGACCTACCAAGATGTTGATAATGTTTTCCACTGTCTGTAATGCTTGTCTCAAGACCGCATGATCGGATGCGAGGTGTACAGCGTGGGTTTCTAGGGCAGTGAAAACGAGTGCGATGTCTACCAGTCCGGTCTCGATTAATATACTTGGATGTGGACGGTTTGCTTTGATCAAATCGACGCGTGAACAGTAGATGTCTAATTGGCCTTCGAGAAGGGAAAGGAACAGTTACTTCGACGCTCGTGCGAGGTGGTATGTTTTCGTCGGAGGTATTAGGGGCTTTCGCTAACTGAGGTGGTGTTTTCGGTTAGCCAGGTATGGTGGAAGATGAATAGAGCTGTGGTGAAGACTTCGCCGGGGCCTGATTTGGATAGCTGGCTTACGGCCAGGCGTTGGCGGGAGATAGCCTTGGATATGTAGTGTGCGGATGATGTGGAGATGGAGGCGTCGTTAGGACAGAGTGTTTGCAAGTGCAGTGCTGAGAAGGCCATTAGACCTTCGAGCACGAGGTGATACGACACCTAGCTGGGATACGGTGCTAGTCCAGAGATGGTGTGTATTGGTAGTCCTGGCAGTGGGGAGGATTGGCTCGTTCTGGTCGTAAAGTGGTGTAGGAGAGAGACATTTCTAAGCGTCGATTCGCGGTGCCTGTTTTTATGCCTATTGGGTGGTCATTTATGCCACTAATCGAGGGCGGGGAGGAGCTTGTATTCGAGCCTGGGATTGAATTTGATTTGGTAACTATTTTCACGAATCGTGGAGTGATGTTTGGGGCTTTACTACGCTGTCCAAGACGGAGGGAATAGTCGCTAAATTGAAGGTCAGGACAGCGGCAAGAGCAGTTCTAACAAGCCGGACGAGTCTCATCGCACTTTGGACAGTTAGCTGGGTCACTTGAGTCTACTTTTTAGTGTGCATGATGCAGCGAGAAGCTTGCTTACCTTTACTTTACGTGCCTTGCAGGTTTCACAGCCTCCTCGGGATTTTTTGTGGGCTCGGCTAAGATGATTTCTGGCGGCGCTCCCTCGTGGCTGAGGGTGGCGTTCATGAATCGGCGATCGTATGCATGGTGTAGAAAAATTCCGACGGGTATATAGATCACGCTAAAGCTTACGTTGCGGTACTTGGCTTCTAAGTCTATGCTGCTAGTTCTCTCGCATTTGCGACCTGAGGGAGAAGTGTTGATGATGTGACTCTCACAATGGTGTACATGATTTTACCGTAAACATTGCTAGCCCGACTGACTTCTGAACCGAGAGAATTCATCATTTTCCTCCGGAAATTGAAGTCCAGATACCTAATCTAATGTCTGAAAGTCATCGTTGTCGCTGTCGTTGCGGCGGTCAATTTTTAGCGCTAACGACAGCTTCATACATACTCCTGAACCCGAGAACTCTTATCACATTCTCTCGTCTTGGATAAGTATGAAGCACAGACTCTATTGCCTCGCAAAATACAATTCTCCGAAAGAGAAGCCAGCAATTGCAAGTGAAGAGGAGCAGGCTCTTGAAATTTTGAGATATAGAATGGCACAAGGAGATCTTCGTGTCTAAATTTACGGATCTGCCTATCCAGGAACAGTGATTCACGTAAGTAACTAAATATCACGTATTTCATAGACTGGTCATATTGTACAGCACCAATACTCCCATGAGAGTATTCAACGGTCACTTCTGCACGACCGAGCACAGCTCATCTCGCTCGGTCAATCCGCGAGTATGGATGGAGCTCACCTGCATCGCAAGGAAAGCAACATCCTCCTCAGTCGCAAACTCTGTCTCGAGCGCTGGCTCCAAATGTATGACGACAGAGGCAACCAGGGTTAGAAAATTGTAGAGATCCAACTGTGCTTTTCAAAGAAACCAAAACAAGAAGCAGACAAGCACCAATTGCAATTGAAACAGGGATTCGAAGACGAGATCGAACGCGCTTGCAATATTCAGCTTTGAAGTTTCCTCGGATGTTGGGTACTAGGATTTCGTGGACTGGATTCGATTGTCGTGTTGTACAGGCATACTTCCAAACTTTAGGTTTGCCGCTGTAACACAAGTCAATAAGCCACTTCACCCCTCGAAGTTTGGAATTGAGCATGCAGTCGTCATTAAAATACCGCTTCCCGCGTGGAGAGAAGTCCAGACCTGCCCAGATCGACCGAGTGCAGAGAGTAACTTCCTCAGGCGTACTGTACAATATCTTCGCCTGTCGTGATCATTGCAAGGACGACATCCCCCTTGTATGACCAACCAGTGTGGGAGTATATCAAATCTTTGCAAGATAGGTATCTCAAATCCCGGGGTACCAATTACGATGCGGGCTTGCTTGCTGTAGCCAGTGTAGAGTTTCAGACGCCGTGGATCAAGAAGCGTAGATCTTAACTTGGGTTTCTTTCCTGGGCTGCTACACTGTGGTGAAGGTGGTGTGGGTTGTATTCCAACCAAGGTATATCTTTTAGACCAATCCTGTGTTCGGAATAGAATTGCGGACCAATCAGGTCCTACTTCGCCAAGATCTGTCTAGGAAGTCTGAATCTGTGAGTCGTACGACAGACCAAAAAAAAAAAGCGTCAGCCGCTGACTTCACCATGGAAGGCCGGATGAGCTGGATGGCTGGAGGATTGGCCAGTTCTTCAAATGCCACAATCATCGCCATCCGTTTTTTGTTCTTTTTCACTGATGACCATAAAGAGTGTCAGAACCAAAGTGTTGTTTTAATTTGAATCTAATGTTTAGTGTTGTTGTTGTTGTTGTAGGAAGAAGTGAAGTGAGCCAGCCGATTCGAGCGGAAGCGATCTCCTGGCGGACCCATTTGTCGGGAAGCGGCCGCACCGCCGATGTATGATGACGCACTTTTCCCACATGGATGGCAGAACTCGCCCTCGCCGCAGGGTCCAATGCGGCAGAACCGCATTAAACCTGTTTGGGTGGCTGCTCCTTCCTTATTACATGGCGCCATGCCATGCGAGCGGGCGAGCGAGCCCATGCCCACCTTGCCTGAATGAGGTTACCGTCATCGTGGTCCGCTCGTGGTCGTCGTCGTGGTGGTCGGAGTCGCCCTCCTCGAACCCGCCGGCGGAATCGTCCTGTCCTGTCCTGTCCTGTCCTGTCCTGTCCTGTCATCCTATCTCCCCCTTGCCATGCCTTGCCTTGTCCGTGAGCCTCATTCAATATACTTCCGTCGCGTGCCTGGCCTCAGCATCAACAATAGTCCCATCGTCCACCATCCTTCGAGCATGCCCTTGCCCTAGACAATGACATCGGCGGCGTCAGAAACCGAACTTTGACTTGGTCTGTCTGGTCTGATCTGATTCGATCGATCTCCCCTCCACACCGCGTCGTTTCCATTCAACCCCCCCTGCCTAACACTCTAAGTCGAGGTCGACTGTACTCGACGCACCAAGACACCTAGGGCCCATGCTATACTTATGTGTCTGCTGGACTGGGTATGGTCAGCTCGCAAACGTGTGAAGGAAGTGGAAGACGAGGGCAGCGGCAGCATGCGCGGTTCTGCTGCTAGCCATGGTCAACAGGATCAAGCACAAGAACAACAGTCTGGACCAAGGAATTCCACTCACAACCCAGCGCAGGATGTTCAGCAAGATCCCCGAGCTGAGCAGCTGGTCCAGGTCACCTCCTCCAAGACAGTCGTTGCTACGGGAACTTCCCCTCCCTCCAGCGTTCTTCAACCATCGCTTTCCAATGCCAAACCTCCCCTCTCGCCTTTCGAAGGAGACAACTGGACAGCACTTATCCCGGATTCCGCACATACTCGATTTTTCAAGGGGAGAAACTGGGCTGCGAGTCATCTTGGGCCTTTGGCGCAATGGAGTAGTGCCTTGAAGCAATCTACCTTCATGGTACTCGCAGATTCAAGGGCAGCATGTGTCTACTGGTAGGGCTTACATATACAAGAGATTGCGAGGTTTAGTTTCTGACAGGCAACTCTAGGGGTCCGCACCAGGTCGCCATTTACAACGAAGCATTTGTCCCTCTAGCCGGCAAGACACACCCGAATCTAATGGGCTCGACATTCCAAGAAGGCTTTCCAGAGATATGGCATCACATACAACCAGTCTTCAGTCAAGCCGAGATTTCTGGCTGGGCATCTGTTTTGAACGAGATGGAGATGTTTGTGGAGCGAAACGGATTTTTAGAAGAGGCTTTCTTTTCGGGAAATTTCGTTCCTCTTCGAGGCGGTACTGGAAAGGTTGAGGGATTCTATAATTCCGTTCACGAAGTCACGAAAGCGAAGATCAACGAAAGGAGACGGCTTACGCTCAATGGGCTACATGTTCCACCAGCAGAGGACAAACGAAGGTTAGCAAGCCATATCTTGCCGATGTTGAATGAAAATCCCTGGGACTTCCCCATGGCTATGATATACAAAGCGGACGACACAATACCTGGATCATGCCCTCTGTTCTTGCGGGGTAATATTGGGTTCCCGGAGGATCATCCATTAAAAGTCGAAGCAGCAGACATAAGCAGCGACATTGGACTCATGCCACTTTTGCGAAAAGCTCGGTGGAAAATGATCACAGTCCCAACCGACGAGACCTTTGATGGCATCAAGTGGAGTGGATTCGGAGAGCCAAGCAAGTTCATAACGATTCTCCCGATTTCGGACCCCGGACGACTATTCGGCTTTCTCGTTGTTGGATCAAATCCTCGGAGACCTGTTGATGACGACTACTACCAGTTCATGCAAGATCTGAGATCCAAGATATCCTCGATTGCTGGTTCTATCCTGAGTGCAGAGGAGACTAGGAAGCGAGAAGCGAGCCTCCAACGAGAACTTGCTGACCGTATGAGGCAAATTCGCTATATGGCCGAAAATGCATCGGTAGGTATGCAGTACATTGCTGTCGATGGTAGTTTGATTTGGGCGAACGACGAATACTATCGACTGACTGAGCACCCTCGGGCAGAAGAATTTCAATACCCCTTTTCATTCATGGATGTATTCATTGAAGAAGATCAAGCCAAAGCCATGGTCAACTGGAAACGTTTAGTTCAGGGAGAAGCTAGAATTTCAACCGAGATGCGTCTCAAAAGGATGTTCACTCCGCCATCTGGAGATCCTGAACCTGCAATTGTGCTTATCCACGCTTTTCGGGTAGTAGAAGAAGGGAGACTGAAGTCCCTCATGGCTTTCACAACAGATGTGTCTGCTTTCAAATGGGCCGAAGCATCCGAGGCTCGCAAGGCTGCTGCAGCCCAGGAAGCGAAACGTCAGCAGGAAGAGTTCATTGATTTCGTCTCTCACGAATTACGAAATCCCCTCTCTGCAATATTTCAATTGGCTGAGACAATCATTACCTCGTTTCCAGCATCTGATGGCAACGATCCTACAAAGTCTGAACTCATCGGTGCCTTGAAAGGGAACATCGACAATGCGGAAACAATTCTCATGTGCGCAAAGCACCAAAAGAGGATTGTGGATGACGTATTGACCCTCTCGAAGCTGGAGTACACAATGCTATCCGTCTCCCCACTGCCAGTACAGGTTCCTGAGCTAGTAGACAAGTGGATGAAAATGTTCGAGTCCCAGCTGCTTTCTCATGACATTACCATCAAAACCAAAGCACATCCATCTCTTGGAAATCACTATGATGATTGGATACTTTGCGATGAATCCCGAGTGCAGCAGATCTTCATTAATTTGATGACGAATGCGATCAAATTCACAAAAGCGGAAAGCAGCCGCAAGATTGAGGTGGAATACGGAGTCACTTCTTCAACCCCAAGGGATTCATTTTCAAATGATATCAAATGGGCACCGAATCATCGGGAAGTGGAAGATTTGACAGAGCATCCGGAGTGGGGTCTTGGAGAGCCCTTATACTTCACGATATCCGTCACTGATACCGGCATCGGTATGACAAACGATGAAATCAAAAAGCTTTTTGGTCGTTTCAAACAAGCCAACGCCAGGACGTCAATCAAGT
Source organism: Rhexocercosporidium sp. MPI-PUGE-AT-0058 (assembly GCA_020746875.1). Lineage (NCBI taxonomy): Eukaryota > Fungi > Ascomycota > Leotiomycetes > Helotiales > Rhexocercosporidium > Rhexocercosporidium sp. MPI-PUGE-AT-0058. Next base: position 2,070,966 of record JAGTJL010000005.1, on the reverse strand, counting down.
ACGGTGGATCTGTAAGTGATCGTTAAATTCGTCAAGATAGCCCTCCCTTGAGGACTCCACGAATTTTTATCACATCTGCAAACCATGGAATGCATTGCTAATAGGCTAAATCTAGGGCCTTGGTCTGTTTCTCTCTGGGAGACTCGCCGAAAAACAATCCGGCGAAATCGGTGTGTCATCCCAATCAGGAAAGGGCAGTACATTCGCATTCTACGTCAAATCTCGGCGCACCGAGCAACATGGCGTATCGACACCTAAAAATGCCCAAGTGTCTTTACCAATTCGATCCAGATCAATGTCATCGGCATTTCAAATTCCAGTGGTCGACTTCAACAAGATTCATGTGCTTCTAGTGGAAGACAATCTCGTCAACCAGCAAATCGTACAGAAGCAGTTAGTCAAAGCTGGTTGCGTTGTTTACGTAGCGAATCATGGCATAGAAGCATTAGATATGCTACGCAAGAGCGACATATGGTTCGAGAAACCGGCCGAGCCGAAGCATCTCGACATCATCCTGATGGACTGGCAGATGCCTGTAATGGATGGGTTGACATGCAGTCGAGAAATTCGGAAGCTTGAGACCGAGAATAAGATCACACGACATGTTGAGATTATCGCCACTACCGCGAATGCGAGAGACGAGCAGATTGAGACGGCGATTGCGAGTGGAATTGTACGTAGCCCAAATCCTTCAATACTAGGAGTTTTGCTGACCATGACAGGATTCCGTGATGTCGAAGCCATTTATGGTCAGCGACCTACTAATAAAGATGAAAGAGCGACTTAGCATCGCATCTACAGACAAGCACAACACAGCAGGTTATTCATTTTGGGAATGAAAAGTGGGCCACGATAATGACAGGAATTTCAGCATGATACGGTAAGATAGGATAAGATCGAAGAACGGATCTTGCATTTCCGGAGGTACATCTGCATTTAATCGAGGCGTTTAAGGTACCTGCCATGGATACAGGCTGGATAGATACGGACAATATCGAAGCTACATTGGCTGCTTGGTAGGTCCTAGATGGGACCATGTAGATCGTTTACTAGACCGATGTTTTGGTCGTTGCATAAAGGCGCAGCTACAGCTTGCATGTATAGTGGAATACATTGAAAGGAGCCCGCTTGATGATCGCGTGGCAGAGAATTTGTTCTGTCACTTTCGAGTTGCTGTCGTCTAAAGGTTTATGTATCCCAAGTGGGCTTTTCTCTTTCCTGTCGTTGTATTTGTCTTTGTCCTTATCAAATATCTTTCTTTTATCTGTTTACATCATTTGAAGCTCAACGTTGACTTTCAAGCTATCATGACATTTACGTCTCATACAATCCACCTATCCAAGGAAACACCCAAACCGGAAGCTTCCATCAGAAGAAACCCTAACGACTCTAATCAGAGCACCGAGCTTGTCAGATCCTCAGATCACCCGAACCCCAGCCGAGCCAGCGCACGGTCTGAAGCATCCTCCCCCTTGCGAACGATTTCAATTGGCCGTCGACACAACGTCGAACCTCGAATAGTTTCATATCGGAAACAAACCATTCGCTACCATACAGTAGTCTGTAGCAAAAGCTTAGTTATTTTTTTAGATTATCTCACCATACCTTAGTTACCTTCTCTTACCTTTCTGGAAGGACAATCTTTCCCTCGTTTTTTTTTCGCTCTTGCTATCAACAACTGAGCCTCATGCTGTTACAAGACCGTGGAGATGCAACTGTTGCCTTGGGCCTCGCAGCGGTCCTAATAATCATCTGGGCATCTCTATATAACATTCGCGGCCCAGACCTCTTCTATGAACCCCAACCCAGCCTCGAGCTCCAAGCCGGCGACGACAGCATCTTCCTCCACCACGCCATATCTATCGAATTCCCCTCCCCAATAGACTACACACCTATCCACTCAGTCTGCACAACTCACCTCTCCAACTTTCGCCCCGGTCTCCTCTTCAGCTGTGAAGACCAACATGGTGGCGTCGGCATGGTGCGCAACCAGATCTTGAAATGCATCCGCTACGCTATGCACGGCGGAGGCGCGCTCGTCATCCCGTCGATGGCGAAGCGGAACCCGAAAGACATCTCTGATATCGAGACCAGTAATGACGCGCCTCTAGAATACCTCTTTGACCGCGAAATCTTCATCGAGCATCTCACGCGTGCGTGTCCAGGCATGAGACTGTATAACCATGCGAAGGATTTCCCTTCGTATGAGAATAGAGCTGGGCAGCCGTTGGCGCTTGTTGGTGATCAATTTGAGCCGAATCATCCTCGAACGGGCCTGAGCGATCCTCTTTCGTGGCGTGCTTCTTTCGACTCCTGGCTCAATGACCAAGGAAAAGTTATTAACCCCTCGGAACCGATCCACGTCCAAATCGGCCAGGCGTACCTCGAATACCCAGTCCACAAGGACACCCTCGCCTTCGCCTCCGAATTCGGTAAAATCCTCTCCTTCCGCTCGGACGCTCGCGCGCTCGCTGCACGCGTCCTTCTGCAAATGCAACAACAGTTCTCTCTCCCGATAGATCCAGGGAAAGCTATTAATGACAATGCGTTCTTCGGCGCACATCTTAGGCTCGAGAAGGATGCTGTTGAGGCGTGGAGTCCGGAGGAGGGGTGGACATTTTCGGCGATGGAGAGGCAGTTTGAGGAAGTTGTTAAGGAGGTAGTGAGGAGTGGGATGCGGGTTGTTTATGTGGCTTGCGGGGATCAGGGGATCGTTGAGAGGTTTGATGAGTATTTGAGCAAACGTCTGAAGGAAGTAGGCGGTGGCGAAAGGAATATCACAGTCGTGACGAAAGGCACACTCCTCCCACCACTCGACCTCGCTCGGCTGGAGAAAATGTCTTTCGATCAGCAGGCCTTGGTGGACTTCTTGATTATGTTCAAAGCTAGTTTCTTTATTGGGGTGGCTCACTCTAGTTTTCCGTGGACGGTTGCGTTGAGGAGGCATGAGTTGAGTATGTTTAGAGAGGGTAATGATGACGGTGGGGAGGGCAAGGGAGAGGCAGAGGGGAAAGGAGGGTATGCGAATCTGGGCAGTGATTTGCTGAGGGACGAGTTTAGTGTTATTATGGGGATGAGGAGCGATTATCCGTATGTTGATCCTTTTGAGTGGGGGCTTTGGCCTTGATTTGATGCGGGATGGGAGGGAGATGACTCAGGAAAGGAGGGAAATGAATATCTCCAAAGTGGATGTTGGAGAACTTCTGCTTAAGGCGACTTACTGAGACGGTGGTGTCAAACGTGTTTTGAGCCTTGGAATAGCAGGGGACTACTGGCAGTGCGCATACACATACAGTTCTGTTGCTGGGGAAGAGAGAAAGAAAGTGTCACCCCCAGGTACTGCCATGAAAACGGGCAAAGACTCCGTACGACAAAGACAGAGATGAAGGAGAAATAGCGACGCTGAGCGCTGTTACAATTGGAGATCCTATATCATGCCGATGCTGGTTACTACTACCAGTCAGATTGTCAGTCATATTGACACTTCCTGGCTAGATGTAGCTATGAAAATCGTTCCCGTGCCCTGAGGAAAGTACAGGCACGTCCTTACAGGACTCCTACGGTTAGTTCTATCCTCGTAAGGGTAAACAAGATTATTAAGAGTATTTTGTACCTATAGAAGAGTCATTGCTTAAAATCTTCTTATTTAGCCGTTGAAGCCAGGCTTTATTTATTCCGTAAAGCTCTTGCTCATTAATTACCACAGTGCCTATTATTCCAGAAGTGGATTTGTTCCGAGGGGTTGTCGTTGGGATCTTTAAGCTAGAAATGATGTGTGTTAAAACGTATCTGTGCGATGGATTTGTGCATTTTATTCAAGAAAGACGTTTAGATTTTTAGTATTTCTCCCCGGTGAGGAAAGAAGATTCTATCAAAGGCAGCTTTGGTGACAACAGCTAGGAAAGTCGAAGATAGTCCACGGGATATCTTTTTTTGACTGTGAAAAGGGTGCAGTACCAGTCCCAGGCTGGCTGCCCATACACAGAAGGGAGGTCTAGAAAATCACCGTAAAACAATTTCTATAATTTCATGCTCACAGGTAGTGCACTTTGTAAAGCTAATGACTGTTCTTGAGACAGCGATCCTTAAGAAAGAACTTGCCTCAGCCCCTAGCCTAAGATCTTCCTCGTCTCCACTAGTGGGTGTCAGAATTCGTTGACTAACCTGCAAAATTAAGCGACTCTCACCAAAAAACACCTACTTCAAGAATGTTTTTAAAGGCTTATTAGTTAATAGAATTCTTTTATATGACCAGTAGTAATTTGTATTAGTATTCGCATTAGGATGTACGAAGGATTAAGTTTTGTAGCCGCAGAATAAAGGGATAGAATAATAAGTCACTTTTAAGTGAGGAAATGATTCTTCTTTTAACAGTATTATGTGATTTATTTAATAACTTTTTATACTTGAGAGTTATATATGAAATAAATACTTTTTTAACTTAAGTGCTTAGAATATTAAATATAATAAAGAATTTTTAAGTTTCTATTAATAGATTATATTAGAATTCAAGTGTAAAGAAGGTGAGTTTTAGTGAGGATCGCTTGATTTCAGAGGGGTGGTCAACAAATTCTGACACCCACTGGTGTCTCTCTTCCACCTCACGTTATACCATTCTATTTTCTGCGTATCCTCTCACAAATCTCATCGAATCAAGCTTATAGTATAACAGATAGAATGATCACCGCCCTATCTCTAATAATCGAACAAAGAAAAAGAAAATAAACAACCAAAGCCCGCGAACTCGCTAAGCGAGGGGGAAAAGGGGGCTCGGCTCGCTCGGCTACCACCTAATTTTACTCAATTATTCATGCGCCGGTCAATATAACACCCTCTACAATAATCACACTCTGAACCACCGTATCCCAGTCTCTTAAAATATAAATATAAAAGTAACCCTGTTCTTAGTTTGTTCTGCGCGGATTTACACTTTTATAGCTAGTCTAATTTCTGGTCTAGATCTAGATCCCTTCGCTTCCCCATATCCGAGATTCAAATTCTCCGCTAGGTGACCTCAGAGCATCGGCGACCTGCCAGACGCGACCCCACCATACCCCGAGATCGACGACTTAACCATCATTTGTGATTACATGACGCCGGCATCTGTTGAACATAGCATCCACGTTCGAGTCTGACTTTTTCTATCTGTCTTTCAACGGCGTACCATTGTATCGTTTATTTATTCGTGTAACATTGTAGAGAATGCGAATCATTCGATTGGGGAGGGTTAACACTCGGCGAGGATGCGGAATCTTGTGCGCTGGTTTGCTACTTGAGTACCAGAATTGACTCAGTTTCAGTCATTTTTTAAGGTTTAAGATTGTAGGAATACAGTAGTGAAAGGGAGAAAAAAGTGGAAAGCCGGACGGAGAAGTGGGATGGGATGGGAATGTGAATTGTGGTTTGTAAACACCGGCACTTATGGTAGTTAGTGTAGAAGATGGATACCGAAAGAGTTGTGCTTTTTTCTTTGTTTTACTTTGGCTCGGTTTCCGTTTCGCACTTGATATTTAGTTGGACTTCTCCTACTTGTTTGTTTTCCTTATCAACTCGTACCTCTCCTCTCATTTCCTTCCTTCCTTACCTTCGCAAAGACGAATTCGACAAAAGACACATGCGTTCACACATACACACTTATATTTAACCTCCGAAAAGAAATGGCTCCCTCCCTCCTAGCATCCACAATAGCAGGAGCCATATTTGGCTGCGGACTCTTCCTATCGGGCGTCTACTCACCATGGATAATACTGTCCCAGATGAACCTATCGAATTTCCATATGTTGCAGACATTCCTCGCTGCTAGTGGGTGTAGCGCGTACGTTTCACTCCTCTCCTCACTTTCCCTGGTCATCTCTCGCCAAACACAAACCCAAAAGTAACTCTCATTTCACTTCATATCTATGAGTCCCTGACCGGCAATCAAACAGCATAGCCCTACATCTCGCCCGAAAATACAACATAGCACCCAGCCCACCACGCTCCCAATCCTCCCTCGGCATCCTTCCCTACGATGGCAACATCCTCGGCGGGCTCCTCCTCGGCGCAGGTATGACGTTGACGGGTGCTTGTCCAGGGACAGTATTAGTACAGGTCGCGACGGGGATTAGGTCGGGGCATTTCGCTTTCGTAGGTGGAATCTTAGCTGGGACTTTGTACGCTATGGTTGGGGAGGTTGTGCGAGGGGGGAATATTAAGGGGTTGGAGTTGAAGGCGAAGGAGGAGGAAGAGATCGGGAAGGGGAAGGGCCTAGAGAAGGATGAGGTCAAGACTGTACATCACTATCTTGGTGTTGGAGAGGAGAATTTGGTGGTTGCTTTTGAGAGCTTCCTCGCGCTTATCCTCGCGCTCGCTAGTTTAACAGAGAAGGCGAATCATGTATTGGTACCTCCTGTTGTGGGTGGTTTGTTGATTGGAGTCGGACAGGCAGCGACGCTCGTTCTGACCGGGAATGCGGTTGGTGTGTCGGGTGCGTATGGAGAAGTTGGGGAGGTGTTGAGACGAGCTTATAGTGGTGGGAGTAATGAGAAGATAGGGAGTCGGCCGAAGTATAACTCGATTGCTTTTGCGACAGGGATTGTGGTGGGGGTTTGGTGTTAAGTCGGCTGGTGGAGTTCAGGATCCCGGGAGGTGAGGCGCAGGTTGATGGGTTCACGGCAGTGCTGGGTGGGTTTGTTATGGTGTTGGGAGCGAGGACTGCTGGGGGTTGTACATCAGGTCATGGTATTAGCGGGATGGCGACGTTTTCAATTTCGAGTATTATATCTGTAGCGGCTATGTTCGCGGGAGGAATGGGCCTCGCTTTGTTTGTATAGATTTTGGAGTGAATAAGTCATGTATATAGTAATGATAGTATAACGTGGACGGTATTTGGAAATATCTTGATCGTACATACTTATCACCATCTGAGCATCAAGCCAGTCCAGAAAGCAAATTGATAAAACAAGATCAAATATATCTCCATTCATATACAAGCAGCTCATTATCCAAAAGAAAATACAACTGAAGTGAAGTCGTAACGAAACTGGGTATTTTAAATTCGAGGAAAGAAATCATGGAAAAAGGAGGGAGGTTCTCATCACGAAAGCTCAATGAGCTCAGAACGTTCAGACTTTGAACACCAAGCGCCGAGATCCTTATGCCGCTAATTCGACCCAACCCAACTCCAAAAATTCCAAGGTCATGAAACTTTTCCCATGCTTGCACTCCAAGCTTCATCGGCGCTCTCGTCTTTTCCAGCGGTCCCAACAATGAATTCCAGAACTTTGCTGATCCGGTCGTTTAAAATCCCTGCTCTTCCCATCGTTTCGGTTGGTGTCAACCCTCGTGCTTGTAATCCAGCAACTTTTGCCCTCCAAGCCTTTTCTTCTCTCTGCTTCAAAGCACGATCGACCCGCATTGGGACTGCTAGTGTGACTCTCACTAGGTGAACAGTGAGTCTTGCTCGTCCAACAACATCAAAATATCCGAGACCCATCAATCGTTTCTGGACCCGATTTATTCTACCCAACTCGATGTATATCAAAAGCGCATATGTTCTCGTTGTCAAGACTAACTCTCGGATGCGAATAAAACTTTTTTCAACGTTGATAACAACTTCTTTGCTGACAAGGTTCGGGTATTGTAGGTGTAATGATTCTAGCCATCTTTTGACGATGACAAAATCTCCCGTCATGAATTCGTGTAGGATTGCTTCGACAGCGCTGCGAAATGTATGTTCGCCGCCGAGGAAGGTCGTCTTGTCGGGTAATTGGGACGAGGTGGGTTTCGAGGCCCGATCGTAAGTTCGTCTTGCGCTAGGAGATTTGAGGATATCAAAGGCGAAACCGAGGCGTTGGAAAGCACTGCATATTTATTAGATACTCTCATGGGCATGATGCGACTAGAGTTCCTCGCTTACCTCGTAGACAATTCGTGGAATGGAGGTTTGTCGGGGTGGCATATTTTGGATCGCTCGAGGTAACACCGTCGTAATTCCGCTGGAGAGGCAGATCTTGGTGCGCCTAGTATCTGGTATAGCTATTTGGAATCAGCATAGCGTCGCGAGCGAGTGGCAGGCAGTATATTGTACATCTTCTTCGCGAAGAACATCTGTGGTGTTGTCAATAAAGTGGCAATCACATGTCATCAATCAGGGGAAACACTCACTCCGGATTATGTCATCTTTCTGGGAGAAGATGGCGTTCTCTGTCTGATGAACTTCATCAGACATGGCGGCGTGATAGAGGCATTAGAAGTGGCAGGTTGAAGAAGGGAACATAATGTGAGGATATAATACAAATGGGGGAAAAGAGAAGGGATGGGAAGAAAAAGAGGGTGTGAAGGTGGGCAGGCGTGGGAGGGAGGGAAGATCCTCGGTGGGTTGAAAATCAATGGATGGACGAAGCCCCGTTTGCCGTTCGTTTTCACATGCAGAGTACCAAGACTTGGAAATAGAGGGAGGAATGATTTGGCACGTGAAAGCAGGGGTGCGCGAGCTAGTACTGATACTAGTGAGATATCGAGGCTTGGCATGAGCAGGGGTTGACTCGACGTCACTGAGGATTCGAGATGGCTCGTGAGAATCAATGTCAAGAGTCCATGTCCAGTCCAGTGTGATCCGACCTGCATCCACCTTGTACACCAACCCAGCCAAGTCTGGGGCCACAACACAGGAAGATCGATGTACTGCCCCGCCCATCCGTCGACATCATCATAACGAAGTGCCACCTCGACATGAGAGCCCGGTAACCTGGAATATTGTGCCACCATGGCAGAACCAGACGATGGTCCGTCACGGAGGGGAAGGTCTCCTGGACCTAGTGATACAGCGAGCAACCATGTCCACTTCGATACGACGAGTACATCCACTGACAACGCTTCGAGATCGACATCTGCCATGACCTCCCCGCTGACCATGGAGTTCAGACACCCGGACGTCAATGATCAGTCACTTCCAAAGTTCCCTCCCTTGCACAACAATCTACCCCAGAGCTCAGAGCAATCCAAGAGGCCCTCTTCCGGAGGGGATGACGAGGACGACGAAGAGTGTACGGCACGTCCATTCCAGCGAAGCACCAGCCCGAACTCAGACCTGAAGAGGAATAAGGGAGCAGAATACGAAAAGGTTGGAGATCAAGGGGTTTGCAAGATGCACAAGTTCTCCTTGTACGAAACCGCCACAAGGTATTATTTTGTCGGTGCAGATGTCATGGACAGACGGTTCCGGATCCTGAAAATTGACCGGACTGCAGATTCTGGGAATCTGAACATCTCAGAAGATGAAATCGTCTACACCAAGAAAGAAATGAGCCAGTTGTTGAATGCTATTGACGATGGCAACAAGAGTACTGGGGGTATGAAGCTGAGGTCTACCACTTGGGGCATCATTGGCTTCATACGTTTCACTGGAGTTTACTACATGCTGATTATAACCAAACGAAGCCAAGTGGCTATGATTGGTGGCCATTTCACATATTCCGTTGATGCTACGGAACTCATTCCCTTGACTACAGGCCCTGGCTCGCGCTTCAAGCCAGATCTCAGGAACACTGAGGAGTCTCGATTCATTGGTATTCTTAACAATCTGGATTTGACCAGGTCATTTTACTACAGTTATTCATACGACATCACGCGAACTCTACAGCACAATATCATGACTGAGCGGGCGGCAATAGCTAAAGGGACACCTTATCCTCATGACCAAGACTACAACTCGATGTTCGTGTGGAATAGCTACCTTCTGCAGCCTGCGGTGTCTGCATTGAAAAACACCTATGATTGGTGTATGCCAGTCATTCATGGCTACATCGACCAGTCTGGTATGTCTGGAATCTTGTTTTGAGGTCCAATTAACACGTTTAGCCCTTTCGATATATGGCCGTACCGCCTATATTACCATCATCGCAAGACGTTCACGGTATTTTGCTGGTGCCCGTTTCTTGAAGCGAGGTGCAAATGACTTGGTATGGAATGAGTTCTGCTTGAATACACAAGTGGCTAACCAGTCAGGGCTATGTTGCCAATGACGTAGAAACCGAGCAGATCGTCTCCGAGATGTTAACGACATCTTTCCATGCCCCTGGCCCAAAGCTTTTCGCCAGTCCGAACTTCACTTCATACGTCCAGCATAGAGGAAGTATACCACTGTACTGGACACAGGATAATACTGGAGTGACCCCTAAACCACCAATCGAACTAAACCTTGTCGATCCATTCTATAGCGCTGCCGCTCTACATTTTGACAACCTATTTGAGAGATATGGTGCCCCTGTTTATGTTCTCAATCTTGTGAAAGCCCGAGAGAGGACTCCCCGTGAGTCGAAGCTACTCCATGAATTCACCAATGCCATCAACTATCTCAATCAGTTCCTCCCTGATGACAAGAAAATCATACACAAAGCCTGGGATATGAGCAGGGCATCGAAGAGCCGTGATCAGGATGTCATCGGTACGCTTGAGAACATTGCCGAGGAAGTAGTCACAACTACTGGCTTTTTCCACAATGGAGATGGAAAGATCGCCATGCCCAGAGTGCAGAATGGAGTTGCAAGAACGAACTGTATTGATTGTCTGGATCGGACGAATGCAGCACAATTTGTCATCGGAAAGCGAGCTCTGGGTCACCAGCTTCATGCTCTGGGGATTATTGGCGATACATCGATCGATTACGACACTGATGCTGTCAACCTCTTCACGCACATGTACCATGATCATGGTGATACAATAGCTATTCAATACGGCGGTTCACAGCTCGTAAATACCATGGAAACGTATCGCAAAATCAACCAATGGACGAGCCATTCGCGAGATATGGTAGAGAGCTTCAAGCGGTATTACAACAACTCTTTCCTAGACGGCCAGCGTCAAGAAGCGTACAATCTGTTTCTAGGAAACTATATCTTCGTCCAAGGTCAACCTATGCTATGGGATCTAGCGACAGACTACTACCTTCACCATGCCAACCCTCGTGCTTGGTCTGGCAAGAGAAGACGCAGCTACATCAATTGGTACACCCCCGAATTTCTTGAGAAGAGGGAACTGCCACCACATGTTGACCCTACTGGTCTCATGGCTTGCAAGCCACTCGGTTACTTTGACGAGTACTGGCTTGAGTATTACAAGCCTCTCTCCGTATCATCACTTCTGAAAGTTTTCTCTTACATGGGAAAAATCAATTCTACAATCCGCTATATCCCATTCCGCTCTACCCAAGAAGGACGTTACGATTTATCGCCATTCAAAGTCCGAACCGAACTCGACCAAGACGTTCCCGACAAGAAGAAAATCAAGAAAGAAGTCACCATCGTAGACCCAGCGGACGAAACCGAGGCGGCAGCAGCAGACGACGACAACGCCTCCATCAAATCCGGCACCACTGTAAACACCAAACGCATCTCCATTCAACGCTGGCTCCAACCAATCCACGAGAAAAACGGGCATCACCCCAGCATCATGAAGGAACCCCAACAACCAAACCTCTCCCCACAAAAGCAAAAGCTCACACCCCTCGACAAAAGCAAAGCCGCCCAATGGACATTCACGCAAGTCGTGCACGAATCCCTCAACCCTTCCGTCAGCACACAAGAAACAGATGACTATGCACGCTACATCTCGCACCCCCAAACGCTCCCTCTCGTAGTCAGCAACGAGATCCCCACCGAGATCGATGCCGAATATCTCGAGTACGTGAATGGCAGCTGGTGCGACATTGGCATCGTGACAACGGGTGATGAGGAGCCCGGCGGAAGTAGTGAGGATGTGGCTGAGGCGAAGGATTTTCTGACGGTTGGTGAGAATCCATTGATGGTTTTCGAGGAGGATTTAGGGAAGAAGAGGTATAAGGCTTATAGGAAGTGGTTGATGGGTAAGAGTCTGTTTAAGCAGCAGCCCATTGACTAGCCCTTGTTTTGGGACATGGGCTCATGCCCTGGAACGCGGCGTTTGGAAGTGTTTGCGCATTGCATTTTTTGTGTCGGGTTAGGATGGTTGTGATGAAATGGCATTTAGGTGTATTTTTATACGCACATAGCATGAGATACCACAGCATGGAGTAGGCAAAGATTGTTGATCGGATGGTACCAGCCCACTTGAATTGACCAACACTGTTGTGATTCATTGATTGATCTTGTCAAAAGTCGGACTGCTACTGCCATTGCTTACATTTCAGAAATCTCTCGATACAATATCCGGCATTAGCAAGAGGCTTCTCTGTCAAAGTCCTGCCTATAAAGGCGCTGGATAATTAACTCGGCGGGGGCGGGGGCGGGGTTCATATTGCCTGCTCCGGTCTTTTCATCAGCCAGGACATACGTTGAAGAGTTATCGAGATTTCTCATTCGTCTACGTGTCCAGGTCCCTGAACCCGAAAATCTCACCAATTCCCTCGTCAACATCCAACAACGGCATCAATTCCTCCCGTAAATCCACCTCCCTCCCTTCAACAGCTTTAGCAAACACCCTCCCTGTGACCCTAATTTCTTCCTTAACCTTCTCCACCAGTGCACTCCTCTTACCATCCATACTCCCTTCACCTTCAATTTCACGCACAGCCACCCAAGCACAAACCAACATCCTCACCCCTTCCTCCCTCCACCCCTCCCTAATCCTCACCCAACAGTTCAGAACCAACACCTTAAACGTCCTTAACGCCCCTAACACATCATCCAGTCTCGCGCCCATGAATGGATCCGTTAACACGGATGCTAAGATGGGCATAATGTCTTTCAGGTGCTTGGTGAAATGGATGCCCATTTTGGTGATTAGAGTACTGAATTCAAGTATGAGGAGGGAGACTATAGGGGGGTGGGAGGAGGCGTGGAGGTAGGTCTGGAGGATGGTTTTGCGGAGGAAGGTGGTAAGGAAGGCGAGGCGGGCTTTTTCTTGAGCTGCTGATCTAGTGGTCTCAAGTTGGATTTGAATCTGGGAGTGCTGGGCTTTGTGAGGTAGTGCAGGGGATGAAGTGAGAGGGGAGAATTGGACGTCGTATAAAGTGAAGAGAGCTTCATACGCTAGCGGCAATATCTCCAGCGATTCCGAAAGCGGTGTTATGGAGGGTAGGTGGAGAGTTGTGGGTACGATAGCATCGAAGAAGACGGATGCGAGACCAGTCTGTGATAGGGCATTTAGAGGTAGTTTTGGGAGGAGGGTTGTGGTGAGGGAGAGGCCGCGAGTTAAGATTGGGGTGGCCGGTGTGTCGAGGATGGTTAGAAGGGGTGGGAGGATGAGGGGCCAGGTTGTTTGGAGAGTGGTAGTCTGGAGTGGTGTGTTAGATGGTTGCAAAAGGAATAGAAAACGGGGGAAAGGAAAACAGAGGCATTACGTACAGATATGGCACCAACAGCCCATTCTAATATCGTAATAGCATACACCTTCTCATACATCCACGGCTTATTCGCCCTCTCTTCATTGAAATCATATCTTTTCAGCGGCGCGGAAGTGGGCATCGCTTTCCTGCCCGCGGAAGTCACGGTGCTTGGTTTCGACGCTGAGAAAAGTGGTCTGATAAATCGCTGCAGGACATCTGCAGGGATGAACTCTGGTTCTTGAAGAGTCCTTTGGATGGAGGGGACGGCGAGGAGTTCGGCGGTGGTGGAGAGGGAGGTGGGTGTGCTCCAGATATCACGTGGCGATGTGAAGGCTAGAATGGATATGAGAATTTGGTTGGAGATGGCCGTGGATGGCTGTGAGTGATCTGAGAGAGTAAGGAGTTTCAAGAGACTCTGGAGACCGAGGACTCCTTTCCTGCGGACGGCATGGAGGGCTTTTTGCCGGGAGGCGTTTGTGCTGTCTGCATCGTGTGTTTAGCTGCGTGGTAAGAGCTGATGAAGAGTGGATAGAGCTTACCTTCTGGTGCATCATCATAGATGACAATCTCAGCAGTGGGGAGAATCACCTTCGAAATCCACAACGAGAGTTTGGCGACGTATTCTTCATCGCCGCCCTTACGCTGCAGCCGAGGAGACTCTCTCAGGCAGCTGTGTATAATGAAAATATTTTGTAGCTCGTCCTATTCCAGTACCCATGAGAACGAGTTCGGGAGGAATTAAGAACTGTGAGGGTGAACATACGTTTGCGGTCTGCTTCTCATCGTGTCCTACCAGCTCACCATAAAGTTCAGCGAGCGAGTAGCTCTCAGGCAAGCCTGTCATAGCGTCAGATTTCGCGTACAGGATATGAGAAAAGACATACATTGTGGGGAGAGTTCTAAGATCTCGTCTTCGTCACATGATTTGATTAGCCTTGCTTTTGTAGCTTTAAACGACGTTGTAAACATTATTGCGCTGATGTATGGCGTTGGTTGATGAGGATGGATTTCGACTATTGGGGTTCATGAGATTTGGTCATCCAGTTAGTGGAAGCGAGGTCACATGATTACCAATCAAAGTAGCCGCCAGAATTTTTGAACACTTCACAATTGCGTAGCAAACATGCTTTTGACAGAATAAGGCAAGACGGAATTTCAAAGGTTGGAGGTATTTCCTTTCTGTAGTGGCAATACAAATTCACTAAACTGAGCTATTGTAGAGTGTGGAAGCTGAAAGATTAGGATTGCCTGATCAAGCGATGAATTGTTTAAGAATATACGTAGGTCTGGTCAAATTTTTCTCAGCATTCAGACACCTGGGATTACAATTTCATGATGCTAATATGCAACGGCAGTGCTGAGAGGAACTTGGCCACTTCTCGTACATACGCTGCAGAAAGCCAGTGGTCATTCACCCAGCTCGACCACAGGGCTCCGTGACGACAGAACGATCCTTGACCGCGGCGTTGTTATGTCCTAGCCTTCGTTCCATTAGGGCGTTGCAAATCGTATCTTCTTTGTCTCATCAGAGCTATTTGGCTGTGCAATACCTACGCTGTACTTCCTGGGACTTAAACCCCGATGTAGTATTTAACTTGACTTCCAAATCCCCTGGCAATACAATTCTTCATATTTGCGACCCTTGACTGTCGTTCAAGTGGGAAAGTCGACAAAATCAACTGCGACCTATGGTACATTAGACTGAGAGTTCATGAACCGGTTCTATCCGCGACAGGCCGGGTGGAACTTTGGCGATGACGGCGAACCAGAGGAGAATCCATCCTCGTTTATTTTCAACTTGTAACAACAAAGCCGTGTTTGATCACTTGGAAGTTAAGAATTCCTTGTAGTACATTAGGACAAGTAATTCGTAAATGATGGTACATCAAAGACATCGATAGGTCTAGCAGCCCTCGTTACCAAAGATCATTCTTATTACGGAGGTTTCGTCTTCTTAGTTGGCAGCACTTTTTGCTATACATTCAGAGTGCATCAAAGTCCGAGCGTGATTACTACAATACATTGTCTTGGTTCGAAAAGAGCAATACATTTTTCAGAAAATCAATTGCAGCACGGCGCTTAAAACAACGAACGACGCCGAGGCACGATGGTTTGCTGCTATGAAGAAGGGGTATGAACTCGCTTGCCCATTTCTTGCGCCACTGGACTTGTTCTTAATCACGGCGATGAGGGCTATCACCGTTCCCCCCGATTCTGACAGCATGTACTGAGAGGCAACATTATGGATCTTTCTAAATTCGCTACACCCATGATTTTCCCTCAGATTCTCATGATGCAACTAGTGAATAGATCATTTCTTCGTGAAATAGAAATACACGGGCCCAAATCTATCAGGCCCTGCGAACGATCACTTAGTATTCACGAGTTGGACTATCCCCATACGCTCTAGATATAGACCCCACCGGGTCTAACTCCAATTCAGCTTGCCTTTTGATACAAGAATACCATGCCCGACCTATATTAGTACAATCGTGAGGTAGAGGACTTCCATACTTACCTGCTTTAGGCGAAGGTTGACAGCAGGAGGATGATTAAGCGAACCTGAATGAGAAGGATAAGCAGTCCAAAGAGCTGGCGATGTCTAATGCTCGCCTTCTACTCTAGAGCTCAGATCACAGAAGCAAAATTTTATCTGTTTTATCGAAACAGGTAAAAAGGTTGCCGCAGGGAAAAGGAAAAAATTGATAACATAGAAGCGGTGTGTTTGCAATATTTACAATATTTGCGACATGAAGATGATGTTGGAACTGTTTGTCTTGAAGGGTAGTCGAGAGGACTATGTCCGGGGCTGTCTAGGATAGTGCCATCGCTGCTACGGGAAAATGGCTTCGAAGGAGTCATAAATACCATTATTTCTATAGCGTACCTCGGGAGAGATAATTACACGCCGAGCAGCGTAGCATATCTTCAAGATCTATGGATATGAAGTGGGATGCGAACAAATCAAGAGGGAGGGTGTGGAGAATCTGAAGTGTCCAGGTGGAAGGATTGACAATCTCATTCCAAACTCACTTAATGAAGAATGATTATTACCCATCACAAAGACAACTTTCTTATGTCACAGAAAATTTTCGGACAATCAGATTTTGTTCCTTCATGATTTGCAAGATGTCGCAACCTGCATAGTTGTGCAGTCAAGGAGAAGCATGAACTTTTGTGACGAGCTACGCTGCAGCAAATTGCATGGATAATAGCTAGCAGGTATGTTCAATTGTCATTCACCTATTCATGGCATTGGTATCTTCAACTCGGCGCTCCGTTTTTGCACCTCCTCAACAGCCCCCTTGTACTCCGTCACACCTGGATTGCGAAGCTGCCACTCCATGACCACCTCCAACGCTGGACGCATCCACACTCCTGGTTTCACACCACCAAGTTCCTTAGACAACAGTTTGCCGTCGATGATACTTCGCTCGGCCGGTGCATCCATGATCTCCATGGCTTCCAAGTGATCGATGAGTTGCTGCCATTCCCCGAACAAGTCTTTATATGCTGGAGAGCTGTTAGCAGGGGGCACAGTTGGTGATGTGCACAGCAACTTACATTTCGAATCTCTCTTCAAAGCTTCAACCAGGAGAGCAAACAGAGCCTGCAGCCGCCAATGTCCACCTTGCGCATCCCACCGTCGGATAGCCATACCAACCGTATCCCGCTGAGAAGTGTAGTCCATCTTCGTCACAATCGCATCCTTTAAAGCCGTGATCTCCTCATGGTGTCTGAAAGCTCCGGTGACGACATTGCAGATCTTGTTCTCACACTTGATTCCTTCTCGAACGACCATGCTGCCAAGAGGTGGAGGTAGCTTGCCGCCAGGTTTGGCGGGTTGTGGGAGTGGCATTTGAGACCATGGTGTGATGGCTGCGAGGACCCAGCTTAGGTATTTGGCATCATCGGAACGGACTAGGGATTGGTAGATCGAACCAGGGGTTTCGTTGGACTTGAGTTCGTTCAAGCATGTGTAAGCGATGACCCAGTTGCTTGTTGTAGGTGCAGAGCTTCCTGGTGTTGTTGGGTCGGTGAAGATGGTGGAGTAGAGACCAAGTCGATCAATTAGCTGGAGAGAGCCCATGGGATCATTGCCTGGAATTTTGTTAGTATAAATTGAAGAAAGAAACAAGAACAAACCTTTTAGCATTTTCTCCAATTCAACGCCAACCCGCTCTCGACTGATTTTCAACTTCAAAGCTTCCATAACAGCAGGGTCACTCATGGAAGCTTCAGACGCAGGATCAATACTAAATCCTAACCGACTTGCAAAACGAATCAACCTCAACACACGTAGAGGATCGTCTGTGAAGGTTGTTTTTGGTTCGAGGGGAGTTCGAATCCGACGAGCAGCGAGATCTTCAATGCCTGATGTGAAATCTTCAACCAAATCGGTACGGAGGTTGTAGAAGAGTGCATTGATTGTAGCGTCCCGTCTTAAGGCGTCCTCCTCTGCAGTGCCAAACTCCATTTGAGGATTTCGGCTGTCATCTGAATAGGTTTCCTTCCGCAAATTAACAAAGTCCACATCGAATCCAAATATTTTAGTAGTAGCTGTCTCGAGATGTTTCGACTTTTCGGGATTTGCTAGAATCTTGTGGAGGTTGCCCAGGTCTTTGGCCTCCAGAGCATGTTTTTCCAAGTTCTCCTCATTCTTGAGAAATTCTCGCATCTTGGTACTGAAGGCATAGCCTGTCATGGCGTTGATAGCTGTGTCGACATCATGACTGGGAATATCAAGGAGCTTGTCTCGGACCCATCCTCCCGCAAAACGAAGCTCAATTTTCTCTTTGATCTCCTTGGACTCGTCGATATAGCGGGCTACGTCAAGTAAGAGCTCCCTTAATTGACTCTCCCGGGGGGTAAGTTTGATTTTTGTGGTGGTCATCTTGCCTCTAGACCTCTTAGACTGCGGAGGCTCCTCGATCTCGGATTGTTTTCGTTTCATGTGAGGACATGAAGAAAACACTCTAGTGGGGTTGACTGGAGGTGTGACTCGACCAAATCTGAGGAGGGAGCTGGGGATGAATGTTGCTCGACGAAGACTCATCAGCTTAATCTGAGTCTGATGACTTTGAAGAAAACGTCATAAATTTCGGCACATAACGAAAACGTTAGCGACATGAATTGTTGTCTACTGTAGGTGAAAATTATCGCCATGGTCAAAGAAAATATACGGTCACGTGAAGATAAAGATATCTTTGATGATTGCTGAGGTGTCTCGACGCATGTTTCCGTTCAGCATCTTGCGCCACCAGCTCTTGAGATGCACAACAGAAGTTTCAACTCGAGAAAAGTCGTTTAAAGACAGATGAAAATCCGAATTTCATGTCGACTACAGCAATTGCAAAGGGCCCCCACTTCCATCAGGTACAGCCTCGCACAACTGCCTACATATCCAAGTAGAGTCCGGACCCGATCCATTGCTGACACTCCCTCTTTCAGTTGTTTGGTTTCAATCCACGCGCATGTTGCTGCGCAAGCTCCCGGCCACTGAGCGACAAAACGAAACCTCTTTACTTGCGGGCAAGATCCTTTGCTGGTCTTCATGACACCTTCTAATCATGCCTCGCCCTTTGAGCCTCCGGAACCGCCGTCAGGAACCGCCTCCCTAAGACTTCCAAAGATTAGGGCATCTACAGACACATTGGCATCTTCAATATCTACCCTGCCGTACCGAGCCTCGAATGCCTCTGTTTCCTCCTTATTTGCCTCCACGTCCACGCCAACAGGCTCTCGGTCTGTGTCTCCGAGTGGGCTTGGGACACCTTCCCGGATGTCTGGTTCTGTATTTGGTGGAACACCAGGGGAGGGTACACAGTTGGCAGCGGCAGACAAGCCGGAAGACCCTAGAAATCTTATTCTCCAGGCTTTTGTCCCCCATATAGCGGTTCACACGTCCACGGATACCAAGGAACTAGTGAAGGATAAAGGCTTCGATGGAGGGTTATGGGAGTTACTGCGACCATTTGGGGAGCGAGTGCAGGGGAAGGTGACTGTGCGGGATAGCATAGGTGCAGGAAGATCATGGGAAGACTTCGCGGTACGATTCGTCCAGTTAGGAGATGGGCAGGAGGTTCCTGAAGGTGGTCCAGGTTCTCGGAAGAGTGGAGAAGGAAAGGCTCCAATATCTAATGGGAACAAGTCAATACCTGCATCAGTTGCGGCTCAGCGTTCCAGGACTGGAGGGGATATTGCTCCGATCGAGACATTGGTTGATCGACATTTAACGCATGCCGAGGAATACCCAAATATGGATAGTGATGACTATCTAACATTCAAGGAATCGCATCTAAGGAGCCCCGACGTACCTTCACCATTCTATACTTTGTATCTCCGGAGATTGTTATCCGGGATCCCTCTGGCCCCTCATGAGACCTTCTCTCATCCTGTGGCTTGTGTCATTGCGATCAGTTCCAGAAATACAAGCCCAATCGAAACCCTTCGCAAGCTGTACGACGAGTCAAGTTATGGCGAGAAACGTCTACCTTTGTGGGTAAACAATGAGTATCTAAGGTACTATGTTCTTGTACATGATGAGGAACGGGACGACATCACGAAATCCATAACTTTGTTTGAGCAGATGAAGCGCCATTTTGGTCTTCATTGTCACTTGCTTAGACTTAGAAGTACTCAATGTGTATCATCCGACGATGATAGCGTCGAGCTGCCTCGATGCGAGTGGATGTCTGCTTCAGAGGAAATGGCAGTTATTCGAGCTCGAGAGTTGGAAGAGGACGTCGAAGATCCCCATCCGTTTATCTTTGAGTCAGATACAACTGCCATCAGGACTTTCATTCGAGAAATGGTCACCCAATCTATCGTCCCTTCGATGGAAAGATGCGTTGCTACATGGAACGACCAAGTTGCTTCCAGGAGGCGCGGTCTTAGTGGACGTATCACCAATATAACGAAGAAGTGGTCTGTATTCGGAGGAAGCTCTAGGACGTCATCGAATGCATCCGCTTCGGGTGGTGGAAGTGGCAACTATGATGCATTGCAGGGCTTTTACCGACCAGATGCCCCTGAGGCAATAATGCGAAAACTAGCGGACTATGCCTTCATGCTTCGAGATTGGAAGTTGGCCCAGTCAACTTACGATTTGTTACGATCCGATTTTAACAATGACAATGCTTGGAAGTACCATGCTGCTGCAAATGAGATGGCTGCAATCAGTACGCTGATGAATGCACAATCCATGAGCTCCAAGATCAGATCGGAAACTATCGACAAGTGGCTCGAGGCCTCTCAATACTCCTACATCACTAGGTGCGGAGCGGCCTATGGTGCATTGCGGTCTCTGGCATTGGTTATGGAACTACTGAGACTTCGGGGTGGATCAGCTACCGAGGATGCAGCGAATTGGGGACAGCGTCTGCTGGACCTAAGAGTTGTAGGTGTTGTCGGCGATGCTCTGATCAGGGAACGCATTGCAGCATGCTATGCTTCGAAGAAAGGCTCCGGGTCTGGCATGTGGGGGGCTAGAATGAGAAAGTCGGCTTGGTGGAGTGTCAGAGCGGCAGATGCATGGTTGACGCTCGGCAAACCCCAGCAATCAAAACAACGTTTGGATGAGGCTATTGCGAAATACTCATCCATGGCCAACAGAGACAACATTTCGAATTTCCACGGGGCAAGCGATTTTATACAGTCTTTGCGGAGAGAGGTTCAATTAGCCCTGTATCCCGAATCTGGTATCGAAGGCCCTGGTGTTGAGGATTTGATCGACACATCAATAGAGGAGAGTCAGGCTTTCAATTCACGTCCACATCGAAGGAGTTTAATGGGTGCAGCGCCACCTATAGCGAGTCTCGAATCAGCTCCCCTTCACGGAGATCTAGTAGAAGAAGGTGACGACAACGGAGCAAAGGCTGATCAGTTTGAGTGAGGACATTTTTCCGAGGGAGTGCTTATCTCTGCACATATTTCGAGCGGCCATAGGTTTGAAAGAGCATTGGGATGGCGTTGGGTGTTTAGAATGGGCTATGCATGTTGTAACATAGGCTTGGATTTAGAGAGAAGACCTTCTCTAAAGAGAAACAGCACATGGGAAATCAAACAATATGGCCCCTAGGCTTGCACAACATTTATGCATATGGTATTACTATGCACAAATCACATGCACTGATAAGCGCGATAGCGATAACAAAACAATGACGGAAGCCTTTCAATCAACAAAGAAACCATCCCACGACAGTACACAATATATTCTCGCCAGATCAGTGAGAAAAGCCGCAAATGCCAGTTCCTCACAATGAGTGAACTCCTCACCTACCTCTTAACCCACGAATCCCAGTTCCGCAAGTATGTTCTTCCCCTCTACTCTCTGTCTGCGAACTACGAAACCACACACCGAAGAAACAGCTGGCTAACGCAAGACCAGGACGCGCCTCGAAGACCTCTACTCAGACTTCGGCAAGAGCCGTAGCATAAACCCCGATGGCTACCACGCCAACATAACAGCATGGCTACAAGCCCTCTCGCACGCCACGCTCGCCGGGCATATGCCCTCCTCCTCCGCGTCCCCAGATCTCCTCTCCATAACCATATCGAACGACCTAGTCCTCGCGCTGGAAACGCGCGAGTGGGGCAGGCCCTCGGCTCTGGGGACGGTGGTGAGAGAGGGGACTAAGGCGAGGCTGTGGATTGATGTTAGGGAGTTCGAGGAGGCGAAGGAGAGCGTTTACAAGCAGAGCTGGACTATTCCGGTGCCTAGCGTGGGGGATGTGGTGGGTTGGGGGTTGAGACAGCTGGGGTTTGGGGGTGGGGAGGAGAAATTGGTTAGGGGCAAGGTGGTTGTGATGGAGAATCTGGAGGCGGCGGGGAAGGAAGTTGTGAAGAGGACTGAGGGCGTTAGGGGGAGAGTGGATAGGATATTTTCGAGGGAGGCGTTCAGGGAAGCTCACGGAGATGTGGCAGGGAAGGGGAAGGTATTAACAGAAGCGGATATGGAACTCCTGTTGAAGTTTCTGGCGAGAGATAAGGGTGTATTGTCTTATGATGGGGAGATCGTCAAGCTAAAAGCGCCAAATAAGAAGACGCCGAGCCCTATCACCGCGGAAGATACGACAATTGCATCCCTGAAGACGCTGATCAAGGATTTGGAGGCTCAGACAGACGTCCTCACCAAGAAAGTCGACGAGTTGGCTGCTACAGCAAAAGAGGCAGTGGTTCGCAAGAACAGAGTCTCAGCTCTAGCAGCTCTTCGATCGAAGAAATTAGCAGAAACGACTCTCACGAAACGACACGCTACACTAGCACAACTAGAAGAGGTGTTCTCAAAGATCGAACAGGCAGCCGATCAAGTCGAGCTTGTGGGCGTCATGGAAGCGAGTACTCGCGTTTTGACTGGTCTCAACAAAGAGGTTGGTGGTATCGAAAGGGTAGACGATGTGGTTGATCAGTTGCGCGAACAGATGTCACAGGTGGATGAGGTTGGCAATGTCATTGCGGAAGCTGGACAGGGTGTTAATGTGGCGGATGAGGAGGAGGTGGATGATGAGCTGGAGGCTATAGAGAGAGAAGAGCGGGAGAAGAGAGAAGAGGAAGTGAGATTGGAGAAAGAGGAGAGAGAGAAGCAGGAAGCTGCGGAGACGATGCGGAAGCTGGATGCTCTGGAGGATGTTGAGCGTCAAACTAAGGAAGCGGCTGCAAAGAACCAAGCAGAAGAAGAAGCCAAGAAAGTTGGTCAAGCGAGCACGGAGAAGGAAATCGAGAGCGAGCTGAAGCGGTTGTCGTTAGATGCCGATAAAGTTCTCGCGTAGGTTATGAATTGTCTACATTATGTGGGCATTGTACATCATGCATCTCGCATAGGGCAAGGAGTTGGTGCTTGGGAGTTGATAGATAGCTTTGTCAATAGCAAGCTATGGTTGTACTGTCCTAATTGCAGGCATATCTGAAGCAATAACTGAATCTTTATCCAGTATCGTCAGATTGTTTGCAAACTGTGAAGTCTTAGGAGACGAATCGGCAACCTGACTGTTATCCTCGAAAGGCCTTCCCTGTGACCCGCTCTGCTTCATCGGTGATCTATCACCGTTCATCCCATCTCCATCTTCTCTTATCTCCCCGTCCGCTTTTAAGGCATCTGGCGATTCCGGTACCACTGGTGTCTGATTGCCAGGAGCGGGTACTTCTGATGTTGGCGGCTTGACTGCTGGTTTCTTCCGAGCAT
Organism: Rhexocercosporidium sp. MPI-PUGE-AT-0058; assembly: GCA_020746875.1. Lineage (NCBI taxonomy): Eukaryota > Fungi > Ascomycota > Leotiomycetes > Helotiales > Rhexocercosporidium > Rhexocercosporidium sp. MPI-PUGE-AT-0058. The sequence goes on along the minus strand of JAGTJL010000005.1, from coordinate 2,047,501 downwards.
TCGCTATCAGCTTGCGAAACGAGTCATCATGCGTATTCGAGTAAGCCTTCCCATCGAAGTCTTTGTCTTTGACCTGTGGAATAGAAGTCTGTCCATAAGTTGACGCTTGCAACCTTCCGCCTTGATGCCTCTCCCAGATTTCCAATTCCCTCTTCAACTCACCCTTCGTCTTAGGCTTCCTCGCGTCACAATTCGCATTCCAGAGAGTAATCCACTCTGTGTACCTCCTCTCCATCAGTGGCTTATTTCCTGCAGCCGATATCCCCATCTCGAGGAGCTTCTTTCGCAACGCAGCTTCCTTCATCATGGAGAAGTTGATTTGCGCCAACCGTTCTGGCCGTTTGGGAGTGTCGGATATGGTCATGGGATTTTGTGCAGAGCCTTGTCTAGATAACTGGCCCATGGGCTTGGAGTTTGTTATTCGAGGTTCGTCTTGACACATACGGTCCAGATGTGAATTGATATTATCTATCTTGACTTTCTTTGAGCAGACTGGACATAAAGCGTAACCATCTTCTGCGCCAGCGCATTAGCTACATTGAACTCGGTGTTGTATATAGAGACTTACCAGGAACAAAATCCTCGTCATCCTCGTCCGAATCTTGAATTACCTGTGAAGGCGTAGGCTGTGATCTCCTACTAGATTTCCGGGTTCCAGTAGATCGTGTTCTCTTCCTCGGCGTCTCCTCCTCGTCCAGCTCTGCCTCTCCCCTATCCCTCTTATAAATAGAGCCTTCTGGCACAGCTAAAGGTTTCCTAGCATGCTCTAAAACTTCTGGTCTCGCCTTCGTGAACGCCTCCACCAAATCCTGCATAGCTCCATTGAACCTCAACTTCAGCTCCTGGTCCTGCGTCCGACACGCTGGACACTTCCCGTCATTGTTCAGACATCTCCGTATGCATAGCGAGCAGAATGTGTGCGAGCATGATGTGATCATGGGCGTGGTGTAGAAGTCCTTACAGACCTGGCAGCGCAAGGCTGAATCAACACCAGCGAGAGAACGGAGTGGCGTCTCGAGCCAGTCAGTTGAATCTGTGATATCGACCGCGTCGTCCTTGGATATTTTGTTCATGATAAGGAGGCGCGTGTGATTTTTGCTAGAAAGGGTTGCGCAGTTCGTTTTGTCGCATTGATGAGGTAATGTTTGGTGGAAAGAAGGCTCCTTGGGGAAGGGAGCAATATCGCGTAAAGTGCCTCGCGTGAAAGCGCGTCAACCACCTGCACTCGCTAGAAAATAATCCATCGAAGCCTCACTCTTCGTATGACAACCACATAACACCATGGCTGACTACAAGACCTTTCTGGCTACTAGCATCTTAACTGAGGACAAAGTGGTAGGGAATGTCCCGGAATTTTTTGTGAGATTGACTCTAACACCATCTTCAGGTCACCTATCGTCTACTGAGTCGCACCCTCAAGATCCACGTCAATGACGCAAAGGAGTGAGTTTTCCGGATTCATGAAGCATAGTGACTTTGCTGACAGAATCTAGGATGCTCTATGATTTCCACCGCCAGCAAAATGCGAAGAAGCCAGATACAATCCACGCGACCTACCTGATCAGCGGCGTAAAACGAAAGGAAGACCCAATAGTTACGAATGGTGCCGGGAAGAAGGATGGAGAGGACGATTATATGCAGAGCAGCCCATTTATGGCCAGTTCTATGCCGGTAGCAGAGAGTACCGGAGAAAGTAGCGTGTTGAGCATAACGTTGGTCAAGGAAGAGAGCCTGGAAGGTTTGGATCACCCGTCTCGAGTCATAGAGTGTAATGCTAAAGATGGTACAGAAGTACGGTCCCAATACGAACATGTTTCCTCGATACATATTTACAGCATTGGGCCCCATCCATTGAAGGTAAGAAGGGCTCACTGGTATATATGCGACCATGCTCACGATCTACAGGACCTACAAGTACTTTCCGATATCACTCGAGAAATCCAAGTCCTCTGCGCCTCCGAAGATGCAGTTGACTCGGCCCCGAAATACGGCACCATACTCAACAAGAACGTCAAGAGAAGGCCAGCTCGTCGGCCACCCCATTTCACAGCAGCACCTGTCCCAGCTCCAGCTAAAGCCGCAGTGAAGCCTAGACCCGCCGATATTGTAGAGAACGCCAAACCCGCCACAAAACAAGAAAGCAAACCCTCTCAACCATCAACCGCAAACGACTTCTTCGGCAAAGGAAAGGCCAAAGCCAAACCAGCCGCCTCGAGCAATACCTCCAGCAAAGAATCCACGCCCAACCCACCAACACTCAAGCGCGATAGTTCCAGCATATTCAAGTCGTTCGCAAAAGCGAAGCCGAAGCTCAAGCGTGAGGGGACTGATAGCTCGGCTGTGGAGTCTCCCGCTATGAGCGCTGCGGAAGATTCGCCGATGAAGGATGTCGTTTCGGATGATGAGGAAGATACGTATGTCCCGCCTCCTCCGAGCAAGGAGATTGTGGATAGTGATCGTAAGTCGAGGAAGGAGCGGGAGGCGGCGCTGAAAAAAATGATGGAGGATGAGGATGAAGAGGAAATTGTTGTGAAGGCTAAGTCTAAGCGAAAAGAGCAGGAGGCTGTTGAGGTTGAGGACGAGGATGAGGACGAAGAAGAGGAGAAGGAGAAGAGTGTTGAGAAGGAAGAGATACCAATTACGGTCAGTGGGGGAAGAAGAAGAGGACGGAGGAGAGTCATGAAGAAGAAGACTGTGAAGGATGATGAGGGGTACTTGGGTAGGTTTCCTCGGTATCGCGCTTGTCTTGAAGCATGAAATTCTGACGAACACAGTTACGAAAGAAGAGCCAGTCTGGGAATCATTCTCGGAAGATGAGCCTGTTGAGAAGCCGAAGCAAAAGATCCAGGCCGCAACCACGACGGCGAAGACTAAGAAATCGGCTGCGAAGGCCGGGCAGGGAAACATCATGTCTTTCTTTGGGAAGAAGTGATGGTTGGCACGTTGGGCAAACCCCTTACTTACGTGGTATGGAGGTTCAAGGTATGGTCTGCAGCATGTGCGTCACGGCATTGAAATATGTGTAGTATATCGAGATGAGAAATGAGATGAACTCATTTCACGAAGAGATGGTTTCTTGATCTGACCATTCATTCCTGACTTCGAATATGAACGCTAAACTCTCAATCATCCATCAACGGCTTCTTCTTGTAGCTACGTCTCATCCACCATAACTCATTCAACGATGTACGGCTCTACTCCTTCACCAAATATCAAATGGGGTTTCCTCTTAGCGAGATCCAGGATCGTCTGAGCGAAAACGCTGTTTGCCCCTATTTCTGTTAGCGATGTTTATAATTAAACGCTTTCCGTCTTGACTTACAAGCGAACCAACTCCCTGTACACAAATCAGTCAGCAACCATATTTCTCAATTCGACTTAATGTATACACGGGTGAGGAGACACTTACTTGTATAATCGCGAATTTGATTCACATTAATCGATTCATGAACCAGTCCCAACGGACTAGCACTGAGCACCATATCGACACACTCCATGATCTCCTTATCGTCATCCGAGGTCATGGCTTGCAACAGCAAACTCATGGGCCACGCATGCTCGAGTCCAACATGTGGGCCTCCGATTCCATGGAAAGCACTGCCTTCAAGATAGTACGGATTGCCTGCTTTGCTAAGCAACATTTTTCGTGTGTTTTGATAGACGGGATCAGTTCGCTCGAGGAACCCCATTATGGGCAGGGCCAGTAGTGAGGGCACATTTGCGTCGTCCATCAATATTTGGGATCCGTACCCGTCGACTTCATATGCAAATATACGGCCGTAGTTCTTGTGGGTGACGACACCATGTTGCCAGATCCCATCCGTGATGGTTTGAGCTCGCTTTCCCAATATTTGGGACAGTCCAACATTCTTCGCTGCGAATAGAATATCGGAGGTTTTTTTCAACTCTACGGCCATTTGAGCGTTGGCTGGGATGTAGAAACCGAGAATTGTAGCATCGTCACTGGGTCTGAATGCACTTCGGATCAAACCGGTGCCGTAGTTCAGAGGGTTACCTACACCGGATAGAGGCAGTGTTTCTGTTCCTTGATCGGTCCTTCGGCTGAAAGTGTAGGCATTACGCTCGAAGCGACCAGTTTCGGAATCAAAGGTGGATTGGGACTGCTGATCTAGTACCTCGAGGAGCGTATCTAATGCTTTGTACCAGCGAGGCGTAAGAAATTCTAGCGACCCCGTATGGTTGTAGAACGAATTTCCTAGAGACAGGAAATGTGCTAGAGAGTCTAGCTCATATTTACACTCAAAAACGAAAGACGGCTCATAGGCTGGATGTACAACATCGTCTTGACCGTTTTGTGTAGCTGACAGTTTCGAGGCTGGGGGAGGCTGGAATGCATTGCAGTACGGTGACTCAATAACATATTCCGCTTGTGTATTGATAGCCCCCAGTATCAGATTGAAGATTTTCTTGTCCTTCTTCGCCAATGGCTGGTACTGGAGCAGCTGGTTCGTCGAATCTCGTAACCACTCTGCATTGATATCTCCAGTCACAACAAACGATTGTGCACCTCCCCATTTCCCATCAACAGAGCTCCTCGCCTTGAGTTCTTTATGTGCCACTTCTCCGTCCACATGCCACCGAACAGTCGTATCCAGAGTGTTGGGGAAGGCATTCTCGAACAGCCGTGCCAAGTCCTTGTCTACCATCTTGCCCGTCATGTCCTCAATAACCTTCTCCACGAGAGGCGACGTAAAGGTCCGGCAGTGTATTGATGGTCTCTGAAATGGTAACTCCATTGGTCCTTCTGAAAACGGCCGACTATTACACATCAGCTTGAGCTCGCAGCAAAAGTGGGAGATGCATACTGCTGGAAAGTAGAATATCTCTTATAATCTGGACATGCCCGCGCGTATGATAGATCCGGTTCCATATCTGGCGGAGATGCAATCACGGCCCAGATCCCAAGCCAAAGCGGCCATGCTTGCAGAGATATTGGATTCATGTTGGATGTCCAAGTTAGCAATGAACTGCCCACTCTGCCCTCTATTTGTTGACTCCAGTTGGTCGGGACGTATATGAATGCTCACACCATCTGGAGAGCTGTTGGCAGCTCGAATCGTCCAGATTGTTCCGATGCCAATTCTCTTGAGCTAAATTGAGGGTCCTTTCCGATATAGATCCGGGAGTTGAAGCAGAGTTGTGTCCGCGGCTAATGTTGTTTCAAAGCCTCGTCTGGTGAGGCTGTCAAGTCCAAGCTCCGATTATGTAAGCACGGTTATGTGACCCCTCAGTTCAGAATGTGTTCAACAATAATGTCTTGAGATTTGCACAAATGCCTTATTGACTTCAATTTTCTATTCTAAACTGTAATGTTTTACAATACAGGCTTAGAGCTGTCGTAAATGGACGTGGGAAATCTCTCACTTCGGTAATGGTTGGCCTGCCAGGCTGCCACATTGCAGTATTGACCTTGTTCTTCGTTCAGCCTCACAGATCATCAAGAATCGTTCGATCTTCAGTTCCTATTTGAGTATATCTAGCTTCTGAGCAGTTTTATCAACCATGAATCCTCTGACAGCATTCTCGGTTACTGGGACGGTGATTCGGTTTATTAACTTTAGTTCCAAACTCCTGCTACAAGCACATGGGCTCTACAAATCTACATCAGGAGTTCTGACTGTGAATCAGGAGCTGAAGCTCATGAGGGCTGATGCTCAAAGAGATATTCGTAAGCTTGAAGCATTGACAACAGAAGCTGGCTCGAGTCAAGATCCCGATAAGAAGAAGCTCAATGAGACCTTTCTCATAATTCGAGATGAAGCTACCGGGCTGGCCACAGGACTAATGACCAAGCTCGAGCTGCTGAAAGGAGAGGCAGACTTGAGAGGGCATCAAAGAGCATGGGCTAGTTTGTCCCTTCAAAGCTGTTGGGAGATTAGGAATAGAGGTTCGATCCCCGATCTCCTGAATCGACAAAGAACGTTACCTCGAGAACTTGAGCCATTATATGACCACCTTTTGGATCGAATCAAGCCCGCATATTATCCATGGGCATCCAAGACGTTTTCAAAAATGAAAATGTCACAGCAACGCCGCGCAGTTCTACAGGTTTGTTCTATCAAAAACAAGGATCACTACTGTTCCTTGCGAGAGTTCTGACAGTCCGGAGGATCTATCAAAATCAACTTTATTTAGCCATAGGTAGCGAGCTCGAGCTCGCCGATATTCAGAAGTAGACAACAAAGCAGGTGAACGAAATTTGTAAGACACTGCATTTCAGTTGACAGCAAGATGCGCAGGATTGTTAGAGACTCGACATTCCGGACCCTAACACCTGAATCCATGATAAGCTTGTTCACCGCTAAAGTTTGCCATCGCCCCGACAGGATTCGTATGAGCTTGGAAAAGCGACTAATAAAAGCCATCTGAGGCGGGAAGGAGATTTAAGCAAAACAGTTGCTAACTTTCTAGGAAAAGGTTTCCTACTTGCATCGGACCGCGCAGGATTACCTCTCGCAACAAATCGTATGGAGAAATCTACTCTCGCATGCCGCCTCTACAGTCTTCAATCCAGATGTAGCACTACTCAAGTCGTATATTTTCCGACGACGTGTTGATCACTCCTATCTATCCAAGTCTTCAACGCGGCCTTACAAATCCGCATATTATGCTCTACTCCATGCCGATTTTGCAGAAAAAATGGCTGGTGAAAGCACCGCCAAAAACCCTAGATGACCTCAACACTGCCATGTCTGTACATTCAAGGTTGAGTATTCGATTATATTTCCCTCACTGGAGCAACGGCATTACCAAGCCTCGTGTCCCTGGGCCAGCTACATCCTTCGTTCAGATGGCCACATATAGGGCTTGTCAGCTATGTTGAAGACCCAGAATTGGGTATCGAGACTCAAAAATATGCCGAGAGCGTACCTCTCCTTCACTTCACTATACCAGCCAACTCATCTTAGCGCTACTCCCCTCTTCCACAACCGAGGATGGTAGAACTCTTGCTGAAGAGGAACGCAAACGTGAATCTCCTGTTCAAAAACGTGAATCCATAGCAAAAAGCTCTCGGCTACGCCCGAGGACAACAAGAACGAGGCGATCCCTGGAAAGAACAATCCTCCTCCTCGAAATCCTCGTGCTCATGCTCAATCACGGAGCCGATCCATGGACCAATCTAGAAGTGGTAGGACATATTTACTCCCTTTAGAATCTACTGCATGGTGTCAGAGAGTATTGGAATGTGCTTCCTAGGGAAGATAGAGTTCCTGAGGTGCGGGTGATTTCGTCTGCCCTTGACATGGCGCTCAGTAATAATGGGACAACAGGAAATATCCCCATTGACATGTCTGGTGTCAAAAGTCCAAATGAGGTACATGCGAAGTGGGTTGAAAAGTTCCAAATCTGAGGAATCTATCCTTCAGTACAAGTTCTGAGACTTATATTGTACATGAAGTTGAGAACACCGTCTGGTTCTGATCATGTTGACGCTGTAATCTGGAACCTGGAGAGAAATCCTATGACATTTCAGGTCGGAAAATTTGGAGATCATACATTGTTCTCGGCTGGGCTTGAAACATTCTTTTGGCTGCATGTCCATAGCTCCATCCGTCAGGCCTGCAATTGCTACGCTCGTGACATTTGATTACCCTCGATTCGCCGACTACCTGAGAATTGAGTGGGCACTTGATATGAGGTACGGAAGCGAATCTAGATTTTGCCATTTATGATTAGAACTTTGACCAATTGTTGTGCGCTTCCTCTTATAAAATCCCGACCCGAAGTTATGGCATATTTACATGTAGGCTCATCGCAACCGATCGTTCCAGCGAGCAGTCGTAGCCCGAGTTTCCCAATCGCCACCAACCCAGCCAGCCCTCTTGCATCGTCAACCTGCAATCAACTCTCAGTTCCAATTGGTCACCAAACACTCACTTATTCCCTCCACAAAAGCATAAAATAATATCATTCGTTACAAACCCCGCCCGCCGCTCAGGTACATAGCCATTAGCAATGGTGGAACGTACGGTGAGCACTGCACAAAGACCGAGCAGCCGCACAAGGCAGGATGTAACGCTGTGTAGCGGTGACGGGGATCCAGTTTCTAAACTCAATCACGACCTCGATCGTGGAAGTGGTGGCTGCGTCTGTAAATGTAAATATAGAATGAGTGCCGAAGTCGGAGCTGAGCTGAAAAGAAATGAGCTGTACTGCTGCGCTGCTGTGGATGTTGCTCTGGGTTGGGTCGAGTAAATGATGCTGGCTATTGATCGAGTCAGGTATCTCGAGGTACGAAGTATGAATGACCAATATAGGTACGCTTTTGTATCCTTGTACATTGGCATGCATACGAGATCGACATTCGGAGAAATGCAGTTTCGTTGGGAGCCGGGATTTAAATAGCCGGGTGATGGGAATAGCCGGTCTGCAACTTTGAATCATTATTTTCAATAAGACGATAACGAACCATGAATGCGAGATGCAAAGGTAGTTTGAGAAAGTATAAAAATGGTATTCGTCTGCCATTCTAGGTAGGTATCAATGCCCAATCCCCATATTTTATCCCAATCCCGTATTAATGAAATGAAGCAGTGGTGACGATAAACTCCTGTACCCGCAACCCAACCCAGCCTGGGAAGAATACCGCCACCTAGGAAACAATCTACAATCCCAGCCAGTACCTCGTACTGTCGACCCTCAGAAGACCCTGCACGCTCACTGCTCCCTCTTCACTACACGAGCTGACGCTAACCAGGTAGTTTCCCTTCTCATTGCACCATTTCTCTTCACTCTCGTCCCAGAAGCTCGTTGCGTAGCTGTCAATACCAATTTCAACCCTCTTCTCCTCCCCAGCGCGCAAGAATACCTTCTCAAACCCGTGCAATTCCTTCACGGGGCGTTGAGTAAGAGACTCCGGGGCCGAAATGTAAAGTTGCAAAACCTGAGCTCCATCATACCTGCCAGTGTTCTTGACTCTCAAGACGCCTTTGGCTGTTGGTGTAGGGTTGTTCTTGACTTTTGATGGTGTCTGGATGATCTCGAGGTTCGAGAGTGCGAATGTGCTGTATGAAAGTCCGTGACTGCGATGTGTTAGTGCTTGCCTCGAATATTAAAGCGAGGTTGATATTTACCCGAAAGAAAACAATGGTGGTCGTTGGATTTTGTCGTAATATTTGTATCCCAGATAGATATCCTCCCCGTACAAAACTCTGCCTTTTGTGCTTCCGAAGTTCAAGAATGCAGGCGTGTCTCTGAGATCAGCTGGCCAACTTAATGGCAACTTAGCACAGGGGTTGAAGTCTCCGAAAAGCACATCTGCTATTCCATTTCCTGTCTCATTTCCACCATACCATGCTTGCACAATGGAAGAAGCTAGTGGTTCCCAGGGCATGGAGACTGGTGTTCCAGACTGGTTGACGATGATGGTCTCTGGTGCTACTGTTAAGACGCTCGCGATGAGTGTGTCGATGTTTGGAGGCAGACCCATGGTAGGGCGATCAAAGCCTTCGCACTCCCAATCAGCCTACAAAAAGTCAGTAATTCCTTCTTGGGATATACGATCCTGAGAGCTCACATTCAGTCCTGTACATAAAACAGTATAATCAGCTTCTCGGGCAGCCTTCACGGCCCTCTGAATACCCTCACTCACGTCAACCACTGGGCAAGCACCAATCCTGGCACCACCCCCGCCGAAGCTCACAACTCCTAGATTCAAGATCTTGGAAGTAGCAGCACTACCGAAATCGATCCGAAGTTTGTATACCTTACCAGCGATCAAGTCCCTAGTAGCAAACTGCTCTGCTGTTCCTCTGCTGAAGAATGCTGTTCCTGGAAGCTGGACTGTCGTCCCATCAATGATTAGCTCATCATCCAGATAGAAGTTTGCGGTTCCGTAGACAGTCATGCCGAATTCCCAGGGTCCAGACAAGTCAGGAGTAAAGTCTGCTTCAGCAGAGGCATAGAAGAGCTCAAAGTTCAATTTAGGGTTCTTGTAATCCATGAGTTGAAAGTAGGTCTTGGGCAATGGCTCTCTCCCAACACACACACGGTTCTTCACATTGGAAGGCTGATTGAAGAATTGGATAGTGGAATTGGACAAGAGACGGTCGATGAGTGGTAGCATTTTATGTGCATATGCACCGACTTCATACACAATCTCGACATTGGGACCAAGCTTTTCTTTGATAGCATCGTAGAGAGTGACGGAATAATATGGTTCCAAGGAGGCACTGCCGCCCCCAGTAATTGCAGGGTTCTTCATGTGAGACCCGATGAGAGCAATTTTCTTCATCTTCTTCGGAAGCGGTAGTGTTTTCCTCTCATTTTTGAGGAGGACGATACTGCTGGCACAGATTTCGCGGTTTAGTGCTCGGTCTTCAGGAGTATTCCGCTCACCCTCGACAGGTGAGACGGCAAGTCGACTTGCACGCTCAACAAACTGGAGGACTCGTCGTGCTCGTTGGTCGAGAGTAGATTGCTTGATTAAGCGAGCCGACAGGGCGAATTCAACCGCTGCTCCCCGGTGCCTGGTAATTCCTGGCATTTCAAGGTCCAGTCCGGCATTTATTGCCCCTGCTCCTGAGTAAGTACCATACCTGGATCTCCTGTCAGCACAACCGACGCCACTGGGGCGACATGAAAATATTCAAACATCAGCCATTAGTCGATACTTACCAATCACTGATCACCAGTGGATTCCAACCCCATTCCTTCCTGACCAGGTCCTCCAGCAGCTTCGGGTCTTCGGAGACATGAACACCATTAACTTTGTTGTACGAAGTCATCATCGCTCCTGGATTCGCATTCCTAGCCACGATCTGGAAAGGTCTCAGGTAAACTTCTCTCAAAGCTCTCGGAGTCACAATTGTATCAACAGCCCGCCTCTCGTGTTCCTGATCATTACAGACGAAATGTTTCACAGTGGAAATCACGCCCGTTGACTCACATCCCATGATCATCTCACTGGCTAGGATGCCAGACAAATGGCCGTCTTCCGCAAAGCTCTCGAAGCCTCGGCCTCCAACTGGAGATCGTTGCATGTTGATAGTGGGTCCTAACCAGCAATGGGCTCCTTTGGCAATACATTCATCTCCTAGTAGCTGACCAGCTTTTCGGAGAAGATCTCTATCCCAGGTAGCTCCAAGGGCAGTTCCACAGGGCAGACAGGCGGCTAGGACACCGGCGAACCATTTCGTTCCTCGGATACCGTTGGGACCATCACTAACTCGAATCGAAGGGACATTGAGCTCAGGGATAGGATAGGTGTGCCAAAAGTCGATTCCTGGTAGACAGTGAGTAATTGACCAACACGTTATGATGTAAAAATGAATTGAGAGCAATTAATCAATAGTAAGTGAGAGGCGACCAGAGTGCAACATACCAGACAGCAGAGAAGCCTTCTCCCCATTGCTGAGCTTCGACAATACTTCTTCTACGTCGAAAGGCATTTTTTCGGAACTGTACTGAGCAGACTCAGAATGCATTGAGTAGAAAAAAATGAAAACCGAGGGGACAGGTGAGAGGCAATAGCAGCTCTTGTACTCCGGCTTCCGGAGGCCCAATGTAAGACAGGCAGCAGGCAGGGCCTACAGGCATTTGAGACCCTAAAAGATCCTGATCCTGACCGCCCAGCTGATCACTGGACAGTCGGCTCTCCTAGCACTGGGCAGTGGGCACCGCAGACCAGGGCTCCTTTGGGGACTCCGGGCTGACACTTCAGCGTGGGGGAACGACGGGCCGTCATGCCGGCCGTATTAAAAGTCAATTGACGTGGCTTTGTCATACAGACCTCGGAATAGGAAGTTGCAACGTTCGAATCTGTTGTAGGCGTGATTGTGCAACGAAAGAACGAAGAATGAAGGCATTTTGTTGAGGAGGGTCTGGCGGAGCCTTGGCCACCAGAACGTCCACTGTGGGGGTTGGGGGAATTGGGTTTGGGCTGGGTCGGTGGCTTGGGGCTTGAAAGGTCACCTGAATGTCCTGAAACTTTTGGCACCTACAATCGAGACGAATCGGTCAATTGCTACAGCTTACCTGATGAGAAGCCTTTGCACAGAGGCGTGGAGAGCCTACTTTCCTTTTTCAAAGAAAATGTTAATCCCTCAACACGAAGAACTGCTGAAAATTTTGCGTTAGAGTCTGCAACAAGTGGCGGGCACCATCAGGTGATGCTTACTTTGCTCTTCTTACCCCACTACCCCACTCGGTACTACCTCTCCCACATCTTCCATGATTTTCAAAAGAGGAGAAGTGCATATAAGCAGACTCTAATTGGATTGTGGAGTCCGTTCCTCAACCACATCCTGGTCTGACAGCTTGACAGCTCTAGATCAAGCCATGTTTCGATTCGCGAAAGCGAGCATCATTCTTCCCCACTGCGCTGCTGGACCTCCACGAGTGCCTTGTTATGAAGGATCTGTCAATTAGAAAAACCGGTAGGTACCATGCCAGCAATTGTCAATGAATTGTTGTGCAACGTCGTTATCTCTCAACTTCCCGTGTTTTGGGATGTGCTGGCTCTGTGGAGCACAAGCGAGGGGGCATTGTTCCTTGCACAACATCCCACGGCAGTAGACGCTACCTTGACAATTCTGGGAATCAAATGGACTTACTGAAACAGTTATGAATATATAACTCCATGCGGTTAGGACGACTGAGCTCTGTGCTTCACGGATCGCGAAACACAGGGTTTGTTTACATCATGCATATCTTGCTGCTCGTTGCAATTTCCCCATATACTGGGAGATGCTAAAGCTGATTGGAAGTCCGGATTTGAGAACTTACCCAGAGATGAAGATAAAGAATGACTAAGCTCACTGTAATATGAAGCAATGACCTGTTCAGTTGTCGGCCTGTGAGCCTCAAAGTCGACTGAAGCAGCCCCGAGTATCCGCTCCCAAGCCGACTAGTGGCAAGAATCAGTACAAGCAAATCCTCGTTTGACACAGGCATGCCTTCATCGCAACACAACCGTCCTCCGCCTCTTCTCCAAATCAACCAAAGCCTCTCCATCCATAGCCTCATGAAGATAACAATCCCCAACCAAGTAATACTCGTCAGAACCCGGAACGGGACGCAAAACGAAAGGAAGGTCTCCTCCTAGTAAGACCCAGATCTCATCTCCTTCTTGAGGACGTCCGAGGCCCATGTAGCCGCTTTTCGTGATGAAGAACGCTCGATCGGTGGCCATGGTGAGTAGCGTCGCATCGAATCTATACGAGCCTTCGTCTTGCTCCAGCTGGTGAAATTGCCGGTTTTGGACGTACGACCACCACTTTTTGAAGTCACAGATCTCGTCCAAGGAGGATATTTGTTGATCAGAGTCTGCTGGCCTAAGACCTGCTTTCAAAGTGAGTCCAAATACGTGCTTTTGATACCAAGTATTCCTCAAAAGCATATCTTGAAACGTCAATCCTTGAGAATAGAACTTCTTGACCATTTCATACCATGAATAAACTATGCCCCCACCTTCGATAGATCCGATTCCGAGTGCATACGGTTCTCCAATAGCAACCATATGATCGATACAGACTCCAGCAAGTGATAAATTCAACTCTCCAGCGTCAGAAACCATCGCTTCTTCGCCTCCGGATGCATTGTAAAGAGCAAGGCTCAGTCTAGTCAACCCAAAGACCCAACTCTTCTCGTCGCGCACAAGGCTCCAATCATAAATCCAAGCGGGAATTTCTCCAACGCAAAATCGCTGGCCTTTGAGAATATGAAGTAGTCTGGTTTCCCGTATGGAAAGAAGCGTGATCTTTCTATATACTTCTCTTTTGGTAAGCGAATAATCTGGCTCCAGATCTTCAGGGATATTGCTAACGAGTCCGAGGAGAGCATAGACTTTGTCTCTAGGATCAGTCGATCTTCGGCTTCGCCAGCGCCACATCTGCACATGAATATATTCTTGTTCCCTTAGCTGACGTTGAGCGTTTGCAAGCAGATCCAATGCTACAATAAAAGAATTCCAGGATTCTCACAGGGGATTATTCATGTCTCGCCACGCATCTCGACAACGAGTGAGGTGTTTATAGGCCATTGCTGCTGCTGCCATAATAATATCCCAATCCAGGGAGCCGATGCCGAAGAAAACCACTGCTTGCATCGGAAGGATAGCCTCTTGAACAACCCATAATCTTTTCCACCATGTTGAATCCATGAAAGCGCTGAATGAATCAGATATAGCTTCATCGGGCCATGCTTCGTCACAGCAGTAAATTTCTTTGAAGTGCTTGTCTTCGGCCAATTTCGATAAAAAGGCGAACATTCTATTCAAAGTATCGTCCGGTAGCCCTTGGTTGTGGATGTTGGCCTTCTTGGATCCAAAAGAGATAGATTCTTGAACGTTAAATCGAGGAGGACGATTTGGATATTCGCCCAACCAAATGCAGGCCCTGGCACATCGTTTGTAGATCTCTCCCATGAACCTGACCTAGTGAGACTTTTCTTCGTCATTGTCTTGACAGATGCACAAAACATCCACCCACATAATCCGTTCTTCTTCAAGATTCCTCGACCGCCGCAAGGCTAGGAATAGGTTCATTGTGATCTCACGTGGCTGGCCGCATAGCAGAATCTTAATAGAGCCAGATTCTTGCTCCCAGACATAGGACAGAGCTTCGTAATGCGGGTGAGGCTCGTTGAGCGAGACGGTTTTGAGCTGACAGGAGATCTGATCATCCCACTTTCCAGGTTCCAAGAACAATGTCCTAATTTCTTTGCGTTCAGGCCATATCTGAGAGGACGGCGAGGCTGGAGGCTGAGTCTCCGTTTGGCGATGAATCTGATTCTGCTGTCCCTCTCAAGCCAAGAGACTTCCTGGCGAAGCTTAGGTGCAGATCGTGCCATGTTTGAGGATTTATGATGTTTGGGTGGGAGCGAGTACTCCAGTGGATGTAAGGTGAAGGTGGTTGAGATATTTTATATGGCTGTGAAATTCAGGTTCAGCGCAGCCTCGTTCCTGCAGGCATCGCTTGTAGCCGCCAATAACAGCAGAACAGCCACAAAGTGTAAAGAACAAAGAGCAATCTTACTATTCTGGAATAACTCGAGTGTCGCAAAAATGAACACCCTATTATCAGCATCAAGCAATTCAGATACCCTAAATTGCAGCAATATGCGATGCTCCATGTGCCGTTAATAGAGAGATAAAAACCTTTGAGAACAGGAATGAATTAGATTGTGAGACATCACAAGGTGAGCTTTTGAAGGCACGGAGTAGAACACATGACAAAAGTGGCAAGACTCCACAGGAAGCAGGGGTTCTTGTTGGAAAACAGATGTTACAAGACACCCTTCATACATTCAGCTCATGTAATATTCGTACAAATGCTCAAATCCAGTACTAGGTCACTATCCAAAGCACAATTAGAGTGTCTCTAGTAAATCGAGCATCATCATACAGACTAAACACCTCAGGGATATCTATATGCATACATATTGTACAGTTGCGATACAATGACGAGCGAGACTTGGTGGCTTCTAACTTCGCTTCATCTGCCTCGATTTCGGATGTTGTGAGTAGGGTGTTGGGTTCCGGCGATAGCTCCGAGCTGGCAATATTTCCCATATCATCATCTACCAGCCCTCTTTTTCGATGTCCCGGGTCGGTGGAGCTACGGTGTCATAAGCGCCACCAGTCTCAACCTCAAGTTCTTGAGGAGTGGTGGGGATATTCCCATCTGAAGCCGGCGAATCCTCAGAATCATGGCCTTCTTGCTCGATCGCCTCCATGCATGCTGCCTTCAACTCGGCCGCATCTTCTCCATTCAACGCGGCTTCTGCCTCATCCTCAGTGAGGTCTCTTTCCCGATTATCATTCTGCTCATCCGGATCGTTGTTGCCGGTTTCGATTTCTGCTCCCAGCACCACAGAAGCTGAGTCATGTGACACGCCAGAGTCCTCTGCATGAAAACTTATAGCAGCTGCTTTTGTAAGCTCCTCCTTCCTAGCCGCAGCCTTTGCCGCCTTCATCCTCAGGTAGTTGAGCTTTTTCCTCTGTGCCTCAGTCCAGGAGACTTCTGCTAGACACTGATCAATCTTCTCTTCGATCAGGGTCTTGATGTGGAATCCGAGAGCCTGGCTAGTAAAGATACCTGCAAAGCGATAACTCAGCCAAAGATAAAGCGTGACGGCTCTATGTAATGCCTCTGCTTTTCGCAAGTAGCCTTTGCTACCGTCTACGTCGTCGTGAATATCTTTATCGATAAGCTCTAGATCAAAACACTCCATGTCCAACAGGGCTCCCTTCTTTTGTTCCGCTATGCATTTCGCCATCTCTTTGATTACCTTAGTCATACCAGGATCTCTCAGACTTGCGGGGGAGCTCATGAGAGTGATCCGATCCATATGTGACAGGTCGAACTCTTGAACAAGATCAACTATCTGAATTTGTTCTTTGAGGCGACATAGGTGGAATTGTGGTTGAAGCGAAGCCATATCGTGCAGGCGCATGACAATGTACCCGAATGGTGTTTTCGGTGGGAAATAACTAGCGAACCGGTGTAGAATATCGGCAGGTGGAAATATTCCGACGGACGCCAGAGGTTCTACCTCCATTTCCATTGCTTGTTGTACAACACCAAGATCGAATTTGCTTATTGTTGTAACATAGCCCATATTTTTGGTGGCGTTCTTGACAGTGTCCAGGGCGAGCGGTTCGGCATTATCCAGATTCCCCTTATTGATTGCTTCTTGAGCTGTCTTGTATCTTCCAGCTCTTCCAGCAATTTGCTTGATTTCGTACGGCATGATAGTCCGAAACGAGACGCCGTCGTGCTTGGAGGTTGACTCAAAAATGACCCGCTTTATACTCAAATTCAATCCCATCCCAACAGCGTCACTAGCAACAAGGAAGTCGTAGTCGTTGTTAGGATCGTTGAAAAGAGCAGCCTGCTGCGCACGCGTTTCGGGAGGAAGTGAGCCATAAACAACTGCACATCGCTTCCCAGTGACCCTCTCAACATCTGCTTTCATGGCATGAATTGCAACACGTGAAAATAAAATGATAGCGTCACCCTTCTCAAGATTCTCTAATCGCTCAAGACTGTGGTTCTGGGTCTTCAACGGGCTCAGTCGCTCGTATTCATGGACCACAAGCTTATCTCCCATGGCAGCACACAAATCTGTGATAATCTTCTTCGTGCGTGTCTCACCACAGAGGTGGACCTCCTTAGCTTGAACTCCTAGAAAGGCTTGAGTCCATGCCCAACCTCGCTCAGTGTCACCCATCATCTGAATTTCGTCAATCACTGCTACATCAACCTTGGCGTTAAGTGGAACCATTTCCACAGTACAGCTGTTCATGGTGTGGTTGTAATTCTCAGGTATGCGACGTTCTTCACCTGTGACGAGAGCACATGCTTTGCCCTTGGCATTCAGCCGGGTGTACACTTCGTGTGCCAATAACCGTAGGGGCCCTGCATATATACCAGACTCTGCAGCCTCCAACCTTTGCAAGGCATGATAGGTCTTACCAGAATTGGTAGGCCCCACATGCAGATGTACTGTCCTCTGTAGAGCTCTCGTGGCAGGATACCATTCAAGGGGGTACCGCAGGTCTGCGAGCTTCTCTTGGTTTGCCTGATGGTGTGGCGTGAAACTGGCAGTCAAAACTTCATTGAAAAATGAGTATTTCATTTCCGTCCCCAACGCTGATATGCCTCCTGTTATAAATGCGTAGCGCATCCGCTGGAAAAGAGGGTTGTCTTGTTTGTGGACTTTTCCCTGCTCCGCAAGGTCTGTGCAAGCTTTGAGCCTCCCTTTAAAGAAGGCCAATTTCTCGTCCAGCTCCTCATCCGTCTTTATGCCCCAAGCCTCAACTGACGCCTTTTCCTTGTATCTGAGAGTGAACTCCAGGCGGTGGGTTTGTTCTAGCAGAAGGCGTCCAAACACATCATATGTGGTTTCGTTTGAATCGACCAACCCAGTGTCCGTCATTGTCGGTACTTGTAGATTTGGCCGCTGTCGTCTATTGATTGACCAAGGGCCATGTGAGCGACCTTCCGTACCATGCGTTCTTGGTCTGTTGTCACCATTACCACGGCCACCAGTGGCTCTGCCCCGTCGATCAAGATGAACTGTAGATGACCCTCCATATTGCCCAATCCTTCTGATGGGCTAGACGATAGAAATCAGTAAAGTTCATCGCAGGTAAAATAAAGGGCCCTACTAAAGCAGATTCAATCCTCTGGAGCTGCACGTCGGACGTGCTGCGATATCGTAGCCCATGGGGGCGGTTGAGGGGGCGCCGTAATGGCTGCGAAGTTCTAAATGAACAGAAAGCGCAAAGACCGCCTTTGCGGATGGCCAAGGGCATCACTGCTGAGAATAGGAAGTTCTATTGGGCAGAGGAGAGTTCATGAGGGGCAAATTGAGGTCGGGTTGGGTCAAG
Organism: Rhexocercosporidium sp. MPI-PUGE-AT-0058; assembly: GCA_020746875.1. Taxonomy (NCBI): domain Eukaryota; kingdom Fungi; phylum Ascomycota; class Leotiomycetes; order Helotiales; genus Rhexocercosporidium; species Rhexocercosporidium sp. MPI-PUGE-AT-0058. Next base: position 2,029,146 of record JAGTJL010000005.1, on the reverse strand, counting down.
TTGGATTTCAACGGAATAAACAGGAAAATAGAATCGTTGATTCGATATTATTTTTTGAACGCGATGCGGCAACAGGCCCGCTCGCGCCTTGGATCTACAATTAAAGTATCGGCCTGTGGATTTTCCGCTTCCGGGCTTGGCGCTGGCTGCTGGGATGCGCAGGATGCGGTAAGATATACCCTGCCGAGCCTGCGTCATCCTTGACGGGGAGGCTTCGCTACATTCTTGTAACCTGATCCTCACAACAAACAGATGCCTTTCTATCTGCACTTCACTTCGGAACATCAACGTCAACGCCACCGCAGTGCCTCTGATTCTGTAACCCGATCATCCAGTACCAGAGTGTAAGGGGTTTCACAATCCAGTTTGCAAGACCGCATTTGAACTCGGACAATAATGGCGTCCTCCTCATCACCGCCGACTCCCCTCCTCTAGTAAGTCCTACCAGGCAAGCAGTCTCTGTCAGAGCTCTGCTCACCATAAATAGTGCCTGCATAGCACACAATACCACTATCCTCGCAGAACACACAGCTTCAGCATCTTCCCAAACCTCATCTCTCGCCTCCCTCGTCCTCCCAAAAATCGAGCACAAAACAGCCCAAAAGCTGACCTACACTCACAACAACAACTTCATCCACTACATCGCGGACGCCCCTTCTGAATACGAACCCTCTTCTGCTTCCGCTGGCGGATTAACATATCTCGTCATCGCAGACTCTTCTCTAGGAAGGCGCATCCCCTTCGGCTTTCTCTTCGAAATCAAGAAGCGGTTCTTGGCGCAGTATGCACCCGAAAGCACGGATTTCGCTAGCTTGCCAAATTATGGTGCTGGAAGCTTCAACAGCGAGTTGAAGAAGTTGATGGTGGACTATGGAACTACAAAGGCCGGGAAGGAGGATGCGATTTCTAATGTCCAAGGAGAAATCGACAATGTGAGGGGGATCATGAGCCAGAATATCGAGAGTTTGTTGGAGAGGGGCGAGAGAATCGACTTATTGGTTGACAAAACCGATAGGTTGGGTGGGAGTGCACATGATTTCAGGGTTAGAAGCAGAGGCTTGAGGAGGAAGATGTGGTGGAAGAATGTGAAGCTCATGGCATTGCTCACTTTGGTGGTCATATTCCTGATCTACTTGTTCGTTGGGTTCGGCTGTGGATTGCCTGGCTGGTCAAAGTGTGTCGGTTGAAGGGTGGATATGAAAAGTATAGTCGAATTGCTTCTTCTTTCAGGTGCATGTCCGATACGCAAGCAGGGAACTCAAATTATACCACGGGGAGTTTGGTTGTAACAACAATGTTTCAGGTGGTAATTTTATACATAGGCCGTAGCCCAATTCAAGATTCCTTGCCCAATGAATAAGCCTACTAGCTGCTAGTGATGAAGCATTAAATGCTAGTCGCTCATCCCATAGCTGTAGCTACGGGAACAGTAGATTGTCCTCCCAACTCCAGACTCCTTGACTCTCATGTCGATGCCCAGTAATGAAAGTTCCATGAGTCCGAAGTTGCCTAGCATCGTTATATCAATCCCAGGGCATCCGCAGTTTTCTCCATACTCAATACCGTCACCAGACCATCACCCGCCCCTCCCCCATTGCAACCCTCAGTCACAACTTCAAATTGCCCTCCACCCTCCTCTTCACTCCATCATTAAAAACATACCCCGTCGCAACCGGACTACTCCAACTCCCACACCCCGTCTGCACACCCGCCGGTGCTTTCTTCAGCCTCTCCGTAAAGAACACCGGATGTCTCTTCGACGCATCGAGGACCATTTGCTGGGGCACTAGGATGGGATTCCGTAATACTGGGAAGGAAGTTGGAGGCATGGCTTCGATTTGGTTTCGTGGGAATGCTGGTGGAGGAGGTGGGATTGGCGTGTATGAGAGGGGTTGGTGTGGTGGAGAGAGTGTTGATGATGTGCGTGTTTGATGTTGGTTTGTTGGTGGGGGTGGTTGGTGGTGGGGGAGCTGAGGGGTTGTTAGCCAGTTAGCCAGATGTTGACTTGAGTGCAGGTTTGCATGATCTCTTGATGTGTTCCGTAGTAAAATAGAGGAGAAGGGGGGTAAATGTATACCTTCGGTCTCGATGGCTGCATAGAAGTAAACATCTCGGTCTCCTCCTCGCTCTTCTGCTCATGTGGTGTATTACTGTGAAAGATCTGTGATATCGAGCGACGGGGAAGCATCATAGAGCTGGCTAGTTTGCTTTGAACTTCCCCTCAAACGAACTAGGTCGTTGCTATGGTCGAGTAACAGAAGATTTAGATTGATGGCGTCAAGCTAAGCAAAGCATGTGGAAGAGGCATGCATAGGGAATTTAAAGTGTGGGGTAGCCTGGCCTGCGGTCCACCTCGGCATGACGTCTAACCGACGAGTGAGATCTCCCCTGAATTAGACGAGGGAATCAAAATATCAACATGGGACAAGAAGGATACCTTTCTTTCATGTAGAATAGTGTTGCTACATTGATTATTATTCCGAGCTAATATATAATGGCGAATTTGGTCAACACATTACAGCTTGACCTCTAACCGAGTATACGAATAAATAAGAAGGTCGTTGTAGAAGTTATCCAAAACCTATAAATCATAATCAGGCGCATAAAAATCCAACACCTTCATAAGAATCAGCACACTTCCTACTGCTCCAATAGCTCTGACCCAAGTCAAATCATACCACGGGCCAAACACCTGCGGACAATCAATGACACTCCCCAACACCATCGGATCATCCCCATCCATACCCATCACTACCATATTCAGATCCTCAACCTCCTTCTTCCGCCTAAAACTAATCTTTCTACTGCCCCTAAATCCCAAAACATCCACCAATGTCCTGATATCAATCTCATCAGTCCTCTTCTCCTTATCCAGCACTCGCTCATTCCAGATCTGTATCTTCTGTCGTAAAAGCCACTCGGGATTCATGACGTGGACTTGTTCCCCTCTAACCATGAGTGGCACGGTGTCATTCCCCGGTATCCGGAAATCATACGCCTCGCGCCTCTCATGACACATCCAATGATCCACGATGCTGAATTCGACCAGCAGATCTCCACGTATATCATCTTTTGGCCGCTTGATGATCGCTTTCGGGTAATCAACGCCATCTTTGCGTGTGACGATGAAATCAGCGACGAATTTTCTGTCGCTAAGCGAGCCGGTGAGTTCAAGTGCTGACAGTGTTGGAGATGGTTGGATGAGGAATGTTATGCTGGAGGGGAGGAGGCAAGGGAGTGAGAAGGCGGTGGCGTGGAGGAATATAGCGGAGGAGTCGATGAGGCCATGTTTGAGGCGTAGAGATTGGAAGGTGCGGGATAGAATGAGGATTGCGGATGTTAGTTCGGAGGCGGTGGGGAGCGGATGGGCGATTCTGTCCATTTGGGATTGAATGCGTTGTACTGACGTCCTTGGATGAGATGATGTATTTGTATGGTTGAGAGAATGTGGTCATATGTGCCAGTGTATATGTGTATGTACAGATGGATGAGTGAGGTATGGTTGGCTGGTATAGGACATACTGCACGCCTTTGGAAAGCCCCTCTTTATGTGGGAAGTGAAGAACAAAGCCACCACATGGTGACTATCTGGGCTGACAAAGACTCATAAGCTGCTCACTTGTGTGATTGCCAAAAATCACGACTTCTTTCCTTGACAATATGAAAGAGAGCAAGCTCTCACGGATTGTTGAGGAGTGTGACTCAACCGATATTGAGTTGGCCACGCGATATCCTCGTTCACCCTGGACAGCCCGGCGGAATACAAAACATGGTAATCAACACAGTAAAGTAGAGTGCGCAGTACGATCAATCAGGAGGAGAGCCCTATTGCTGCTGCAGGCTCTGGCAGTAAGTCTTGGCTATGCTACCCTTCTTGCTCAGCCAATCCACTGGATTATAATGTGGTTCTGGAGTTTGGATACTCAGGGAGCGGCAGTGACAGATACTGTCCCTCGGCGGACTTCCATCCAACATGACTGATCATACCAAAAGATCCGGTAGACAAACAAAGAGATATGGACATTGGCAGAACAGATTTCTTGATATTCAAGATGCTCTAAATCTCGATGCTCCAAATCTCTATACACCATGTGTGAATCCGTCGCTATGCGTGCAAACATGTGATGTACAGGGCCATTCATTTGCCTGCTTTCTTCTGCCTCCGAGACTTTGACTTCTTACTCTCGGCGCCACTTCCTGTGGCTTCAGACTTTTCGACGTCTTTCTCCTTTGGCTTTTGGCTCTTATCGGCTTTCTCTTGCTCCTTCTTCTCCAAAGCCCTCCTCACAGCTTCCTCTCTCTCAACTCTCTCAATCAGCTTCTCACTGCCTTCCCATAACTTCTTTGCCACTTTCTCGTCCTTCACATCGCTTCTCGCAAAGTTCAGTTCTTGGCATTCCTTGATCATCTTCCCACCTGCACCACGACTAAGGGTAGCTTCCATAGCAGCGTACAAGAAGCTCTGAGATCCGCCCTCTGAGCTCTTCAGCAGTAGCCAAACGTTTTGCCACAAGATCAGATATACGCCTAGACCCCACAACGTTCCTCGTGTGAACCATCTTCTCATGCCTGGAGTCCGCGAGTATCCAGGATCCACAAAGATCACTCTCGCATTCATCGGTGACCCGTCTGGCCTTTTATATGCATCCAAATGCTTCTGGAAAGCATGCCCAAAGATCGTAAGAGCCAGCTTACTTCTTGCATATGACATTGCTGGTGACCAAACCTTCTTTTTCATAGCGACGCTGCCATCGTCGACAGGAGGCGATCTGATGTATGAGGAACAATTTGCGAATATGATTCGAACATCTCGGTCCGGGGGTTGGGCTCGTATAGCTGGACTGAGTATGCTGAGAAGGTGGAAGTTTGCCAGATAGTTTACTACCCAAGTCTCTTCGAGTCCTTCCTCCGTTAAGATTCGAGGCTTGCCTGGGGGTGTCAAAGTCGCCGCGCAGAGTATTATCATATCGAGTCTTCGAGGTGGAGCATTATCGATCCATTTTGTCGCGAACTGTCGAATGCTGTATAAGGAGGACAAGTCAACTTGCTCCGCATATATCATCTCGTTCCCGCTCTTCTCCCGCAAATCCTCAATGTAGTCGACAAGAAATATGTCCTTGGGAGATTGGTGGACGAGCAGAACGATCTGTGCACCTCGTTGCGCCAAAGCAAGAGCTGTAGCAGCTCCTATTCCAGATGTACCTCCTGTTATCATGACCACTTTGCTATGCATCTGCCGTTCCGAGGTATTGGCAGCGCCCATAGAGTACCATTTAACGAGGCCGACAACGAGGAGAGCTGCGGCGACTTTGAGAATGCTCCCTACATTGCTGATATTGGGAACAAATTTCCAGAAGAGGTCTGCGATCATATGTATTGCCATCTTTGCGGTATGGCGGATTGTATCCTTGATTTCCGGAACCCGTCATCCAGCATGGGAATGGGGAAGTGCACCTTAGAAGTGTTGAAATCCAAGGGCGGTGGCAGAATTTAAGCTTAAATATTAGCATCGGAGCTAAGGATATGTCAACTCTCCGCCACCAACTTCTAGCAGAGACAGCCAGCTTTCCATCACTACTGCAGACCCTGCAAAGCAAAAGCAAATGTCCGACGACGAGACTTACGAGATCCCGCTCCAAGACCAACGGGTCTTTGGAGCTGGCATCAAGCGGAAAAGGGTAAAGTTCGTACCATCATCAACGGCTTCGACAACCTCCTTGTCTGGAAAGTCCTCAGGACAATCGGTCAGCAACCTCTATCTCCAGATGGTACTCCCAGGTGACCAAAAATCCATACCGCCTCTGCCATCGAAATCAGCAAACAGAATCGAGGATTCGTCTTCAACTGAAAGTGTCCAGATTCAGATGTGCGAGATCTGCACCCTTCCCCTCTCCGAGGCAGCCATGCCACCACCAACAGAAGCTCTAGAAACAGAGCAAAGCACCAAACAACGACCGCACGAAGCCTCTCTTGCTCATCAAGTCTGCCTAGCACATTCTCATCCGCCATCACATCTCGACCGGAACCGCAAGGGTCTCACGTACCTCTCTGCTTATGGATGGGATCCAGACTCTCGTCGAGGTTTGGGAGCTGAAGGACAAGGCATTCAATTTCCTATCAAAACGAAACCTAAAGACGATAAGTTGGGTATTGGAGTCGTGCTACCAGAGGAAGCTGACTGGCGGAAGAAAGAAAAAGTCCAGAAGTTGGATGCTGGAAAAGTCAGGAAGTTGTACGAACAAGACAAGAAGAAGGCGGAGAGGCTGAGAGAGATGTTCTACAGGAACGATGATGTTGAGAGGTATCTTGGTGGGGCTTGAAAAGAGATGGAGAACTTGGGAAATATTTACAAACCCTAGAGGGGCAAAGTTGATGGGCGGGCGAGACCCTGGGACAAGTACCATCTCTCACGAGTATCACCCAGCACTGAGTTGGGAGCATTTGTTGCATGGATTCCGACGGGCCTTCTAAGCAAACACAGTTTAGTTGAGATGTTCCATGGTATGGAAGTAGACATTGTTCATGTCCTGCGAATCAACTCATGTTTCTAAGATAGAGATGTCTAGAGGATATCGAAGTTAAGACATAAAGTTGAATCCAATTCTCACAAAGTCAGCTAGTCGGTAGAGCTTGTTCGTATCTTTGTAATTGGCTGCAGTACATGTCTGTTCTGATTTCCTGAAGTGACGTTCTTGACTCGGAACCCTTGCCATACATGATGCGATTAGGTCGGGAAGATATGCATCGAAATGCTTATTTATATCTACTTTGCACCAAAAGCCGCCCTTCCCGATCGGCGCCCCAGTTTCCTGCCGACGGACGCTAAATTTGGCGCTTCAATAATTCGCCGCATGCAAGGCGAGGCAGGGCAACTTTAACGTCAAGTTGAAACGAAACCCCGCCAAGCAGGAATCGCCTCGACACTCACACTTGACACTGCCCACGGCCAGCCACGAAGCTTCTCTCCGGCCGGCAACGCCAAACACCAGCAAATCTTGGAAATCGATTGCCTGTACATTGCGACCACAATAGCGTGACTGCGGATATCGCACGCCAGCCCGAGGAACAGGCCAAGATGGTCTCCGCCATCCAGGAACAGCGAGATAGTGAGCAGTGGCAGCATCCACCCCGCCATGGACAGAACTGACCGCCTCGATAGTAATCTTGGATACCATAAAATCAATAACCAGGGGAGATGTAGGTCTGCCGCCTCAGTCCGTTGTACATGGGCTCACGAACTCTGCAGTGGAAGGTGCTGGTCATCGACGAGTTTACTAAGAAGATAATCGACAACGTCGTCAAGGAAGATGACATTCTCAACGAGAACATTGCGAGTACGTGATGTTTTGAGACGCAGACAGATTGTATGCTAATAATAAACAAGATATCGAGAGGATCGAAGATAAGAGGGAGATGAATCCGGATATGGATGCCATTTACCTACTATCACCACAACCACACATCGTCGATTGCCTCCTCGCAGACTTCGAACGCAGGAGATACAGGAAATCCTTTCTGGTGTGGACTGCGCTTCTCGACCCCCAGATGCGCCGGCGTCTCGATGTCTCAAGACAGGTACAAGAACAAATGGCAGGATTCGAGACATTGTCGATTGATTACTTCCCCCGCGAGTCGCATTTGATCACTTTCCGAGATCCCTGGAGTTTCCCAATACTATACCACCCAGCATGCAACAGTCTTGTCCGTGACCATATGCAGATCCTCGCACAAAAGGTACGATTCCTCCGATGCTTCGTTCAGCACCAGACTTACCTTATAGATCACTGGCATTTGCGTTTCTTTAGGAGAATACCCCAAAGTCCGATATTACAGACCTCGAAATCCAAACCACGAAGCAAGCGTCCTCTGCAGTCACTTAGCCAAGTTCGTTCAGGACGAGCTTGACGCTTACGCAAAATTTAACCAAAACTTTCCACCACCTTCCTCGCGACCGCAGGGTATTCTAGTTGTTACAGACAGAGCAATGGATATCATGGCACCTCTCATCCACGAATTCACATACCAAGCCATGGCCCACGACCTGTTACCAATAAAAGAAGGTGACAAGGTCTTTTATAAAACGGTTGTCAATGAGGGAACAGCACAGGAGGAGGAAAAGGATATGGAGATTGGGGAAAAGGACAAGATATGGGTCAATAACAGACACAGCCATATGAAAGATACGATTGAGAAGTTGATGGGCGATTTTCAGAAGTTCATCAACGAGAACCCCAATTTTACGAATGCGGATGCAGATGCAACCAGCTTGAATGCAATTAAAGATATGCTGGCTGGGTTACCACAATTCCAAGAAATGAAGGAGGCATATTCGTTGCATCTGAGCATGGCTCAAGAGTGTATGAATATATTCCAGCATCGAAAACTCCCAGATATTGCATCAGTGGAACAATCACTGGCAACTGGACTGGACGAGGATTTTCGGAAACCGAAGAACCTCGCAGATCAGGTTGTACGACTGCTGGATGATGAAAATATCGGACCAGCAGATCGATTACGCCTGATCATGCTCTACATAATTTATCGAGACGGCATGATCCAAGATGACATCCAGCGTCTCCTCGCACATGCAGCACTTCCGCCTCAAGATGCAGAAGCCATCGCCAACCTCGACCTTATCGGCGCACATACCACGAAGGCAAATCTCAAGGAAGTGAGACCTCCGACACAGCCCTTGTTTCCTCGAAAGACTGTCCCAACTGCTCAGAATGAGGAGTATGCCCTCTCACGCTTCGAGCCAGCATTGAAATTGATGCTCGACGACATTACGAAAGGGACACTTGATCAGATGACCTTTCCCTCTATCAGACCGCCTTTGGATAATTCCGAGGAACTGGCAGCTCAATCTCAAGCATCTCTCCGGAGCGCCAAGCCCACTTGGGCTAGAAATCGCATGTCCACTGTTGAGAATAGGCAAAGGATCATTGTCTTTATGGCTGGTGGTGCGACATATTCAGAATCTCGGGCATGCTATGAAGTCTCCAGAACAACTGGAAAAGATGTATTCCTTGCCACAAGCCACATGGTCAATCCAGCACTCTATGTGAGGCAGGTCAGCGATCTCAGTGAAGATCGAAGAAGGCTGGATTTGCCAGTAGACAGGCCAAAACCAAAGGCTCCATCCCATCTCTTCGTACGAAATGATCCTCCGCCAGCAGCTCTCCCCGCAGGTCCCAGTCGGCTAGGGCCCATGGGTCTTCCAGGCGGTCCAGGAAGACAAGGCCAGCTACGAGGTCCTGGACCTCCAGCTCCTCCACAAAAGAGTCCATCCTACAGCAATGCCAATGCCAATCTTTATGACAGGCCACCGCCCCAGCCACCTACAGCTGGACTAGCAGCCATGAGCATGAACTCAGGAAGTGGGCGTCCAATTCCATTAAACGGCACCAATGGAGCCGATGTAACGCCAAGCAAGGGCAAGTTGGAGAAGAAGAGTAAATATAAAGAAGACAGCGGAGAGAAAAAGAAGCGGGGGTTCTTTAGCAGTAAGAAGTGATTCCTTTCGCTCCTATCGCATAAGCATCGTTCGGCGTTCGAGCTCATAGCCATATTTTCAAGGGGGGGCATCGTGGGAGTTGGGCATACATATGCGAGAGAGCTTGTGCATAGTATAGGTATGATTGGAGGATTAATGAGAGGGTGTAACAAGTACTGTGCAGTTTTGAAAGTTATGAGTGACTTGTATTTTTGCAAGTGACTAGAAGCAAGCGATTCAGGGGCGGCCTCGCTTATGACTAATTCACCGATGAAGCCAACCACAACAAAAACAAATCCCCACACACTCCTCTGTCCTCCCTTGCCTCGAGAGGCATACCTAACAACTGCATCCACAAGAACTGCTATCGCAAATCGCGCAACCAGCCTCCCTCATACCCCAAGGGTCAGGTCCACACTCCTTATCATTCAAGCAAGTCAACCAATCACCATGTCCCCTCCCCAAAGCCATCCAGCACCACGAACCATCGGTATCGCACTTCTGCCAGCAATATCCCTCCTCGCAGCCGTATTCGCGAACTGCGCATGAGCGTGCGTGCACGTTGCTGAGGTGTCCTTTGCCGGCGATTGGGTGTGGCTCCCTGGTTTCGAGGGACTCCGTGGCGGATGCTGCGACGGTGCTAATGAGCAAGATGAGTGCGCTTGAGAACTTCATTTTGAGATCTGTTTGTGCAGTTAGCTTGTCTTGGATGAGCACGGTTCTAAAACACGGATTCACGTACTGCTTTGAGGACTTGGAATGTACTGATTACGGAAGTGGTTTGTTGTTGTTGTAGATAGGAAACTTTGGATCTGTTGCTAGATGATCTGTATCTTTGATCCGATGAATCGAAACATCTACGACATGAATTCCTTCTTACCTATATATCATCTCCTCCCACCCTTGGCGATTACTTCCAACATTAACTCTTCACCACTCTTATTCTCGCTCGCTGCTGGCCAAGTACCTCAGACCGCTTCTCGTTCATACAAATGCACCACGGCGATGTTGTCTGCCAGCGAAAGGGACGGTGATGCTTACCTTGCGCATATCGTAAGATAATGTGTTTTGCAGCTGCCACCGATTTTGTGCTGTACGCGTCCAAGACTTTTGGGGATACTGCGGGTGAAACACACTTCGCTTGACGGGAGAGCTGGTAGCATTGCATTGTTTGATTTCCCGAAATTATGTTTTACCCGCTTTGCATATGAGAAAACAGACATAAAAATGACACTACCCTGACTCTAGAAGAATTGCCCTTCTACCGTGCACTTATTTCATAATCATCGAGTATTTGTCTTACAATTCTCAGAGCTTGACTTCAACTGCCAACTTCCTCATCGCATGACTTTTGGCATGTAAAAATCAACGGAGCTGTACCTGTCACCCTGAGGTTACATGGTCTGACATTTACCTAAGACCCATCCAAAGGTAGCATCTCACCCGCCTTGCATAAGTGACTTCAGAAATTATCTGCAGACATTTGAGGGGTGTCCTTGGCAATCTCGCCGCCAAGGAGATTGCAACTGCATGCACGATGCGTGGTGTCTACTTTTTCCATTTAACCTCAGCTTTCAGCTGCCTTGTGTTCGGCTGTACGACTGAGAATGGAGACTTTCCCCCCTCGTAAACAAAAATATCCACGGCAGTCCCGTAGTAAGACATTTCTATGATCCGCCACTACTCTTCAAATTTTAGGTGAGATTTGCCTGGGCGTGTGAACAAATGGTCAGTTTTTGCAGCTTGGTATCTCGCTTAATCCACACACCCCCTACACCACCACAATGGTGTCATACCACAAACATTTGTCCAAACTGTACCAGATATCCGAACGCAGCCAACGGGACTAAGCTTCCCCATTGTCTAATTATATCGTACGGCATCCGTCTATCTAGTAGATATATCTAAAGTTCATATTCTCCCTATCCGTCATATCACTAAAAGCAGTCCTGTCCGCCTCCCTCTCCCTCTGAGCCCTAGCCTCCACACTCTCCTCCTCACCCACACCTTGCAAGCGATCCCGCCTCCCATTCTCCCTACTCAATAACACCCTCAAAACCAAAATAATAACCACCTCCAATAAATGGCTTACAATCATGCTCCAAATCCCCAACTGATACCTAGGGCTCTGACTACCCTTGTAAAAGAACGGACCCGCGATATTGCCCGTACAGTACCCCAGGAACAGTACCGCGTTCGTGACGACTTTCTTCGTATGGCCGGCTGTATTTGCTGTTTGGAGCGAGAGAATCATTACAAATGCTGCGTTGTAAGGCCCGGTGAGGTAGTAAGATACTAGACGACCAGCTTTGTTGTGCTCAGACAAGAATGCGAGGCCAAATGCGCCTGCTATGTTCGGGAGAAGGAACAAGATGATGAACCAGCAGCGACTCTGCTTCCCATGCCTCGCGACATAGTCATTCAGAAACACGCAAGTCAGAATAGAGATAGCGATGAGGACCCCATACGGGACTTGCATGAGTGTGGTAACTAACGTTGAGAATCCAAATCCCTTGATGATGATAGTTCCGAAATTTGAAATCCCACCATTAGGGATATTTCCCACTACGCCGAGGATGAAGAATAGGTATAATTTGGGGTCGAGAAACGCTTCGTTCACTTGGTATCCCTTAAGGTGTTTGTTCTCGACACCAGTTTGGTTCTCGCGAAGGCGGTGGACAGCCCATCGACGTTGGGCAGGGGAGAGGGCTTTGGCGGTTACGGGGGAATCGGGGAGGAAGATGAAGAGAACTATGCCCCAGATACAGCAGAGGGCGCCGATGAGAAGGAATTCATACTTCCAGGATGCGAGGGCACCCTTGATGTGTCCGATTCCGTAGCCTAGGAGACCGCCGAGCGAGATTCCTAGACCGTTGGCGGTGTACCATATTCCGATTCTGACAGGCTGTTGGCGACGGGTGTACCTGGTAGGGGAGGTTAGTTGAAGGCTGATGGTGACTTGAGAGGGGAGTTGGATGTCAGAAAAATGTTTGGGATATTGGACTTCCTTCATTGACATTACTGATGTAAGTCTGGAATCGGGATGAAGTCGAAGAGAGATGAGCCCTACCACATGGAAGTTATCAACATGAACGAGGGATCCGAACACGCCTCCGCTGCACCAGAGAGAGCCCTCAAAACAGCAAGCTGAGTGAAGTTCTTAGCCGTAGCTTGCAGCATAAGGAAGAATCCCCACATGAAGATATTAATGCCCAAATATTTCCCAATGGCAAATCGCTGCATCATGAAGTTCGTGGGGACTGGAGGTCACAAAGTCAACACAGAACAATGCAATAGAAATTATGCTCAAGGGGATATATGGGGGGAACGGTAGGGGTGTTCCCAAAAAAAAAAAAAAAAAAGAGTAGACATACAAGCCCAGGCCAGAAACCCGAAATAGAAAATCGACGACAACCAGCTATACTGCGCCCCACTCAAATTCAAATCCTCTTTTATCCCAAAAATCGCAGCATAACTCAGCGTCGTCTTATCGATATAGAAGAATGCATAGCAGACTGCCAGGTATGGGAGGATCATAAGGTCAATTTTCCATGGTAGAGAGCGCTCTTCTTTTGGGGAGAGCGTCTCATGTAAGTCATCAGGGTTGGCGAAGAGTGCTAGTGCGGTGTCGCCGTCGCTGTCTTTGGATGAGAGGAGCCACTTTGGTTGGGTGGATGTGGCGCTTGGCGAGAGTTTTTCGGAGTGTGTTGCTGAGGGTTTGTCGTTTGCTTCGAGACCTGAGATTGTTGTCGGTGGAGAGATGGAATCTGCTGGATGTGCAGGGGTTTTGTGGGAGAGGATGCCCATCATCGAGAATACTTGTTTAAATAGTTGCAAGACCAATTACCAAAGTAGGAAGAAAAAAGATGAGAGGGGAAATATATATATACATCATCAATAGGAAGGATACTTACACCCGTCAGATACCGATATGACCAAGATTTTGGGTAAACCACACCTTCGTTAAAGAGCTGGATGTGTTCAACAATGGCAAGCGTTGTCGATCCATCCCACTTTCTCAGATCAATTACCTCTTTTGGAACGCGGGGACCCCAAAATCGTGGAGAATCTTTGCGCGACGGGCGAGAAGCAGCAGGTATGCCGAAGTAAGTCACTCACATGGGCGGAAGAAAGAAAGAAGGCAATTTCTGTAATGGTAATGCGCTGGTACAGGCGTATCTAATTGCTGACCCTAGCTAGGCTTTATTTGCCGCTTTCCGATTCTCCAATACCATAGAATTACATACGCACACATTCGTATCATGTTATCCAGCATCTATTGTCTTCGGAAAGCACCTTGGGGTGGAGGAGGTCCTCTCCCATCAAATGGTGCGCCAAAGGCCATCCCCTCGGGTCCTTGGAAGCCACTCATACCTGGTGGCATGAATCCCGGCGGCGGAGGGTTGAAGAATCCAGGGGGCGGTTGCATTTGCATGTTGCGGGGAGGTCCGGTCATAACATCAGGTGGAGGGAATGCTCCCATGGGAAATCCGGGAGGATAAATTCCTTGGGGCATCGGCATTCCACGGTTGGGTCCATTTGCAAGTCCAGGAGGGGGAGCAATGTTTTGTGCAATGCGATGCTGTGGGGGGATCTGAGGTTGACGATCCCAACCCATGTCCAGACCTGGTGGTGGTGGGCGCTGCAAGATTTGAGTTGGCTGAGGGGGGTTGCCAGGCTGTCTTTCATGTTGTGGAGGACCGCGTTGGAAAGCTGGATCCTCGACATAGAATCCAGGTGGTGCTTGTGGGCGGCCTTGACGTTGAGAAGCACTTCGTTCGCGTTGGGCAGCCTCTCGTTGCATTTCTTGTTCACGCTCCATGGCTTGTTGCTGAAGTTGACGATCAACATTCCTGGGTGCCATTCTCAGCAGCATTTGCTCCGATCTTTGGGGTTCTGGCGCCGCCCTAGCACTCTGCATGAGGCCCATGAGGAACTCGGTGTTGGTATTTCGAGCCGGGGTTTGATCCGGTCTTGAGTTCTGGCTCATAGCACTGTGTCGCTGACCAACGAGATCCTGCAACATTTGTTCTGGTCGAATTGTTGGCTGACTTCCAGTCATTTGACGTTGGTTTAATAGATCTTGCTGCATAGACTGCTGAGAATTGCGAGTACTTGGTCGAGCTTCTTCTGGGCGTTCGGTACGATACTGCTGGTATGGTTCCGGGGGAGGAATCGGGTTGCTTCGCTGCTTCTCTGGAGCAGGGGGCTTCGGTTGCATAGAAGGCTCAACAGGTGGCGTAGAACCTGATCCACCAGGGGTCTGAAGTTGTAGCTTCTGGAGCAAGCTTTGGAAGGCTTCTCGCTCCGCTTTTTCAGCAGATTGGCCAGAGTTGCCATTGGAGGGGTTTGGTGTAGGATTGGTGAAAAAGGTAGCAATTCCACTTTGCATTGGAGGTGGTGGAGGTGGAGCAGGCTCGGTTTGGCGTCTTTGGGGATCCTCCTGGGGAGTAAAGAACGAAGTAAAACGGGATGCCTTTCCAACCACAGTCTTTGCCTTCGGTACACCCTCTGTCTTTGGCTCCAAGCTCGATTCTGGTGTGTTTCCTTCCTTTGAGGTTGACCACATTCCAAAGAACTTGTCTGGTCCGTTATTTATCTCCAACGGAGTTTCAACCTTCGGCTTCTCCAAACCGAAGAATGAAGGCTCATCAGGTTTAGGTTCGTCCATGGGAGTTAGAGCAGTCTTGTTTCCGAGATCCTTGGAGCGTTGCTGTTCCTTCCACTTCTGAAAATCGTCCGCTGTATGAATCTGGTTGGATTGTGCCTTGTCTTCTGCTGGCTCATCAAACCATGCCGGTTCACGCTCTTGTCGTTGATCTCGATCTCGGTCCCAACGTCTGTCACCTCTGTCACCGCCTCTCTCATTTCGCTCATTTCTCTCGCCCCGCTCCCCTCTGTTATCATCTCGTTCCTTCTCTCTCCATCCACGGCTTCGGTCGACAAATCTGTCGCCGTTGCTATTCCGGTCCTTGGCAGCAGAAGGGGGGACATCGGCGGTGTCCTTGTCCTTGAACCAAGACTCGTTTCGACCACGTCCTGTTCCATTCCTGCGGGCATCTCTTTCCTGGTCATGCTCATTGTCTTTATCCCGAGAAAAAGAATCGAAGCCCCGTGGCTTGTCCTTTATATCACGCTCTTCTCTATCTTTGAATCTCCTATCCTCACGGTGCCTGTCCACTCCCATGCGCCCATTGAATCTTTCAGCACCTTCGGTACCAAAGCTCTTCCTGGGTTTGACTGTACTCCATCCATCACTGTCTTCACCATCCGCACGCTTTGGGCGTAAACTGTTATTGTTTCGGCCATCTCGTGTTCGCTCGGTCTCTCCTTCTCCGGTCTTAGTTCGAAAGTTGTATCGATCTCTGGTGTCTGTGTCTCTGAAGGTAGGTCGCTCGGAGGATTCGAAGGTCTTCCCAGTATTTCGAGCTGCGGAAGAGAATTGGTTCTTAGGGGGTCCCAGAATAATGTCTTCAGGATCTATCCACTGTTAGCATTATATCGCCAGGGTTTTGAGGAAGGTGATCATACTGGCAGAGTTGCGTGACATGTGCCGCTCTGCAACAGGACGTCTGATCTGGTCTAGAAGTAGGTTAGAGTCATTGCTCTTGGCTCTATCAGTAGTTGGCTTGGTCGCGTTACGAGTAGGATCTGCAGGCTGTCTGTGGTGTGGGGTGTCAATACAGTTCCTGTGCAACCTAGCGGAGGCAGTGCTTCTTACCCCATCCATTGCTCTGTTGGAGGTAGGTTTGTAGGTTTCTCGACTAATGGCGAGTCTCGAAGAAACTTCAACTCGTCCGGGGTATATCTCACCGCCATGGTGGTTGCTTCGGGCAGCTAATCAGATGTATGCGATTATGATGTCTCATGGGTCGAGTTGGGCTGAACTGTAGCTGGTCCTGAGAGCCTTGTCCAGGGGTGGAGTGAAAGGAAGTAGGTCGAGGAAGGGGTAGATGGTGCGGAATCCAGGTCGAGAAAGGTGGAAATAGAGTGGCTTGGAGATCTTCAAAGGTGTCACATCCAGGTAGAAAGTGAGTTTCGTCAAATAAATAGTGTGAGAGTCGTGAAATCGTCAGGCCTGTCGTCGAAATAGGCTGAGCGCAAAGGCGCAAAGTCGTGCGCAACGTGGAGACGAAGCTGATGTTGATCTGAGCAAGCTCAATGGAATTAGGTAGCAGGCAGATGTACTAGAGGCAGATATTGGAGAGTAGAATAGATCGGGCAGTTGTTTGATGCTTTTGTAGGCAGGGAAGGTTGGAGGAGTTGTTTGTTGATCGTGTTGGTTAGGATGAAGATGATGGACGGCGCTGAAAGTGCCGTGCCAAGAGGAAGACACACCAGGCTGTCTGCCTCGCTAAGCGCGACAAAATAGACGCCGCATGAAAGCATCCTACCTAGGGACCAAGCTCAAGGTCAACCCTTGCACGATGACCTAATCATATTGTTTTGTATTGACTTCGAAGTCAAGCATTGGATTTACAGCTATTATGGTTAGGTATCTAACATGACATTATCATCACCGTCGCTCCTTCTACTTAGCTACCTTTTCTAGTCTTGATTTACCCTTGACTTTCCCTGCACCTTTGCTCCATTTCTTCACCCTCTTCATGTCACAAGACTCCAGTATCTTCTCCATCAGCACCTTCAAGGGCATACCTCCTCCTAGAGCGGCCTGTGCCTCCAACCAAGTCATGGCACTGAATCTGGTCACTAGCGTGGTACTTCCACCCTCGATTGTGGTGGCTCGGAAGAAGATTCTGAGTATCTTATCACGCAAACCTACTCCAAGATAAGTGCTGTTGTATACTGACAGCAGCTTTTCAAAAACCAGTCTTTTTCGATACAAGCTCATGTCCTCGGTTGTCCGAAGTCCGACGAGCATGCAATTCAGCAACCAGCTTATTTCCGCAGAATGAGTGTCGTCGAGACTAGGTTTTTGGTCAAGGATTTTGTGCATCAACGGGACCTTGTCTAGATCCCATGTGGGCCCTTGGGAGAGAAATTTGTTGATCTTCGGGTAGAGAACGTGCAGCGGATCATTGAGCACAGCTATAGCGTGGCACGCAAATGCTGATATGGCCGTTGCAAGAGGCTCATCACTGATAGTCTTCTTTGCTGTCTCAACCACTTCGCATAGAAGTAACCAAATCTGGTCCTTCTCCTCCAAAGATGACTCCTTTAACTTCGCTGCGAATTTTGAAATGTTTATTGCTGCTTCCTTGCGTACACCCAGGTGGTCAGAGGAAAGCAGCATGACAAGTGCCGCTGCGTGTCCGCCGTCGATTACTTCGTCCACTTCCTTCATTGTCCACTTTGTCAGAGACTTATGGTCCGCGGCCGGGTTCGCTAAATTGTCATTCATTTTGGCGAGAACTTCTGCCTGTTCTGTATCTGCTGGAGCCTTCTTTTCAAAGTCGTTCTGGACCTCAACAGGTGGGGTATATGCTTCCGCAGTGAACACATCATCTACCATTGATAAAGACTGCTCGATGGTTGCCTTCGAAACTGAGTCCTCAGGGGTCTCTGCGGCAATTCTTAGCACAAGAGCCTCGATGGCTCTTTCGTCCTCCTTGATTTTGATTGATGCAGCAAAATACCTTGCAGCGAATTGAGCTATCTCCTCCAATTCCTTCTCGCTCGCCGTTTTGACCAAGAAGGGCCATTGCTCGGCCATCGCCAAAGAAAGCAGACTGACTGGGGCCTGTGCATCTGAAGCTGCGCGTACCTCTTCGAGTGCAAAGATGTACTTGATGGACTTGCCCGCACAGCGTGAGATGCAGTCATCCAGAAATGCATAGACGGCCGACGAATGGACATTCTGTGAGACAGCTTTGAGCCCCAGTACAAAGGTATCCAATGCTGAGATTGTAGTCCGAGTCTGCAGTATCTGATGTTCTTCGACCACAGAGCTGAGAACAGATCTTAGTTTGAACAATGGCAAATCCGAAGGCGCTTCTGCAGAGAGCTTCAACATAGCCATAAAAGGAGAGACCGATAGCCCATCACTTTTGGTAAACCAGCGCATCCCCGGAGAAAAGTTCGCGAACTGGAAAAGGTGTTCCAATTCTATCGCCCTGAAAACCCGATCTTCAGGGGCCAAGGTTGTTTCTTCAATTGCTTTCAGATTGTCGGCAAGCGCAGCCGAGACCCCGAATTTAGCATCCAGTGCGATGCGAGGAACGACTTCGTAATAGAGAACCAGTAGTTTCGTAGTCGCTTCCTTTTGCATCAAATCGGTATCCTTCAATCTCCTGAAAGCCAGGATGACATCCTTTATTGAGGGGCACCTTTGACAGAACTCATCTGTCAACCGCTTTGCTGATTGGGTCCACAATGACGAAGTTGACCCATTTGCAGCTTCATGATACATTGCTAGTGCATCTTGCAGCTTGCTAAAGGCTATGCAAAGAATTCTAATGGCGAAGAATGTAATTAGACTGTTGTTAGGTAGATTGAGACATCGAGTCAAGACCTTCTGTGTGAGAGGTTGAGGAAGTATACTCTCAAGGACAATGGACGGCGGAGGTGGTAGTATGGCATATCGTTCCTGGTGTCCGAAGTATTTGGGAAATGGGAGTTGTAGCGTGGAGAAGATGAAAGCAGCGTAACCAATCCAGGTTGCCGTTAGCTTAGGATCGAACGAGAAATCCTTCTTTCCGAGGTAGAAATCAGCGATCAATTCAGGGGCGGATTTGAGGATGGCAGTCAAAAGTTCGCTTTGCTTTGTGTGGGACCATGGTCGCAACGACTGGGTAAATTCCGACAAGATTGTATTTCGAACCGAGACCTTTTCTGTGAATTTGTCCATCCATTCTACGCTGTCAAGCCCCAGATCGATACACGACTCTTCGACAGAAAAGGCGTTGGTATCGTCAGGATTTATACCTCGGGGGTAGAGACCTGACGAGGATATCAAGACGCCCAAATTCGGTGTCGTACAAGCGAGGAGCAGAAATTCATGGGCAACATCATCAATAAGTTTCTTCGGCGGAATTGACACTTCTTCAGCTTGATCATACCGATAAAGCGTTGTAATTCTGCCCAGGAAGGTAGCATTTAGAATCTTCGTTTTGGCCTCTCGTGGCAATGCCTCATCAAGAAGTACTGAAGTCTTCAGCGTCTCGAGAATATCGCGAACAATGAACGGGGGATCATCCCTGATATCTCTCGTAATTGCTGAAAGAAGATCTCGTTGGTTGAGAAAATCCCGCTTGCATTCGATAGGGATGAACTTCATCAACGATAGCAAGAACCGCAGGGAATTTGTTCGCACCGATGGTTTCCTGGGGTCTTCCGCTCCATCGCCAAGATATCTCAGAGAGAGATTGCGTGATAGATTCTTGAAGGTATGGTCTCTGGCGAGGAAGACTTGTTTCGCTAATACCCCTCCATCGAAAGTGGCTATCTCCCTGAGTAATCGCAAAACAGGAGAGATCACGAAATCCTTGCCTTTCCGCGCCTCGAGTCCCTTTGCGACCAGTTCCTTTTGGCGAGTGTGTAGTATGGTTCGCCCTAATTTTAATCCATAATCCGACAAGTCGAGTATGGTGGAGAGGGTCTTTAGTAGCAGCGCAAGGACTGCCGGCACAGCAGACTGCAGGCTCTCGTCGCTCGATTGGCAGGCAAAACTCCAGGCCTGCATAAGATCGTTCAGAAATACGCTATCTTTGTCGTTTTCGTCCGACGGTCTCTGCGACTCGAGGAACTCCTTGAGAATCGCAGTTCGGCCGCCATTTTCGCCCTCGATTTCCGCAAACGCATCCAAGAATACCTTGAAAGATTGTATCGCTAGGAGTGTCAGCCAAACACCAATCAGACTCTCTCTTTCCATTGCGACAAAGGGTAAGTACCTCGTTTTGAACGCCCGCTGTCTTGGTCAAAGGCAAGAACTTGTCGTAGTTGTTGCCCCGAGCAGATTTCAATGGGAGGGCCAGCCGGAGGGGCTGAACGAGCAGAGGAAGTAATTTTCTGGCGCTTGAGGTAGGCTTCATTGCCATCGGCACTCTCCTCTGCAGGTCTTTTCGCCATTGCTGCTACCGAGTCTGTTGATTCTGGCGGTGTTGGCGTTGGTGTTGGTGCTGAGCTCTGTTGTTCCCAAGCATTCTCCTCTTCCTACACTTTTTTCCCGAGATCGACCAGGGCATTTGGTCAACCCACCAGCCCACTGGGTAGCGTCGCGCGATAAGGTCGGGCGGTGAGCAACTAGCGTCAGATACTGCACCCCAAGTTCTGTAGAGGAACACTTGGGACCCAATCTAAGCTAAGCTAAGCTCCGAGCTTCATTTTCGTCACTTCACCTGCACTCATTGTATTCCGCAGCTCCACGCCATTCACTCCTGGCCTCAATTTGCGAATGTCTAGCCATCAAGGCAGCCTTGCCCTCTACAATGCTACTGCTATGATCTAGAGGCGTCTGTTCCATCAGCCAACAGGCATCTGCCACCAATGGCTCCCCCGCCAGTACTTGCTCCTTCGACTCCCCGGCGCAATACACAGCGGTCTGCACACCTGCGAGAGGTGAGTAACGGCAGCTCGGAGAGTACGGTTATGAGCCGTCCAACTACGGCCGTTTCGGACACTGGAACCATTCAGCATGATCCAATACCTTCAAAGCTGGCCATCGAGAGGAGGTGCGTCCTCTGGGTTCACGATGAGGCTTTCTCGAAGGAAGATGTCGTCCTCAATCTTGACCTCTTTCCCGAAGTAAAACCCGGCGAGCTCATGGCAATCACGGCATTGAAGGCAGAATCTGGTGTGCGGGACTTTCAAGAGAAGACGCAGAGTTCGAACAGAGACCCCGATATGCTCGGAACCTCCATGCAAAGAGAGCGGAGCTCGTCCAATCCCAGGAGCCCAGGAACAGCAAATGGCATTTCGAATGGGTACGGTAGTGGTGCTAAACAGGATGCTCAGCTCTCGAGTCGTTACCTATTTATTGCCCGAGATATGCCAAAGGATATGAAGGTCAAACAACCGAATCTTGAGGTTTCTGTCGCAAAACATATTGCAGATGTTTTTTGCTTAAAGCCTAGATCCAGCGTTCTGATTTCTACGGTATGTAAGCCTGTAAGGCGATTGGTGAGAGATTCTGATCGTTGTTAGACCGATCCGTCCCAAAATTCTGCATCTCATGTCGAAATGTCCTTTAAGGACGAATACTTGGCGCGGTCTGACATGTGGAGGTTGACTGTTGCCGAACTAAGCAATAAAACCGTGTTCAAAGGCCAAAAATTCCTTTTCATGGGAACAATCAAAGCTCAAGTGACTGCTGTCTATGTTGACGGCCGAAAAGTTCAATCCGCCCTGTTTTCAACAAATTCAAAGCCAGTATTTCGAAGCGAGTCTGCTCGCTATGTCTTGTTTATACAAATGTCGAAGGAGATGTGGGACTTTGATTCGGAAGGCTCCGGTGAGATCATGTTCAACAAAGTCGTTAATGGCTTCCTTCCAGCCCTGTTCAAGAAGTGGGCGTCGCTAAAAGCGAAGCATCTGGTCAGTATTGTGCTTTTCACAAGGATGGAATACGACACAGGCATTGCATCCGCGCTAGCGACGAGTGCTCACGATAGTTCGTATCATACCGGTGTTCAGGCCGATGGAAACAAGAAGCCCTACAAGGACTTTTACAGAGTTGTTGTTAGCGAGATGGCAAGCGGATCTTGGACAACGATCTTATACCAGCTGAAGCGCGAGTTCAAATCCTTTCGCCGGGATATATCTATGCACCGTATCAATACTGTTAATGCTATAGAGGCATTGCCAGAAAGCAATACGGGCAATGTGCTTGGTACTCGAATCGAAGCTGAACCCTCCCTGGCTATGCACGGAAATGTCCTTGAGGCTATCAATTTAGCATCACAGCAGTTCTCCCATGATTATATTGATCGCGATCTCATGAGGACCGGCATATCCATTGTAATCATTACGCCCTCCCCTGGTATCTTCGAAGTCGACTATGAAACCCTAAGGATGACGACAGAAAATTTGATTGGGAATGGAATCGGTATCGACCTCGTATGCTTGCCGAAGATGCCCTTGCATTCTGTCCCGCTGTTCAGATATCGAAATCCCCAATATGCTACATTTCAAGAAGCTTTGCATTTCAAAACGCTTCGCAGCGAGGACAGCACCCCTCGCCAGAATCCCGTCTTTGGAAGCAGTTTCACATCTTTGAACGAATCTTTGTCGCCTACCAAAATGTCGCAGCCGGATCGAAGTATCCGTGCTGGATCTTTCGCAGCAATCAGCCCTCCTAGTGAATGGTCATATGCTATACCGCATTGGCTGGATGTTTCGTTCTGGACAGGTGCATCACAAGACCTTCACCTTGCAAACACATCCTCTAAGAGCAGCAAAAAGCTCTTCAAAGCCACGCCCGTACAAAGCACCTCTGACTTTGAAGTTCGCTGCAAGATGTATGAACTAGAGATGGCAAGCGTCATGGAGAACGTGATGACAGAAATTGCTGTTCCGCCACTTCAGCACGATGCACTGTTCCCGCAGATGATACTAGGACCGCGAGAAACGCCCGGTAAAAGACAAGATCCATCTCGAGACGTGCAATCCGAGACTATCGGACGAGACAAGGTGCATGGGAGCCTGTCCGAGTTTGTCAGTGGCCCATCCAAACCATTGACGGACAAGCACTCTTCCCAGGAAGATGAGAGGTTCTATCGAGCCCTAGAGACTTTCGATGTTACAAAATCAGAATTGTCAGAGGATTTCCTTGGGGTCCGGCATAGCACTGATGGGAAAAGGTATTTTAAGACAGGTAGTGAAGAGGCAGCTAGGAAACTTCTTGCGGAAGACCCCAAGGTTTTTGGAACTTCATTCAGCGAAGACATCGGAACGTTGAAGGCAACAGACTTCTTGTCCGGGCAATCTTCCGCGAAAAGTAGCCACGATACCAAGCTCACCGAGGAAGCCCCAAAAACTCGCAAGAACAGCATCACAAGCAGTATAACTGCAAATCCGCATACCTCACCAATTAGGCCAGCAAAGTTCGGACGTCAGATCAGCCTGGGCAAGTTCGGATTCGGTATTGCTGCACCGAAAGCTGCGACTGCTGAAATTCAGACTGAGCATGCAAGTGCCGGAAAGCCAGTATCTGGAAGCTCGAAATCTCAGATTCCGAAAATGAACGGAGGCGCTGAAGTGGCGAATCATTTACTTGCTTCGAAGACTGCTCACGGTACTGATAGGCCGCCATCTTCTCAAAGTGATGGCTCAAGGACGAAAGCTAAAGCTGAAGCTTTTTCCACTGAAAATAGAACAATACGCGCTGGAGGTGATACCGAAAGCACTGAATCAGCTCGCCCTATGACAATTAGAAGTGCGTTGCAGTCCTTGGACTCAACTAATCAATTCAAGTCACGATCGGTCCTTGGGTCTTTGTATGAAGTAGCCGATCATCGGCGCGAGGATGACCGCCTGCTGCACTCGATTCGACATGATGATAACCAGAAATTGTACAATTCAAAGCTGCTTGCTGGATCAGTTCCTGAACTTCCTGCAACTCTTTCGCCAACAAAGGCTTTGTCCCCATGGTTAACCGTATTGAATCCTTCAAATCCATCGGCCAATGATTCTATTAGACCAAGTTCCTATCGACGATGGCAGCATGTTTTCCCTCGCCCAGTCTTAACAAAGACGATGAAATGGAAATCCCTTTGCTCCCCTGCATCGGTACCTCTGACCACCGAGTACTTTCCCACCAAACAACAGTTAGATTCAGAGTACCAGCAAAAGCCATACAACATATCACAAAACCCAGAGGAAGAGTTGAGTGAAGTGCCTAAGGATAGAGAAGAGCTTCTGAGGGAACTTGTTGGCCTACGTCTTTCTCATGGCTTTCAAATTGTGGTTGGGCCTGGGGTGGCTCAAGCCTTTGGGCAAAAATCCATGAAAATTGCCAACGTTTTTGACCCCGAACGTATCGCGGAAGATGGTGCTAGTGTTTTCATGTCAATGGGAAACACTATTCACCAGCTTTCTTGTGTCAATGAGACGGGTGTCGAAATCAACATGTTCATAAGGAAACCAACCGCGATGCTGACAGGTTCCGGATCTCCAACACCAACACCTTACAATCCAGCAATCCGGACGACGTTGGCCGGCGATTATGACTCGAGACTCGTAGTTCTCGGAAAACCCAAAGACGAATACAATTGGAACTATGTAGATGCCTTCATAGCCGGCATTGCCGAAGAGATGTCAGAGAATTTGCGGTTCTGGCGGGCACGATTCGTATTAATTCCTGTCGAACGGCCCTCTCAGTCTCAGAGACGTCAAGGGGAAGATAACGAAGAGGAGATCCGGCTGGAAGGTATCAAGAAGCTCACGCAAATGTGGCAACGGCATAGAGTTCTGACGGCATCAGAACGCAGGTTTCAGGGCTTAGGGTCCCGACCAATGAGAGATCCAAATCCTCTTGACATTGTTTACAAGACAGAAGATCCTTCTATTGTGGTTACTGCAGAGCTCGAGACGTTGCCCTTGGTCGAGACTGGTGAAGTTGGGCCTCGACGGGGCCTGTTGCTCGAGCACGAGCGCTTCCGAAGGTCAAAGCTTGATATTGCAGGATTGGCAGAGGCAATACAATCACCTGTTGAGAGAGGTGGTGTTCGAATGCAAAATCGGAGATGGCATTTTCGACTCCACTACAACTGTTTCATTGGATCCGACATGACGACCTGGCTTATCGAAAATTTCGAGGATGTCGAGACGAGGGAAGAGGCTGTGGAGTTAGGCAACTTTCTCATGGCAAAGGACGAGTCCCACAAGCAGAGAGAAAGAGAATTGGTGAAGGATAAGGATGCAGACAAAGATACGGGAATTTTTGTCCATGTTGAGAAACGTCATGCATTCAGGGACGGGCAATACTTCTATCAAGTGGCAGGCGAATTTTCGAAGCAACGCCCGGAGAGCCGTAGCGGCTGGTTTGCTACCAAAAAACGAGAAAATTCGATCCCATCTACTCCGATGTCAGAGAGCATGTTCAGAGATTCTCCGAGGCCGGAAAGATCGAGGTCAAGCTCTAACCACGATGACAAATCGACCGACTCGGGTGCAACAACTCCAACGACAAATGGTGGTGGCAAGCGGCCAAGGGTTGCTCTAAGCAAAGTCATGAAGTATGATGTCGATCATCGCAAGCGTTCGTACCGACCGGAGAGGATACACTTGCACTACGATCGGCTCCATAATCCGGACAATTGTTATCACATACGCATTGACTGGATGGGGGTCACTGCCAAGCTAATAGAAGATGCTATAGAATCGTGGGCTTCAACAGCAGAACGTTATGGTCTCAGGCTTGTGGAGGCACCTATCGGTGAAGCCTGTTCCATCACTGTTTTACATCCATTCAGAAGCCCATATA
Source organism: Rhexocercosporidium sp. MPI-PUGE-AT-0058 (assembly GCA_020746875.1). Classification (NCBI taxonomy): domain Eukaryota; kingdom Fungi; phylum Ascomycota; class Leotiomycetes; order Helotiales; genus Rhexocercosporidium; species Rhexocercosporidium sp. MPI-PUGE-AT-0058. The sequence goes on along the minus strand of JAGTJL010000005.1, from coordinate 2,003,272 downwards.
CTATCGATCTCGCAACTCAGCCTCCAGATCAGCAGCCCAGGACATACTTTGATGTCAATTCCTTTGCCCCACAGGTCCAGTCGAGTCCAGCTAGTCGCCATTATTACCAAAAGGCCATTATGAAGAAGTTCAACTTTGTTCTGGACATCGAAGCTGCAAAGAATTTCCCAACCAACGTCGATGTAACTTATTCTTGGGGCAAGCCAGACTTCAAATACTCCCAGTACATCCATCGATCCGGGGTAGTTCTCGCACAGATCACAGACGAAGGCGGTTTCTTGCTTCTCGCCAATCGCCTGTACAACAACCGGACCATGGTGTCGAGAGAGTCTGACAGGTATGTCAAGGGCCATTTGGATAACAATGCCCGCATGGGCTCCTCTATTTATGGGCACGGCATGATGTCGGATAAGCCCAGTCCTGTTCATTCTCCTATACTCCGTCCCTCTATGACTAATATTAGTTCCCCTGTTTTGCGAGCTACTTCTGACGTGTTGGGACCCAGCCTTGCCGGCTCAAAGCTTGCTAATGCCGTCACGCCTGAATCTATCAAGAATGAACTCGAAGAGTTCTGTCAAAATGGACAGGCTCTGGACGCGTTTTATAAGGAGGTCTTCGAGAAGGCAACGCCTCCGAGTGCGACGCCTCCGAATCTCAGAAGTCCATATGTTGGTAGTGTTCTAGATTCAAACATTCCCACTCTTGGCCTTCCACCGGGTATTTTGGCAAGAGACAGTAGCCCAAGTCCAATGCGATTAAGTGGCATACAGGGCGTTCCGATGCCTCCATTTGGGCGAAGACAGAGTGTTCAGATCGGCAGTGTAGGGAACACAGGAGGTGATCACTCGAGGCAAGACAGTCCCAGAGGTAGCATCGTCGAAGGCGATAAGATGTCATGAGATAGGATAAAAGATGGCGTTTGGGGCATGTGGTATGCTCTGAAATATACCCAGGTGGAAAATTGGTCCGCCCGCATTAACATTCTGTAATGTACAAACAACTGCATCTGTATGACTATCTATGCATATATGGTGTTCCCATTGGAATAGAGAGATAGCATTGGAGTGGTACAAACACAGATTCTCGCTCCGCATCATCCAACTGAGCTCTGCCAATACCTGTCTCTGCTCCGATTTCACTTGGGCCTTTTTTCTCGACCTTGAATTTCCTGACCATGGCAACTAACAAGACCAATCAGCAGGAGATTCCTAACCCTGTCGCATACTACACAGCTGGTTCTTCACTTACCATGGATATGTGTGCCACTTCCACCGAACCCTTTCAACGGAATCTCCATTCTCCCTACCTCTTCGAAACCCAGCCTGAAGACAATCAGTCAGCGCTTTTCAATACGCTTCCAACCTCCAGCACAAGCAGCAACTCACTTCCTGTAGACAGGCACACCCATTGGAGCCCCGCTCAAGTAGCACACCATACCTTCTCTATCGGCTTTCTCCAGCCCGTACTTTACTAACTGTGCGCCTATACCGTGGCGTTGATGGGAGAGAGAGGTGGCGAGTTGTTCAAGAACTGTTGTTTTGTAAGCTGCGCCCCCCCCCCCCCCCCCTCGTTGCTTTTTGTTGAAATGTAGGCCATGAAAGCGCCTACAAACGGTGTGTATATAAGACTTACCGTAACAAGGTCCTTTTGGCCGATGGTCGCCTTCCATCTTGTTCATGGATGAGATGAAGGTTTGGCGAAGATCAAGGTTGACACCTTCTGGTAGTGGATTGGATGCTCGTGAAAGGTCTATACTCCTGTATGCCTATCAGAGCCTCAGTAAACATAGCCAACATATAGCGATCAGAAATTATTCGGCAGAATGTCACTGACTTTCTCGCTCCACACCCACATCGCAAAAGCAACAATGATCTCCTTTTCCCCAGGCTGATTCTCGACCACTTTCAGGGCACATGCATCTTCTCCACATGCTTCGCACGCAGCTAGCTCCGATTTGATACCGTTGATGACCCATGCTTGTCGATCTTCTCTCTTGCTGTTTGCGAATTCGAGTGTAAGGCGTGGGCTGGTGGAGACCGAGAGCATGCTATTCAGTGTCAGAGATTTGGAAATCATGTGTTAAGAATTATTTGGGCAATGAAAATATATAGAAAGAAAGGTGGAATTAAATTGGAATTCTCTTACAGTTTTCCTATCTCCTCTGCGTCGCGGACACTTGCTGGAAGTGTCTTAAGAACCATCTTTACTTGGACGTTACGACCGCGAATGCAGAACCGGAATTAATAATTAGAACTTCCAAGATCAAAAACAACAACTGGTATCTTTGTCGCTGCTGGTCTATAACGTCTGATTATCGATCAAGTATGAAGCGTTTGGCATCATCCTTTTATTTGTTGACATTCCAGGCAGGCAGAAAAGGGTTGTGGATCGCCCATCTCGGCTGCGTATGCTCGGTTACGCAGCAGCGTATCTACTCAGGGGCATAAATTAGCTGCCTAAGTTTCTACGTAAGTAATGCCTTGATTTGCAGTATCATTATCAACAAGTAAGAGCATGTATTGGAAAGTTCAATAATAAGGCCTCGCAATACTTGCAGAATAGGACACGCAAGATTGGCGGTGTTGCAAGAATAATGGACAGTCCTCTAAGGCAGACACGTCTCATGTTGGCCGAGGATATTTTTCCTACTGCAGAAAGAGTCAAGGGTGGAAAGTGGGGTGGGAAGGCAAAATGGCCCTCGCCAGCTTTTTTATTCTATTTCGAGCACAGTCCAGATATATCAGAAAGATGATTGTTGGAACTCCTAAGGTAACTCTTCGTTCCACGAAAGACTCGCACCTTCGTCTCAATTGCTTCGTTTCTGAGCAGCTTGAGTGCTCCCTTCATCGTCCTCCTTGAGGTTGAACCTCCAATAAGTTTCCATCAGGATCGGCAACGATCACAAAATCTAAAAATCCCGACAACAGAATGCCCTTCATTGCATCGGTTGCATCTTGGCTTTCGGGATCCGTAACTCCAAAGGCTCCAGAGCTTGGATTGGTGATGTCTGGTTTTTCTCCTGTACGCTTGAGAATGGGGATGTGGTAGGAATCCAGGCGCGCTTGAAGTCCCAGGATGTCTGGAACAATAAGGCCGATGTGAGAAAATGTGGCTCTGCGGGTTGGTTCGTAAACACGTCGTTCTTTCGAATAGGTGTTACCTAGGTAGAAGGAGATAGATCAGCTCAGTAACTGCTGATAGTTTAGAATGAGACAAAAATATCATAGTAATAGAATTGACCAGCTCCGAAATGAGACAACACGCTCTCTGATACACCTACATATGAATTCAATGAGGCCTTCCGAGTTGTTCTTCTCTCGTGTCAACTCCTCCCCAGTTTGATATCCAGTACCATTCTTTCCACCGTGGGCTAAACTCATATACCTAGGACTTTATCAGCATTTACCCTGAAAAATGATTGACTCGAGGTGAACATTATCTAATAGAGGTAACACCGATGATGGATGGCAATGAAAAATTGGGAGGTTTCGGTACTTACATAAATGAGAGATTCGCTGACGCTTCATAAGTGAACATATGTCTCATCCCAAGAATTTCACCGTAGAAATAACGACTTTCCGCGAGATCATTAACAATGAGTGAAAAATGGTTGATGACAAAGCCTGCCGTCGCTGCATCTGCAGGTCCATCGGTGCCACTAATGACGTTAGGATAAACACCTGTTTGGTTGGCGATGTCGAGACCGGGTTGGCATGTGGAGACTGGCTGGAAGAGCACGAGGGCAGCGGCCGCTATGGAGATACTGCGGAAATTGAGCATATTGAAGCCTTGCTTGACAGGATTCAGATTCTCAGACCAGTGAAAAACTATGGATTGATATCGATTAAAGAAACCCTAGACACAGTAACATACTTATATCTATTTTATTGAATGAGACCCAAGCCTTGGTTCGACTTGATGGAGGTAAGCTAGACAAACAAGATGCTGAGCCATATTTTGCTTCTCTCTCGGCCGATTCAAGAAGCATCATCAGAAACGAATGATGAGCCAAGACAGTGGTTTATTCCAAGATAGGAACAATCTGCACTTGGCAGTGAGGCATGCAACATCCAATGCAGCCATGCTAGGATACATCACACCAAAACGCACCTTGCCATTTCACAAGATAATTACTACATGTAAGCGCAGGGGGAAATAGTAGCACGTGTTTCGAGAACAGATGATGAACTCCTGGCATTCCCACAGCGCGCATCTTTACCTGCGTTGAACCACTCGACAGAAAGCAATATTGTTCTGCCAGCGCTCCAAGCGACCGTTCTGGCCATGATGCGACCCTGTGGTTTTGCTCATGACAGAGTCCGGGATTATCATTGGGGGCTTAGTAGCTCAGCCCTAAATAGGAAAGCTACTCTATTACTCTATCGGCCGAGACGAGAGGGGGCGAAGATGAGGGTAACACAAGCCATGCAGGAAGATGGGTCGAGCGCTGACGAATATGTTACTGAGTACCAGTAAGTGTTCTTACTGATAGGGTGACCTCAAGATTGGAGGAAGGTATGGCTCGGCTCTGGACCCTGGTGGACGTCGGAAATCTTAGCTGGAAGACGGTAGATAGGCTTCAAAGAAGCCTTGCCTGAGCCCGGATGAGAGAAAGGTAATGGAGAATTGAACTTACGTGGACTTTAGACTTGAGGTTGTGAGGGTGGCAGAGCGGTAAAGATCAAGCTTCCTCTCCAGACTCGCTTCCTACCTATCTACTGCGAGTCGTCTTGGCTCCCGAAGCCTTTCTTTTCGGCTTTACGAACATTCCATCCTTCCAGTCCTGCGCCCTATTGACCACCATGTCAGCATGAGCTAACTCGTGGACATACGTTCCGCACATCTACTATCTTAAGGTCTTGCGCTCAACAATATCACTTTCTGTGTCCAGAAAACATTAGGTATCTGACCTGCCAAGCCGTCAGAACGGAGAGATTCTGCGCCGCCTCCAAGTTATGGCCGTACACTCTATACTTCCCCAGGATGAGAGCGGCAGTGCCTCAGCCCTGTATAGCATTAACCGCGGGTTCGTATCTTGCAGCTTCTCGCAGTTCGCTGCTTGCTGCTGCTCGGTGTGGCCTGGAGTGGTTATCCTATGCCCGACTGACGCCGACCCCTGATATAACCGCGGGGCGCATAACAATGGTAAAATGGGCTGCGTCCTCGAAAGAAGCACATCTTTCTGTTTGGCCCCTCTCGTTGTTTTGGCGGTAACTTTCGTGGACTCATATAACTCCGGGGACTGCTGATGGTCAGATCTCAAAGGGCTGAGACAATTTCATTGTAGCTTCGATATGCCAGCCGAGAAACTCCAAAGCAATGTGCGTACTCGCCAGCGGCGAACGAGAGCTGTGACTTGTTGCCTTGAGTGCAGACGGAGGAAAATTAAATGCGACAAATCCAATCCTTGTTCTCAGTGTCGGGCGTTCTCGCAGCCTTGCATTTTTCCCGAGTCACCAAAACTACCTCTATCGAAGTCACGAGCAAAATCTCGCTCCAAAGAGACTTTGTCCTCGGCCGAGAGCGCCTTTGGGTCAGATCAGAATGTGGAAGCCGATATCGTCCAGTACGGGGAGAACGAGACCAACTTCGGGGAATATGACCACCACACTGAGGATTCTGAGGTCGATAGCTCCTTGCAAATCGGAAAAATGTGCATTTCAGAGAGAGTTGGTGGACTTTTCAGACCATACTTACTCACCGCAGTAAGCCACGTCCAAGCCAGCTTCGTCATGTATGGGACCAACTGACGTCGTTACATAGTTATCCAAAATCAACGAGGCCAGCTTCAATCGACGACGGTATTCTTCTCAGCCAGGAACCCTATCTTCTGTTAGCTGCGCCTGGCATAAGCCGAACAGCCTTTGCCCCTCTTCTTCTTTCCTGTTTCTTGGCCACGAGACGGACAAAGGAATGTATCAACTCACAAGGCCTCAGGCTGAGTTACTTTATTGCCGTGAGTATTGGAAATAGCTCTATAAGTCTCTATCCGGATTCCATCTTTAATCACACCACTAGTACATGGCTCGCTGCGGGTCTCGGACAAACGCTAATGTTCTTCATTTTGTCCAGAATACTTCGACGCCGTCGATGCATTGGCACACATATTTCACAAGCCCACATTCTATTCCCTCGATCAGTTTTTCAATGTGATCCAAGCTGGTGATCGCGCACGGAGCACTGATGCAGCAATCGTGTCTTGTGTGTGCTTCGCCGCCGCTGTGAGCCTAGAGAACCTACAAGTCCAGACTCACTTCCAGTTTGGGAAGCAAATGCTCGTTGACATGCTCATGAAAAATGCCGAGAAAGCTTTACATGCAGCACACTTCATGACCACCTCGAAAATCAAGGTTCTGCAGGCATTTACAGTGTATCTAGTAAGTCAAGGTCAACTTGAAATGTTCCAGGTCTGACTTTTACCAGATTCCACAATGCCGTGGCGAGATATCCCGGTCCCATTCCGTTCTCGTTGGGGCCTTGGTGAGACTTGCACAATGCATAAATTGTCACAGGGCAGTCACAAAAGCCCACAGTCTACAGTCGCACACGCAGGCATTGCTTTGGTATCAAATACTTTTTCTGGAAATCAGAACAGGGGGTAAACATACTTTCTCTCTCTGTTGACTCGATTGTCCTGGAAGCGAATTTTTGTGCATCGGTTCTCATCGCTGAATCCCAGAGTCGCTGCTTTATCTGGACAATCTGAAATGTAACTACGCTGACACGTTAAACAGAAGCTCAAGGGCCATTGCCGACCGAGAGAACTGACGATTTACCTCTGCCACTGAATTTTGATGACCTGGGTCCATTCAGCACTTCATCCACTCTTCTGACCTGGACTGACAGCACTTTCTCGATCATTCGATACGAATGCTATGAGATCCATCGCTTTATATTTCGGGGGCGAGTTGCTCTAGAGCGGAATGAGATCACGATTTCCGATTTGCTACACGAGGTTGATATGAGGAAGAACGAAGTGACGGCGAAGTATGATAGCATCTTAGATGGCTACGTACCGATTCAACAGTGCGCGAAAACTGTTATGAAGCTTTTGCTTGCCAGGTGCGACGGAATGACTCTCACTGGTCAATTGCACCGCTTCGAGGATCCAAGCATCCAAGCCCAAATGAAAGCTAGGTATGCTGTTTGCGGCTTTTTATCTGAATTGGTGAGAAACACACTGATGCGAGACCCAGATTGCTCAATGCATGCCTCGATGTCTGTGAAAGTGGCGCCCTGCTAGAACACTCACCAAGCCTCGCGAAGTGGGCATGGTATTCCGAGACGTATCAGCAATACCACAGCGCCATCACTCTGCTGATGGAGATCTGGCATCACCCCACTTTACCACAAAGAGATCGAATATGCTCGATGATAGACCATGTATTCGGAGTTCAGTATGGTTGGGCAGTCGAGGATCGAGTAATTGACATCTTACGACTGTTGATGAGAAGCCTCGAAGCATACCTCGATCTCCGGAAAGTACGCAAAAGAGACATTACGCCACCTATCACTTCATCTCTTGATTCTCAATCTGTTCCACAGGTCTCCGGATGGATGGTCGATAATCTGGTCGCGTCTTGGCAAGACATTCCCATTATGTCTGAAGATTGGAATTGGGCGTATGGGACTACTGATGATCTGTGGCAAACCTCCATGGTAGCTCCCGGCGACGTGCCAGCTATGAGTCTATGACTTCGGATATTATCAAAATTCTCTGTACCAGATGCTCCTGGTCGGCTCTCGCACAAAGCCCTAATGAAATTCGAGACTTCGTCGAAACTTTTCAGCTAGAATTGTGTCTGAATGAATTGTCATTGTGAAGCAGTCAACTCGAGGAAGGGGAACAATTTTTGGGAGACAACTGCAATCTTACATCCGTAAGTTCATGGAATTATTGCGGATATTTTGGCGTTAAAATCTGTGGAAGACGATCATGCCGTTTATTTGTGACGAGATCTACGTATGTGACACAGACCGGATATCGGGATCCAATCGGGGAATGATATTTTCGAACGCAAGCCTGGACTTGTTCACGGTTGAGAGCTGCTATCTATCGGCCAAGATGTATCTCAGATGAATTGGAATAGGTTTACACCAAGTATGGCCAACTCGGTCCTTAGCCGTTCAGCACTTGTAGCAACAATCGGCATTCGTAGGTAGGGCTTAGTCGAAGAGCTTCGCTGAGACTTTACGATTTCTTGGACAAGCCCGGCATTCCAAATCCGGGAAAGGTATGCGAGGAAGTCAGATTAGCGTGAGAGCTAAGTCGGTAAGTCATTTTACTGCTGCCCAATGACTAGCTCTAGCTTTCCAATAGAGCTAAACTTGTCAACGATTTTCGGGCTAGTACTCCCTCGTGGAACCAGATACTCTTGAATCAGTGTCGGTATCCTTGATTGAGAAGAGCTGTCTCTTCGGTCCTTTAGATCAGCTTACCTGCAACATACGCCTTCCAATACTCACTTGTCTTAGAAGTCGTGGAGCCGCAACCAAATTCGTCTAGTGTCGTTCCCAGGTCTTACGTACAATCCAGATATAAACTCTAATGGCTTCCTTTAAATTACCGATTTTTATATGGTCCATCAAACTTTGGGAATATAAGTTACTTCAAGTATGAATTGCCATGGCTTTGACTACATTATTGTCGGTGGGGGAGTAGCTGGCTGTGTTTTGGTCAGTCGACTATCTTCCTCGCTACCAGACAAGTCGATCCTTCTCATTGAAGCGGGGCCAGAGAACGCCGATGACCGTGTTGCTCCTTCTATAGGAGTTTTACTTTCTGATACTACTGACATTCAATGGAACCATAAATCTGTCCAGCAGAAGGAATTGGACAACAAGGTTGTGAGTTGGTTTCCTTCTCCACGAATTCCAACAAGATGGGGCTCTCAAAGCCGCAATTCCTTGGCTTGTTGGATCTCATGATTTATAAGCTGATTTGGGTAGATTGACCAGACACAAGGCAAAGATCTCGGAGGCTCCTCTGCGATCAATTATCAAGCATGGACTCGTGGCTCGGCATCAGAATTGTGAGCTGCCCAGTTACTCGGCGATGTCCACAGCAGCTGACTTGAAAACAGTGATCAATGGGCATATGAAGTAGGCGACGAACGCTGGTCATGGAATGGACTGGTGCCTTACTTCAAAAGAAGCGAGACATTCATCCCTGGAAAAGACATGTCTCAAGAGAAATCCGAAGCTCATGGCTATTCCGGTCCTATCAAGGTGAGGTTACTACTACCTTCTCGAGTATTCAGTACTGATCCCAAATAGGTTTCACATGTTTCGTCTTCAGGAGGGAATCGAAACTACCCTCTCAAGTCCATGATTGCCGATATACACGAGGCTGCTGGACTGAAGCGGAACTACGATATGAATTCCGGAGAGACAATTGGGTACTCGGAATTTTCGAATGCTACCTTCAATGGCAAGAGACAATGGGCCGCTCTGTATCCTCGTGGTGATAATGTTAGCCTCTGGTCTTCTAGTCAAGCTACAAAGCTCTTCTTCTCGGGCATGAAAGTCGTGGGTGTAGAAGTCTTGCGAGGTAGTTCCTCCACCACTGCCAGAGCCCAAGAAGAAGTAATTGTTTCCAGCGGTGCACAAAATACTCCGAAGCTCCTTCTCCTTAGGTAAGGGTAGCCAAATCTATCCCTCTGATGTCACTGACATCTCGCCAGTGGTATCGGTCTTCAAGCCGAGCTCGAGCAACACGGAATCCAACAAATTGCGGACCTTCCAGTGGGAGAAAACTTCTCTGATCACCCTTTCCTATGTACGTTCTGGAAATTGCGAGATCGTGGCCTTGCCCTCGGAGACATGGAAATGACAACTCCAGAGTGTGACTGGACAGCAGGATCTGGTTGCGACTGGTATGTTCTTCTCTCTCTAAAGTCCTTCATGACGTGAACTTGGGATCGGACCCTTTTTCTAGGCCAGAAGATGTTGAAAATTACATGTACTAAAGTTTGGTTAGGTTCGCCTTCCATCGCCACGAAGACGAGAGTGTGAAGAAATTGGCCAAAAAGACGCTGGGTGCAAAGGAATTTGAGCGGTTCCAACTTGTTGGACGGCCGCATACCGAGAGTTTCGCTATGTCAGTTGCAAGCTTCAAGGGTGGGGATCGAATTTGCCGCTTTACTGACACGGTGTTTCTTGAATAGGCATGGCCATCTTGACTTCTCGGGACAACTTGAAGCACCCGCAGCATCCTGCGTCTCATTCGTGAATATCCTCGTAGCGCCAGAATCGCGAGGTTCGATTCGTCTTGCCTCTCATCGCCGACTCATGCGCCGCTCGTGGATCCCAGATTCTTCACTAATCCCATAGATTTGAAGCTCATATATGAGTGCACACGTACAAATATCACAGCTATCAAGAACTCGTTTGCAGTGTCTAAGTATGGCGCGGTGGAATATGGCATTGCTGAGGCAGATCGGGATGACCTCTCAGATGCAGCTCTCAGGCGGAGGCTGGCGCAGACGTGTGCGACTGTATTTCATGGTAGTGGGACTTGTGCGATGGGCACTGTGGTCGATACCGAGTGTCGAGTTTTAGGGTTCCAAGGGCTGAGAGTCGTTGATGCTTCGATATTTCCGTTTCCTCTTGCGTCACATTACCAGGCTGCCGTTTATGCTGTTGCTGAGCAGGTATGTATCCCTTATGCCTCTTAATACTTAGCTATTACTGACCATTTCAAAGATATCGGACATTATTGCGAGAGGAGTGGCGTTATGAAGCTGGGATAAATAAAAGGGCAGCCTCGCTTGGGGGTCATGAGCTATTTATGAAAGGCAAAACAAAGGACTGAGCATCAGCAATATTGATGAAAGCGAAAGCGATGCTCGTCTTCAAATGAAAACATGAATCGGGACCCAGCTCTTCCATCAAACAAGCGATTGCACTCATGCAGTGAATCGTTACGACTCATGCATATGGAGCCAAGCTTCGCCGCAACCTTGCACGAATCAGCACCCAGCAGACTACTTAAACGCCAGCCTCCCTCTCCTTCCGGAATTCGCAACGGTGTGACAGCAAATGGGCCCATTTCGAGTCTCACCGAAATATAATTCATGATTTGTGATTAGCTTCTTTCTCCGAAATCCGGGAAGCTCATGCCATGAGCATTTTGAGAAGCCCGCAGGTGAGCTAGGAGAACGGAGGGATGTCCCTTTCTCCAACCCGACTTTGTTTCCACTCTTCTCTCTCAAATCCATCACTTCTTGTTGCTTGCTACTGTAATTTCGAACTTTAATTACTGTTTTACTACAACGTAACCGGAACCGGAATTAGGATGGCTCTGTCCACGGTATCAGTGGGGAACTCTCTCATACTTTCGTCTCCGGTCCCACTAACGACGACATTCATACCAGGCGCGCCATGTCTCTCAGACGTTGACCAGTACCTGGCCATCACAGGGAAACCAAATGAATACTACCTCTAACTTGACCCTCTAGAAACAACTAGATGTCTTCCCCTAGGCTGGGTAGTAACCTCGCAATAGTTCTTACCTGGTAACTGACCTACTGGATATTGGCAAGTATGTTGGGTGACATCCTTAGCCGGTACAGGTATCGAAACGCTTGCGACGTGTTGTCCGTCGGGATATACCCGCGCGACGTTAGCGCCAGTCTTGTATGCGAGCTGGTTGCCGGCGCTGTATTCGACGATGGTGTGTAGAGGGACCGGAGGGAAGGGAAGTTCCCTAGGGGCGTTTGCTCTAACGAAGGTTACGGATGGGACGACGATTGTGTCCAATACGGTACTTGCGGGTGGTGTGAATGCGTGTGGAGTTAGCATTCGATTCGAAGCCCACACTGCGGCTCCGACTGACAGTGGAAGGGGTAGTGGTTCCGCGACGGGAATCATCGGCAACTACAACTTCGAGTGCTGGAAGTGAGAGCGCAAGTTCGACGAGGACTGGGACGCCAGAAGCGGAATCGGGACTCTCGACGAGAGCTAGGGCTGGGATCGGTGCTGGTGCTGCGGTCATTGGAGTTGCTTGCCTGGGATTTCTGGCCTGGTTTGCTCTGATAAGGAGGAGACGTACTGCTGAGACTCAACAAAATCATGACCAGTTGCCTATGTATGGGAAGCCGCCAGTGTATGGGGGCATGCCGGACTCAGAGTCAGCAGGACCGGAATTCTCAAGCCTGATTTGAGTAGCGGGGGCTATGAAGCTGGAGAGTTACCTGGTCCTGGGGTTCCAGCGGAAAAACCCGGAAGGGAATATGTGCATGAGCTTGATTGAGGTTGCATGTACTGTGAAATGTATGTTGATTGCTGATTGTGAGCCTGGGGGGTTTATTTCTTGAATGGTACACACGTCTTCCCACAACTCTTCTGGCATGGCGTTTAGCAAGTCAAATCTAGTAATTGTTCAAACTTATCTATAGATGTAACCTTGATCTCCAAGACTTTAATTTTGGGTTTTATTTTGATCAACCTATTGTAGTACAATCTGTTGTGCCTAGGCTTTGGGAACTCCAGGTATCCCACTAGCGAAACTGGTGATGATGAGGGAAACAAAAAACTTGGAGGGATCTGCAAAGAATGAAATGTGTCCTTCATCATCAAGTGGTTCCCGCTCATCGTTGAGCCTTGCCTCCCTGTATTCCCTGTTCTCCCTACACGAGACTCTCCATAACATTCTGAGAAATGCAACTCGATGGAGTACACTCTTTTCATTTCCCAGTGTAGAACTACTGTATGCATGACCAAGTAAGTAGAGAGGAGTCGCGAAAAACGTTCAAACATCAACATCGCTTAGCTGACCTGAACATTAGTGGGACCACAACAAACACAGGGTTTTCTTTCAAATTGCTTCGGCGATCTCTAGTTCTCAAAGTGGGCATTGACGAAGCCCATGTTAAAGCCTACTTATGATTTATAGATACTCTACATAGTAAAGTGCGACGGCAGCTGTGAGCTAGAACATCTGTCCTGAATGACGAAAACAAATAAGACGGCGATGTCTAAATGTTGACCGGAAGCACTTATGAAGAATAGTGTCTTGTTTCTGTGCCATCGTTAACGCTTTCATTTCCAAAGCTCGCAATTCAAACCTCATTCATTGTAATGAAAATTGGGCAAATCGCTTGGCACACCGCTGTGTTCGCTTCCCTCACGAAATCGTAGAAACCTAGACTTGAAGATCTCACCACATACAGAGAGACCAAGCAAACACATCCGACCGAAAATGGATCGTGGAAGGTTGTTGATACTTCGTAAAGTCCAAAAGAAACTCAAATTTCAGCCTGCGTTCTGGATCGGGATGCCAGGAACCTACACCAAGTATCGTATCAATCATTCGACTTCTCAAGGTCTAATTTTACAAGGTTATACAAAGGATTATCGGAACCGGTCATAGCACCTCTGAAGCTCCGCTACTATCGAACTCAAGCTCTCCTTATCTTTAAGATCTCTTAAAATTTGGATATCTGCCCAGCCCTGTTTACTTACTAACAGGTCTCACCTCGAGCCCAGCCGCTCCGCCCGCTTGACATTCTGTAAACGGCAGTTCGTTCCCTCCCGTGCGAGTATCCATGGTTTTAATCTCCGATTCCCTTTATTCCGTGGCGGGAACAACGAGGTTGCTTCCCCGGCGCCGCTGAAGAAAGAAACGTCGAAGAAATGGAGGTCAAAGCGAGTAAGCCGGTTTGCTTCCGGGTACGGTAGCGTGCCGGTGGTTCTTACCCGTACGTGAATGCGGACTCGAAACGATGGCGTCGGCATTAACCTCTTGACCTGATATGGATAGTGATCCAACGTCCTAAGTTCGGATTTGAGAGTGATAGCAAAGGACGGCACGGATTGGAGGAAACGAGAGGCATGGTCTTTGTTTGCGATAATAGTATAGCTTGTTTATTATTATATGTGAAGTATATATGACTGCCGTTTCTAGAATATGTGCAGTGCTGAATCAGCCTACGCCGGCACTTTCGGTGATAAGATGTGGTGGTGATGGAGATGAGACGGAGACAGCAACCCAGTGCACTGGTCTGATAAGAGCTTGTCTCTGGAGGCTTCATTTCCAGGACATTTGAGACATCGACCCGAGGCTGTGGTTTTGATGATGCCAAGGGGAAGGGGGAGAGGCGAAGGCGATCGGCGTGGGTTGAAGTGGGGGGGGGGGGGGATAGGGAAAATAACAAAGGATAGCGAAAGGGGCTCAACTTGATAGCGATAAGAAAGGATGGGATGAGATGGGATGGGATGGGATGCGGCAAGATGTCGGCGTCCTTGGCTGCTGCGGGAAGAAACGAACAAGGACATGCCATGCGAGTTGATTGGCGGTGTGTGATTTCGAGAATGGTCGGACATGGGAGGTGAAGGGAAGGGAAGGGAAGGGAAGGGATGACGGAGATGTCATGTCGTTGGTGGCTGATTTACAGCCTCACCGACTCCGACGCTTCTGATCTGATATCGAATGGGATGGATGTGAATGATAGTGAGGATAGTGATTGATTATGATGGACCTTTGCCGTACGTACGAAGTAGATGCTGAGATCTGATCTCCTGCATGAGTTGAGTTGACTCGACTCGACTCTCGTATACCGGCAGTCTGCTGGTTGGTTACATTCTCATCGAGCGAGTTACGGTGAGATGGACTGAGTGGATGCTGATCCTGGTGTTGCCTGTTATCTGAAATATTGTTGCGTCTGTCACCGCTCACGCTCATGCCAAAAATATTCCAGCTATCAGAATCCTTCAATCCTCAAACCCGATCCAACCAAAAGACGAAGGAGGATCGGACCCGACCCAAGACCAGATTTCGCATCTCAGCCAGGCAACCTAGGTAGGTAAGGTAGAGATGAGATTCTCTTTTTCGTATCCTATCGATCTGATCATCTGGTAGTACAGCAACGGCATGGCGGTTCTCACGATGATTTGCTTCTTTTACTTTCCCATGCCCCAGGCGTACGTGGCTGTGTTTGTGGACGACTGAAATCCAATAGCCGCAGCACGCGCGAGATGACTGAATCTCGACTATAGACCTAGAATGGAAGAGCAGATAAATTGCCATTTTCTTGAGCCGTCGATCATCGAACCTTGCCTCGGAGGTTGGGGCTGAGACAGACCTCGACCTCTTTTTAAAGTTCTGATCATCTGCCATATTCTGACCAACGCATCAACAGTTGGGTTTGAGGCTTGGAAATAAACGACGACAGGGACAACTAGGCTGGAGCCTGCCCTGCCCTGCTGCTGTTGACTCTTGTTCAGATGACTTTGTATTAATTCTGGCTCCATTATTACTCCAGGGATCCTCCAAGAATGCATGTGGATGTATGGGGTTTCTACTGTGACCCAAAAACATGGGAGTGGTACTTGAAGATAGAATGCCACGAGCTGTCTCCTCCTTTTACCGCTCCCGCCTAAATACAGCGCTACTCGCTTGCAACTCCTCCCCCTCGACTCAAGACTTCAGAATACCAGCCAAGCCACGAGATGAATAGCCTTGTTCTGGCGCGTGTAAGCAGTGAACAGTAGAACGCAGATACTGTAGATCCTGGCGTATAATAAATAACATCCCGAGCACTTCCAATCAGATCGGCCGGCCGTATTTTGTATTTGGCTAAATTATCCTCGCGCCGTGCCGTGCCTCTCGTCCCGAGTAGGATCGCGTGCTCATTTCTCGACGCCTTTGTTTCCTTTCATGTTAGAGACAGGACAAGGCCAGGTGAGGTTGTGCGAAAGGTACAGCAGGGAGGCATGGGCATCGTATCTGGTATGCTGGCCCAGGGAAATCTTAGATGTGAGGCGTACGGTAGGTCGCTCGAGTAGGTCCAGCAGTGAGCACAGGAAGTCTACTCTGCTCTCGCAGACAGGCAGTCAGTCTTACGGCATGACACTCACTGCATGTGTTATAAGATAGGCTTGCCAGTGGACTGATGTTTGGAGGTGCGGCGAGGACTTGCTGTGCCACCCGCCGCCCGATGAAGATGAGGTGACTCAGAGATCGGCTTGTGATATATCATCTACAGGCAGATTTGGGCCAGACGACGACGACGACAACTGACACAAGACGAGGCGAGACGGTGGATCGATAGTCGGTTCGTTTGATAGTCAGACAACACAAGCAAGGCGAGTGAGGGAAATGCCTCGAGACGAAGACGAAGAGGTACAGTAGGGCAGGGAAGAAGGATTATCAATATCCTTACTTGCTTCAGCGGATCGGGTGTTGATGCTGCCCAACTGCGTCAAATTATTTGTTCGATATTCGAGGAGGAAGGGCCCAACACGAAGGATTCGAGATGAACCCCCCGTCACACCGTCGTCATTATACTTTGTGTGTGCAAGCTCTGACCCCAGCTGTCAGGCTCTGTGCCTCTTTCTATTTTCACGGAAAGACGCAGGCATCTTTTGGCTTTCAGAAATGCGAGTAAGCGACGGAATATGGGGCCGAGGATATACTTTTTGCTGGTGTGTTTATCATACGAGTACCGGAATCAGGACAGGAATGCGAATGTGAAAGATAAGAGAAAGTATCTTGACCACCCACCGGAAGTTTAAATACTGAAAATAGAAGTATATGACACGAGGGAAAGGATGCTTGTAACTCAGCTTGTGATCCGACGGTATTCAGGTCTGGATAGATCGATACATCATCCTCGGCAGAGATGCAGTGCGACAATGCTTAAAGAAGAGGAAGCCAAGTAGGTTGGCTATCGTATAACAGGCAGAAGGCTGGTTGTGGATTCAGATACTTACTTGTACTTGGTAGTCCTATCTCCGTAGTAGTTCTTGAATCAGGAATCAGTTTCGGAGCAGTTGGTTGGACACTCGGTAGATCTGAAGTTCTGCTTATGGTACAGTACTGGCACTGTCATGTATGTTACTGTACGGTATGGGACAGTCCAGCAGCCGGACAGAGTAAGCAGCGCACGCCCGCACGCCCGCACGCACTGTCCACCACCTAACATCTCGTGCAGGGATCATACCTACTGTACCTACTGTACAGTACCTACCCTACCGAGCTACGAAGGCAAGTACCTTCCCCGCTAATCCTTCTTAGGACAATAAGGACCCACCTGAACTAGCCGTGGACCACTTACCGTGCAGCGCCAGTGCCACTTCAGTCTCCTCTCCTCCCTCTCCTCCCTCTCCACTCCTCTCCTCCCCCCGCCGCCGCCCCCCGCTCCTCCCCCTCGACTTTCCTCCCCTCCCCACCTACTTACTCCCTTCCTCTCAGTGCCAACCCAGCCAGCTCAGTCAACCAACCAGTCAGTCAAGTGCCGACCGGCCCGCCCATGGAAAACATTGGAAAGTCGGTGTAGACGGAGCTAAACCCTTTCCAGGTCCAAGTCCACACTCACTGCCTGCCTGCCTGCCCTGAGCCATAACCCGCCCGAGCTTCATCCACCCACCGCTAGATTGTACATGGTACTTGGGTACTTCCTTCCTAGACCGACCGACCGTGCCTTGCCTTGCCTAGACTTTGATTCGACTTGACGTTTACTTTGACTTCTTCCCTCAACACCACCACACCACCACCACTACCACCTCCGCCACTTTTCGACTTTACTTCTTCGACTTCACTTCGACTTCACTTCGACTTCACTGCACTGCACTTCACTGCACTGCTCCTCCAACACCCTACAAACACAGAACACACACCTGTTGACTTGCTACTTCCAGGAACTCCAATCGATCCAACGAATCCTACACAAACCAACCCACCCCATATCGCTCTCACTTGTCGCGACCCATCTCATCCTCCTCCTTCTTTGCCCCCTCTCGCCTCCACAGCCCAAAAGAAACTCCCCACCCCTCTTTCGCGCGACATGGCCGCCATTTGTTTGCACAACGCCCGCCAGACGCGCTTTTAGCATCTCCTCCGGAATCTAGCTGTTCAGACGCATTTGCGGGAGGCGTCCGGGTCTTCACAGCATGTCGCTGCTAGGAAGGTTGCTCTCTGGCGCAGGCCCTTCGACATCCGCACCCCGAACACCCCTCGATTCCCACCTCGAAGACCAATTTACCTACAACCTCCTCTTTCCCGATCCCGATGCCCTGTGTCATCATGACCAGGTCTTCCAGTTGTCCTCGGCGACAATCCTGGCGCCCGCCGCCCTCAGAGATGCAGACGTGAATGGGGATATTGATCTGGATGTGCGCGATGTGCGAGTAATCATCATGCAGGAGGCTACTCCGTCCTCTGGTTCCGCATATCTTCTTTTCGACAGTCACGCTCCTCCACCCCCCTCACCCTCGTTGGACAGACAAGCTTCTGGCAATGGTCCGGCATACCCATCACGGACAGAGGGTCGTCGTTCAATCAGTTCCCCAAGGAAGATGAGTGTGGGGGCGCAGAATTCGCGGCCGGTCATTATTCAAGAGCCTTCAACTCCTCAGGCTTTTGGCGCT
Organism: Rhexocercosporidium sp. MPI-PUGE-AT-0058; assembly: GCA_020746875.1. NCBI lineage: Eukaryota > Fungi > Ascomycota > Leotiomycetes > Helotiales > Rhexocercosporidium > Rhexocercosporidium sp. MPI-PUGE-AT-0058. Next base: position 1,984,903 of record JAGTJL010000005.1, on the reverse strand, counting down.
TTTAGTAGAAGGACACAACACAACAAGACTACAAGCTACAATGAAACCGCGGGACAGCGCTCAGCCAGGGAATACCGGGAAGAGGTCTCATGCTTTGCCAGCTACATGTTTGGAAATTCAGATGTCATGGCCTACAAAGGTTTTGGGACCAAGGTACATCCACTACCCTCGGAATCCAGACATCATCCCTTCACTTCGGCTTCATACGCTGCAGATGGCTCGTTGGGGAGATCGAGTATGCGAAGCAGCAAGCTGGCACAGTCCTTCACTTCCGACACAGTTCCTGGCCCGACATCGGCGGGTTTCACAAGCACAGCAAGGGCCATGGAAAGGAAGAAGGTTCTCATCACACGCATGTTCCCGGTGCCGCTACCCAATGACGATCCAAAAGATGCTGCTCAGAACACAACGCCTACCCAACAGAGCTCGAATGGTGCTACAGGGTATCCTTTCCCCAAGGTTGCAGCAAATGGAGCGCACTCGGCAGAGTCCAGGAAACCTCAACCGAAGCAGAAGAGGACGCCGATGTATGCGGTCGGTGTGGTCGTTAATTGGCCACAGTCAACGAACTTCCAAGCTCCTTCTGCACCAGCTTCAAGATCAAGTCTCCGTGGGTCAGGGTCGTTTACAGAGCAGGATTCGCTTCCATCTTCGTTCAACTCGGGACGCCGTTCAGGCTGGACTGTACTTGGCCATGGTTTTGGGGTCGAGTCGATGGATTCTTCTTTCTCAAGCGAACCCGAAGACCGAATCGAGAATATCACCCAACACTGGGATATCATCATGCGGACCATGTCCCACCTACAGGCTGTTGCGACTGCGTCACTGCTACCAATGCTCAAGCAAGCAGACATCAGCTCCCCCGAGCCTCGTAGAGAATCCACTCACTCTCGTGCCCCATCTGCCAGTGTTTCCGTCTCGGGCAAACGGGTCCAAGAGGATATCAAGCCATTCAAGATCCCGAAAACCAATGCAAAGATGGTTCAATTGACAATCAACTGCCTTTCTCAGGTGCAGAGAATCCATAAGGAGGCTGATGCAGCTCGACAAAGAATCGTCACAGGGCTCAAAGCACACCAGGTCGTCACTGGGCAAGGTAGATGGGGCATCTGGCGGGAGGAAGCAAGACTAGTTGGGAAATGGGCAGGGGGCAAGGACGAAGGCTTCTTCTTCTTCAACCTCCTGACCGGATTTCTCGGCAATCATACCGAATGGCTTCAAGCTCTCGGTCCTAGTTGGTACCGTCGTCGCCATCACCAACAGCAGAGAGCCAATAAGGATGATGACATCTCTCTCCCGGCCCGCACTATCATTCTTTCCGACAACAAGCTCATGGCTCGTCGATTGATATTCCTGTTGTCAGCGTTTCTACCTGCAAACCAGCAAGTGACCCAATCTCGCATTCACCGTCCCAGTACATCGGCATCGTTTGGGGGTTATTCGCAATCGCCACCCAATTTGCCGCTCCTGAGAGAGGAGTCTCTTCGCCGCCGAATCAACAAACGGGGAAGTGTGGCTAGGGGATCACATGCACGCACCTCGAGCTTTCCAAATCCAGCTCTTTCGGGCCTAGGGCCCGAGATCCATCACGATCGACGAACATCCGACGCGACATCCATCAAGACTGCAAATCTACCTATTCCCGGTAGTGACCTCAATTCGAGGAAAAGCAGTGCCGCAACGACTTCGACCGCGACTCCCATTACAACAATGCCACACTTCTCCACCAGGCGACCGACTAGAGGAACCGGCCCTGTTCCCCGACCGGGAAGCAGTGGGAGTCTCGCGACTGATGATCTGCTCCGCTCGTTGAAGAGAGGAGATAGTACTGGACATTACAGCACGGTCAGCACTGACTCCCAAGGTCAAAACTCCCGATGGGGCAGCATGATCAGCGGCTTCTGGGGCTCTAAGAGACGGGACTCGACAGCGTCTACCAGTATCGAGCCTCCATCTCTCGAGGACCTCGATATTCATGATCCGCATTACAAGAGCGGATCACCATTGAAGAAAGGAAAGCTGGCAGAGATGGTTGACGAGGTCACTCAAGCCCCTGTCCAGAAGACAAAGGACCAGCAAGAGCGTGAGATGAGAGAGTCCGAATCTGGAAGTGCATCAACAGCGAAACCGGATGATGAGGAAGGTGAAGATGTCCCCGAACAAATAATTCATGTCGCGGAACGAGTGACAGACCCGTCTGGTGCTTTTGAATCACCGGTGAAGACTTCAATCAACCATGACGATGGTGTCATCGATATTGATGTCCCTCTGCCGGACTTTCTGTCTTTTGACACCGCTGTCAGTTCACCCTCCAGCAGTGGATACTTGTCAACCCCGGGCCTCGGCAATGTCATGGACGGGTTCGAGAATTATTCTCGTTCTGGTCCTGATGTTGAGACGACCATGAATGTTGGTGGCTGGCTTCCTCGCTATCATCCGGACTTTGCTCTTCAGGCCATCCCTGTCCAGAGTGATATTCTGGAGGAGGTCAAAGCTTCCATGCGCGCAGAACCAACACCCATCCTTGCCTCCAACACACCTCTTCCTGAAGGGAGTCGTCCCGATAGATGGGTTGATATCAGCAGCGCCGTTATTGCCGACACTACCAACTTTACCATCAAACACATTCGATACAGACGACTCATCCGACAAAGAGACGCCCCATCAACAACACCCAGTATTCCTCACTCGTTCGATTCTCGGTATGGTAACGTATATGCACCGGCCCAGCTTACCCCCTCGACCGAAATTTACGACGGTTACATCGCAGAGGAGTTTATTGAGGAGCCAATCATCTCAATGGATGAAACCCTCATCGAAGCAGTCGAGCGCATTATTGCACAATCCGGCCGAGGGTCGAAAACCTCATCTGCTTGCTCATCCCGATCCGCCTCATGCCAAAGAGGTAGTCGGGAGCGATCAAATTCAGAGCCGAGAATTCCCGAAATCCCGGAGCACAAGCTCGAGGTGCCCAGAAACGAATGCAAGAAAATGGTCCTCAGTGCGCTCGAGGAGATCGTAAGGGAGGTAGCAGAGAGTAGGAGGGAGAGGGGCGACGCTGAAGTGGATATGGAGCGAGAGAGCTTCTTAAGGGAGGGGGTGAGAAGTTGGTTGTCAAATGTTGAGACCGGAGAGGCTTCTCATCTGAACTAGGGAGAGAGGAAGGGAGGAGAGATAATATTTCCTTTTTGTCGTTGTACCATATCACGGCCTTTCGAGACGACGATACCCAGGCGATTGCGATTGCGAATTTTCCTAAGAGCGCGCGGTTTTTTTGGGCTCTTGTACCAACAGAAGGGGGAGAAGACGAACTACAAACTCAAGCTCAAGCTCACACTTGAAATGTTTCTTTTCTTTTCGGCTCTCGCATTCTAGAAGTTAGCGAGTTCGTTTGGGCGTTTTGGGGAATGGATGATATTGGCGTTTAGGATGGGATGGGATGCATGCATGCATAGCTGGAGCCTGATGTGCTCGCTGATGGTGATTGTGCCGGATAGAGAGAACTTAGAATGAATGCGGGATCTATAATCAAAACCGCTGGGTGTTTATTCAAATGGAGTGTGAAACTCAATGTGACTTTGTTAAAATGTAGTTGAGTGAGTGCAGTGGTTGTTTTTGTGGTGATGTGGATCCAAAATTCTGCTCCGTAAGCGAATGTGGCCCTTTTTTCAACCGAGTGCCATTAGAGGCTTTCTGCCGTGATTTTCGGACGTGTATCTTCATTTCACTGATGAATTGCGACGGAACAGTAGGGCAGCAGAGATCTCCCACTCATTCTACGAGGAGATCTAAATAAGGAACTAGGATTCCTTGAGTGTTGCTGATTGCACCCGCGAGTGAAGATTTACTCGGCAAGGTTCGGATGTAAATTTTAGCGAGGAATTCTTGTGGTCGCAAGCTTTAGCATCTTAGATACACGGTGCTAGTTCAACATCAACATCACGTGGAGGATCTCGTTCTCGAGTCTACTAATTGGAACCCTGGTCTCGCATGAGAGCTTATCTAGACGCTCTGAATTGCAGGATAAAATCACTGCTGTAAGGTGGAATTACAAATAAAATCACACCTGGGCATGGGCTGTCTTTACCTATCGAGGGAACTAAGTGGTTCGTAGGCGGTAGGCATGAGTTTTGCCCAGACTCCACCTCCATCTGCATTCTAATTTTGCGGGATCCTAATCTTGAGCCCTGACTTGGGGAAGCGGAATGCGCGGATATGGCGATATGGTTTTGCATACTGTCCATTCTGGCATTCTTTGGGCTGCTTTGTCAGGAGTGCCTTTGGCTTTTGAAATTTGCGGCAGGCATCGACGCTAGACGAGCCCTTGCTCCTCAGCTCCCATCCATAGTTACATCAGGCGCTTAGTCTTTGGTAGCACTCAAATCGTAGGGATCGACGCTATTGTATCGCAGAGTTTTCTTATTTAAGAGGCATCGGGAGCTTCCTCCTATTGAGTCGTTCTTTTTGGTGATCAAAATGGCTGTTTACCACATTCGCTTATCGCATTTGCTAAGCGAGCTGGTATTTTGGGGTTATTTTTAGGTAGGTTCCTGGGTACAAATGATTGGCACACCTACTCGAAATATCTGATACGCTACCATAACTTATTATGGCCTAATTCCAGCCTTGCGTCCTTTAACTTGCGTGTGAGGGTTTTAGGGCATCAAATCTGATAGACCGAAGTATCTACATAGATGAGGGAGGGCCAGCGTCGCGGTTGAAATTAACCAATACTCAATGAAGAACTGACATTTGACTTCCAGCATGCTGATCCCTCCAACAATTTCGCACAAATATCAAATTTTTTAACCATTTATACACCATCTATCTCATCAGTCGAAGCTCTGGCCCTTCTTCAATTATCTGCCAACTGCCCGGCCGGCCATATTCTCTTCCGAAGCCGTTCGTCGAGAATTTCAGAGTGGAGATCTGAGGCGCTTTAGTTGCTACTTGCCTGCGGCGAAACCAGGAGACGCCTGTTGGGGCGCTTCGAGCTTCGCGGTTCGGTCGTGCCATCGCGCAAGAGCGAGGGAAGAGGTACACCAGTAAATGGCGAATTGTTGGCAATGAGGCAGTGATAATGGCGATGTATACCTCAAATATGCTCCAGGTAGTGATAACTGTGTAGTCCCCTGTTGTGGGTCAATATACTATGTTCGTAAGATTTCTGGAGTTGAGATTGTGCTGGTAACTTACAGCTCGGATCAAGCGAGTCTCCGAATCCAGCAATGGATTGCAATCGTAAGATGGAAATGACGACGGACCTGGACACAATTAGTACGAAGACATAGAAACACACTTGGCTCTATTCTGCCAAGCGTCAAGCCAACAAAAAAACCATTGCAGTAACTCACGAGCTTCCGACAGCAAACATAAACAGCACCATCGCTTTCTCTCTCCATGGTAGCCTCATGTTTTTCAGAATCGGTATCGGCAGAGCAATTATCACCAGGTCCTGCACGATGCTTAGACCTCCAATTCCGTATGCAACCCCGTTGATGTCGAGGCAATGTCCTTTGATATCTCTATCCCAGAAAGATGGAATTGGGTGGCACCCAACAACCGCAAGAGTGGAGATTATCGTGGTAGATATGACGACGAGGCACATTGTTATGAATACTGCAAGACGGAAGCCTTCATTTGGAATCGATTGGATGTAGAACACGAGAATCGACAGTTTTGGAATCGCCAGCTGGATGATATAGACGACTTCTGCCACATAAACTAACAACGTTAAACCTAGTAGGAGGCGACGAAAATTTCCACAATTAAATAATTGAAGTGACTCAGAAAGCAACAAATTGGAGGGACTCCTCACTCATCTTCAAAATCTCTTTTAGTTGTCCATCTTGCAGTTCCCAAAAGTGTTTTCCGAACCCGTTCCTGGAACCTGAAGAGGTCGTCGATCAGTATCTAGGTCTCAGATGCATAGATGCACACAGGATTTACTTGCCTTTGACACAAAAGTAGAAGTTAGGAATAGCGCAGAACTGTTCATGTCAGTGAAAAGTATTAACTCCCTCTAGGTATAGAAATGTACCACGGCAAAGAAAAGTAGCCAGTCGCTCCAGTCTACCCTGCCTTTTGTCCCCTTCATCGCCTTCGTAATGAATCTCAAGGCTACGAATATTACTGCAACCGAATACACAACAATAGTCGTGGCTAGGAACAGGTCTGAGCGTGATTGGCCGAGGGGCTTTCGACATAAGCTAGCGCTGACTTTGATGGCAACTAGATGTCATGTCAGAAAAGCCTACACAAAAACCAGCTGTACCAGAGGGTGGAAACTTGCCAAGTCCGTCATGCATAGTGCAGTTTGCATTGAGGCAGGCGGATGTGCTTTGCGCAAGCAGCCGGCTTGCACACTGCCTGAAGAGTTAGAAACCTATGCTTTCGAATATGCTGGTCACTTCCTCTCGACCTACGAAGGATGACATGGAAACCAACAAACCTGGCATGATGCATCATCGAATCGACAACCAGATGCCTGTATGGCTGTTATTACACAGCCGAGCTAACACTCCCATATCAGTCTGACAATATTACACTTCGTTATTGTAATCTTACAAGTTACACGGGTATTGGACGTACTTACACCACAGGGAGTCAGATCGGCCGCTGTCAGGTTCAAGTACTGCTGAGCATGTACGCCGGAAAGGCGAACCAGCCCAAGAAGCAGGACACATAAAATAGCGAACCCGACACGCATACTGGATTATTTCGGAATCAGTGGCTCAACCTTCCGAATGTGTTGAACAGGAGCAGCCACAACCTCGCAATTTCCTTCTTTTTATCGAGTTATATGAACGTGATGCTTCGACTGACTGCACAGATTTCTTTAGAGGAATGGGGAGAGTGGTGCTCAGTGCATCAAGAGGTGACCTCTTCTTGGTTATAGGTCAACAAAACTCGCTACAGCAGTCTTTCTTGCGACTTGTGGTGAATGTTTGAAGCAAGCTAGACCTTAGGTATCCTTAAACTTTAACATGACCCAATAAACACACGGCCATGGCGTCCGACCCAAAATTCGGAACTCTACTTCCCACAACTAAGTTTGAGGAGCAAAGTTTGAAATATGAGCCAAGTTTGAAAGCTGCTACCGGACAACCTACTAGCACGGACCGCATCATAAGATCGATGTGCGTACGTTCGCATCGCAATTGTTTAAAATTCATCATCCATGGTGGTCCCGTCCTGGTTGCTCGGGCGCTAGGATGCTCAGACCTCAAGATAAGATTTCGGGATTGTCCCACCGCACTACTAATAACATGTTGAAATGTATGAGCTGGGGTTGCAGTATGGCATGTGCTCGAGCTTCTAGAGTGAGCATCTGCTACATACGAGATGGTTAGAGGTTGCGAATTCCTTCCTCGACAGCTAAGTTGTCTGTAACCAGAGTCTCAATTGGGCGAGAAGACAGCGACAGGCGGCATTCGAGTACTGATGCTAAAGAGATCCAGACCAATGTTTCTCACACAGAGTCGCAGCCTCGCACGCAGCTTGACGGGAAGGAATGACGAGGAAATCCATGTGGGGAATTGGTATTGAAACCCAACTACAATACAGGCGAAACATAGTAGCAGCAACATCATCTAATAAAATTCGCCTATCCAGCATTATATTCATGAATTTCAGAACTAGAATACCGAGGGGACAGGTGGACCCCAGACCGACAACGTATTAGGTCCGGCCTGCACGTGAGCGACTTTCGTCTCTTTGTTCACCAGATCTCCGTCGGCGTAATGCTCCTTTGAGCTGTCAGACGATGCAATTGGGAGATGAAACATTTACTTACGACCATGAATCCACTCGTGTCAAACCAGTAGTCAAAGACCTGGCTTCCGAGCACGTGCTTTGATATGTTGATCAGCGTACAGTACTTCAAGCAACATGGGAATCATGACCTACCCTTCCAACACCCCAGCATAGCTTGTACCCCTTTTCTGTCAAGTAGTCATGGCCCAGCTGCTGAATATCGAAGTCGTGGACTTCAAATGCGGCGTGAGCCACCGCGGGTTTCTGTCCGGGCTTCGCTCTCTTGAAGAAGAATGCGTGGTGGTCGGCAAACTCCAGACCCCGATCGATGTGGAAGAAGCACGTAATAGGCTTCTCCCCGAGGTAGACGACATCCGAAGGTGCCAAAGCCAAGTTCTTTGTGTACCAATCAAACATCTCCTGATACGTGCCTTCGGGGTAAGTGACGCCGTAATGTCCCCATCTGTAGACTGGTGCTGGACCAGGCTGGAATCTCTGGAATTTCCCCTTGCGAGGCTTCTCGTCTTCGTAGTTGACGACAAGCTTCTTGAGATTCATGGGCTGGAGTTCCTTGGGGGTTTGGCCATGGACGAGATGCACCTTGTGACCGGCCGGGTCGGTCAATGTGACGATGTGCCCGCCGCCTGGAGTTGCGAGCTCAGAGATGCCGCTTGCACCGTCTATCTGCTGAGCACGTTCCAATTCTTGATGGCTCTCAACCTCGTACGCTGCACCGCCGAAGCTTGAAGCTCCTCCCTCGGCCTGTCTTGCGATGTAGACAAGCGGCTCGGTTCCAAACCCCGCGAAGCAAATCTCCTTTCCGGGGTTCTCTTGCACGATGGCCATGCCAAAATCAAGGAAGAACTGTCGAGCAGCGGCCAGATCTGCGTGATTGTAGATCACAAAAGCCGTCTTGAGGAGTCGAATCCGCGGATCATCTTGAGGGAGATGCATCTTGACGAGGGCGAAGACGAAGATGCGTGGAGTCTAGTTTGAGAACGCTTGCTTGGACTTGTGGTGAAGTGAAATATCGTCGCTGGTACACGTCGAGGTGGACGTTTGTTACCGTTCGTAACCTTGTCTTATCCTCCTAAGCTCGACTGCAATGAGTGCGTACAGTGTGGTGTGGTGTAGTGCAGCTAAGGCGAGGAGGGATAAAAACCATTGAATTGACAGCACGATACGGATATTGCGGTAAGCTGGGTCTGCTGTCTAACCAAGTATCTAGACGTCTACCTACCTATCTATCTAGCTTTCTACTGTACGAAAGTAGCCTTAGCTGCTCCGACTCAGCCGAGCTCCATTGAGCCTTGCGCTATCTGTGAGGTGATGTCCATACTGTGCGGTATGTAAGTAGGTAGGTAGGTGGGTACAGTTGAGTAAGTAAGTACTGATGCAGCGGCAAAGGTGGTGGGCGTCGGGTGGGCATCAGATGGGCATCGGGTAAGGTGGCACGCCCACCAGGACTCCTCAATTCCCACTACATCGTAACTTATGGTACCTACGTAGTCGAACGATCCGGAGGGTTCTGGCCTCTGTTCAAAACCTATATACTACATAATACATACTACGTACTTACATGCCACATGCCATCATTGGCATGGCATGGCATGGCGCGCCCATTTGTACTTACAAACAGTAGGCGGGCTGGTACTGGTACATACTAAGATACAACGCCCACCTGCATCAGATGTGCGCTTGCGGTTTCTTTCTTTTCGTACATCAGATAGATCTCCAGCGACAAAACACAGCATATCCATAGCTTGTTGTCGTTACCTTCACCCTCACGCACCCACTCACACTTACACTCGCAATCAGTATCTCATATTCTGGTTCCTTCCTTAAACACCCCCCACCCCCCAAAAATGGCACCTCTGGTTCAATGGAATCGTCTGGTCCGTTACATTGCCGAGGATGGGACGACGGTCAAGTTCGGGGAGCCAATCCTGCCAGAATCAGGCCATGAAGAAATCACTGCCCTTACATCCAAGGGACACTTGCAAGTGAAGGTTTGTGAGGGCAATGATGGTCCCTTGAGTATGCGTCCAACAGCCCGAATCGAGACGGTCAAGACGCTCTTGGGACCTCTGGCACCAAAAGATGTATCGATTATACGCTGTATTGGCCTGAATTACAAAACACACAGTGAGTGACATGCGGTCTTCCACCAAAAGATCGTGTCTAACACCTGGGGAACCGTTCAGTCCTGGAAACTGGTCGGCCATTACCCACATGCCCGACTGTGTTCACCAAGCCGTCTCCGACTGTGGCAGACCACGGGGAGGACATCCCTATTCCAAAGATTGCACAGACCCAATGCGATTATGAGGGCGAACTTGTCATCCTGATCGGCCGAGACGCCAAAAATGTCAAAGAAGAGGATGCTCTGGAATATGTTGCGGGCTACACTGGTATGTCTCTTTCGCCACCGAAACACCCTTACGGCCAGGGCTTCGGGGATCGGATCCTTTGTCTGAGTCCGAGATATCGAGCATTATACATCCTAACATGTTGACCAGCTGGGAATGATGTCTCCGCCCGTGACTGGCAGCGGGAGGCAGGTAAAGCAGGACCGGTACGTGTTTTGTGGCCCTCTCCTTCCTCGATTTGGGAGGAGTGACGATCTTCTCTACTTCCCAAGAAGACATACCGACTGAAAGCTAACTTCTCTCCCCACCTAGGTTCCACAGTGGTCGTTCAGCAAGTCTTTCGACAAGTACGCTCCGCTCGGCCCTTGCCTCGTCGCGACCCATATACTCGGAGATGCCGATTCATTGTCTCTGAAGACGTCTGTGAATGGAGGGGAGCGACAGCTGTCCAACACGTCCGATCTCTGCTTTGGGGTTCGGAAGCTGGTTGCGTTCTGCAGCCAAGGCCAGACCCTGGAGAAGGGCTCGTTGATCATGACGGGTACTCCAGGAGGTGTTGGACTGTTCATGAAGCCCCCTGGGTTTTTGAAAGATGGCGACGAGGTCAGCGTTGAGATTGGTGGAATTGGCCGTCTGGCGAATCGTATGCGGTTTGAGTAAGAGAAGAGTCTTCGCCGGAGGCCAATGAATGTAGGGGACTGGGTTCTCAATAAATCCTACATTATCAATCTACACCGTGCCGTACAGCCAACAGATGCCCCACCATTGTGAATGTCAATTTCCGGAGCCTTAACACTACTGACAGAGGAGACGGTAAGTTTAGAAGGGCCGCCGTAGCCGAGAAGATCGTTGGGTAGAAAGGGTGTCGATTGTGCTTATATGTTATGTTATATTCTATTCTATTATGTTCCCCATGGTGGCAAGGACAGAAAGATGAGAGTGAGATAGATGTCAGTTCGCCTCGCCTTGCCTTGCCTTGATTGTCGGATTACGTAATCGCACCGGAGGAGGAGGTGCCAGGGCTGAAGGATGTCACCGCCTTTGGCAGAACAAGCGAACCTTGATGGTCTGGTTGGGTGCAGCCCCTGTTCTGCCCAAAGGCGGTGAGGTGACATAGTTTACGGAGTATTTAGCCTGGCACCTCCGTATATCTGATTTGGTGGTGGGTACTTGGACTTAGACTTAGATACCTGTCTTGTATGTACCTGCAGCTGCACTAACTGGGTAAGGTAAGGGGGTAGGGAAGGTAGGAAGGTAGGGTTCTTGCTTTTATAACGAAAAAGAAAGAAAAGAGAAACAATCTCCCCGTGGAGTGCGCGTATCACCTCCTACCTATACCCCCATACTCTCTATCCCATGGGCTGCTGTCGCTTGCCAATTTTAGTGTGACAAGATATTGACCAATCAGAGGGCCAGGATTTGGTGAGGATACAGCCATATGGGCTCCGGACTTATTTACTGCCATGGTATCTGTCAAAACAATCCCCCTCCTTGCACAGAGGAATATTATACTCTTTACAGCTATCTTGAGACCTTTTTCTCGTCGGAAAGAGGCCCCTATTTGCTGTAAATATGCCCGTTGCGGGGGGGCAACACACCCTGCAACCCCACCACGCTAAAAGTGGTGTACAGCAGCCCATGGGATACCTACCTACCCATTACTACCGACCACCCCCCGTCACCCCGCCTTTCGCTTCCCTAGCACCGGAACTAACCAACCTGCAGCCCCGTCAACTTCAACGTTAATGTCAACTCGTCGAGCATCATGCACCAAGCATCCCCGCCACGGAATAAATCTACCTCACTTTGACACTGCCATCACCACCACCACCACCTCCTCCTCCTCCTCCTCCTCCTCCATAACAACAACAACTACAGCTGACCACCTATCTACCTTGCCAGTCTATCCACCTCATGCGTCGCCGTCGCATGTTGCCGCCCCGCCCTTGCTAGTACTATGTGTGCATCGCGAGTTGTGCCTGGTCCAGTTGACGCCGTCTCCGCCCTCCTCCCTACCACCTTGTCTCTTTCTTTCCTCCCCCCACCGCAGTCAACCCCTTCGACCTTGCCTCTTCTCTCATCAGAACTTGCTCCCTCCCATGGGCTGTTAGCGCAATGCTCAAATGCCCCTCCTGCAGCCGAGAGTATGCCAGCCAGAGCTCCCTCAACCGGCACGCCCAGAACCATCGGAAATCGAAGCAGCATACATGTTCGGTTTGCTCCGTAGTCTTCTACCGCCGGGACTTACTCAACCGCCATATGGCAATCCACAATAGCCAGCGCTCAAATCCTCCGAATTCGAGCAGGAGTCGGCCATCAAGTTCACCTGGCCCCTCCATGACACAATCCCGACGCAGATGTCATACAGCTTGCGTTCTTTGTCGTCAAAATCGAAGTCGCTGCAGCGGCGGGCGTCCATGTGTCTCGGTACTCTCCACCATTTACTTTCTTTTCGTACGAATAGACACGCTGACTGGCTGACTCGCAAGTGCATGCGCACAGGGAACACCTGCGAATATAGCCTCGAAGGAAGTCGTATAAGCGATGCTCCAATTCCCGAGGTCTTCCCCAGTACTACGGACGGAGATTCATGGCTCCCAGACCAGGAGGCGATGATTGCTGAACAACTGCCTGTCGCACATTTTGAGGAGAGTCGAATGCTAGGTGGCCTTGTCCCAATGGATCAAGTCACTACCGACGAAACTACCCTTATCCAGGACGACTTCTTCCAGGATCTAAACTTGTCGTGGATGGGACACCCGTCGGATAGAATAGCCTGGCCCTGGCTCCATGAGACTATGTTCTTGCAACAGAATCCCACGTCTTCAGGATCTTTCGCTGGCTTTCTTAACAACTGCGTGGGTGATGGCAATTATACCGATCAGGAGATGGGCGCTACATCCGAGCTCCCGGACTATCAATCGATGGGCAACTCCTCTTTTCGGCCACAACTTCGAGAGGAATCAATTACACAGAGCGACATTGTGGGTAGTCTACGTTCCACCACGAGTGCTGGGAATGATGGACCGTCCGAGGAGCGTGAGCTGGAAACAGGTAATACCCTTATTCGCAGCATTCATTCTATTCTCACACATCCATTAGTTCCCCCGTCACCCGAATCGGAGACTTTGAAGTTAGGCAAACAGTCGCAACAGTCACGGACAGTTGCCGACATTGTCATCTCTTCATCAGAGCTTCCCTGGCCACCACGATCTAAGACTGCAGTTTTGTCACACTGGCAGGATATGTCATCTCGGATCGAAAAGGCATTCAGCATCGGTGCTGGTGAAGGTGGTTCTGACTGTTCCACTCTTGAGCATTTCATTTCGCTCTACTTCGAACACTTCGGCCCGTTGTGGCCCTTGATATGCAAGCATAACATGGAAAATACCTCCCTCCACCCGCTTCTGTACCTGACCTTGTCTTCAATAGGGGCCATGTACGGGGGCCACGCTCAAAGTCTGTACGGAAGTATGATGCATAACCAGATTCGGAAATCCCTTACCGCACCTTTGGAACTAGAAGATTCCAAGGATGACTTCTTATGGCTCGCCCAGTCGAGGCTTCTGACACAGGTGGCGGCTTTGTATTTTGGGCAAGCAAAAGCTTTTTCGTATGCCCAACATCTGGGTGGCTTGTTAGTTGCCCAAGCTCGTCGAATGAATCTGTTCTCTGTTACAATTGTGGATGACGACGGGTCGGAACCACGACCTGCGGTAGAAACTCTCGCCCGGTGGCTTCAACGGGAAAGTAGGCGAAGGCTTGCATTTGGCATATTACGTGGCGACGTTTATACAAGCATTCTGTTGAATATCCGGCCACTTGTATCCCCAGAAGAATTCGACATGGAATTGCCTGGTTCGGATTTAGTCTGGGGAACCGAACAAATGCCAGCAAACGTGTGCTTACAGATTATCGAGCAAGACAAGAGCCTCGGTCGTCGAGTACTCTTTTCGGACATGCACCGCATTGCTTTAGACGAGGAGGAACCCTTTCCCGCACTGGAACCGATTGGCAGCGAGTTGCTGCTCTTCGCCCTACAGCCATCCTTGTGGAGATACTCCCGCGACCCGCATATGTTTCAACGACTAACCGGCGAAGAGATGGGGTATTCTTCACGCGAAGCCCAGGGGATGCTAAATCAAGCCAGCTATTTCGAAGCAGAAACCACCCAATACAGCCCGTCAGCCTCTTCCACAAGGGGGGCAGATGTGTTTGAGGTTTCTTCCCGCCAGATGCTCGACTTACAGCGAGGCTACAGGCGCGTCACGCTGGCCTTGAGCAAATGGAAACAGTCTCTATCGCTCACAAAAATGTTTGTTCAGTCAGACAGAGATCGCACTAGTCTGCTTGGAAGCCTGATTCTGTACCACCTCTCCTACTTGAGACTGCACGCGCCAATTGGAGACTTGCACCAAATATCACATCAACTCGCTGATCGAAGGTCCATCGAAAAGAAATTGATCAAATCAGTCCACCAGTGGGCAAATACTCCTCATGCCAAGCTTGCAGTTGACCACGCGATTTCTATTTGTGAGTCACTGTCTTTTTTCCTCTTCTAAACTCGGTCAGAATCGCCTTTTGCAACATCTCTGCAGCCTTGCCCCACTGTTTTTAATTCATCACATGGTACTAATATGGGCGTGATAATAGGGGCATTGATCATGAAAGAAACCGCTCGACCTAAAGGATCGAAGTACACCCTTGTTGCTTTCACCGGTCTGCACCACGGCGCCGTGGTCCTTTGGGGTTACATTGGCGCTCATGACTTCTCTCATGAAATACCGGACTCTGCTTTCTCCCTGGTGGATCCAAACAACACTCGACCAAATATCCTAGTTGGACCTAGTCAACTTGAAGACATAATGAGCTCATACATTCAGCTGTATAGATTGATAAGCTCCGGAAGATGGTCATCATTTGCAAGAGCAGCAATTAATCTTTCAACGCACTCATTTCCGTCGGCGGAAGAATGAGTGGGCAACACTCACAACCCCGGATCAGGAATTAATTTCTGCTAGGTTGATGTGGAATTTGAAACCTCCTCAATTGTTTCTCTAATGTAAACTGTAGGACATATTTCACGTATAGACACTTCAGGAACCAGTCAAGGGGGTTGGCAGCCTGCATATTGATGACCAAACCCTTGAGCTAAATTCAGTTACGTTACAATCTCCAAACACCGCTCTGTGTGAGCTTCAAATCTCTTGCCACGTTTACTTGTTCAACCTCTCGAATTTCAACCAACAGTGTCCCGTTATAGATCCCGCAGCAAAAACATCTGCCAGTTCGAGAATATCATCTTCATGTCCCTGCGGCAAGGTGGCACGAAATTGTCTGAAGATGGCCCCAATCATGTACTTTAACTCTGTCATCGCGAGGTTCGATCCCGGACAAGCGCGACTACCGTGTCCAAAGGGAGTCCAGTTCAACTTCATTCGGTCGGTCCCCTCCAACCAGCGTTCGGGTTGCCACTCGTTCGGCTTGGGAAAAACATCCTCCAAGCGACCTTGATTGTATGCCGCATTCGACGCAATAACGCCAGCTGGGACCATTTTCCCCGCGATGACGGTACTCCCGCCGAGATGCCTCTCTAATGGTCCAGGGATCATGGGATACATCCTCATGGTCTCACGAATCACAGCGTCGAGATAGGGCAGATCCATGGTGTCCTTGATGTCCATGTTGGAAACATCCGGGAAAGCTTCGGATAGTTCTCGATGGAGTCTCTCTTGAGCATCCATATTTCTTGTGAGCAACCAGCATGTAAAGGCGGCTGTATGAGAGGTTGTAGACGATCCTGCTGCAAGCATCTCGACCATGTACGCCGGAATGTGATCGTTCGGAACCCTTTTGAGCGGATTTTCTGCATCATTCATCGACTGCAGCATAGAGAGTACATCTTTGTCGCGGCGGGAGTCTTCGTTGTTGATCCAGCGCTCCAGAGCTTCTCTCGCAGTGATGTCCATGTCATTGCAATCGTTTCGAAGTTGACGCCACTTCTCACTTCCGAAGATCCTTACGAAAAGGTCAGCTCCGGGTATGAAACTTTCCATTGCGTGCCATGTACTAAATGCATGGAAACGCCTGAGGAAGGCCGAGGCGTTGATGTCGTCGACGCTAGACAGTAGTCTGTCTTCCTCGCCCCAAAGTACATCTGTCACGATGTCCAGAGCAAGTAGACGGAAAACAACCACTCCATCAACCTTCTCATCGTTATCGGCTTTGGAGTTCAGAAGTTTGATGAAATCATCAATGTGAGAACCTATGTTCTCCACAAGTGTCGCCAGATTCCGGTTCTGGAAACACTGAATTAAGTTGTTCCGAGTTGGAGCAGCAGCTCCATACTCTTTGAAACCGAGAGTTGAGGTAACGCCTTTCCAGGAACCCATGACTGGATAGAAGCTGCTTTTCGTGGCCGTTCGGTCGTAGATGGTCTTCATGGCATTGTCGTCAGTTGTGTGGACTTGATCTGGAGCCACCACTACAATGGGACCGTATCGGTCCAACAGCTTGGTAGCTAAAGAAAGTCGTTGGCGTCAGCTGTATTTCTTCAAAAAGAAATAAGGTTTGAGGCTTCGCCTAAGATACTTCTTAGGAAGCCAGAGTCTCTAAACCAATCTAGGAGTGAAAAAAAAATTCGGTGGAGCACCTACCAAATGCCGTCCGCCGGCGACGATATGTAGCATACTGTAAGGGAAGCTTCGAAACCCTTGTGTACCACGGACCAGGGATGTGGCGAACAGGCGACAATAAGAACGGATACAAGATCTGGTTCAGCAAGTCAGCACTTTTCAAATTGTGCTCCAAGATGGAAGAAGGGGGGGGGGGGGGACGACATACTAAGGTGTAAACAACATAGAGAATGACCACCGCTTGTAGTGCAGCCAATTTCTCCGTCCTCAGAGTGTCGGTAACAAGTGCGATTATTGCCATCTTGACGAAGTTACCAACTAATGAGTCTCAAACTGATGAGTCTCAAGGGACAGAAAAAGCAATGGACAGAAAAAGCCTTTCTGGAAGGGGGCTTTCAGCACCACCCAGTCGACTGCTTATTTATTCTATGGCTGTCTGAAACACCACGCTAGAGCGTTGGTGGCCTGCCATGTTACGATGTTACGTGCAGTACTAAGCCTGGCAACTCCGGGTCTCTCCTCTTCTCTCCTCTTCCTCTTCCTCTTCCTCTACCTCCGCTCCCCTCCCTTAGCCGCGGGATCACCATCCAACGATCACCGTGATCATTCAATACATGCTTGCCCGGCAGCTAACGAGGGGCGAGGGAGGCGCCAGGGGATAAGGTGGCATGGCATCTGTGGGGGTAGGGTTTGAGTTGCGGGAGTTGGGGGACCAAACTTGGTTTACTCTTTCCTCCCACATAGCAACATTCAGCTCGTGGGCAATTTTCACAGACATACGCTAAGCCGGGTGGCTTCCGGGTTCCATGGACAATCCTGTTGGGCCGATCTGGAAGCTCGGGGGCAGCTACGAAGAAATCTTGTCTTTGGTCGTGCTCGTCGCAGCATGGTGCGCCTTTACTCGTCGTATGAAAAGCGTCCGCTGGTACTCACTCATCGCCCACTTCAAGCAGCCATTCGCATCTTTGTTATCCCTAGACCTCTGTAACCTATCTCGCTTCCAAGTCAACAAACACAATGACATCGTCAGGAATGGATTTCCCGGTCCTGATCATTGGATCAGGTCCATCGGGAGCAACGACTGCATTGCACCTTGCACGTCAGGGTATCAAAGCTCTTGTGATATCGAGACATCGGGGTCCTGCCAACACACCTCGCGCGCACATATTCAACCAGAGAGCTATGGAGGTTCTTCGTGACGCTGGTTTGGACACGCGATTGGCAACAGTAGCTAGTCCTGCACGTGGTAGGTTCTTTCTCTCTCCGAACGTCTTTTGAGGAATACACAGGCTAACCAATAGTCAGACTTACAGCATACGTCCTGGCTTCATTCCCTTGCCGGGGAGGAGTATGGGAGGTTGTGGGCTTGGGGAAACAAGCCTGCTCAGAAAGGGGACTATGAGATGGCCAGTCCATGTGTCATGTCAGACCTTCCACAGTCTGTCCTTGAGCCGATTCTTGCGGAAGAGGCTTCTAAGCTGGGAGCCGAGATTCGCTTCTCAACCGAGCTTGTGAGCTTTGAGGAGATAGAAAATGGCGTGCGAACGACTTTACGGGACAGAAATTCAGGAAAGAGCTATGTGGTGCGCACAAGCTTCCTGGTCGGTGCCGATGGAGCAAGAAGCGCTGTGATTGATTCGCTCGGGATTCCAATCATTGGAAGGAAGCTGAATACCGCCTTCAATGTGCACATCAAGTGCGAGCTCAGCAAGTACTTCGCTCACCGACCCGGAAGCCTAAATTGGATCCTCAATCCTGACGCGCCAGAATGGTCTGCGGTAGGGAATTTCAGAATGGTCAGGCCCTGGAATGAGTTTGTGGTTGCTCTCCATCCCGCAACGAAGGACGGAGAAACGCCTGAGCCAACGAAAGAAGCCATATTGAAACGGCTTCATCAAATGATCGGTGATGATAGCGTGGAAATCGAAATCATGTCAACGTTTTTGTGGACGATCAATGATCAGGTAGCAGAGAGATGGCAAAACGGCAGAATTTTGTGCATAGGAGATGCGACTCATCGCCATCCTCCTATCAATGGATTGGGAAGCAATACCTGTCTATCAGATGCTTTCAATCTAGCATGGAAACTTGCCTATGTTATTAAAGGTCTTGCCTCTCGATCCCTTCTCGAGACGTTGACAACAGAACGAAAACCAGTCGGCGATGGTATTGTACGACGAGCCAATGATGGAATGGAAGCGCATCGACGGTGTATGTAGATATTCTCAAACTTTCCCAAAAAACCAAAGCGCTAATTTTAATGCAGTGTGGGCTCTCTTGGGTCTCACCCTAGAAGCACGAAAAATCGCGGTCGAGATTCTGCAGTCAGACACAGAGGATGGAGCTGCCATGAGGAAGGAGTGGCGAGATGCTTTGGAGGCGACTGATGACGAAGTTCAGGCTCTTGGAATTCAAATGAATCAGGTCTACAATTCTCAAGCAGTGGTTGCTGAAACTGGAGACGTGAAACCAGATTTCAGTTTCCTCAACCCCATCAAAGATTTGATGGTGAGTACCTACCCGGGCTACCATCTTCCACACGTGGTATGTACAAATCCTCAAAAGCTCTCCTCAAAGAGCTAGATCTGCAATGTGTGGGCTATCAAAGCTGATTTATTTGAAGTGGCTTGCGGCCAATGGGCAATCATATCGTGTCTCTTCACTCGACTTGTGTGGTGGAGGAGCATTTACCTTATTCACAGGAATTGGCGGGCATCGATGGTCAGATGCTGCAAGGAAGATTGCGGCCGTCAGCGGTGTTCAAATCCGAGTGTACACGATTGGGTTTAGGTGTGACTATATGGACTGCTACAGGGATTGGTATCGCATTCGCGGAGTTGAGGAGACGGGAGCGGTATTAGTTAGGCCAGATCATTTCGTTGCATGGAGGTGTCAAACAGCGAGCGGCGACTTGGTGGAAAAAGTTGCGTCGGTGATGGGCAAGATACTTGGAAAACAGCTCGTAGTTCAGTAGTTCGTGAGAAACTATTAATGCACCAACTAAGTAATGTGTATACGGTTACTATAATGGGGTATCGAAGTATTCCCGAACGTCAGGGGGTGATCTATCAATAGGCTAGACCGGTCAATGTATAACTTATCCGGTGTACACAGTTACTAAGATGGCAGAACTTGGGCCAAGATATCCAGCTCTACATTGAAATACTTGGCTACCTGAACCTCACAATGCTACCTTTCCTAACAAGCTGAGCGTTGCTTCAATCCTAGACCCATAGCAGTAGTCAATGCCCACCTGGTCGCCGCCAATATATGGGGGAGGAACGCGCATGCGGGCAAAGCGGAACCGTGAATTAAATTAAAGTACCGCACCCTTCAGCTCGCATCAGAAGCGAGGCACGTGCTTCTTTACCTGCATACATTACTTCGAACCTACCTTAGAGGGAGGTAGGTATATGCATATATACATACATACTAGTGCACAGTCTCGAGTACGGTAGGTACATATCTCAGCCCCTCTCATCGGTGCAGGCAAAACTCAAGTCCAACATCCAATCGGCTAAGCTACCTATCGACCTACGTCTGATAGCCCGACAGTCCTCGACTATTGTCTCTCTCCATTATTGGCTCTGGCTCTCCTCGCCCTCCTCGCCCTCCTCCTCTTCCTCTAGGTATAGGGGAGCGGGGGAGGGGTCGGTTTGGGCATACCGTTGGAGCGGGCATGCCACCATATCCGCGCCATCGTCTTGTTAACCTTACAGTTCTGGTACTTAGCTCCTCAGTTGGTTGCTGCCGCAAACGCCAAACACCACGCTACTGGACCGTGTTGCTCGTGATCTTCCGCGATATTGGACCTTCAAGCCCGAAACGAAAGAAAGGCGAGCCAGACGTTGCAACCCGCCTGTTGCGATGAAGGAGGCGTGTAGTCAAAAACAGCGCGACCTCCCCCATCAATCGACGAGTAGTCAGTCAGTCTTCAATCCATTACAACCATTGCAACCACTTTCAGCGGCTTTCTTTGCATCAATCCTCTTCGAATCCACTTCAAACAAACAGACAAACAAGTTTGCAAACTCTGAGAATTTCAGAACGACGTCGTCATGGCGAAAGTAGCATTCATCGTGAGTCAGCCAAATGAGTTCTCGACATGTATTAGCAAATCAACTCCATCGATCGCTGACTCCTTGCCCTACAGACTGGTGGCAATGGGATCACGGGCTCGGCGATTCTCGAGCATCTGGTCAGACACACCACCGAGAAGGAATGGAGCCAGATCATTGTCACCTCTCGATCACCCTTCAAAACTACGGTATATGACAAACGCATCACGTTCATTGCTCTGGACTTCTTTGATTCGGCGGATGCCCTCGCACCTAAGATGCGGTCGACTTGTGGCAAAGTCACCCATGCCTACTTTTCGTCGTACGTCCACAAAGATGATTTCGCCGAGTTGAACAAGGCAAACGAAGACCTCTTCAAAAACTTTCTAGATTCATTGTTACAAGTCGCACCCAACCTTGAAAACTGTACTCTTCAGACAGGTGGTAAGCATTACAATGTCCATCTTGGTCCAGTCGAGTCTCCCGCACGAGAGGCGATGCCTCGGACCGAAAGTCCGATTGGCAATTTCTACTTCCAGCAGGAAGATCATCTATTCGCCCGGCAGCACGGTCAGAAGTGGTCTTGGAATGTAATCCGGCCTGAGGCTATCATTGGATACACGTCAAAGCCGAATGGCATGAATTCCGCTCTGACTTACGCACTGTACTTGATCGTTTGCAAGGAATTAGGTACAGAAGCCGCCATGCCCACAAATCAAGCATACTTTGAAGGTTACGACGACGTGTCGGATTCTCGACTTATCGCCGATCTTTCAATCTATGCCTCCACCAACTCGAAGTGTTCAAACCAAGCATTCAACGTTACAAACGGGGATTACTTCTCCTGGCGGTACATGTGGCCTAGACTGGCGACTTATTTCGGCGCCAACGCGTCACCAGCTCAATCTTTCAAGGACCCACGGCCCAAAGACGGTTCTACCAAGCTCGAGGTCAGCCTAACAGAGTGGTCAAAGGACAAGCGTGAAATCTGGGATCGTATCTGTGACAGGGCCGGGGTTCCCGAAGCTAAGAAGACTTGGGATGCAGGAACTTGGTATGTCGATTTCTTGCCATGGATGTTTGATTGTTTGACACCGGCATTTGGTACGGCAATATGACGGATGCTAACTTCTTTCGAAAGGTCATATCAAGACTGGGTTTTTGGAAGAACTTGGTCTGCTACTCTCAGTATCAGCAAGGCAAGAGAATTTGGGTGGAACGGGTACATTGACTCGTATAAATCATTCACGGATGCTTTTGAGAAGTTTGTAGACCTGAAGCAGATTCCGGATGTGAAGGCACGGTGAGGATCGAGGACCCTGGTGGGCTTGCAGGAGAGGGCTAGGATGTATGGCAGCCCGAGATGTATCGAAATTTCCATTGTAGCCAGGTCATTGCTGCTTCTTCGGTCATTGCTTCCTCATATTTCGCAGCCGGCGGGCAAATTTTGTACTGCCTTTATCTCGTGACAAAAGCTTCTCTTGGGTGGCCCAATAATGCAGTGTTTGGCCTTTCTGAGCAGCCTATTGACGAAATGACTACCCCTGGTGTCTTACTTGACTGCTGCAGTTAGCATGGTTGTCCTCGGTTTTGTTTATTTAGTTAGGGATATATCACGGTCCGTGTATTTACTCGGTGTAGATACGGCATGGGCTGGTGGATTAGGCGAGACAGGGGTTTGAGCCAATTAAAGAGCCAGGATTTTGGTGAGAAATCATAATATTTATATCCGGGCATGATATCTATTGAAGCAATATTTAATTATATACAAAAATACGTTACACTCTTTATAGCCGTAATAAGTTTAAGTTCTGCGAGAAGAGCGCTATAAATTGGCCGAAATCTCCCCGAGAGCTACTCTTTTTAGTCCTTTTTGTGACGCTTGCTCTATGAAAGACGGCAATCACGTGTGACTAGCGACTTATATTCTATGGCGGGAATATGAAGATATTAAGGGTCTCTTAAAATCTATAACTACGGAGGAAAGAAGGTATAGAAAAAAGTAAGTTATATATAAAGGTAAGCTCCGTAGAAGCTCGTTTAATCTCGGCATCTTCTTAACTAAGAAGTAAATAGCCGAGACTGGAAATGAGGCCCTAGAAGCTCTAAATCGTCACACTTTTGGCTAAGGCTTATCCTTATACCTTTTACTAAGGCAATACTTATAGTCCCCTCTATATAGCCTTTTTTGCCGCGTGTGCCGATGCGCAAATACTTTGAATTTATCTATATTATTATAAGAAAGAGTACGCTTTCTTATACCTTTAATATCGTCGGCTATATGAAGTAAAGTCTTAATAAGGGCCTTTCGGAACTTGAGTTGTTCGGTTTACTTATTATCTTTTATAAAAGCGTGGTAATTTATAGCTTTAATATAAATAGAGATTAAGTAATAATTAATTAAAGTTATATATACAGTTTAAATAGCTTATTAGCCTCTTTTTAAATTATACGTTCCCCGGAGTTGTACGACTTAAGTTGATCTCCGATATTAATAGCATTTATAAACTAATTATAAAGCTACGCAAAGACTAGTTTATTAATCTTCATATAAATTTTGTCCTTAAAGAATATACGGGCGACTGCTGCGTTTGTAGATGATTTACTTAGCCGTCTCTTTTCTGTTTTAATCGTACTAGAACTATTACTATAGTTACTTAAAAATAAAACTACGGCGTTGTCGTTTTATAAAATATAACATACTTTGCCTAAAGGAGAGACCGCGGTATAAAGCTCGTTGTATTAAAGTTTAAGATAACCTCTTTTACTATTATTAACTTTTAAGTCATAAATCTTTTGAATAATGCCGGCGTCGACTCTAGCTATACTAATTACACTAATTTCCAGCTCTTAAAGGTATTCTAATAAGCAGTTAAATGTAAACAAGTTATTTAGGTATACGATATAATACTGCGGAGGTAGGCTTTCCATTAAATGGACTATTATAGCTTGTGTTTTATTGCCTGCTTTTTTATATTTATTTTCACTTAAAGCCTTAAAACCTTGATTTCGACAGGTCTATTAAAGGCTTTAGATCCCTTAGAATAAAAGACTTATTTGAGGAAGTAATCGTATTATATAACTACTTAAATCTTATAACCGGTAGGAATAGGTTTTTTAGAGATAGTCGTCGTCTCGTAGGCCCGTCTAGTATACCGCTTTATATACTTATCTACTGTAATATCGCGGCCGGGAGTCTAAAGCTTAATAAATGTATACTGGATATGCTAAATAAGTGGTTTTACTTATATATTATTAGCTTTTTAAATACTAGGGCATTAAGTAATATACTTTAGCTTATGTTATTTTGTTTTAAATAAAAGGGTCACTTAAATAAAACCTCTTATTTAAGAGCTTAAAGCGATTTAATAATATATTATGGTGGGGCTGACCTCAGAGGTCCATTTGTCACGTGGTTAGGCTGCCTTTTACTGTATTTAAGATAGCCTCTAAGGCAACATCCTTTAAGGACAATAACGATTTTTACTATTACTACTTTTCCTTCTTATTCAAACTATACCTCTCCCCTCCCTTAACAAATTATTGTGGAGGGGAAAACACTAAGCACACAATAAGAGGGTAGCAAAGCAAGTGCCGGAGGGTAAACGTAGGAAATACCCATTTGACGAATACTAAAGATATCACATATTTAAGGAGTATAATTTATTAAGGGAGGGGAGAGGTATAGTTTAAATAAGAAGGAAAAGTTATAATAATAAAAATCGTTATTGTTTTTAAAGGATATTACCTTAGAGGCTATCTTAAATATAATAAGATGCAATTCAATCACGTAATAAATGGACCTCTAAAGTCAACCCTACCACATTATACTCCTTAAATATGTAATATTTTTAATATTCGTCAAATGGGTATTTCCTACGTTTACCCTCCGGCACTTGCTTTATTACCCTCTTATTGTATGCTTAGTGTTTTCCCTTCCATAATATGTTTTGAAATAATATATTAAAGGTCTTTTAATTAAGTATTTTAATAGCTTTCTATTTAGTTTTTTACGTAAAGGCTTATATATATATAAGGATTTTAATATAAACTTTAATTTCGGCCAAGTTAATAAGATACTACTTATGTGCTTTATAATACGGTAAATCAAGGTCCTTTAGCAGCTTCTTATTTTAGTTTATAAAATTAACGATTTAAAAAAAGAATATTATTTATAAAAAAGAGGGAAAAGATACTAATAAGGTTATTATATTATACGTTAAAAGGTAAGTTTATTTATAATTAAAAGTCGACGCAAATAAAAGATTTAAATAGCCTTTTACTTTTCGGAATTAGTTTTTACTTTAGCCGGAGAGTTTTAATATAAATAAGATTTTCTTATATACTTTCTTATATTTTATAAGGACGAATTTAAATATAAAAGGCTTATAAATTAAGCTCACGATAATATAATATTATAATATTTACGTCTCGTTGCACGGGGTAATAGCCCCTATAAGGTAAGCCCCGCGGACTCTTGGCAGAGTAAGCGTACACCGGTCCATAGGATATAACGGTAAATAGCGCTGATTTAAACTTCCTTCGGCGGAAAGAGAAGTAATATATTAATAAAATTATACGCTCTTTGCCTTATAAAGTTGATTTGCTTTCTTTTAGCTTCTTTTTTACGATATAAGCTTATTATATATCCCGGAAGGTTATATTTATAATATAACTTTTTCTTACGCCGTTCGTTTATAATTTCCTTCGATAATTCCTTTTATTATACTTTACTTTTTCTTTTCTTATAAATAGCGTTATATTTTATAAGATTCGATTATCGGTTATTTTTAAAATTACTTTAACGTCGGCGCTTCTTGTTTTATCAGTAGCTAGATTACTTTTAGCTTCCGCTTAAGTACGTTTATTATTTCCGTTTAAACTTATATAAGCGGTTATCGATTCTGATTATTTGCTCGATAAAACTAAGAATATCTTTTATTAAAAAGTTAATCTTAATAAGTTTTAATCGGATATAATCCTTAAGCTTTTGTCGGTAATAATTAATAAGCGATTAAGAGTTTTAGTTAATCTTATTAACATGCTTTTAGAATTCCGTAGCGTAAACTGTTATACTATTAACTTACTTTAGGCTATATAAGTAAGTCTCTGCCGTTTTAATTTTATCGATATTATTAAAGATTCGTCGAATTTCTTTTTTAAATCTTCTTTAAGTTTTAAATATAATTTATATAATAAGTATAATTTTATAAGTAATTTCGTATTCGAAGTAGTCCTTAAGGAACGGCTCGATTTATTATATAGCTTCGCCTCGGAAGTACGATACCGTCCAGAAGGCGTAGCTTTCGTCGGTAAAGAATTTATTATTATTAAAATATTAATAAAGTTTTACTTAAAGAATAAAAGTCTTTAAATCCTTTCGGTTTCTTTAAAAAGTATTAAGAAGCTTAACTTTTAAGGTTTTCTTAAGTTCGTGCGTTAGATTATCTTAAATATCGGGCATTTCCTTATCCTCGCTATCGTCGTATTTCTTCCCCTTAAAGTTCGGGGCCGACGATAAAAGTATACTAATAATACTGCCTTATAAGCTAAATACTTAATCTTTAATTGTAAGAAATAATATAATATACGTGAATCAGTACTTCTGACGAAACGATACTTAAAGTATTACGATCCGTATATTTACTCGGTATAAATACGATAAGTTATATTAATCTTAATAATTGAGAAGTAAATATATCACGTATAAAAGAATAAATAATAACTAATATAATTAAGATATTATTTTTAGTTAAGCACGAAGCTCTTATTTAATAGTAGACGTATTAATCTTATATAAAACTTTTATATTATATAACCGCTAAGACCGCCAGATCTTATCGGTCTTAAACCGCTAGATTATAACGTGTCAAATTCTTGTATTTACATGCCCTACACTTCTAAAGGCAAAGTGAGAGTAGGTTTATATACATAAGAGAGAGCTTCGAGAGCTTTCCTTTTTTTTCAAATCAATGCTTCTAGAGCATTCGATATGCACGTGATTCTTGGTCATATGATTTCCAACATAACGATCTAGGGGTTTATTACGTGATTTTAATAATCGCCGAGTTGCTTTTTAATTGTTTACCGAGAATAATAATTATATAATATATAACTCATGAAATCTTAAATATTAAAGTATTTTAAAAAGATACTTCTAAAAGCGACACTCTCTTAGTATCTTTCTCCTAGAACTTCTACCCTCCTAAGCTTATAATCCTGAGTACTACGCTATCCCGGGTTCCAGTATCACGGGACGCGGGGCGTTCGTAACAGGATGCCCCTCTCGCTTCGTCGTCATGGTGCCCCCTGAGCCTCGTCTCTGCAGACCACTGCAGCAACGGCTTCCTCCTCCAGTCAGCGCGTGCGCCACTCCAACCACGCCACTATTGTACTCGTGGCCGAAAGCTGAAGCATCCATCCTGAAGTCATCTACTGTATCTAAGCAGGGACCATCTCATATTAAACCAGTACAGTAGGTCCTCCACCCACCATTCCGATCGCCCCGTGATTCCGTTCACCATTTCACTGTCACAGTGTAACCAAAACAGGGAGCAAAAGTGAGTACGTTATATTATCTGAAACTTGCAGAGGCAAGTTTCTAGAAGGTGCGTGCCTTTAAGAGGCAAAGGCATGGCTATAGCGCGGGCAGGTGCGACCGCCCCCTGACACTGCCCCCTTTTTATATATAACCGCCTCGGTTATAATAAAGTAAGTAAATAAAGAACAATATGCGCGGAAACTTAAGCGAGACTAACTAACCGCCGTAGCAGTGCCGCGGCAAAACAATAAAGTTAACTAACTTAATTATTTTCGTCTTTTAGTTCGTAAATACTATCTTTATCCGAGCTATCCTCCTCTTTATTTAAATTTATTACGGTTTTACCCGCATTAATATAATCTTTTAATTCTATAGCGTTTTATATTAACGTATTTTCCCGAATATATAAGTTGACCTTCTTATTTTGGCGAGGTTATTTAACCTTTTCGTTCTTTTTAACGCTTTTTAATATATTTATATATACGTTAAAGCCTAAACCGCCGACGATTTACTTACCGCCTCCTTAAAAAGAATTAAATATTTAAAAAGTTATACGGAATAATTTAAAAGGTACGAACTTCTCTTTGTCGAGAATATTATAATAAACGACTTCCTTATTCTAAGCCTTAGCTTTTTAATCCTCGTATTATTTATTTAAACGATTACGCGCTATTTAAATTAATATAAAGCTATTATATTTTACGTAAATATTAATGTTTTTAAAATCGTAATTTTAAAGAACGGCGAAAAAATAATAATAAAAGAGCCGCGGCCCCGCTAAAGTAATATCTTCTTTAAAGTAAAATTAATTATGCGAATAAGTAAAGAAGGCGATTATATTATAAGTAGCGGATTTAATTTTTAGTCTGACTTCTGCGTCCTTTCGACGGTAATATAATAGTCGTTTTTAATTTAATTATTACGCCGTCTTCTTTAACTTAATTATTAAGGTCTTTTCCTTATTTATATAAGTATTACGCTAAAAGTAATTATATAAAATCCCGGAATCGGCAAAAGCTTATTACTTTTTAATAAGTTTGGCAGACTTTATAACTAAAGTATTTCAATTAAAAAGGAAGATTTATAATAGAAATTCGTCTTAAGTAAAGTTGGCTTACGACGTAATATAACTTATAAAATTATTAATTTTAAATTTTAAAAACTAAATATCTTTTTCCGTAAGGTCTTCGACTTATTTAACGACGTAACGCCTATAGACCTTATTATATAAAGTATCCTTTTACAAGTTATATTCCCTTAAGGCTTAGGCGGGGTCCTTAAATATATTATTTTATTAAAAAGAAAAATAATAGTCGTCATTAAGTTTAATAAATAAATTAAGAAATAAGTTAGAGATTAGACTTTTTAATTAATAACGTGAAATAAAGTCTCCGTCCTCGTCGTATAATATAATAAGGTTTTAATTGTCGTTATCGTTTTCGCTTAATTCTTTATCTTGCCGGTTATATAGAGTCTTTATAAAATAGCCGTAAGGAGTTAGTATAACGAGTAAATCGTTCTTATTTAAGTCAGAATTAATGAAAGGCGTTGCCTTATTTTTTCTTTAAGTAATATATTTAAGACTCTTTTTTTTATAATTAAATAATTCGGTAAACCGCTTCTTAAGCTTAGTCTCCTTTTTAGCTTTTACGAATTTCTTTATTAATAATAATGTTTTTATTCTTTTTATTAATTTACTAAACTTTAAAATGCTTTTGCGAAAGTTAACTTAAATAGTCTTAATAATAAATGCATAAGAAATAACCTTTAGGATTAAGGAAACATTTTTTTTTAAATATATTTAATAAGCCGGTTAAGGGTGGGGTTTATAAAGTGGCCGCGGACGGTCTTTAGTCTATTAATAATAAATAAGTAAGTAAGGTGTTTTAAATGGCCTTAAGTTTGTGGTTTTATGCTTTCTCTTTTTTTAATTCTTTTTCTTATTAAATAATTTAATAGTTTAAAATAGTAAAGTGTTTTTTATTATATTTAATTTATATAATAAACTTCTTTATAACTCGAAATTCGCCTTATAGAGTCTTGGGATTGATTTTTATATTATTAAAACGTTTTATAATTATTAATTAAGCGAGGAGCTTTTTATATTAAGAGAAGAATAGGTCGATAGTAATTTAAGCATGATTACTAAAATTGTCGATAAATAAGTTAAACGCTATTATAATTAGCTTTATTATATATTTATTTGCGGGATTAATGTTTCTCATATTAATACTGAGGTCGACTGCGCTTAAAACGCCCGTAGCGTATAATTTAATAAGATATTCCTAATCCGCGTATTTTTTATTTTTTATTATTAAATTAAAGTTTAAGTAAAGGTATTTGCTATTCGGTACGAGCTTAGGCTTCGAGGGGGGGGGGCCATAATATTACGTAGGCGAGTTACGGGTTAATAATATGTAAGAGAAGGTAGTTATTACGTCGAATAGAATCGATAATAATTGCGTTATAAAAAGAAGAGGCGAAAAGAATAGAAATTATTATTATTATTATTAAAAGGAGAATTTTTTATTATATTTACTTTATAGTAATAAAATACGTAAAAAGAGTTTAGTTTTAAAGATATTATTACGTATATAGTAAACTCTAAGTGAGTTAAGGAATCGCTATAGTAAGGCTAGGGAAGTCTTAAGGTAAATAAGTATCTTTTATTTTAAATAAAATAGTTAAGTTATAAATATAAAATATAATTATAAATATAAAACGAAATATTATAAATATAAAATAATAATTAAGCATTAGCGTCGGCCACGCTATTAAGTTTAAAAGGGTTTATAATATAATATTTAATAATAACATTTTGTGCGTACTTAAGGTCCTCGACTTTATATTAAGAATCGTAATTAAGTCCTTATTTATTTTAATAAATTAAATAATATAAATTTCTTTATCGACTTAAGATTTTAAAATTAAAAATCTTTTAAACTTTTTATTCTTTGACTTACTCTCTTTTATTATTTATAATAAAATCTGGACTAAGTTTATTTAATGTGTTTAAAAAACGGTCTACTTTAGTTACGTTATAGTAAAGCAAAAGAAAGTTAATATAAAAAACATTATAGATTTTTTAAGAGGCGAAGAGTCGTAGTTTATATATTTAAGTATTAATATTCTCGAGGATTAAAAAAGGGCCAAGTCTTTTAAATTTTAATTTTTTATATAATTAGTTATTAAAAAGGGTTTTAATATTAAAATATATTAAATCCGACCTTAAAGCTAAGTCGTTTATACTTTATATTATAATATTTTATCTAAAAGTTTTGAGTATCGATTAAGTCCGATTTTAAGATTTTATAAAGCTACGCTATACGGTCGACGAGTTATTTTATAGATTTAGACTTATAATTAAAAAAGGACTTAATTTAAAATAGTTTAATAAAAACGCCGTTACTTTTAAAAAAGGAAACTTTAGTAATTAATAAAGGAAAGTTATATTAAGCGTACTTTACGAGTCTAATGAAATTTAATTAATCTTTTTAATTAAATTAAACGTAAGTACGTAAATAAGTCTTTAAAATAGCGTTTATTTACTTTATTTAACCGTTTGTTTAAGAATAAAACGCCGTGAACATTTTACGTTAGACTTATAGAGTTTTAATAATTGTCGACTAAAATACGAATATAAAAAGTAATTTTTAATTTAAAATGAATTCGTTCGATATACCGTGCCGTAAAAAGACTTATTAAATAAAAATATAAGTAAGTTAAAACGAGTCCATTTCCTTTATAATTAAGAGGAACTCAGGCTTTTTAATAAATTTATATATAAAGATAAAAATAGTATTATATTTTAAAGCATTGCCGAAATTAGTATTTAATTTTATTAAAAAGAGGTTTATAATAAGGTTTATAGAAATATTATTTTAAGGTTTAAAAGGGACTAAAAGAAGCGCTAGTTCGCCTGGGGTAGCTCTACGGGGATTTTTTAATCTTTTATAAATAATATATAATATGTAATAATTTTCGATATTAGTATTTATTTCCTTTTAATAAAATAATCTTTTTATAATTAGCGTTATTTTATCTCGCCTAAAGTAGCTTATTATCGGACTATTATAGAATTCGAATAAAAAAGACTTTTAAAAACTCTTATTTAAAAGAATATAAAATTAAGTACTATTATAGATTTAGATTTTATTCTTAAAAGAGAACTTAAGACTATTAGGGTTAAGGTAAAGACTTTATAGCCGTTGAATACTTATTATTAAATTATTAAATAAGATATCGGAGTTTATAAGAGTTAATATAAAGGTATTAGCAATTGCACGGATATTACGAATCTCGGTTAAATTAAAAAGAAAACCTTTAAAAGCCGTAGTTTTGGCCGTAATAATAATAAAATAAAAGATGTCCGCTTCTCCATTTATAATAAGTAATATACTTACATTTTATAATATACTTAACTTTAATAATAATTCGCTAAAGACTCGGTCGCCTTCTGCGTAATTAGCCTTACGCAATAGGGCGTCCGCGGGGTTTTTAAAGCCTATTCGGTAAATAATTTTAAAGTTAATAATAAAGAATATAATTACTTAACGTGCTTAGCGTCTTATTAACGTGCGTGTAATTATAAAATATTAAAGGTTATTATAATCCGAAATAACGGTAACCTTATATTAAGCTCCTTCGAAGTAATATCGTTAGTACTTAATGGATTCGATAATGGCAAAGAGCTCCTAATCGAACGTAAAGTAATTAATTTCGGCAAAGATAAACTTCTTAAAATAAAACGTAATTAAATAAAAGTATATGTTTTTTATCGTTAAGAAAAGATGTTTATAAATATAATAATAAAAGCGTCATACTCGAGCCAAATCTTAAGAAAAAATTAGAAATAAATTAATAGCGGAGCTTTTTTAAAGTAGTCTTATAAGGCTCGAAACGACTTAGTGACATCCTTTATTTAATAAAAGGCTTACTTTTCTTTTAAAAGTTTTATTATATCGGTTATAATTAAATTATATTAATAAATAAATCGGCAATAAAAATTATAAAACTTTAAAAAGGATAACATTTTCTTAATAATGCCGAGGATTAGCTAACGGCTAATTATAAAGAAGCGAGATTTATTTATTATTATTTTAGTCAGAGAAATAATATACTTAAGGAACTTTACTTTTTTTATATTAAATTCGCACTTCTCGATCTTATAATATAAGCCTTAAGCCTTTAACTGTCGGAGAACTTAATAAACGTAGCTTATATAAAGGGCGGGCTCTTTAAAAAAGATTAAAATATTATTTAAGTAAACGATTACGAAAATATTAATAAATTCTCGAAGGTATTAATTAATATATACTTGGAATATCGTTAAAGCGTTATAAAATCTAAAAAATATAATTAAATACTTAAAAAAATTAAAACGTATTTAAAAAGCGGTTTTTTATTTATGACTTAATGTAATTTAAATAAAGTTATACGCGCTTAATAAGTCTAGTTTCGTAAAAATTACTATTTCTTTTAATTAATTTAAGATTTCAGAGATAAGCGGGATAAGGTATTTATTCGGAATAATAATAGCGTTAAGATTACGGAAATTAATATAAAGTCTTAGAGATTCGTCCTTTTTATAAATAAATATAAATAAGACAATTGCTTTCGATTTTAATATATAAATAAATCCTTAAGTTAATATTTTATTAAAATATTCTTAAAAGACTTAAAGTTCATTTTAAAAAAAGTTATAAATAAGGCTAAACAGCGGTTTAATACTCGGCCGAAGATGGATTTTGTAGTTAAGGCCTAGTTTATTTAGCGGTAATCTTTCCGCCTTCTTAAGGTCGAATATAAAAAAAACTCAATATATTTTATAAGTAGCGTTATTAAAAATAATTTTAATAAATTTATTATAATAACACCATAATCTTTCGCTAATATATTCAAAAAGTCCTTATTATTTACGTCTAAATTATAAAATAATAATATTAACTATTAATTTTCCGTCTCGAAAAGGGCTGCCTCTACCTTATCGACGGCATTCTTAATAAAATAAAGATATTTTATTAAAACGAGCATTTACGAAAATTCTTTTTTTAGCCGCGTATTATTATTATAAAAGAGTTATTCAATACAAAAGCTAACTTAAAGATTATAAGCTCTTAATTATAAAATACTTAAAATAATATTTATAATCTTTAAATTTATTTCTTAAAATAATTTATTATAAGCACGACTCATTTAAGGGGTATTAATAAGAATACAAACTCGAGCTATAATAAATACTAGTACTAAAATGCGGCCTTTTGCATTTTTTACTATAAAGTAATACGTAATATTGCGATTATATTAGATTTTAATTAATAATTTAATATTAATAAAGTTTAATAAGGCTCCGGTGTCGACAAGGGCTTGGACCGTTATATTAATATTATCTAAGGATTATAAGGTAACTAGGATAGTATAGAATTCAGAACGAGTAATAATAATATTTAATATATTGCTGGCTTATTGAGTTAGTGTTTTTAAGGAAGTAATATAATTATTAAGCTCGTGAATGTATTCTCGGCTTTTAATTAATATTAATAATAATAATTTATACGTGCTATTAGTAATAAATAATACTTTATTTATAAGGCTATCGTGGACCGTTACCGAGGAGTTAAGCCTTCTTAATCCCGCTTTTTTTACCGGCGAAGAGGGCCTGAGTTTCTCTTTTATAAGTAATTTTAGATTTAATGACCGATTTATTTATAAATAAAGCATTTCTTTTTTTAACGTAACTTTTTCTTTTTTTTTATTAAGATATTTAAGTATTAAATTTCCCGTCTTTTTTTATTTTTTAAAATATTTTAAAAAAACTTTTTAAAAATTATAAGTATAACGTTTACGTTTATTAGTCTCGGTG
The DNA here is from genome assembly GCA_020746875.1 of Rhexocercosporidium sp. MPI-PUGE-AT-0058. Lineage (NCBI taxonomy): Eukaryota > Fungi > Ascomycota > Leotiomycetes > Helotiales > Rhexocercosporidium > Rhexocercosporidium sp. MPI-PUGE-AT-0058. The sequence goes on along the minus strand of JAGTJL010000005.1, from coordinate 1,950,683 downwards.
CGAAGCTAATATTACGCCGTAATTATATTATAATTAATATAAATAATGCGGCTAGTTATAGCCTTGTGTTTAGGCAATTAAATAAGTAAAAAGTAGTCCATAAGTATTTTTTTGCACATAAAGCTTACTCTTTTATAATTAGGTACGAGGTCGGTAATATACCTTTATAAGCGTCGTAAATACGCTTAAAAATAAGCTATATAAACTTATTACAATAATTCGCTAATATTATTAAGGGTTTATAGCACTATAAGACGTCGTAAAGTAAGCCCTTAAAGAAATTATCAAAATCTTAAATAAATTAATTATTAAATATACGACTTTTTATTATTTTAAGGTCGGCTTCGATAATAAAAGTTTGCATATTATACTTAGAGAATAGCTATTCCTTAAGAAGAAGTTAATATAAGTATTTAGCGACTTTTTACGGAAATTTATTATTACGATTCTTGGCGCCTCGTATTTTAACCGAGTGAGCTCGGCATCGCTCGTAGCATCGCCTTGGCATGGCAATTATAGCGCTAGGCCTAATCGGGAAAGGCTAGAGGGACCTTTTGTATATTTATATTAAAGCTCCTTCTTATTAAGAGCTTTCCTTTTCTTTTTGTCTTTTCTTTTTAATTTTAAGCGTAACTTTAAGTTTAAATATAAAGCTATTTCTTATATTATATTAACTTTTAATTAGCTATAATATAAGAAAAGATTAAGAACTTCTTCGTTATAAAGCGTTATATCTTACTAAGTCTTGCGCGTTACGTCTTCTTGTTTTTATAATAAGTCGACGACGAATTTTAATACTTTAGCTTATTTAATAAATAAGTACTTTTTTATTAATAATAGATTGCTTTAAAGAAAGCTAAAAAACTCCTTGCCGTTAACTTGCCTTATATAATTTAACGCGCGCTATTCGAACTTCGACGTCGACTTATATTTAATTAATAAATCGATTAATATTCTTAAATACTTCTTTATCCCGTGCTATTATTACTTCCGACTTCTTTCCCTCGTCGGCGAAGCTCTAGAGAAAGAAGCGCCTTTTTACGGCTGAGCTTTACCGATACTTTTATTCTTTCGGTCGAGACTCTTATAAAGGAACTTGATAACTTCGAAGAACCCGATTCCGATTCAGAAGACAAACCTCAGAATTACTTCGATGCTTCGCCAGAGCTTACTATTATTATAAAGGGCTTTACTCTCGCTTAATAAGCAAAAGTAAATTAATTAATTAAGATCTCCGTTAGCTCTGCTATTACTGCCGCTATTAAGTAAGCCTTCGATTAATATACTCTTAATAACCTTTGCTAAGAGACTCGCATTCCTTCCCCTTAGAGTAATCGATTAGTACGTGCTTTTACGGCGGACTTCCAGCCGACTACCGATTATTACTTGCTAAAGTTAAATAATTCGGTTTAAGTTATAAAGCTTTTTAAAGTTAAATACTCCCGTATCCCTTTTAGCGATTATAAGGGCGATATCGAGTATAATACTTAAAAGATAAAAATAAAGCTATTTATAAAAAAGTACTTAAGTAATTTTAAGAGTAAAATATTATAAATTAAAGCTTACTTCCGATATATTACGAGCGAGATAAAGATTATTATCTTTTAATATATAAACTCCGAATTTATTAGTATTTTTGAAACTGCCGCCGACGTTTTGACGGCTTTAAATTAGCGATTCTTTGATTATAATCGAGTTTAAGCGGCTAAAAGAATATATAATTAATTATTAATAAGTAATATAATTTATAACGACTTTTAAATCAAATTTACTTCTTATATTATTATTAATAAAATTACTTACTTTTATTAATTTAAGGACGTATGCAAAAAGGTTTCTCCGGCCCTTAAGCGTATGATTTATATAAAGAAGTATAAGATAAACGGAAATTATACGGTTTTAGACGAATTCTTAATTATTACGGACCGGAAATCTTATAATATCGTATTAAAGAAAGTTATAACGATTCATAAGGCTTAAGCTAACGTTACTTTTAATAGCTACGACGCGCGCGGTATTTTTAAGAAGAAAGGCTGGCGTGTAATTTCTTTTACGCCGGCTATAATAATATAAAGACTTTTAATATTAATTTATAGACTATTATTAAAGGTTCGCCCGCGCTCGTTATCCTCGGCTTTATTCTTCCGCCGCCTTGAGTCTCTTATATCGCCTCTTACTCTTAAAGACGTCTCTTTTAATACTTGCTTTTATTATAATAAGACTGGCTATTAGGCTAGCGATTGCCTTAAGCGCCGAAGAGACTAAGCTTTAAATAAGTTAATTTCTGAGTTAGTCGTCGGCGAAGATTTAAAGACTAACGAGTTATTAAAAAACTCTTAAGCTATAATAAAAACTTATACTTCGGCGTAAGTTATAACTTATAAAAGAACTTAGCATTTAATTTTCGTATTCTTATCGAAAGATAATAATTCTTAATTAATATTAAATTAAGAAGGAATAAATTCTTTATTAAAATACTTATATATATTAATAACGGAGCAAATATTTTCAATATAATTAAAACTTCTTTCGCATACTGACTTATTAAGTAATTTAATATTTCTTTCGTAATACTCTTTTAATCAATCGTCTTAATTAATTATAATAATAAGAAAGGCAAGCTAATCGATACGATTATCTTACTTATTTTAATTATCGACTACCGGCGAATTAATTTCCTTTTTTTAATAATTAACTTAAGAAATACTAACGTCTTAATTAGCCGGAAGTTCCTCGAGTATTACGACTTAAAGTAATTATATATAAAGAACCGCAACCGGTTAAAATAGCCGTTAAATATGCCCGTATAATCGTACTTCGACTAGCGAGTTTTCGTTAATATTAACCGTTTCGATAAGCTAATCGTTAAGTCTTATTAGCTCGATGCGGAACGAAGGGACGCTTTCCTAAATTTAAATAATTATCGCCGGAGGCAAGCTAGGATTACGGCACTCGACGATTCCTTTAAGTCTAAGGTCTTTATACGACTTATAACTAGCGTCTCGCCGACTCGACCCTCGAGCTTTATTAAAAAGGTTAAGGAGCGCTTATATATTATAAAAGATTAATTAAACCCTTCGACATCTTATAATCCGGGATTATTACTTAAAGTAAGAAAAGCTTATAAAGCTTCCTTAGCGAATTATTAGCTTAAGGCGCTTATTACAGAGATCTTCTTAATATCAGTAATAGTAATATTTACGATATACCTTCGATTTAAGAAAACTAAAAAGAATAAGATAAAAACTTTCGTAATATCGGTATATAAAATCGACTAAGAGTTGACTCGCCGTCGACGAAAAGCCTTAGATTAGTTAAGTATCGAGCTCGTATTAATAAATAGAGACTTAACTTTAGAAAAAGCCTTAAAAGTCAAATACGTATAAGACGACGAGTTAATAAGTAAGAAGCTCTCGGCAAAGTATTAAAAGTATACTTCTTTCTTCTTCCGGCGAGCTTTCGACGAGTTACTCGCGCACCGCTAAAGCGTAAACTATTAGATTAAGTTTATTAAAGAAAACGACTTATTCTTTAAACTTCTCCGGCGTATAATTAAAAAATAATTATCGGAAACTAAGTAATATATTATTAATAACTTATATAAAAGTTTTATCGAACTTTTTAATATATTATATACGACTTTTATCTTCTTTATTAAGAAAGCTAATAATAGTCTCCGATTATATATTAATTACCGGAAGCTAAATGCTTTATCTAAGAAAGACCCGTATTTAATTCTTTTAATTAATAAGATAATAGCTTATATTTATAAAGTAAAAGTCTTTATAAAGCTTAATATTTAATAAGCCTTTTATTATATTCATATATCCTCCGAGAGCGAAAATTATACGACTTTCCGTATTAAATATAATATATATAAGTATAAAGTCTTTTCTTTTAGCCTTATAAATAGCTCGGCGACTTTTTAATAATTTATTAATAATATTTTAATAAAGTATTTAAACGACTTTTACGCGGCTTATATAAATAATATCTTTATATATTCGTTAACCTCTAAAGAATACGAAATATACGTTAAAAAAGTTATAATAATATTATAAGTATATAAACTTTAAGCCGATATAAAGAAATCCGAGTTTAACGTATAAAAAACAAAATTCTTAAGTTTTATTATTAATATTAATAATATAAAAGTAAACTTAGAAAAAATTAACGTAATTAAAAACTAGAAATACGCCGGCAACGTACGTAACGTATAAAGTTACTTTAGTTTTTATAACTTTTACTATTAGTTTATTAAAAATTATAATTGTATCGCTTAATCTTTTATAATACTTACCGGGAAGGACGTGCCCTTTAACTTCGATAACGCTTATAAAAACGCGTAAGAAACTCTTCGAGAAGCCTTTTAATTTATACCGGTCTTTTGCTATTATAACTTAATAAAATAAACGCGGCTAAAGACCGATTCTTTTAATAGAATTATTATTAGCGTATTATTTTAATTTTAAAAGAACGGCATTTTCTATTTTATAAATTACTTTTTTAAGATTATAACGAATTCCGAGCTAAATTATTTAATTTATAATAAAAAGATATTAGCGATCTTCTAATCGTTTAAGTAATACTGCTTGAAATTATTAAGTATTTAAAAGAACGTTTACGTATATACGGATTACCGAGCTTTAAAATATTTTATAATTATTAAAAATCTTACGGCTAAATAAGCACGTTAAGCCGAGTTTTTCGCGGAATTTTATTTTATAATTATATATTATACCGGGACTACGAATACTCTTGCTAATACTCTCTCTCGAAGAGATTAAGACTTTATAATAATAGAGGCTCGTAAGTAAGCTATTCGTAATCAGTAACTTATTACGGACGATAAAATCGACCTTTTAATTACCGCTGACTTCCAGTTAATAGCCGTCGATTCTTTTAAGCCGTCGCGATTACTTAATCGAGAAATATGCTAAGCGAGGTTTTTTAAACGAATAACTGAATTAATAAATAAAATACTTTTAAGAAAAAAACGTTCTTTAGTCGAAACCGCTTAATTAGAGTATTTAAATATACTTCTTTCTTACGAAATCATTTTCCGTTCGATAACGGCGCAAAATACTTAATTGGAAATTATAAAGCGATATATATAAAGTAATCGTATGGCCGCTATTTTAGCCGCTTTTTTAGCTTCCGTAAAAGTAAACTAAGAAGTAGACTAAGAAGTAGATTAAGAAGCAGATTAAAAAGCCGATTAAGAGGTAAAGTAAGCTCTAAAATAAGATCTTATATTAATCGACTTAAAAGTATCTGCTTCAGATAAGCTAGACTTTAATTCTATAATTGCTTATAATATCGCCGAATACGACGTGATCGATTAGGTGCTTATAATTAATAAAGAGTCTTTTTTATTAAAGCCTTTTCGATAAAGAGCTCGCGAGAACGATTTAAATTACGAGTTATTTAATAGCAAGCTTCTTTTTTAAGAACGTCTAAAAGTGCTTATAAAATCGCCGGAGCTTCGCACGTCGTTATTACAGTATATATACTCGCAACTCTTAGTCGTTTATATCGAAATCGGGAAAATAAAAGTATTATTAAGTTATAAATATTATTAAAATAGCTTTTCTATTAACGTAAGCCGTTACGTCGCGAATTGTAATTGCTTTAAATAAAAAACTAAAAAAGATAAAATATTTAATTTCTTATATCTTTTGCTTATCCTTGCTCGGCCGTATTAATATCTTACGATAGATTTTACGAAGTTATTATTAAATAAGAGTAATTATAATTTTATTATAATAATTATAAACCGCTTATTTAAGAAACCGGTTTTTATATCTTGCTACGATATAATTATAATTAAAGAAATAGCTACTTTCTTTCTCGTTTATTGGATTCGTTACTTCGGTATGCTGAATTTAATTCTTTCGGACCGCGGATTATAATTCGTTTTCTTTTTTTAGAAAAAATACTATCGTATTTTTAATATTAAAGTAAAATTAACGACGGTATATAATTTTAACGTCGACGGCTAAACCGAAGTAATAAATTAATATATTAAGTAATAGCTTCGCTTTTTTTACTATTATTATTAAGATAATTAAAGTGATTTCTTATTTATTATAAATATCGCGTAGTTTATTTTATTTTATAAGTCTTTTAGCAATTTTACGCCTTTCCGGCTGCTTAACGGCATAAAGCCGAAGATCTCTTAAGACTTAATAAACCCAGAACTACTTATTACGGCAACGGAGAAGCTTAACCGCGAAGAGGCTTTATAAGTCGCTTTACGTATAAAAGAAGTTATAAAAGTTATATAATCGTCGTTAAAAGCTTAATAAGAGAAAATAGAATACTTAGCTAATCGTAGTCGACGCGCTATCGATTAGGACGTTAGCGACTTAATATTAGTCGACACTCGGAACTGGAATATCGACCGGCCTTTAAAGAAGCTATTCGATAAATAATACGGCTTTATTAAGATAGTTGTTAAAGAAGAAGAGAATTAAAGAGTTAAGCTCCTAGAGAACTAGTTAATCTACTTTATCTTTCATTCATACTCGTTCTATAAATACATCGATAATTCTTTGCTTAAATAAGTTAAAGTTACGCCGGCACTTATTTAGCTTTTATTTAAATAAGACGAGTAAGAAATTAAAGGCATCCTCGGCTTTAAGGTCGTGCGGAATAAGTTATTCTACCGCATTAAGTAACTAAGCGCCGACGAAGATCTGGAATAATACTTATACTTTAATACTATAACGGCTTCGTATATAATTAGACGATTCCACCTCGAGTACTTTAACGTTAAAAGCCCGCTAAGAGCTCTTCCTAAATAGCTAGAGGCTTATAATGCTAATATTAACGATTATAACGACTTAAAGGATAATACGGTTATAATTATAATTACGCGAACGCAGTTCTTTAAGAAGAAAGGGTAATATTACGATTCTTGGCGCTTCGTATTCTAACCGAGTAAGCTCGGTATCGCTTATAACATCGCCTTAGTATAGCAATTATAGCGCTAAGCCTAATCGGGAAAAGCTAAGGGGACCTTTTGTATATTTATATTAAAGCTTTTTCTTATAAAAAGCTCTCTTTTTTTCTTTATCTTTTCTTTTTAATTCTGAGCGTAGCTTTAAGTCCAAATATAAAGCTATCTTTTATACCGTATCAACCTCTAGCCAGCCGTAATATTTATTAAGTCGAGCGAATTATATTCGTTTCTTAATAAGCGTATAAATATAATCTCTCGCCGTAGCAGCTTATAATAAGAAATCGACGATCCCCTTAACGATTATATAATCCTTTATTTTTAAGATTTAAAACCTTAAATTATTTTTTAGCGGTATAAATATAAAAGATACCTTAAATCATAAGCGATCTCGAGAGCGTACGAGATAATCTGGCGGTGCTTTAATTATTAAGTAAAATAAAGCGGATTATTAAGTTATAATTAATAAAAGTACGTTATAATTTTAATATATTAATATAAAGCCTAAAAATACTAGAGGACCTCGGAGGCTAGGTAAGAGACCTCTTCTTGCCGGTTGAGCTATTATAAAAGTATAAGGTAAGGCCTTACTTATTACTAATATTATTTTAAAGTATCCTTTTAATATTAAAAACCCTGCCATTTATTATTATTTTATGGCTTAAATCCTTATTATTATATTATTATTAAATTCCTTTAGTCGTTTAATCTCTTTGAGTTAAGCATTAATTATTATTTATAATATACGAGAGTATTGGGATTAATATAATTAATAAAGGGAATCCCCGTAAGGGCGCCGTAAAGAAGGTCGCTCGTCTTAGGAGTTCTTATAAGTCCTTTCTAATTCTTATCGAATTAGTATAGCTTAACTTCTTCTTAAGGAAGAGGAATGTCTTATTAAATTGCCTCCTTATCGTATATTGTCTTCGATTAAGGTATGTCTTAAGATATTTAAATCGCTTTTTAGGTTTAAATCTTCGCGGTTATTAATTAATTTTATTTATATTAAAAAAAGGAAGAGTTTATCTTAGAAATTAAGATTATTAATTACTTTTTTTAATAGCTCTTTATTTTCCGAGTTTATAATATTAAGTTTTAAGGCGTTAGTAAAAAGTCTTCTTATTAATTAGACGCTAAATTCTCGTCTTTAAAATCGCGAAAGCCGTTTAACTGCTTTTAAGTTAATGACCCCGCCTAGTATTATTCTTCTCGATAATCGTATAAAAAAAGTAATAGCTAATTAAATGCCTCGCCGTGAGTCTGCCGCGGAACTTAAGTAAAGGGGCTCTAAGCCTGGCGAGTCGGGTACTGATCGATTACCTCTTTGCCGTGCCGTTTAAAAAGAAAAGTTTTAAAGTATTATAATATAATTAAAATAAAGAATAAAAGAGAATACGTTATATTATCTAAAACTTATAAAGGCAAGTTTTTAAAAGATGCGTGCCTTTAAGAAGCAGAGGCATAGCTACAGCGCGAGCAGGTGCGACCGCCCCCTGACATTCACATCAAAAACAGTAATTTTCTACTCCTTGTTAATTATATCAAATATTAATAGAATATTATAAAACTTTACAATAAGTAATCTTATTATACTTTATTTATAGACATATTAGAAGAAGAGATCTTATAGATTACGTAATATTTTATAATATTAAATCCAAATTTTTATATAATAAAAATACCCAAAATATCTCTTTAATTAATAGATAAAAACACTTAAAATTAAAGCTATAGGTAGAATATTTATTAAAACTATTATACTCCAAAATTTTAATATATTACTATTGGTGGTTGTTAAGTTATTAAGTAATTTATATTTCTCGTACAGGTTATTTATATCGTATTTTCTATTTCAATTAATTAAAAACAGACTACTGAAACAAATAACTTAAAAATGAGATGCACTTAAAAATTTATATATAATCTTATATAATTCTTAATTTTAAGTATTTTTAATAATAACTTATAAAGATAATTTAAAAACAAAGAAAGATAAATTTTATACTAGTAAATTTGTATAATAAGCGAAAAATCAAATTTCAAACACTTAGTATGTAATATTACGTAATTTAAACTAATTTATAATTTATATCCTTAATTATTTATATTTTATTGTTCCAAATTTAAAGTTTTATAAGATTCTATTAATATTTGATATAATTAAAGAAGGTCGAAAATCGTTGTTTTGGGTGTAAAGGGTGAACGGAACCACGGGGTGATCGGAATGATAGGTGGGGGACTTAATCCATCAACAAAGAGAAAGCTGCCTGCGACCTAACCACGCACCCTGTCCTGCCTGGGTAGGTAGGTAGGTGTATGTATGGTTGTTTGCAAATTCCTCCCCTGACCAGAAATTGACCAGAGATTCTCACGGCCGTGCCAATCGTCTGACAAACAGCGCAGGAAAGTGCAAACGCCGCTTTCGGAGTCACAGATGCGTTGTCCAAGTAACTTCCCCGAGTCATCGAAAGGCACGTCGTATAATATAAGACAAGCCTCGTTCCTTGCGACGCTCGTGGTATCCTGGCAAGAAGAAGGAGTTCAATCTGCTCTCAGCATGGCCACCCACCCTGAACCCTACGTCAAATTTCCCACTGCACGTCATAAAACTACACTCATCGTTCTCCACGGCACCTCCCAAACTGGTCCTGGATTCGCGCAATCGTTTCTAACAACCCGATTCTCACCACCATGCGCCTCTCTCATTGATCCCTCGGTCACCCAAGCAGCCCGGGAGGAGGTCACCTTTCCAGATTTATTTCCCAACTGTAAATTCGTCTTTCCAACTGGTACGCCGAAGAAGACGACCGTATTTGACGGAAGAGAAACAAACGCATGGTTCGATATTACCGATTTTGGAGACCGGACCAAGGGTGAAATGGAAATGATCGAGGGCATGCGAGAAAGCTCCTTGCATCTTGCGGATCTGATAAGAAGCGAGATTGGACTCCTCGATGGAGACAAGAAGAGGGAAGCGAAATTGATTCTCGCCGGGTTTAGCCAAGGGGCTGCAATGGGCCTTATGCTCCTTCTGAGTGGGGAATTACACCGGCGAGGGTTTGTGCATGGTCTTGGTGGGTTCATTGGACTAAGTGGATGGCTGCCATTCCGACGTCAGATCAAGGAGGCCATTTCGAGAAAGCATGCTGGACAGCCTGGGGAGGTCTCCACTGGTAGCGACACTACAACGAAACGAGGAAGGACGATGGCCTACGTTCGGGAACTGCTTGGGTTTGAGTCCGTTGACGATCTTTGGAGTCATGATCTAAACCCTTTAGACTTGCCGGTATTCCTTGGTACGATTTTCGGACAGTAGCCATTTCCTAGTTCTTGAGTTTCTCAGTGTATCTTGCTCCAAGAAGTTCCCCCGACAGGAGTGTAAGCGCGGAATAGCTGACAACCTGATCATTACAGGCCATGGAGAGTTGGATGTCAAAGTGAGGCTACAGTGGGGATTGCAGATGAAAGATACCCTGGAGGAGCTTGGAGTGAACGTGGACTTCAAATCTTATGCGAGTCTTGAACACTGGTGGAGCGACGAAGAAGTGAAAGATGTTGCGGATTACTTGAGTTCGGAATGGTATGGAACTTTCGAAGAGGCATTAGGGTAGTAGAGCGGAGGTGGAAAGAGGACTCTGTCGGAAGGATCCCTAATAATATTTGTCAAACCTCAAGTGTGCATGGGTGATGGGTTTATATGAAGCGCACTTTGTTTCAGGGTCTTAATACCGTAATACAGTGAGGTTGGAATCTCTACTGTAGTCGGTATTTGAAATAATGAACATTTTCAAGCCTGACTTCCTACATCTGTGTTTTCTACTCTAGACGTTGTAATCTGGAAAGGAAACATAATTAATTTTCAAGCTACCAATGCCGCCATGGGAATCAAATAATTGATAGTAGTAATTACCCACTCTTAGATCAACACTTGGTAAATAACGTCACAATACATTTGTCATTTCAGTATAAGACCTCAGAATAACAATAACATACACAGTCCTCCTTTGACACCTACCAAATTATCCAAATATTACTACTTCCTCTTTCACTTGTTTACTCTCCGTAGTAGCAGCACGCAGGCATGAGAACATCCAACCACCGACTTTTGAATCGGAAGTAGCGTGTACTTGAGCGCTTGACACTTTGCTGTCTTCAACACTAAATATACTTTAGGACATCCGGCCTGGATAATTCATTACATATTATACTAGTTGCTGGCTTTAGCAAGCCATTGGTCATCGCTTTTGCCTTTGGGTCCCGTTGAAGTATTACCCCTCAATACCACCACGCAGTTATTTTTCCGGCTGATGTCTTACCCTTCACCAGGGTTCCATATCCGACCATGTCCTCTCCTGTAAATATGTAAAATACCCTCCTGAGTTTACTAGCTGATTACGTGGACGTAGTACCGTTAGGGACAGCCTGATTACATAGAAAAAGATGTACCCGAAGAGGTTTAATGACACGTTTCAGCAGCCAACTACGAAGTATCAAATCAATGCTCTCTTGATTCCAACTATAACATTAATTACTTATCTGCTTCCACGCATGAGTTCTCTAGCCTGAACTATTAAGGCTACCGCGTCCAGACTATGCATGATGATGTCGAATTATTCTTCCAAACACTGGAGTAGCCGAGCCGCACCCTACTCTATTACCCAGCCGTGGAATGTCATCCCGAATACGACAAGTGTGCAGATGCAAAGGCTTACAATTAGCCACTTCCCCGCCATTGGTGCGCATGGCTATTTGAATAATTCATAGAGGTACTTGACATGCGTCACGAGAGGGGAACATTCGATAAATTAACACCCAGACTGCGGTAGAAAACCCTATAAGACCTTAGATCAATTCCACTCAATTGAACAAAATCGAATCCATGCACGTTCAGTATGACTAAAATCCTGTTGCATTGGCTGGTCCTCATTTTTGCTGGGTTTGCCACGGCCTGGCCCAAATTTTTTATCCCTCGAAAGAGCACGCCGCCTAAATATGACACCTTTGACAATGTCACTGTTTACAGTATATCTTTCTCGCCCCGAATTCTCCCTGATATAGGATCCGAGATCAAGTCTCGAGATATTGAAGTTATGTATGCTAACATCCTAACTAGCTGCCCCAGCCACATGGCAGAACCGAGGTACACTTTACGGGAGAGTTCTGCTACTGAACCAAAATTGCGAGGAAGATAATGTCTTACTTTCGACATGGTCTTTCAGCGCTCCCAACAAAACATACCTCCCAGTCTACAAATCTCTGGACTACGGGCGGACATGGACCTCGCTGTCCAAAGTGTACTTCAACAAACCAAACTATACCGCCATTGCCCAGCCCTTTCTCTACGAGACTGGTCAGACATTTGGCATTTACCCTGCTGGTACAATTCTCATGGCTGGCAATGCCTGGAACGGCAATGCTACAGAACTTGAACTACATGCCAGTCTTGATAAAGGGTATGCATGCAGCCATCCTTTTTTAGTCAGTCTTTGTGTACTAAATCACTACTAGTATAACCTGGAGGTACGTTTCTACCGTAGCAAAAGGTGGCCGACCAGATACCAATAACGGAGGTACCTCCGTTTGGGAGCCATTCATCATGGCCTACGACAACCATCTCGGTTACTTCTACTCCGATTCACGAGACAAGTTACACTCTCAAAAGCTTGCTCACCAGACCAGTACCGATCTCGTACACTGGGGGCCCATAGTGAATGATGCCAGAGACGCAAACTATACGATCCGCCCCGGCATGACAAGCATCGCGGAGATGGGAAATGGCAAGTTCATTTTCGCCTACGAAGTTGATAAGATCCAGGGGTTTCCTGCATATGCCCATCAACCTGTACATTACCGCATTGCCGATTCTCCTTTTGAATTCGACAAAGCGGAGCAGTTCCCGATCGTATCTATAACAGCCGATAATACAACAGCATGTAGGTATCCCGGGGGCCCAGAACTTCCTTACTGGAATGTCTCAAGTTTTTTTTGGAGATTTGTCTCATCTTCCTCTCGAGGCATCTTCATTGGGGCAATTGCTAACTCCGATGTCACCTAGCATCAGCACCACAGGTTCTATGGTCTCCAGCTGGAGGTAAGAACGGTACGATACTTCTCACTGCAAGTCACGAAGAGTCTTTTTTCATCAACACAGCCTATGGGGATCCGAAGGCTTGGAAGCGAGTTGATAGCGGGCATGGAACCGGATATTCTAGAGCGATTCAGATCATTCCTGATACAGACGGTAAAGTCGTTCTTGTATTCAATGGAGGGAGCTGGGAGAGCAAGACTCCAAAGCAGGTCTCTTGCGGTGACTACGTGATACCTGGTAAAGGGTCGCACATCGACACTATTTCCAACTGTCCGTCTGACAATTATCCTCCTCATCATCATCATCATCACGATGACGACGAGGAGAACAAGGATGAGGAGTACTAGTTCTAGTTATAATCGTCAATAAATACTAGAATATTTGCTTATTTACGTTATAGGAGGGGAAAACGAGAAAAGCACTAGTAGTTTAAGGAAGTGTTAATTATAAGAGTGTAATTTAACAAGAACAAATTTTCGGGTTAGGAAGATTTATTGTCTTTAATTAAACTACAAGAGTTCGGTCCTGTAAGTTTAATATAAGGTGCGGCTAATAAGCTATAGTAGTGTTACGGACGCTCTTAGGCGACTACCGAGTCCCAGGAGGAAATGTTCTAGGAGCTGGCGCAGTCTTAAGAACTGAGTGGTTCCTGGGAGTGTAGCTCTTAGGAGCTAATAGAGTTCTAAGACTTATTTATACTTAAAACAATTATTTATAATATAATCTTAATAATAGTATTATAACCGCGGGTTTCCGCGATTATACGTTACGTAATAGATTTTAAGATTTTAAAAGATTTTATAGATTTTAAGATCCGGGGAGATTTAAAGAAAACGAATGTTTTATATAAGACTGGCACGTCTGCTATTAAACAAGAGCTTCGTGCTTAACTAAAAATAATATTTTATTTATATTAATTATTATTTACATTATTATACGTAATATACTTAGTTATTAATCCTTAAGATTAATATAACTTATTATATTTATACCGAGTAAATACACGGATTATAATATTTTAAGTACTTTCTTATTAAAAGTACCGACTTACGTATGTTATATCACTTCTTACGATTAAGGATTAAGTATTTTAGCCTACGAGGTAATATTATTAAAATACTTTTATTATTAGCCTTAAGCTTTAAGAGAAAGGAGCGCGATAATAGCAAAAACGAAAAGATGCTTAATATTTAAGATAATATTATATATAAGTATTATGTGCACGCTTATCTATTCTATCTGTATGGAATCGGACCCGTAGCATAAAGGGGCCGAGGCTTTTACGGTATTAATAAAATCAGTCTTACTTATATTTTTAATTACGCCGGCGTTTTGCTTCCCCTTATAAATAACTTCTTTAATATATACGCTTTCTTTCTGGACTTCTTCGAAGGCCAAAGATTTATTCTTTAAATATATTTTCCCTGAATCTTTACGAAGTACTCCATCTGATAATAAGCTTAAAAAGACTTTATATAAGGTCTAAATGATAAGGAATTACTATTCGAAACGTTCAGAGTATATTAATTATAATTTAAATTAATCTTTAATCTTTTAAATCCTTTTTAATTTCTTTCTGAAGTAAATAAATAAAGATTTTAATACGTAATTTATATTAAGCTTATTGTTACGACCTCCGATGCGCCTCGTATTACCGACACAGCTATTGAGGCTGCTTTAATCACGTGAAGGCTGCTTTAGTTAAAGCTGCTTTAATTACGTAGAGGCTGCTTTAGTTAAGGCTACTTTAGTGGCGCTCGATATCGCTCGTAGCATTACCTTAGCATAATAACTATAGCGCTAGGCCTAATCGAGAAAGGCTAAGGAAACCCTTTATATATTTATATTAAAGCTCTCTCTTATAAAGAACTCTTTTTTTCTTTTTATTTTTTCTTTTTAATTTTAAGCGTAATCTTAAGTTTAAATATAAAGCTATTTCTTATATTATATTAACCTTTAACTAGCCGTAATATAAAAAAAGATTAATAACCTCTTTGCTATAAAGCGTTATATTTTATTAAGTCTTGCGCGTCGCGTTTCCCTACTTTTATAATAAATTAACGACAAATCTTAATACTTTAACTTATTTAATAAATAAGTACTTCTTTACTTTAATAATAAATTACTTTAAAAAAAGCTAAAAAACCTTTTATTATTAACTTATTTTATATAACTTAACGCGCGTTATTTAACTTCGACTTTGACTTATATTTAATTAATAAATCAATTAACAACTTTTTTACTTTATATTATTATTACTTCCGACTTCTCTCTTACGTCGGCAAAGCTTTAGAAAAAGAAGCGCCCTTTTACGGCTAAGTTTTACCGATACTTTTATTCTTTTAATTAAGACTTTTATAAAAGAACCCGATAACTTCGAAGAACTCGATTCCGACTTAAAGAATAAACCTTAGAATTACTTCGACGCCTCGCTAAAGCCTACCGTTATTATAAAAAGCCTTACCCCCGCTTAATAAGTAAAGGTAAATTAATTAATTAAGATTTCCGTTAACTTTATTATTATTACCGTTATTAAGTAAGTCCTCGACTAATATACTCTTAATAACTCTTATTAAGAGACTCGCACTCCCTCCTCTTAAAACGATCGATTAGTGCGTGTTTTTATAGCGGACTTTTAATTAATTATTAATTATTATTTATTAAAGCTAAATAATTCGGTCCGAATTATAAAGCTTTTTAAAGTCAAGTACCCCCGTATCCCTTTTAGCGATTATAAAGGCGATATTAAGTACGACGTCTAAAAAATAAAAATAAAAATATTTATAAAAGAGTACTCGAGTAACTTTAAGAATAGATTATTATAAATTAAAGCTTATTTCCGATATACTGTTAGCGAGGCAAAAACTATTATCTTTTAATATATAAATCCTGAATTTATTAATACTTTTAAGACTGCCGTCGACGTTTTAACGGCTTTAGACTAGCGATTCTTTAATTATAACCGAGTTTAAGCTATTAAGAGAATATATAATTAATTATTAATAAGTAATATAATTTATAACGACTTTTAATTTAAATTTACTTTTTATATTATTATTAATAAAATTACTTACTTTTATTAATTTAAAGACGTATGTAAAAAGGTTTCTTTAGCCTTTAAGTATATAATTTATATAAAGAAGTATAAAATAAACGGAAATTATACGGCTTTTAACGAATTCTTAATTATTATAAACTAAAAATCCCGTAATATTATATTAAAAGAGGTTATAACGACTTATAAAGCTTAAGTTAACGTTATCTTTAATAATTACGACGCGCGCGGCATTTTTAAAAAGGAAAGCTAATATATAACTTCTCTTACGCTAGCTATAATAATATAAAGACTTTTAATATTAATTTATAAATTATCGTTAAAGGTTCGCTTGCGCTTGCTATCCTCGATTCCGTTTTTCTGCCGCTCTAAGTCTCTTATGTCGCCTTTTACTCTTAAAGACGTCTCGTTTAATACTTACTTTTATTATAATAAAACCGGCTATTTAACTAGCGATTACCTTAAGCGCTAAAGAGACTAAGCCTTTAATAAGTTAATTTCCGAGCTAATTATAGATAAAGAATTAAAGAGTAACGAGCTTTTAAAAAACTCTTAAGCTATAATAAAGACTTATATCTTAATATAAGTTATAACTTATAAAAGAACTTAATATTTAATTTCCGTGCTTTTATTAAAAGATAATAATTTTTAATTACTATTAAATTAAAAAGAAATAGATTTTTTATTAAAATACTTATATATATTAATAATAAAGTAAATATTTTCAATATAATTAAAACCTTTCTTATATATTAATTCGTTAAGTAATTTAATATTTTTTTTAATAATATTCCTTTAATTAATCGTTTTAATTAATTATAATAATAAGAAAAGTAAGTCAATTAATACGGCTGTTTTATTTACCTTAATTATCGACCGCCGGCGAATTAACTTCTCCTTTTTAGTAATCGACCTAGGAAACACCGACGTTTTAATTAGCCGGAAGTTTTTTAAGTATTACAACTTAAAGCAGTTATATATAAAAAACCGTAATTAGCTAGAGTAATTATTAAATATACTTATATAGCTATACTTTAATTAACAAGTCTTCGTTAATATTAATCATTTCAATAATTTAATTATTAAGTCTTATTAACTTAATATAAAATAAAAGGACGCTTTATTAAATATAAATAACTACCGCTAAAGATAAGCTAAGCTCGCGGCACTTAATAATTCCTTAAAAATAAGTGTCTTTATACGACTTACCGCTAGCGCCTTATCGACTCGACCTTCGAATTTTATTAAAAAAGTTAAAAAGCGCTTTTAAATTATAAAAGATTAATTAAACCTTTTAATATTTTATAATCTGAGATTATTACTTAAAGATAAAAGAGCTTATAAAGCCTCCCTAGTGAATTACTAACTTAAGGCGCTTATTATAAAGATTTTCTTAATATTAATAATAGTAATATTTATAACGTACTTTTAATTTAAAAAAGCCAGAAAGAATAAAGTAAAAACTTTTATAATATTAATATATAAAATCGACTAAGAGTTAACTCGTTGCCGGCGAGAGGCCTTAGACTAATTAAGTGTTAAACTCGTATTAATAAATGAAGACTTAACTTTAAAGAAAGCCTTAAAAGTTAAGTACGCGTAAAATAATAAGTTAATAAATAAAAAGCTCCCGGCAGAATATCGAAAGTATATTCTTCTTTTCTCTCGACGAGCCTTCGACGAGTTACTAGCGCATTATTAAGGCGTAAATTATTAAGTCGAGCTTATTAAGGAGAACGACTTATTCTTTAAACCTTTTTAATATATAATTAAAAAACAATTGTCGAAGACTAAGCGGTATATTATTAATAACTTATATAAAGTTTTTATTAAGCCCTTTAGCGTATTATATACGGCTTTTATTTTCTTTGCTAAAAAGGCCGACGGCAGTCTCCGGCTTTACGTCGACTACCGGAAGCTAAATGCCTTATTAGAAAAGGATCCGTACTTAATTATTTTAATTAATAAAATAATAACTTATATTTATAAAGTAAAGGTCTTTATTAAGTTTAATATTTAATAAGCTTTTTACTGTATTTATATGTCCTCCGAGAGCAAAGATTATACGACTCTTTACACTTAATATAACACGTATAAATATAAAGTCTTCTTTTTTAGTCTTATAAATAGCTCGGCGACTTTTTAGCGATTTATTAATAATATTTTAATAAAACACTTAAACGACTTTTGCGCGACTTATATAAACGACATCCTTATATATTCGTTAACTTCCGAGGAGTACGAGGTTTATATTAAAAAAGTAATAATAATATTATAAGTATACAGACTTTAAGCCGATATTAAGAAGTCTAAGTTTAACGTATAAAAGATAAAGTTCTTAGGTTTTATTATTAGCGTTAATAATATAAAAGTAAACTCGGAAAAGGTTAACGTAATTAAGGATTAGAAATACGCCGGTAACGTATATAACGTATAAAATTACTTTAGTTTTTATAATTTTTACCGCCGGTTTATTAAGGACTATAGTCGCATTACTCGACCTCTTATAATACTTATCGAAAAGGACGTGCCTTTTAACTTCGACAACGTTTATAAAAACGTGTAACAAACTCTTTAAAAAGTCCTTTAATTTGTATTAGTCTTTTATTATTACAATTTAATAAAGTAGACGCGGCTAAAGACTGACTCTTTTAACGGAGTCGTTATTAACGTATTATTTTAATTTTAAAAAGACGACATTTTTTATTTTATAAATTACTTTTTTAAGATTATAATAAATCCCGAGTTTAATTATTTAATTTATAATAAAGAGATATTAGCGATCTTCCGGTCGTTTAAATAATACCGCCCGGAATTATTAAGTACTTAAAAAAATGTTTTCGTTTATATTAATTACTAAGCTTTAAAGTATTTTATAATTATTAAGGACTTTATAATTAAGTAAGCTCGATAGGCTGAATTCTTTATAAACTTTTATTTTATAATTATATATTATATTAAGACAATTAATACGTTAGCCGATACCCTGTCTCGACGGGATTAGGACTTCACGGTTATAAAGGCATAAAAGTAAGTTATTCGTAATTAATAATTAATTTTAATTAATAAAATCGACTTATAAGTCGCTAACGACCTCTAGTTCTTCGCCGTTAATCTTATAAACGTTTATATTAAAGTCGTAAAGACGATACCCTTAACACTTATAGAAGCTATAATCCCAGATTATAATACTAAGCCTTATGACGAGTCAAAGCTAAAACCTGAGCTTAATACAAAAGTATTAGTTGATTCGGAAACTCTTACGCCGGAAGAGCTTAACCTTAATTTTATAATAGTTTATAATATTATAAAATATAATATTATTAATTAAGTGCTCTTAGTTAATAAGTCGTCCCCTTCGCTAAAGCCTCTTTAATAAAAAGCCAGAAAGTAATTATTAAATTACGAGTTAATAAACGATAAGTTACTTTTCTAAGAACGCTTAGAAGTGCCTTTAAAGCCGCCGGAGCTTTGCACGACACTTATTTACTACGTATACTCATAACTTTTAATAATATACGTAAAGATTAAAAAAATAAAGGCATTACTTAGTCGTAAATATTATTAAAACGGCCTTATTACGGATATAACTTAATACGTAGCAAACTATAGTTATTCTTAATAAAAAGCTTATAAAAATAAGATTTTTAGTTTTTTATACCTTTTATTAATTTTTATTTAATTATATAAATATCTTATAATAGATTTTATAAAGCTATTATTAAATAAGCACGGTTATAACTTTATTATAGTTATTATCGACCGCTTATTTAAGAAGCCGGTTTTAATATTTTATAATAATATAATTACCGCGAAAGGCATAATAATCCTTTCCTTTATTTATTAAACCTAATACTTTAGTATGCCAGACTTTATTATCTTGGACCGAAGACCTTAATTTATCTTCTCCTTTTAAAAAGAGTATTATTATATTCTCGGAATTAAAGTAAAGCTTTACGACAGCGTATAACCCGAACGTCGACGATTAAATAAAAATAATAAATTAATATATTAAGTAGCGGCTCCGCCCCTTTTACTATTACTATTAAAATAATTAAAGCGACCTCTTATTAATTATAGATATTACTTAATTATTATTATTATATAAGTCTTTAAACAACTTATCTTCTTTTAAATTACTTAACGGCGTTAAACTAAAGACTTCTTAAGACTTAATTAACTTAAAGCCTTTAATTACGGCAATAGAGAAACTTAACCGCGAGGAGGCTTTATAAATAATATTATAAATAAAGGAAGTTATAAAAGTTATATAATTATTATTAAGGGCTTAATAAAAGAAAATAAAACAGTTAGCTAATTACAGTCGCCGTGCCGTCGACTAAGACGTTAGCGACTTAGTATTAGTTAATACTCGGAATTAAAATGTCGACCGACCCTTAAAGAAGTTGTTGAATAAGTAATACGAATTAATTAGGGTATTTTTATAAAAAAAAGGAGAATTAAAAAGTAAAATTATTAAAGAATTAAATTATATACCTTATATTTTATACTTATTTACTACGGAAGTACGTTGATAACCTTTTATTAAGTTAAGCTAAATAAACGCTAATATTAATATAATTCTTACTTAATTAAAAAGAATAAGAAATTAAAGCTATTTTAAGCTCGAAATTAATAAATCGAAAGCTTTAGTATCGCATTAAATAACTAAGCGCCGACGAAGACTTAAGGTAATATTTATACTCGAATACTATAACGGCCCCTTACTTAATTAAAGCTTTTTATATAAGGCATAAAAATAATAAAAGGGTCGTAAGGCCTTTAAGAGCTTTATTAAAGTAATTAAAGGCTTTTAATAATAAAATTAATAATTATAAAAAGCTAAAAGACAATAGTCTTATAATTATAACTATAATAAACGTAATTCTTTAAAAGGAAGGGATAATATTACGACTTCCGATACGCCTCGTATTACCGACACAGCTATTGAGGCTGTTTTAGTCACGTAAAGGCTGCTTTAATTAAAGCTACTTTAATTACGTAAAGGCTGCTTTAATTAAGGCTGCTTTAGTTACGTAAAGGCTGCTTTAATTAAAGCTGCTTTAGTAGCGCTCGGCATCGCTCGTAATATTGCCTTAGCATAACAATTATAGCGCTAGGCCTAATCGGGAAAGGCTAGGGAAACCCTTTATGTATTTATATTAAAGCTCCTTCTTATAAAAAGCTTTCCTTTTCTCTTTGTCTTTTCTTCTTAATTTTAAGCGTAGTTTTAAGTTTAAATACAAAGCTATTCCTTACACCGTATTAACCTTTAGTCAGCCGTAATACTTATAAACTTTCCGTAGAACTCTGACCTTCCTTATATTAGATTCTACTTTTAATATTTTTTTTTCTTAAAATCTTATTTATAAACTATAAAGTAATATAATAATAATATAATATAATAAACGTAAATCGAAATATATGCGGATTTAAATCGGATTTAATTCTTTTAAATAAGAATAATTTACTCCTAAAATAAATAATAATATTACGGACTTAAATCGGAATATAAATAAGTTTAAATTAATAGTAATATAAAGGCTAGAATAAATAAAAGAACGAAGCACGGCGCCAGGTACTAGGCAAGGAGCTTAATATCTTTAAAGAATTAAGATTCAAGGTAGAAAAGAGTTTAATTTTTCTCATTTATATAGAGAAAAGTCTCTTATACGAACTTTTGAAAGTTATATACCTAATTCCTTAAATAACGCCTTAAGTATTATAAGATTATATTAAGCATATTACCGTATTCGGTATAAAGTATACCTTTCCATAACTCAACTACTTTTACATAAAGCTCCAGCTTCGCATAAAGCTCCGGCTTCCGTGCTTTGAACCTCGGAAGCTTTAAGCTTCCGGTAAAGGGCTATTCAGGGCTAAAACAGTGGCTTTCGGAAGCCTTAAGCTTCCGTGTTTTAAACCTCGAGAGCTTTAATAATATAAAGCTAGTTTTAATATAAAGCAAATAACCGATGCGAGAGCAAATAGCCGATGCGAGAGCTAAATAGCTTGGCGCCTAAAAGTAGTTATATAAACCTAGTTTACCCCGAAGTAATGAAATTATCATTCACACCAAATCTCTTCTTTTCAAGTATTATTTCTTAACTAGAATCGCTGCTTTATATTCGTTTTTAATTATAATAAGTAATCGCCCCGACTACTTCCGCTTACTTATACCTCGGCTTCCCAGAAAGAGAAAGGAAAAAGGGAAAAAAAGAAAGATATTTTTCTAAAATAAAAAAGAAATAACGTTAAAACTTTTTAATTTTAATTTCTTTTCCGGCTTATATCGAAATAAATAAAAGAAAGAAGTTTAATTAATTAATAATATATATCGATTTGTAATCCGGGCTCAGGGGTTCTTCTTGCCTTTTTTGTAACTCGGGCTAAAGTTACTCCGGCATTATGCTTATTTTTCGCTTTAAGAATAAGAGATTTATTTTTATTTAAGTTTTTTTTCTAGAGTAAATAAAACGTAATTAACCTTCGATCCACTTTTTTATAATCTGCTGTTATTATTATAAAAGATATCTTTCGGTAACTAAAACTTAATAATAAGAATAAGTAATCTCGGGAAGGGTATCGTTAACTCTTTAAGTCTTAAATCGCCGACTTTAAGATTAAGCTTGATTTTTAGCTTACTCTTAAAGATATATAATTAATTCTTTTATTTTAAAATTAAAAAGATAAGGGGCTTCTTTAATAATAAAGAAGTTAATTTAAGGTAATCGTTTTATAAGGGCATTAGATAACATGCTTAACTTTATTATAAAAACTATAACCGAGAATAATACGCAAGTCTTTAATTTAACTTCTTATCGAAGGACCGAAAGATATTATAATTAGAGGACAGATATTATAAGCTTATTTATTAAGATCTTATTCTTTAAATTATATTCGTTTATAATTATAATATAATTATTAAAAAATGCGATAAAGCTTATAATATTCTTTTGTTCCGTTTTAATAGCTAAGCGTAAGATATACTTTTATCTTATTAAAAGCGAAAATAAAAGTATATTATTTCCGAGCGATTTAAATAAAGAATTCTTAATTTAAGCATATTAAATATATTTCGAAATCGCGCTTTTCTTTCTTAAATTAATAATATAAAAAACGCTTATTCGATTTCTTATTAATAATAATATCGATATGCAAATAAAAGATATAATAACCGAAAATATATTTAGGGTATAACTAAAGTATTATACGGAAATAGCTAAATTACTATACGCTAAGGTTTTTTTAAGCACACCGGGCGCATTTATTAATTATTCTTTAAGCTTCTTTTAAGCTTCGCTCTTCTAATTTTAAATATATTAATTCCGCAGACTTTTATAATATAAAATAGCTTGTCGTCGACTGCACTTATTATATAAAAGTTCCGGCAAGGATATTAAGATTAATACAAGCTTAAAACGTAAAGAGAAAGAAAATACATAATTAAAAGAATTAAAATATATACTTAAGATGCCGACTTTAAAAAAGATTATGAAGATAAATTAGTATAATTACGTAAGATATATATATTATACTTAGCTTCTAGTATAAATTAATATAATAAGGCGCGGGCGATAAATATACTTTTCGGATTCTTGAAAATTCCTTGGCGTATAATGATTTAGCTATTTCCATATAATACTTTAGCTGTACCTTATATTTAATAAATATTTTATTAACCGGAATAAAATAATAATTAAGAATCCGTAAAGCTATCGGCGTAACTCTTGATCCGGGATCACGAATGAATGGATTTAGTTTTTTAGTCGTCTTTAATATCAGCTTTTATAAAGTTTATTACGTTATAAACTCTAATTCCGGGGCAAAATCGGAACTTTAAGATAAGTAATAAATCTGAGATTATTCTCCTTTCGACTTGCTAAAATAATAAAATATAATCCGTAATTCTAGCGAAGATATTATTAAGAAATATTATAAATTATATTATATATAAAAGCCGTAAGCGGACTAGTCTTACTCGTATCCCGGTAATGAAACTAATATATTTCGAATTCCGATTTAAAAAGGCCGATAAGCGTAGCTTTCTTAAAACCGGAAGAGAAAATATACTTAATATTAAGCGAGAAGTCTAAGATAAAATAGTTAGACTCTTTAAGTATATTAAGAGCTTCTTATATTAAATATCGCTTTCGAAGGTCTCTAGTTTATTTTAAATACGAAGCTTATATTAAAGCTTTTGTAATTAATTTGAAATTCGAATAATTTAATTATGTTTTATATTTTATATTTTCCGCGTTTTTAAACTTCTTAAATATTCCGATAAAATTAAGATTAAAGCGAAAAGTTCTCGAGTCTTTTTTATAACTTTTAAATTATTAAATATTCTTTCGTAATCTTTAATTCTTTTTATAATATATTATAATAATCTACAAAGTATTAAATATAAAACGTATATATTATCTTTCTTTTTTTACTTTCTTATACGTCGATTCGTTCTGTAATAAAATACTTCACGAATCGCAAACGGACCGCTAATAATAAATTTATATCGAACAGGTCTCCGAAATCCAAGATAATTTTAATTAAT
This sequence comes from Rhexocercosporidium sp. MPI-PUGE-AT-0058, assembly GCA_020746875.1. NCBI lineage: Eukaryota > Fungi > Ascomycota > Leotiomycetes > Helotiales > Rhexocercosporidium > Rhexocercosporidium sp. MPI-PUGE-AT-0058. The sequence continues at coordinate 1,926,028 of JAGTJL010000005.1, read as the reverse complement.
TTAGAAATCTTATAATAATAGCTTTTAATATTTAATTTAATATTAAATATATTATATTTTTCTTTTAAAAAAACATTAATAACGATCCTTAATCTAGGATTATAAATTCTTTTAATAATACTTTTAACTGGCTTTATAATACTTATAATATAAATAAAATTAAATTCGGCTTTAAGAAGCGGACGAAGATTTAAAGTATAACGCTAAACACGGTTTATCGCCGTAGCTTATAAATCTTCTTTTATTAACTTGATTTTATTTTAAAGATATTCTTTTGAAGTCGACTTAACTTAACGTTTATATATTCGATAATAAAGTCTTATAATTCTTTAGGAAAATTAAGAATCGTATAAGTAAATTATATATTCTATTATTTAAGAAAAAGTTTAGCTAATAAATTATAATTAATAATATTAAGCGGAATTAAGTCGAGGCGTTAATTTATAAAAGGAATTTAAATTAGCTTTTTTATAATTCTTTTTAAGAATTCAATTAATATAAAAACTTAAGTTTCTTTTATTAATTAGACTTTTAGTAGAGGATTTAATATAAAATCTTTTAAAAGATCTGGAATCGCAGGCTCTTCGACTTTTAAACCGGGATTATTTATTAAAAGAGCTTCGATTAGCTTAGGAGACTCGGAAAAATTAATTCAAAATTCAAAGAAAGGAATTATAAAAATTTTAAAAAATAAAAGCTATAGCTAAATATACTTATAGAAATAGCTAAATTAACTTATGCTGAGGATTTTAAAGGCATATTAGGCGCATTTATTAACCTTGCCCCGCTATACAAATTTATATTATAAGGCAAGGACTACTTATGTATTTAAAGTAATTTAAGTAATTTAAGATTTAATTTTTAAAGCTATTTATACTTTTTAATTATATAATAATATATTAACTTTTACTAACGAACCTTACGGCTTTCCGCTACCTATAGCAATTTATAATAATATCTCTTTTTATTTTTTTACTATTTAAGCGCATGCTAAGGGAAATAATTATGCTTTTATATAGCGAAATACACGGCCGAATCGTGTAGTATTTATTTATAATCGAGAGGGGAAATACAGGCTAAAAGGGAAGTAAATCAATACACATAATATAAAAAGACGCTTAAATACTAACTTAAAGAAGTGCGGTTATCGTATAAAAGTTATTCTTTTATAAAATAAGGTTATAAGTAAATAGGAGTTAATTATTAAGGAGGTTATATATAATTACGCACGCTTTTTAAATTCTACCGCTTATTTAATATATAAAATCTCTACTATCTTTACAGAAACTCGTGTATTTATTAATACCTTTATAAAAGCTGGCCTCTTAACGCTTAAATTCTATTTACGCTTTGTAAAAAAGATTTAAGTATAGCGTTAACCTTAAAGGATATTTTTAACCTCGTCTAAAAGTCGCGAATTAACTAATTAGGCGGTAAAATACTTATTTAATAGCTTCTATAAGTACGCTTCCTTATAATCAAAAGCTACTTATTATTAATAAATCATATAAGAGCTATAAAACAACGATTACTCCCCTCGGTATAAACTACAAACCGGCCTTCTCCAATACCTCTTTTTCATTAACTCTTTCTCTTTTTAACTTTAAAAATAATATTTTAATATATTATTACTCGATTATATATATAAAACCAATCGATTTAATATGTTTTTATTAAATATTTACAGAGTATTAAGAAATAATATAATAATTTAGCTTAAGATAGCCTTTTTATTTAAAAAAAAACGGAGGTCAATTATAAATAAGCTTTTACTTAACTTAAGGATATAATATCTTAATATATAATTAAAGAGTTAATCTTTATTATAATAAATAAGGAATTGACTTTAATTAAATATCTTAAAGTATTCTTTCCTTAAGCCCGGCATCTTTTCTATTATTAACACGTTAATATAAACGTATTTACAAAAACTAAGAAGTACTTCTTTAGCTTAATTAAAAAGCCCGACGGAATCTAGCAACGCTACTCACGCTTTTAAGTATTTTTAAGCTCTTAAAATATATTACTTTTTAATATAATTAAAGAGACTTTTTAATATTATACTTAAAAGGCTACGTGTCGAGTTTCTTACGAGAGCTATAAGTTATTATAAGAGTACTTAGCTCCATTAAAAGGAAAAGTTTATTATCTTTTAAGTTAATTAATTATATTACTTTAATATTACTATTACTAGCCTTATCAAAGGTTATTATATTACTTTTAAGGCGTATTTATAACGTGGCCACGGTAATTTACGTAGTGTTTTTCTTAAAATAAAGCTTTTTTGGACCGCATATTAATAAAGTATTAAGACAATTATTATTAAGTAGTAATTACGGCCTCGCTATAATATAAATATCCCTCTTTTTATTATTATTTTTTAATTTATCTATAGCTACGTATTACTTTAAATTAATTAAGAGCATAATAAGCTCTTAGCCTCTAGTCCTCTTTTTAATATTTATACGTATATAATATAAAAAGCTCTTAGTCTCCTTTACTAATATATTATTTATAAAAGAAAGCAAGAGTATAAGGTGATTTTACTTAAAGATTTATATTTTTATTAATATTATTTTAAATTATAAAAATATACTTTTTTTAAAATTATTATTTTAAAACCTTTTCCTCTTTTAAATTTAATAAAAGTAAAAGGGAAGAGTAAGCTTAAAAGTGCTTTAGGAGGAGGTCGAGTAGCACCTTTAAGTACTCGTAGAAATCGCTCTCTTTTTAAGCGTTTATTAAGCTTAGCTTTACCGGTCCTTAAATTAATTATATTATTAATACCGTAGATTTTTATAATATAAAATCAGTTATTATCGACTGCATTAGCTATGCAAAGGCTTTAGTATAAGTATTAGAATATATACGAGCGAGGAATTTAACGCGAGAGGGGTTATATATATAAGATATTATTTATTTATTAATTAAATAGTATACTAAGTGTTATTATAGCTTCTATAAGTATAATATAAAGGGATATAATTAAAGGGGTAGAAGTATATACGTAGGATATAGATTTTAAGTTAAATGAATTAGCATAATTACGTAGAATACATAAGTAGCCCTTGCCCCGTAGTATAAATTTGTATGGCAGGGCAAGGTTAATAAATACACCTTTCGGATTCCTCGAAATTCCTTAGTATGAGTTAATTTAGTTATTTCCATAGGTGGATTTAGCTGTGGCCAAAATAAAGCTAAGTTTATAACTTTATCGACTTTTAATCCGGAATTAAGAATCGCGATTAATTATTCGATTGCTTTAAGAACTTTAATTATTAATTCAAGATCCGGAATCGGAGACGCTAAATTAATTATTTAAAAAGCGGTGACTTTTAATCCGGGATTAGGAATTACGATTAATTATTTTATTTCTTTAAGAATAGTTTCTTACTTATTGATAATAAAAATAAACGTCTCACCTTTATTTGAAAAGTCTTTTAATAATATAATCTTATTTTTATTCGTAGAAATAAAGAATTTATAATAAGAAACTTTAAATTTAATCTTAGCGAGAGCTTTAATTAATAAAAGAATCTAGATTTTCTTAAAAAAGTCTGCGTTATTTTTTTGCGCTATTTAATATTAATTAATAATATTAAGCGAAAGCTTAATACTCTTTCGATTTCTTAACGCGCCTTCTCCTTCGATTCGCTTTAGTTAAGCTTTATCGAAGATAAACTTATTTAAAGCTTCAATTATTAAAGAAAACGCTTTAACTTTCTTTATTAACGTAATAAGCTGCCCTCGGGCTTTATTCTTACTTATTATTTTTATATAATATTTTCGAAATATCTTTACTCGATTAAAAATAAGTAATTAATTAAGGTTTTTTTATTATTAAATCGCTTATTTCTCTTATTTATTATATTTTAGACTTAGTAATAAAAAGTCTTATTACTCCGATTATATTCTTTTTTATCGAATTTTTTTTCCTTTTATTAAATACTTAAAAGTTATTTCTTATTAATTAATAAGATTATTATCCGTTATTTTTAAACCCTACTTAATATTATTATTTCTTATATTTATTAAAAATCGTTTCTCGACCGGTTTAAAAATAATAAAAACTTTTTTAATTTCGGCAATCGAAGTCAACGTTTTTCTTTTAAATAAAATAAAAAGCACGAGTTCTAATCCGGGATCACGAGTTCGCTTTATAATAACTTTAAATTTAAACTTTATTAAAGTAATTAATTACTTAAAGCTTTTAAAGCTTAAACTTCCGCTTAAATTAAACCTGAATAAAAATCCGGCGATTCCTTAAATTTCGTTATTTAATATATTTTTTATTATAACCGTTAAGCTAATAGCAATACGCTTTATAATTAATAAGCCGGGATTATAAATTGCTTTTAGCCGATTTCTTATTCGGTTTAATTTAAGTAATATTTTTATAAGTAATTTAATTCCTAATCCGGAATCACGAGTCAAATTCGGCTAGATTTTCTAATTTAAAATAACTTTCGAGGTTTTTATAAAGACTTAGCCCAGATCGAGGATTCTTGAAATTTCATATAATTAATATAAGGAATTAAAGTAAGATATAAGGAAAACTAGTTTAAGTATTTCTTAAGCGAGCTTATTAATCTTTTCGCCTTAGAGAATTTCTTCTCTTTTTATAATATATAATAAAATTATTAGCTTATTCTTAATTAAGAAATTAATACTTCTTATAATATTTTCTTTTTAAGTAAATATACGTGATTTTAAATTAAATAAAGTAAATAAATAATCTTAAGCGAAAAGTATTTTAACTTTACTTAAAAGGTAATAATTAGTAATAAAAGAAAGCAATTAACGACTTAAGAAATAATAAAAAAGGAAATATACAAGATTAAGCTTTTATATTAAAGATTAAAGTTTTAAAAAAAAGCTTATTTTTAAAAATCTAAAAAATAAAAATAAAATAAAAGACGAAACGTAATAAAGAATTAAAAGACTTAGACAATACGCGTAATATAATCAAAAGAAAAGAAATGAAAAAAGCAAATAAAATTAAAAGTTATAAAAATTATTAAATATTTATTTTTAATTATAATCGGAAGTAATTTTACTGCCGAAAAAAAAATATATATAAGAAATTAAAAAAAAAATCTTATAAGCGGCTTTTTAAGCTTATATTAGTAAAAGAAAGATAATTTAAATATAAGATAGAATTTAACGCTCTTTAATTGTTAATAATATAATTTCGGCTTTAAAATCTTCGAATTCGCTATTATTTAATTCTTCGTTTAAGTCTTCGGAAATAGTTTAAGAATTAAAATTTGATAAAAATAAGATTTAATCTCGTTAATAAAATTATTTTAATCGATTTATTAAAAAAGTATTTCGTAAAAGAACTTTATTGAATTCGTAAAAAAAAGTAATAACTTTTCTTATTATTTACTTTCGATACTCGGAATAGTCTTAGTTATTAATTATTAAACTTATTATTTGCCGAGAGATTGATTATACGTTTTATATTACATATTAAAAATAAATTCCTTTCTCGAATCGGTATATTTTTTATATTTTTCGTTTTATTTTAAAATACTTTATTTGCTTTTTTATATTATTTCTTTTATAAAATAATTTCCTAAATATTCATATTACGGAATTTAGTTATTAATATTTTATTATGTAAAAATTAATTTTTATTTTAATTTATTTATAATTATATAATTTTTAAATCAAGAATTTATTTTCAAGAAATAATACAAGCTCTCGTTCGTATAATAAAAAGAATAATATTATTCTTATTAATTAATAATTAAACGTCTGTAAAGCGAATAAAATATGCGCGAACTTTTGTATTTAATAATAAAAGCTTTTTTTTATTATTTTAAAAAGTGACGTACAAAAAGCGGACCCGCAGTCTGTAAACTGCGTATTTGGCTATATAGCCTCTTTATCCTGTAACCACGTGATATTCTGTCCGACAAAAAGATCATTTAAAATATCTTAATAAGCTTTTTCCGTTATTCAGTTGCTTTTAAAATTATACGCCGAGATTAAATCTTTTAAATATTATATTTAATTATGAAAGCTTAAGCGATTCTTTGATTTTCCGATCTTTTATTAATAATTAATCTTTTAAATAATTTATAGCAGTAATAGTCGGTTGCCCTATGTGAAGCTGCGGGCTCTCGCTTACAGTCGGTGAAAGCGAGATGTCGCAGGAAAGCAAGTGTCGCGCAAAAGATAACCGAAAGCAAGCTTTCCACTTAAATCCCCACTAAAACGCAGTCTCCTTCTATTACGACTTTAATAATTCCCTTTTTATTTATATTATAATTCCGTATTTTTAAGTATCGCGATATTCTTAATTATTAATTACTTTAAAATCCATACTATAAAGGCAAATTATAATAAAGCTTATAAGAAAACACGACAATAGGCCATTAAGAACCCCGACGACTTACTTACTTTTATAACAAATGTGTATTTCATAAAAGAACTTACGTTAAGGCAATTAATACTACGTCATAAGAAAGCAAAGGCTCGGAATCCTTAAGAATTATATAATTCTTATAAAGGAAATAATAAAATTTTAATAAAATAATAAGACGAGGCAATTCGATAATATTATTATAAATAATGGGAAGGCGGCATAGGCGCGACTTTTAAGATAGTTTTAGGCACGATTTTATATTTAAGAGTTATAAGAACGTATGCTTATTGACTTTAATAATTACTAACTTTAATATAATAAATAGTTCCTCCTTTACCTCCTTTATTAAAGCGCTAGTTTATTAATTAATTAAAAAAGAACACTTTTCTTTATATTATTTATATTAAGTTAATTGCGCATACTTAAGTTAATTCTTATACAGAAAACGACGTTAAAGCTTAATTTAAAGAGTTAGAAAATATAATGCAAGAATACGAGATTAATAAAGGCAAAAAAGTCTTAAATATAAACGAATCTAGTGTTAAAATTAGTTGTTTTATAAAAGAGTAAGTAATCGTTTTAATAAAAGTTAAGGAGTTATATACGTCTTCGTCCAAGAATCGCAAATCTATAACGATTATAAAAACTATTCGTATAAACGAAATTAAGACGTTATTATTATATATTATTATTTTAAAAAAGAAAATTATAAATAATTAAATAAATAATAACTTAATTAATAAAAAGCGTATTAATTGCTTAGATACCGATTATATTAATAATTAAATTATTATCAAGTATATTAATTACTTAATTAAGTACTCTTACGTAAGGCCAAATAAGCCGTGAAAACTATTACTTTGCGACGGATATAAGTCTTATTCATATAATTTATTTATTCTTAAACTAATAGAGAATTATATTTACGTCTTTTAGTTTTCTTTTTATTTAACGTATATTTTATAACCTTTTAATATCGATATCTTTCGCTCTTAAAAGCACTTTGAAAATGTATATATTTAAACTATTTTACGTAGTTTTGATTTTGGGTATAATATTACTTCTTTCTTCCGAGATCTTATTAAAATTAAAAGGAATATAATAAAAGTATATATAATTAAAGGAGCTTTTAAGACTTCTAGTATGTGGCTATTATCTTTAAAAGCTAGCCTTTAAAAGATACGAGTATATAGCCGGAAAAAGAGAATATTTAAAGATATTATTAATAAAGATTAAGAATTAAATCTTCTTAAATTGCTTTTAATAAGGCTATATAAGTTATGAAATATTATATTCGTTATTTAGTTATTTATTAAAAGAAACCTTACGCAATTCTCTGATAACTCAAAGGAGCTTTTCCAAACGACTATAATTAATACGGCTATAAACCTCTATAAGGCGCATTTGACGACGATTGAGTATACTACTCTTTAAGAGAAAATCAAAGTAAATATCACGTCGAAGTATCCATAAAAGTGGTTCCTTTGTAAATGTAGGGGATTTAAGGGAGAGGATACGTATACGCAATAATGCCAAGCGAGGAGAAGCTTTACGCAAGGCTTAGAAAGCTCTTTAAATTATAATTAACAAGTCCATTAAAGCTTTACGTATCGCTAGGGTTTAAGCTAAAAAAGAAAATAAAAAGAAGAAGAAAAGGATTAATATTTATAAAGCAAATAGCGACTTTCTTACGCCAAAGGACTTAATTCCTAATCGAAAGCCTAATAAAAACCTTACCCTTTTAAAAGCAATTAATAAGACGCCAAAAGGTTATTACGAGTATTTATATACTACAATATAACTAAAACGAGACTTTAAAAAAGAGCTTAACGATAAAGAAATACTCTTTTATATTAAAAATACTTATAAATAAAAAGGTTTAAGAATTAAATATATTAAGTTTAGCCTTTTATAATAAATATACGTAAAAAGCTCTAACGTAAAGTTTAATACGGGCTTTATTAACTTAATTACACGAAATGCAGATTTCATAGTATTTTAAGAATTATAAGAATTTACTTTTATTATAATTATTTAAATTATTTAAATTTTTATAGTCGGCCCGCTAAATTTTAATAAAGTAAGTAATTTATACGCGATACTTGCTTTCCTACGACACTCGCTTTCACCGATTGTAAGCGAGAGCCCGCAGCTTCACACAGGGGAACCGACTATTAAATAAGATTTTCTTAAAGAATTTTTATTATTTCTTTTGCTATAATTAAATTTAAGGCCTTTCCTTCGATCTATTTTGATAAATCTTTTTTTATAAAAATTTAATATTTTTTCTTATTATTTATAATTAGAACTCGTATAAAATTTAAGCTCATTTTCTTAAATATTCTTATAAGCTATATAAAATATAAAAAGTTCTTTTCTTTCTTCGCTTTCTATTTTTAATAACTTACGCAGCTTTTATAAAAAGCTCTATAATCTTTAAATAAACTTTATTAGAAAAAGCACTTAATAAGATAATAATATATTATTTCTTTCTTATAGTATCTGCCTTTTATATAAGCCATAGCTAAATCGCTATAGTTAAATAACTAAACCGCTATGCGTTAACTAAGCGAGCTGAAAGTGCAGTGTGCATTTATTACTACTAAGATTTATATATATAATTATATATAATATATTATAAGCTCGTTATAATTATATTAATTCATTTAAATATTCTTTAAACTCCGTATTCTAAGTATATACCTCAACCCTTCTTATTATATTCTTTTGAATCACAGCTTCGGTCGCAGACAAATAATACTCGTATAAGTTTAATATTTTATTATTTAAAAGCATACCTGTGGGCTTTAGCATATGCTTAGCAAGCAGCAAATCCAGTAGTAATATTACTGTAAATTACTGCAAGAGGCGCAGGGCTATAAGCTTGAAGATTAAACGTTATAATAAGAAAAAGTAGTAATGATTATTTAACGAATCTAAATAGCTTTAATATTAATTCTTAGCTTTAAAAGTGATTAAGTAATTATAAATATTTATATTATATATTAATAGCCCTTATTTTTAATATAAATTTATATAAGAAGGATAAGTCTTTAAATATACTCGCTAAGTTATTAGAATTTTAGCGTATAGCGGTTTAGCTATTTAATTATAGCGATTTAATTATAGCTTTTTATAATACTCAGAAATAATTTAATACCGCCTGGCCTTATTATTTATTATTAGTTTTATTAAATATATATTATCGGCTCTTATATATAAATTATAATTGCGAACGAAATATTAAAAGGCTTTATTTTTAAAGCATTTAAAATCATTTAATTCAATTATAACCGAGCGCTTAAAGCTTATTAAAAAGCGGGCGATTTCTTTTAAGTTATTAAAATAAGTATTATTAAGAATTCGCTCTTACGACTTATAATCCGGGCTTATTAGTTGTTTAATTATTATTTTAAATATTATAATTACTTTTAATTCGGTTGCAATTTATTCATTAATATCTTATTCTTATTATTTTATAATATTCGAAAAGTATTTTTTTCCTCGTTTAAATAATTTATTCGCTGCCGTATTTCTGTTCTTAAAGATATATTTAACTTTAAAATCTATTAGTCGTATCTAAGTAATTTAGTTTATTAATAGCGCCTTGGGTAAATCGCTCGCTACATTATTATAATGATCACTGGCACGCTGAGGTGACTATGGCAGAATAGAATAGCTAGAGAAGCGCTGTAAACTCGCTGGTGATATTTCAATTTATACAGAAGCTAATTGCTAAGGAAGATTACCTCTTCTTTCTCACTGTCCTTATAAGGGCAGTGATTACGCAATCAGCGCTAAGAGCACAGACCATTACAATTATTAAGTTATTTTATAAGAACTTTAGCGTCGGTTTTAAAGATAAAATATACCTCGTAAAGCTTACTTTGTATTTTCTTTATTACTTTAAGAGCTCCTCGGTATTCTTTCTTTATAATATCGTATTAATTCTCGGCTTTCGTTTATAATCTACTCTCAAATCGCGTAAAGTGCTTTTTCTTATCTTTATTCAGTTATTAAAGAACCGCTCCTTAGCTTATCTTACTAATATCCATTATTAAGATAATCTTACTTCCCTCGGGCTTATAATTAATTTTAATTAAAACAAGTATATAAAGAAGCGTATTTTTCAAAAATTATATAATTTTTTTCTAAAGTTTTAATTAAACGAACTTAATTTCTTTTTTTATTATAGCGTAAATCGGTGCCGCTATAATAAATAAGTTTTTAATCTAAAAGCAATAATATATTATAATTTTAATAAACGCTCTTGCTTTTATTACGCTTTTATATTCTTTTATTCGTAAATTTTCGAAATTTTCGAAATTTTTAAATATTACTTTTTATCATTCGTAACGTATCTTATAATTTTTAATTTAAGTAAATAATATTAAAACTTCGGTCCGATAATCGCATTTACTCTTTCGAAGCGCATTAATACTTTATTTAGGTTTTAAATATACTTTATAATAAGTCTCCGGATTCTTAATAGCACTTTTTTATTATTATAAAACGACGTAAAACCTTTAATTCTTATATTATTTATATAAAATAAAGCCATATAAGGAATATAATTTAAAAGAATCTTATAAATCACTCGCATAAATTAAGCGATCGAGTTAATTACTTCTTAAGGAAGTTTCGTTATCCGAAGTAAATTAATTAAAATATAAATCGTTATTATATTCTTTGATCAAGCGTGTTATAAAAACTAATTATACCTTAAGAAGCAGTCTACTAATAATATTATAATTAATTTAGCAAATTCGGTTAAAAACTAATTAATATTTAATAAAATATTTGCGTCTCGTAACGTAACTCTATTCATTTCTATTACGGCCGTAATAAGTCGATATAATCTTTTTTCTTTCTTAATTATAAGAAATCATTTATTTTTATATAATTTATAATATTATTTTAAGATTTCTTATTTTAGCTTTCTTTTAGCATTGAGATAATTTTATCTTATAAAGCTTTCGGTATAAAAAAAGACTTTTCTTATTACGCTTTATATGATATTATTTTAATTTTTAAAAGCAATAAAACTGCTTTTTTTTTATTTATTTTTAAGTAAGTTTAGTCGAAAGCTAATGCTGTTTCTTAATTTAAAAGCGTTTCGTAAAAGAATTCTTATTTTTATTTTAAGATTTATCTTTTAATAATTAGTTATCTAAACTGTTCTTTTATTAATCTATTTCTTATTATTAGCTTAAAGAACTTTTTAATAATAAAATCGTTAAGTTTACTTTTCGAGCAAAATAGCTTTGCTTTTTCGTTTTCCTCGAATTAATTATTAATTCCTTTAAGTATATTTTTATTTGTTTTCTTTAAATTAATTAGCTTTACTTTATCGGCTTTCTTTTTATATAATATATTAATTTTTACCGATTTTAATAATAAAGCTTTAAGTAAATAATTATTAAATATAAAGAAGTCTTTTTTATTTTTATTTAATTAAAATATAAAAAGGCCATAGCTAAATCGCTATAATTAAATAGTTAAACTATTATACGCTAAAATTCTAGTAACTTAGCGAGTATATTTAAAGACCTACTTCTCTTATATAAATTTATATTAAAAGGCAAGGGCTATTAATATATAATATAAATATTTATAATTACTTAATTACTCTTAAAGTTAAGAATTAAAATTAAAGCTATTTAAATTCTTTAAATAATTATTATTATTTCTTCTTATTATAACGTCTAATCCTTAAGCTTATAGCCTTGCGCTTTCTGCAGTAATTTACAGTAATATTATTACTAGATTTACTGCTTGCCAGGCATATGCTAAAGCTCACGGGTATGCTTTCAAGTAATAAGATATTAAACTTATACGAGTATTATTTATTTACGACTAAGTAAGCAAATATAACTTAAGGGGTAAGCAAAAGGATATCGATTCCTTTAAGAGGCGTTAAAATACAAGATTTAAGAAGTGTAAGTATTATATAAGAGTCTTTCTCTTAACGTAGGTGGTAAGCGAGTGGTTATTGTAAACGAGTGGTTACGCCCCCCCACCTTCGCGCATAACTCTCTACACCTAACCACGAATAACTCAACCAATTACTCTCGAAATGTCACAAAACGAAGGCCGAGTCGCTCTTGCTATACAAGCCTTTCAAAATGGCCAATTTAAGCACCTTTTTACAGCTTGCAAAGCTTTTAATGCACCATATTCTACAGCATCACGACGCGTAAAGGGTGTCCCTGAAAGACGCGTTTCTACACCCAACGGCAGGAAACTTACGGACTTAGAAGAGCAGACCCTTGAGCAATGGATATTAGCTATGATTGGAAGAGGTCTACCCGTGGGACTCCAGTCTATACGCGCAATGGCTAATATACTGCTTTCAAAACGCGGTGGCGCAAGAGTAGTGGAAGCTTTGGTTGTTGGGCAAAAATGGGTGTATAACTACGTACAACGGCACCACTCCCTCCAATCGAAATATACAAGAAAATACGACTACCAGCGTGCTCTTTGCGAAGATTACTCAATTATACGAGCCTGGTTTGACCTTGTACGGAACACAATCGCGAAATACGGTATCCTAGTGGAGGATATACATAACTTTGACGAGACGGGGTTCCAAATGGGGGTGATAGCTACTGCAAAGGTAGTTTCAAGCAAGGAAAGAGCAGGTAGAGCAGTTGCTGTTCAACCAGGGAATCGCGAATGGGTTACAGTTATTGAGTCAATTGACTCTACAGGTGACGGGCCTCCTCCTGTGATTATTCTTGAGGGAAAGGTGCATATCTCTACGTGGTACAGCAGCGATTTACCACGCGATTGGGTAATTGCACTCAGTGAAAAGGGGTGGACTAATGATCAGTTAGGTCTTTTATGGCTCTCTACTGTTTTTGAGCCGTATACAGCACCACGTACAAAGGGAGTGTATAGACTCTTAATTCTGGATGGGCATGGGAGTCACATAACACCGGAATTCGACCTATTTTGTACAGAGCACAAGATTATTACTCTCTGTATGCCCGCGCATAGCTCTCACCTATTACAACCTTTGGATGTGAGCTGTTTTGCAACCTTAAAACGCGCGTACGGGCGTCAGATCGAGCAATTAATGCGTAATGGAGTCAACTATATCGACAAAGCGGACTTCCTTACAGCATATAGTAGAGCACGTCCGGAATCAATAACTCCTGCTATTGCACGCAGTGGTTTTGCAGCTACCGGATTAGTCCCTTTCGACCCAGAACGCGTGCTCTCAAAGCTTAATATACAGATCCGTACACCTACTCCCCCACCTACACTACCTCTACCATGGACTCCAAAGACACCACAGTATCCCGAAGCAGTAGATCTTCAAGCAAAGTCAATTAAAGAGTCTTTACAGCGTCGGATGCATCCAAATATCCCTTCTAGTCCTACAGATTTCGCATTTCAGCAGTTAGTTAAGGGGTGCAAAATAGCTATGCATAATGCTTCAATTCTAGCAGAGGAGAATAAGCAGTTACGGGCCGAAAACGCACGTCAAAAGAGGAAGAGAGCAATAAGGAGGTCTTTTATACAACCTGGGGGGGTTCTTACAGTTCAAGAGGGCATAGAACTAGTAGAAATAGCTGAAAACGGGCCTATAGAGGAGGAGGCAGAACCACGTGCACAGCCCCAACCACGCGCCTTAGCAAGGTGTAGTATATGTAGAGCAACTGAACATAATGCCCGTACATGCCCAGCACGTAGATAATAGAATAAAACTGGTTTTAAGAGTTAATAATTACGCGTTGATTAATATTAGTGATTTCTGTTCGGGTAGGTGGGGGGGCGTAACCACTCGTTTACAATAACCACTCGCTTACCACCTACGTTAAAAGACAGAGTATTAGAAAAGTAATAATTAAGGGTTATAAACGCTATATATAATTATGCGGCTTCTGCAGACTTCACAGCTTATCTAACATATAAAATTACTTTTATTCCGGCAAAAGTGCGTGCTTTAATTAGCTCTTTAATTAAGGCCGGTCTATTAAATGCTTAAATTCTATTAGCTTTACGGGAAGAAGACTTTAATACCTCTTTAGTTTTTAAAGATATTTTTAATTTAATATAAATAAAGCGCAAAAGGGAGCTAAGTAGAAAGTCATTAATTTAATAGCTTATAAAGGTATATAATTCCTTTTTACAAAATTAATTTTATTACTTACAAATTATAGGAGCTATAAGCAAATGACTTTTCCTTTTAATTTTACTTTTAAAGTAGTCTTTTATAGCGCCTCTTCTTTATCCACCTTATTTCTCTTCAATTATGAAAGTAGCACCTTAATATCTTACTCTTCGATTATATATATAAAACCAACCGATTTAATATACAGTTACTAAATATATGTAGTATTATAAGGAATAATATAATGATTTAGCTTAGTTTAGTGTTTCTATTAAGGGAGACTAAAAAAGATTATACTTAGGCGCTAATATAGCTTAAAGTGCTTACGTCTTAGCATATAATTTAAGAGCCAGTTTTTATTATGACAAATAAAAAACTGACTTTAATTAAGTATATTAAAATATTCTTTTTATTTATACGTTATTTCTTTTGCCGATAATATTATAATATAAATGTACTTATAAAGACTAAGAAGTACTTCTCTAAGTTAATTAAAGATGTTATTAAAAACTGGACATATTATTCACGCTTTTAAGTATTCTTAAGCTCTTGGAATGTATTATTAGTTAATATAATTGAGGAGGTATATAATACTACCTTAAAAAATTTGCGTGTTAAGTTTTTAGTAAGTGCTATAAGATATTATAAGAGTACTTAGCTCTTTTAAAAAGAAAAGCTTATTGCTTTTTAAGTAAACTAATTATATTACTTTAGGGTTATAGTTACTAATTTAATTGAAGGATATTATATTATTTTGAAGCTGTATTTATAGCGTAGGCATACTGATCTTAAGGGAGTATTTCTCAAATTATAGCTTTTTTAAAATGCTTAATACTCTAGTATATCTTTAACTATTGTATAATAATAATTACAGCCCTAGTATAATATAAATATATTTATTTTAATTATAATTCTTTTATTTATTTATAGCCAGGCCTTTTTAAAAATTATATAAGAGCTCAGTAAGCTCCTTGCCAAAAGTCCTTTATTAAATAATTATATATGTATTATATAATAAGCTTTAGGTTTATTTTGCTTTTATATTCTTTAAAAACGATAATAAGAAGGTGGAAGTGTTTTACTAAATAATATTTATTGCTATTAATATTATAATAGGCTTGAATTAGTATATATTCCTCTCTTAGCTCTTCTTTTACTCTTAAATTTATTAAAAGTTAAAAGGAAAGGTAGACTTAAAAGTGCTATTAATAGTAGAGTACCTCCTTTAAGTACTCGCCGGGACTCTTTATTCTTTAAATTACCTTTAAGCTCTGCTTTTACATTACTTAAGCAGCTTTTATAATATAAAATAGCCTGTTATTATTGTAATAGTAATATAAAGGCTTAAGGATAGATATTAAAATAGTTATGAACCCGGTACACGGAGAGAGAGAGAATATATATATAGTATATTATTAATTTATTATTTAAATAATATAATAAATACTATTATAGCTAATGAAATTATAATTTAAAGGGATGTAATTAAGGGAGTTAAGTTATATACTTAGAATACGGAGTTTAAAGAAGATTTAAATGAATTAATATAATTATAATAAGCCTATAATATATTATATATAGTTATATATATAAACCTTAGTAGTAATAAATATATACTACACTTTTAGCTCGCCTAGTTAACGTATGGCGATTTAGCTATTTGATTATGGCGATTTAGCTATAGCCTATAAAAATCTTTAGTTTTAATTAATATTTAACTTTTAGTCCGGGATTAAGAATTTTATATTCTTTTCCTTTTATTCTTGCCTCTTTTAATAATAACTAAAGATCCGAAACACTTGCAAAATCTCTTAAAATCCTACTTTTAATTAATAATCTCGGATTATTAATAAAATCTCTTAAATCTAAATTATTTAAGCTTTCTCAAAAACTAATATTTTCTTTAATACGTATATTAATTAAACATTTTCCGTTTCGTCTTCGTACTCTGCTTTATCCTTAGTAATTATAATTCTCTTAATTGCTATTCTTTTTATATTTAAAAAGATTACTTATATAATTTTATTCTTAAGGTAATTAAAACTTATAAGTTTTTTTTTAAGATAAATAATATATTTAATAAGATATTATAACTTACGTTATTAATAATTATAAAATCGTTATAATTTTTAATTCTTTTAATATTTATTATTACATTTTAAATAAGCCACAGCTAAATCGATATACGTGAATAACTAAATCGACATATGCTAAAATTTTATTAACTTAGCGAGTATTATTTATCAACCTCGCTGTGCTATACTAATTTGTATTATTTAGTAAAGGCCACTTATATATATTATAAATATTTATAATTACGTAATTATCTCTAAGACCGAAAATTAAAATTATTCAGAAAGTAATTCCATAACTTTCTCAGGTATAAGACTACTACTATTATTATTATCTTATTACTGTAGAGTTTCACGCGTAACACCTTCTAATACCCGTCGAAAACCTTTATTATTTGACCTCTCTTCTAGTTCTGCCTTTATATTATTTAGTCAAGCATTTATAATATAAACTGGCCTGTCTACAACTACTCTCATAATATAAAGCTAAAAGAGATAATAATTTTAATAACGTGGAATTAGTCTCAGTTATATATTATATATAGTTATTCATACAAATTTTAGTAGTAATAAATATACCTTTCATTTTCGGCTCGCTTGGTTAGCGAATGTCGATTTAGTTATTCACGTATATCGATTTAGCTATGGCTTTTAAATATAACCTGCGAATATGAATTTTTTTCTAATAATAATAATAAACGTTAAAGCTTTATAGTTAAAGATTAAGAGTCTTATTTCTTCTATTACAGCTCGATTTATTATATTAATTTCCGCTTCGCAGTCGATCGTAACTTTACTTTTAATTTGTTTTATTATCGTAACTTATAATTTCGGTATTTATATAATTATTTCCGGGTAATTACAAATAATTTCAGTTTATTTAGCAATTACGTTAATTAAAATCTTTCTTTTTTAAAAGATTTTTTAAATAATCTGCGAGATTAATTATTTTAATAAAAAGCTTATTTAATCTTGAATTTAATTAAAACGCCTTTTCGCTACTTATAAGTATAATCTCGATCTCGTATCTTCCTTCGGTAAAAATAATTAAGATTTAGTAATTCGTTATTTAATCTTAATACGATTATAATCTGTATAAGTCTTTTAATTTAAAGTTTAAGTTTTAATTTATAATATTCTTTATTACTCGCTCTTAAGCTACGATCGAAGTATATTAATTTACTTATTTTTCTTTTTTTAAAACTCTAGTTAACTTTTTTCTTTTAATTAAGCGTTTAGTTATAATTTTAACTTTAAAGCTAATAAAATCGGTTTTTATTTTATTATTTTCGTTATTTTCGTTAATTTCGTTAATTCTTTTTAATTCCTTATTCGCTTTATTTAAAAGTATTTTATAATATTATCTTCTTATTAAAAGTATAAAGCATAATTTCCTTATACTTATTAATTTCTTTTTAATTCCGGTTATATTAATTAATATTAAAGACTTTTAAAATTAACTTACTTTTCTTCTTATATAATATTTACGTTAAAAGAATTATTTAACCGATTCTTTGAGGCCGAATCTACTTTTTTTTTAATCGTTTTTCGATAATATAAATTAAGCGATTAGATTTACGTACTTTTAAGTTCTTATTATATTCTGTGCTATTAATTTTTTATCGAATCGCTGCGATTTAAGATTATCTTGACTTTTTCTAAATTAATTAAATATCTTTTTAATACGATTTAATACAAATTTTCTTATATTTATTAATATAATAAATGTTATTATCGACAAAATAATAAAAGAAAGGATATTAATCTCTGAATTTATATAATAAGCTTTCTAACTAGTTATTATAAAAATTATATATTTTATTCTCGTACCTTATCGTATTAATATTAACGCTTCCGCTTAAATCTATTATTCCGCTTTTATTATCTTACTAAAAGTACCCCAGACTAATATACTTATATTAAATATATTAAATATATTAAAATAAGATTCGACTCTTAAGACTAAACTTTAAAACGTAAAGCTTTGCATTTAAAAGTTAATTTAATTTAAAATAAATAAGATTTATTTTTAAGTTAATTATCTTTATAATTAAAGCTTTTATTTTATTAGTATTTACTTTGGCTTTCTCCGAGAAAAGCAGCGTAATAAGTGCCTTTTTTATTACTTCAGTGATTATTAAAAGTTAAATATATTCTTTTATTAAGTCTTAAATTTCCTTTATATACGACGTTATTAACTATTTCTCTTACTGAAGAGCTTTTATCGTTTGCTTACTTTTAATTATTTTAAAAATATATTTTATGAATTCGGGATACTTTTTCTTATAAGATTTTAATTTAATGTTATCGATTATGAATTATTTAATAATTTTATTTCGAAAAAAAAACAGGTAATCCTAAGAAAAAAATTCTGCTTTAATCGACTTTATTTAGGATTTTTCGGTATATAAAAGCTTCCGAGACTTGAAAATAAAATCGACAATAACTCTTTAAGATTTACAGCGATACGTTAAATTATAATAAATTCTCGGAGAAAATTCATAAACTCTCGGATTTATTATCGATTATACTTCTTAAATTCCGATTTTAATACTTTCGCTAATACTTTTTATTTTTCCTTATTCTTTTATTTTAAAAGAATCTTAATAATATCCCGTCGGAGATTATCGTAATATCGAGGCAGACGAATAAGATATTAAGAAAGCATTACTTTTAAAAGTACTGCTTTAAAGACTTTAATATTTAAGATTTTATAAATTATATATTATATAATTATTATTATTATTATTAATAAATAATTAAAAAATAAATAAACTTTTAAATTACGCGACTTCTTTACGTAACGATTATTAAAACCGATAGACCGCTAAAAGTCTAGCGATTTTAGCAGTTTTAAAAACACGAGAAGTTTAATATAAAGATTAATACGTTTATTATTAAATAAGAGCTTTATATTTAATTAAAAATAATATATTAATTATATTAATTAATATTTATTTTTTTATACGTAATATATTTACTTCTCGATTATTAAAGTTAATATAACTTCTCGTATTTACACCGAGTAAATACACAGACCGTAATACGTTAATCGCGGTAAAGCTTAGTGTCTTACTTTTGCGCTTGCGACCGGAGGAACCGCCGGCTAAATAGCTATTAAAAGACGATATTAATAAGATCGAGGGGTAATTATAATTTATAATCTGTTATAATTATTATTATTAATCAAGAAAGGTTATAAGAAAGGAGACGTATTATATACTTAATAAGCGCTAGGCCTTTCTTATTAGTAGCTTTTACTTTATTTTATTCTCTCCAGAATTCACTTTAATAATAAATAATAGAAAATTTGGTTCGTTAGCGAATCGCTAGTATAGCGCTAGCTAAGGGCTATAATATATCTTTACTTTTAGGATAGAAGTAAAAATAGTTTGTATTTTTAGCGCTGACTACGTAATTACTGCTTTTATAAGAATAATAAAAGGAAAAAAGTAATCTTCTTGTTACGGTCTGTGTATTTACTTAATATAAATATAATAAGTTATATTAATCTTAATAATCGAGAAGTAAATATATTATATATAATAAAATAAATAATAATTAATATAATTAAAATACTATTTTTAATTAAATATAAAGCTCTTATTTAATAATAAACGTGCTAATCTTATATAAAACCTTTTATATTTTTACGACCGCTAAGACCGCTAGACTTTTAGCGGTTTATTAGTTTTAATAATTATTACGTAAAAAAGTCGCGTAATTTAAAAGCTTATTTATTTTTTAATTATTTATTAATAATAATAATTATATAATATATAATTTATAAAATCTTAAGTATTAAAATCTCTTAAAGTAATACTTTTAAAAGCAATACTCTTTTAATATCTTTTTCTTAAAACTCTTACCTTTTTAAGCTTTTATTTTTAAGTACTTTATTATTTTAAAACTAAGTATTACAAAATACGGGGCGTTTATAATATCATTCCTTCTTAGCTTAGCGTAGTCCTTACGCTTAAATAACTTAAAGAAATATTATATATATTCTACGGTTATTTTTCTTTTTTATTATAATTGAATAAGTATATATTAAAAAAAAATACAGCATTTTTTAAAAGAAAAAAAGAATAATTCGCTTTATTTTATAAAATCGAAAAAAAAAAATTTAAAATAAAATTTTATACGTTTTATATTTAAAATAATAAGACGTATATAATATCTTTTGAATCGAGTCGTTGCTCGGAGTATATTAGAATTAATAAGAAGTATAATATTAAAATACTTTTAATCGAGAGTTAAAATACTCTTGAAAAGGCAAAAGATAAGTTAAAAGTAAAAAAGCGTTTAACGCGCGAGGTCGAAAAGGTTATACGTAATAAGTTTTTATAAACTTAAAAGAAAATAACCGCGGCTTTATAAAAAGCTGCGGATCGCCTTAATCGCTTAATTTAATAATAGAAGTTCTTAAAAAAGTAAAAAATAAAAATACTCAGTCGTAGCTTTAAAAGTATAAATAAATTAAAAAAAATAAAGACGCGAGAAGCTACGGAAAAGGAAAAGTAAAAGGCTTTATTACTCGCCTGCTTATTTTATTATTTGCCGTCGATTTTACCGAGTTTCCTTTAATTAAATAAGTCTTGCTTAATTTCGCGGATTCGGCTTCTTAAATAAATTTAAGTTTCGTAAATAAAACTTTTAAAATTACTTAAAGTATTAAGAATTAAACTTAAGTTCTTAAGTATTTTTAAATTATAAATACTTTTTTATTTTAATTAAATACTTAACGACGCCGCGGAAATATTAATAATTTAAAATAATTTTAATATTATATTCGGCGTTTAAGTTTATTAATTATACTTTTGTAATAAGAGTTAATAATGCATTTAATAGTATTAGTTCGAGGAGCGATATATAAAATATTTAATAAATATTTATAATTTTCAGAAGCATTAATTAATAATTAATTAGTCCTTTAATCTTTATAATTTTAAATAGTTTTAGCTTTTTATAATCTAATTTATTATTTAATCGCTTAATCGCGATATTCTTTTTAAGTAAGTAAATCTTATTCTCTTATTTTAGCGTTAGGCTTATTACGTTTCTTATTATAATAAATAACCAATCTTTATATAATAAATAAAATATCCGTCAATAATTTATTATATAATTATTTAAGTTTATTTTTCTATAATATGGCTCTATATACGGCCTTTTAACTTATAATTAATATATTATGTGTCGTCGAGTTATACTTATAATTTATATAAAACGGCGATATTTTAATAATTTCTTGATTTACGTTATTATATATAAATTAAGCGGTTAGAGTAATTAAACTTAATCGTTTTATTTATAATTTATATAATATTAAAAATAAGTTTTTATTATTTAATTAATTCGTTTTATTTAATTGTCGGTTTAAGGGTAGAATATTGTTAATATTTTCTGTTTTATTTTTAAGAGTAATATTAATATCTTCTAGAACTTCGAGGTAAAGAGCTTGTATTTATTAAAAATGACCTCGTTTAGTATTTTGTGATTCGTAAAAATCGTTTGAAGGAATACTTACGCTATTATTAGCGCATCTTGCGTGCTTAATACCGATATTATATACGCGTATTTTATTGTTTTGTTTATTATTACGTAAATCGAATCGTAGATAGTCTTAGTAATTAAATCTTTTAAGGAAAGTAGTTCGATTACGAAGTTTAAGGCGATTAACTTTTATCCGTGGCAGTGCTGTCAGGATTGCGTCCAGCTTACCGCACGGGCCACTCGGCTGATCTTAGTCAATTAGAAAGCCGCATTTCATTTAAATATATTTAAATTCTATTACTCGCGATAAAATTAATTAAAATAAGGCTTATTCTTACATAAATGAATATTATATTATTTATATTTAAATATCGTCTGCTTTTTATTAAAAAGTCGGCCTTTATTAATTAATATTTTACTTAATGCGATTCTTTTAATAAGCCGGTCTTCAAACCTCTTCTCTTTATATATAATACACTACCTTCTTTTTACGAGCTTTACTTATTAATAGAGGTGTAATAGCCTTAAATTAGCTTCGGTATTAATAATAAAAACTCTTTTCTTTAGGCTACGATAAGGAGTCTTTTTAAAAAGCAAAATCAGCTCTTTAATAAGTATTTAACGAAACTCTTACTGGCTCTCGAATATTAACTTGCGTAGAAGATTAACCTTAGAACGCTTGGCTAATAAGTAATAGTTAATAAAGACTAGTCTAAATAACTAATGCTCGATAGCCTGATATTTATTACGTCGAATATAACGTAAACTAAAGTTTTGGGCAAGTAAGTAGTCTCTTTTATCGATAGCTCCTATCTTATAATTATATTAATTAGTTATTACAGGAATAGCTAGTACTTTTTCAGCTTTATTATCGAATAGAACTCGAGAAGTCTTTGCTTTTAAACTAGTCTTTTTTAGGCGCTTTCTTTTGCATAAGACGGTTTCATTTATAAATAAGACTAATATTATAAATAAAATAAAAGCTTAATCCTTCCACTTAATTTAGAGCAATTTGCCGTTTAGCGAGGGTATAATATAGAGTTCCCTTTAAGGGATAATATCGTTCTTGTCCGACTTCTTCAAATCGAGTAACTCCTGGAAGACGCTTACGTTAGTACGACACGTGCCGGTAATCCCGAAACTTAATATTCGTGCATATATAACGAATTTAGCTAATATAAAGAAGTTATTAAGAAAGCAATAGTAGTTATAGCTATTAAGAAGTTATGGGAGCTTTTAAAACAACTTAAGCACTATAGCTTGAGTCTTATTTTTACTCTTGCCGGTTTTAGTACTTTTAAGTACTACTAGAGTAGGCGTATCGACAGGTCCTTTTCCCGCACCAGGTATATATTAGTTTGTCAGGAGTAGAATCTAGTATGAGGAGGGTCGGGGGTTGTACGGAAGGTTTGCAGGCTTGGCACGGATCACGTGTTAATATCTTTATTTATTTACTTCGAAGGGGAATAAAAAGGATTTAAAAGGCTAGAGATTAGTTTAAATTATAATTAATATATTTTAACCGTTTTAAATAATAATTCCTTATTATTTAAACCTTATATTTTAATCTTTTTACTTATATAAAAATAATTCGTTACTTATTTAAAGCCTTTACAAAATAATTATAATAATTAAAAACAAGAAAAAGACAGCTTTAGCGGCAAAGGAAATACTATAATTACTCTTACTTCACTTTATTAATTAATTATTAAATACCTTTTAAAATAACCTTAAAAATAATTCGCTTACGCGCAGCGAATAATTCTAGCGCTTTAACGGAAGTTTAAAGGATTTCATAAATAACGATAAAAAGGGCTTAGATGCCGAAGCAGCTATTAAAGCTAAGCGACGACGAATTCTAGAAATTTAAATATAAATTAAAAAGAAAAAAGAAAAGAAAGTAGTTCGGAACTAAATCGAAAAGCTAAAAGAGGTAATGTAAGAGCGAGAGGATTTAAAAAGAAAGTTAGTAAATATATTATAAAGAAAATAAGAAAAAGAGAAAAGTAAAGAATATATAAATAAAAGAAAACGTCGACGCACGAATACGGCCGGAGACCGTTATTATAACGAACCCACGGGACTTCCTCGAGATGACTTTAATATACGCCCAATATTATATTAACGAATCCCTAAAATACGAAAACCTTTAATATATAAGGGCAAAAGCGTTAAAAAAGCTTAGTCTTTTATTTAAAATATTAAACAAAAGTTCCGTTAAAATAAGGAGATAATATATAATACGAATAAAGATAAAATTAATAAATGCGTTTTTGTTTTCGACGAAAAAGTAAAACGAAAGTAAATTAAGTTCGAATTAAGGGCCGGGATAAACTTACTTATTTAAAAAGGATTTAAGTAATAAATATTAAACTTAATTATAAACTTTAAAAATCGAAAGCTCGCGGTGCTTAATCAGTATAAAAACGCTTAATAACGCGAAAATAAGTCGGTAAATAATTTTATATATTTTTTTAATAGCTTAAAGTAATAATTAAAAATTAAAGATAATACGGCGAGACGACGGACTTTTTACGCCAAATTAAAGCTTAAGTTAAGAAGAGAAATTACTAAACTCAGTATTATTGAAATCACTAAAACCTACGAAGAGTTAATATCTCTAGCTCGTTATATTAAAAATGTTAATAAAGTAAATAATTAAAACAGACCCTAGAAGGATATTAATAAAGCTTTGAAAAAAGATAATAATCGTCCTTATAATAATAGACTATTTTATATTTTTTCTTTAAACTTAAATCGAAGACGAGACGAGTTTAATAACACAAATCAGACTTTTATTAATATTAAGTCGGGAGTAAAAGGATCGAGTAATAAAGAATACTACTATTATAAAAAGCCAGGCCACTTAATAATAAAATGCCTAGAGGTTACGTATTATAATTATTAAAAAAAAGGATATATTTCTTTAAATTATATAGAGTTATAACGGACGGGAAATAAATTAGCCTAATCTTAATCTTTTTATTATTAATAAAATTAAGTAAAGAAGAGGAATAACAAAGGATTATAATATTAATAAAGATTCAGACTTAAGACGGAAGAGTACGGATCGAACGAACACTTCTCGATAGCGGTGCTAAAGGTAATTATGTTTTTTAGGCGCTTATAATTAAATGTAAATAAAAGCTTATAATTAATTAAATTAATTTAATTATAATTAAAGGAAGAGAAGTCATTATTTATAAAACTTATTCCTTATAATTATATATTATTAATAGCGAAAGCATTACGAAAGGACATCGATAGTCATATATCGCTTACGACTTTAAGATTTTAAAAGTTATTTTTATTTTAAGATTTCCTTAATTTAAAAAAGTTAATCTTATTATTAGCTTTTAATCGAAGACTTAGCGATTTTCTTTTAAAAAAAAATTAAGTTAACGTTATTTTTATTAAGAAGTTTATAAAGAAAACTCGAAAAGATTAAATATATTACGTTATATTTAACGTTAAAACTATTAAAGGTGCCGAGTTGCTTTTAAAATATATTAATTATTAAGAAATCTTTAACGAAATAAATATTAAAACGCTACTTAAATACTATTTAATAAAGTATTAAATCGACCTCGAACTTAATAAGGAATTACTATAGGGACTCGTTTACTTACTCTCCGAATCAGAGTTAATAGTGCTCCGAGAATACCTTAAAGCGAGTTTAAAAAAAGGTTAAATCTAAAGGTCTATTAGCCTTATAAAAGCGCTTATTTTATTTATACTTAAGAAGGGCGAAGGACTGCGATTATGTGTCGATTATAAAGGACTTAATATTATTATAATAAAGAATCAGACCCTTTTACTTTTAATTAATAAAACCCTTAATCAATTAAAACGCGCTAAAGTGTTTATAAAGCTAAATCTAAAGGATGCGTATTACTAATTCCGAATTAAGTAAGGCGACGAATAAAAGACGGCATTTCGGACTTAATATAAATACTTTAAGTATTACGTATTTTCTTTTAGATTTTCAAATATTTTAACGATATTTTAAGCTTATATTAATTAAGCCTTAATTAAGTTAATAGACGTTACTTATATAGTTTATTTAAACGATATCTTTATTTTCTTTAAGAGTATCGAAAACTATACAAAAGCTATTCGGGAGGTCCTTAAAAGGCTTCGCATTTATAAACTTTACGCTAACTTTAAGAAATGCGCATTCGATATTAATATTATAGAGTTTCTAAGGTTTGTAATAGGCCCGATAAGTATTTAAATAAACCCCTCCCGAGTCGAAAGCATTTAAAAGTAGCTTTTACTTAAGTCGTGGCGAAATATATAAGTATTCTTAAAGTTTATTAACTTTTACCGCCGTTTTATTTATAATTATATAAAGGTTACTTAATTTATTATTAATTTATTAAAAGGAATATAAAGAGGAAGGAAGACGGAGCTATTTCGATTCCTTCGCGCAATTATTATAGCGTTTTTAATTTTACGGGAGAAATTTTCTTAAGCTTTAATCCTTTATTATTTCGACCTTTAACTAAAGATTTAAGTAGAAATAAATACTTCGAAATTTATTATTAATAAAATCTTATCTTAATTATTTAATAGTAATATAAAGGCTTAATAGCATCTTATTATATTTTATTTAAAAAAGCTCTCTCCTACCGAGTAACAATATAAAGTTTATAATAGGAAGCTAATAATAATATATATATATATTTAAGTAATAGAATTAATATTTCCGAGGCGCTTTTAATATTATTATAATTTAAATAAAGGCCACAGCTAAATCCACTTATGGAAATAGCTAAATCAACTCATGCCAAGGATTTTAAAGGCACATTGGGCGCATTTATTATCCTCGCCCCACTATATAGATTTGTATACCTATGCATTTAAAGTGCTTTAAGTAATCCTTGATTTAATCTTTAAAGCTATTCACACTTTTTGATTGTATAATAGCATGTCAACCTTTACTGGCGAACCTTGCGGCCCTCCGCCACCTACAGCAATTCAGATTTTGATTTAAATGATAAAGATGAATTAGTATAATTATATAGAATGCATAAGTGGCCTTTGCCTCGTAGTACAAATTTGTATAGCGGGGCGAGGATGATAAATATACTCTGTAAATTACTTAAAAATCCTTGGCATGAGTTGATTTAGCTATTTCTATGAGTGGATTTAGCTGTGGCTTAAATAAATTATTATAATTTTAAATACTTTATAATAAAACGGAAGCTTACCGGACGGCAAGCGAGGTGGGCTAATAAACTAGCTGAATTCGATTTTATTATTAAATATCGGATTAAGGTTATAAATCCTATTAATAGGCCTTCGCGAAAACTTAACTTTAAAGACTTAAAACTTAATTAAAATAAAGACAAAAAAGAGGAGTAATTACCGACGTTATATTAAAAGTTACGCTTAATTGCGATATTATAAAAGAGAAGGCCTTTATTAATAGCATTTTTAAAGTCGGGGCTTAAATAACTCCGCATTAATAAGTTATTAAAGTTAAATTAAGAATCGTTTATAAAAGATTTATAAGGTAGCGAAGAGTAATCGGAAGGAGTACAAGGGACCCTCGACGAGTCTATTGCTAGTATTATTAATTATAAATAATATATATTACGGCGAGTAGTAATTATATTATTATAAACAGAAATAATAAGTAGTAAACCTTTAAAACCGATTTAAAATATAATCCTTAATTTATAAAAGGCAAATCCTTTTATAATAAATAAAACGTACGAATCGATTTTAAGGGGACGTCAAGTTAAGTCTAAAGGATATTAAAAGATATACGAAGATAAATTATTACGATATTATAATAAGACTTATATATTGTCGGTATAACTGTACCGGGACATATACCAACAAAGTCACCTAAATAAATATCAATATTATTAAGTGATTTCAAAGGTATTATAAAGTATGTTTTTCTAAAATAAGAGTAAAGCTCCTTATATATATATATCGGTCCGGAACCCCACCGAAACCCCACCGTTTCGGCTATAAGCTAAAGTTTTATATCGGTAAGAATCCCTATAAACTAATATAAGCAAAACTTCTTTTAAAAAGATAATAAAAGTTATAAACGTAAAAAAAAATATATATATAAAAAAGTAAAAAATAAAATATATTAAGAAAAGAAGCCGTAATAATAAAATAAAAGAGCCGAACTCTATTAGCAAACAATAAGTGGCTAAGCGAGGAGCTCGACTAGCTACTAAAGTGCTTACTATTATCGATTAATTATAAATATAAAAAGAAATCTCCCCCAGGAATCGACTTAATCTCTTAAGTAATTATATTAATAAAATCTATACCTTTAAATTATCAATCTATGTAAAAACGAAGTGCTAATAGATTCTATAGACTTAATAATAATAACAAAAATAACAATAAGTAAGTTATTATTAATTCAAGATCGATTTAATGTCGATCCAGTAATAATTCAAATATTAATAAATAATATAATATTAATTCCCGTTCCTGCCGGTGCCCTCCGAGCTGCTTACCGTATATACTACCTCCGTTGCGCCCGCCTTATGACGACGATTCCGTTATATAATTACTTTTTCTATAATAAAAAAGGGAAGAAATACGCTTATTACGTAAAACAAAAGACTCCTTACGTTCTTATAAGTTATAAAATCTTAAAATTAACTTCGAAAATAATCCGTAAAAGCTTTATATTTAATATATAACTTAGCTCTTTTAATATATAAATAAGAAATTCTTTACCTTTTCCGCTGCCGTAATAGCAAAAGATAAAGCTGCTATAATCGCCGCCGCGACCGAAATCGATTCCGTTTATTTAATTACCTTAGCAAAAGCGCTAAAAATTAAGAAAGAGGCGTTAATAGCGTTATTAAAAGAGACTCGTACTCTTTATAAAAAAGTATTTAACTTATTAAATAACGTTAATATAAGTATTTCTAATTTTAAATTAATATTTAATTAATATTAACGCTTAAAAGCTTTATTAAAGTTCTCTCGCCACGCGGCGATAAAAGCGGCGAAGAAGCGTCGTCAGGGAGATTCTAGTGCGAGAGGAAATAAGAATAAAATAGAAAAGGAAGATAATAAGCCTACGGCCGAGTAAGAAACTACTCGCGCTAAGCGCCGTCGTCTTCGCCGCTCGTCGTTTTAAAGGCCCTGTTTTAAATTAACTTTGTAATTAATTCTTTATAATAATACTTTCTTTATATTCTTATATAAAAGTAACCTCTTATAATAAAACCGGCAGCTAAATCCTTATTAAAATGTTATTATAAAACCGCTCGTTAATACTTTAAATTAAAAAGTAAATAAATAATTTAATTACCGTTCCCTATCTCGCAAATTAAAAATAATATAAAATATAATATAAAAAAAGCGTAAGTATATATAAGAAATTAAAAGTTAAAAAAAATCATTACTTTTTAAAACGATACTAAAACTAATTTAAATCGCTTCCGGTTAGCCTTTAAATTCAATCTTTCATTTTAATAATAAGAGAATTTAAATTAATTAACTCTTAAAGAGCCTTATTTAAATTTGCCTTAATTATTGCATTAATAGGATTACGAGCTTTATTAATCTATCTCATCTCCGTTAATTCTTTACGTTTATACAATTATTAAATAACTATTATATTAATTATTAAACGTTTTTCCTTTGTCGTGCCGAGTTTAACGATATATTTATATAATAAAAAAAGTTTATATAAATAATAATAAGAAGGCGTAAAAGGCCGAGCTTATTAATTATTATAACAACGGTAATTAACACAAAAACAAGCATATTAATACCTGCTATTATAATATAAAGCTTAAAAGCAAAAACAGCACGTATTACCCTCTTATATTTCGTTAAGCTAACGTAAATAATATTACTACGGAATATAAACTTTAAATTCCCCTCCGTTTCGATATCAATTAATATTAAAAACCCGATTTATAAGCTTAAATCTTTATTATTAATAAAAGAGCCGTTAACAAAAGCGTATACCTTAGCGAACCGTAGATTAATAAGTATATACCGCAGGCTTCTCTTTTAATTATTTATTTATTATTAAAAACGTAAATTTAAAGCCTTAGCTTCCTTCGTAAACGGATTTTAGTATTATGCCGCGATAAAGAAATCAAACGTAGCTTTTAATTAATATATCGTCGCAATATATACTCCGCGAGCGCGTTATTTTTAATAAGCCTTCTTATAATCTTCTTACTTAACGTTAACGACTTTTAGTTTTACTTCTTATTTCTTTTAAAATATATAAAAATCGTTTCCTTTTATAATAATAATATAATTATTAAACGTGACCGATTCGGAGGAGTTAAAGACTTATATTAATTTAATTAGAAAACCGGCTTTTATAATTTATTTTTATTCCGTCTTTAAGAACTCGTTATTTCTTAAAATAAGAATATCGTTTATTTATATTCTAATTAGTTTAAAATAAGAGTTTTATTACGTAAATATTAATAAATAAAAGTTAAACGTAAAAGTTTTTATTTATAGGTTTTCTTAATAATATTTATAATATATATTAAACTAATAGT
The DNA here is from genome assembly GCA_020746875.1 of Rhexocercosporidium sp. MPI-PUGE-AT-0058. Lineage (NCBI taxonomy): Eukaryota > Fungi > Ascomycota > Leotiomycetes > Helotiales > Rhexocercosporidium > Rhexocercosporidium sp. MPI-PUGE-AT-0058. The sequence goes on along the minus strand of JAGTJL010000005.1, from coordinate 1,895,449 downwards.
TTCCTAATTCCAGAATATTATATAACGGGAGTATTATTATAAACACCGTTCCATAAGGAAACTCGTCCGTAATTTCTATCGGTGGCTACGCAAAGATCTTTTAAAAAAGCTTAATATTAATTTATATATATACTTAAGTAATATTACGGATCGCTAAGGTCGATTTAATATCGTTTCCCGTCCGTTTCAGTATTTTAATAAAGGCCGCTAAATAAATAAAGAATCGTTAGCTAATTCGTTAAATTATTAATAATTATATTAAAATATCCTTCTTCCTTTTATTATTAAAACATATAATTACTAGCTTTAACTTCTTCCGTAATATAAGAGTCTCCTTATCTTTAATCTCGTTTATTATATATAACTTAAATATTTAATGGCTTTTAAGTCGTAAGTCGCTTTAATCGATTAATATAAAGATATCTCTTTTTATAAGTGCCTTATATTTTGTCCTTCGGGATTATTAAAATAATAGACTTAGCGTCTTAATCTTGCCTTTAACTCGTAATTTAATATTAAGCTCTCGGTTTCTAGTTTCCTTCTCCGTAAAAAACGCTTTTGCATCGAAATCGTCGTTAAATATTTAAATTCCTGGAATTAGTTATATAAAAGGTAATTTAATTATAATTTAATAAGTTTCCGGTATCGTCCCGAATAAATTATTAATTCGTAATCCCGGCTCACGGGACTCCTTTAATAAATTTTCTTTTTAAAGTTTAACGTTTAATATATTTATTTTAAATAAACGTATAAAAGTTAATTTAAAGGTTTTAATTTTATTACCGTTTATTTTAATTTTATACGTCTTTCCTTTTATTCCTAAGAAATTATATAAGCTTCTTCACTCCTTCTTTTCCTTTTATATTATAACTTAATCTTTAATTTAAAAGTCATATATATAAATTATTATAAGACCGTTACACGTCCCTAGCGCGTCATTTACTTATTAATTAGCTTAAATCTTACGAATCTTTTTTATGACTTTTTTAATAATAATAACGCGTTATTTAATAAACGGATTTAATAAGTCTATTTTAGTCAATTTAAAGTAAGCGTCAAAAACAAATAATATAAGGATAAAACCTTAAAGACTTACTGTATCGTTAACTGCCTTTACAGCCATTTATAATTTATCTTTATCGCTTAATTCCGAGTGCTCTTTCGTGACGATTTTATACGCTTAGCGAAAGAAGCAATGGAATCGTTTTACTTTTTTAATAAAATAATATGCTTTTATAAATATAAGTTTCGGCGTCGTTTTTATTAATTTTAAAGAGCTTTTAAACTCTTTTAAATTAAAATTAGTCCCGTAATCGTAAATTACGTAATTAAGAAGGCCGAGGTAAGTGTTTATTTATACCGATTTAAGTGCGTTAAATATAAACCGAGTCGTAGCCGATCCGGTGGCCTTTTAAAGTAGTTTTACTTAATTAAACCCCGTGCTCTCGTCGATTATATAAAGGACTTGTCTAGCCCTTAGTTAGATTATATTAACGTAGATTATATAATTAAAATTAACGTCGTCCTTTAACTTAAATTTAAACTTTTATAAAGCCTCTTTATGCCTTTAATAATACTTATACAACTTCCTGATTTTCTTTATTACTTTAGAATCGGGATTATAGCCGGCTTAGTTTAATAAGAATTTTAAACGCGCTACCGTAAGATAGCCAAACCGCTTATAAAATCGTTTAATCTCCGTTTTTATAAAGTGGCACGTGTTAATCGTCCTCGTTAAAAAGTCAAAAAGTTAATTATAGCAATTTAAAAGAAGCCACGTATAACCTTTTTTTTAAACGATTAAGTGTCTCTTTTTACTTTAAATTAATACGTTACTAAGGTTATTGTATTATATATTAAGCTTATTTAATTATTATAAATAAACTAAGAATAATATATCCGCGTTTATAATTATAAATTCCATCTTATTAATAAAAGTATTAATTATTATAACTCTAAGGGAAAGTCTTAAACCGGCACCGAATATAATCCGACTTATTCTTACTTAATTTATATTAAATTTAATGTTCTAAATCTATTATAACGCCCGTAGCTAATTAATGCCGCCGGTGTTCTTATTAAACGCTTTTGTATTAATTAATAAACCTTAAAAAAATCTATTAATTTATTATATTATATATATCTTAAAAGTAATAGGTTTTATAATTATAGCTTTTAAAATATAAATTGCCCTTCGCTCCTTAAGTTATTAAAGCACTTCTTATGCGTTATACTTTTATTTATTTATTATAAATATAATTATATAAAGTGCTAAGCCGTCGCTTTTTCTACTTATATTTAAATCGTCCGAATTAATAATAAAATCGACTTCCGACGACGATTTTAACTTATAATAACTATTATAGTCTTTAGAAGGGGTCCGAATCCTATTTAAATCGAAACCGTTCCTTTTTATATATATTAAATATATTTTAAAAAAGGAATCGTTAGCTTTAAGGCCTTTTGCCTTTCGATTTATAAAGTATTTTGCCTTAAAAGTAACTCTCTCTTCGTTTATATGGCGGCTATTATAGTAATTCAATTTCTTATAGATAATATAGCCGAAATAGCCAGGTTTTGGCTTAAATTTATCTCCGCGTTTATTTCTAGATAAATACTTAATCTTTCGGTCTAAATAATACGCGTTACTTTTTACGACGTAGTTTCTATATCGATTTAGGCCTATTTTAAAGTGCTTATAGCGTTAATTTAAGTTATACGTTACCTCTACGCTAACCGCGTTCCGTAAGCTATTTATAAAAATAAGAAAAGTTAAAAACGCGTTAAAAAGTATTATTTTAAAAAGAGAATTACTTAATATTCCTTAAATTATTTTATTACGTAGCGTTTAATTATTCCGCATATACTTATTCTTAAGACCTAATTATATATATTATAATTCCTTGGCGAAGTTCTTTAATTAAATTAATATTAACTTATTGCGTTAATAATTAGCTTTTTAGAAATCCTTAAATTTAAAGTTAAACTATTAACTAAGGAACCGCTAAGCTCGCTCTTCCGTCTTAAAGTGATTACGCGTAGCTTATATTAATTAATTAAACGTATATTTTTTATTTTATAAATAATAATAATAATACGTATTCGCCTCGTCTTATATTATAAAAGGAAAAGCTCTCTTTTAAATTACTTTAAAAACTCTAACGCGTTAATAAAAGTTAACAAAAATATGCAACTTCTTATTTAAGTAGTCCTTCGTCTTATTATATTAAAGCTCTTTAATATATATTTTCAATAGCGTCGCTAAAGACTTAATTTGGGATTTCGAAAGAGGTTTTATAATAAATTAAAAAAAGAGGTCCGAATTCCTATTGTTATTTATTAATTCCGAGGTTATTTTAAATAATAATATTAACTCGTCTCTTAAAATAAGTAAAAGTGCCGGAATTAAGTTTAAAAGTAAAATATTATTTAGTCTTTATTAAAGTAAACCTTTTATAAGGCTAAAGGTAAGAAATAGCGACTCCTTCTTTACTTTTATAAGTGCTAAAGAAATTACGTTATACAAATCCTCCTTTATATCGACTATTATAATATACTATAAAGTCGCAACGTCTTAAGTGCTTTATAACGTATACGTCTCTTAGCTTAGAGTTAATATTCTGACTTCTGGCGTTCGTAAAGCTAGTCGTATTAACTCAAAACTCTTAATTTACCCGTCTTATAGCCGTAACTCGTCTCGTATATATTCCGGTATAAATTCAGAATGTAATCGAGCTTAATCCCGAAGCTAGTCTTGCGGCTACTTATTATATAATGCCTAAAGTATTGCGTATAACGCTTTAACGATCTTTATTCTCTTTAACCGTTCGACGTAAACTCTATAAAATCTAAAAGCGTTACAAAAATAAAGTCTTTTTTATTTATTAATCATTTTAAATTAGTCGACTATTCATTCGCTAAAAAACTCGTAAAAGTCTTAGAAAAAGAATTCTCCCTTAATTCGTTTATTATAAAAGTCTTTATAAAAGTCTTTTAAGTACTTCGTTAAGTCCACGAGGAATTCGTTTATTAACTAAGTCTTTAAGGCTTAAGGTATAATATTTACTTTATTCTCTTCTCCGTTATTTATCGAAATTAATTCTCTTACTTTTAATATAATTTCCGTAATAATACCGTTTCGGTATAATTCCGATAAGTCTACAGAAATAAAATCTCGTATTAAAAGGATTTATATTAACTTAATAGTTATTAAAAAATAACTGTCGTATTAAGGTTAGTATTTAATAGTATCGTCGAAACGTTTAGCTCTTTATAACGTCTAAAAGCTAAGAAGATTCTCCCTTTTAATTAATTTAAATATAAAGGCGGAGCTAAGGCGTTAAGATCTTAACTTCCCGCGCTATTAGCGATTTTAATTCTTTAATATTATAACTTTGCCGTTTTATAATACTTTAAATAAACTATTAATTAATGTCGGTATAATTATACCGGGATATATAATAATAAAGTCATTTAAATAAATATCGATATTATTAAGTAATTTTAAAAGTATTATAAAGTGTGTTTTTCTAAGATGGGAGTAAAGCTCCTTATATATATATATCGGTCCAGAACCCTACCGAAACCCCACCGTTTCGGCTATAAGCTAGAGTTCCATATCGGTAAGAATCCCTACGGACCAACATATACTACTTAAGAAGTTATTTTAAAATGAGATTTTAAGTATTAATTATAATAATATTATAATAAGATATTTTAGGTTTTAAAAAACCTTCGAATTGCTTTCGAGGAAATACTTTTAGCAAAGACTACGTATAAACGTTAAAAAGTATATAAGTACTTACGTAAAATATTAAAAAGGAAAACTAAGAAGGCACCGACTTTACGGCAAGTTAGCCTCGTTTTTTATTTTTTTAAAACTTTAAAAAGAAATAATTATAGATTTTATTATAAACTTATCGCCGAGTAAAAGAGTAGGTTAAGTATACGATTTTATTTTCGTAATCGTCGATCGATTTACAAAGTTAATTTAATATATCCCGTAATAAAAACGATTATTATACCCGAGCTAGTCGAGCTTTTTATATAATATATATATAAAGACTTTAAATGTCTTAAGGGTATTATTATTAATAAAAGTTTTATCTTTATAAGTAAGTTTTAGTCTTTAATAATATTCTACTTTTAGGTTCGACGCCGATTTAATATTATATTTTATTTATAAATTAATAAGTAAACCGAACGACAAAATTAAGTTTTAAAATTTTATTTAAAGATATATTATAATTACTATTAAAATAATTAGGCCTTTAAGCTAGCCTTAGCGGAATTTATATATAATAATTTAGTATATATATTTATTAATTTAATACTTTTTTAAATATTATATAAGTTTAATTTAAAGCTTAATTTGAACGTTAAGGACGACGTTTAAAAAAGAAAGACATTTATTATAATTAAGAGAGTAAGACTTTTATAATAAGAAAGAGAAGTACTTATAGAAAAGCTTCGAATTACTTTCGAATCTTATAAAAAGTTTTACGATATTAAATATAAAAAGATTAAGTTTTAAGTTAAAAATATAATTTTATTAATTATAAAGCACTTTTAATAGTTAAAGCCTTTTCGAAAGCTTATTAATAAATTTTTAAGGCTTTTTAAAATTAAGAAAATTATTTATAATTATAGTTAAATATATTAACTCGAACTGCTCTTAATTTACTGTATTTATAATACTTTTTATATATTACTTTTAAAACCGTAATAAAGACAAAAGAAAGTTAAAGTCAAACCGGAGGCAATTTAAGTTTAAAAGTAAGAAGAGTTTAAGGTTAAGTTTATTTAAGCTTATAAAAATATAAAATAAGGTCGTTTATATTTAATTTGTTAAAAAGGTTATTTTATTATAAATAATACTTAAGAGCTTATAAGTTATTTTATATACGTTAAAAATACGTTATAAGAATACTTAAGGGATATATTAAGAGAAAGGAAATCGGAGTTATAATAGAAGTTATGAAAATAAAAGAATTAAAAGCAAAAGTTTTTATTTAAACCCCAAAAGACGCCGGAAGTAAAACAAAAGAAGCTTAAAGATATAAATTATAATATAATAAAAAGCTTAAAGGCGCTATTTATAGCTCGAGGCTGCCGCTAGGAGAGCGGAAACGACGGGCCTAAAAATCTTTCTTTATATTCTTATCTTTATTTTTATTTTTATTTTTATTTTTCTCTTTTTTAACTTTGCTTTTAAAAGCTTATTAAAATTAATATAAAGAAAATATAAAAGTATATTAATATTTATAAAAATACGACGTAATAACTCTCGAAAGAGAGCGTTAATCTTATTTTACGTAGTAAAAAGCTAGCGAAGGAGGGCATTAATAATAGTAATAATAATAAGAGTAATAATAATAGCGGCAGTAGGACGGGGGGTAGCGGAGGCGGGACGGAGGAGAGACGAGGCGTTACCGCTAATAAACCGGGCGGCTTAAGTAAATTAGTTTACCGCGGCTATTACGGCAATAATTAAGTCTTAAACCTCATCGGCTAAAGCAAAACTAAAAGCAAAGTCATTTTAAACCGTAAGTAACTTTAAGGCAAGGTCGTATGCCTCCTCGAGGAGCTATTAAAGTTGATATAAATGCTTTAATATTTATTAATAATAAAAGGATATTAAAATACTTACGGCGATATATTAAGACTTTTAATTACGGCAGCGATTATATTTAATGTTATTAGCTTTCGAAAAGGCATAAACGTAATTTATTACGTTACTAGCGAAGTAGCGAGCGTAGCGGCAGTAAATCGAAGCTATAACGAAGGCAAGTCAAATATATAATCTAATATAATATAATATAATATAACGAAGGGGAAACGGAGGGATAGCGAAACCAGATTAAAGGAGAAGATAATAATATCGACTAAAGATTAGATTTATTTAAAAGCTAAAATATAAATAACTTATAGCAGAACTCGCTATACCGTTTAATTACGCGAATTATTATTAATCTAGACCCGTTTACATTCCGATTTAAGTCCGTAATATTATTGTTTACTTTATAAATAAATTACTTTTATTTTAAAGAATCGAGTCCGACTTAGGTCTGTATGTATTTCGATTTACGTCTGCTATATTATATTACCGCTATATTACCTCGTATTTTAGGGATAAGATTCTAGGAAAGGAGGTAATATTAAAAGTGAAATTTAATATAAAGAGGGTCGGGGGTTGTACGAAAGGTTTATAAGTTTAATATAGATTACGTGTTAATATTTTTATTTATTTACTTTAGAGGGGAGTAAAGAGGATTTAGAAGGCTAGAGATTAGTTTAAATTATAATTAATATACCTTAAACGTTTCGAATAGTAATTCTTTATTATTTGAATCTTATATAATTCTAGTATAAAATAAATCCTATATACGTAATTGCCTATACTTTAAAACCGGTAGGTATTGGCTTGTTTAATACGGTTATAGCCTTTTTTATATGCTTCTTAACCCGAATTATACTTTTATTTATAATAATATCTCGGCTAAGCATATAAACCGAAAGATTAATATCTTAAATATAATTTAAGAGCTTATTTACTTATAAAATATTAATAAAAACTGTGCCCGATATTAAGTCTTGAAATACTTATTTGTTAATAAGGTTTAATAGCCTTACTCCCCGCTAATCGTACCCTTATATAAAGCTCTTAAAACCGGTCCCTTTAATATATAATATTACGTCGTAATAGGCTATGAATTGCTTATCTTTCTAGTAATTAAATATCTTATTTTATATATTATAAATTATATAAATTCGTATAATAAAATAAATATAAAACTTTCCACGGGTAGTAAGGTACTAAAGAAGGGGTCGGGCAGTAAGTTCATTATTAAATTTAGGTATTTAAATATAAGAATTCGTCTTTTCGATTATTAAATCTATTATTTCAGGCGTATAATATATAATAAAAAAGGATACAAGATCGTTTATATTAACGCCTTTTAGTAGTCGGATCTCAGGAGGAAAATCCCGCAATTATATTAAATTAAAATAGTCCTTATGGCGTTTAAGTAATACAGCGTCCGGGCGACGGGTTCCTGGATTAATAAGATTAGCTATTATATTCTTTAGCATTATAATAATAATAAAAACGATGATTTTAGGTATAAATTAAAGGGTTATTTACATGTTAATAATGCACAGGACTTTAGTATTCCTTCGGAATAACTATTTTTACGGTTCCGGGCAGGGGTCCGGGCAACGCAATCCTTACAGCACTGCCACGGATAGGCGTGGCAGTGTCGTTAGTAACTTTATAACCTTATACGGCGTATAGTGGTTTGCCTTATTTTACATATATATGTTATAAGACGAGATTATATTCTTAATTACTTTTCTTATTCTTAGGAAATAATATTCCTTAAAGAGCCTTGATAATGTTTTAGCTATTTCTTAATATTTATAAGCCGGTAGCTTATATTATTTTTTAACGAAGTCTATTTTATTTTAAGTTAAAATATAAACTCGTCTTTAATATAAAAAAGCCTTAATAGCAATAAAGAAAAACCTTTTACTTAGCTACTTCTTTTATTTAATTATTATTAAGTCGTTAATATAGCCTTTTCAGATTTTCTCGAGGACTTAACTTGTCGTTACTAGCTGCTTGTAATTAATTATTAGGGAGTTATTATTCTTTTTAAATATAATATACGACTCGTATGTCTTATTTATAAGATATTTTGGTTTTTTATTAAAAACGTCGGCCTTAACGTTTTCTATTTTTTTAATATATAAAAATCGAAGTTTAATTATAAAGAGCGTTTTATATTATTAAATCTATTATTAATTTAATTCTTTAGTAATTATAAAATAAATAAGATTTTTATAATCCGTTAAAATTTACATCTCGTAAGGCAATCCCTCGAGGTAGACCTTTTATTCGCGTATTACGTCTATAGCCCCTAATAATTCCTTATTATAAATATTATAATTAAGCTTTACGGGCGAGAGTTTCCGTAAATAATATACAACTGGTTACTATTTGCCGTCTTCGCCCGGTTAACTTAGCACGGCCTTAATAATATAGTCGGAGGCGTCTGTTTTTATTATAATTTCTTTATTTAAATCGAAAGATATGAGGATTAGTTTCTTAATAAAGGCTTTCTTAAGGTCTCGGAAGGCTGTCTTTATTTTATTGTTTTAATTAAAGCTTTTGTTTTTATATATTAATTCCGTAAGTAGTACGGCGATCTTTAAGTAGTTTCGAACGAATTATTAATAAAAGTTAGCAAATCTTAAGAAGGATTATACTTTTTTAATATTTATAAGCTTAGCTTACTCGACGATTATTTTAACTTTTTAAGAGTTTATGGCCAGTTTTATAAAAGTTATTACGTAATCTAAAAAGATGACTTCTTCCTTATAAAAGTAGCACTTCTTGGGTTTTAAGAATATCGAGGAAGCTTTTAGCTTCTTTAATATTATTATAACGTCTTTTACATATTATTCCTTTATTTTAAAATAAAATAAAATATCGTTTAAGTAATATATATAAGTTACGTTTAAGTATTGCCGTAAAATATTATTAATTAGACGCTGAAATATAATAGGCGCGTTAATTAGTCCGAAGGTATAACTATATACTTATAATAACCGAAACGTATGCGAAATGCTGTTTTTTCTTTTTCTTCTTTTACTATTTTTATAAAATTATACGCGCCTTATAAGTTTAATTAAATGAAGATCTTAGCGCCGCTAAGTCTGTCGCGTAACTCTTTGGCTAAAGGTAATACGTAATAATCCTTTTTTGTGGCCTTGTTTAATTAACGGTAGTCGATGCATATTCTTTATCCGCCGTTTTTTTTTGGCCACAGCTAAATCTCCATACGTGAATAACTAAATCCTCATACGCTAAATTTTTAATAACTCGGCGAGTGTCATTTATTAACCTTCCCGCGTCATACTAATTAATACTAAGTGGCAAGGGCCTTTAATGTATAGCATAAACCTTCATAATTACGTCATTACTCCTAAGGCAAGAATTAAAGAAGTTAAAGCTATTTAAACTTAACTTAACACCTTAACGCACCTCTACCACCACCACTTATTATTACTATTATAAATGCTCTTCCCTAAGCTTATAACCTTACGCCTCCTACAGGTAATTAGTAAAGTTAAAGTATATACTTAAGATACAGACTTTAAAGTAAATGATTTAATATAAAAGGGCCAGATATACACTATATATAATTATACATACTAATTTTAATAGTAATAAATGCACTCTTTACTTTTGGCTCGCTTACTTAGCGTATGGGGATTTAGCTATTCACGTATAGAGATTTAGCTATGGCCTTTTTTTTTAATACGAAGAGGACGTTACTCTTTTAAGGGGATTTAGACTCTTAAATAAATTCCTTCGCTAGGTTTTTATTAATATATTTCTTAATCGTTATTAAGTTTATAGCTAAATCTTCTTATAATAATTAAAATATTAACTTTATGCCTTTAGCTAGCTCGATCTAATGATTATAATTTTAGTATTTAAGTAAGGCGCTATTACTTAGTTTTTTTTTTAAATAATATCTTAAATCGTTTATATTTTAATAACATATCGTCTATTATAAGGATTGTTATTTTATTTTTAGCTTTTTTTTAAAAGTTACGCTTAATTTTCTTAAGCTTTTTACTACTTTCTTATTTTAAAAGTAGTCCTTATAATTACTAATTTTTAACTTTTACGTTTTTTAGTCGATCTTAAGGTTATAAAGTTATATTTATAATAACTTTAAGATAATATTATACCTTTTAATCCGGGTTACGTCGAACTGAATATATTTAGAGTATCCGCCGATTCTTATATGTAGTAATTTTATTTATATATTAATTAAGACGTTCGCGGCAAGTCTTCCGTCCACGAGTATTAATTAGTATTTGTCTTTTTTAACTTCGATAAGTAAAAGATATTAAATTATAATAATAAAAAATATAAAGTTCTTCTGCGCTTCGGAGTCTATTATAATTTATAATTTTATTCTTTAGATATTAACGTCGAGGGTTAAGTAATTACTTTCTTTTATAATTATAAGCGTACGTAAGTTTATTCTTTTAACGTAAACTTCTTTAATTAATATATTTTCTTATTATTAGTTTTTTAAATCTTTATATAAGATATAATATAATTAATACGTACTTAAAGGTATAAAGGGTTTAAAAAGTCTTTTGTAATAAGATTTTAAGTTATTTCGCGAATTAATTTATATTCGGTTTTAAAGTGTCTCCGCAATGATTTTTTATACGTTTTTTTACGTTTATTTACGTCGCCGTTTATCGAAACAGTATTTTATTAAGCGTAATTTATTAAGGGTACAGCTAAAGTATTATACGGAAATAACTAAATCATTATACGCCAAGGAATTTTCAAGAATCCGGAGGATGCATTTATTAACCGCGCCCTGTTATATTAATTTATACTAAAGGCTAAGTGCAATATATACATCTTACGTAATTATACTAATTCATTTTCATAATCCTCTTTAAAGTCGATATATTACTTTAAAGTATTAAGTGAGAAAGTATGAATAGCTTTAAAAGTCAAGTTTAGTAAAGCTCAGGGGTTTCATCGACGGCCCTTAGCCCTTAGTACAAATTAGTATAATAAGGCGCGGTTGATAAATGCGCCCGGCGTGCCTGGAAAAACCTTGGCGTATGGTGATTTAGCTATTTCCGTATAGTGCTTTAGCTGTACCCTAGAATAAATAATAATTAATATAATTAAAATATTATTTTTAATTAAATACGAAGCTCTTATTTAATAGCAGACGTGCCAGCTTTATATAAAATCTCTCGTGCTCTTACGACCGCTAAAACCGCTAAACCTCTAGCGGTCGTCACGTGAAAGGGTCGCGTAACTTAAGGGCTTATTTATCCTTTAGTCGTTTACCGATAATAATAATTATATAATATATAATTTATAAGATCTTAAGTATTAAGGTCTTTTAAAGTAATACTTCTAGAAGTAATACTTTCTTAATATCTTTTTCTTAAAACCCTTACCCTCTTAAGCCTCTAGTCCTGAGTACTTCATTATCCCGGGGCCAGGTATTACGGGACGCGAGGCGTTCGTAATACTTCCTTCTTTAATAATTAGCTTTTATATAAATTAAAATATTACTAGCCAGTTTATAGCGCTTCTTTAACTATTCTATTATGCTATAATCACCTCAACGTGTTAGTAATCATTACAGTTTAATAAAACCGTAAACGTAAATATAAACCGGAAACTAAAGAGAATTAAAATAAAAAAAAGCCGGTAAAAGTAAAAGAAGATTATTAAAAAGAAGAGGAGTAATTAATAGTATAATAAGCGGCGAAAGGTAATTTTCAAATAATAAAATAAGCGGAGGAGTCTTTTTTATAATCGGTAAAAAAAAAGAAAGAAGAAAACGATTATCCGTAAGCGCTCGAGCGGCTTCGATTTTAGCGCGCGTTTAACGACGACGTTTTATAAGTCGCGGATTATCTATAAAAGCCGTAATAAAGCCGCTACGAGTTTATCGAGGTGCGTTAAAATCGATTTCTTTAAAAGATAGCCGTATATCGGATTTTAATTAGAAGCTAAGTTAATTATAACTGAAAAGCACTTGTTACGGACGTATTTTATGCCTTATACACGTCTTATATTAAGTATTAATATAATTCGTTAAAAAATTACTTGCGGGCCGCCTTTACTTATAAAGAGAATATTATTAAGAAAAGGAAAAGTTTATTTTGTAAGTTTATTTACTAAAAAGAAAACGCGTTAATTCGCGTCGAATGTATTTATAAGTATATTACGGCTACTTACGAGTATTTACGAGCTATAAGCCGAGGATTCTAGTATTCCTGCAAGTGGCTCGTGCGGGCGGCTGCGACTAACCAGAAGCCTTCACGTAACTCATATTTTTAAAAAAGGAACCACAAATCGCTCAATATTATATAAAAAATATATTACATTTAAGCTAAATATAAGGCTTTTATTCAAGTAAAAAATTTCTATCTATTATATAAAACCCTCGTTAAGTTAAATTATTTAAATTATTTAAATTAGTTTTTAAACTTAAGGAGTCCGAATAATTCATCCCGTGACCCATAGCTTATTTATTCATAGCCAATCCCAGGCGGGGTTAACTTGCCGAGCCTTAAGGCTATGTCACCTGTTCCAGCCGTAGCTGTAACACCCACTTACCTTCGCACTCTCGAACAACACCAGCTTAACCGTACGTTACAAGCAGCTCCTGGGGGGTAAAAGTTTCAGCTATAACTCGTCTACATTAATATCTTGCGGCGAATCGAATGAAATAGTGAATATTATCGGCATGGCCTTTCTTTAAGTATACAGCGAATCATTATATATTCACAGAACGGGATGAATATTAAAGACTAAGTTATTATTAGAATTAACTTATAAAACGTCTTTATTATAAAACTATATAAGAGATAAACAAAGTTTCTTAACTTAATTATTATCTTATTTAATTTAATCATATTTTATTTAATTATCTCCTTATATTACTTATAAGCTTCTTTTATAATATATAGTAATTATATTTATTAGTATTTACTAATATTTTTAAGTTACTTATAAGCGTCTTTCGTAATATATAATAATTACGTTTACTAATATCTTCAAGACTCGATTAAAAGATATTAATATTAACTTTAAATTTAAATATTATTTTTAAAATACTTTTCCGATTTACTTTTACCGTTATCCTTATTACCGTTGCCTTTATAAACGCTATTGCCGTAATAATTTATACTACGACTTACGACTTATTTATCGTCCTTAATAAAGGTCTTGTCCTTATTAGCTGCGCTATTGCATTTACTCCCGAAAACGCTATCAACGCTGTATTTATTACGTTAATATAAATATTAATATATACTTTATCTTGTTTTCCTTTATTATACGAAGTTATCAATTACCTTCGAGACGAAACGATACTTTGTCCGCATGCTTCTTAGTTATATATTTACTATTTTAATATGAATTCTAATACTAAGTACTTTAGCGGTCGTATAAGTTATTAGCGTATTCTTAATGCCGTTATACCGCTTATAAATTAAATTACGGCAATTAATTATAATTATATTAATATTAATATTTTAAGTAATATTACGCTTGGTTTTATTATTAAAACCGCTTAATTTAATCTTTTATATAAATTAAAAGATAAGTATTAAAAAAGCTAGTTTTTACGAGTTGTATAACTTAACTGCTAGTCCGCTAAATGCTTTTCTTATAATTATTATATATAATTAAATATTAATATAAACTTATTATATTTAATTAATTATTATTCCTTATATAATTTCCTTAAAAGAGTACTCCTCGAGGTCTACCTCGAGTAGTAACTTATATAAAACTATTAAATAAAGGCGGCGAGTCTTGATTTGCCGTAAGAATAAGATAATACGTAATAAGATTAAGAAGAAAATTATATAAAAAAAAGAGCTTTTCGATTTCGGCGTTTATTAATAATAATAATAATAAATTATAAAAATAAATTATAAAATTATAAAAGAAGATTATAAAAGATTATAAGGATAAATTATAAGAGAAAATTATAAAAAGAAATTATAAAAGAAGATTACGAGAGAAGATTATAAGAGGACTTAAGATTATAAAAAGAGATTATAAAAGAGAAAAGTATTTAAAAAATAAAAGAAAAAAAGGAAGAGAAATAAAAAAGTAAGAAAATATAAAAAGTATATATATCTCGAAAGTCTTTATTATAAAGCCTCGTATTTACTTCTTTAAAAAGATTAATATTAAAGTTACCCTTTAAGTATATAGCGAATTATTATATATTCATAGAACGGAATAAATATTAAAGACTAAGTTATTATTAGAATTAGCTTATAAAACGTCTTTATTATAAAATTATATAAAAGATAAATAAAGTTCCTTAACTTAATCGTTATTTTATTTAATTTAATTATATTTTATTTAATTATTCTTTTATATTACTTATAAGCTTTTTTTATAATATATAATAATTATATTTATTAATATTTGTTAATATCTTTAAGTTACTTATAAGCGTCTTTCGTAATATATAATAATTACGTTTATTAATATCTTTAAGACTCGATTAAAAAGTATTAATATTAATTTTAAGTTTAAATATTACTTTTAAAATACCTTTCCGATTCACTTTTATTGTTATTTTTATTACCGTCGCTTTTATAAATATTACTGTCGTAATAATTTATATTACGACTTGCGACTTACTTATTGTCTTTAGCAAAAGTCTTATTTTTATTAGCTGCGCTATTATATTTACTCCTAAAGACGCTGCTAACGCTATATTCGTTACGCTAATATAAATATTAATATATACCTTATCTTGTTTTCTTTTGTTATATAAAGCTATTAATTACTCTCGAGACGAGACGATACTTTATCCGCGTGCTTTTTAATTATATATTTATTATCTTAATATGAATTCTAATATTAAGTACTTTAGTAGTCGTATAAACTATTAGCGTATTCTTAATGCCGTTATACCGTTTATAAGTCAAATTACGGCAATTAATTATAATTATATTAATATTAATACTTTAAGTAGTATTACGCTTAGTTTTATTATTAAAACCGCTTAATTTAATCCTTTATATAAACTAAAAGATAAGTGCTAGAAAGGCTAGTCTTTACGAGTCGTATAACTTAATTGCTAGTCCGCTAAATGCTTTCCTTATAGCTATTATATACGATTAAATATTAACATAAACCTATTATATTTAGCTAATTATTATTCCTTATGTGATTTCCTTAGAAGAGCACTCCTTAAAGTCTACCTCGAGTAGTAACTTATATAAAACTATTAAATAAGAGCGGCGGGTCTCGATTTGCCGTAAGAGTAAGATAATACGTAATAAGATTAAGAAGAAGATTATATAAGAAAAAGAGCTTTTCGATTTCGGCGTTTATTAATAATAATAATAATAAATTATAAAAGTAAATTATAAGATTATAAAAGAAGATTATAAAAGATTATAAAGATAAATTATAAGAGAAGATTATAAAGGGAGATTATAAAAGAAGACTATAAGGGAAGACTACGAGAGGACTTAAGACTACGAGGAAAGACTACGAAAGAGAAAGGTACTTAGAAAATAAAAGAAAAAGGGAAAGAGAAATAAAAGAGCGAGGAAATACAAAAGGTATATATGTCTCGAAAGTCTCTATTATAAAGCCCTGTATTTACTTCTTTAAAGAGATTAATATTGAAGTTACCTTTACCTTGTCTCCACACACACCTCGCTTCACGAAATAAGGCTCTTAGCAAAGAAATCTACTCTTCTTCGGCGTATGAGTCTTTTTTCTTTAGCGTGTAATACGCTGTAATTACAGGGCACCTCGAGGAATTACCTCGAGGAGTGCTTTTCTAAGGTTTCAAAGCGAAAAATAATACCGAACATTTGAGTCTAGTCATACTCTTATCAGCTCATGTAGTGCAGGCAGGCTCGAGTATACCGGAGTGATTCACGAGGGCGGTAAAGGGGTTCCTAGAAGTGATTAATATTTTTATAGCATGTCCCAAATCCTCCTCTAGGATACTACCGCGCGAAAGCTGCAATGTACGACGTTCAATGTCTCCAAAAAAAGCGACACAGCCCAAGATACAAACTCAGCTTGAGCGGGTGGAGGTGCACCATGATCAGTATACGCCGCGGGGAGGCTGCTCTGCCGCTGCCCGCACTGCAATCATACGCTCTCAAGTGACAATATCCACGCAAGCTAGTCATGCTAGATCCTCAAACCTCGAAAGCGCGGGTAAACATACTCGTCTTGCGAGCAGCCCTATCCGCTCGTTTCTTCTCTACGTTCTTGACATCATTGGCAGCAATGATATCTTCACCTGTCTCGGGGTGGTCCATGATAGACTCGGTGTGTGGGAAAAATCGATTGAAGAGCCAATAGAAGACTCCTGCCGACAAGAAGGAATAGACATAACCGATAGCGAAGCTGTTGGACGTGCGAATTAGAATTTGCTCGAATCGAAATTTGGCTTCCCTGATAACGTCCGCTCGGCAATGTCTTTGTATAGAGCCGGTTGCGGTATCAGGTAAACGAAGAGACTTACAGGTGCTGACCACCGACTGAAATGCTGGTCTTACTCAAACCCGCGACGACTATGTTGTTCACGAAGCCAGGAAGGGGTGGAACGCAGCCAATGAAAAAGGCGGCGACGGCCCGCCAGTTGGTAGCATATTTGGGCGAGTAGCGGTAAATACCATGAAAGTTGTACATGTCCGGTACTGAAACATTGCCGCGCCGAACGATGAAGTAGCTATGGAGGACAAACATGGGTCAGTAGTCATATAGGTGGAAGGCAGGATTGCAGGGGACGGACTCAGTCATGAGAATAGAGGTCATTGGCCCCAAGAAGATAGTATACCCTCCAAGGAACGCGAGGAATTTGGCTGCTGATGCGAGGATCTTCCACGGAACGAATGCCCAACTGCCAATGACAGCAGCGAGCAGTTGACCTCTGCGGATATTGATGTATTTCGGGCAGAACGCCATCAAATCATTGGCTGCGCTAATGGAGTTGGCCGAGATGTTGATACCAAGAGTGACAATAATCAAGCCGATGGCAGCAAAAGCGGCTGCAGCGCGGCCTCCGTGGGATCCTGACTCCATCCATAGCTCAATGATTTCGATGGGGTTCCAGATAATATGGCCGTATGCCGTCTCGGCGGCTGCGGCAGTGAATATTCCAAGCAAACCAACCACTGTGAAGATACATGGTATGACCAAGGCCTGGACATTCTGTGCACTAGGCTTGTCTGCATATCTGGAGAAATCTGCAATGTTCAATCCTAAGGTTGCATAATTTCCAAGGACTCCGTTGAGGTCTACGAAAAAAAAGTATGATCAGAGGGAGTTGGCAGTGATTTGGAGCAATTGCTTACTGGCAAAGAAAGCCCATGTCAGAGCCGACCCTGCTTTCGTGGTGCCCTATTTAACGTGTTAGAATTGATTCAATGTCTTGTCCAAAGAGCCGATCGGAGTCTAAGTATCCTGCGACCCAAAGCGAAACTTCCCATCTGGCCCCCTAGACACTGGGGGAGGAAGGGCACCAACCTCAGTAATGACCGAACTGTTGCTGATGGTACCACCAGCCCTGCGCAGAGTATCACCGAAGATCGCAAGAAAACAGATCTAAACTACTACGTTAATATGTGAACCTGTAGTTTTCCCGCCAGGAGAGTTCCGTAGAGACGTAAGACATACCGGGGCGATGACACTCTTGAAGGCGAAGAAGTATTGAACCTTGGTGACGTTAATTTGGTGACAAGGAGTCGGTTGGAGAGAAATACCTTGGTGTATGGGATGCACAAGAACGGTAACTGAAGGAGAAAGTAGAGTAGAAAGCCAATCATTCCCGACGTACTAATTCCTTGATCCTCAGGGATGTGATTTGGAATGTTCGCGAAGCTTGGCCAAATGGCCGTGAGCAAGACAGACATGCATTGCCCACCGGTTGTTGTTTGAACACTGCGTACAATTAGTCTTCTGGGAGGTGAAGTGATCAGCAGGGCAGACCGACCCGAGCCAAACGATGGCAAGCACACATCGAGATAGCACAACGAAGTAACTGAAGTAGTATCCGAATGGCATGCGCGAGAGGACGGGAAACGGAGTGTGAAGCTACCAAAAGTCAGTTTCGCTTAGCGCTATGAGGAAGAATACACCAACAATTGCACCCATACGACCATTGACCGTAATGACCAAACCCATAATAGTATTGCCAAGTACACAAGCACCAATTGCCATTTTCCAATCAAGACCAACGGCGATCATCGAGGAAGCTATATAAAAGGGTTTAGCACCTCTTCCGAGAAGGATAGGAATAAGGTAGAATATCGAGGAGGACTCCAAACTCACCGACTTCCCAGTTACTGACAGCCCAAGCATCGGCCATCCAATAGGCTACATAGGCGCCCCAGTTCCATGTCCGCTTGGAGGGAGGAATCGGATCAAAATCGGCATTGGAGGCACTCTTAGTAGTCGCAAAACTGCTCTCCTCTTGACGAACCGCGAGACTGAAGCCAGGAAAGCGTCTCTTGACTACTTGCCCTTCTGAGACGGGCGTGTCAAAAGCGGAGGTGGCTGGAGAAACCCCCTTTTTCTCATCGTCAGCCATGTTGGTTGGGTGGGGTGGGATGGGAAGCTTTGGAGCTTTGGCGGGGATTTAATAGGGTCGAATCAACGCCTGGCAAAACAAGTTGAGTTGTGTGAGGTGTGTGTACGGCGTCGAAGCTACAAGGTGTCCGAGGGGTCTGTTGAGAGAAGGGGCACCTTATGCTTTCTTATACCTGTACGAAAGTGTTGATGTTAATAACAAGAGCACATGAGACATGAGACGATGAGATAAGAGATTAAAGACAGATGCGCCGCGGCCTAGTGCGAGGCACTGATGAAAAACCGCCTTCGACTTCACAGGCAGCACGCGGCAGGCTATCGAGAGGGTTGTGAAGATGGGGATGAGGATGAGGATGAGGATGTCAGCACTCGAGCCAATAGCCATACATGCGGTCAGAAGATAAGGATGTTATTGGTGGGGAGGGCACCTGCAGGGAGGTGAGGAGAGGAGGGCAGGGGACTCGGGCTCGGGGACTTCTGTTATCAGGCGTGGCGTGGGAGATCCCTGGCAATCCTACCTACAGTACAGCAAGCGACGACACAAATCAACTATCCATCTATCCTCCCCTCCAAAGAAGAACCAGAAGCAGAGATCTAGAACGCGGGATAGGATACGCTTCCAGCGAACGAAGCGGAAGTCGTTCTTGAGGCGGCATCATTGGATCGATAAGGGAAGGCCAGAAAAGCACAACAGGGTTGAGCCCTCAGTAATGTGGAGATAATAAAAATGTTTGCTCAACTCTGTCCATTATCTATAGCCAAGGAAGCCTCCTGTACCGTTCTTCCCTTTCCAAGACGCCATGTCCCAACAAAGGAAAACAAAGGAAGAAAAAAAAACAAAGCATTGCCAATCTTCTCGCCTAGCCACTAGAGTGTCATGAATGGACTGTATCAGCCTCCGAGTCCTTGAGAGGACACGATCTGCTAACTCCTGCCTCTGCGTTGTGGGGGGCTGGTTCTCAACGCCTGGTAGGACGGACACAGGCGTAATAATCAACAACTGTTCAATCCTGTGGAATTTTTCAACCGAGAACTTGTACGGACAGTCGTGCCTGTTGTTCAAACATAGAGGTAATTAATTACTTGTCCAGTCCAATTGAAGTTGCATTCTCTCAACATTGAACTTGGATTTTTCGTAGCATCTGGGTGTCGCCCAACCAGGTAGACATCGTATTAATCATGACGCTGACACCAACGATTCCCTTTGCCTCCTCTCCATACCCTCTGCTCTCCGTTCCTCTCCTCTCCTCCCTCGCCTGCTCCGAACACAGCTGTCTGCTCTGCTCGGGCATACCGCGCTGCCACCTGCCTGTACAGCCCAGCCCAGCCCATCCCAGGCTCCCGGCAGCCGCGGCGAACACATCATCTAGTTACCACGGCCCGAAGTCCAGGCGGTTCTGGGGCGGGCAGGCTGGATGGGTATAGGCACGCTGGGTAACTCCACGGCGGTATACACCTAGTTAGGTAGTGTTTCGAAAACATACCACTTGAAAATACACGCCCAGGCGAACGGCGAAGTTCTGAACCGTTCTCTATGTCGTCTACTACCGAGGCAATCGAGTGGCTAGGTAATTATAGAAGTAAATGGTAACAGGGACTGCGACGTAACGAGGTATGTGGCTGTTCAGCACTCAGTCCTTTCGTTACAAGACCCAGGGAAGAAGTGCGGACCTGGCACAACTAGGTGCAATACCTGTAGAAATATATATCGCCGTTTTGGCACAGCCCATTGCAGCCGGTGCAGTCAGTGCAATCCAGACCGGAGTTCGCTTCCTTGGCCGGGGCCGTTGACACATATCCGTTTGAAACAAGCAATCATGCATTTGATTGGCCTGATATGAGATCACGAGATGATCACCTGACTCACCCCCGGGACATCTCGGTGTTGTGTGCAGTGTCTGTGTCTGTATGATCTACGACCAGTACATGCAGAGTCCCGATATATATCTTGCCGCAGGACTAATAGTCGGTTCCCCTGTGTGAAGCTGCGGGCTCTCGCTTACAGTCAGTGAAAGCGAGTGTCGCTGGAAAGCAAGTGTCGCACGTATAAAAGGTTTAGGAAGGATCTTTTTGCTTAATAATATTACTTTTCTTTACATATTGCGATGTAAAATAAGTAAAATTGAAATTTATAATATAATATAAGTAAATCTTTTAATTTATTAACTTTTTATTCTTATATTTTTTGTAATTATTATATAATACGTATATTTGAGTTTAGGAGTTAATAATTTTCTTAATTTTCGCTTACAAAATTTGTATGCGCGACACTTGCTTTCCGGCTACACTCGCTTTCCCAGACTGTAAGCGACTGAGTG
Source organism: Rhexocercosporidium sp. MPI-PUGE-AT-0058 (assembly GCA_020746875.1). Lineage (NCBI taxonomy): Eukaryota > Fungi > Ascomycota > Leotiomycetes > Helotiales > Rhexocercosporidium > Rhexocercosporidium sp. MPI-PUGE-AT-0058. Next base: position 1,873,978 of record JAGTJL010000005.1, on the reverse strand, counting down.
CCAACAGGAAGGGAACAGACTATTAGCCACAATGCAATATTCCTAAGTATCAAAATCGTAGATGGAGAGATGATGGGTATATTATTAGTTGCACTGTTTAGCGCGATCAACGATACAACGGTTGTTCATCCTCACAAGCTCAAATGATTTGATGCTCTCGAGGGAAGGAGAAAGTTTCAAAGCTGGAATGTCGCCTTTCAATTGAAAACCTGATCTCAAAAGCCAGCTTCGAAATACGATCACAGCAAAAGTCCCATGAGGCGCTAGACAGGTAGATAAGTCGAGTTTCAAGGCTCTGCAGAAGTTCTGTCATGAATCGAATTGAGGATTCTCAAGAAGTAGGCAAGATGTCGGGCTGACTCACTCAGGGTAATGCCTACCACCCACTCAGCGGAGTGTCAAGTCCGATCCCTAGATGTCCAACCACAAAAAATAGGCAGAGCAGCAGGAAGGCAACTAGGCTTACTGTACTGGAAGTGTAGTTCCATGATATGGCACGGGACAACACTACACGAGCCGAAGACGAAACGACAGCTTGAGGGAGACGGAATTGGGGTGGCAAACATGAATACAAGTCGTACGAAGTAGTAATTAAAGTGCATTCCACTGCTGTACCGGGATACTTAGAGGTACCCACCACTCGCCACTCACCACTCCCTCCTCCATCTCACTCGAGACTTTACTTATGAGCTGAGCCCATGCCCCACGTTGCCCTGCCCCCTGTTGCGGGTCCACGGGCCAGAAAGCTTCTTTGCGCTTGGCTCTCTTGGCTCAGGAACCCTGGCCCTACATACTGTGCTCTCGTCCACTTATAGCACCCGTTGCAACCAACACCACGAAAGGTCCACGTCAACCTCGTCACAGCCTCTATCTAACCTCCACCTAGGTACGTACATAACAGCTGCCGTTACTGCCGCTGGAAGCCAATCCAGCCAATCCTAGCATAGCAAGCGTACCTCGGAGCAGGCCAAACCTTGGAAACCTGGAAGAGGGTGTCCCTCGCCGGCATTGGTGGCTGAGGGCCGAAGGGTAGGTCGTACACTTGGTACTTCGCCAATAAAACCCCTCTTTACCCCTCTTCTCTGCTCTTGTCTTTCTTCCATTCTCTTCTCTCATCTTCACCCTTCCTTTCTCAATTGGTACGACCTAAACTCGACGCTTCCACTTCCACTTCAAATCTTTCATACTCAACCACTACATTTCCACTTATTCATCATGGGATGGTTCGGAGGAGAATCCAATGAGGCCCAGGCCTTTGATGAGGTATTTGACTTCGAAGCTCGACGTTCATTCCATCAACCTTTTTGCTGATTGTCGTGAAGTACAGAAACACCCCAGACGAGCACAAGGCAAAGATCTCGCATGAATTGATCGGTGGCGCCGCTGCATACGAGGTAATTGTGCCTCAGCAGTGTCATTCATTCTTGCAAGGAGTTGGCTAATTGAGCCATCTATAGGCCGCCAAGGCATACGAGAAGCACTGCGCCGAGAATGGAAAGCCTGCAAGCCACGCGGAGGCCAAGGAAATCCTCGCTGGTTTTGCAGGTGCTTTCATCGATAGAGAGTTCGAAACTAGAGGTCTCAGCTTCGTCGACAGAGAGCGAGCCAAGCACGATGCTCACAAGCGCCTTAATGAGCAGGTAGCTGGAGACTACTAAGGGATATACCACATCCTTGAATATGAGATGAGCGGGTTGTTCGATAACATTCGTATTATCTAGTGTAACAATCAATTACATTTCATGCTACATGAATTAACCCCACGTTCCACCACCACCACCTCTACCTTGGCGTTTCTGTGAAGAAAGTCTCCAATCATCCTCGGCAGCAAATTTGTTATACAGTGGCTGAATTCTCTCAGCCTTCTTTCGCTTGCTCAATTTGTCAGTGGGTGCAACCTTGAAGAACGATGGAGCTGCCTCAACAAGCCACTTCGGTTCGATTGAAGTTGTGTAGTGCATGTACTCCTTGCTCGTCATAACAAGTGTATGATAGATCACCCATTCCGCCTGCTTCCCAAATAGGGCTGAGCTCGGGTGCAAATACACTGGCGTGCCTTCAATGAGGGTCTTGTAGCCCTCCTGAGGATCCTTTCGAGCAGAATTTCGGAAAAACCCACTGCATAAAGCTTGCCTGACTTTCTGGGTATTGCGGCCGCATGAAACAACAGAATGCTTGTACCTTTCCATGATACCGACGAGTTGATCACGAACATCCTTTGCGCGACGCATTGAACGGGCTTGAATGAAGTTTTCGAAGCACCACGGATTCGCAAATTTATTCTGTTTCCATCCGTTGTACACATTAAGCAACGTGAGGTGATCACCGTGGGGATCGTGGAATTTGGCCTTTTTCTGGTCGGCCTGTGACTGCTTCTCTTTCGGGCGATAGAAGACTGATGGCATCGACAACATTGCAACGATGCTGAGAATCTCATCAGAGCATCCAAGATCAACCGCTGCGATCAGAACCTTGGCGAGCGAGGGTTCCATGGGGAAGTCTGCCATCTTTCGACCCAGTCGTGTCAAAAGGCCTTCATCGTCTAAAGCGGACAAGGCATACAGCTCTTCGAGGGCTGTCAACATGGTGTTTGTAGGAGGAGGATCCATGAAATCGAAATGCAGTAAATCATTGATTCCCATGGCTTTAAGCATAAGGATAGTATGGGACAGGTTCTGCCGTTGGATTTCGGGAATGGAGGTTGGCAACATCTCCGACTGAAAGGCAGACTCCGTGTAAAGCCGGAAGCACTTGCCAGGACCTGTTCTTCCAGCACGACCAGCACGTTGTTTCGCTTGGGCTTGCGAAATCGGTGTGATAACAAGGGAGTCCATTCCTAATTTGGGGTCGTAAGCGTTCTGCTTGACAAAACCTGGATCGATGACATAGTAGATGTGGTCGATTGTAATAGATGTTTCAGCGATATTTGTAGCAATCACTACTTTCCTACTCCCGGGAGGAGCGGGGTCGAATATTTTGCTTTGCATCTCACTTGGCAAGGCAGAGTAGACTGGGAGGATGATAAGTTCTGGGACGTTTGGCCCGAGAGCTTTCATACGCTCAAAGAGAATCTCACAGCTGGTGTCAATCTCTTCCTGCCCAGTCAAGAAGAGGAGAATGTCTCCAGGAGGTTCTGTGAGATGGATTTGCATGACAGTGACGAGAGCTGCATCGAGGTAATCAGATTCTGGCTCCCGCGAATACATAACCTCAACAGGGAAAGTCCGGCCGGGAATCGAGAAGATGGGACACTCGTTGAAATAAGCCGAAAATTTATCAGCATCCAGAGTCGCAGAGGTGACAATAACCTTTAGATCCGGCCGTCGCTTGATAGTCTTCTTCAGTAATGCGAAGAGAACATCTGTGGAAATCGTACGCTCGTGAGCTTCGTCCAGCATAATGACCGAATATCTTTTGATGTCTGGATCCATCAGAATCTCCCGCTGTAACATGCCGTCGGTCATGTACTTAATTTTTGTTGCAGAAGTTGTACAATCCTCGAATCGAATTGTGTATCCAACTTCTTGGCCCAGCTCGCACCCAACTTCCTCCGCAACACGCTTTGCTACTGACATGGCAGCAACACGACGAGGTTGTGTACATCCGATAATGCCACTGTTAGCAAACCCGGCCTCTGCCAAGTATTGAGTCAACTGTGTTGTTTTCCCAGATCCGGTGTCCCCAACAACAATCAGTAATTGGTTTGCGTGCACGGCTTTGATCAGCTCCGATCTAAATCTATAGACAGGAAGAGACTCTCGCTGCTGCTTGATAGTCATGTCCGTTCGTCGCCCGAAAGACTGGTCTTTGCTTTGTGTCGCTTTCTTCCATTCGGGTATCGTTTCATTCGATGGATTGGCTTTGATGCTCCGAAGATCACTTGCAAACTTCTTTTCGTCGGGGTCTGCCATAGGATCCTGCCACTGCGCCGATAAATCAACCTTAGACCCCTCTTCGGCTGCCTTGTCCTGGGCTTCTTGCGACCGCAGCTCCTTTCGGTCTTTCGCCAAAGTAGCTCCAGCCATAGCCGCACGATTCATAGAACCATCAGGGGCTTTGACAACTCGGATGGGAGATAACTCCAAAGACTGTTTGGTTTGTCCAGCAAGGAATGGCGGCTCCTCCTCACGAAGTTCAATGTCCACATCCTCCTCTAACTCCATCTCACCCTCACCGTTGAGTGTAGCGTTGTACTCTTCGTCGAGGTCTGGATAGTCTGATGCCTTGACTACCCCAGATGCGATCAGTTGACGAATCTCCCACCGCTCGGGAGAGGTCATCCTCTTTTTCGATCTTCGTGAATTGTTCGACATGCCGCCTTCGAAGACAAGCACTTTGTCATCTATGAGGCCATACTCATCCTTGGCACCTCCAAGCTGTTCCATATTGGCGCCGGACTGTATTCTGGCCTGCGGAGTCAGATCCCTTCCAGACTCCTGATCAACATCTTTCATTGAAAGCCCAATCCTAGAGCCTTCTATTTTGATGATTTTGACCTTAACTGGCTGACCCCTAGTGACGAGATCCGAAGGGTGGTTGACGCGTTGACCCTCTACCAAAGCTGATACATGTACAAGCCCGTCGACCTTTCCTTTGACCCCATGAATATTGACAAACGCGCCGAAATCCTTGACCCCCGTAACATGACCATCGTAGACCTTAAAGTTTATTGGCACATCGTCAATATCAGGTGTTGGTGGCCGTCTGAATGGATCGTCTTCATCCCTTCTACGCCGGCTACTCCTGTGGCCATTTCTTGAGCGACCATATTCATCTTCTTCCGCACGCCCGTTTTTTTTTGGCCGTCTCTCCTCCACAGACCGTGAGCGCGATCTGTATTTGCCCTTCCGGCTTCGACCTCTATCATAATCTTCGTTGGGGCTCCGACTTCGTTTCCGACTTGACGGAGCAGGCTTCTCGGTTCTTGCCTTACTCTCTAGACCTTCTAGCAGTGCCAGAGTATCGTCGATCGCATCTGTTTCGGGGTTTCCGCCACCATTCGCTGACTCTTGCCTCGCACCATCTTGCCAAGGTATCTCCATGTCAGGCATCGCAAGCCCCTTGAATACCTTGGTCTTTTCCTCGAGTTTTCGCGACCCATTCGCAGTTTGTTCCTCGCCCATCCCCCGTCCGCCCTTGAACTTTGGATGCATTGTTCGCACCAGGCGATCCACACTCTCAATCAGACTTTGCGGGAAGTCGGCCCCCATAGAATCTAGCTTCGTTTGGAACTCCTCGAGGGACTTGCATTGTGAATGCTGCGCGATAATGAACTCCGCCAGTGTCTTGTCGCTGATTCCCAGATGGTTCTGCAGCTCAGAGGTTACCTTTGAGACTAATGAGAGAAGCTCGAGGGATTCGAGGTCATCCATTTTCGTCGGGAGTGCGTCTGCGACGACGTTTTATTTTCCGGTGGTTGGGAGCCTCGTTGTTGGAGGCGGCAACCTGGAAGTTTATCGGATTTGGACACAGAGCCTCACGAGCCGGAGATAAATTAAAGTTTTTCGCTTGTACGGGGCAAGCTCGGCTAAACTATTCACTTGTAGACGTGGTAGACTAATCGAAGCTGACGACTGTTGACACGAAAGCTGAATTTAAAGCTCTATGCCAATTTCCTGCTTGGATCAGTGTCGTTAGTATCACACCATTGATTCGCATTGAAACTATGGCGAGGACCAAGATAAGTGCGATATTAGTCTTTCGAAGAGAAATATTTTGCGACCTGCTCTTCCGTAGAAAATCACGCAACAAGTCACTATCATTTTTTGTCACTCTAATTATGATATACTTTGTTACCATTCGCCACTAGTTCTACTCATTCCAGCTTCTCAGCTGTATGAATCCACTATTCCTTCTCTTCAGCTGGCATGTCTGCGCTTTAGGAACAAGACATGCCTGCCATTCGGTACTAGAGGCAAGAATATCGGCCGTTCTTCTCCTGTAGGTGTCCTTTCATGTAGTTGGTCACTGCTGAGATCCTACGCTCACGATAGCTTGACTCCCGCAGGGACATTTCTGATACGCAATTGGGTCTACATCACAATTGTGACAAGCCAGACCGCTCCGATCGTGATCAATAGAGAAATACGCTGGGAAGTAGACGCCACAGCATCGCCCGTAAATATTGGGGGTGGAGGAACAGTGGTATTGCCTTGCTGGGGAGGAGTTGTGGTTGAGGGTATGACCCTTGACGACATTGCCGGAGCTATGGATGTAACCGGCTGTGGTGTTGGGATTATTACCACTGAAACTGTATTTGAAGTAACACTCTCTGTGCTCGGCTGGGGAATGAATGTCTTAAAGCTACCGTCAGCCTACGTATGGTTTTGAGCTGAATGGTAACTCGGTCTGAACTTACGTAGCCTGGAAGAGTATCTGCTGAAGACGACAGTGGGTATTTTGGTGCATCACTGTAGGTAATCGTCTTGTGATCTTTTCCGGAATTTGTGCCATGGGTCTTGGGAATGTGATAGGTTTGGTGGGATTTTTCTGCATGCGTCTTTGTCCAGTCGATTTTCTTGGATTTATGGTAATCATGTTTATCGTCGTCGTCATCATTATCCCAATTGTATGTTTTGTTCGGCTTGGCATGTTTGCCGTCCTTATCGTACGAAGGCGATCCAATGCCCCCATCATCATTCGAGGGACCAAATGTAGCGCGCACGGGCGATAGAAAGACTGTCGCTGCAGCAAAGAGAGCAAAACGCATGCCGACTTAAGATTATATAGGTGACAAGAAGGCAAGACCGTAAGATAACTTAATGATAGACCGACAGAATCAAAACCAATAGCCAACGCAGCTTTTAAAAGAGTGGGAGCTAGCTGTTGATGATATACCAAAGCAGATAGAGAAAGAATGTCACATTGGGAGAGATAACGAGTAAAATTGAAGATGTAGTCGGAACTATTTTATCACCCTCCGATTTCTTTGAGACGTAGCTCGTTACGGAATTATTGATAATTGCTTGCCGGGCTGTATCCCTTGGAAGTCTCTCTACACCTCGCAAGATATCTTGATCAGGTCGGGGCAGCTTGCAAACATGGCACAATAAAGCGTCTGAACTTACAAGTACAATGGCATGACTGGATGATAGCCTGGGGCTGAGATGGTCTTCTGTTCGCAAAGTACGGCATTGAAAGCCCGTTTGTAACAAGGCACGTTTGACTCGGCGCGTATGTCAAGACACCCCAGTAAACTCCTAGTAGTATATCCGGAAACTTTAGTTTGTGAACACGTTACCTTGCAAGATCTAAAGACAAGCAATCTTTAACTCCTACAGGTTATCAAGACCTCCTAGCATGCTCATGAGAAATACACAGTACTTGTCATCGACCTCTCAATTGCGGTAATGCCAAGAGGACCTTAATTCTCCATAGCAGTTAAGAGGACACCTAATTCAAAAGTACCGATACTCATACATACGCTCGCTCCATCCAAATGATGCAACGGAATGCTAAGACTCTTGATACCTAATCTTCACTCCCATCGAGTTGTGCGTGAATTTCATTGCTTTGCCAACAATTTATAAACTCGAGTAGGCAATTGAATTGGATTTAAAAAGGTATAACTTATTAATAGGATTTATTTTCGAAGGGGGTTGGTCTACTCACCGATGTCATAGGATCGCTTGAGGCGAGGTCAAACACCCCGAGCCTCGGACGCACGTCAACTTGAAACAGAACATCCCAACAAGACGACGGGAATCGAGGTGCAGTGGGGTGATCTACTTAATCACAGATCGCACTATCAATCAATTTGAGACTACAGAGGAGCCCTGCAGAAATGCATGAAAGTGCACCCCGTCCGTCAAATCGATGTCTCCTCGAGTGACCGCATATCTGCCCGGCGGTGAAGCTGTTAAAATGCCCTCATATCACTGTCCACAATCATATTTGGGACACAAACGTTGGTAAATGCTTGGTGGCATGCACGAATATTGTTTCAAAGCCCCCCCTACTCGAAGTGATTCCCGGAAATTAGTCGAAAGTCATAAGGCTGAATCTGGGATACTATATGTGCTAAACAATATTTCTAGCAGCTGAAGGATAAGCGATCAGGAACAAGCTGCTATGCAGATTTTCCAGATGCAGCATGGATGTAATTGACCTTTTACCACGAAGGAAATTCTTGCGAGACAATATCAAACTCAAAGATAGCACTTGCTGCGCACACGTGCAAGCGTATCAAGCGTGGGTGCAGCGTAGCATTCTGCTTTGTAACAATCTTAACAGGAGACCAAGATGGTTCATACATTCAGCAACACTCTCGAATGTGGATGGCTCACACACTCACATCAATTGACTCAGGCCGACTGCCAGTTCCAGCAAAAAACGCCGTTCCTTTTTTCAAAGCCACTAGCGAGGGAGATTCAAAGTCATTGACATGGCTTAAGGCCCCAACGTTCACCAAAAGCAGGCTTCTGCCCTTCTCTTGAACATCGCTTTATGAAACGCCCCTTGGAAAAGCGGCACAAAAAATCCTGCACAATTTAAAGAGGTATAGGCTTTCATCCTCAAGACCGCTGTTGAACAGCAAGGAAGGAAAGGGAGCATGAAGCCCTTGGAGCGAAAGACTCTTTCAGAAGATGATACCAGTTACTGATTAACCTCAACTAGTATGGATAATTGAGCGAAAGATGAAGCAAGTATAGACCCCGCTGGGGGATTGTGTTCAATTGGGAGTCCTCCAAATCACCTTAGTGTGGAATACCTACTTCTCGCTGTCTTTCGCGCTACTTAACCTCGACTGAGATTGACATTCTTGATGCTGCTCAGATGATAGTGAATATAGAAGAGGGTTGCTCAGCACACGGCTAGTGCCGATATGCAAACACTAAAAGGATCAAGTGTAACCAAAAAAAGAGACAATTGGTCTAGAGCAATACTGTATGTAAGTACGCTACTCGGAGAGGTTAAGAGTCAACCCTGTGGGTCAGATGTATTGCCGGACATGAACTGCCAAAGAACTGTGCAGCTTGGTCGAAATCTTGTTATAAACGCCACGAAAAACCTATGTACAACTTGCCAATCCATCACTTCGTCCGAATGTGCTTCAACTTCTTATCAGACCATAGGAAATTGTTAGCATAGGCCTTCGGGGCGATTTTGCGAACATTCGGTTCCTGCACAAAGTATTCGTAGCCCTGCTTCTCTGCAAACCTAATCGCATCCTCTCTTGACTTGAAGTTTAGGTGTGTACCTTGCATAAAATCCGCCGACGACTGCCACCCCATCAATGGGTTTTCCCACCGATGTCCCTTGGAAAGAATGTCCCAATCCATGCGCCAATGATGGCCATGCCAGTCTCCAGATTGCGTTGCAGTCTTAGCTGGGCGGTAGATGCTAGTGAGAGTTAGAACGCGCGCAATATCGGAGACAGCTGCCATACCGGACTGTTCTTGCTTCGAGCTCAATCGGTGCTCCCGACAGAACAGCAGCTGGAAGAACATCGCCAGCCTCACTGCCATTCATGACTCGTTTTGGAACCGGGGAAAATTGTCTAAGAGGATCAGCCACAGCTCAATTGCTGACTATCGGAAACAGGGGATCCTACGAGGAGGCTTGGTCAACCTCGGCCGTGTATTCTGGTTGATTGTGTCTGGCCTTAACTTCCTCAAGCTCTCCTGTGTTTGTACCAGCACCGACTGGACTAGAAGATGTGAGGGATGTCCCCAAAGCTGTTTGGCTTTCAAAGCGTACAGTACCGGGAGCGTGTCTTTGGACACATGGCGCGCCTGCTCTGAGCAGTCGACCTGCGATTGATGGTCGTAGGAGTGACATCGTAGGTGGTCTGGGACGCGGCGCGTAACTGCTGTTGTCTACAAAGATAGAGAGATGGTAATGGTACATCTGGTCGACGTTGAGTATATTCGATTAGTCAGCTTCGCGCTAGCGGCAGGAACAGGAGCTTTCGGACCCGCAACCTCAACTTCAAAGCCTTCTGGCCGTCTTAAATCGTACTACTCGCCCTCCACAATTCATCAAGACATTCCATTGAAGTGAGAATCCCACAATGAGAGCCAGAGAAATGCTGTGCGATGTTTTCCCATGCCATTGGAGCTAATGCTGGTCCAACAGACAACAAGATGAGTTTCGTTACTCGCAGAGCCCTTTCGACCCTCATTCCACCAAAGGTACGTGGAATACTTGACAAAACTTACATTTACGGGCATATTTGCTAACGGTATGAGCAGGTGGCATCCCCTACTGTGAGTGCTGCATCACTTCCCAGTTCCAGCTGAGCGGCCTACCAAATGGCTCGGAACGATTATCCAACGATATACCCCAACCAACCACGGACACCACTGATATCACGTAGGGCCTGGGTGCTGCTCAGGATGCTGCACGTATGCAACGAGTAGTTAGTTTCTACGAGAAGCTTCCTCGCGGCGCCGCTCCAGAGATCAAGCCAAAGGGTCTCCTCGGTAGATACCAAGCAAAGCATTTCGGAAAGAACCCATCTGGCACACGTATGTTTACATCACCACGGCCAGAGAGCTTTGGCGGAGATGCTGATTTGAATGTAGCTATCATCCACGCCATTATTTTCTTGGTCGGCATTGGTTACGCTCAGAACTACTACTTCCATCTTCGTATTTGCACCCTAATTTGTCCATGTCAGAAGAGGAGCCCGCTGACCACTTTGATTAGGACACCACAAGAACAACGCTCATTAGGAGGAGAAGGAATCGGAGCCGGGCGGGAAGGAGGTTTGTTAGACTAAGAACGATGTAAATAAACTCGAAATATCAAGTCAATTCTCGGATCAGTGTCGAAGCGATGACTCCTGGTGAAATGAGTGGAGTTTATGGAAACATCGAAGAAGAAGAAGAAGAAGAAGAAGAAGAAGAAGAAGAAGAACAACAATAAGTCATGGATAATATTCGAACGGCGTCTGATCGGTAATTCTACTACTTTACGCTACGTGGTAACTGGAGAACGCACATGTCACATTAGAGTTGACATCCCTACTGTTGCTCTATCGGCTTCGGCGTGCTCAGGAGTAGTGCCTAGCTAGTGTGCCTCTCATTGAACGCCGGCGTGGTGTCTATAGGACAAAGAAATGGCCTTCGATCGGGTAGTTGATCCAGCATACCCATTGTCTCAGCTGATATGGCTATTTGCAGCAGCCGGCCCTTTCCCATGTTGATGAGCGCGATCCTTCTCAAACTCGCAGAGGGAAGAAGGATTAGAATGCTGTGAGCAAGGAGATCTCCTCCTCCACTTAGGCTGTGGAGCTGTGATGGTAGTCTAGATGTCTATGTTTTAACCTTTGTGCATCTAGGCTAGAGTGAAAAAAAGAAGATTTCTAATATAAATCGACCTGATACTTGATACCTGTATTGAGAGAGCAAGGGGGCTTATGACTAACACCTAGCCACATATCTACAGATATACATGCCCAGGCGAAGACCGCCGCTTGTGACTTGTAGAGTTGCTGGGGACTGGGAGCTTGCAGGCTAGAGAACAGAAACCCGAGTCCAGCTCTGGAGGCTGAAATTGAACATGAGTATAACGAGATCCCCAACCGTACGTACCAGGGTAGGTACGTGGGTGGCATACCTAGACCAAGGGAAGAGGAATTGAATCAATGCAGTAACTTTTAATCCAGCTGATGATGAATGAGCGAAGCAATCACACCTGTACCAACGTGTTCAGATTTAAAGTTGTGAAGGTGAACTCTAGATACAAGTTCCAAGTCTCGTCTGTCTGGCTGGAGAGAAGCGAAGCGCAGCCCAGGTGCTCGGTCTCGCTCGGTCTTACTGTACAGTCCAGCCTCGAGCCGCTAAGAGTTCGCGCAGCGCAACCCCCGGCCAGTACAGTACAGTACAGCTGTTGGAAGAAGAATCATCAACACCTCTCCGAACTGCAACACCTCGCATCATCCGCGACACCGCGCACTTCCTCGACACCCCCCTCTCAACCACATCACACCACAAAGAAGGAGCCATTCCAGGAGCCATTCCATCCGTCTATCTCCATCTCGACATCCGCCTCCACCCTCTCCTCCACCAAGCAGCCTCGACCTACGTCGGCTCCTTCTCGTACTCCTACCCCTGCTCTCGCCTTACCCCCGTCTCATCATCGAAACCGAATTCAAGCACGAGGTCGAACAACCGTATGCTCTCTGTCAACCCGCGCAAACAACTCTGAAGACGTATGATGGCAACTGAAGCCACCTCGGAAATCATTGCGACGCCGTCTACAACCCCCGATCATGATCTGGTACGTCTACCAGTGCTTCTGCTTCCGCGACCAAGCCAGCCAGCAAGCCTACTAATCTGCGCGCAGAATATCGCTGAGAGTCCAAGCCAAGATGTCCTTCCAGAGCAAACTCTCCCTCCCGTGAATGGCGCCGCCGAGAAGCACGATAGCAAGCAAGATACAGAGCATGTGGAATCAAATGTCAACTCGGCGGAGGTCAGCGTTAGTGGAGGATCGGATACTGAAGCCTCGAAAACGGAAGCCTCGAAAAACCAGGTCGACGAGAAGGGTCATGCCCGAACTACGTCTACGGTGAAGAAGTTTACTTCTTTCAAACCCGTCTCCGTCAATAAGACATTTCTTGCAGCGAAAGGATCAAGCACAGTTGCACCTTCAAAGCTTGGGGAAAAAGGAACTTCTGGAGCCACAACAGCTCAGACCGGCCCTGCTTCTTCTTCTAGTAGTACTCTAAGACCTCGATTGGTTGCAAAGTCTGGAAGTGGTCTTCGTGACTCTGCACCTCGAGCTGCAACGGCAGCGAATGGTGGAAAGGCTGGTGCAGCTCCGGATGCCAGTGCCGTGTGGAACAAGAACAGACGTACGTTCTGCTTCGAACATTGTATTTGAAAACTCTGTCTAACACTTTAGCAGCAGCACCGCCCGCCGAACCGAAGCGATTCACAGATGAGGAATTGAAGCAGCGTTATGGAATCCATCTCGCCACTAGACTCCAGTCGGACGATCCAGGCAAGCAAGCAAACTGGGCAGATATCGATGATGACGATGATGATTGGGCTCCCGAAACAATTGAATGGACCGATGGCACGAAAATCACCCTTCCGCAAGCTGATGATCCACCGGTTTCAATTCCAGAACCCGCCCTATCTTCTACACTAAAAGAAACGGTGGCTACTGAGATCATGAAACCAAGGTCTCCTGCGCCCACAGCTCAGGCATCAGCTTCACCAACAGTCAAGCCAAGCGGATTTGGGTCTGGAAGAGCCGGACTGGTTCTCAAGGGAGCAAGCGAGAAGCCTACACTGGTTGCAAAGCCGCCTGGACCTCCTACACCTGTCAAGTCCCCATGGGCCCCTCTACCTCCAGTGGACAAAGTTGCACCTGTTGCTACCGAGCCCCAGCAGCAACCATCTCAGCAAAGTCGATTTGGTCAAAGAGATCCCCATGGGTTCAATGGCATGCCACCCCCTCCTGCCAAAGAGATCGCCGCCGATGATTTCAGTCGTTCATGGAGAGAAGGAGCCAATACCAGTCGGGAACTATACAACTCGCAGTCCGGCAGATATGAACCTGTCAATGATGCGCGCAGAGGATCTATGCGTAACGACGCACGAGCTCACCAACCAGCTGTACTCCAAAGACCCTCGCAGGATGGGCACCCGGAACCATCCGCCGCATTCCAAACCCACAGAGCGGGCCAAGATGTTGGATACGGTCGCCGTAGGACTTCTTCTAATGTCAGCGGAGGCAGTGGGAACTTCGTTAGACGTATGAGTAGGGGGCACGAAATGCCGCCACCACACGAGATGTTGAACATCCGCAGAGGCTCATTAGCGGCTGTGAGTGATGCTCCATCCTCACCACGGAATTTTTCTCCTTCGGGTCAGCAACATGGTCAACGTGGTCATCAGAACCAGCAGCAGTGGCAATCACAATCGCGTGCTTCACCTATTGTCAGCCATCCATCCCCCCAATCGGCACCTGGCCAAACCGTACCACCTGTTTCAGCCATCCCTGACAGCCAAAATCAGCCCGTCGCTGTGCCCTATGAGGATCCCATCGAGGAGCAAAAGAAGATTATGCGCCAAACTCGCGAACTTGCCATCAAAAGAAGAATCGAGGAAGAGGCTCGTGAGGATGCTGCAAGGAAAGAGCGAATTCGCATCAAGCTTGAAGCCATGGGCCCCCCTCCAGAAATCAAGAAGAAGAAAGACGCCGCTAAAGAGGAAATATCAACACCAACACAGATCCAAAGCCGAGAAGCCCCTGGTGCTACCGCTGCACAGCCCAAGGAGCTCAGTCTAAAGGCTGAAGGGGACTTGAAGACAAACAAGGTTGCAGACCTACATCGGGACACAGCCGATGCCGCCCCGACAGCAGCCCAACATGCCGAGAATCGTTCGCCAGACGAGAGCAACCTAGTAAACGGCGCTCACCAGGGCAGACCTATGATAGAACAATCTTCTCAGGATAGTCGCTCTTCATCGTCGTGGCATAATAACCCCGCTTCTACATCTGATCGGATCAAGTCGTGGAGTGCTGCTCCTACCCCTCAGTCATCATCCATGAATGTCTGGGGCCCCCCAACGAATGACCGGACGCTTGGTAATGGAACCTTCAACCCAGAGTTAAGCAGGTTGCCCGATATCCACCAATCATCGCATCCTGGCCCGATCGGACCCCCCCAGTCCAACCGTGGAGGCAATCAATTCCAGCAAGGGCGCGGTCGGGATCCATACGGATCACGGCCAGCTCCAATTGGGCCACCAAACAGACAGCCATTATCGCGTCAAGACATAGCAAACAGAGCTGCAGTGGCTAATTCTGGTTGGGGTACCCTACCGGAGAGACTAGCTCAAGATGATGCCCTCGGTGCGCAACAGCGTGAACAAGAACTCGCACGAAGACGGGAAATGATAGAGCAGGATATCGCACCTGAGGTTACTGGCCCCGTTATCAGTGAAACCTGGCGGAAGGTTGCTATCAACGAAGACGGGACTCGTGGAAAGGTTCAGGGCAATATTACGACTGTCCATGATCCATCTCAGCAATGGAACGGTCACCCGGAGAAGCCACTAGAGGAAAGTTCTATACACAGTATATTCGAGGATCAGGAGGCAAGCCGTCGCCGTCACCTCGATCCTGTGAACAGCCAATCGCCATTTGTTGATGCTTGGAGACCACATGCAAATTCAAATGCCAACTCAACTGCCCCAATTCGTGGGTCTAGGTTCTTCCCCACCAATCGGGATGTTCGTCTTGAGGAACAGAATGGCCAATTTGAGAGACCTGGTTCGCCATCCCCGCCGCCACCTACTATGGCTGGACACCCTGCCTATGATGGCGATATTGCCCATCCTCACGTATCACTTCCACGCCCGTCGCCGGTAGTCAAACTTCCACCGGCTCCTGTCCTTGCACCAATTGGTCCTCCTAAACCAACATCCTTCGCCCAAGCAGTGCAGTCACCCGCAGTTCCTATTGTCTCGCACAACTCTGCGTACCCACCTCGCCAGGACTATACAACGAGAGCTAATTCTTCCTATCAAGACATTCGCCGACAAGAACCTACCGCGGGAGGATGGCAGGACAGAATAAACTCGCTGATTGGCCGGAAAAATTCTCCCCCCAAGTCTCACGCGCTGACAGTCGATTCTTCAAGCAAGAACGCCCTCGAGCTTACGAACCGCCAATTCGGCGCAACTGTCTCGCTCCCGGCTTTGGGCTTGGGGGATGGTGCACCAGACAATGGAGCTGTTGAGTCTAAACCAGCTGCAGAGGCATGCTTTGAGGAGCAAGAAATGGGATCTTTACCTGTTATCAAGGTTCCAAATTCTGCACCTTCGGCAGCTTGGGATTTGGCGCCCTCGCAGCCCAAAAACCTACCTCGGAAATTCCAAGTCTCCCAAGTCCTGAGCATCGAACCAATTCGCTTCCCTCAACAAATCGCAAACAATAGTGAGACTATTACGATTAAGGTCCCGGGACAAAATGAATCAAAGGAGGTCTCAGTTTCGATTCCGGTTGCTCGACAACGAAGCAATCCGAGACGAGGTGGATCGCGAGGTGGCACTCCCCGACATACATCATCTTCTCATCCAAGAGGTGGCCGTGGACGAGATTCGTCGAACGGATTTCCATCTCCAAATCATGATAGCGCACCGGCTTCTTCGGGCCCAAATACTTCTGGTCGAGGCGGACGAGGAGCTCGAGGATATGGGACCAGCTGGGGCCGTCATAGCTCCACACCAGTCCACACTTGATCAAGCTTATTTGACGCATAGTCATAGGAGGTCTATTTTCTCACTAGAGGAACGAACATATAGACTCCTACTGTAATGATTTATTTTCTTTCTACACGCAAACCCACTTTCACACTACACTTGTAACTGAATCTTATGAGCGAATTTGTCGCGTCAGCGGCTGTTGCAATCTGCATACAGCATGTACATTGCCTTGGGTGTTTTGAGCTTGCTTTCTTGAAGCTCGCTGGTGTGGCAGTGAAGTGGCGCGTTCGTTCAGGCAGGATCAGAAATTCCGCTTAGTCAGGACATGAACTTTACCGCGGAAAGTTTGCTCTGGCTTCACAGCTTATCAAAAGCATTATCCCAGACGCAATAATGTGCCACTAAAATACAACACTTTAAAACGCCCTTTTTTCCCCGAACGAAACAGTAATCGTGAGTATAATCGACATACGTATTTTCTGTGCTGAGAGCTACATCTTAAATTCTTGTGATGATGAACGTGCATATTCCGTGCTCGATTTCCCTGTATCAGTCCTTCTTCCCAAGACCCGTGTGAATCCCAAATCTCCAAAACCAGCATTGTACATCCCATTTCGCGCCAGTCTCTTCAGCCACTTCCTGCCACAGATGTTTGAAACTCTCCGGGTTGTGCTCCCAGATGCCACCGCCAGATTTGGTAGTTGACTTCACATTTGCACCCGTATGATAACCAGCTTGCAAGTGCCCTGTCATCCTAACTGTCACCATCACGCCTGTCTCTCGCTTCAGTAGTCTAATAAAGCGTTTTATAAGGGCCTTTTGATCCTCAAGCCCGAAAACATGAATGAGATGTGTAGCATTAATGACATCCAACTCCCCCTCTGAACCTCTCAATCCGGGATCACCCTCATTCAGAATATCAGCAGCAATAAAGCGACTCTCAGGAATGATCTTCTCGTCTCGGAAGAGCTTATATCCAAAATCGAAATACTCCCTGTGTAAGTCTGTCCCGTAGACGGAAGTTGCAGGCGCTCCGTCATGGATGAGTTTCCGCACGTCTTGGGCGAACATACAACCCACATCAAGGAATTTACCGCCGTTCTTGAGTGTTTGGATGATTATCTCGTACGATGATTTGATTGTTCTCGTGATTTCTGGGTCGTATTTTGGGAGGTCGTCGCCGCTGAGACCGAAATCTAGCCAGACGAAGAGGCCGATGGAGGGGTATGGGTGGTTCCCATGCATCATTTCGCTGTTAACGTGAGTGTGTATGGAATGATATGGCATCAATGGGAAGTTTACCACGGCTTGTAGATGCTTGTTTACTTCATTCTCGGGTATGTTGCTGTAATCAGCAAGTAAATTTCTGAAAGCTGTTGTGGGCGGTCGTTCAGACAATGGGAGGTAGAAAGCTTGGCTCTTTGATTTGATGTCTGAAGACATATCGAAAGTGTTATATTATTTCGGGATATGGGATTCACTTGATGGAATTCGAGCATATGTTAACGCCTACTGCATTTCGTCATAGTTTTCTTTCGATAAACTAATTGTACTGGCGCAGTCCCACAGCCACATGGTAGGATGGATCCACAGTTCGGCAGATGGTAGTCGACCTCATTCAAAATTTGTATTACCTTCCCACCAACGGTCATTGGAACTCTCCTAAGTCTTGTTTCACAACCTGCTTGTCCGCCAAGATATCCATCGATTGCGAACCAGCGCCACCTCCAACCTTCTTAACCACTCTCGCCAATCTCACAATCGACTCTTCCAGATCGCTCTCCTCCTCCCAAGAAAAGCAAAGTCTTAGGGAGTTTTTGAACTGGACACTCGAATCTTTCGAAACCTCAAATATATGCCCCTGAGCCACGATTAAATTCTCGTCCCTCTTTGCTCTCTCTGCCACTATCTCTGCGCTCGTGGTTTGTGGTAGTTCGAGCCAGATGAAGTAACCACCAAATACGGCTTTGCCTTCGATGCTGACTTCCCCGACTTTTACTCCCAACGGAATGAGATGCTTCTGGATGGCTTCGATCATGATTTCATATCTTTTCTTGTATGCAGGATTCAACACTTTCTCAATGTGAGATTGTAGATCTCCGTTCTTGAGCAGTTCCGACATCATGGTGGCGGCCAACCTAGAAGTGTTAGAAAGGAACTCTGAGTAACTTCCTCTAGTAAGGGTACAACCCCCTTCCAAAACTTGGCCAAATAGAAGTCTCTGACACAGATATGGAGATTGAGAGAGGTCAGATAACTTACTGGCTTGGTGCACCTCCACTACGAGAAGAGCCACATTGTGATAAACCATACGTAAACCTCGGGGTTGACTCTGACCATCCCGTTCTGACGCCTGGACCTGCAATCTTTGAAAACGACCCGTTCGACATGGCATTTCCGAAACCGTCCTCGGAAGGCACTGGTTCCAGCGTTCGATCCAGGTCGATTAGTCGAGGCAACAATGCTTTCGACAACGAACTGGCTGAAGTTGTCGAAGAGGTGGGAAATTGCAGAAAGTCGTAAACGTCGTCCGTGATGATCAGAGCGTCATATTTTCGTGCCAATCTAACAAGAGACTCCCGAGTTGCAAGAGTCATGGTTTTGCCGGATGGGTTGGAGAAGGTTGGGACGCAGTAGATGATGTTCCTGTATATCTTTGACCAGGGAGTCGAGCGTTTCAGGGTCTGTCTTTCGTTAGCTCTGGATGTATGGCTTAACCCATGCTATCTCAACAAGATTAAACTACATACTTTCGATTCTCCATTCTCACGGCTAGACTTCTCCAATTCCCTCTCTAGCCTAACCAAATCAATGCCACCGCTTCCCTCCTCAACAGCCCTCATCTTCAAGCCTGCATCCTCAAAGATCCTACACGCCAAAAAGTAACACGGAGCAACCATCCAAACCTTGGTCTTCAAAGGATCCGTGTACACTTGAAGAACACATGCTAGATTCTGGCTCGCACCACCCGTGATACAGATGCGGTCTGCGTCTGAATCACCACCGTAGAAATCACTGAGCCATTTGGCGATCTCCTCACGCAGAGGTTGAAATCCTGGATCTGGGCCGTAGAGGAGACCGGGTGTTGATATTGAGGGGTCGGATAAGGCTGACTGGGCTGCTCGTAGGATTGCTGGGGTGGGGAGCAGAGAGGGGTTTGGCCAGCCGCGGAGGAGGTTGATGGGTTTTTTGATGGTCATTCTATGCGTATTGTGAACTGCGAAGCAGTTGAGAATGGTCTTGGATAACTTGGGCTTAAAAAGAGAAAGTTTAGGTACTTTAAGTAAAGTCGTGGAAGTAGATGAAAATTACAAGATGGATGGATGAATGGATGAATGGATACTGGAATAGTGGGCCGCCTGGGGCAAGACTAGATAGAGCCAGCACTTTCGCCACTTGCACTTTCACACGAACTGAGTCAGTGTCTGAGAAGAAGACGTCAAAATGAGGGAGAGCGAGTAATTCGGGAAGTAATTAGGTTCTCGAAGTGGCTAGCTACCCGAGTGAGTGAGATATCATCTAGCAAACAAATACGAGAGACTCTCGAGATTCTGCCGAATTCCAAGGTATAAAAAGCTCCCTCCGTCCCTCCGTCCCTTCCTGCCTGGCTTAGCACAGCACAGACACGATGAGGCTCGCGTGTGCTATGGCGGCCACCGCATTGGGCCTGTTGTGCTACTTTCCGGAGCAGCATAGCGAAGGAGAGACAGAAGAGCACTCGCAGCTTTACAAAGGGGAGCCGGACATTTCTTACGACTTAGGGAGGTACGTAATAGTCGGTTCCCTTGTGTGAAGCTGCGGGCACTCGCTTACAGTCGGTGAAAGCGAGTTGTCGCTGGAAAGCAAGTGTCGCGCATCTAAAAAGCACCTAATTTGTAAGCGAAAATTAAGAAAATTATTACTTTTAGAGCTCAAATATACTTATTATACAATAATTACAACTTTTTTTTGTTAAGAATTTAAAGAAAAGCTATATTATTAAATAAAAAGGTCTTTACCGTTCTTTTTATATACGCGACACTTGCTTTCCGGCTATACTTGCTTTCCCAGACTGAGCGCCAACAGGAAGGGAACAGACTATTTATTAGAGGCCAAAAATGCAAAAATGAATGACTGATCAGGCTGGGGCTCGATCCCAGGACCTTCTCGGAGTATGTCACAGTAAACTGTTAACGAGATGTGCTGTGAAGGTGTTAGTAGAGATTGAAGTGATTGCATGAAGTAGAACGTACATAACCAACTACACCACCCGACCTTTGTCATGCTTTCGGGGACCTTATTTCGGAATGTATCAAAAACAAATTTCTGGTGTATTTTCCTCGGCTGAAGTGACCGCTCAAAGGGTAGCTTAGTCCGACATCGGTGGGACATGCAGCACCAAGGCAGTACGAGCTGGTGCATCGCAGGCTTGAGAAGGTCCACAGGAATTGCTTCACATGTGCTTGACTATAGCCCCGAGCTTGATGGCAGAACTTAACGGCCTTTCATGTCTTGCGAAGTAATCTGCTTCAGGGGTTTGTGCATCTACCAGTCTGTATTGTACTGCTCCAGCCAGACCCTTTATCACCTCAACGAATCGCGAAAACAGCTCCCTGGCTGCCTGTCCTGCTCACATCCTCCCCCACAGACAAATCGAAGACATTGATACTTCTGATGTACATAGTATAGATTCATCTAATTCATCAATCGCTTTATACACAGCTTATCTAACTCTTCAGATCATTCAAACAGAAAAGATCACTAGCAAACATTCCCACCCTATCCTTTTGTACACTATCTTCACTACACCCCCCAATCTCCCTTCTGAAAATGCTACTGTAGTCGATAGCACGTTTTCTAAACTCATCAACATCAGCTAGTCCGCCGTCCCAAGTCAAGAGAGGCATTTCCGACAGTCTAGGCAGCTCGCCTTTCTTTGGCAAGATACTCAGCAGCGAGGTCTTGACGATCATCTTCTCCTTGTCCCTAAGCGAGAGGTGCTCTTTGGGGTCTGCAGTCAATTCTCCAGGCTCCGCTGCGTCTGCTTTCATCTCTTCCGAGTATTCCTCCGGAGGTTTGAAGAGATCGTGATGAAGAGCTGCGAGGGAGTGCTGACTGTCGATATTTGGATATATCGTCCAGTATCCGCGAGCGCGAACAAGCTTCAAGACATGCTCGAGCCAGGAAGGATAGGTTTTACTCACCAATTTCTCGTTGAGCGTTGTGGGTGTTGGTAGCGCATGCTGGGAAGAAAGTAGTTGTCCAACGAAATCGTGAATTTCCACCCATTTGTCGCCAAAGTACAGAGCAGCATTGCTATTTGGTGCCTGCCACAGGAAAGGTGTAACACCGGTCGAGACTACACTGTCGCCAACGGTAGAATTTCCTACGGGTGGAGCGAACGAACTCGAATCGTTCAAGTACGTTGATGGCAAGTCGAGACTGATGCCCATGAGGAATTGCCGAAGGTCCCCTCTGTTGTTAGAGTACATGTATTCGAGAATGTTGTACTTCAGAAAGTGGAAGAACAGAGGCGACAGTTCAACCATTGGTGATAGCACAAGAACATGGGACATGAATGGATCAGCTGGCCAAAAGGACTCGAGAAATCGAATAGAGTTCTCTTCTGCTGTGAGCCCATGTTGAGGGATTCGGTGATGTAAAGTGAGCATGCTTCCTGTCTTATGATCAGGAATTGGAGGCCAGCGGAAATGCTCGAGATATCTTCTCGTTGGTTCATCGATATCGTGGGATAATTCGATCGTCAGTCGAGGGAGTGCAGATGAGGAGAAATCAGCCTTCTTAAGTGATTGTAGCAGTCTAATCAAAGAACCAGATGCCGAAGGCTGAGCATGTATTACTATGTCAACAGACACTTTGTTCCAGGCTGATTCAATTAGCATGTATTTGCCAGTGTCCGGACCCCACGTACCACTTAGAGAAGCACTGTCCAGCAGGTTTAGCCACATCAGATTCTTTTCCACGTTGTCGGGTAGTTCAATTACTGTCCTCCCCAGCGTAACTGCACGATCATTGAGGCCCCTTGTAAACCAGAGCTCTTCCTCTCCAGAGCCATCTATCAGAGTCGCCTGGGGGTGTATGAAAGTGTTGATGTGTCCAAAAGCAGCTGCGCTACTCACTTCCATGCGAAAGTCGGAACTTTGGCTGGAATAATCTGGGCGAGCGTCTGAGTGTGTGAGAGCGTGCCCAGAGAGCGTGCCCAGAGAGCTTGGATTAAGACTTACCGTGGAACATTATCTTGCACTCCTTCGTGATACCATTCACAGACTGCAGAATATCCATTGGTATCTCGTCTCTGCCCATCAGAGCAAAATGTACGAAGTTCCTTTCTCTAATTGCCATGTCGCAGGCAATTGGTAGAAGTATCGCGGCGCTTTTGAGACTTGCAGCTGCAAAGAGCACATTGTTATTGATCAACTCGGACCCTCTAGTTCTCGAGGCCGCATGCAGACTGGAGGCAAGGTGGTAGAATTTTATCGGACCATTGAAGTCGTGTTGGGGCACTTCCACATTATCTTTCTGGCCTGACTTGGGAGCCGTATCCTGCCCCTTAGGAGGACTTGGAGGATGTCGGTTTGGAGCAGGAGGAGGAGGGCCGTAGTTCGGCCTTTGCCTTGGACTCTCAAGATCCGTGGGCATGTTCTTGAAGAAATAGTAGAATCCAATCAATACGAGTATCCCCAAAGCTATCCTCTTCAGAGTCCTCCGATGAGGTTTGTGAGGGATCTGCCGGTGCTGCCAGGCAATACCCAGTCCCACACCACTCTTCGAGCCAGGCCTGTGATCGTCATCTCTCTTCCCCAGCTCCACGTCGCCTGGAAAGAGTCGTGGTGGCATAGGCATTGCGTTGTATGGCGTTGCGTGTTCTTCCCACGCTCATCCAGAGCTTATACTGTAGGGACAGCTGCCATACGGTTCATGGGTAGGTGTGTGGCTGCTCGCAGGGAGCTCGATAGCAGATCTGCAGTGACGAAGCAGAGGAATTCAGTCGTTGGGAGGAATCATGGGTTGGGCTTGTTGGGGGCTAAGCTGGGCTGTGATGGCTGGCTTGCTTGCTTGGTTGCTTGCGTGCTGATCCAGACCGCAGAGAGGGTAATACTGTAGGGCGTCCGTTAGAAGGAACAGGCATGCACGGGAAGCATGGAGAGAATGCGAATGCGAATGGGGAAGCGTGAATGGATTTGAGCTTCGTGGTGTACTGCGCTGTGTCGGGGTTGGGGGTTGGGGGGTTTGGTGTTGTATTTGGTTGTTGAAGCTACTCGCGAAGCTATTGATGGTACTGAGTTGGGGGAGTACTGTAGATACAAGTACAGTAGTGGGTGGGGGTGGGGGAGCTTTGCTCAGACCCAATTCAATATAATAACAACAATGATGACCAACCGATCGTCACGCACGGCTATTACTGTATGTATATTTTAGATAGGCAGGTACGGTATGCGGAGGTATATATACGGAGATACATATACGGAGGTACAGACTGTTCTCCTGTCCTGTCTCCTCTCCTCTCCTCTCCTCTTCTCTCCTGACACCCGCCCCCCCACTTGACTTGGCCTTGGCCTGTTACAATTAATTACATTACATGACCTGTACGGACAGTACTTGCTTGCTTGCTATTACTACTCTCATTCTTACCTACCTATGAACTAACTGCCTTGCTTTGCCTTGCTCTGCCTTCCTCCTTCTATCCTTATTCATGTCATAGCCAGACTTCTTCTACGAAACGTTGTCCTATCTCCTAACCATCCATCTCATCCCATCCCATCTATCATCATCATCATCATGAATTCTCCCGAGAGCTCCAGTAAGTCCGATGCAGTCCAGTCCAGTCCATTTTGTTGGTGGTCTTGCCTTAGGTCGTCTTTAGTGATGCGCCGTCGCCCACGGTAGCGTGCGCGCGCACTTGTATAGTATTCTGGACTGGCAGCCTCGCTGACGAGAAATATATATTTGTTCACAGCCGCCTTTGCATCTCGATCCTTTGAAGGCAGCACAACGCCACCTCCTTTAGCAGGCAATCCTCCAGCTTTGACCAGAATGGCGTCCCTAGGCAATATCCCCCAGAATGACAAGTCCAAATCTTTCGAGTACATATCCCCCCAAATTCCCCTCTCAAGGCGCGCGCAAACACGACTGACTCATTCTTGATGTAGCATTGTCGAAACATACAACCGTCTCCTGCGAGAAGACCCCGAGATCACTATGCCGGTCGCAGCAATTGAGGCTTTGATCGAGCTTCTTGTACAATCAAGCGCCGACACTGTCTACGAGTTTCTCGATCTGGTCAAGACCCAATCCGACTACCTGAAGTCCCGAATCCCCAACTCCATTTCCCTTTCCGCCGGTACGGATTTATTCCAGCGCTACATGATCAGCTCGATGAAGCCTACAAGCACTGGTGACTTCGAGACGGTACGACAACACCTGTTAAGCAACGGAAGACTTTTCGTGACTCGGGCGAAGGCTGCCAGGGAGAGAATTGCTGCATATGGAAGGCACTTTGTCCGTGACGGAAGTGTAGTCCTGACACACGGCGGATCGAGAGTTGTCGGTACACTACTTGGGAAGGCGGCAGAGGCCAGCAAAACCGGAGGCAACGTCAGATTCAAAGTCATATATGTGATGAATGAAGCGCGTAGGGCAGAAAGCAAGGCTGTTGTGTCTCTGTTGAGGGCGAAGGGTGTCCCAGTTGCCACAATCGGCGAGGGCGCCGTAGGCTATGCGATGGGCAAGGTCAACTTGGTAATTGTTGGTGCTGAAGGTGTCGTTGAGAATGGAGGGATCATATCGAGGCTGGGCACCTACCAAATTGCTTTGCTGGCAAAGGCGGCTGGAAAGCCATTCTACGTTGCTGCGGAAAGGTATGTATGGTTCTATCTTTGTCCTGGGCCGGAGGAACCTGGGAATTGGTCTAGAAGCACCCTCTTCTAAGTCCCCTTCTCTCCCCATTGAAAACCATCTTATCTAATAGTGCTAATATTTCGCAGTCACAAGTTCGTTCGGCTTTATCCTCTGGGCCAATACGATCTCGGCATCGACCAGCAGGTTATCGAATTTGAGACGGAGGACAAGAAAGACTTGACGGATGACGAGAGAAAATTCGTGGACAGGACACCAACTAAAGAGTATTTCGGAAAGATGGATCTACCCAAACCAAATACCGCAGTAGATGCTGTTGACTTCACAGTAAGTCTGGATTCTGATGTCTTCAGAGTATGCTAATGTTCGGACAGCCACCAGCCCTTGTTTCGGCACTCATCACTGAAACCGGCGTCTTGACACCTAGCGCGGTCAGTGAGGAGTTGATTAGTGTGTGGTATTGACATCAAAGTACTTCTGAACTGGCAATCGAAACTCCATCTATCGACGAAGCGAAAGCAGAGGCACAGCACAGCCCGACTTTCAGCTTCTGGCCATCTTACAAAGAATCGCAAATGCACCACAGTCACATCTGAGTGACATGCCCCGTCAAAACGGGATGGCAAGACCAAACCATTCTATATAGAGACGAAGAGCCTGTAACATTTGGAGATCGGCAGCATTCGTCCTATCTCATGTAGAGAATTTTGTCCATGGTGAGGATGCCACCTTGTAGATTAGGCGAGATATGGATGAAGAAAGCAATTCTTCGATTTGTCCTATTTCTTCCCTTTTCTCCTCATCCTTCTGATTGGCCATACTGCCCAAGCGGGCAGGTAACTACAGTGTAGCAATAATTTGAATTCGTTTCCTCGGGTGCGTTCTGCTGTATCTGATAGAGAAAAGTACAGTCAGGCAAAAGCTCCTGAGAACAGCTTCTTTGTTTAACGGATCAGCATCGATCTCATAAGCTCTGTCATTTGAATAGGTCGTCGTTAAGCTCACCTACTTTCTTTTTTCTTTTGCCTCTCATGAACCCTACGATAAGACTGATCATGGCTACAAACATGTTTCAAGTCGCATTTCACTTGGCGTCTGGGGCTCGCAATATTGACCTCTATTGTCAAGAAAGACACGACGGCAGCGACGTCTCGATAGCTTCTGTCCTCTCATGCAGTAACTTTTATAGTTACAAAATTTGAGTTTCTGACCCGGGCTTCGCATCCTGCTTGACATCAGATCTGTGAGCGTCTCAGCTATTCGGCGGAGAGGGTGTACCCGGCACGTTGAAACACAACCATGATCCATCTGTGGTGACAGAGCTTCGACCAATAAGCGTGTGTCATTACATTGCGCTTGAAACAAATCATGGCTCTTTGATTCTGCCATCTATCTGCTCACAACCCGTACAAAACTAGTCCCTGCCCTATGAAAAATTGCCCGGTTCGGACGTCCATAGTTTTCAACGGTATTCGGTTACGATTGTTATTTTCGAGATAAACAGTGTTCGTCGGGAACTTGTCGCAATACAGGTACCTAGCTGTGCCCTAGAGATGGTCAACACGGGGAAGGTCAGTATCCTTCCGCTCTGGGATATCATGGCACTCTATAAACTAACTTTTGTTACCCTGGAAGCCTTCGACAGGTTGTGATCGCTGCCGTATACGACGTATAAAGGTTTGTAGTGCTCTCCATCATGGACAATTACATATTCTGCCTCTCTTTACCAGGGGGCCCGTTCTAACCAGGTTCCTTTTAGTGCGATGAAGGACGACCTTCCTGCTCTAGGTGTTTGAAGTACAAGAAACCGTGTCCAGGATATCGAGACTGGCCCGAAGACAAGCTCCGCTACAAGCCCCGTACCCCGCGCAAGAAAGGAACTGAAGATGCTATTCAAGGTCCATTAGTTCCTTGTGTTAGCAGCAAGAGCCAAAGCAACGTACATGGATTTTCACAGTCTGGCCCTTCGAGCTATTATGAGAGCTCGGTTGTTCAACGCCGGCTATCAGCACCAACTCCACTAATAAACACACCTTTGATGGAGCAGATTGATCGGCATGCAGAGTGTTTCTTCATTGCCAACTTTGTCAACATTCCGGAAGCCGGCCCTAACAAAGGGTATCTGGATTTTGTGATTCCGCTTTTAAATATCCCAAGTTCCAGCCGATGCTTGCCTGTTGCATTTTCAGCAGTGACGCTGGCTGCCTTTGGAACGCAGCGGCTTTCCCCAGTTTCTGCATCAAAGACTCGGATGCTGTATCTGCAGGCCTTGAGTGAAATCAACCTTGCTTTGCGTGATCCATCACAGGCTCTGGACGATTCCGTAGTGGCTTCTGTCCTCCTTCTTGCAAAGTTCGAGGTAAGTTTTCTTGGATAGATGTGACTATCCTTGTCATCCTCTTGCCACCCTGACCTCTGAATAGCAAATCTTGCCGTCAGAAATGGCTCTGAGGGGCTGGAAATCTCACATAGATGGAGCCCTGACGCTTTTGAAGGCACGATCAGCTGAGCAGAGGAGGAGTCGGTATGGACCAGAGTTGGCAGTCGCTGTTCGAGAGCAAATGGTATGTTTCCGAACCGAATATCTCAAATATCCCCCTCATCCGTTGCAGATCCCTCTTTCAGTCGCCGCCGGACTACCGTTAGATCCTGAGTTCGACTGGCTAGAAGCAAATATAGACGATCTTGATAAAACATTTTCGAAGCTGCACGTCGAGATGTCAGAAATACAGGCTGACAACCAAAAAACCACAAAGCTTGCGGCGAGATCTATCGAAAACACCGAGAAAGTCGTTAATCTCCTTCGAAGAGCAGAGTGCTTGGAAAAACAGTACGTTGATTGGCTGGCTGCTCTACCACCATCGTGGGTAGTCGAGATCACCGACTGGAGCGAATTTGAACCTTCGAACCTTGCTACTTCGCTCGTTTATCCCGGGAGGGTGTACTCGTTTGGGGAGTTGTGGATGGCGAATAAATACAACGTTGCACGCTCGTGCAGGATCCTGATCTGGTCGACTATCTTGAGGTGTATAGCATGGCTGAATGGCCCTCACGAGTACATGATGACGGCCGAGTACGCGGAAGCGTCGAGGAGATGCCGTACCCTCATCCAGGATATCATCTCCAGCGTCCCATATGTAAGACTTCCTTCACACTCTTTACCCACGTGCGATCCGGTACAACCGTTGCCCAACATACCTCCTTCCTCCCTCTACCAATATCCTACACCCGTCTTCGAGCACAGTAAGTTCTCGCTAAAAATTTATTGACTGAGACATCACACAGCACTTTGGGTGGACACCCATGACAAGCCCAGCAAAAACCAACATATTCGAGAACGACATTGAGATACAAGCCTCAATGAAAGCTCGCGCAAGCATGTTCCTCCTCTGGCCTATCTACGTCACCTCTTGCTCAGACTTTGCCTCGCCCTCGGAACGAATCTACCTCCGCGGTAAGATGAAATACATTGCCGAGAATCTCGGTGTGAACCAGGCTGTTATTGTACTGAAGGTAAGGAAAGACCCAACATCAGTGGCCGTTACGCTAGAAATTCTAGGGCTGATGTTTGTTGTGAGTTTTGTCAGGATGAGTTGATGCACCCATCGAAGTTCATTGAGCGAGAGGGCCAGACGTTCGATCAGCAGCAACTTACGCCTCGTGTTGTTTGATGTGGAGGGAGTTCTGCACGAGGAACAATTCATTGTCCCTCATAAGTCTGAGTACATTGGCAACAGTCTCATGCAGACATCGCCGGGTTGAGTGGATGCCTGGGGAGGTATGGTCTTCTCAGTAGTGGTTTCCTCGCCCGAATAGGCTGTTGTGTAATTTTCGAGGGCCATCTAAAGACTGCAGACTTTACACTTTACGATTTACGACCACAAAAACACCTCTATGCCTGTACTGATTTGGGGTTCCTGTGACTTCTCTCCCCAGGTTTGTACCTCCAGATTGTTACTCAACCTTACAGAACTTGTGGACCACCGAGTCCCGATAACACCGGATTGGGGAATTCAGCTGCAGAACAATTTCCGTGTATGCACTTGCACTTTGATCGCCACGTCCATGCATGTCCTGAAAGACCTACAAGACATATGCTTAGTAAAGTAGTGGCGTTTGATAAATGACACTGCAACGGGTTCATTCTTGTCTGGAACGAAAGCTCTATCATACGCTCTGGCTATACATCTAGCAGGTGAAGGTATTTTAACCAACGCCTTCCCCGATTCTATGTAACAGCTCCGTGCAGGCTATAATAGTCATGGCGGGCCATTGAGTCTCTGTTGAAGCAGACAGTCTACCAGTTCATAAGATCTACTCATTGTTAGTACATCATTAATCTTAAGGTGAAAAGGTGGTTTACCTCTTCCGAATAGAGCCCTTTTTGCCCAGTCCATCGCCAATAGGATTCTCGTTCTGAAGCTCACACTTTGAGCAAAGTAGATGCTCCTCCAAGCATACACAGCCCAGAGACCACCAGTCAAGTTCCAACCACCACCCAAATCAAAGACCGCGGCATTTCCAACGTAAGCTAAGCTACCCAAGTGATGGTACTCGAAGGCCTTATAGACGGCCTCGTCGAGATCACCATAGCTCACCTCGTTGACTTTCAGTCCAGGGGCGGCCCGCGCCATCTTATTGAATTTGTGTCCGAGATACTGGCCCTGCTGGTGAGCACGCTGTGCCGTCGCAGGCAAAGAGGTGAGCTTGCTGTCGATTTGCATCAAAAGCTCGCGCATCTCGCCGAAGTCAAGGGTTCCAGACTGATCCTTGTCGTAAGCAGCAAAAAGTTTGTCTAATCGCTTCAAGTGGTCTGCAGCTTGTGGGAACCTCTTACGAACTTTCTGGGCAATCTCTCGCCACTCGCTAAAGGTAATTTGCACGGTCTCTGGGTCCTTCCCTTTCTCCCATGCAATAGTGCGGAGAAAAGTTACTAGGTGGTCTGCAACGTTATTTTGCACAGTTGCGCAGTCTCCAATGGCATAGACGTCACCCAGAGGCGTACCGTTCAAACGAAGATGCGTATCTGTCTCAAGAGCATGCCTATTCGACTGAACAGCGCCAAGTACCTCAGAAACGCGCTGGCAGAACTCTGTTTGTGAAACCCCAGTAGACCAAAGGCAGAACCCCATTGGCAGCTCCTTAGTGATAGTCTCTCCATTTTCACCCTTTTGCGTGAACAGAATTCTGTCACTCCTTACTTCCTTTACTCGTGAGTTGGTGAGGATCTCCACCTGATCACGGGCAAAACGTTCTTCAGCATACTTCGATAGCGCCTCGTCGTAGGTATTGAGGATGTGTCCTCGGCTCTGAATGAGATGGACTGAAATCTCATTCCTAAGGATCTTAGGGAAGTGGGCTGTAAGGTCTTCGTTGAGCAGATCAAAAAGCTCAGCAGCAAATTCGACTCCTGTGGGACCACCGCCACTGACTACAAAGGAAAGCAGGCGTCTTCGTTCTTCATCTGGTGTCGTTGGTAGGCATGCATATTCCAGATTGGTGAGGATGTGATTCCTAATCTTCTGAGCGTCATCAATATCCTGCGGAAGAGTTCTGGTTAGCAATGCGCCAGGAAGTATATTAAGAAGTGTCAACATAGGTTTGGGACATGGCCAGGGAGAGGTGAGGAAGAACTATGGTCACTTGCCTTGAGGAAATGACAGTGCTCCAAGCCAGTAACGCCGTGGGGATTGGTCGTTGACCCTACTCCAATAACCAGCTTATCATATGGAAGATAGAATCGAACTTCGTTGCCTTCATTGTCCTTCTGTGACAACTCGACGAGCTTTTCTGAGAACTCGATATTTTCTGCCGATGCCCGCAGGTAATGCCCTCTAACTCTTGCGACAATTCTTCTGATCGGTTCAACTAGGGACCGGAACTCGAGAGTACCGACAGTGGCGGATGGAAGCATGGGCGTAAACAAAAAATAGTTCGTAGGCGAGACGAGTGTGACATGGTATTCCTCTGGGTTCAGAGTCTTCAACAGCGCTACACTTCCCCATCCACCTCCCAGTATGACTAATTTCGGCTTGTCCTTTTGTCTCTGCATTTCCGCGCAGTCATCGTCGTCAATCTGTACTTCTGCGATAGGAAGATTCTTAGGGCCACCTCGTCGAGGGGTCAAGGCAATCTCGGACACCTGAATGTCCTTATATGACGGGTCCTCTCGGTATGTCGAGGCATCGTACAGGAAGAAGGCCGCTACTGCAACGCCAAAAACCACGATGGAGCCTCCAATCAGCGCAGCAGACCGGTATGCGAAGTTGACAAGCCAGGATCGCTGTTGTGGAAGTGGTTTCCCGGACACAAAGCGTATGCTCGGGGATCGAAGAAGCTGCTGCCATTGCGCCTGGCGGGCAAATCGCGTAGGCCGGACAAGCTTGCAATTGGAGTGGTAAGATCTTGTATTTATTCGTTGCGAGAGGAGGAGAGAGTTGCGTGTTGCCGTTGCTGTTCCATTGAGGCCGAACCGCGCAACACAGACGGGAGCTCGCTGCTTCAGCATGGCACCAATTTATCCAATTGAACGCTGGGCGGGGTGATAAGAGTAATCTAGGATGCGTAGATCATATTTGTAGGAGCAGAGGATCGTGTTGATAACGAGCGTAAGGGAGGCAATAGGAATGGTGGCGGCGGCGGCGGGTAGACAGGGAGAAGGAGAAGGATGGAGCCGGTGATCGAGGTGGTTGGATTGTGAAGCTTCTTATCCAGCCAGGGCGATCTGACGTAGTCACTTCGGAGCAACTGTTGCGCACGGAAGACACGGACTGGATCCAGCAACACCACACAACCAGCCCGCTTCGGTTTGGACGGCAGCGATGGAAGAAAAAATCTGAGGCTGCTAGTCATCTGCATGTGGAGGTCAATGCTCAAACATATTTTAGATAAGAAACCACTCGAATCGATTTCCGAGTGTGGTTTCTGTTCGGCTTGACGGTACTCTGCTGTGGAAGACCGGTGTTTCAATTTCTATCACCAATGTACGACATAGAAATAAATCTCCGCTTAGCATTTCTCAGGGTCATGAATAATGTCGATACGAAGATTGCTCAATTCGCGCCGTGGAAAACTTAAAGTAGAGCCCTCGAATATCGTGATTAACTAATCTTGCCTTCTCTCAACCAGACGCCGCCCCAAGCCACCGGGTAATACCTCTACCAGAGAACTCCCATGCAAACCATCGACGCCTTGAACACAATCCGCCAGCGCCATAGTGATCCTCTCAATGTTACATTGCAATGCCATGATCTCTTGAATGCTCATGTTATCATAGGCTCGTGTCCGTTCTCAATAGACCTGTTTCTCTCATCACCATCAAGTCCTAGCTCCATATGAGATGGCAGGTCTTTCTTGCTTTGCCTCGCTGTATCTTCCGCCCAAGCTCGTAAACGAACAAGACTCCTTATGGCAGCATCCCGTCTTGCATTTTGAACTGTCAGGATGGCTTTGTTGACTCTATCGGCAACGGTTCGCCTAAGCTCCGGGCGCAACAGTGCAGCAAGCGGTGGCTCAAGACTATCCGGAGGGAAGACTAGCAGGGCCATTGTCCGCTCAAGGTCCTCCATGAACTCATTGTTGGTAGGTGCCCGCGGTGCTAGCTGGGTGCTAGCAAAGGTTAAGGCTGGAGTAAGGTCACCTTTTCCGCCTGGTGTTGCATTACAAACTCGAATCAGCTCCACAAGCTGCAAACGCAGAAGCGCAAAATGCAACGAGGGATTACTGTCCAGGACCTATATATGCCCAGGTTAGCCTGGGAACGCGCCGTGGCTGCTAGTTAAAGAGTATATGAATGTGGCTTTGCTCATACTGAGGACTGAAGTTGGAGAATTTTTCTCATCACCGACCCGAAGGCTATATGAGTGGTGCATGAAACTTTCTAATCATAGCAAAGAAAGGGGAACAGGAGGGAAGAAATGTACGGCTAACCTGAGGTTCAAGCTCGTTGAGAGCTTCGACAGCTTCTTGTATATTGCCAGAGTGGATGGAATGCTGTATCTGACGTCGAGCCCTCAGCGACTCTTCCTCCTGTCGCGGTCGTAGATTTGCTTCTTTCGAGAACTTGGCAGCGGCAGATGGATAGCCTTCAGTTGTGAGGTAGTCGAAAATGAGGGCGTTGATATCACTATTGTAAATAAGGCTCAGCTTGGATTTCCAATTTCCATCCCGCTATACTGGAGTGTTGCTTTCGAGGAAACGGATCAGGTAGACAACTAAATTTGTTCTCCGCATGCGTAATTTTTAGGAGAGATTCCCAGTTGATGAAAGTCATCATGTTGGTGGTTGCCGACGAAAGAGTAGGATCGGGGAAAACAATGGGACGAGGTCCCACGTCACAGCAGAACGTACCTTTTCAGTGGTTTGACATCCTCGGCACGTCTCTCGAAGGTATGTCGTAGAGGGGTGGTGGTGGAAGCTGTAGATGAAGCCTGATAGCGGTCAGCGTCATGTCCAGTCCAGAGGTGAGTTAAGGTGGGCGGGGTGAGCTCACCATTTTCGCAGCTGTGCTCATCATCTAGCCTCCATGTGTCATTTGTTTGCGCGCGGAAGGGCTGGAGTGTCCAGCACTGCGCCCTGAAAGCCTCGACAGGAATGAAAGAATATGAAGTTGTTTGGAAGGAGGTGGAAGAGGGATGCAAACAGAGATTTCGAGAGATTTATAAAGTTCGGGACGTCAAGCTCAAGCGAAGAGGGCTACGGGGCAGCTAGTGCTGCTCGAGACGAGCTAGCCCGATTAAGGAAGGTCGCCCGAGAGACATTGGCAGGTCACGATTTCACTCCAACCTCTTTTACTTTCCTTTCCAAGCTTCAGCTTCGTCCTCGTCGTCATCGAAGATTCTCTTTTCCTGAGAAAAGATACCTCGTGATAGCTTCGGGCCAAGAAAGAGCTCAACTCAAAGCTCTGAATCCATAGCCGCGCAATATATCACTGCCAATATTCTGCTGGACCAGCTCCACCAGCCAGCCTCAACAGCGGCCTGCTCTAAGTCGACTATGACAGACGTCGTGAGCAAAAGAGCCCACTACTCGCCGCCATGGGCAGATGTGAGCATTATTGGAATTGCTGGCTCTTCGGGCTCTGGTAAATCCACTTTATCTCATGCCATCGTTTCGAAATTGAGCCTTCCATGGGTCGTAATTCTTTCCATGGTACGCAACTGCTAGAATTTGGAAGCCATCGGTGTTGACTTCGCTTCAGGATTCATTCTACAAATCACTGGACGAGGAGGCGTCTCGCAAAGCCTTTCGGAATGAATACGACTTTGACTCCCCAGATGCCATTGACTTCGATGTGTTGGTTGATCGATTGCGTGACCTGAAAGCTGGGTACTTATTTCCAACCCATCTCATTGCAAGTCTTCGAAGTGTTCAACTACACCATTCTACTATGTACGCAAAACCTTTAGTGTACTGATCAAATCGTAGGAAGAGGGCTGAAATCCCAATCTATTCTTTCGCCAAACATGCGAGAGAAGCGGAGACGACGTCCATCTACTCTCCCCATGTTCTCGTTCTGGAAGGGATTTTTGCATTGTACGATCCGAGGGTGCTGGAGCTCTTGGATATGAAGGTGAGCTGTCTTGTCCCAACGTAATGCTTCAGCCCTGATCTGGATCGTTAGATTTTCTGTGAAGCAGATGCTGACACTTGCTTGTCTCGGAGAAGTAAATATCGGTCACTGTTCGCCGAGTATGTTAGCTGATTCCATCTTCAGTACTAAGAGATGTCTCCGAGCGCGGCAGAGATATCGAAGGTTGTATCAAACAGTGGTTTCTATACGTGAAACCGAATTTTGAGCAGTATGTCGAGCCTCAAAGGAAGGTGGCAGGTAGGTTCTCACCAGCAACATAGTCACTCACATTCCTTAAACTTGGGTAGACATCATCGTTCCACGAGGCGTTGAAAACAGAGTCGCTATCAGTTAGTGTGCCTGCTTCCTTATGAATCCATATTCTAACCTCACACAGCAATGGTGATTCAGTACATCGAACGCAAACTGATCGAGAAATCTAAAGCCCATAGGGCTGAGCTAAAGAAGCTAGGACAGGTATGAGAACCTTTCGCATCCTCTTTGTGCTGCCGAGGCGTTTCCCACTTACCCAGTAATTCATGATTAGGGTGGCGAGGGACCTCTTGACTTACTACCAACATGTCGAGCCTTACTAATCTGTATTCTTGAGTATAGAGTAGCGAAGACGAGCCCCTGTCCGAAAATGTGCTGTTATTGGAGCAGACCTCACAGCTCCGGGGAATGAATACAATAATTCAGGACATAGACACCTCAGCGGAAGACTTCATATTCTACTTCGACCGTCTGTCCTCGCTTCTGGTTGAACAGTAAGTCCATGAAGCATCGACGAATTGTGTAGACTTGATTCTAATTGAGATTAGTGCAATGAACAAAATCTACTTCAAGGAGAAGGTTGTGAAGACACCCACAGGCAACAAATATCACGGCTTGCAGGCAACAGGACAAACCAGCGCGGTTGTTAGTGAGTGCCCTAGGTTATTCTTTTGTTCCTTTTTGGCGCAGGTGGGACCATCACTCTTAAAACATGTTTCAACCAATCTCAACAATTTGCAATCCCCTCACCACCCCCACAAGAAGAGAACCGAAAAAAGCCACAATTTCTAACCTCGAGGTTGCCTACAGTTCTTCGTGCTGGCTCTGCTTTTGAGACCGGCCTGAAGCGTGTTCTTCCAGATTGCCGCACGGGTAGGTTACTGATTCAGTCGAACGTTCGTACCGGAGAACCTGAATTGCACTATCTCAAACTTCCAGAGCAAATTGAAAGTCATGACAGTGTTTTGATACTTGACCCACAAGTAAGTGACGCAATCGCTTTTCGATCAAAAGTCTCCATTTATTTCTACCTGATCCCGAGGGGGGACCATTTTGGTCGAAATCACAGTTCCCATTATTGATTGATGGGAGAGGCTGACATTTAGCTTTGTTAGATGAGTAGTGGGGGTGCAGCTCTGATGGCCGTGCAAGTCTTGGTGGATCACGGGGTTCCTGAAGAAAAGATCGTATTCGTTACTTACTTCGCAGGACGCATGGGTCTGATGAGGTTGACGAAAGTCTTTCCGGAGGTGAAGATTGTTGTGTGCACAATTGTCGCGGATTTCGAGGAGAGGGTAAGTTCAATCGGATCTATCTTGTGTTTCTGATACACAAATCAGTCTCCTCTCACCCGCAGTCCCTTACCAACGAACCCTCTACTGGTTCACGCTAATTCGATGTTTCAGTGGATCGAGCGTAAATACTTCGGCTGTTAACGCCTTCGGCTTAGAATGGCGAAAACAAGAGCGCCTTCAATTACCTTAGGCTTTGAAGTTATTCTGTAAGTATTCCTGGATTGAGAACACGGCTATACATCATTGGCTCGGGAACACCGACTTCGCTTTCTGGATCGCAATACTATTACTTCCATGCTCCGGTGCACGATCGAGACCTGCAGTTTGTATGTTAGAAATGACCTAAAGTAAGTGCAACAGCATCCTCAGCGATGTTGCTGAAGAACACTCTCTTGATCATACGCTACTAGTCAGAATAGTTTTGTGACCTCAGAGCATACGTAAGTCAAGTCATTATCTTTGTGACCATTCATCTGGAAAGTTTGGCTGCATCTGTAATTAGTATCCCCTGCCTATGGCTACGTCGACTGCTGTCGTACTCGTGGATTCAATCATTGAAATCGTCAATGGCCCTCCAACCACTCTTTTCCAAAATTTGCTCTTCTCTTGCCCAGTCCTTCGTACCATGTATCGCAGCTTAGAGATTGCTCGGTCATCTCCAATTCTTAGGTACTTGCATTGAGTCTGAGGACTGGCTCCAGCATGCATCTCTCGGGAGGTGCTTTTGTGATTGCTGCATGCGTCGGTGGATTGCAGGTCACTGGACTAGATACTGGGAATTTCTCATCGTCTCAGCCAGCTTGGGCCAAACCCCTATCACTTCACAAGGAAGTGTTCCCCAAATCACTTCTTCGGATATCGCACAGGACGCGCATGGCATATGTACGGTTGAGGAAAAGCTTGCATATACTGCCAAGGGAGTGAAGCCCATTGAAGAGGACATCACCCAACTTGATATCAGTGAAGCTGGACCTCAAAGATGCTCCAGCCAGTACATCAATAGTCCAAAACTCTGCAAGCGCGCCCCTGGCAGGTCAGGAGGTGGACGACATACCGACTTCATCCCTGCAAGAAGCACCTACCGCCCGACATACATAAGGGAAGATATAAAGCAGCGCATCTAGGCCAAATGCAGCAGTACCAACGAAGCAACCTTACCCTTCATCAGTCGAGTTGGTCATCCGAAGTCTACCAACTGCAGTGCAACGATATACGGTCGAAAATGTCATCAAAGGATACCTAGGGTTGTCTACTCCCACGGAAGTGCTTTCTACCTAAAGAGGCCTATGCCTCGGTTCGGGTGGACTTTAATTGGATCTCCCATCGAAATCCGAGCAGCTACCAGTGAAGTCTCTACTCAATAACTTCACTCAAGATTCCACTTTGCATGGAATTTCGACAAAGAACGATGCTCTTTCGACGATTACCATTCCTTCGACTCAACCTGCCGCCAGCTATGATTGCCTTAAGCCACCATCCAGCTTGCGGCTCAACATTCCACCTCCTTCTTCGAGTATTTTACCTATAAGCTCCCCAATCAGCAAAGAGCCTTCACTTGCAACTCACGTGTCGTCATTGTCTGACGAACTGTCCACAGGCAATGTTACGTTAGGTACAACTGCCACGGGGTGTCAACAATGTTGGACTGGCTTCACTTCGGCCACTTCACCTACAAAGTCATTATTCGACAATAAGTCCCAGTCAGCTATCCCGGCGGTGTCATTCCTTGACGCTTCTGAAGATAGCAAGCGAATGTGGCCAGTGGAATCCATCGTGGCTGCGAATGGATACATAAGTACTCCTGTCTTCGTCTATCCTGGCCAAACACTCGATATTCCAATCTCTGTCCCGACCCAAGGATATGTCAGATTCGAGAACAATTGTGATATATGCGACCAGTCGTTGGCAAGAGCAAAGCTCATAAGAGCCGTGCAGGTTCCGAGAGTGACTAGGACCACAATCCCATGTCAGTGCTACGAATGCACCGATTATTGCAGATGTTCCAGTAGTGTCCCGTTCGGCGAGGTGCCAAACGCTGGTTGAGGCCATCTACAGGTAAGCAACTTCACTTTAATTTTCAAAGCTTAGAGCTGTACAGATAACTGGCTGTCACTACTCAGGACTGCGAAAAATATTCAGACGAGCATGATTGATCCTAGGAGACCTTATTGTTGTTGTTTTGGTCAGTCTCGCTTAAGCCCCTGAAAACCGAGAAAATCGCTAAGCATTGAGAATAGAAGCGTGGAAACATGCCTTGATTTTGACTGTCATATAGCGAGTTGTTATGTTAATTCGGTTTCGCGTCCCTTTAGATAATGATTTGGGTTCGGATATGTAGTCTGTAAAGGTGTTGCGGAGCTCTAGAGTTAAAGTAGAAAGTGCAGGAGTGAAAGCAAAGACTCAGACTTGCTTTCAAGAATTACTCAATTTTTTTTAAAAAAAAATTGGATTCTGTATGTGATTCATCTGCTAATATTAAATTTACGTTTAATTGGTACCGCTTCTGATTTCAGAGGATGTTAGCTATGTGCCCAGAATGTACAGAGCTCTCAAGACTTATCCCCACGGCATCAATGGACGGACCCGTTTTTCACATAGGTTCGACCTTGAAAAGCCAAAGTTTCCATAAAAGTCGTGGATTCTTTTGGTGACGTTTGGAGCACGTCTACCCTGGAAGTGCTCCCATATAATGCGCACAGAAGCTTCGCTTGATGGTTAGTCCAGTGGCACAGCGGGGTGAATTGGAAGAATCACAAGTATAGTGGGAAGTATCTGTTTCAGTACTAAACGCCAAGAGTAAATGCTTCGTTATCTCTAGATGTCTACACCGACTCAATGTAACATAAAATCCTTGTGTGTCCACTTCTCGGTTGCCTTCCTCTTTGGTTTCTTCGAGAAGCTGATGGGTCGTCGACTCTCAACCTTCCCTCTCACCAAAAGACTCCTGTATCTATCTTTCAAGAGGTTTCCTTCTGGCTTCAGCAATCTCAGCGATTCTTGCAACTCATCTGGTAAGACGAGCTCCAAATCCCGCTCGGGCAAGGCGATCTTTCCCAGCTTTCTCCGTCTGAGTTCGAGGTCGTCTCCTTCGCTACTATCATCGTCATTCTCGACAACAGCGAGCTTCATCGCCTCCTTCTCTGTCAAAGCCTTGGCAATCTTCTTTATCTGTGCAGTCTGCTCGTTCTTTCTCCTGTTATCAGCAGCCATCTTCGCCTTTCTCTCCTCTTCCTTACGGCGCTTGATCTTGTTTCTTTGAACCTGTGTCTTTCTCTCTGGTCTCTTGGCATTCAACTTGATGCCCTCGGTACCGCTCTCAAAACCTTCCCAGCCGGAATCCTCTTCCCACTCTGACATGTCTGCCCTCGCTTCAGCTGCTTCGGCTTCGGCGGCTGATTTTGCAGATGCCTCGAGTTTGATACGCTCTGCTTCTATCGCTGCAAGACGCTTTTCCTCAGCCACAATCTCCTTCTCACCCTCCGTAATTAGTCGTTCCTCGTAGTCCTCATACATGGGGTTGTAGCTAAAGCCACCTTCCGGTTTCTTGACAGCGGGTATATTCTTTCCACTTGCAGCGAGAGAGATGGGCTTGTGCTTTAACGTTGATGGGGCAACTTTCTTCTTGGTCTTCTCGAGGAAGGAAAATCTTGGGTCCTGGGTCGCCTCTTCGATATCCTTCTGTAAGTCCCATGGATCATAGCTTGCTTCTGTGACCTCGACTAGTGATTCGTTTTGTCGACCATCGGCGATGTTACGGAGGCGTGTGAGCTCCTTGTGAGAGACGTAGCTCGTTCGTTGGCGTTTTGGTTGAATGATACCGTCTGTCGTATTTTCGCCTGCCCGCTTTTTCATCGATACCGAAGGTACGACCGAACGCTGCGCAATGATTTCGTCGGCTTTGAGGGGTTTGGAACCTTTCAGGTATTTCTTCTGGATACCAACATCGCCAGCAGTATCGAGGGTAAAGAGGTCCGCGGATTCCTTCTCAGCAATAACACCGCTATGGCCGCCAATTAGTTATTGCCAGTGCAATTTGGAGTGAATGATCCCGTACCCTTTGATCAATTCGCCCCGTACTTCTTCAAGGCCGTCCTGGATTTCCGTGACATCCACATTCTTACGCCATGCTTTCTTTCCTTTTCGCGATGGTTGCTTGTGTTGCTGCGGCGCTCCTGGAGCAACCGTAGCAGGCTTGATAATCGGCATTATGGCTGGCTGGCTGGCTGGCTGCTTCGTAGAACGACGATACAGAGGAGTTCCCGCGCCAGAAGTTGAAGTTGAAAATATTCTAAAAATTATCGGCAGCTTATCGCCTAGCCTGCTAGTCTAGATCCATGCGGCCGACTTGACCGACAGCCCGGAACAGAGAGCCTTGGCGGGTAAACGGGGCCTTGCTTCGCGCGCCTGGAAGTATTGACTTTGACCTAACTCTCCTTTCTTTCAGCCTGCACACCAGACACATCCAACGGGCATTGCAACAATAAGCTCAACTGACCTCACGACTCTACGAGTTCCTTGCACATACTTCGACACGTCTAAGGCCCCAGTCCTCTCCACTCCGCTCCACGAATCCGCCACCGAAATACAGACAAGATGGCGCAAGCAGGTGGATCATACAATAATCCGTTGAAGAAGTTCAAGTAGGCACTCACTGGTTATACTGATTTTGCCTTGGGCCACTCAACTGACAGCGAGACAGACTGGTATTTCTGGGCGAGCAGAGTGGTACGCAGCATATCCATCGAGACACGATTGGGAATGTATTTCTGATTGCATCTACAGTGGGGAAGACATCTCTGATCACACGATTCATGTACGATTCGTTCGACAATATGTACCAAGCGACCATAGGGATCGATTTCCTCTCGAAAGTAAGCAGAATGTGCTAGGGGAGTGAAGGGAACCGCATTGACAGATTGGTCTAGACTATGTACCTCGAGGACCGAACTGTACGGCTACAATTATGGGATACAGCAGGGCAGGAGCGGTTCCGAAGTCTGATCCCATCGTACATTAGAGATTCTAGCGTGGCAGTGGTGGTTTACGATATCTCAAGTACGATGTATTGCATGCTCCGCCAGTACTTGGTGCTGACCTGTTTTAGATGCGAAATCGTTTCAAAACACCCGGAAATGGGTCGACGATGTTCGGGGCGAGCGAGGAAACGACGTTATTATTGTGTTGGTAGGGAACAAGACAGATTTGAATGACAAACGTGAAGTTACGACACAGCAGGGCGAAGAAGAGGCTAAGAAAAACAACTTGATGTTCATCGAGACGAGTGCAAAGGTTGGCCACAATGTCAAGAACCTATTCAGGAGGATAGCTCAAGCTTTACCTGGCATGGATGGAGCGGAAGGAGCTGCGGCAACCGGGAACCAAAGTATGTCTATCGGAAATTTACGTTTGTAAGATGTTGCTAAATTGGCTATAGTGATCGATGTCAACATCAACCCTACGCCAGCGAACCAAGAAGGGTGCGCCTGTTAATCCTAGCCCGATGAAGAAAACTTGTCTTGTGAGTTGGAATTGAGACCCGATATTGGGACCACTCAGTTGAAATGGTGTGGTTCTTTTCACTCTCTTGTTTTATAGGGAACGTTCAGGGATATGAGCATAGCGTTCTATGGGTTGGCAGCATTGTATGATACCGAAAGCGTTTTCTTTCTTAGCGGTTGTAATGTAGTAATATTCCAACTTCGATCACATTATTTGCGTATGTTCTCGAGCCTAAGGTCAAGATGAAATGCCAGCATATGCCGCTGCGGCAAGAAATGCAGGCAGGCGTATGGCCTATCCTGGGGGAATCTGATGAAGAACCAAGGTTGACCAAATCGTAAAGTTTGTCCAGTGAGTGGACGACAAAGGCCACATCCAGGACCTTTATCCAAATCCCTTTGCATCCATGTGCCAATTTGCTGTTGCGTATTGCAACCTCATCTCTAACTGTTGAAGAGTCGGGCTTACTGTATTTCAGGGGCGCCAAGATCTCGCCTGGAGTAGTGGCATGGATGACGGCGATCAGCCTTCGACCGAAAATGCCGGTCGCCATCTCCTTTCCTTCCTTCACCAACCCTACAGAATCGCTGCCAAAACCTTTGTCGAGCTTTCGTCGCGAAATTTTTTCAAGATGGGTATTCTGTCACGATATCTGCGGGTCCCCCGCCCAAGGGTATGTTCCAACTTGTCCGCTTAGTTCGGTTCCTAGCAGACAGTTCGAATCTACAGGCTCAACAAGAAGGAAGGATGCTAATCATGTCAACAGACTTTTCTATGCCTCATGAGCCTCCGGACAGGCGTTGAGATGGTCTCGCTCTCAGTAATCTTCAACAAGCTCACTGGCTTTTTTGGTCTCCTCGCAATCCTCACAGGCGTTTCGCTCTCCCCTCTTCAACTCTCGATGTACATCTACTCTGTTGGCGCGCTCGCCCTGATCGCCATCTTAATGCCTCATATCCGGAAACAAAGCCCATTCGAATGCCTCGCGCTGGCCTGGTTCTACCTCCTCGATACTGTTATCAATACAGCGTTTACGTCTGCCTTC
The DNA here is from genome assembly GCA_020746875.1 of Rhexocercosporidium sp. MPI-PUGE-AT-0058. Classification (NCBI taxonomy): domain Eukaryota; kingdom Fungi; phylum Ascomycota; class Leotiomycetes; order Helotiales; genus Rhexocercosporidium; species Rhexocercosporidium sp. MPI-PUGE-AT-0058. Next base: position 1,831,270 of record JAGTJL010000005.1, on the reverse strand, counting down.
GCGATTACTTGGTTCCTTGCTGTAAGCGCCGACAATGCGAATAAGGGCATCCCCAGTAGCGCACCAGGAGGAGCTACAGTTGACGATACAGCTGGATTCACCAGTCCCAAATATAATGTGAGCAAGGTCGGAGTGTCAACGACTCCTGGCGAAGGAATTACTGGGGGTCAGGAGGCTGTGGCATATGGGGTGGCGGGCGCAGCAGCTGCAACAGCTACAAACCCAGGTCTGGCACACGGAGTAGGAATCGAAGAGAGCATACCGAGTATCATGGTTGTCGTAATGTTGACCATGGTCCGAGTATACTTCATTCTCGTCACAATGGCGTACGCAAGACAGGTCCTACGACAGCACATGTACACCACTTCGTCCGCAAAGTTACATCTGCACACAGACGGAGCTGCTGAAGGGAGATCAGACAACCCATTTGCTGCTGGATCGCCTGCAGGTGCTGGGTGGAGAGGCAAACTGGGGAGGATTATGGTTATGATTGGTGAGAGTTATTGGCTTGGTGGACAGGCTAATGACGACTGGGTCAAGGGTCTTGATGGGAGGTTCAAGACAAGCAAGCTGTCGGGAGGACCACCCGGTACCTTGGAGAGAGAAAGACGGGCTAGAAGTGGTACTGGACCGCCCCTTCCAAAACTCAACGTGGGCAAGCTGTAAGGATTGAAGGATCGTCATTTCGATGGCATAGAAGAATCTAGAAGAGGAAGGGCTTAGGAATGTCATGTACGGCAGAAATGCACTTCAGGGACAAGAGACAGGCTGGATACGGTGTGAGGCATGATCGGTGGTGACAGGCGTTACTGGGAACGGAGAGATGCTTCGATCACTTCAAGCATTTCTTGATGTATCTTTTGACTATCCATTCAGTTGGCGAGAGACTCACTGGGTGGGAGAACATGTAATGAGTTAGATAGTAATGGAACGTGTACGACTGGTACCTTTTATTTATGAGTATTTTGGAGTATTTTGTGTCAACGTGAGAGTAGAGTTGATACAGGTTGAGAATAGAAGTCGCAATGCTTATTATGTATGAGTTCTTGGTCGAACTGCTGTGAGGAGGACAAGGGAAAGCTGTCATATATGGAAGGTTGCCAAGCTGCCTTAGAAGACTTTAATTTATTCGAACACTGATAGCATATTACTTGTGGAATTAAATTCCCCTTGCAGTTCAGAAGGGCCTTACTTAGTGATGAGCTTTTTGTTCCTTTTGAATGGTTGTTAAGCAGAGAGCGGTTCCGCACTTGCAATACTCTACTGTCATATCTGCCATACGAAAGTGTTCAAATCCCGAATCCTTCATTCAGGTTGCGCTGAGGTGTACATTGCCCCAATCCTTTAATTCTTGTTCTAGACCCTGGCTTCGAAACGAGCTGTGTTGATATATACATGTATTTCTTTGCTTGTTAGCGTCAGCAGCTCGAGAATCTTACCCGTGCTAATTCAGCCGATAAACTTCACTCCTGCAGCTTCAATTGCAAAGTCAAGCTCAAAATGCCAACAAAACTTTAGTCCCTGGTATTGCAAACATTCAAATGCCTTTCGCCCTTGGCGGCCTTTGAAATTTCGGAGTGGTGTTGCAAAATTATTCACTGTAGTGGTGGGAATAGTAATTGCGTGCTCGACCGGCTGAGAAAAAAGCGGCGTCCAGAATGGATCCTAACGCGATATGGCATTCCTCCGCATAGCATCCCCTCTTCCTCACTGCCGCCACCCTCAACTTTCAACCACTCACCGTCGCTGTATTAATTGAAGCGACATCTTTGGCTGGTTTTGGTGGGCTTGGAGCTCCTGAATCCCTGCACTTCTCCGAGTATCGCCCCCCAGACGACATGGACTAGGACCGAGAAGGTGTAATAGAGTTGAAAGAAAATGTCCTTCTTATTCCGCAAGACTACCTCTACCTCTGCCTCTGCCTCTCCTCCTGACTCTCCCCCTTCTTCTCACCCTCATCCCAGTGGAGGGATCTTCATAACAACAATATGGCTGCTCCCTCGTACAAGATTCGCACTGCTGAGGAAGCCGGTATGTCACAACATCTGTCGCATCTCTCGTCCTGCACCCCGCCGTCACCGAGACTTCTCCGTGTACTTTTCACTGACAAAATTTGGGAATAGTGGCACGAATCGCGTACTTATCCAGTGACCTGATTGTCTCTGTTCAACCGGCACAGTCAATCGAATCCGAATTCTCATCACACTTGCACAGATACGCTGGTCGCAAAGACCCAAATCTCGTTGCGACGACCGAGGGTTCAGTTCCTGAGGTTGGTGTTACAAAACCCAAACTCAATTGGCTTTGCTAATGCATTCTGTCCTCAGATACAAGCAATCAGACACAATGCCGACCCTCTTCTCTCGGTGTTCAGTCCCACTCGAAATGGCAAGTTGGTGACAGTGACCACTAGTTCTTCCATTCTCGTCTCCTCAGTACCCCACCTCTACAGACTCGCGAACTTCCCGGTCGTCATCCACGTCTCGCTGCAACCTGCACACTATCCCGACTACTCCTCGATCACCTCAATTCGGAATTCTGGCTTCACATTCCTCCAATCCGAGACGTTGCAGGAGGCGCAAGATATTGCATTGACAGCGCATGCGCTAGCGATCACGTCTGGAAAGGGTGTGATACATTTCTTTGACGCCGGATCATCTGCCCAGGACAACCCTATTCCTTTCGAGAATACCGATGCCGTTAAGTCCATTCTGAATATCGATGCTGTCCGAGCATTCCAAAGCACTAAGGTTGATGGCACCAGCATATATGCGGACAATGGCCGGGTCGCAACAATCACAGAGACCCCAGTTGCCCAGCCTTCCGGTGCTATGGAAGGAGTTGAGGCGACCTCCACCTCAGCATTGCAGACTCCCGTAGAGGCAGTCTCCAAGGCATCTTCCGTGGGGTCCTCGAATACTGGGCGTGAAAGCAGTGTCGATAGTAAAACCAGTGCCTCCTCAGCGACCACTGTCGATTCCCCGACAGCACGACCGGTTTCCTCGGATGACATTTACAATTTTGTGACTGCAATCTGGGCCCAGATTAAGGAGAGTCTAGGACGTGAATACACCCCATTCCAGTACTCTGGACCATCGAATGCAGAGACTGCGCTTTTCGTTTTCGGATCTGACGTTCGAGTCTTTACCGAAGCCATTCGTTCTGCCAAGTCCAGCGAAGTGTACGCGAAGGCTGGCATAATTACTTCGCGGTTATACAGACCTTGGTTGGGATCTAAGCTCATGGAGACCATCCCCAAGTCAATCAAAAAAATCGCAGTTCTTGAACAAATCAGAAGGAAGACCACGAAATGGGGTCCTCTTCTCTTGGATCTCCTCACAACCCTCAAATCGGGGCCAGGCGGTGGCGTTGACACAATCGTGGGTCATCAATTGGGTTTCATTGAGCCAAAGACCATCCAGCAAGCTCTCCGTGGAGTCTTCCAAAATCTGAAGTCCGAGAAGCCAATCCAGAACCTTGAAGTTGGTAATTCAGACGGACCAACAGAATCGCTAGAGGCTTATAACCTCTCCCAGCCAACAGTTGAATCTGCATATATGAAGATTTTAGATCAGATCTTTGGACAAAAGCTGTTCTTGGCAAATGCCCTTGGGTCCCAGAATGCTGGAGTTTCAAAGTCTTTTGCCTCAAATCCCGAGTTTGGATTTGGGTCTTTGATTGCCAGAAAGGAACACCGTCAACGATTCATTAGCGAGATACAGCAGGCTGCCAGTTCGAAAGAGTTTATCACTGAGTCTGTGAAGCCTTGGTTGTCCAAGTGGGTCGCAGCTGTCAATGACGCGGAGGCGGCGAACGAGTTGGCAAACGACATTATTGCACGACTTCAGACTGATGGCTCCCCGCTCTCTCAAAGCCTTCTCTCTAAGAAGGGCCTCTTCCGAAAGGAGTCGCAGTGGCTTATCGGATCCGATGCTTGGGCTTATGATCTTGGCAACTCTGGTGTGCACCATGTTATTGCATCTGGAGAGAATGTCAACATGCTCATTATCGACTCTACCCCATATTCTGAAGGAAGTGCCAACGATGCCACCCGAAGAAAGAAGGATATCGGTCTCTACGCCATGAACTACGGCAATGCATATGTTGCATCTGTTGCTGTATACAGCTCGTACACCCAAGTTCTGCAGGCCATGATTGAGGCTGACCAGTTTGAGGGTCCCTCGGTCATTGTGGCCTACTTGCCATATTTCAAGGAGAACGACTCTCCATTGACCGTCCTTCAGGAGACCAAGAAGGCAGTCGATATTGGATACTGGCCACTTTACAGATGGAATCCCAAGAACGAAGACCGAGGGGAGCCAAATTTTGCCTTGGATTCGGAGCGCATCAAGAATGAGCTTAAGGACTTCTTGGCACGCGACAACCACCTCACTCAGCTGATGAAGGCCAACCCAGAATTCTCTTCAAGTCTTGCACAGGACTATGGAAGTGAAGTCCGGGAATTACAGAAGCGCAAGGCCAAGGATGCTTACAACCAGCTGCTTGAGGGTCTCTACGGGGCACCTCTGACCATTCTTTTCGCGTCTGATAACGGCAATGCCGAGACTCTTTCTAAGCGACTCGGTAATAGAGGTAAGGCACGTGGCCTTAAGACTCTTGTAATGGCAATGGAAGACTACCCGATCGAGGATCTGTCTAAGGAAGAGAATATTGTCTTCATTAGCGCTACTGCTGGTCAGGGTGAATTTCCTCAGAACGGCCGGGCGTTCTGGGATACTATCAAGGACAATACGGAGCTTGACCTCGCAAGTGTCAACTACTCCGTTTTTGCTCTGGGTGACAGCCATTACTGGCCTCGCAAGGAAGACAAACACTACTACAACAAGCCTGGAAAAGACCTAGACCGCGTCCTTGCCAACTTTGGTGCCAAGCGTCTTGCAGAGGTTGGATTGGGTGACGATCAAGACCCTGATGGATTCCAGACTGGATATCAGAACTGGGAGCCACTTATCTGGCAAGCTCTTGGTGTTGACAAGGTTGAGAATCTGCCCGACGAACCCCCTCCAATTACCAACGAAGACATTAAGATTGAATCGAATTTCCTTCGCGGCACTATTGCGGAAGGTCTCCTTGACACAACTACTGGGGCCATTGCGGCTTCCGATCAGCAGTTGACCAAATTCCACGGCACATACATGCAAGATGATCGCGATCTTCGTGATGAGCGCAAAGCTCAAGGACTTGAGCCTGCTTACTCCTTCATGATCCGATGCCGACTGGACGGTGGAGTGTCAACCCCAAAGCAGTGGATTCAAATGGACGATATCAGCAACGCCTTTGGAAACGAGACCATGAAGCTGACAACTCGTCAAACCTTCCAATTCCACGGTGTCGTCAAGGGCAAGCTCAAGTCAGCCATGCAAGGTATCAACAAGGCTTTGATGACCACAATCGCTGCGTGCGGTGATGTGAACCGAAACGTTATGTGCAGCAGTTTACCAACAGCATCAAAATACCACAGCGAGGTCTACGCATGTGCAGGGAAAATCTCCGACCACCTCCTTCCATCCACCACTGCTTATCACGAGATCTGGCTCAAGGATGATAATGACAAAAAGACGCTGGTTGGAGGTCATGCTATCCAGGACTATGAACCTCTGTATGGCCCAACGTACCTGCCCAGAAAGTTCAAGATTACCATTGCGATCCCTCCACATAACGATACCGACGTCTATGCTCACGATATTGGGCTCATTGCGTGCAAGGGTAGGGATGGTCACCTTACTGGTTTCAACCTCATGGCTGGTGGTGGTATGGGTGTCACTCACAACAACAAGAAGACATATCCCCGAACAGGTAGCATGCTCGGATTTGTCCCCAAAGATGAAGTCCACATTGCCTGCGAGAAAGTCATGCTCGTCCAGCGCGACCACGGTGATCGCAAGAACCGCAAGCACGCCCGTCTAAAGTACACCATCGACGACATGGGAGTTGATGTCTTCAAAGGCAAGGTCGAGGAGCTTTGGGGGAAGAAGTTTGACAAGCCTAAGCCTTTCAAGTTCCAAAGCAATATCGACACTTTCGGTTGGCTCAAGGATGAAACGGGTTTGAACCACTTCACGTTCTTCATCGAGAACGGACGTATCGAAGATACTGCTGAGTTCCCCATGAAGACTGGTCTCCGAGAAATTGCTAAGGTCCACAAGGGCGAATTCCGCTTGACTGGTAACCAGCACTTGATTCTCAGCAACGTTGCCGATGCCGACATGCAGAAGATGAAGGAGTTGATGGCCAAATACAAACTTGACAATGTCCAATTCTCCGGACTTCGTCTGTCATCCTCAGCCTGTGTTGCTTTCCCAACCTGTGGTCTGGCCATGGCTGAAAGTGAGCGATACCTCCCCGTGCTGATCTCTAAGCTCGAAGGTGTTCTTGAGGAGAATGGCTTGAGACAAGACTCGATCGTCATGCGTATGACAGGGTGCCCTAATGGATGCGCCCGTCCTTGGCTGGCGGAAGTTGCATTCGTTGGTAAGGCCTACGGCGCGTACAACATGTACTTGGGTGGTGGCTATCACGGCCAACGCTTGAACAAGTTATACAGGAGCAGCATCAAGGAGGATGAGATCTTGGAGATCATGAAGCCCCTGCTGAAAAGATACTCTCTGGAGCGTAAGAAGGGTGAGCGTTTTGGCGACTTTGTCATTAGAATTGGTATGATTAAGGAGACCACGGAGGGAAAGACGTTCCACGACGACGTAAGTTCTCATCATCTACTTGGTCTTTGATCCACAACTAACAAAATACTAGGTTGCCGAAGAAGAATCCGACGAGGAATAATTGTGACACTGTATCATTGCATCTGCATTATCTGGATGGCGTTTACGGGCTCATTTCTCTGTCTATTGGGGTGCGGCATCTAGCTTTCATGCTGCACTCTTTTTTCTGCTACCTTTGCATTGATTTTGCGGGGAGGTTGGATGATTATGACAGGAAATTTTGTACATATCAAACAGAATGGCGATATTTGAATCTTGAGGGACAGTCATGGATGTTCTTGCAGTGACCGTTATTCTCAAGTATGCAAGGCGAAGGACAAAGTCATTGTATTTCGGCAGGAGGGTTGCCTGTGAGGTTACACCTACAGCACTACGGGATAGAGGCTGCCCGTAAGATAATTATTCCAACATCTATCACTACATGCAACCTCAAGCAATACGAAACTAAGCGTTCTCACTCCAAGCAACTCAAAACGACCACACCAAAAAAAGAAAGTCAGAAAGATAGGTCTTCGAGGGCTCCTATGCGAAGGTATACGCTTAATAGCGAAACCAGCTACGAACTACAGTTCACATCCTCCTCCATATCTCCAACGGTCCTCACCGATACCTATTTCCTTATTAACTAAGCAAATACCACCAACTCAAATGAGTATCTTAAAAAAAAGTTATACCGACCCAGACGGCGTCCTCCCGCAGAATCCTGATCATCGATAGCGTGCCATGCGATGCACAATTGAATATTGTGTATTGTGATGAGGGGTTTGGGGTGGTTAGGAGGATCTTGTGAGGGGGGCTGATGTCGTTGGGGTTGTGGTTGATGTGTGTGATGAGGTGACGGGATTTGAGGGTGGAAGACCGTGCGGAATTGGCTGTGCTTGAGGTGGATGATTGCAAAACTGGGAGGAGGGTTCGGGGATAGGTGAGAGCACGAACTGGGTTGAAGAGGCTGAAGCACAAGGAGCAGAAGGAGAAGATGGTCGAGATGGCGAAGGAAGATCTCAGCTGCATAAGGCTTCTTGAGGATGAGAGGGTGATTGTATGTCCGAAGGAAGGAGATGTGCAGATGAACTGAGGATGCTGTTTGCTGAGTGTAGTGCGTTGACTGGGGTTGGTGTTGAGGAAGCTGTTTTTGATTTAGTGAGGAGTGTGCTAAGGAGAATGAATAAGGCCAAGATCTCATAAGGTCTCAAATCGAGATAGAGAACAAACTCGGCAGATTGTATATAATTAGAAAATCTAGCTGTGTTTGACTCGTTTGACTCTCCAGCAAATCAATCATAAGCTAGGCGCCTACCTAATCCACCTCCTCACTCCACCCACCAACCCCGAATACGTCAAAGTAGCCGCGACCACCGCACCCCAACTCCCTGGATTATTGTTCTGCGTCTGCGCTACTACTCCATTATCAACTAGAACATTCAAGCATCCCCTGGTATTCACATTCCACCAGAAGAGACCCGTCGGGCTACCCACAATCTCGTTCGCATTGTCTTGACACGTCCCATTCACGCCCTTGCAATCCCCGACGTTGTTGAAGAACGTCCAAAAGCCGGAGCCGTAGATGTAGAGGTTTGAGCCTGAGACGATACGCTGGTACCATGCCATGCGGCAATTTGGGTCGTCGGTGCTGCAGTGCGAGAATGTTGGGTCCGAGTAGGAATCCGAGGGTGTCCATGGCGCGGGTGCTTGAGCTGGGCCGCCTGTGCCCTGCCAGTATGGCGTTTCTGATTGTTGCATACTGACAAGCACATTGGCTGCCGATACGAAATTGTACTGATATAATGTGTGATGCTCAAACGCCGTTCCGATCAACCAAGTCCCGAACTGAGATTCTAGAAGGAGACCGCGGCCGGTGGAGATAAGTTGGTTGTTTTCGCCATCGAGATCATGGTCAGCAGTCCATCCCCACATATCCTCAACGTAAGTCGATGAAGTTGCTGAAAGGTGTAAGAGCATAAAGGCAGCTTTACACGGAATGCCTGCCTGGCATTTCGTCTGCACGGCAGATCCAGCAGCTCCTCCAACTCGAAAATGGCTATTCCAGAATCCTACATCGCCAGGTGATGAACCGGCCATGTTCACTTGCACAAGGATACAGCCAGGGAGAACGTCGGCGACTGTGAATAGCACATCTGAGATCTGAGCGACGCCGGTTTCGCCTGGTGAGCCGACTTGGACCATCACTTTTGGTGAGTCTGCATCGGAGAACTTGGAGCCTACGGCGCTGATGGCTGAGAGAGTTTCTCCAATGATGCGTGAGCCGGAGGGGACAACGATCGTGTCGGAGACGAGATATGTTCCTGCTGGGAAGAATGTGATTGCACACCCTGCATTGCGAGCTAGGATGGTATTGATGTTGTGAGTATCATCCTGGGTTTTCTGAATTAGCATGCAGTTTCTAATCTCACGGGTATTTCTGAGAACTTACAGTTTGGCCATCTCCATACACAGGGAAGTCTTTCACTGATTTGATGTTTACCACCTGGTCGATTGTGTATTCCTGATATGTAGGGGGTGCCATGGTGAAGAACTTTCCACCCTGAACTAGTTGAGGAGATCTGGATGTCTGATAAGTAACGCCTGCATTGTGCACTCCTGGGACTGGACCGCCGAGGAGATATGCATTTCCATAAACCCAGGTCTTTGGTACGCTTCCTGTCAAGATCGTCCTCCCACCAGCAACCACAGTGCTCTCAACATTTCTGGTTTCGAGATTATCGATGACGATGGAGGCATCCCCTGTCGTGGTATTCCCAGTGACCTGACTCTTCGTGTCAATCACTATCTGAACAGACTCGGCAACAGAATCAATCAAAGTCACACTTCCAACATTCCCAACACCTCCTAGTGTAGCATTGATCCCAACTTCGCAATTACTGAATTTGAAACCCTGAAAGACTATATCGAAGCCATGGGTAATCATTACAGCAGTTTCAACTCCCGAAAACGAGCAATCTTTGATGCTATATTGTTGATTATTCATATTGATACCAATCAGCCCCCAGAAAACTCCAAATCACCCACATAAGTACCAGAGCCACCTTCTGGAGTAGCTAGTCCGGTATGAAGTGAAGAAGGCGGCATCCTAAACGCTACATTGGTGAGCTGCGTCGCCTGAGAAACCGAATAATCCATAAGTGTAAACGGAGAGTTTGCAGGGAACGCAGTCGAATCTAGGATTAAATTCTTGACGCCGATGTAGAAGTTGATCGTCTCGCCGAATCTAGGATCTTTCATGTAGAGAAGCATCGGGTGTTTGAAGTTGGCCGAAGCTTTCAGGGTCGGTCGGTTGATGGGGTTGCCGATGAAGAATGTGTCTACGTAGGACTGGACGCTCGAGCTCATGAGATACGTCCCTGAGGGGAAATAGATCACTGCTGGGGCTCCTGTCGTGCCTAGAGTTTTCCCACCGCGTCCGCCATCGTTGACGGCTGCCTGGATTGCGAGGGCATCGTCTGTCACGCCGTCGCCTGTGGCTCCGTAGTCTTTGACGTTTCGGAAGACTTTCCACTCAGATCCATTTGTGATGAATGGTGAGATGCCGTTGTGATTGATGCGCTCGTACCAGAACTCCGAAGGTTTAGTCAGGGGCTCGGGAGGAAGCGAAGGGAGGCTGGAAATTCGAAATTCAGGAATTTTAGGAGATTCTGGTAAGTCCTTGGCAGTCACCCCAGAAAGCAGCCTTGTTAACACGAGTGTGGAAAAGAGTGTAGATATGTACATCCTGAAATGAGTGGCTGTGATGAAACATGGAGGGAGAAAGAAGGGAGGAGATAGGAGTGCAAGATAGTTAGGGAGATTCGTGAAGTCTAAATAGACTTTCGCCGCACATGTCGGTAATTATCCCCGCCCATGCTACTCAATCGATTAGCACCTTTGAACCTTGGACTTGGCATTGATGGGCAGGGTGCTAGAGTAGTGTAGTAATTCTTACTAGAGGGCTTGCAGTTGCATCATTGTCTGTCCTTCAAAGGAAGGTGTTGTGGTGTACCACGGAATTGGACAGTCGAAAGCGTGTGGTTTTAAGGTTTCAAGAGAAGATGATCGACATCATTTCGGATTCGCGTCCAGTCAGATGCCCTCCAAAGTCACAGTAGAAACATTGAGAGTTAACACCGAGCACATATTTCAAATGCACTGTAAAAGAGTGACAAAGTCTTTACACTGTTTTTGCTTTTTGCCAGTTTCGGAATTTTTTTTTATCAATTGCTGTTCTTGGAGTTGACCTGGACTGAGACTTCTTAGTGACCGTTTGGGCATATAAGGGAGGAGACGAAACCCTGATCAAGTTCTTGTGACCAGATGGAGGAAACACTTACGAATTTTGACCATTTGACCATTAAGTTCTTCTCTCATCGAGACCACCACTTTTTGAATGAGCCTTGCTCCGTGTTCGATGGACTTTCTGGCAGGTGATTATCTGGAGCAGATTTGAATATGGGGTTGTGACTGAGACAAGGAGCTCATGATTTGTCCAGTAGAGCTCACGTACACCCCACTATAGCTTCCGGTTCACTGCCTCGTCGGATTCATCCCTCTGTTCATCCCAGGAACAAACTCATTTCATGTGCATGTCGGGATACCACATCATCCAGGCGAAGAGCTGCTGCCACCCTCAATCAAGTATGCCAATCTGACAACAGGCCTCTTCTTCTCCAAAATCCGATCAATTCCCTTGATCTCAAACTCGCCCGGTGCCTTCTCCCACTTCCTCACCAGCTTATCCCGAGCCTTCCGCTTCTCAATCAGTACATCATAGTCCTTATTCACAGTCTTCCTCGCAGCCAACAGGTACGACAAAGACGGGCGCTCACTCAACGGCATCCTGCAGAGATCCTTCACAATGAGACTCTCGTTTAAATCCTCAAACTCCAAACGCAGCCCCCGAGCCACATTACCGATATTGCCTCGCTGAGGCGACGGATCCGAGTAGTAGAAGATGACTTCTTCAAGTCTAGGCATCCCAAACAAGGAGTGGATATTCAGACACCCATCCGACCGCAACTCTTTGACGGGATTAAGTAATTCTCGAACGTTTAAAGCGATGTTCGTAATCCGAGAATGCTCGAGTATCTCGGCCATCCAATGGGCTTTGAAATCATCGACTCCAATCGGACAGATGATGTCACGTTCCCAGTTGACGTAGATCCTGCCCGCGAAGGGAAGATAACTCTCTACAGGCGATTTGCTCAAGCGGATGCCGAATTCGAGACTGTAGCTCTCGAGAGTGAGGGAGCGAGCCTCGTGGTTGACGTGGAGGATCCGCGGGACTTGTCTTATGGCAGTCGTGTGGAGTCTGCACAAGAGGTTGCCACCCCGTTCTCCGCCAGGAAATCGGTTATTGTGTTGAGTGGTGCCAACATCGATGGTTCGTGGCTCGGGCGCGAGGAGCTTCCATATCTTGAATCGGATCTCAACTGGGAGTTTGGTGAAGAAGGTGAATGTTTGTTGTTGCTTAGGGGTAGGAGGCTGTGTCTGAGGCTGAGAGGTGTTGCCCTCACGTTGATGAAGATACTTAAGACTGGACCTGGCGAGAACCGACATATTCTCTATGGTGGATTTGCTACGTGGATTAGGAGCGCCCACTGGTCGAGATGTGGTGTTGAGATTTCAATAATGGAGAACAAGATGCGTTTTCAACAGCTGGAAGATCCCCTGATGTCGTCGGGACCCCGCAGGTGGCGTGACTCTGTAGCACGGGACATACACGGTATTTCCGAGGCTTCTCTTTTCTCGCCAAAGCCAAAGGCTGCTGTATCGCAGAAAACCGCAAGTATGTTCCCAACTTAGAAGGAACCTTGCTAAGCTCCTAGAAATGTCTAGAAATGTCTAGAAATGTCTAGACGAGCACCGGGTTAGGAGTTGCCTTTTGAGAGAATATGCGGATGCTAGGTATACTCCGCCACCCGTGGGGATTTTCCTCGTCGCTAGGCGTAATCAACATATTAAACCTCTGTTGAGGCTGGTCACGACAACCATACTACCTGTGACGATGAATACAGACTATAGTACCATAAGCTTCGTTGAGATTCTCCGTGCTGGTAGACGATGCTTGCTTGCTGCAGCTATTCGAATGTCACAGCATTTGCAAAGTATGTTGTTCCAGAAGACCTGCAGATAGTGAGTGAGTGAATCACACCGCCCAGATCGGTACACAAATAAAAAGAATGATGTTGATAGTCAAATGATTGTATTGTACCTCAGTACCTATTATGCAACTGATATATATCTTTGAAAGGACCATTCGACCAACAAAACCAAGTCAAACCACATACGTCGAACATCCTCATAAATAGCAGATAGATAAAACAAAACACCAAGAACACCAACGACCAAAATCCCTGCAGCCATCACGCGTATCTTTGAATTCAAAAATCCAAAACCAAACTTCCAACAATGCATTTTTTGTACACCAACCCATTTCTCTTCGTAGATCTTGCAAGATAACAAGAGTACGTTTTACATATTAGCCAATTCGGTATCAATCATGCGATCCAGGAACGTCCTCCTCTCGCCCACAAGCTCAGTCTGTAGCCTCTGCTCGACGAGAGCGCGAACTTGCTTCTTGGTAACGTTGTCGAGATCAACTTCGCGTAGGCAGTTCTGGATAGCTTCCACGATCATCATGTCATCGGGTCCGGCGTTTCCGCGCTGGAAATCGAATTGTGAGACAGGACGGAGGGAGGCTTCGGCACCCATGGGTGTGCGTGCTCCACCTGTGAAGCCGATTTGGCTGCGGGAGCCGTAGAGAGGGGAGGGTTGGCCGGAGAGAAGGTCGTTGGAGGATGGAGGTATGACCATGCCGGGACGTTGGGATTGGGAGGGGTAGTCTTGGTAGGGGGATGCGGAGCGGTCTTGTAGTCCACCGCCGAGAGACATCATGGATTGGTGGCGGACGGCGGGGTGTTGGTCGTAGGGGTTGGTGGAGTAGACTGATTGTCTGGGACCACCAAAGGCGGGGGATTGAGGTGGCATGTATCCACCACGTTGAGGGAAGCCGGTCAGAATTGTCGAGGCGGGCTTGACGGAAGAGTACATGGACTTCATGTCGTCCATCTCATATTGGTCGTCATAGCCCTCATAAGCCTTCTCGACCTGAACACCACGGCGGCCGGGAAGGTTGTTGGATAGAGCGTAATCATCCCAGCGTTGGAGAGGGATGCTTCGCGGATCGAAGCCTTCATCTTCGACAGCAACGATCTGTTTCTTACCTTTCTCACCAATGACAATACGGGTATTACCCCACGAGAAATTGTCTTGATTCCAGAAAGAGTAGATCGGAAGGACGAATGAATAGATGGGGAAAGCCAGGATATATATGATCATCCATCCAATGTGTTGCCATTGACGCTTCAGAATGAAGATCAGAGCTTGGAGACCATAGACGGCTGCTATCATGATGATAGAGATTAAGGGGAATTGACCCTTTCCGGCAGCGACGTTGTAAATGAGGTATCCAAGATATCCGCAGGTTGCAGGCAGGATGATGGTTCCGAACAGATCAATAAAGACAACGAACCGCATACTGAAACAACAGAAACCGCATAGCTCTTTAAGCCAGACCAATTCTGCCAAGTTGTGGATGGTAGAGTTGATCCATCTTCTTCTCTGGGATAGCAGGACACTCCATGTCTCGGGCGCGGCAGTTTGACAGTACGCATCAGGGATGAACTTGTAGGACATGTAGGGGAAGTGCTTTGTCATCAAGGTAGTGAGGTATCGATCTTCACCAAGAGACAAGAGGTTCTTCTTGTGCAAGGTATCGACAGAACAATCACTGTAGTCGCGGACGATTGCATCCGAGATGATAAGTGGCTTGCCCTTGTCAGCGGTCCTGAGACGGTACATAGTGAAGCTGTTCTCATGTTAGCATTGAACGAAAGCCGAAGAGGGTAGAATTTGTAACTTACCAACCAGGAAGACAAGTAACACTGCCGAAGAGAGATTCGAAAGCTTTTGCTAAGTGATGAGAGATGAAGTACTCGTAAACTTGAATCATCGTCCACCAGGATCGCTCTTCATTCTCCAAACTTGTTTCACCACAAATACCAGCGATCTTTGCGTTGTTGGCACAAGCTGCGACTAGACGGTTGAGAGAGTCCTCACGGACACTGGTATCAGCATCGACCATGAGAAGGTATTCGTAAAGCTCAGGATCGACGCCGATAATGTTGTTGATCTGGTGGAACATTTCCAATTCGAGTGGGGACATAGGTGATCGGTGGTGAACGCGGTTGAGGAAGCTCATGAGAAGGATTTGAGAGTCTCGCTTTCCACGGTTACCAGGCTTGCTCTTCGATTGCTCGGACTCCTTCCCGACCTTGACAACAACCAAGTACGGGACGACGTTTCCTTCGAACTCGTACAGACCGGAGTAGACTTTGCCATAGTTCAACTGTTCACTACTTTCACCGACCGACTTGAATGGGAGTGCGGGAGGATCCATTTTTGGGTCAACTCCGAGAATATCCAGGACGATCTTCGGCGTAGGTCGGTCATTGCCACCTCCGACGATCATGCCGTCGCAAATGACGCAGATCAGCTTTCTCTTGTTGTCATATTGAAGAGCAGTCAAGGAATCAAGAGCTTTTCGCAACGAATCTTCACCTTCTGTATATGCAGGAACTTGGCAAATAACGAATTTGTCCTGGGGACTGGGGCGTCGCTTTGAACCAAATTGAAGCGCAGCTAAGAACTTGGTCAAGATGACGGTACACAAGATAATCGTAAAGGCGAGCAAGATGTATCTGTTGACCTGACACTTGATGGTATCTCGGAAGTCGGGGATACCAGCATAGAATTGATTGTTAAAGCAGTTCAGGGTGTTTGCAATTATGCCAGTTTGAGTGCCGTTGCTTGCGGCGGCAGTCACCATCTTCTCCCAGTCACTTGTGATGTCCAGACCTGGATTGTTCTTAATCAACGTGGCAATCGTGTCATCGATGAAGGTATAGGCGGGTTGGTTGTTGTAAGTTTTCAAGGTGAAGAAGTAGTCAGTAAGATCATAGAGCTTGCCGTGGAGAATAAACCAGTAATGGTTGTTGTTTTGGCCATCGCTCTTGACAGTTTTCTTCTTGACTACCAATTCGCCATGATAGTACTCCTTGATACGAGGCAAGAACTTGGTCCCGTACCAATTGATGCTGTGTAATGCACTGCTCTGGTAAGGCGAGCTTGGACCGGATGTGTGGATGGCGGTGGAATCAGGGAAAGTGGTGTTTGAGAGCAGAATAAGCTTGTCATCCGTGACTATTCCCGGGCAGCCAACGGTCAAAGGTGGCACGAAGAGGGCATCCAAGTTCATTCCGGAGAAAGGCTGCATGTTAGAGGTTGTTGTCTCGATATCGATGTCACTGTGTTGCAACTTCCAGAACTTCGACATGTCGTAGACTTTCCCATGGTAACTGATCCAGTAGTCGCTATCTCCTTGGTGAGTTGCAACTTCTTTTGCATCCCAGGCTTTGTCGAAATTCGGGCACAAGATTTTTCCGAATCCCACAATCCAGAAGATGATGGTTGCGTTGATGAGGAAGATGATGAAGCATAGCACGACCTTTTCTCTCCACGCCATGCGAACATCAGGACGCTTCATGCGACCAACGAATCTGAGGACGAACGAGGGAATCCAGAAAGTTAGTGCCCAAACGACACCGACCCAGATACGACGGCTTGGTGTCAGATCCGAAGTGGTGATACTCTTAGGCTCGGCTAGTTCTGGATCCATGTTTCCAACAAGCGCGCCCATCTCGTTGTTGTAGTAAACTTGACCTTTAAGATCGTCTCCTCTCAGGCCCAGACCATAATCACCAGCGCTGACGTTTCGGTTCGTGGGGGCTACTGAGCGAGCGCCACCCATGCCACTCCGAGGCATGGTAGCACCACTTTGCTGGCGAATGAGTCCCTCTCGACTTCCGTGGGGAGTCAATTCATTCATGGGAGGGAAGAAGCCACTGCCGTTGTGAGGTCCACCGGAGTATCCAGTTTCCATTCCATTGTCACCAGCAAGCATGGAACCAAGTCCAGCAAATCCTTGGTTGTCCGCGGGCTTCAAATCAAGCATACCCTCTGCTTCCCACCACGCACTTTCTCGCATCCAAATACGTTCAGTGCCGACGACAACCTCGCCGTTGCTCCATCCACGCTCCATGATCCAGCTTTCGATCCCATCCTTGCCGTCTTTGCAACCGAGAGGGGCGTATCGTTGACAGAATTCATCAAGATCGAAGTCAGCAGTAAAATCAAGGTTCTTGTTTCTCCGGTTTGCCCATTCAGGAAGCCTCCACGAACGAAGTTGTCTTGAAACGGTCCCTGCAGACCAAGCGGAAGTCATTGAAGGGAGGGCGGCTAAACTGGCAGGTGATTCATCTGTGGGGTGAAGGGACAGATGATACCACACACGACTGCTGCCCAAGACTGCTGGTAGATCGATACGGCCTTGACGACCCAGGTTAACGCCTTGCCCTTCTACAGGGAACAGGATCTTCTTCAAGAACCCATCGTCTTCGCCCTCTCGTCCGACTTTCTCCAATACAGCCTCTCGTCTCTCCAACTCATGCTCACGCTCTCTTCCGGCCGGTCCAGTCATGATTCCAAGATCAGGGCCAACCTCAGACACGGCATTTTGCATCTCGCGAAGAACCGAGGAACCTGCTGCTACCATATCAACTCCGTCCTCCTTCATCTCGAAGTTGATGCCTTGAGTGTCATCGAACACACCTCGCATTGCTGCGGCTTTCCCGAGAGTTGGATTCGGGATCTCCAAAATAGTGATGCAGACAGTGTCCCCGTTGTCGTCTTCAGTATTTGGCGTTCTGGCTCCTGGGCCGCCCTCTGATGAATCTTCATCTCTCAAGTGGCTCATTTCGGTAGCGATGGCTTCGTTTGCCTTGAGAATTACCCAATCCACAAGAGCCTCGTAAAGGCCACCGATCAAGGTTTCACGTTCGGAAGTATTGCACTGTTTGGCAAGAACCTCGGGTTCCAGACCGAGTAAACCTCCCACATCTTCGCAGACTTCTTCCAAAGCATCTTCGTCCAGGGTAAAGGTCAGAGTATCACCAAGCTTGAGTAATCCTGCCAAAATAGAGATCAGATTTCTATGAGCTGCGCCCTTGATTCCAATCTCCTTTAATGAAGCACGGAAGTCGTCAGCAGCGGCAGCGTCGTCTCCGGTTGGCAGGTAGGAAGGCGGGTCATAAGTTCTTGACTTGGCAAGAAGAGCGTAGCTGGAAGCATTTTTCAGTCCTAAAAATTCACGCTCTGCAGGCGTAGAGGCGGATGTGAGGAGGTAGTAGAATACATCGAAAGCTCTGTATCCCGACTCAGCTGGAATGTTTAAAAGACCCTTTGTTGTGTCAATTCCTCCTTCGGATAAAGCGAGGGTCGCTGCTGTCAAATTCCCAGCGAGTGTGAGAGTTAGAGTGACACCAAGAGCAGATTGGCGTGGGGCCGAATGGTTCTGTGGCGAAACCGAGTGGATGAAAGGCCTGAGTGCATTGAGTGCTGTATATAAGGAAGCAGGAACCGAGAGAGGAAGGGTTTGGAGAAATGGAGCGAGAATTGACGGTGTCGATTCGTGTAGAGAACTGTGAATGATGGTCAGATAGATCTGTATAGATAAAACTGGCATAACTTACCCTAGGACAATGCAACCATCTTCAGCACGGCGTCTAGCATGTTCCCAGGCTCGAGCAGAAAGGGCAGCATCGACGGTACCGCCAGTTCGTCCCTCTTGGTCCGGTTGAGAAGCAGTGAGCCAGCTATTTACCACCAGCGTGCTACTGGCATCCAGCCTGTATGGTTGACCTGAGGTGTATATTGTGTGGACAGCGTTCAGGAGAGTGGTAGTCGAGACCTGTGTTGATTGTTGGGCAGCTGAGTTGACGTTTCGATGTCCCCCTTGCAGAGAAGAGGTTGTCGAATACATCGACATCCGATTGTTGCCCGCCATGGCGTAAAGGTTGCGGTGTTTGTCCCTCCCTCTGGCTTTGAAGCCTTTTGTTGATCTTCGAGAAACACCACGACCAGGTTTCCCCCAGGGCCGCTTTCACAATGATTTGGGTTTGATTTGCCGAGCAGAAGCGGTTTCTTTCTTCGAGACGCGTTTCAATTCGGATGGGAGAAGATCGGGTAGGATTGAACGAGTGTTGTGAGGCTGGGCTGGCTGGCTGGCTGGCTGGATGATGTGATGGTCGCTGAGCAACAGACTTGCAGGAAGCAGGTACGATTCGGGGAGGAGGGTGTGGAACGAGAGTATGGAAACGTCGAGTAGAAAGGATTAAGGGCTAGGAAATATAGCGAATGTTCACCAAAACGAATGAGGCGATTGAGAAGAGAGAAGGGGTTGATTGATGCACACACCAAGTGACGAAACTCGACAGGTGAAAGGCAAGTGTGGAATGTGAAGTCAGGTAGGTCCAAGATCACAAGAATCTCTCGTCACTCTGCTCGCTGCCCTCTCCTCTATCCCAGTTTGGCGGTGGACCCACCTCCACCACCAGCGCCCTACGGCGGACGACAAGCACCGGTTGACGACGGATGGAAACCCCCGGGCCCCCTGAATGGAATTTTCGCAGAGTGGACCGAGTGGATCTCCCAAGCCGCACTCTAATGCATGACGGGGATTCCCAATACGAGCATCAAGGGCTGGCTGTTTTAATGCGCGTGCTCGATCGAGATACACTTCGCCACACTGGCTTGCAGACTTTTGCTGGCTCAAACGCGCTGGTGGCGAATCATATCCGGCCAGGGGCAAGAAGAAGAAAGGGAGAAAAAAAAGAGTCCAACACCTGGCAGACAAAAGCAGCACTGGCTGCGTTTATTTTTGGTGCTCCTCCTCCCTTTCGTGTCTCCACAGCCATCTGTTTGCATGAAAGGACGGGCAGGGGGAGAGGATGAGGCGCCGTCATCACAGCCGCCAGGGGGCCAACATCCCGATCGCCCTCTCCAGACCTGCGTGCGCTACAGTCGAGAGAGAGACACTACGGAGTTTGGCCATACTCGTAAATTTACATCTGGGAATATTCCCGAAAGAAGGATGGGTGGAAGGAAGACTTCGTTTGATATGACAGAGCGTGTGTATGTATGTGTGTATGCACTGGCTGGGAGCAGAAACCTTCAGCTTTCATCCTCGTGGATTGTGCTTACTGTATGTACAACTCAAGTACGGAGTCAAGATAGAAAGAAGAAAGAGAGAAAGAGAGAAAGAGAGAAAACGATTCTTCATGCCAGCAGGGAAGATTGGTATTGAAGTGTGTGATGAAGGGGTATTAACGTTTGAAGATCTGCCACCAAGTGCCACCACCATCGATCGGTAGCTGGACACTTCCCCGTGCGAAACAGTCAATCTTGCGAAATCATACCAGTAAAAACGTTGAGAGGTGCTGTACATTATACTACGGCACAACGTGTGAAGCTGTTCAGGACCGATTGAATATCACACCCCGGAGCGAGAAGCTGTGACAAGCTGGGAGAAGCTGTGTTTACCGATGGACAAAGTATAAGGTTTGTACAACAGGACAGCACCGCACGATGGGACATATTCGATGCCGGGAAGGGTGGTGCTGTTCTATGGGATTCTTTCTGTCTCAGCAGTACGATACGAGAAAAAGTGGTGTTTACGTCCCTACAAACTCGCTCGCTCGTGTTCAGAGCGTTGATGCCAGCCAACCAAACTACTTGGCTTCTTCAGGACGAGGATCGGCTTGCTTACTGTAGCTGATCTGATCTGATCCCGAGGGATGGAAGGATGAGGATGGAACTCGTTGTGAGGTCACTCACTGCCTGCCAGATAATGGGCAGTGCAAACAAACAAACATCATGGCCTCGCTGCCACCTACCTGGTGCCACGGATGGCATGCATGGCAGAGCAGCTGTAATAGTGGCTTGCCGGCCGGCATGCATCAGATGCGTTCTCTCTCTCCGTCTGATATCTCGTGTTGTTAATGGAGACAGCTGTTTGCTCAGCTGTGGCAATTGAATTCAAGTTATCACAGCAGTTTTGCACAGTTCTCATGGTCTTCTTCCCTTGGCCCAGCCTGTCTTTGTTGTTGACCTGGTTGACCCCCGAACCGCTTAACAAAAATAGAGGCTTCACTTACCCCCTTGTCCTCTTTGCCCCAGGCCCCCTTGCCCTCCCCCCCGTGTCCCGTCTCTCCCCACTATCTACGGCAGCCGGGATCCGCTTGTTGGGATTTCTTGTTCTCGTTCTCGTTCTTCGCCTCTTCGTCGACTGACTACGGAGGACTCGAGACAAACATCCTGGTCCCGTCTATTCTTTGATTCCGTTCCTCAACCTTAAGAATTGCGTGGGGACTGCGTGCATGCATTGCTGCTGATTGCTGCCCGTTGACATCAACAACTCCTTTCCTTTCCTTTCGACTATCGTTTTTCACCCCTTCACTCGACGACACTCGCTAGTTTCCTAACCATTCATACCTTCGCTATTGCATTGTTCACTGAAGAAAGAACTTTTGTGCTGCACGGCGTGCGGACCCCCTACCCCTTCGTTACCTGGGGGATTTGGAAGTACAGTATCACCCAACACCACACCACATCCTGCAACATCAGAAACCCATTGCATCCTGCAAACAACTCGATATCCAGACCCTCGATCGATCCCACCGTATATAGAGGATAACCGCGGTCTTCACGGGGTTTCGACCCGATTCTCACCATGGCCTTGAACACCCAAGGCGGAGGCGCCCATTCACAACCTTCACTTCCTGCCCTCCCAGCACATCTGCAATCCGACACCCATCTCACAGCACATCTGGCCAGTCGTTTCCATGTATCATTACCAACTGCTCAACTATCATCGCACGCCTTAATATGTCTCAATACCTATTCTTCTTCCAGCAAGGGTCCGGATGGCGGAAAGGAGGGAAGTGCTATGGGAGGAGCTGAGGATCTGGCCGAGAAGGCCTACACCAGACTTGGAGCTCGTTCCGAAAACCAAGCTGTTGTTTTCCTGTAAGTTACGGACGATCGAAGTCCACACTCTCAAATTGATACTAATTCTTCAAAGGGGCGAATCTGGATCGGGTAAAACCACTGTCCGCTCTCATCTGCTCTCTGCTCTCCTCAGCAAATCATCCACGCCTCTCTCTACGAAATTGTCACTCGCGGCCTATGTATTTGATACTTTGACAACCACAAAAACTGCAACTACCCCAACAGCGTCGAAATCCGGTTTGTTTTTCGAGCTTCAATACGATACTTCCTCGACTGTCAACCCAACACTCATTGGAGGAAAGGTTCTGGATCACAGACTGGAGCGGAGCCGTGTAGCATCCGTCCCAACTGGCGAGCGCAGCTTCCATGTTTTGTATTACCTTTTGGCCGGAACCAGTGCGGCGGAGAAATCCCATCTTGGCTTGGATACCCCAGGAGCTCTTTCAGGGGCGGTTCATCAGAATCAAGCTGGAAATAGACACTCTCTTGGTTCTCAGCAGAAGAGATGGCGATATCTGGGACACCCGACACAACTGAAAGTTGGAATAAACGATGCCGAAGGATTCCAACTTTTCAAGACCGCCCTTCGAAAACTCGAATTCCCACGCAGCGAGATTGCCGAGATTTGCCAGGTTTTGGCCAGTATCCTCCACATCGGACAGCTCGAATTCGAGACAAGCGAAGATACAGCAGTGACTGGAGATGAGAGTGGTGGATATTCGCACGAAGGAGGGGAAGCTGTAACAGGCGTGAAGAATAAGGAAGTGCTTGGCATAATTGCAGCTTTCCTCGGAGTCAGCGCTCAGGACCTCCAAACCACGCTCGGCTACAAGACCAAGATCCTTCACAGAGAACGAGTTACAGTCATGCTTGATCCCAAAGGAGCCCGGAGCAACGCAGATGAGCTTGCTAGAACTCTGTACTCCCTCCTGGTGGCATATGTAATTGAAAGCATCAATCAGAGGGTCTGTGCTGTTGAAGATACCGTTGCCAACACTATCTCGATCATCGACTTTCCAGGTTTCTCTCAGCAACAGGCAACAGATTCAACGCTCGACCAGCTTCTCAACAATGCAGCTACCGAATCCATGTACAACTTTACCCTCCAGAGCTTTTTCGAAGGCAAGGCAGAGATGCTGGAGAGCGAAGAAGTCAGTGTAGCCCCTACCAGCTACTTTGACAACTCCGATGCTGTCAAAGGTCTCCTCAAACACGGAAACGGTCTTCTTAGCATCTTGGACGACCAAACCAAGCGCAATAGAACTGACATGCAGCTACTGGAGAGTCTTCGAAAGCGCTTCGAGGGCAAGAATCCAGCTATCTCTGTTGGTAGTGCAACTGCAAAACTCCCGGGAAGTAACTTTGCTACTCACAATGCTGCGGCATCTTTTGCTGTAAAGCATTTTGCTGGTGAAGTTGAGTATCAAGTCGCAGGACTGGTAGAGGAGAATGGAGAAGTTATCTCAGGAGACTTGATGAATTTGATTGCCTCGACAAAGAGCGAGTTTGTTGGTCAACTTTTCGGACAGGAAGCCTTGCAGACAGTTGTGCACCCTCAAGAGAAGACTACCATCATGCAAGCACAGGTCAGCTCAAAGCCTTTGCGCAAGCCGAGTGTAATGAGAAAGAAGGGTGATAGACCAGCCAAATTCGCAGGACGCGAAACGACCAAGGAAGCTTTTTCCGACTCGGTAGAAGAATTAGGCAATGCTGACGATGATGCTAAAAGCCGTAGGTCTCGCAACATCGATCAAGGAGCTGCTGCACAATTCTTGTCGTCTCTAGATAACGTCACAAAATCACTCACGGCGCCTAACACCAACCCCTACTTTGTGTTCTGTCTCAAGCCGAACGATCGTCGCATTGCCAACCAATTTGACAGCAAGTGTGTCCGAACTCAAATCCAGACATTTGGCATTGCAGAAATCAGTCAGCGCCTGCGAAATGCGGACTTCAGTCTCTTCCTACCATTTGGGGAGTTCCTCGGACTTGCCGATGCAGAGACCATCTTGGTCGGCAGTGAGCGAGAGAAAGCTGAAATGGTTGTCGATGAGAAGAGGTGGCCAGCGAACGAAGCCAAGATTGGTAACACCGGTGTCTTCTTGAGTGAACGATGCTGGTCAGAGATTGCCAAACTGTCCGAGCGTGGCTACGTTCAAGGTCGATACCCAACCCAATCAGATGATGGCGGAGACATGCTTTCTCCTGGTGACATTCATGGTGCCTATGGTCAATCGAAAGAGCGACTCCTTGGCACACCGGGAGGACTCAGCCCAGGGTACGGAGACAAGAAGTCGGGTTACTTTGGCAGCAACGACATTGACACGCGGTCGGAAGCCGGTGCGTCGGCTTTGGGAGGTGGTGACATGTTCCGAAATCTGGACACCCGTGCGCAAATGGCAGAGAAGGGAAACGAAAAAGCAATGGTCGAAGTCGAAGAAGTCAAAACCACTGGTACTCGGAAGAGGTGGCTTTTTCTCGTCTACATGATGACTTGGATGATTCCGGATTTTGCAATTCGATTGATCGGACGTATGCCTCGCAAAGATGTTCGAATGGCATGGAGAGAGAAGCTTGCGATCAACATGATGATTTGGATCAGTTGTCTCTTCGTCGCTTTCTTCATCGTCGTCTTCCCCTTGCTTATTTGCCCCAAGCAATATGTTTACAGCGCTGCCGAGTTGACTTCGCACAACGGCAAAGGCTCGCACGCTTACGTCTCCATTCGTGGGCAGGTCTTTGATCTGACGGATTTCGCACCTTCGCATTATCCATTCATTGTCCCTCAAAAATCCCTCTTGAAATATGCTGGCTTGGACGCTACGTCACTCTTTCCCGTGCAGGTCTCTGCTCTCTGCCAAGGTGTCGACGGAACCATCGACCCTTCAGTGCAGCTGGACTACACAAATGCCAATACCACCGGATCCGCAAGTGTTATCAGTACGACCGATCTCAACTTCAAGTACCATGATTTCAGGTCCTTCACAAACGATAGTCGTCCCGACTGGTTCATTGAGCAGATGATAATGCTCAGAGCTGGTTACAAGAAGGGGAACATCGGATATACGGCCAATTACGTTAAGAAATTGGCAGACAAGAGCAACGCAATCGCCATTCTCAATGGCCGTGTTTACGATTTCACTAAATACACCCAGGGAGGTCGAAGAGTTCTAGTCAAAGAAGGTGACGAAGTCCCGAGCAATATCAACACTAATTTCATGGATCCCTTGGTCGTGGATTTATTCCAACAGAAAGCTGGCGAGGATGTTACGAAATACTGGAACGCTCTAGCCATTGATACGGAAATGCGCATTCGGATGTCTACATGTCTCGACAACCTCTTCTACGTTGGAGATCTTGATACCAGAAACTCCGTCAAGTGCCAGTTCGCTGAATACTTGATCCTGGCTATCTCTATCATCCTTCTCAGTGTCATTGCCTTCAAATTTGCTGCAGCCTTGCAATTTGGAACGAAGAACGTGCCTGAAAATCTTGACAAGTTTGTCATCTGCCAAGTACCCGCCTACACCGAAGACGAGGAGTCCCTTCGCCGTGCCATCGATTCCGCTGCACGGATGAAGTACGATGACAAACGCAAACTTCTCGTCGTTATTTGCGATGGAATGATTATTGGTCAAGGAAATGATAAACCAACTCCACGCATCGTGCTTGATATTCTTGGTGTCTCTGAGACCGTCGACCCCGAGCCCTTGAGCTTTGAATCTTTAGGAGAAGGCATGAAGCAACATAACATGGGCAAAGTCTACTCTGGGCTTTACGAAGTTCAGGGTCATATTGTTCCTTTCTTGGTCATTGTCAAGATTGGGAAGCCTTCTGAGGTATCACGTCCTGGAAACAGAGGTAAGCGTGATTCTCAGATGGTCATGATGCGATTTTTGAACAGAGTCCACTACAATACTGCCATGAGCCCTATGGAGCTTGAGATGTACCACCAGATCCGGAATATCATTGGTGTCAACCCCACGTTCTACGAGTACCTGTTGCAAATTGATGCAGACACAGCCGTTGCCGCCGATTCGGCATCTCGATTTGTTTCTGCTTTCATCGATGACACAAGACTCATCGGATGCTGCGGAGAGACCGCCCTAAGCAACTCCAAGTCTTCCTTCGTCACTATGATCCAGGTTTACGAATATTACATTTCCCACAATCTTGCGAAAGCATTCGAAAGTTTGTTTGGTAGTGTTACCTGTTTGCCTGGATGTTTCACCATGGTTCGCATCCGAGCAGCTGAATCCGGAAAGCCTCTCTTCGTCAGTCGTGAGGTGGTGGAAGCCTATGCCGAGATCCGTGTCGATACTCTCCATATGAAGAACTTGCTTCACTTGGGTGAAGATCGTTACCTAACCACACTCATGCTTAAGCATCATCCCAAGTACAAGACGAAGTATATCAGAAATGCACATGCTTGGACCGTGGCCCCTGATTCCTGGAAGGTCTTCCTCTCGCAACGTCGTCGCTGGATCAACTCTACTGTTCACAATCTTGCCGAGCTCGTTCCCATGTCACAACTCTGCGGTTTCTGCTGCTTCAGTATGCGCTTCATTGTGTTCGTCGATCTGCTTTCCACCATTGTCCAGCCTGTCACCGTGGCCTACATCGTCTACCTGATTGTAACCGTCATCAGAACTCCAAACACTGTGCCTATCATTGCATTCATCCTCCTGGGTGTCATTTACGGTTTGCAGGCCATCATTTTTATTCTTCACCGAAAGTGGGAGATGATCGGATGGATGATCCTATACATTCTAGCCATTCCAGTATTCTCCTTTGGTCTGCCATTGTATAGTTTCTGGCACATGGACGATTTCTCCTGGGGTAACACTCGAGTTGTCACAGGAGAGAAGGGCCGCAAGATCGTCATAACCGACGAGGGCAAATTCGATCCGGAATCCATCCCACACAAAAAATGGGAGGAATACCAAGCCGAGCTCTGGGAAGCCCAAACCATGAAAGACGACCGCTCCGAAGTCTCTGGCTACTCGTACGGCACCAAGCACCACCCCGCAGCATCAGAGTACAACTACGCTCCCTCGCGCCCTATGTCTCAAGTCGGAGGTAATTACCCATACGACAACAAGAACGTCAATATGTATAACTCGCGCATGTCATTGGCTCCTTCTGACGCCATGGGCTTGGACTATCGCCAGAGCCAATACGGCGGCTCGCAGTTCTTCGGTCAGCAAGAACTCGAGTTGTCGAATCTCGCAGGTCTACCGAGCGACGATGCCATCTTAGCAGAGATCAGAGAGATCCTTAAGACGGCTGATTTGATGACTGTTACGAAGAAGAGCATTAAAGTGGAGTTGGAGAGAAGATTTGGTTTACAGCTTGATGCTAGGAGAGCATATATCAACTCTGGTAAGTTTTTCTCACTTCTCTTTTATGATATAAGTCATCTACTAATACAACACAGCTACCGAAGCATTGCTCTCGGGCCAACTATGATCCCATATCATAAGAAAGAAAAAGAAGGATTTGTTGCATTTAATTGGAGTATTTATTTGACCCATCTAGCCAAACGTGTTTGGAAAACTTGGGAAGTGGATGGTTGGGTGTAGCGATATGGTGCTTTATCTAGCTGTTTGTTTGGTTACGGGTTGGTGCTTTTGTTTACTTTGCCTTTTTGAATTGAAATTGGCGTTCGTCTTTTGGATAAGATGGTGTGGTGGTGCATCCAAATCTAAGAGAAGTTAATAATATCAACCAATCATTGTTATTGATGCCCAAATATGCTGCTCATCTCGTGCTTATAACATTCGTGTTCGTATCGTTGCTTCACATCATCATTGCTTTACATTCAAGACCAAGAGGTTTTATAAACGTGGCTTTTTTTGTTATCGCTTTCGTGTCTTTCATGTCTTTCATTCATGCAAGGTTCCCATTCATTTATCTGAGACTAACAATCCTCTCCTCCCTCTCTCTCTCCAACGAGAATGATTCATGTATCCCAGAAAAAAAGACAAACCTGCAAGTACTGTCTGCAATGCAATGTATGTCCAAGCGGACAAGCATCATGAAAAGAATAAGAGAACCCCAATGCATGCACACATGCCAAAGCAAAAGAGAGAAAAAGAATCCCAGCCAAGCAAGTAAACCAAGTGTATGCTCCAAACCTAACAACCAATGGATGCCCGAGGGTGTACCAGACCGATTGGTGAGTGGATGTCGAAGCTGACTAGCTACTGTTGAGGTTGGTGGTCTGTGGATGGTTGTCAGTCAGCCTTTGCCCTTGGTACTTCTAGGGGAGGAGGGGTGTGGGAAGGGATGAGGTGGGGACTTACCATGCGAAGAGAAGATTTACTCAGAGAGCTCCTCGTCACGCTTAGCCCATGTGTGACACTATTCGTGGTATGTTAGCTTGTATCTAGATCAAACAAGGTATATGAAAAAAGGTAATGTAGAGGAGGGGGGGCTTACACGACCTTGGGAGCAACGGTTGCAAACACCGCTGCATTGAGAGTTGTTGGAGCATTGCTGGAAGCAGCCCTTCTGAGCGATGGCTTCGGCGCGGGGGAGGGAGATAGGAGCAGCGACGACTTCGGACTCAGAATCATCGCGCTTCCAGGTGTGGCACTATGAAGAGGGAGATGTCAGTCCTGGATTTGTCTTGGATTTGGATGGGGGAAGGGGAGAGGAGGGAGACTTACACGACCGGCAGAGCAGTATGGGCATGCACCAGAGCATTGAGCGTTGTTGGAGCATTGCTCGAAGCAACCCTTCTGAGCAATAGCCTCGGAGCGGGGGAGGGAAACGGGAGCGGAGACGACTTCCTCATCACGCTTAGCCCAGGTGTGGCACTGTGCTTTGTGTCAGCTTGAGTCCATGACAAAGAGAAGGAGGTGAGGAAGGGAAGAAGCAAAGACAGAGGAGTAGAGAGGTAAGTCTGTTCAACAGAAAGCAAAGTACGAAGCCCAAAGCTTAAAGACGGTAGAGTCAGAAGGGCCAAGAGACAAGCCTGAAGAACGTTGGAAAGGAGAGTCATCAAAGCACCGCAGCTAAGAAAGAGACGGAGAGGGAGTAACTTACACGACCAGCAGAGCAGTGGTTGCAAGCGCCACCACACTGAGCATTATTACCGCATTGCTCGAAGCAGCCCTTGAGAGCGGAGCGAGCACCGAGGGGGAGGAGTGCGTTGGTGTTTGGTTCGGAAAGGGAGCCGGCGGGGGTGGCTGCGGCGAAGGAGAGGAGGGTAGAGATGAAGGCGAGGACGATGGTGGTGCGCATCTTGATTGATATTCAAGTGTTTGTTGTTGTGTATTTGTGTTGGAATTTTTTATCTTGGAAGACGGAGAAGGTGTGTTTGTGTTTGGGCGGTGATATCGAAGGGAGGGAGGAGGAGGGTCAAGAGGAAGAGCAGGGGAGTTAAATAGATTTCTCGAGGCGAGATGGCTGTTCATTCACAGGGGAGCTAGTCTCGA
Source organism: Rhexocercosporidium sp. MPI-PUGE-AT-0058 (assembly GCA_020746875.1). Taxonomy (NCBI): domain Eukaryota; kingdom Fungi; phylum Ascomycota; class Leotiomycetes; order Helotiales; genus Rhexocercosporidium; species Rhexocercosporidium sp. MPI-PUGE-AT-0058. The sequence continues at coordinate 1,802,133 of JAGTJL010000005.1, read as the reverse complement.
ATGGGACAGGCAAGAGAATGTGTAGATGCTTCATTCACCTCGATTAGCTTCTATCACCTGTCGTTGGCTGGGTAGCGTGAATGGTTTTGCGGCTTTGGGGAAGAATAGCCTTGCTGGTCGGCTAAAAATTCACCGTTTTGGGCTGTGGTTTTAATCCTTAGCTTTGTTGTAGGCCCTTAGTTGTCTGGTTGATCGGTCTACTAAGAATCATCTTTACATCGGTGAGGCTCTTATGTCATGTCGTTGAGAGCTGCCCAGTGGCTTGGCGCGTCGCAAAGGGTTTGTTTACTTACCCCTATTCAAGAAAGAGAATATAAATTTCGTCCACATAATAGCTAGCTCGGACTTGAAATTATCTCAAGACTCTCAGAAGCTCCACAATAAAAGCTCCAGAGACTTTGTGTATTCGGCAGCGATAGCGTCTCACACTTTTTTGCATCGTCAGCCATCACCTCCCCTTATACCATAACTTGAGTGACTCTTCTTTGTGAGCCCCAAGCCAGTATGGCCGCAACGGCCAAATGAAATTATCTGAGTAGAACTTTGAGATTGTTGTGAGCTTCAGCAAGAGGGAAGAGCCGCACCTTCGGCTTTTGCTTGATACAACCCTGCTTGCTTCGAGTTGGGCATGGCCTAATATTCCTCGCACCGTATTAGTGACCTAGGCTCTCATAATCAAGCTTGCGGTCTACCAGAGGCAACTTCAAACTAGTTGTTTTAGAAGTTTTTGAACTTTAGTACTGTTAGAGTCTCAAATTCCGGGTCACTATCATTGTCTAATGATCTGAGATGTCTGACCGTACTAATAATAAGCAGCGAGCGTTTAGAATCCCGATTCACAAGCCGGCATCAATCAAGGCTCTCCGATTTTTTTTTTCATTGACTTTTTAATCTGTCTGCAGTGATTTGAATATCCTCACCTTCTTTCTCTGCGTTGATACCTCTTTAGCTCGTAGAGAAAAGACCTTCCCACACTGCACGACTGACCTGAAGCCAATACCCAGACCACACAAAGCACATCTGGTATGCTATCTCTTGTAAGAGCAGCAAGGCAGGCTCTAAGTCCGTCTGTCCTATGTTTTTAGAAAGAAAAAAACACCCTTTTCGGCTCCAAGAACTCCCGCAAGACTGAACCACCTTCCTCAGTCAACGCCCTAATGACCTCCCTTGATCCACTCCTCCTTCATCAGGCGACATCCTTTAACGTGGCCATTGATACTCACATAACTAAAATGCCACCCTATTAATCGGTACCCTGTTGGCATGTCTAGTAGGATGCTCAACCACATTCTCCATACACGCCCGCTCGAAGCCGATTCACAAGGCTGCTGTACCCATGCGAGGGAAATGGATAAGCACCAGCTCCCACGGAATGACAAACCCTTCGTGATAAATCAGCCCCCCGTTTCTATCGTAGTATGCGAATTCGATAGATATTAATAAAGATATGCATGACTGAGGAGTAGAGCCAGATTCCTCAAATCTTTCCTAAAGTCTCTTGGATAAAGCCGGTAAATCATTGCAACTGAACCACGACCAGATATAGCTTACAAAACGGCCTACAGGTAAGTTCCAACCCATCGGCAGAGAAATACGTACCAAGGAGTAGATGAACGGCTCGGCGCGGAAGCAGACATAATGAAATGCTGTGCGAGCTGTCGGTTGGATTACGCGAGGAATTGTTGTCTTGCCTTCCGAGGGGGATGATTGTCATCCCTGGGCAATAAAAAACAAGATGGAAACATGTTGCGATGTATTGAGGTATGCTGCAGCTGAGATGACACGCCGCTAAAAGGAACAATGGAGAGAATTCCTCTACAGAAACCAGTAACTAAACCGCCAAAAGCTTCATATCCTTCCAAGACCCCGACCACATAAGTTCCAGCTTCTCATTCGCCACACCCTAGCAATACTAGACCTCTCACTCATCCTAAACCACATAAATCCTTGAAAGAATGATACAGAACCAGTATGAGCACATTCCGAGAGACTGGTGAGAAAGATATGTATACAGAGAATATTCATAATCTCTACTCGAAAGCTGCGTGGAAGATAAGTTAGGTCACGCTAATACTCGTCTCGCACGATGAGGATACGGTATGGTGGAAAGGGAGACTGCGATAGGTATATAGGCACTTATTTAACGCGATGTCGAAGTCCAAGTCGGTTTGCGAAAATAGAAATGTTGATACGCACACCAATCCGACCCTACGATCCAGGTCGAGATCCCAACGACATAAAAATGTACAGCGGTGGCTCTCACATCCCTCGACGTGAAATTCCCACTTACGATTTGCTTGAGAGAGCACAGTATTGTATCCTCAACGAGGTATTTGCTTAAGACCCCATAGTGAAATATATGCTGTCTGACGCGCGATCGCTTAAAGAATTTGTGCTTGGGAAGAGAAGATCGAAGATGGCAATTTGTGTACACATAGGAGCCAGGAGAAGTGGAAGTGGATAGAGCAGAGGTTCGTGGATGTTTTAAGGGTGATGAACAGGAGTGGGGATATGGAAGTGTGTTGAAAGGTTGTACCGGGTTGGATATTTCATCAATTCCAAAGTGCACTTCAGTCTCAATCCTACCTACTGAATGAAATCTTGAGATTTTGAAACTTCCTCTAAAACGATTTCTGAGAAGGATGGAGTTTGGCACGATTATCTGTCGTGCTTCAATTGGGATATGACCATTAAAGATCTGGACTTAACGCAATTTAATATCCAAGGAGAACGTATCTCTAGAGCATGCGAAGCTATCCTTAGATCAATGAGTTAGTTGACTTCACGATCTTCAAATCATCATCACGAAGTAGCACAACCAATTCTCACTTTTCATAGGACAAGCATCCTTTCCACGATTTTAGTTACACGAATGGGTATTTCCCCATGAACGCCATTTCCAGATGACCAAACGAAGCGAGGAACAACTAATTAAAATAACGAAAGGGCAGTAGACAGGTAGATCCATATCCTTCTTTCTTCTCTGCTCAGAATAATCCTGGCGTCGCTACAACCTCACCATGTACGCGAACGCGATACAAACAGGTGTAGTCAACCTGGCCGTCACCCCAGTTGTTCTTGCTGCGAACGATGACCTTGTTGGTGTGCGCTCCGAGAGCCTTCATGTCCAATTGGACGGGGAAACCTTGAATGTTTTCTAGGGTATCGAGATCGTAGGTCCAGGTGGCGATGCGGACGAATCCGTCGGCACGAAGTGGCTCGACTGAGTCGTCTGTGAAGATGTTGGTTGACATCTTGGCGACCGCTTGGTAGAGTTCGGGATCAGGGATGTGAGCAAGGAGCTCCATTTCTCTGGGCGCAGCACCGGGTTCAAGAGATGCGGTGGGTGCGATGTGCTCAACAACAACCTGATCAGGGTAGATGCTGCTTCCCATGATGACTGCCAAGCTGGGACCAAATCCATCAGCATCCTGAGAAGGAGAACACCAGCAGTCGCCGTGTTCATCCCACTTCATCAGCGCAGTGTCAGGGGAGTTGGGAACGGGAATTGAGTTGCCAATCAACCAGCGCATGGTCCTCTTGGGGAGCCATACATCCATGCTGGGAAAGACATACTGCGGTGACGTGTAGTGTGCATCGACGATGGCACCAGTTCCCTTGGAGAGATAGTTGACGCGGGTGAGGCCATAATTGAGGTTGCTCTTGAGGTTGGCAGCTGCCAAAGCGTCAAGCTGGCCACTGGGGATGAACTTCTTGAGGACATCGTAGGCGATGGCTTTCGATTCATCCTTGAAGTCATGTTGAAGTTTGGTGATCTGTTGAGTGGCGTGGTTGAGCTTCTTCTTCATGTCGCCCATTTCCGATCTGACCTCCAGTCTGTTCTCCTCCCAGCTTTGGCGGATGAGATGCAAGACCTCGGTTTTGGAAATGATGTGATTCTGCTCCAAAAGATGTGGGAATTTACGAACGATGTAATCGTCGTTGAGATCTCCCAACTGTGCTTGATTGCCCTTGATATACTTATCCCAAAGCTTCTGAGTCTCCTTTTCAAGATCCTTGAAGTCCTTGATGCCACCAGATGAGAGTTTGCTAGAGTCAATTGGGCCGTGAGAGAAGATGTCCTCTTCGCGGATCTTGTCCCGTAGAGCGTGCCAGAAGTTGTCAGGGATGACATTGTTGCCGTATTTGTCCTTCTTGACGACGAGGAAGTCAGGAAGCATATTTTGGATAGTCTTCAACGCCTTTGGATCCAGATCTGAGTGGCGAGATGAGAGGTGGAAAACCTTGTACTCAAGTTCGTTCAGACGACGGCTGATGGACTGAATATCGGTCGGGTTGAGAAGTTCCGCGGGGCTTCTGATGATCTGTGGCAAGGAATCTATCAAGTTGCCGGACAATGAAGCAGAAGCAACTTGCCAAGCGGTATAAAGGCCCAAAACGATCAGAAGGAACGGAAGACCACCCCTTTTCCAGCTAGTTAGTAAGGCTTTGCGTTTCTGAGGAAGGAGACTCACTGGTAAATGTACTTCAAGGTAGGACCGAGGAAAGGGCACCAAATGTATTTCAGGAAGAAGTTCCAGAAAGCATTTCGGAGAAGTCTCAAGAACTCGAAGACGCCATTGACCATGTACAAGTACGAGTTGGTATTTGTAGGTGGAAGAATGGGTTCTCGGCGAGTGTTTCTAGCCATCTCGACCATTCGGTGGCGTTCGGCCCGGGCATTGAGCTCATCAAGGTGCTCCGCTGGGCTATCTGAATCGTCTTCAGAGTTTGGCTCAGGCAGTTCTGGGATGTTTCCAAGCTCCTCGCCCTCTGAAATAGGTGAGGACTCAATGCCAGCTCTCTGGAAGATGCCACTTTCGTCCGCAAAACTTCTCTCTGAAGCATTTGAAGTTGGAGAACGTCTCTGAGAGCGACCAGCATCTGTGTGGAAAGGTCAGTAATAATCCAAAAACAGTAGAATCCGCACTTACTGCTTGGAGCTCTGGGAGCGGGAAGAGAGACAGGGTTCAGCTCGGCTTCTAGGACCTCATTGAAACCACGAGCAAAGGGTGGAGCGTCTGCTGTGGGTGGAGGAATTGTATTTGAGCCGTAAGCGGTACTTTGTCGTGCACCAACTGCTGGAAGAGCATTGGATGATCGACGGTTGGCTGCACGCCTTGGAGTTGTAGGGATATCCGAGGTTGAAATGGCTGGCGAAGCTCCCCGGCTGCTTGCTTGTCTGCTCGCACCGCGAGTCGATCTACGGGTAGACATTGTGTGAGTTGAGAGTGGTTGTGAGCGATAGAATCGATTGTTTCGGGAGTTTGTGATGGGTTCGTTGATCTGGGAATATTGCGAAAGTCCGTCGTCTGAAGATTCACTCTGGCGAGCTGAATCGATTTCTGGGATGCAAAGTTAGTTGGCTGTTCGATAAGTCTGCGACAAAGGACTAACGCAAAGAGGTGAATCGGGCAGGCAGGTACTCTTCTCGGACGGAGTGATAAAGGGACATTGAAGATTGATTTCCAACGAGGGTGTTCAATTGTGCAAGGAAAAAGGAAAAGAGAAAAGTACTAGAGCAATGGCTCGATCGTGTAGGCAAGAGTCGCTTGCCATACAAATTTAGCGAGGTTGACTTACTATTGTGTTGTAGCTATTCGTAGTTTTGCTATTGTCGGGTATTCCACAATAGGAGCGCAGGAACCCCCAACTCGTTCTAGCCACCACAATGCTGTCGCAAAATTACGCGTTCCGATGGATAGGCCGTTCAATTATGCCAGTCCTTGTATAGTCGAGAAGTCGTGGGCGGGCGTGGGTAGTTGAGGCTGTGATCTGGCGCAAGTTGATAAGTAGGCCCTCGAGGACGATGCACGACAAAGGACGGACAATGGGAGGCCATTTATCGCGATAGAAAGGCTGCTCCCGGAGTAGCAACCACGGTGAATTCCTCAAAGCACAGCACGATGGGGGGCGGGTACGGCGGAGTGCAGGAGTCGCAGTGCTGAGGTCATGGTGAGGGGAGGGAGTTGGGTGGGAGTTGGCTGAAAGAGGTTGTTTTCATTCCAGTGCCGGAAGCACTCAAGATGCGAGACCTCAGCCAGTCAGTCAGTCAGTTCCTTGTACGCGACGTTACCGAAGCCAGTTCTCCTCTGATTCCCTGCAAGCGCGGTTTCTCGAAGCCCATGCCCATGCCCACCTCCATTTGGCTGGGACTGGGTCAGGTGGCTGGTGAGTGTGGCTGAGGATGTGGCTGTCACTAAATAATGTGGCAGATCGATAAGCTGGAGGCGGTGAGTCGGATATCGTGCTTGATTGGTTGGTTGCTTGATTGGCTGGTTGAAGCAAATGTGCCCGTGCCCGTATCCGTGCCCAACCTTTGGGATAACCCAAGTTAATTCATGTCCGCTGCTGACTCTAGCTTGCTTTTATATATATAACTTATCCAGGAACCGATGTGAAAAATGCCCGTCTGCTGGTGGATATAAAGGTAAGTACTCAGGCAGAAGAAAGAAAAGAAGTGTCTGTAGCCTCCATGTCATACTCTCCTGTCTCCGCGTAGCTTCTCGTCTCCTCTCTTCTCTTCTCTTCTCTTCCACTCATCTTTCAATTCCGCTTCTTTCCCGCCGGTGACGCCCGCTGTTTGTGTTATGCGATGTGAAGCCACCGTAGATGCGGATGCAGACGCAGACTACTGTAGGCAAGGCACCATGGTAGAGCAAGCCTACTTTGACCAGATATTGGGTTGGATCCGGATCTTGATCTTAGACAGGAGTTGGTGGTCCGTTAAAATAAGATCCTTACCCCCTCCTTACCTTACCTTACCTTACCTTAACCTACCTAGTATCCAGATTGAACCCTTGAAGGGCGCGTCTGCCGCATCGCATTGTTCAAGATCCTTTCAATCTAAACTTGTGCCCACCCGCCGCCCACTTAAAGGTGTTTCGATACCCCGCCGGCGCAACCCATTGTCTTCCTTCCCTTCACAACTTACATCCCCACTGAAATCATGACTGTTGGAACTGTCTTGATTACCGGGTAAGTGGTGCCTCTTTCTTGGTGGAAAAGTTGCGCATCATTGATGATCTCTTTTGCTGGAAGGAGCTTACCAGCTACCCCGCCATCAACGACAATCTCAGAATCCCCTCATTTCTCTTGCATTGCATTGCATACACATGCTGATCGATGTATGACTTCCCAGAGGCACCGGTTACATCGGGTCCTTCACTGCCCTTGCCCTCCTCCAACATGGCTACAAAGTCGTAGTTGTCGATAACCTCTACAACTCCTCCAAAGTCTCCCTCGATCGCATCGAGCTCCTCTGCGGAAAGCGGCCAGACTTCTACGAGGTCGATGTCACCAACGAAGAAGCTCTAGACAGGGTCTTCGCCGCACACCCAAACATCGACAGCGTCATCCATTTCGCTGCTCTCAAGGTATGCTCGGATCTCCATCTGCGCAGGCGCACGCTGACCGATCCAGGCGGTTGGCGAATCCTCTGTCATCCCAGTCGAATACTACCGTGTCAATGTTGGAGGAACAATCGCACTCCTCCGCTGCATGATCAAGCACGATGTCCCCAATATCGTCTTCTCCTCCTCTGCCACCGTCTACGGCGATAACGCGACTCAAGTACCCAACATGATCCCCATCCCTGAACACTGCCCAATTGGCCCCACAAACCCATACGGGAGAACAAAGAGCATGATTGAGGAGATCATTACAGACCACATTAACTCTCAGCGAACGAAGGCAAAGAAGGAAGGAAAGCCTTTCGAGAAGTGGAATGGTGCTCTGCTGAGATACTTCAACCCTTGCGGTTCGCACCCAAGTGGGATTATGGGTGAGGATCCCCAGGGAGTGCCATTCAACCTCTTGCCATTACTAGGCCAAGTCGCGACTGGACAAAGAGAGACGTTGATGGTTTTTGGTGATGGTATGCAAAATTTCTTATTATTGAGACTAAAGCTAATTGAAATTAGACTACCCATCAAGAGATGGGACCGCAATCCGTGATTACATTCACGTCGTCGATCTCGCCAAAGGGCATCTGGCAGCCTTAAACCACCTCCGCGAAGCCAATCCCGGCGTCAGAGCCTGGAACCTCGGTTCTGGTCGCGGGTGCACAGTATTCGAGATGATCAACGCCTTCCAGAAAGTCGTTGGCCATCCCTTGAAATACGATGTTGTGGAGAGAAGAGCTGGTGATGTGTTGGATTTGACTGCCAATCCTGAACGGGCGAACAAGGAGTTGGCTTGGAAGACGGAACTCACCCTTGAAGATGCTTGTGAGGATCTTTGGAGGTGGGTTAGCAACAATCCCAAGGGGTATCGTCAAGATCCTCCGGAGGCTTTGCTTGCTGCTATCCAGAAGTGAGGTGCTTGCCATATTTTCGTGGTTCTAGCATGATACAAAATTGCATATAGACTCAAAATAGACTCGTTAAAACTCACTCGATGGTCGATCCGGTGTACAATACTAGAGATATCGTATAGCACTTCATCTGGACGTATAGATGTGAAATGGGATGAGTTTGTGTAAGGGCACCCTGAATTGTCTACCTGAGTAGCTTCGCTTGGTATCTTATTGCTACGAAATGAGGCCAGGCTCGGAAACTAAGCTCTCAGAATGTCTCCTCATTGGAGCAGCATCAGACCTTCTTTCCTTTTCAACACAACTCACAAAAACACACTTAGATCAGGCAGTACAAGTACACCACGGCTGGCAGTTCAAGTCATTGATTGCGCGACACTATTTCTACCGATCCATCTCCCCATCTACCCTCCATCAACTCCCTACGGCTTAAGCAACAACTTCCCTGTGGTTTTCCTACCCTCCAAATCCGTATGCGCCCTCGCAATCTCAGCAAGAGGATACGTCTCATGCACCCGAACATTCAACTTATCCTTAATGATGAAATCAAAGAGCTCAGCTGTGTACCTCTCGAACTCCTCGCGTGTATGGATGTAATTGAAAAGTGTCGGTCTGAGGACCTTGATGCTCTTTCCTGAGAGCCTGGAGATGGCTAGGGGTGGTACTGCTCCAGACTAGATGCAGATGTTGATTAGCACTTTTGCTGAAAGTAAAATAAAAAGGGATAGAACAGAGGTGGTAGTAAAAAGTAAAAGCCGACTTACAGAGTTGCCATACGAAACAACCGTCCCCTTCCTAGCCACAACCTCCAAATCATTCTCAAATTGATCCTTCCCCGTACTATCATAAACCACGTTCACGCCCACACCACCTGTAATCTCCTTAACCTTCCCCACCAAATCGGTTTCCTCCTTGTAATTCAACATGAACTCTGCGCCGTTCACCTTCGCCAACTCCATCTTCTCACTCGTACTTGCTGTTCCGATAACCCTAGCTCCAACACTCCTCAACAGCTGACATAACCACAACCCGACCCCGCCCGCAGCAGCATGCACGAGCACCCAGTCGCCCTTCTTGACTTCGTACGCTTCCCTTATGAGCGTCAGAGCCGTAAGACCTTGCAGGATGGCCGCGGCTGCTACGCCTGGAGCGAGGGCGGATGGGACTGTGTGCGTTTTGACGGCAGGCGCGCAGGCGTATTCGGCGTAGGCGCTTGTTCCGAGCCAGACTACGCGATCGCCTACTTTGAGGTTGAGGAGGTCGCCGCTAGGTCCTAGGGCGACTACCGTGCCTTCTGCTTCACGGCCGAGGATCTCGGGTTTGGGGGCTGGGTAGAGACCGGTTCGGAAGTAGCTGGATGGCGATATCTTTGTCAGTATTTGGAACCATATGAGGGAACTGGGGGTTGCTCGTTGAGATTTCGGATGAGGTGGGGGTGGGGGTGGGGATGTAGAGGAAGAGAGGGAGGACTTACGTATCGATGTAATTTACACCGATGAAGTCATTCTTGACGAGAACTTCTCCTGCTTTGGGTGTAGGAACTGGCAAATCTGTCTTGTACTGCAAGACCTCTACGCCGCCCGTCTTCTCTATCAAAACACCCTTCATTGTGTTTGGGATTGAAGTTGCCATAGTGCGTATGAATTGGCGGTTTAGCTGTGCGAGACGTGTCGTGGGTTGGAATCTGGATCTGGATTGAAGGAGTCGGGTGGTGGTGTATCGTGCAGACATGCGCTCTTGGTATGACTTTTAGTGAGGGGTTAATTGGGAGCTTTAATGCGGTTCGAGTGGTGTTGAATCAATGATTGAGCTTGTCGTACGAAAGGCGTGATCGGAGAAAGTCAATTGCTTGCTTAGCAAGCTTCGGAGATATATATGTGTGTATGTGGTGGAACTTGGCGAATAGAGAGAATATTAGAAAATCAATTCTTTTTGTTTACTTTTAAAAGCAGCGAGGTAAACGCTTCCAAATCAGTGTATTCGACCTACGTTTGATGCAAGCACGAATATGAGTTGAGTTGAGTAGAGTTTCACCACTTTTGAGAATGCTCGAATGATGTGATGACCTATCTCGGCCATACATTTGACCCCTCATTGCATTGCTTTGCTGCTGCTCTGCCGACCCCGCAGCCGATGACAGGGATGAGCCCACTTTTGTAGCGACCCCTTTTTCGCTCGCTTGCTGTGTTTTTGTCCTCTCGCGTCCCTAGCTGAATAATACAATTCGGATTCGAAATTAATCTTGGTTTCCAATCAATATTCGATATTTTTCACCTCGGAAAGCTAACCTCTTTGGCTTTGGAGAGCGTTGATCTAAAGTTGGCATTCCTGAGTTGGCCTTGTTGCTACATAGTGGCTTGAGATATGGTGGGTGAACAGGACTTGGATTCCGTTACGAGGATTTTGAAGCTACTCAGAAACCTCCAGGCACCCTGTTAAATTCCTTAAGTCTTTTTGAAACCGGATTTGAAGTTTTGTTTAAAATGCACTTAGCTGGAAATTTTGGATAGTCCATTAGCTCTAAGTCTCCAACGATGTTCCTCGATCGATATTTCGGCCATGGAGATGAGGCCTTGTTTAGACTGATTGAGGGTCGATACTATCTGGAGTAGCTAAGAATCTCTCACTGTACTAAAGTGATAGTATATAAGGGGGGTTGCGCTTGGATGATGTGACTTATGACTCTCTATTCTACGTTTTATTGACAGTATTATCATTTCTCGTTGTACAGAAACTATTCGAGGTCACTGAGTAGCTCACTCTCCCTTCACATTCATTACAATATCCTTAACCGCCCTAACTACCCCAATAAACAAACCCCCATCACTCTCCTCATTACACGTTCATGGTCAAACAGTCAAGCCTTTCTCTCCCTAATCGACCTTCCCCCCGTCCAACTCCCTGACAAAAACTAACATCCCCACTAGGATTTCACAAAAAGTTGGAGTTGCATTTCCCTTGTATGACCAAGGGGAGGAAGATCTATTTAGTACATTTAGTTGATTGATCGTTCGTTTAAAAGGCCTCTGGAGGGTTTCAGAGATTCGGCGTTTTGAGTCTGGGGAAAAGGGGTTTGCAGGAAACGAAAAATTTGATTTGTGAGTTTGTCCATGAACGAGGCTTGACTGCTTGACTGTGAATTGTTTTCTTTTTGTGTTTTTGAAAGTCTTGAATTTGCTTTGAAAGAAGGTGCTTCTTTTCGCGAAGAGATAGTTTTTGAGCGACCCTGTGAAGAGTCTAGCCCTCGAGCTTTTAAGGATTCAACAGGGAAGGAAATTCCAAAGCCCTGCATGCCGAAGGAATAGCCAACTAGTATTATCACTGAAGAGCTTTGGCTGTGACAAGTAAAGAAAACTATGCAAGGAAAGGTTTTCAAGAAAGGATTGCCATTCTTCTAAGAAAAATTGAAAACTATTGTTAAAGCAATGGGTGAAGAATCGCTAGCCTGAAAGGCTTGTCAGAGCTTAAGTGCGGAAGCGGTGTTTGGGATATCTCACCTCCAATATGTCACTCAACATTTTCAACTCAACAATGGTATCCAACGAATGAGAAAAGCCTAAAGTATAAAGAAAGAAAAGAAAATAGGGAAGCCGTGGTCAAGCCGTAAACACCAGGTAGCAGGGGAGGGAAAGGTACTAACATTGCAACCAGTCTTTCGTATCCTGAGCTCCAGGTCAGCGAATCTTAGAGTATTTCCCACTCATCTAACTCAACTTTGGACGCTCTCTTGGCAGATATGCCCCTACCCCATAAACCTTTTGTGGAAACACACATTTTAACAACGTTTTCTGTTAGAACTCACCCCGATCCCATATTCCCCAGTCAACCACGCACGCGCGACCCTTCCAAACCACACGCACAATGATAAATGACAATTCCACAGCCAACAATGACCTAGAATTCCACCATCACCCCGCTCCTCTCAGCTGGGTACAGCAGGACTCTGGAACAAACATATAGCGGCAGTACATGGTTTCGCGCACTGGTTATTTTCAGGTTTACCCTGAACTTGTTGCGGTAAATATTGTTTGGTTCTTGCGTTGTTCTCGCTCTCTGGTTCTCAGCAATAGGAGAATTGAGCTTCGGTGGGTGCGAAGTGCAAGTGGAACCTGCTGGACCAGTCGCCTGTGCTGACCTTGGAAGATTGCTTATGCTCTGTTTGTTTTATCCTCAGAGTTGAGGATGGAAGTATAGAATTTTGATGGGGAATGGAGTCTGATGTAGGTAGACACTTCAAGTGTAAGAGTTATTCCCTCTTCGAAACCAGCTGATTATTGATCGTGGGTTCCAATTTAACTAAAACCCATGCGTTGTGTTTTCCTTTGAAGTGCTAGTGATCCGTTTTTACGACCACCACCCCAGAAGCTCGCTTACGAAGTCCGTGCAAAACAAACAAAGAGCTACCCGTTCCCTCTTCTGCATCTACCCACACTGACAATGAGAAACCTATAAGTACCCAAATAAGAAACCGGATAATACAAATTGCAAAAATACTCAATTCTCATAGCCAGGCCGTGTATTTTCCTCCCTGCAGTTCATTACAACTCCCTACAATCTCCCACACACCCCACCTGGACAACGTGCTGTCATTAAGCAGTTAGTATCTCCACCATCCCAGACACCGTAGGGGGTTCGAACCCCATTCAACCCCGTTCTCGGAGACCAGAGGTAGCCAGTGTGTGAAGAAGGACCCCGAGACCCAATAAACAGTCAAAGACTTGGGGACGGATAAACAAAAGTAGCATTTATTCAGCTTTCTGTTGTGCGGGTAGGTTGACATCCTTGGGCAATGACTGATGTATGGGGAAACGATAGTTAAGAGGATTTGGTGGGAAATAAGTAAGTGTTTTCTTCTTCTTAAATATATGGAGTGGATGCCTTGGCTGTGAGACAGGGTATCTTTTTCTTGCTGTACTGATTTTTCCAACCGATTGTTTCTAGGAGGGAGATCGCTTTGCCGGCTAGGGTGGGAAGGAGAAAGGAAGGATGCGTTTTGCATTATTGTGGTGTAAGACGATAATTATGAACTAATCTGATACAAGACCTACCTCAAAATTTAGTCGTAAATTGTTAAGGTTCTACAAAGGTACCAACACCCCCCCCCTTCCCAAAATAATTAGATGATACACCTCCCTGCCGATTCACAGCCATCTCAAACCACCTATTTCAAGAATGTTTTGACGCCGCGAATTCTTCTCTCTGCAACCAAACATCTCCTTATGACGATAAAATCTCATCATAACGACCTAACAAAGTCGGGGTTTGTGGAGAGGCAGCTACCTCATGCCCTTCAAAGTTGCACATTGCTAAGTGACATGTGTGATATATTGAAATAGAGCAGCTAAGAAAAGCATCTGTGGGTCAACATGGATGATGGAAAATCGATCAATCAGTGGGAGAAATAAAAAGAGAAGCTCAGTCTAGTAAAGCTTGTTATTGAAGTCTCCCATCGTCAATACTCAACGACTTCCTCCTCTACCCACATTAGAAAGGATATCCTCCGAATACATACCACAACCCTCCTACCTTAGCTATATCATCTCCCACCACCACCATAAAAGACCCTCGGCCAAAGATTCATAGCCGTCTTTCTCCCCCTTCTAACCTCCAGCCCCGCATGCACAACCCTCTCATCACCCGTCCCATTAGCATGTAAATTAACCCAAAACAGCGCGTTTCCCTTCCTCGGCAAGAACTTCGTGCCTGCCCGAATACCACCATTCTCACCCTTTTCTCCCATCCCGCCCTTTCCACCCATCTCCTTTGAACCACTCACCCATTTTCCATTCCCATTTCCATTTCTCTCCGCCACTCCCGTTCCGCCGCCATCCCCTGACAATCTCGACGAGGGATGGTTGGAAGAGATATCAATATGAGGAAACCACGTCTCTCCCCCTTCACACCCCTCATCCAAATAAACAAAAAAGCTGCCCCAGCGATTAAACCACCACCTCCCCTCTCCTATACCCATACTCCCATCTCTCAGTACCTGCGGTCGGTCATACCAGTCGTGGTGGGTGGAAAAGTGCTCGCCGGGGCCGTATTGGACGATTTGAGGGGTGCCGAAGAGGGAGAGTGGTTCGGGATTGTGGGAGGGAGGGGGTGGTGAGGGATGTGGTAGTGAGGGACCGAGGAACGAGAGGGCGCGTGAGAGGATGCAGGATACGAGGGGAGAGGAAGGAGGGAGGCCTGCGGAGCGGGAGGTGCGGCTTTTGGAGGTGGATTTTTGGTTGTTGATGTAGATCTCTGAGGATGTGAGGGAGGGTGTACTGAGGTGTTAATTAGGGGATGCGTTAGCCAACTTATCCCATTCTCTGTTTCTATCTCCTCAATTTACAGAAAGTGAGAAAAGCGTTCCTTGTTATGGGATGTAGAAATAAATAGGTCTGTGTACATCTGAAGTGATATTGAGAGGAGTAGATAGGTGTAAAGCGAAGTAAAGAAATAAGCAAGTTACCCAAGTTCAACCAATAAATCCGCCTCCTCCTCCCTCAGAAATCCATTGATATATATCAACAACGGATCGACCGATACGATCTCCGTGGTATAATTATGTGATATACATTCATAATTCTCTGGTGTGATCCTCGATATATGTGGGTTGTCCTCGCTGCTCCTGATGGTGAGATGATTCGACCAAAGAGCGGCGAGAAGTGCAGCTGCGGCGCATGCGGCACCGAGGTTTGTGAGTTTGCTTGTGATGGGTAGAGAATGCTTTATTTGAGAGAAAGCAAGAGAGCGTTAGTTTTTGATCAGCTGTTTGGAGAGAGAGAGGGATGAAAGGTTGGATGTAACGATGTTTGTTTGGTTTTGCACAGTACGTACCATGATGAGGTGTCGATCAAGATCAGAAAAAATGACGATCTGAGACGAGGAGAAGAGGAGGAGACTGGCAAGACACGAATGTCCAAGATGCGGAGGAAGACATATTATCACATTCCTTCATTCCCTCAATCGATCGATCAATCAATCAAGTAAAGTCACACCACAACCCTTCATCGCATCCCTCACTCGCCACTCACAACCTCCAGAGATACTCCCTTTACGTTACTACCAAACCATCAGCAACCCCATTAAGGAGGCCCACGCACCCCTCCCATTGGCCACCCCACACCCAGTATCGTACACCAACGAATCCAAACAACCAAGCTCGCTTAATTCCCTTCCTTTCCTCTCCCCTCCCCTCCCTTCCCCTCCTCTCCTCTCGTCTGCCCTCGCCTCCTCTAATCACCTTCCCCTCCCCAAGATAAATTAAACCCCCATCCATCTTCGCGGCGGGTATATAGAGTGCATTTACTCCTCTACTACAAGTACTACTCTACCTCACCTTCTATGCAGCGCAATATAGTATATGCCGGCAGAACACGCGACGGGGCAGGCAGATTAAGGTTTACAGTTTATTTCTTGGGAGGGGTGCTCGGTACCGGGATTTGGATGACCTTTGAGCTTCCGTGTCGCTTCGCTTACAAGTACGGTAGCGAGGAAAGATGAAAGCGGAGTGGGAGAGTGGTGGTGACAAGCGAGATGTGGAAGTTTTGATGTTGCATTTGGTATGCCTGGGTAAAGGTTTTGAAGGGTTGACGGATGTTTTGCGCCGAGCCTGTACTTGGCCCCCCCCCCCCCCCGCAAATGGGTTGGAAATCAAATTGGTTTATTAGCTCGTGCTTTTGTCTACACTGCTTTTCCGATGAACGCCATGTCTGCCAGGCAACCTACAAACCAACCAACCAACCAACCAACCATGCCATGCTACGCTGCGCTAGGAACGGATCAACAGACTTCATGAGTGAGTGCGCTAATGCGGGAGACGTAAAGGAAGGGGTATATGCGTGAAAGTACAAAGCAGAATGGGAAAAAAAAATGAAGCCAGATGCGCCGCAGACAAGAACAATGAAGGAGAAGGAAAAGTCCGAGATGAAGAAGCTTGAAGCTGTGTACCACCACACCCAAGATCCCATCTTGACAGCTTCGCTGATCAATCCAGCGTCTTACTTCTTGCCCCCAAACTCCCTTTGATCTTGCTTGAGGTCGTCCTCCATGATTGCCTCGAGGGCTCGCTCTTCGACTTCTGGGTCTTCGACTGTTGGTGGCGGGCGGGTGTTGGGGACTGTTTGCAAGTTAGTCAGGTCACTGGAGGTTGTCGAGTATAGACATACCTGGCTCCTTCCAGCCTACCATCTTCTCATTTGCAAGGACGGTGTGGAATGAACAGTAGATACCATTGATAACATCGAAGAACTTAATGCCAATGTTCAATTCACGAACGACAACATCCAACTTCATACCGATGAAGCAGTATTGTAAGAGCTCGTCCTCAAGCCAGAAAGACTCGGTAGTATCCCCAGCTTCCTTCAAGGCAGCCTGAGCGGCTTCAAGTTCCGCATCCGTGAGATCCTCTTCATCGAATCTCGGTCCTTCCCAAGCCTTGACTCTGATAACCCCAAGAGCCTTGATAAATCCAGCGTTGCCTTTGTGGTCCTTGATGGCGGCATACTCCTCGATACTCAGAAGGCTGGCACGTTCGATACCCACGACCTCGAAATACTTGGACTCGGTCTTGACGATGTGAACATCGACTTTCATAGTCTCAACGAATAGGTCATCCGTGCCAGCAAATGCGATACCGGTCTTGAAGATTCGCTCAGCCTGAAGAACGCTGATTCCAGGATCAACACCAACGAGTTCCGCATCTTCACCTCCCCAGAGAGCGTTATCAAGGCTGATGGTTTGGTACTTGCCACCGTAGAGTGTGGAAGCTGAGACGTTGAAGTCACCTGGAAGTTGAGTCGCAAGTTGCTTGATGCACCAGAGTTCCTTCTCGGCAAGCTCGCATATGAGACGGGCAGCCATGACATTGGTCGTGTATTCTGGGCAGACGGCGTGTTGGAGGACGTAGTTGAGGAAGTTTCGAACAACGTTAGCGATCGTCTTAATCTCGCCCTCACTCTCAAGAGGGAACATGTGAGGAACTCGATGGGAGCTAGAAAGAATTAACCAAATAATTAGCTGTGCGAAAGGAAAAGTGCCTACAAGAAACCCTTCACAACACCCTCGAAGTCAACAACCCAGCCATCCGAACCATCATAGTATTTGGCATTCTTGGTACCAGTCTGAAGGTAGTCGGTGGCTTGGATAGCGGCGATCTCAGCAGCGGTAGAGTTCTCAACCGTCTCCTTATCGAGTCCACCTGTGAAAGCCTTGACAGTACAATCCACACCTCCTAACATGAAGTACTTTGTCAGAATATTCGATCGAACCTCATCAAGCTTGCGGCGGGCTCGGTATCTTTGGATACATGTTTCCATGCGACTACCAATGTTAGCTAGTTCACCTCAGCCCTAGGATGTTGACATACTCGGCAAAGGGGCGAGTTCTGTTTCACATTAGCGTTTGCTCCAATGGGAGAATATCAATCCACGTACTCATCGTAGAGATCACACTCTTCCTCATGCTCGTCCGGGGTAGTAGGAGGATCAGCATAGAATTCTTGCAATAAGTCAGCTTTGTTTTGTCACATATGATTGATATGTACCTTCGAATCCAGTTGGATTTGGCTTCTTGTTCTTTCCACTGCTCTTTTTCTTTTTCTTCTTTCCCTGTTCTCCGACGACGACTGGGGTTAGGCCATTGGTGTTGGCAACACCTGCAGTGTCAGCTTGAACTCTATTAACAACTGCTCTGCTGATGGCATCGATGGGTGTGGCAGGTGTGGGAGGAGGAGGTTTCGGGTAGGCATGGTACGGAGGGGTCATAAGACCTTCAGTACCAGGTGATATCTCAGCAATCTCAACATGTTCGATATCCTTCTCGGACTTGGTCTTGGGTCGAAGAGCGAGCAGCGTATCCTGGGTGTATCGAGGACCAGTCTCTGCTTGGGCCTGGACTGCCTTGAGTGCTGCATTGAGATCAATCTCGCTGACGGCTCTCGAGAGCGAGACATCGTTAGGTGGACTCGACATGCTGTACTATCGGCAGGGGGTTTTGCTGTCTTGTCAGATCTGTATTAGTCAGTCTCGTATCGAATTGATAGGAATGGCGTCTAGGAGACGTGGTGTTGGCATGGGGTTGACGCTGCGAATGGGTGCTGATTGGGTCTGTATAAACGAGGTTGATCAAGGCTGTGCTGATGTAGTGCGAGGTACCTGAGTGTTTTGGGAATTTGAAGAGATCGAATGGCGGTGGAGGTGGTGTATGAGGTTCGGAGATCTGATTAGGAGGAAGATTATACGGGCAGGCGTAAGAAGGGGAAAGTATGGCTTGCCTTCCGAACGGAGTGAATGTGACGATGCGGGGGTTTTGAGAGAGGAATGAAGCATGTAAACAGAGGTGAATGGTCCTCGGTTTTGGTGGTGAGGAAGAGAGTAAGGAGAGATGGAGGTCGGCGGGCGTTTTGGAAATTGCCAACCAACAACAACCAACAACTTACGTATCCTATGCTGGGATTGTCTTGTGAACTTGTTTGTTCAGTAGAGGGTTGTGACGTGATGTCCCAAGCAAGCAAGCAAGCAAGCAAGCAAGCAAGCAAGCAAGCAAGCAAGCACGCACGCACGCCGGCACGCAAGCAAACAAACAAACAAACCAAGTGTCTTTCGTCGGTTCCCTTGTTGATCGACTCCTCGCGTGGCATCGAGTACAGACAGTAAGGGGTGAGTGAGGACTGGTTGTCGGGTACTTACAGTACTTGCCTCGGGGCCGTGTTTGTTTGTTTGGATGGATGGATGGATGGATGGATGGATGTGAGAGGGTACCTACAGTACGGAGTAGATAGTAACTAGCTAGATCAATGCTTTGCTTAGCTTTGCTTTGCTTGGCAGTGCTGTGCTGTGCTTGTTTCACTTTTTTCCAATAGCAGCAAGTAATTATTGAGTAGTGAAGCTGAAACTGAAGCTGGATGTAGCTACTGTACCTAGTTGCTAGTGAAAGTCTTGGAATCCGCCCAGCATCAGCACGCCCCTTCGTACCTTCCGTCGTACCTTGGTAGCTGTAGCTGTTACCAGTACAGTAGCCGTGACTGCTGTGGCTGAGCCTCCGCCACCCTCCCTCCCCGCCCGCCGCAGTGCGTGCAGGTGCAGGTGCAGTTGCAGGGCCCGGACCCAGGTGCTTTCCTTTTCTTACTCTACTTTACTTTACCTTACCTTGGCGTTCTCGCGTGCCTGAGTGGCTCCGTCCCAGTGTACTTCGTACATACGGAAGGCACGTTCACCGCCTATGAGTGAGGACTATCGCATATTCGCAGCGTCTAGTGGAAGTCCATCCCCGGCCCTGCCCGACCAAAGAAAGCTAATAGACGCTTCGATGAACCCCTCCATCACCCTCCATCACCCACCATCGCCGTCCATGGCCCGCCATTGCCGTCCATAACCACCATCGATCAACCTGCATCAACATCAACACCACCTCCACCATGACCCCCAACTGACCCCCCATCCCCCCCAATCACAGCTGATTCAAAGCCTGCTGAGCGCTGCCACGAATCTCTGACCTGGTCCCGAAGCCACGACGACAACACATCGCATACTTCTCCCTCACCTACTACCTTACCAACTTTACTCAGCCTTACTTCACCTCCCTCCCCCCGTCCTTGCTCTCGGGGCGTTTCTTTTTGGCGCAAACGTCTGCGCAAATCCTGCCGCCCGCGCCCAAGGCTCTCCTTCTAATACCTCCTCCTCCCACCATGATAGAGTCGTAGCAGAGTAGCAGACGCGACTCCACTCTAGTCAGAATTCATAAAAAAATGGCAAAGCCGTTGCCTACCCACGCAGACCTGATCGACTACAGCCAAGCCGTCGCGGGACAGTACGTCGCACAAGCAGAACCCACCCCCACCATTCCATCCAGAGGACTCTGCTGACAGGCGCGCGCAAAGTGATGGCACCCTTTCAGATGTCGACGGCGAGCTCTTCATCAAGCCTTGTACGCCCGCTGAAATCGCTTTCTACGATTCTTCCATCGCGGCCCATCCTGATTTCGCCGAGTTTATGCCAACCTATATGGGCACCTTGACCCTCGATCACCACCCGAATGGTACGACGATAGAAGAAGCGGGTGCCATTTTGCTAGCCAAACATACTCCTGCCGTCGAGCACTACGAACATCATAATGGAACAACCATAGAAGCTTCTGGCTTAGCGGTCTTCGAGAGGAACGAAGAAGCGTTAGACAAGGCAGAGGCAGTGATGATAGCGAAGCACTCGATCCCCGAAGTGGTTGTGCCAGTCAAGACCACCAAGAAGATAGTCACAGATCAAGCGGTGGTACTCGAGAATGCCGCCCATGGCTTCGTCAAGCCTAATATCCTAGATGTGAAGTTGGGCGTGCGGCTGTGGGCTGATGATGCCAAGGAGGAGAAGCGCATCCGCTTCAACAAGGTCTCAGCGGAGACTACACATAAGGATCTCGGGTTCCGAATAGCTGGTATGCGTGTGTGGCATGGCAAGGGTGCAAAAGGTCCAGATATCGACAAGGAAGGATTCAAGATATACGACAAGAACTATGGACGCGTCTCGGTGAATACCTCGAATATCGAGGAGGCGTTTAGGAATTTCATCTTCTCACCAGACGCGGGAGTAGATGAGGAGCTGGGAAAATTGGTCTCCCAGGCTTTTCTGGCCGATGTAAAACGGATCCAGGCTGTTTTGGAAGGGCAAGAAAGTCGCATGTTCTCCGCGAGTCTGCTCTTCGTATTCGAGGGGGACGGAGTTGCTCTCAGGGCAGCCATGGAACAAGCCAGTCGCTCTCCACCCACTCTCGTGAACGGAGATGGAGAAAACTCCGAAGACGACGACGATGGGCCTACAGAACCCAAGATCTATGCTGTGAAGGTTATAGATTTCGCTCACGCGGAGTGGACGCCTGGGCGGGGACCAGACGAGAATTCCCTCACTGGCGTGAGAAGCGTGGCTCGCATCCTTGAGAACATTGGGAATGCTTGAGCCTAGCTAGTCGTTGTGCGGTGATCAAGGGTGATCTGCTGCCTAGGTATGGAAGGCATTGGGCTTGGGACTTGCTTGGAGTTTTTGGGTTCGATGGGATGCTATGGGATATGATTGCTATCTGTTAGATACCCATGGGAGCATTGGGAGCAGCATAGAACGAAAGAAAGAAATCCACTCGATACATTTTTGTGCGGTCAAATTCCGTCTTTGTACATTTGACAATGAGTCCTAGAATGCGAGATTCAGTACGAGATGGCTAATATTACACTTTGAGTCTAGGAAGAGCTTGCTGTTTTAGAAACAAAGGTGGTTCTAGCCCGAGCCCTCTTCTTTCACATTCTGACCAACGAATCAGACCTCCTCGTTTAATACTATCCAGCCCAGAAATGAACAATTCGTGTGAAGTGGCAGTTTCCTAAATGGCAATAAAGATACACACAGATCAGAAGCGAGGAACGGGATCTCAAGCAAAGACGCGAAACAAACTCCCGACTCCATTAATCCTACAAACCCGATCTCGGCCCAACCATGTCGCCGCTCAAGATCCAAACCCAGATCAAGACCTAGTCTTCCTCTTGTACCTCCCCCACCCCGACCCAAGCGCCGCCTCATTCCCATTCGTATACATCTCCCTCACCATCCTCGTCGCCTCAAACGGCACCTGCTTCTCCCCCAACACCATCACCCCCTTCATCCCCAGCCTCCCCTCCTCCCCAACATAGAACCGAACCACAGTCTCCCTCTCATCAGCGCTCGGATCCATCTCCCCCGTCCGATGATCAAGCGCTCTATACCGCATCTTCCACCCCTCCACCCCCCTCGGCAGTGGACCAGGCCAAGCACCTCCGTTGAGATGCGTAGCTCTCTCGAAATCCGCCAGATCCTCTCGTACCACTCTCGCGCTCTGGGTACTTGCAAACACCTTCGATGCTGGCACAGGTGCAAAACGCATACACCCCTCCAACGCAGCAAACCTAAAACCAGCATACATCTGCCTCTTCCTCTGCCCAGCAAGCGGACTATTCGCCATCCGCAAACTGATACTCATATGGGCCTCATCCTCGATATTCAACTCTGTTCTGAGCGCAGGAGATTCAACGGTCCACTCACCAGTCACGTCCCAAGCCCAAGACGGACGCTCTTCAATATAATCCGGGATCCCACCTGGTGGGTAGCGTGGACGTGCCAGGTAGTAATTTGGATCTGTGCGGGACCGCTCAAGCTCCTCCCTTTCGGCTTCTTCTTCAGCCTGAGGATCATAAATATCTGATAATCGAGTGCATCCTCTGCCGAGATAGGAACGTGGCATATACCCATCCCAGACTCGGGTTACGATAGGCGCGGTGACGCTCCTTGGTTTCCCGGGCCCGGTCCGTAGGCCGGTAACAGGTACTTCTTCTTCATCCCACATGAACGTTCCGGTGAGAGATACGGTGCCATCCCCGTCACCGCTTTGGTTGAATGTCATGGTTGTGCTCTGTATATCGCCCGTTGAGTCGGCGATGCCGTGGTTCGTATCCATACCTCGCCATCTGAAATGCCAGGTCGGTGTTCCGCCATCAGAAGGTGCGCCGGGCCAGACTCCATCGTGGAGGATACATGCTTTTTCGAAGACTGGGAGAGGACTATCTTCTTCTTTTTCTTTCGAGATGCGGAGGCCCTTTTCCTGACCAAGAAAATCAGGACATAACCTCACAGCACCCACAATGCCCTGTCCAATCTTAAAGGTCCCCCACAGCTGCCTGCCAGTCTTACAATGGAACGGGTTATTCGCCATATACAGATCCATCGTGAATTTCCTCAGCTTGTCATTTCCATTCCCAGATGGAGTGATCTCCCATGATCCAGAGACGTCCCATGCCCAAGCAGGCGGGGCATCGATGAATGATGATTTAGGCTTTGGGTACGCGCCTGGGTTGGGACCGGGCTTGTTCTTCGCTTTGATGACGCCGCCGGCAGGTGGATCCCAGCTGTATGTTGGCGGAGGACCGTACCAATCATTGTGAGGTTGGGGGATGGCGAGGGCCTCCCATTCTTCGCGGAACAATGACTGCCATTCTTTCTCCAAGTCAAAATCCGAGTCTAAGTCTGCATCATTGTCCGAACCCAAACAGCAAGATCCTTGCTCGAGATTCCCCTTTTTGACACCCTCGAAAAGGAGATGTCTCCCCTGATACAGCATCGCGAAAGTGATCTTCACACCCTCATACTCTCCCGTCGACGACTCCGCATCGTGTTTGAAGTTGAATTGCCCTTGCGCACGACTCTCCCCTCCTACGATCTTCTCTCCCTCTTTCCCTCTCCAGCGCATGAGCCATTCTTTGAATTTTGGACCGGGTTGAACGCCGTCGGGGAGTTGACATGCTTTTTCGAAATCGGGGAGCATTAGGAGCCCGGACTCATAATCTTGGTCTTCATCTGATTCTGAGCCTGAGCCTGAGTCTGAATCCGCTTCCGAGTCTTTAGAAGTCAAAGTCCTCTCAGGACATAACCGCATAACGCCCTTCAAATCACCGAATTCAAAAATACCGAAGAGTTGACTTGAACTAGGGCCACGCTTGTAGCAAAGCGAAAGAGCGTATGATGATGCGTTGACAGGTTGGTAGCGGCTTGTGCAAGTTAGGTTGTAGGTTCCTGATACATCCCAACTCTGGGTCTTCTTCTTCATTTGCTTCTTGGATTTAGGTGTAGCTTTTGGTAGTTTGGAAATTGTTGATTGAGGTATTGAAGATTCCTCCGTTTCCTCACCATCGTGACTCGAGATGGTTATACGTTTTGCTTGCGGCTGGTCTGGATCTTGTGGATTTCCTTTCACTTTTTCTGACGATTCTGAGGAAAGGTCGTTAATGGGTCGCTTGAGGGCGTTTGTGGATTTTGGTTGAAAAGCTGTGCTGGCTTTGCTGGATTTACTTGTTGGTGGCGGTGCTTTTGAGGAGGCCGCGTTTGCGGCTGCTTTTGCCGAGCTGCGTTTGAGACGGGGCATCTTTCAATCACGATACGTGAGATTCTGTTTCCAGTGCGTGCTGAGGATGGAAGTACGTTTCTCACTGATCGAATGGAACGTTTGGTTTAGACGTAAAGATGAAGAGACGCGGTGACGCGCCGCAAGTCAATATCGGCACGTGCAGGGATATCCATTCCCTGCTAGTGTTTACGACGATCATGGACTGCGCCATCGACGTCATAAACACCACATGTTGATGTTCCATTTATTTATCATAATTCAGTTGACCTGTTGAGTTGTATTAGATCTAATGATTATCTTAATAGCCGTCTGTCTAGGATTTCGGGTGCCAGAAATGCTTGTAATCAAAAGTACTTGGGGTATGAATGGATGATAATCTTGGCGAGATTCGCTAAGCTTGAAGGAAAGGAGGTGATCGAGTAATCAACAACTATGAGGAGACATAGAGACAGTTTGTGGAATAAGCTTGAGATACAATTAGGGGACTGCTATTACCACGAACCATGAGATTGACTATCATTTATCTATAATAAGGTAGTACTCCCAAAGACATGCTCTGGGTTTGGGAAAGTGTGGCAGCCATCGCTTGAGGGTTTGTTTCCCGACTATTTTCTCACCACAGGCCTCACAAAGGCCTATCCTGCTGGAGTAGAAGCAGTTCGATCCTTAAATTTTGAGGATCAACTCCGACGGAAGTGGTTGTCATTTCTTAACACTTACAAGCAGCACTTAAGTCACTGTGCTATATATGTCTTGAGCCCCCGGCGTGCATCTACGTGTGGCGTCCCTTCCATGCTCAACTCTGATCTATCTGTCTATCACACTCTGAAAATTCCCAGATCGATAAAAATCAAGGTAATCTCAACATCCGGAATTTTTATCATTCGCTATCACTGCTATCCACCAAGTGCTTCCACTGATTCGGCCCAGTAGTCAAATATGTATGCGCCAATTCCAGCGAAACCTCACCTCCGGGCAAAACCTTCAATTCATCCAACAACTTCTCCGCCTCATCATCCGAATCACGACCCAACCAATCCTGTAAGCTATCCCAACGAGCCTCCACATCCTCCCAATCCATTCTCCCCTCACCCTCCCCTAACTCCTTAACCTTCGTCCCCTCGAACCCAAACACTTTCCCCCGATACATCATCGCAAACCTAACACCAACTTCTCCTTCCCCCTTCCCCTCCCCCTCCACTTTCCCCTCATCACCACGCCCTTTAAAAACAAAATCAAATACCCCCTGCACATTTTCTTCCCCACCAACACGTTTCTCCTGTCTCATCCCCCCATCCCTCCCCCTCCACCTCATAAGCCAATTACATCTCTCGGGACAAGGCATCGAGTCCCGCTCGAGATGACACGCTTTCTCGAATTCGGTGATAGTGAATTTCTTGCCACGGGGGTACGATGAGAAAGGGCAAAGACGCATGCGCCCGGTTAGGGTGCCGAATTTGAAGGTGGCGTGGAGTTGGTCTTTGGGGGGTGAGGTTGAGGGGGATGCGGTGTAGAAGAGGGTTAGGGTGAAGGAGGTTGTGTTGAGTGGTGGGTTGATGTCTGGGTTAGTTTTGATGGTGTAGTGGCCGGTTGGGTTGGCTCTGGGAGGGGGAACGGGGTTTGATGCCGTGTTTTGATGGGGAGGGTTTGTGGGGGATATTGATTTTGTCGATATGCTGGTTTGCATCTTGCTTCTGGGTTGCTGCGAGCCAAGATAAAAGATAAAGGTGTCTTCAAGTTTTTTTTTTTCGACTGGCCAAGTGGAGATTCAGGTAGGGAGATGCAGGGAATATGATTTGCTAATCGAGAGAAAAAAAAAAAGGAAAAAGCTAGCTCAGTATGTGTGTATTTGAAAAAAGCTTGTGAGATGTGAACAGAATTGTCTTGTGTAAGTTTGTAAGACGCGACGTGA
Organism: Rhexocercosporidium sp. MPI-PUGE-AT-0058; assembly: GCA_020746875.1. Lineage (NCBI taxonomy): Eukaryota > Fungi > Ascomycota > Leotiomycetes > Helotiales > Rhexocercosporidium > Rhexocercosporidium sp. MPI-PUGE-AT-0058. The sequence goes on along the minus strand of JAGTJL010000005.1, from coordinate 1,776,007 downwards.
TAAGTCCACCCAAGACTACAAGGGCCCCACAAAACCAGATTCCCTGCGATTCAAGGCTTGGCGCTAGTAAGATTACCAAGTGAGGAGGCAGATGGTTCTCACAAAGTAAACTGTTGGTATCAAGCGATATACCAATGAGAACCCTTTGGAATATGAAATTGGGCCGATGAAAAGTTGAAACAAGCAGCAAAGTTTCTCACTAACTGGAAAATAGAACATTCTACAAAAGCGAAATCCATGACGCCATATTACACTTTATATACTTTACAAAACGGATGCAGCTCATCAGCCGCCGGTTCATAAAGGCCACCAAATGAGATCGCAAGCTCTCAATTAACGAGAGCAGCCATCTATGCTTCAGAATCCGAGCCCGGTGCCAATTCTACTGGCACGATATACCATTGGGATCTAGGTAATATCCTCTGAGACTCTGGCAGATACTCATCCCAAATCTTGTTGATCGTCTGTGCATTCCCTTTCGGAGGACTCACACACAAGACCTTCTCGGCCGTCCACTGGATCTTGGCGTACTTAACATTGAAGTACCCACGCATGCTGATCTTCCCGTTTTGGTCTTTGTTAAGACTGATCTGCCCATCAACTTTATGCCCACTCTTCTCCTCACCATGCACAACGCCTCTCCATCTGAAGTTCCACGTGTCTCGCCCTTCTGGAGAAGCACCTGGCCAGCATCCGGAATCTAGAACACAAGCCTTTTCAAACTCCTTCAGCGGCAAAGGAGTTGATTCATCTCCCTCCAAGGGCGGTGCTGGGCAGAATCGCATGACTCCGTAAACCTCGGGCCCAAAGCGGAACCTAGCCCAAAGTTGACGGCCGACTTTGCTATGCAGCGGATTGTTCGCCATCGTGAAGTTCATTTCCATCTCATTCTCATCAGCACGAAAATGGTTAGCTAGCTCCTTCGCGTCCAATTTCCAGTACCCAGTCAAATCGTAGTGCCAAGATGGTGGTATCTCGATGAATTTGTTGTAACCACGACCGCCTGGAATGCTTTTTGGAGTAGGTTTTTGACGGGGAACTGGTATTGAGATGATTCGATTCTTAGGCTCGTGCTTTCTCTTCTTCTTCCTCCCCTTCAAAGTCTTCCTGTAGAGATCAAATTCGTCCGCAGATGATGGCTCGGCTTCGGGCTTATCCTCCCAGCTGGGATTCCACAAGTCGTTCCAGGTACTCTGTAGCTCAACTCGAGATATTGGTTCTTCATCCAGAGACGCCGTCTTTTGGCCACGGAATATGAAGACTTTATCGTTGTATATCATGACGAGCGATATCTTCATTCCATAACCGTCACTAGAACCAGATTCTTCATCCTCATCAAATCGAAATTCCGTGTTCACACCTGGTTTGCCGCCCACATGCTGTTCCAATCGCATACCTCCATCTCTGGCTCTCCATCTCATGTGCCAGGATTTCATAGCAGGGCCAGGCTTGACATCCTGAGGTAGATCGCAAGCCTTCTCAAAATTTGAGCGGGAAATGGTACGACCGGGCGATGAACGTGGGCTTTTGGGACATAAACGCATAATTCCTTCTAGATCATCAAAGGAGAATTTGGCGAATAGTTGGCTGCTGTCGCCTGTATCGTCGTAGAATATCTTTAGAGAGAAGTTGTTGGTATCCAAGTTCTTTTCTGATTCAACGCTCGTTATGCTGTAGGTTCCTTTGACATCCCATGACGTGGTACTTTTGGCACTTTCTGTAGCTGTTGAGATGGACTGAGCAGGCACCGAAGGAGAGTTGGGCAGAATTGATGGTGAAGCAGACTCGGTATGAGCTGTTGGAGGGTGGGCTTTGAGAACAGAGGCATCGACCTGTTCATAATTTAGAGGAATGGCAGCATGAAGTAAGAAAGGCGTCATATCGCTAGCCACTGATGCTAATTCCGCAGCCGGCCTTAGGGCAGTGTCTGGTCTTTCTTGTTGAGGATTTGACACAATGGACAACTGTTCTGGAAGCGCATATGGAGACTTGTAAGTAGCTGGTGGAAGTATTTGAGATCGGTTTTTAGTTTGAACAGATCTTCTGGATCGTTTTGGATTTGGTTCTGATAATGAGGGGATTTTGCTTGATTTCGAAACATTGAATGGTCTTTTGGAAAGATTGTCCGATTTCGGTTGAAGAATGTTCTGGGAAGGTCCTGAAGATGATATGTTGGATTGATCGACAAGAATTCCAGAATCTGAATTGCTGTCCATGTGTGATGACATGGTTATCTAGTACTGGTGATGCTATCCAAAAGATAGAGATGCCGATGTCGTTGGAATTGAGACGCGTCGCGTGGGGAAAGTCAACATCTGTGTGGCAAGGGTCCCCAGTCGATGTCTCGGTATACCTTACAGTTTTGTGCTTGTACCCACTTTTTGGCACTCCCTGACAAGCTTTACTAGAAACGAAACAAAACAAAATTCCCACCACTTTATATCCCATCGCCTGCGGGCGCTAGGCAATTTTAGTTTGACAAGGGTTTAGACCAATCACAAAGCCAGGATTTTGGTGAGGATACATCCAGATGGAATCCGGGTCTATTAACTACTGTAGTATCGATCGAAACAACCCCCCTCTTTGCATAGGGGAGTATTACATTCCTCACAGCCAAATTGAGACCTCTTCCTCGTTGAAGAGAGGCTCTGATTGGTTGTAATCTCTCCTAGAACTACTCTTTTCTTGTCCCCGTACCTCAGCCCCCTACAAGACCTACAATCCCCAACCCACATCATGCGCACCTGCTTATACCGCCCTGGAGGTACAAAAGATACGGTCAATTGCTTACAATTTGGGTGTGTTTAGACGATTCTACGATATCAATTGAGGGGGTAAATAGGTCCGTTGCGAGGGGCAACACCACCTACAACCCCAGCTCTGGGCACCGCGCTAAAAGTGGCTTACCGCAGGCGATGGGATAGTATGTGATCTCTCATTCTGCGGATAATATCCGTTTTCAGGACACCGCTTTGGACGCGTTAGCAATTACAAGCGAAGCAATGGATCCGAAGACTTGACGAAAAGACCTGAGCAGATACCTGCCAAAATTTAAAGCACATCTGACTTATATTTGAGATACTGCAAGAGAATCTCCTAGTGCATGTCTAACACCTTCTATCACGGCATGAACATGACATGTCGTCCCCATTCAACAGCTCCCTCGGCCTCAAGCAAACCCTTCTCCCACTCCTCAAACTTGAACCCTCCGCCTACGGTTTCATGCCCAGCTTCCTTGCCCAACTTGATAACACCAGCTTCCACCATCCGAGCCACAGCATTCATCTCCTGCGAAGTGAACATCCATTTCCCGATTATAGTGATGTCTCGACACAGCAGGCTCCAGTATGGAATAGTCGCCGTCTGAAGAGCTCCAGCGAGCACAGCCCTAGATTTAGGACGGAGTACTTCAATCCCAATGTCAAAGTGATGACTGTTTCCTGTTGCTTGTGGGGGTGAGATGTCGATGAATGCATCGGCACCGCCAACATTGGTTGTTGGAAAAAGACGACGGATAGCCGCGACATCGGTCTCGCGGTGTCCAGCTAGCTCTACTGCAGTGATATTTGGATGGCGTGAAGTAAGTGGTGTCAACTTGCTGGCAGTGCGCGTCAGAGCAATCACCCGGCACCCAATTTGAGCAGCAAGCTCTGCAACAGCACCGGAATAGTGGCCAGTGGCTGGAGCAACAATGACTATCTCGCCGGCGATCAGTTTGGCGGCGCTGATGGCTCCGTAAGCGACTGAGAGGCGGTCGAGATACATGAGATCATTGAAGCCGTAATGCAACTCTTTTACGAGTCGATGTTCGTCCAGGGCAACGCAGTTCTCTAACGGTACTGAGTTGACGCTCTGCCAGAATCCTTTCCAGTGATCGAAGAGTATACCAGCCCGTTCTGTTCCTAGGCCATTGTTCCTATGTAGCCCGAAGATAACACCGGTGTTGGCGGCATCATCGCGGGCAGCTGTGAAGCCATGAGCGAAGACGAGCTGGCCGGGGTGGAGAGCAGCAGCGTCGGGGCCGACTGCTAATACACGACCAATGCAAGCGTGGCCTGGAATGGAGGGTGCAGGAACATGAAGAAACCCTCTTCCAGAGAAGTGTTCCCGGTAGTGAGGACGGATAATGGCCGTCAGTATTTTAATAAGAGCAGACCCCGCGGATGCGGAGGTTGGAAGCGTAAACACTTCAAGGCTTAGAGGTTCGTTAAAAGCTTTAAAAACAAGTGCTGTAGAGCATTGGGGAATTGAATTCATGGCTGAGGGACGCGTGTGTAAATACGGGAGTTCGAAGACGAAGCAAACTTGTTTGGTGATGTTGTTGATGATGAAACTTTCGAATTGAGGAAGAGCTTGATATGTCGTATGTGGCATACTTATATGACAAGAGTAACATAAACTTGAGCACCTGCTGAGCCCATTTCGGCGGTAGCGGAAATAGGGGATGCCCCAAATTGACAGACCTATCCGCTAGCAGCCCCAGCTGTGGTGTGTAGCACTTACTAAAAGATACAGAGAAACAGAACTTGGAACGCAAGAAATGGGGTTCAGATGCTTGTAAATTGGAAGACTGACCTACAGAACGTTGGAGGTTGTGTCGATGCTGTCGGATCGGAGGAAGCATTTCCTAATGCAGTAACTCTTGTATCCGTTATGCCCGCCGCGGGTTGTTAAGAGCCCCAGCAGCCATCAGCATCGCATTCAAATTCATGATAGCTGCCTGAATACCAATCGGCTAATTGCCCCTACGTCGGAACTCTATCTCCGACGAAGAATGGATCTTCCATCCATTTGTCCTGTCGAAGTTGCGCGAGCGAGTTCTTCGGTCAAGTTAGCACGAAGCTCAAGTACTCGGACACAAGGGATGCAGGATGGAGATTTCGGCTTACCCAGCTATATGGCTCTATGCTCGTGAAAAGGGCATTACAAGAAGGGAAGCTTTCGGGGTCCATGAACTGTTCTGCGAGAAGAGTGTCGCCTCCCACATTCCCACTCATCCCAAAGGGCTCGGTTGGGACCCCGACATCAGATAACATAGGCTCATTCGAAGCCCTCTGCAGTAGCAATCGGTTTCCAACTAACCTCGAAATCTGGTGGGAAAATTCAATCCGTTTTAGAATAGCTTGAAGTACTCGACATGCAAACCTTGCATCACTAGACTCGTCGATTCGTTTGAGCCACAAATCATGGCTTCTCCTCAGCATGTCAATACTTGCTTCCCTTTCGTGATCACTGCCCTCGATCAGCATCGTGAGAGAAGAGAATGGAGAATATTTTGACTCACGCTACACCATCTGTCTCGGTCAAGTCAACACAGATGAACATTGCCGCATTCAAAAAGTCGTTCAAAGTGAGGCTTGAGATTATGTGTCTGTCCTCGTACAGTCTTCCTCCAAGTGACATCTCTTGGTCTATCTGGAGTTGGATATCTATGATCTTCAAGGCTGCCTCGCGGCAAAAATCCATCGACTTGGCAGGCTCGCGGCACAAGCCTTTTGTTGATATAATGTAAGGACAGTACAGAAATCCCCTTGAGTTGAGATAGATTAGTTCAAGCATTATTCGATGCATGATGGTATGGTTGGCATCCGTGAAAGCCGTGGTCGTGATCGGTCGATATGCTAAACAAGGTGGAATAGACTCGTGCCACGAATCCAGCGCTTCGGAAAGTTCCTTGACCAGTTCGGCCGTGGATGGCTTAACACCTAGGGCACGGCGATTGATTCGACAAAGCGTCTGAAACACCTTTGCAGATTGAATATAGAAAAGGACTGGGGTCGGGGCGGTAAAAGACCCCTCAGGTGGTAGTTCCGGGCAGTCCTCGTCGAAATCATCGTCTGTCAAGTTTGATGGGATGTCCACATCGCAGTCCTCCTCATGTACAATGGGTGGCATTCCATGCCGCGAAGAAAGGCTCAGATCGACAGATCGGATGGTGAACCACACTCTGCGTCGTACTTCAGCCTCAAAGGGCGAGATGTTCAGTCTAGCAGTCTTTGGGCTTCGGTGATATCCTCGTCGTTGGGCCACTCGAACTGCCAGTACACACAATGACCACATCGTGGGGTCTGGATTGGAATCCTTTCTCACAACATTTCGAGAATGAACATGAGCTAGAATAGCCTCAACAGAGTAGACTGTAGCCTGGGTGTACTTTCCAGAAACTAGACATTGTGCGGCCATATTTTGATACACCTGAGGCTCTATCGCGAACGTGAAGGGGGCGAGTGCTGTAGACAGGTCTCTCGTCCGAGAGATAAGGGCACTAATGCTTAACACAGAGAAGAGTATGCTTATCCACAGTAAATTAGTTACTGAGGGTGACTCCCAAAAGGCTTCGTACTGTCTCCGGAACTGATGGGTGTGAAGGAACGGCAGTGCCGCCAAGTGGGAGCTGAAAAAGACGGAGACAAGCCTGTCAGTCTCGCTCCGAGGAGGTAAGCAATTGATAATATCAACAATAGACACGGAAGACAGATCTCCAAAGATGACATCGTGATCTCGGTAAGGTTCGAGAGGTTCGGCTTCTAAGACTGACTGGATGTCATGTATACCCTCCACTAGGGCAGCCCACGAGGTCGAACCGCAATGAACAGTGATATCCTCGGCTTCGGAGACGTAAGGTATTTCGCTGGCATCTTCGCCTGCTTCCTCGCGGATTTGCATCGATGGACTCGCAACATGATTTGAGCTATTCGCCAAGCCTCTCACTATCTTCTCAAGATTTGCGAGGCGTGACAGTACTTCCTGCTTGTCACCATCACTACTGCAGCTATTGCCATGACTAGCTGCATTGAAGTCACAGGAAGACTGCTGACCTCGTCTCTCACATGCTCCACATGGTCGATGTCTATCACATCGCAGCTTTCGTTTTTGACAGGCTGTGCAAGAGACTGTCGGACGATTCCGCTTTAGTTTCCGGCTCTGAGGCCCAGAAGCAGGGAAAACGGTTGTGAATGGTGCAGGGACTCGGTCTGGCATGACGACTGTGAAATGCGTTGCTAAAAGAGACAGACATGTCCTTTCAACAAGGGATTGATTTATAAGGTGGTCTTATACCAAGTATTCTTAGTCAGCCGTCTTATGTCCCATCTGTTGCGTGGGAACTCATGTTGTTGGAAAGCCTCTAAGTCTCTCAGAGGACTCCATACTTGCTAGCTTCCACTGGTGTGAAGTCTGGATCGATATCGGACCGCACTGGTGCAACGGAAAAAGAAAAAACCCTCTGCTACCGCTCAGGTAGGGACCTGGGAAGCGCTGTGGAGATGCCATGTTATAGAGTTTGACAAGGATTCTGTGCCTGCTGTACTCGTGATGATATGGTTCCCAGGAATCAACTCTTGGAGCTGGGTTATCGTTGGAATTCAAAAACACGTCGCGTAGGAAAAGTAAATAAAACGGGCCGAGGAGGGGCCACAAGGCTGAAGCTCCTCAGATCCCTGCTAGCCCGGACTACAAAGAAGGCTGATTCCATCGTCGAAAACAACTTTCACAACCACAACAAAATGTCTATTCCCGGCCTGGGACAAGCTGCACCTGCAGTGAGTGTCTGCTTACCATCTTCGAGAATTACGAAATACTAATTTATGCTCACAGGCTGCATTGTCCGCGCCAACAGCATCAGCCACCCCGGTTGTCCACGAGCTCCAACAAAATTCTGAATGGCGTTTTGAGGTGGCAATCGGGCAGACAATCGATGTTAAGGTAAGCCAAACAGAAGGAAAGGTCTAAGAAAAGTCTAATGCGCACTAGATTCTGTCAGGGACCGCAGAAATATTTGGAACAGAGCTTGCCGTAAACCACATCTACACATTCCGGGGAATCAAAGCATCAATCTTTACATGGCACGGCTGTCAAATCGAAGCAACGGGCTCATGCGAGGAGTACAAGGCGGAGGAGACACCCATGATACAATATGCAAACACGCATTTCGCACTGGAGAAGCTACGAGACGAGGCGAAGCAGAATGGAAAGGAGGGGCCTAGGGTTCTGATCGTTGGACCTACGGACGCCGGGAAGACGAGTTTGGTGAAGCTGTTGACGGCATATGCGATACGGATGGGGCGACAGCCTATGGTCATAAATACAGATCCCAAGGAGGGTTTGCTTTCAATACCGGGTACTTTGACAGCTACGCCATTTGCATCGATCATTGATGTGGAGCAGGGTTGGGGTAGTAGTCCTACGAGTACTTCCAATCCAGTACCTGTGAAGCTACCATTGTGCTATTACTATGGTTTACCAAATCCAGAAGACAGTACGAAGCTCTACAGGCCCATCATATCGAGATTGGCGCTTGCGGCAATGAGTAGGCTGTCTGAGGATCCGCTGATCAAGTCGACGGGGATGATTATTGACACTCCAGGAGTCATCAGTCAAGGGAAAGCTGGCTATGATATCATATCACATATCGTATCTGAATTCGCAGGTCGGTTTTATTCAGCTTCTGAGCAGACAGTTACTGATTCTGCAAGTGAACGTTATTCTCGTCATTGGCTCAGAGAGACTCCACAGTGAGATGCAACGCCGCTTCATCACCTCGAAGCCGTCTGCCAACGAGACCATAACACTTGTCAAGCTCGACAAGTCTGGTGGCTGTGTCGATAGGGATGATGCCTTCATGCAGCAAGCCCGAGAAGCAGCTCTGAAGGAGTATTTTTTTGGAGACCTGAAGACGACACTGAGCCCCCACACTCAACAGCTCGGCTTTGAGGATGTTCTCATCTACAAAATCAGAGAAGGTTCGTGTTTCGGTTTTAACTCGAGACGCTCAGCTTACCTATCACAGCTGACTCAATGTCGTTCATGCCTGGCGATGCCGAGGAGGGGGAGAAGGATATCTATGAAAGAGTCACGCCGAATTCGATGATGCACCATTGCATGCTTGCGGTCATGTACGCAATGATCTCAGATACACAGGATACAGTCCGGGATGCAAGCGTGATGGGCTTCGTTTTTGTCACTGAAGTTGACGAGAAGAGGAACAGGATAAAGGTTCTAGCTCCAATGAATACTAAGATCGTGGACAGACCGATGATCTGGGGAAGCTGGCCCGAGGCTTCGTTGAGTCTGATAGGATAATGAATTATGCACATTCCGAAGTCTTGCGTTATGTGAGTGGCTTTGATGTGCAGTTTAGTCACTCGAAATTGTAGGTTAATTATTGCCGTTCATTGACACGACTCAAGATGAGTCTTGTCTTTCCTCATCACATCAAATCCAATACAAAGAACGATCCCTTGAAACCCTGAACTCCGCCCCTGCCATTCAACTGATCGTAACACATGCCATATTAACATCGTCTCCCGCAGCCGTTCAACATCACCCGCTCCCCTTCGTCTCGCTCCTGTCTGCCAATATAGTGCTTCAATCCTTGGTCTGGATCTTATTGTCTCCCTTCACAGCCTCGGCATAGGTAGGTGGTACCGCGCCGCCACTGCTTCCCTCTGCAGCATTATTGTTCCAAGTGCCGTTTTGATTCTGGTGGAGAGGGGGTGCCATAGGGGCAGTAGTTCCGTATCCGCCACTGGGTCCTTGGGCGCGAGTAGGCTTCACAGCTCGACGATTGCCGTCAACGATTACATATGTGACTCGTCCGGACTCAGCATCGTGAGGAACAGATTCGTAGTCGTGCTCTGGGAATTTCGCTATGATGTACCAGGCGTGGAGCAGACCTGGGACAAAGCCGAGTGTGCAGAGAAGGATGTTGATCAAGCTGTCAGCCGAACAGATGCCGCATTTGACCCAAACTGTGAGGATGTTAGCTTTTTCGTTGTTTGACAGCCAACTGGCCTTCGGGGGAAATCTGGTCCATTGTCCAAAGCTCCTTGGAAGGATTCGGTGGATGTTTCAGAGGAGGGCGGGGGTTTCCTACCGGCGAGAGGGGGGAAGATGATGGCGATCAAACCGAGGAAGATGTCTGGGGAGCACATCTTGATTTCTTTGATAGTGTATCGAGTCTTTCTTGTTGTATTTGAGGTTGAGTTGGTAGGTGAAAAGAAAGTCCGTTGTGAGAGATGGTTTAAAGGCCAGGAAGGATTGGATGGTCTTGTGAATGAAAGCCTTTGGTCTGCTTTGCCTTCTGCCTGGCAAGTCGGGTGCTGCTCTTCGTCATTGCCCTGCTGCGCCTCAAGCCACAGGTCTAGCTCGAAACAGGACTAGCTCCAACTACCCCACGTATTCGGCGATAAGAAAACTTAAAGCTCCAGGAACCAAAGGAGCTTTGAGTCTACAAGCAACCTTCCTTCAACACAATGGCAGACGTCGAAATGGAGGACGCTCCTTATGATGACGACCCGATCGTGTCATCATATGACATCTACATCAAACCTCAGCTTGCCGGAGATCTCCAGATGTACATCCTTCAATTCCCAAATCGCGATTCCAGACAGCAGTACAACAAAGCGAAAGGCTCTGAACCCCTCAAGATGCGCATCAAGCCCAATGCAGGTATGGTGGAGCTCGATGTTCCGATGGATGCCAGCGCCAATTACGATAGGAAGAAGGGTCTTACTTGGGGTGCTGCAATGAAGAAGAGCGCAGAGTCCAAGGGAAACGGGAGTCATGGTCTGCCAGGTGGATTTGGCATTGGAGCGGCACCGCCAGGTGGAAGGGGAAGAGGTCGAGGCGGTATCGTGGATCAGGAGGCGATACAAAATCAGATTCTGGCCGACTATCAGAGTGCTATTCGGAACGAAAGGGTTTTGGTGAAGCAGACTTTGGGAGGACAAGCAATGGCAAAGGATGATACAACACCACAGTACATGATTGGAACCTTCTCTGCCAGTATGTGAAGGCAAATAGCGTCTCAATGGCACATTCTAACAAGAGACAGATCAGCTTCATCTGACTCCAGTCGATAATGTTGTGCAAATGCGCCCCCAATTCCACCACGTCGATGCCCAGTCAGAGCAAGACCGAGCAGGTCGTGCAAGGGACCCCGCAGCAGGACCTCGAGCTCCTACTGATGCTCGCGCTATCCATATGACTGTCAAGTCCAACGTTGATGGCGAGGAGGATACGACCGATACCATGGCTGCTCGAATTACAATTGCGCAATCAGAGACCTGGAAGAGCCACCGCTTTGTTGACGAAGAGAAAGAGGAGTCTTGGACAGGATTCTCTCAAAACCTGTTCGTGGGTGGGTTTGAGCAAGATGCTGAGGCCCAAGAGGAGCTACTGCAGACCAAACCAAAGTTACTGAGTTCATTGAATAACGCAGAGTATTTGGACGAGATCAGTGCGCCGATGGATGCTGCGAAGCTGTCAAGAAGTCAAAAACTTAAGAAGAGGAAGGGCAAAGGAAAGGAGAAGGCGACTGAGGGAGGAGGTGACGGAGCTGAAAGTGACACATTGGATGCGATATCAGATCCGTCTATGAGCGATACAGAGGATGAAGACGATGTCCCAACACCAAAAGTCTAAGATATTTTCGAAGGATTTTCTTTTCTGCATTTCTGGCCTGGAAAAAGATACCCCGCATGACTTAGGCTTAGAGCATTCACAGATAGACTTGGTGGATAGACGTCATATGAATGAACAGTGTATGGACAGTACATCAACAACCTTCCTGTCTCTTCCGAAGCTCTATGCCAGATCATGCGAGTTCATTTCCTCATGCACTTGTAATTTTCCTCCGTTGATATTCTTATCGGAGATTCGGCTCTTTAAATCCGAAAACAGTACAGTACTGTAGATAAGAACGCGAACGCGATTAACTTTTGGGCGTCACCACTTCGGAGCTTGGAGAGCTTACATTTGGACCCTACATTTGGAACTTACAAATCAACCAACAACAACACAGTTTCATATTTGATTTGTTCCACGATGTCGTATTTGGCCCCCATACACAGGCCAAGCAGTGTTCGATATGCAATTAAATTGTGTCTGCTTGATCCAGAGCAGGAGTGTCTCGTGCTTGGGTGAGAGACCCCTCCTGCGTCAAGTTCCAAGCTCAAGCTTCGAATTCCCCTAACACACTCGTAGGAAAGGAAACAGGATAGAAATATGGACACAGATGGAGGATGCGCTGGTGATGCAAAGCTCCAAGCCAATCTACGGTCGAATTTCCATGCTCGCAAAGATCCGCCCCGAAGGAGCCTCCACAGACCTCCTCTTCGTAGGCACATCCCGCTTCCAATACATCGTTCTGGCATACAATACGGAGACAAACGAACTTGAAACACGGCAGAGCTTTCAAGATGTCCAGGAAAAGCATATGCGCGATTCTCAGAGTAGAGACTTGTGTCTCGTTGATCCGACTGGAAAGTACATGGTGCTGGAGCTATTCGAGGGAATATTGACCTGCAACAAGATTCTCAAACCCAGGAAAGGCAAGACGAACCCGCTGGACGAAAGGTTTGATCCATTGCGTATTGCGGAGCTGAGCGTACGGGCTACGACGTTCCTCTATACCGAAACTAAACAACCAAAGATTGCGTTCCTATACGAGGCTGGAGCAGGTGGCGATGTGCGATTGGCAACGTATAGATTAGTGGATGAGAAATTAGCATGGTCTAAGTTTGATACAGCAAGACACCGGGAGAACGACATTGGACCATTGGATCCAGATGCCAGTCATCTCATACCTATCCCTAATGATCCAGGACAAAAGAGATACATTGTAAGAAATGCTACGGTATCAAAAGCATATTTGGGGGGGGTTGTGGTTGTCGGCGAAACGAAGTTTACATACCTGGACGACGAAAGCAAGTCGAGAATCGAATACTCGTTGCCTACACCTACAATATTTGTAGCTTGGGTGGCATACGATGAGCTACGGTACCTGTTAGGTGACATGTACGGCAACATTCACGTTATGACCATTCTAACACAGGATGCGGAAGTCATCGGAATGGATTTACAGTTATTAGGCCAGATCTCAAAACCGACCGTCATGGTCAACATAGGAGACGGTATATTTTTCATCGGGTCTCACGAGGGGGACTCGCAAGTTGTCAAAATCGACCTTGATGACATCAAATGGAAGATTACGGTATTGCAGACTATGGATAACGTTGCACCTGTTCTTGACTTCGAGGTCATGGATCTGGGTAATCGGGATGGCGAGACACAGTCGAACGAGTACTCTACTGGTCAAGCTCGCTTGGTCACTGGTAGTGGTGCCTTCGAGAGCGGAAGTTTAAGAAGCGTGAGGAGTGGTGTGGGTCTCAAAGATCTCGGCATACTTGTTGATGAATTGGAAGACATCCGAGGTGTCTTCACTTTACGCTCCAGCGCGCAGTCGCAATTTGATGACATCCTAGTTGTCTCTTTACCTACAGAAACTCGGGTCTTCACTTTCAACGGGGAAGAGATCGAGGAAGTCGATAGTTTCAGGGGTTTGCAAATGGGTGGTCAGACTCTACTGGCGACGAATCTCTCAGACGGCATGATACTGCAAGTGACAGAGGCATCAGTCTCCATCTTAGGCCCTGGCCCATCATACGGAGCAGCGGAATGGAAACCTCCGCCTGAGAAGTACATCACCAACGCCTCTGCAAATGATGGCCACATCCTGGTGTCAGCCAGTGGAACTGTCCTCGTGTCACTAGACATCAAGCAGGGGTTGAAGGAAGTGGCGGCTTGGACTCTTGATCAAGGCAATGAGATTGCTTGCGTTCATGTCCCAAAGCACTTTCCTGGTATCGGGTTTGTGGGCTTTTGGAAATCAGGCACAATCTCTGTTTTGGACCTATCGAACCTGGAGCTCATCTTCTCCGAGAATTTGAGTCGCAAAAATAATGCTTCCATTCCCAGGCATATCGTTATGGCTCAAATTCTTCCCCCAGCTTCTTCTGGGCCAACTCTCTTCGTTGCGATGGAAGACGGCGTTGTGTTGACTTTCAGTGTTGACAAGTCGAGCTACTATCTCTTTGGCCGGAAAAGCATCATCTTAGGTACCCAGCATGCACAGTTCCATATTCTACCGCGGAAAGGTGGCTTGAACAATGTACTTGCTACCTGCGAACATCCTAGCTTGATCTACGGCTCTGAGGGTCGAATCAATTACGCAGCTGTCACTGCAGACGATGCGACAGCCGCATGCTCGTTTGATAGTGAGAGATTTCCTGGTTCGGTCGTGGTTGCTACGTCCACAAATTTGAAGATCTCGGAAATTGATACTGAAAGGCGGACACATGTCAGAACATTACCCATGGGGCGGACAGTCAGGAGAATTGCGTACTCCGCCACAGAGAGAGCCTTTGGCATCGGCTGCATCAAGCGAGAGTTGCAGAACGGAGAGGAGGAAATTACTAGCACCTTCACACTTGTTGAGGACATGCTGTTTGGCCAAGTTGGTGAGCCGTACGTACTCAAAGATACTAATGGTCCTGAGCTCATCGAGTGTATCTTACGCACTGAGCTACCCAGCTCCCGCCTGGGAGAAAAGGGTGAACGTGAACCGGTGGAGCGCTTCATCATAGGTACAAGCTTCCTCGACGAAGAAGCTGCAGATCAAAACGTCAAGGGCCGCATTGTAGTGTTTGGAATCGACGATACGAGGAGTCCGTACCTTGTCTCTTCCCTAAATCTGAAGTCTGCTTGTCGAAGGCTTTCCCTTCTAGATGGCAAGATCGTTGCAGCTCTTAACAAGACTGTAGTTGTCTATAACTTCGAGGAAACATCTGAAATGTCAGGTGATTTCACCAAGTTAGCTACTTTCCGCAGCTCAACTGTCCCCATCGACCTTTCTATCACTGGCAACCTCATCGCTGTGGCGGATATGATGCAATCTGTCTCAATAGTAGAATACGTTCCAGGGAAAGGAGGCCTCCCGGACAAACTAGAACAAGTTGCGAAGGATTACCAAGCATGCTGGGCCACAGCCGTGACGGATATTGAAGAGAACTCCTGGCTCGAGGCTGATCACGATGGGAACCTACTGGTGTTGAATCGCAACATTGATGGTGTTACACTTGAGGACAGGAAAAGGATGCAAGTCACGAGCGAGATGAACCTCGGGGAGCAGGTAAATGTGATTCGGAGAATCAACATTGAGCCAACGCCAAATGCCATGATAGTGCCCAAGGCATTCCTAGGCACTGTAAGTCCCTAACCCAACCCTTGAGATACCAAGCTAATAATTCCCATAGACTGAAGGTTCAATCTACCTTTACTCCACCATCCTCCCCGCCTCCCAAGACATCCTCATGCGCCTCCAAGAGCAAATGGCAAAACACATCCCAACCATAGGCGACCTCGACTTCAAGCTATACCGCTCATTCAAGAACGCCGAGCGCGAGACTTCCGAGCCCTTCCGATTCGTGGATGGAGAGCTGATCGAGCGCTTCCTGGATCTGGAGATAGAGTTGCAGGAAAGTATCTGTCAGGGCTTGGGACCGAGCGTGGAGGATGTGCGGAATATGATTGAGGAGCTGAAGAAATCGCAGTGAAACTTACAGGTTAATGATGAGTATGAAAGAGATGAGGCATTATGGATGGGAAGGCAATTTGGAGCATAAAGGCGTTGGGCACGTAGATATGAGCATGTATCGAAGAGGAGTTGGTGCATGTCCCTCTTTGTAGAATAGAAAGACCCTTCAATATCAACAGACATCAACCGTCGAACTTGACTCCATCCCAAAATCAACTTCCCACAGAATCTTTGACGGTAGAAATTTTATCTTGTGGTCAGCCCAGAACCCATTTATCTCCTCCAGCACCCATTCTACGAGCTTCCTCAACTCACCCGGCATACCCAACCCCCTCACCATCGCCCTCTCCGCCTAAACACAAACCGCTGTAATGCTTAGGGTAGACATGCACCTCCTACCCACTAGTTACAACCACCAAATCCTGGTGTCTTCTGATGAAGGATGAAAAGAAGGAAGTTGTAGCATAGAACCACTTAGAAGCACAACAGTGTTAGGAATGGCAGTATTAAAATTCGATTGAGTCTATGGCTGTATCGCTATATATTCCATGACATACCAAACACTCTTGCTGTTTTTGAGGCATCATGCTACTTCAGTCCTAAGGAACGCACGGCATAGAAACGCAACGGGACCGTGAAGATCCATGCTTATGGTTGCCCACTTGGACTAAGAAGCAGGTGCTTCCGCACTATTTTTGACCCTCATTAATTGAACAGCTCAACATCTTCCTTATACGAACCTGGCCCTATGTCTTTCTCACCTCGTTTGCAATCACAGTCGCGGATACGTACGTCCTGTCCGTGCCGTATTGAGACCTCCTCAGTGATCAAGTGTCGATTCAATTCTATAAACGCGCATTAGTCTTTGCCAATCTCAAGACTTCAACGTAACAACTAGAGTGGTTAAAAATATATCAGAGGATTGGCTGTTGTAAATATAGTAAAATCATGAATAAACCGCACAAGACGTGCGGCCCAACTTAGATCATGGATAGAACAAACTCATCACTTAACGGGGTGGGACAGAGAGAAACAGAAAGTGGTAGCTTACGAATTGTTGGGTAGCTTCAGTGAATGGAGACATCCACAGAAGCTCAGGCCCAGGCCGCTTTGGTATTGTTGGCAGATTCCCTATTACTAGTATTGGGTCGGCTGAATCGATGGCTAGGTACGTAGGTATGAATGTATGCAGTGGATGTTCGACCAAAGGCAATGCTCTTCTCCGCTTCGAGTCGCGTTGGAGATGTGCTGGAGGATTGTTCCCTCATACCTGCACCATGGCTGCCCTTGATCTCGCCGAAAGAGGGGACTCTGCTCTGTGTAAGATAGCGTAGAACGTGGATGAGCCTGCGGGTTAGCACACAAGAGAAGAAGCCGTATCCAGCAGGATTCGGGCCAAAATGGCATGTGAAGAGATGCTGATGGATATCAGCTCCTAACATGATAGGTAGATGGAATGCGTAGAATCGTAGGAGTTGTGAGCTGCTTGTTGGGTTGTTGGAGAGGCCCAGCTATTTGACGAAGGAAATTTTTCTTTTGAAGCTCGAGGAATCTTAGCGTGATCTGGAAGCATATCTCCACGTGATACTACCGGGAGCAACTGGATTTGTTCCTGAGTTCTTACCAGGTAGCAACGTAAACATGATGTAGATCGAGGCATATCAATCGAGATCGGAAGTGTCCTAATTTCAGATGGAAACTCACATCTTTAAGCTCTAGTTGTTGTCACGTTTTATCAATTCTTCCCCCCAAGGCAGATGCTCTGCCGAGATCATGGATTGCAATTTGTTGTGATTTTCATTTTTTGAAAATCTGTATTCTTCTAGAATTATATACTCGGAGCACATGAAAAATCATCATGCATAGATTGTGTATCGGAATATTTCATCGCAGATAGACCCTCTACTGTATCTTTCGTCTCTTTGACGATGGCAGCGGCACTCCCCTCGGGCTCTCGCTGCCCTCAGCGAAGTCAACTTCGCACATCCTCATTGTTCGCAGCGTTGTATCGGTGTGGTTGCTCCGGAGGACAGCGCCAGCACTCACAGCAAGGGCATTTGCTGTTCGCACTGTGTTTTTGATTTGTCTGCATTCAGATCTTCTTTGCCAATCTCTAGGAGGCAGTCGTTCGTCAGCCACGGATACATCAGCAGAAGCACATCATCTGGCAACCATTCGGACGCCGATGGCCCGGCCGTGTTTGCAATGAAAGACTTGCACAGATTGGCGCGATACCCCGGTGATAACGTGTGATACTTGATTGCGAGATGAATTCGTGATTTAAGCTTTGTCAAAGACTTCGATCCGATTCGTTGTTAAGATCAGAATGCTTCATAATCTAAAAATTTCTTAGTTTCTTGAACTTGGATTGGATGGACTCTGACAATTACGTGCATTCCAAAAGTCGAAGAAAACTGTTCTCAAGTCAGAAGTCAACTTGAAAACTTGAGGGGTCGGCTTACTAGAGACAAGACTGTTTCGTTCAAGGTCATGCATACTTCGTTCTTCAAGGAAGATGTTAGATGCCTGCCTCATCAATGAGAGCATTGGCATTCCAAGTGGTCGCTAACTCAAGAGCAGCTTTCAGGTCTCTTGGTTTAATCGGCCACACTCTCTACGTAGCTGTTAATGCTGGTGCGATGCCTGAGTCACTAGAAAGAGAGCCTACCTGCAGTAAGAGTTTTACCAACGCCAGCCTAAGAGAATTTATCTTCGATCATTCTGCACCAATCTTGTTCCCATCGAGGAATGCTGAGGAGTCGAAGTTGAAATTGTCAACTCCGTTCTCATCGACGTATAAGAAGGAGTCAAAATCGAAGTCATTGAGAACATCCACGTTGCCATTGTTAGGATCTGCAAAGTCTATACTGCCCGGGAAACCGAACTGCAGTATGTTAGAGAAGAGCTTAGAGCTAGGAAGGCAGAGGCTTACGCTAGAAGCATCGAAGTTGAGACTATCACCTTGTAAAGAACCGGACTGCTGGGAAATAACATTGGTGTTTGCAGTCGGTACCGGAGGTTGACCAATCGTAACAGGCTGGACTGCCCTATTCTGGAAGCTTTTCGGGTGGACGGGCGTGATAGGAGTCGCGGGTGTCGGCGGTGCCCCGGCGTTATCGGCGTCCCCTACCGGGACTCGTTGTTTCTTGTCAGCTCTTACAGCGTCAGCGAGAGTCGTCTCACCAACAAGTCGAGCGTGGTAAGTGTTGGCGTGCTTTCCAAGCTGACCCCGAGTAGCAAACCCCTTTTTAAAATCCATGCATGTGGTTATATCACAGCGGTATACGCGCTGGTGTTTTGATTCGTGCTTTTGCCGTTGCTGTAAGGAATCAAATCCGTCCGTGGCTCGACTGCAATGGAGATATCTACAGGCGAAAGCTGAGTCTCTATACATGTCTCGGAAACTTTGTAATCCCTGAGTGGGATATTTTGAAAAGTCTGGATCTAGGAGAACTTCCAAAGCCGCCTGGTAATAGTGACAAGCAGCGCTGAACCATGAAGGATCTGAGGCACATGTCTCGAGTGATACAACTGGAGAAAGTTAGGCTTCGTGTTTAGTCATATCTGAGAAACCACCACGACGGGCACTTAATGACTTGCCTCCGATTTCCTTTATCGTCCAATCTTGTCGTTTTAGACTGTCTCGAAACCTTTCCACGTTAGAAACTAGCGAATGTAGTCCGGGAAACCGTCCAAGAGATGCAAAACGATCCCTAGTGTTTGAGTAACTGGTGTTTGCAATTCCAGTCGATTGTGTCGAGTCTTCACTTAGTTCGGCCTTGCTATACTTGACTATCTCCTTCAGTGACGAAAGGAGGTACTCCGGTACTTCAAGCTTCTGAGCAACCACTTGATCCATGTAATCTACGATATGCGAATACCAATATTGATTAGAATATGGTTGCAAACCATGAAGTCCTTTGAAGATCCATTCAATCCTCTCTTCTTCTGTGCTGTTCTGAGGAAGGAGGCGAAAGCTTGTGTTGAGATATGCAACGCAGGAGTGCCCGATGTTCAAGTGTGCGTCCTCAGGCCTGATAAAGGGTTTCCCTTGCTTGTATGCTGCTTTCAAAATATATCTAGGCAAAATCAGTAAAAAATTTGCCATGATGCCAAACCTCGGCGAGAATCTGGGGTTTACTCTTGTGCAGAGAAGTGGACAAAAACCACTGTATCACATGGGCCATCTTCTACCAATGGTCTACATAGGTCGAACACTCTCCGAGAAAGTTTTGTACTGCTCTCCAGAGATGTACAATTGGGGTGAATACTGACCCCGTCCAAGATTTCGTGTAGTTTCAGTCGCCGGTAAGAGCAAGACATCCATTCGAGAATCCTAACAGACAGAGATCGAATATGAGGCGACACTGCTTCGTCCAGTATACGATCGAGTATACGGCCGTACCTAGAACTTCTGTTAGCATTTCAGAATACATAACCAAGATTTATCGGACACTCACGCTTCTTTAAGTCCATGAGGTAGACTTTTGGCACACTCTTCAAGATCCCTTCCACAGAAGCATTGTTCAAGTTCTTGGGTAACCAACCTAACCCATAAGAACATTCCTGAATATTATTAGAAGAGCATCATGATCAAGTCGTGAGTGCTTACCATCAGCCTTGTCTGCAACTGAACTTGCAATTTGAGTGAAAATCTTAGGCTCAAGTTCTCCAACAAAATTTGACTGAATCTGCTGTATTTTGTGGTCAATATAACGACGAATATCTGTTTCGACCTTGCCATTCTCATCAAGGCAAATCTTCGGCTTCTTTTCAAGTTTGGAATTAATAGTTGGCTCCTTGCGGCTCGAGATAAGAATTTTAGAGTGAAGTTTGGGTCCAAGACAGGTACTCTGCAGCTCATTTACCAACGATTTCTGCCCAATTTTCGAACATTCATCAATCCCGTCGATGATAATCCGCGTATATGGTTGGAGCTCCAATAATTTCGGAATGAGGGTTCGTAGCTGGGCTAGACTGGAGCTCAACCCAGGTAATATGAACTCGTTTGTTATCAGTGATGCTAGTTCAGGGTGAGCTCGGAGTAGCTGTGTAGCTATGACTCCCAAGACCCGTTCACTTGGGTTGTCCCTGCCGTCGTCTTGATTGTCGCAGAAGTAATAGCAGACATTTAGTGACTCGATCTTGTCGAGGTTGTCGATGACAACGGTGCACATAACACTTTTGCCTGGAACCAAACTGGGTTAGAACAATAATTTAAGCAGAGAGTATCGGAATTTGTAGTGGAACGCCGTTTCTGGATTACCACAGTTCGAGGAATATTTAGAAGCCCGGCCACCTCGCCATTGCAATGTTCCTCAAATTGTGGTACCTTCGAGTACAGCATTCCGCCACGAATTTCTGTAGCACATTACGGGTGGGTGACCAACCTGCTCCGGGCTTTCCATTCAGCCAAATGACAGGTTCTGAATTATTGTCCTGCAGCCATGCTTTCATCTCAGGGACTTGTCCAACCCATTCGCATGTTCCAGAGTGTTTCCTCCCCGATTTGCGAGATCGCTCTGCTTCTTGCTTCTTATCATCGACAGCCAGCCATGATAAAGAGCTGTGGAACTGTACAAGCTGGTTCACCGTCTCATTAGATTTCAAAAGTCCTGCTGTCTGTCGCTGCCTCTCGGCAATGTCTTCGAGCATTCGCGACCGTGCTGCTCTACCTTCCACAATATCAATCGAATTTGCCTCTCTGTCAACGAAATCGCGATGCTTTTCAAGGGTGTGGAGGATTCCATCAAATCTGGCTCTGAAATCCTTCCATACAGACAGGAAAATGAGATGCCATGCTAAGTTTGACCGTCAGACTATACCATTCATATCAAACCTTCTTCTCTCACTTGCCTCGGCGCTGAAAGAACTTGTATGTTCGTTGATGAAACTCAAGAATTGTGCTATAGACCTCCGCGAGTACGAATTGAAACTCGGGGTTTGATTTAAAAGTCTCTTCGTAACGATCAAAACGGGGAAGAGCACTGCCAATATCTGCATACGCATCTAGTAAAGCATCAAAAATATCTCGATGATTGCTTGCAAGCTAAACACCAGAATAAGATACCATCATTAAAAGCCGATAAAAGTGACCCTAACGAACCTGGATCATGAGCTTGATTGGAGCCTAGGAGATATCAGCAACTCTGCCATCTTGGGGAGGGTATTGGGGTGGCTGACCCAGATGAACGACAAATACGGAGTGCCATTGCATAGAACTTCGACGACCTTTGCATACTTCTCAAGCCCTCTTAGCAAAGGCTCGATTCGACGCAGATTTTGCGCAGAGCGGCGTTCTCGTTGGGATGTCTGGATATCCTGAAGCACGGTCCAAACCTCTTTAAGCTCGGTGGAGGCAAACTTGTGTATATGCTCCGGCGAGAGCGACCTTTGGAGATCCTCAAATGCTTTGGTGATGGTAGCTTTTGGATTTGCCATAGCTAATAGACACATAAAGTTGCCAGAGGAAGGAATGAAGCGTTCCAGATGTCAGGGTGGAATTTCTCTGCTTTTGCGTGAGGCTGGCGCCCCATGTTGGGCGAACTGCAAGGCAGATCGCCTTTCTGCGCCCCACCACACCGCTTTATTCGACGACGATGGCGCTGAGACCTCATTTATGATATTCATCTGGTACAAATTTTCCCATCAAGACTTCAAACCTTCTGTCTGGAAGAATGGGCGGGGTGTTCAGCGAACATGCCTCGGCCAAACCACATGTCCGACGACAGGAACCCCAAACGTCGTCAACTCAACGACGGGACTTCCGTGGAGGCACAACCATATTTGAATGATCTATCCGGCCTTTCCCTTAAGCAGCATGAATGTGCTCATTCCCCAGTTCAGGATGAGGAACAAAAGATACTCAGCAGTCACAACGTCGGCGACATTATCCCTTCGGACGAAACCTGTATTGGTGATGAGTGGTCAGAATGCTGTTATGGAATGGTACATTGCTTCCTCATTCATAGTTCATATTACATTATACCTGCTAAGTGTTTGTTAGTTATCTGGAATCCAATTACAACTCAGACAATCTCCCGGCGGCGTCGGCACCTTGAATGTACACAACCTACCTGTTACTTTTCGAACCCCCAACATTCTTTCTTCCCAAGACGATATCCCCATAGAGCTCGAAGTAAAAGCTGCGACTCACTCGAGAATCTTGTGCGAGCTCAATGACTTGGAGGGTATTAAGGTTCAACTGTGTTGTTATTCGAGGCTGGAGTTACCACCCCACACCCCCTCCCATACCCACAAAAGGCGAAATGGAAAGGCAATTCATGTGTGGCGCTTGAACGTGATAATATACGGCACGATGGCTCTTGCGGAAATTGTCGGTCGACACTTGTCAAAATATCGAATGTATCTCCAAGATCCCATTGATTGCGAGCGGACCGTCTTGTACAAAAACCCACATATGATATCGCATGGAGAAGATGGAGTTATGACAGATTTTTTCACCAGCATACAGCCAAAATTTGAAATTGAAAGACTCAGCGTGGGACCTGACTTATTAGCACAATTGATGGCTGAACAAACACCTTTACCAGAAACCGAACCACCTTCAATTGTTACCACTTCATTGTTTCGGTATATTTCACCCTGCACTATCTTCAAGCTCGTTTCTAATGAGCAATTAAGCCATCAAAAGCAAGCATTGACCTTCATGATACGGCGTGAGCAAGGTTGGGACATGGAAGGAACCCAGGATATATGGACAAGGAGGGAAAGTCATCAGGGCTATCAGTTAAGTACTATCCTAATTTGTAATATGCTAGCTAACTCATTTGAAAAGTTACCATAACAATGTCAGTGGAAGTATCCAACATGATCCGCCGCCAAATTTCCGTGGTGGTCTTCTCGCCGACGATATGGGATTAGGGAAAACGCTCAGCATGATCTCTCTGATCTCAGCGAATCAGTTCGTTACAACCACCTCGCCATATTCTGCCATGTCTGAGAGCGGGAATATATCTTGTCCCAGGATCAAGTCAACCCTGCTGGTTGTGCCCCCACCTCGTGAGTGATTGGATTTATGTTCAAATTTCAAAGGCACCTAGCGTTTAACCCCCCCCCCGCCCCCCGGCTTCTATTTTTTTCTTTTTCAATTGCATCGGCCTGAATACAAATCTCCCAAGCCTTGAATATAAAGATACTTTGAAGTTTAGCACTTGCTCCAAAGAACATTCTCATACTTCGTGAAATTTGCTGAGTGGCAAGTGGGTTCAATAAATTAGCGTCTGTGTAACCAAGGCTGTCTCTCAACCACAGCTAACAGCTAAAAAGTCATTCAGGCATGGAAAAAGCAATTTAGTATGTAAGTAGTGCGTTGAACTATCCATATCCCCTCTCATGATTCGTCCTGGGTTTAAGTTTTCTAATTCTACGAAGGCACGTTCGACCTGACAGGATCAAATTGCACATCTACCACGGCCAAAACAGGAAGGATATTGATTGTCTGCTCCAGCACGATGTGGTCATCACAACGTATCAAACACTGTCTTCGATTTGGAAAAAGCATGAATCTCACTCAAATCCACAGCACCTGTTTTCCGTAGTCTGGCATCGAGTTATCTTAGATGAGGGCGAGTGATCTGTCTAGCCTCTTGAATCTAGCTAATTGTACTCAGCTCACGCTATCCAAAATTCTCAGAGCCAGCTAGCCCGGGCATGCTGTGCTCTACAGGCGGAAAGGAGATGGGCAATCACCGGTACACCTATTCAAAATAAACTTACAGATTTTGCGAGTGTTGTCAAGTTTCTCCAAGTTCACCCATACTCAGACCAGCGAAATTTTGATGAAGAAATCTCACGTCCCTGGCATCAGGTCGACCCGGATGGCTTCCTGAGGCTGAAGACTTTGGTTCGAGCTATTACGATAAGTCGAACGAAATCAGTAATTAACCTCCCTCCTAGGGTAGATGAGATACATCACCTAGAATTTTCCTCAGAGGAAAGCGTTGCGTACGAATCTGCGAACAAAGAAACCATCGCCCTATTCGAAGAGGCAATCTCGTCTGGGAGACAAGGTGGCAAAACTTTTAATGCCTTATCGCGACTCAACTTCTTGCGATTATTCTGCAATCTTGGACTTTTAGTGAACTTTCGGCAAGCTTGCAGGCCTTCTTCAGCATCTCGAACTAATGTATACTCCTCCAATCATGAAGATAGGCCGAATTCTTTTCTAGGGGAGATATTGGACGGATCTACAACATGTGGCCAGTGTGGTCAAGCTCTTCTAGAAGATTTACTTGAAGGGCTATCCGACTCAACCTTTGATCAATCGCCAAGTATGAGAGAAGCGGCCAAGGTTTGCAACAAGTGCAGATCCGAATCAGCTCCAAATCAGCTATCTCATCCTCCGCGTGAGCAGTCCGCTGCAGCACTAAGTGGTCTGTCAACGCCTGACGAAGACGACCGAAATCTGGCTGTGACCGAGACTATACCTACCAAAATCAAGGCTGTTGTGGCAGACATTTTTAAACACTCCCCTAAAGACAAATGGTAAGGATTTTGACACCCTGCTTCCCCAGTTTCTAACTCCTCGAAGCGTAGTCTTCTCTTTCTGGACATCGACCCTTGATATCGTCCAACAGACGTTACAAGATGAGGGAATATTATGCACACGAATCGACGGCAAGACTTCTCTAGCAAAGAGATCTGAAGCAATGAACTCTTTCCAAACAAACGATTCCATCAGCGTGATTCTTGTTTCAATTACTTGTGGTGGTGCCGGGTGGGTCCAACCATCGCCTCATCATTGTACCAATTACTGAAATTATCCAGACTTGACCTCACAGCTGGGTCTCGAGCCTACCTCTTGGAGCCCCATTGGAATCCGATGATTGAAGAACAAGCTCTGTGTCGTGTACATCGTGTTGGACAACTGCGGAATGTAACTACGATTCGATATTTGATGCGAAACTCGTTTGAAGAGGTAAACGCCATTAGTTGCATAATTAAGCATCTATCAGGAAGGCAAACAGAAGACTGATTCTCATACAGCAAGTAGTAGAAATCCAGAAACGGAAGAAAAAATTGGCGGAGGTAACATTTGGATCAGGAGAGTTGGAAGAGGCTGGTATTGGACTTGGAACTCTGCAGGTAAGATAAGTTATCTGTCTCGTAGAAAATATTCTAATCTGTACCTAGTACCTCAAATCCGTTCTCGAATGAGTTCGATAACAAGCCCTTAGGTTCCCGCGCTGTTTTGGTCACGTGCCCAACTGCAAAGGGTTCCAAGTTGAGGGCTCGAAACTGTTATTACGAAGCAAGTGTCTTGCATAAAATGGTCTGCTCGGAGGCTTGTTAACTTTCCGAAAATATGTGAAGACGTAGAACAATGAATCTAGATCGTGCCGGTATGTGTAGCCTTTGCCTTGAAGCACCTCGATTGACATGAACTGCATGGTGCCTGTCCGGTGACTCGCTGCGCTCGGAACGCTGTTCAACTCCTTCCTAAATCCATAGCAATCAGAAATCTTTTCCACTCCCTTCTATCAATAGGCTTTGTGTCATTCTCAGAAATATTTCGATGAAGCATTTCCTCATCTTTCAGTAGGGACTCGGTACCCACGCTAGTATCCCGGAGCGCCTCCAAAGCTCTATGATAGATCGGTATGAATGAAGTTGCTGTCCAGCTGGCGATGTTACTAAGACGCAGTGTATTCGGTTGCCGTACGTCTCACTTTCACAGACTGCTAGACTATCGGCCTCGGTTTCTTGAATGCTGTGGACGACGGTAGTGTCTGGGTCGCGGTTTCCTGTTCGGCCGGCCGCGATCTGATTTGGATCTCTTCATTCTATCACTCCCCTCAGCGAATCCTTCTTCTCTTTTTACTTTTCTGCCCAGAAGACATTAACGTGCTGCTGGTAATGGTTCCTAGTCCCGTCAATCGAGCAGCACTACTCCTTGATTTTCCAGTGGGGCTTTTGATGGACGCTGACTGGAAGGGCGGTCGGACAGCAGCTTACATACTTGCTCTCCGACTCCAGATACTGCAACATTACCGAAGCTGGGACCTGGTCAAAGACAGCGCGGAAGAGGTTGTAGCGGTCTTTACGTTCCAGTCTAGGGAAGTAGCTAGGGGGTCGCATAGACGATCGACCGCATTGACGATCTTGGTGACAGCCCACTTGACGTACCGAAACGAGGACTGATAGCAGTCTTCTTAGATGGTTTTGATGGTTTAGTAGTGATGAGCATACTCCTCCCAGGTGTTGATGGCGATTTGGGATGGGATGATACTTCGGACGAGGGAGGTGGAGAGGAAGTTGGTACGGGCGAAATGGAAGAGGGTTTTGATGTTGAGGAGGGCTCTTTGGTCGGTTGGATCAATGCGGCGAGAGTCGAGCATGTGGGTGATCTTGACCGGACGTATGGCTTGACGCTGGTTACCCAGCTTCTTCTCGTGCTCCCGAGCTTCTTGCAACTGAGTGAGAGGTGAGCCTTTGGCTTTAGGCTTGAGAACATTGTGGAGACTTACCTGGTGTCTAGCATTGATTAGAGGATGAATCATCTTCTTCTCGAACGCCTCCAAGATCTCTTCGAACTCCCAGTAGTGCTCGGACTCGGTGACTGTCATGTTGTCGATCTCTTGCCGGACTAACTGTTGGTAGGGTTGACGAGGAGCGTACTTGTCGTCGTCAGACTGGTCATTCATCCAGGCAGAGATTCGGTTGGGGGTATACGCCATTGTGACGGTGATGTTGTTGGATGTGCGTGTATTATGGGTAAAAAAGTAGTTGTGAGTCTCGTGCTTGATTCTGGACAGGAGCAGGTCCAGATGATGTTGGCAAGCAGGGTAGTGACGAAGAATTTCTGAAGCTGGAAAGGAAGGAAGAGCTGGCAGGTAGGAAGAAGACATGTCTCATAGAAATCCCAAGAAGACTCCAGAATACTGGGGTTGGCGTAGCCATTGTGTATGGCTTTGGCACGTCCTTTGGTATTGTGGTTACTTTCCTATTATTGATTATCTCGGCTACTTGCAATTTAGCGAGACTTCGGCTGTGATGGATGGGATTTAATTCGGCCACGCAACTTGGTTTTGAAGGTAATAGGAGACCAATCTATAGCGGGAGAAGTGATACATTCCTAGGCTTTTGGTTCAAGGAATACTTCGTGTTGGTCACCGATTCAATTGAGAACGGAATTGAAGCAGTGTTGTTTGGTACGCAGAGGTTAATTACTCACTTAGCGATGGCACACCATGCACCATCACAATCCACCAAGAAAGAGTACAAGAGTTCCCACGATGCGAGTTAATCAGTCTCTTCTATAAACTAGGATAAGTACACGTGTGGAAAACAAACTGCTTGGGCTGATTGCTTGATACTTCCAACATCATTATCGTCAGCAAATAGAACGTCACTACATCACTGTCAGATGATGGCAACCAAAGCTATGCATTGCAAGTACAATCAACTTCAAAAAATGCGCAGAAAATGGGAGGAAATCAGAAAAAATGTGCAAATTAAATGTTGTGCGACAGCTAGTAATGTGAATTGAGAGAGATGGAACAGACATTGGCGGCACAAAAAAGTACATCAAGTAAATATCACCCCATAGCACCCATATTTGCACTACGGCGTCTAGCACTCGATAACGTTCGTTATTGAAAGCATAGCTTGATCGAGATACGCTGCAAAGCAATCTGTTCAAGCAAACCCCTTTGTCTTGTCCTCACACCATTTCCAGAACTCTGCTGCGAGGCCGGTCCCACCCTCCTCCTTTGTTTTCATGCTCTTTAGTATATCCTTCTTTGGATTTGTATCCAACTTTCCCCATGGCTGACCAATCTTTCCACCATCCTCAAGCTTCACTTCAGGACTAAGTCCAGCCCAAATACTTGTATATGCGCCCATCTTGGGCTCATGCATAATCGGCTTCAGCAGAATCTTCATCGGTCGTGGAGCTGAATCCCAGCCTTTCGTATTCAAAGTCCCCGGATTCTGGCAGATGCAAAGGAGTCCATCTTTACGAGTTCGTTTGTCCAGCTCGGATGTGAGCAGCCAATCTCCTGCTTTTGATGCGGCGTAGTTTCGATGTATGTCCTTGGAGAAATTACCCGGGATAAGCTCCGCGAGAGATACGCCGCCTGTCGGGGCTGCGAGGTTTATGATGCCAGAAGAAGTATATACGACACGTACGGTGGCCTCGGGCGAAATTCTGATAGTTCGCAGAAGGACTGGGAGGAGGAAATTGGTTAAGAGAAAGTGCCCGAGACAGTTGGTCGCCATGTGGATTTCGTGGCCCTGTTTGCTAACGGTGCCATGGGGTTGCCCACTGATGCCAGCATTATTCCAGAGCACATCGAGGCGAGACTCCTGAGCGAGGAAAGAAGATACACATACGGAGATAGTGGTGAGGTCGCTGAGATCGAGATGTAGGGCTTTGAGTTGACCTGGGGTGGTGGTATGGATAGCTTCGATCTCGGTGATCGCAGCTGCAATTTTGTCAGAAGAACGGCTGGCGATGTAAACTTTCCCGCCTTTGGCGTAGAGAATCTTGACAAGCTCGAAGCCGACACCTGCGTTTCCCCCGGTGACAATAAAGACTTTGCCGGCTAAGGAAGGAACATTATTTTCGGTGAAAGTTGGACTGGACGGAAAGAATTGAGAGAAGAGTCCTCCCATGGTTGAGATATAATGAATTGTCGATGAAGGTGGATTGGAGCGATCGATTGAAGAGTAAGAGAAAAGAGTGTCAAGACTATCAAGATGCGCAATTACTTATAAGAAACATCAGCTGCCGTAGCAAGAGACATTGTGGACATAATGCTTGTCATGGGGGCTAGAGGCTTCAGGAAATGACAGGCCGCAGATAGCTTGTCAGATTGACATTTTCCCATAATGGAAAAAGTGTGTGTCTCCGCTCTGGCCAACCAGAGTCGGTCAGAGATCGAGTAGGGGACAGCCTACATGAGGCTGCATCAGATTGGCTTGTGAAGTCGGCAGAGCTTCCTCCCCTCTCTGACTCCTCCAAAAATTTGCAGTCTGCAGAATAGCATCGTCCATCAGGAACCACCATTTCTTGGCAAACTCCGGCGACACTTCCCACCCCACTGGGTCCCAGGGTGATGATCCCCAGACTTTGATATCGCTGAATGCTATATCAGATGCAAATTGCATCTCGTTGATGGATGATGGTGAACTAAGTATACGGTCCCTCATCGAAGGCCAGGGTATCATATCAATATAAGGTCTGTGCGGAACATATCGTTGCTGTAAAGTCGGTGCTAGAGACGGTGGTAGAGAGCTCACAGGGGCAACGATATTGAAGCCGCTGTCCTGGCAACACGCTAGCTCAAGCTTGCCTGCGATATTGAGGAGAGCTTCCCATACGTCAATTTTCTGCATGATCATAAAATTGCTATCTCTCATGGGGTCGAGCGAAAAGTTACTCTGGGAATTCGAGTTATCAGGGATGCTTATTGCCGTCGATGTGGTGGTGGTAATGGGTGGCTCGGAGCTCGACGCGATGCTCCCAATAGCCTCTGCTGGCACATCCTCGATTTCACGACGGCCGCGCGTCAAGCCATTCTTCTGTGGACGTGTGAGTTTGGAACCTGGTATCTCAAGTCAGCAATATATCTACATGTACGTTCAAACATCGTACGTCTTGCTCGTTGAGACAACCGGTTTTGGACCTTCTTTCGCTCCATAGGATCCGCAATGCAGGTCCAATCATCCTTGGATGACTTCAAAAACGGCTTCCACGCTGAGTCCATGGCTGAGCTTGAACGGCACCCGAGAGATTTGGCCTCTGGAGATAAATTCTGCGGTGCTCATGACTTTCATATGTCGTCTAGATAGATCTAGCCTAATGAAGTCAAGCGCTCCTGCTTTCTGACATTTCTGACATTTCTGACAAGACTGTAGTCATCTTGCATGTCAGAAAGCTTATATTTCGACGTCAACCAACGAACAGGGCATTTTCAAGCTTGGTGTCGACAAATCACAGGATCTAGAGCATCTCTAGTAATGATGATGATGATGCAGAGGGTTAGCTGCCTATCTTCACTGCGTTATATCGGGACATGAAGCCGTTCCGAAAGGTCCGGGTTGCTGTCATTGCTGGGTACAATTGAGTACAGGCTTTCTTCCTCAACGACCCTTCGTCAACTTCAAACCTCAGCCACGAGTATGCGACAATATTGTCCAAGGTTGGAGATTTTTCCGAAGACAAAACACCATTCTCGAGAGCTCGGGGTTGCATTTGCCAAGAGACACCAGCCGAGAAATCAGAAGTGTTCTCTAACCTCATCGGCTTCATGGAGCTGCTAGAAGAGCTTCAAATCAAAAATCTACTAAGAGGGCATCCACTAAGATTGAGTTTCAGGCAAAATGAGTCGAGATTCAATGTAGCTATTGGATTTGAAGAATTTACGACGAGAAGTAGGAAAGTGACAGAATGAAAGCCGATTGAGGAATAGGAAGGAATCCGCCTCGGTCAAGATGTCGTCGCCTACCAAACCCTTTTGCCCCCAAAGCGACCATTAATTCATGACGAGTTCACCTTCAACGCCAACCACCCGGAATTCACTGGTGCAAAGCCTACCAATTTCGCACCCACAAATGCCTTCTGCCAGAATGATTTCATTCAATATTTCTCGTCAACTTCCTCCTGGTCATCAACCCAACATCCCGGGACCACAGTGACATTCGCAGAACCATGCCTGGGCTATGCCAATCAACCCTCGCTGTCCATCTCTTCACTGTACCAACAGATCAAGCTCTGCAGTAAGTTCCTCCACATCGCAATTTGGATTGTCTAACCTAGAAATAGATCGCAAATCCTCCACCATGCCTCGAAAACTTCGCAATGGTCGCGTTCGCCCTACTCTAGCTTCTTTTGCTCGTGGCCTTCTCGCAATTCCAGCTGTGGCTTTCCCCTTCTTTCCAAAGCTACCATTGGAGTTGCGGACTATGATCATCGAGCTTGCCATCGAAACCCGAATGGTTGAGATCTCTCACGCTGGTACACCAACACAAGCTTTGATCGCCATGCCTCAGTTCACCCAGCCCGTTTGCCAGGTCGTCACACGAGCACCCGCCCTCCTACATGTCAACAAAGAAGTACGCGACATTGCTATCAAGTCCTACAAACTAGTCGACCTAGACTACCTCGTCACACCTTTCTACTTTCAACCAACGGCGGATACCATCTACTTGACCAGCAATGCCGTCCTTTGGGAAATGCTGAAGGGGTCTAGTTCATTGGCATCCATGGGCATCACAAGACTGAGAGTCTGTATGAACAACGCTCCCGATCGCGAGTATCTCGAAAAGTTGACGAAGGAGGGGGTCTCCGATTATAGAGGTGATCGTTGGGCTACTACCGCAGAGACTTGCAAGCTGAGAGCGATACCGATTTGTGCTGTTGTTAAGATTGTCAAGAGCCTCGAGGAGACGTTGGAGAAGGTCATTGTGGACACTGAGCATGAGAGCTTCATAGGTACGGACGTTCATATCCAGGAGAAGCTGGAGGGAGTTGTACGTGTGAGATTTCCCTACTGGAACGATTAGGTGTGATGAATAGTGGTAGATTGCTTTTTTGTTATTACAAACACTCGGATTAGATACACGAAGATGGAGCCAATGTCGCAATGGAGAACCTGTATCTCGGAATATCTTCTCTCCTTTGTGCTTCTCATGCCGTGTCGTGCACCGAGGTTTCTGCAGATGCAGTGGCAATGCAAAGCTACACACTAACGAACAATTCTTGCTCCTTCAACTGTTCTTTTGGACATGGGTTGCTCATCCGAAGGTGCAAATCTCAACAGGGGCTATTCTTACGAAGCCTCATCTGACGTCCCTCCCTCACCAAGAATTGTGGATGGGGCATCTGTGCGAGATATCCCCGTGTCAGTTAGCTTGAAAGATTCCTCATGGTATGGGCTCTCAAGTCTTGTTCTATGTACTACGGACAGGTCAAGAGAATGCTAGACATTCTGTATGCTGTCATATATCGTAACGAGCTGGCGCTGTGCAAGACCGGGTGCTACTTTGGGCCCCAGGTTTACTTGTTTGTGAAATACTCGGCTAACTTCCTAGTGCTACAACAACGTTCACAAACGACCTACCAAAATCTTGCCGATCTAAGGCTTGAGCGCATTCGAGAGTTGTGAATTAATTCGGAATAGTTGAGAACAGTCATGAGAGGCCAAACTCGGTGGAAAAGCTTGTTCATGGCGTATAAGCCACGCTGGTTCTTGTTCTATCACGACGATGACTGGTTTTGTGTTTAGCTACTTCCCGCCCCCGTGCGTCACTGAACCACCGAATTCCACCAGCCCAGATCCCAATTTTAGGCTCACAATAATATATAACATATTAGCCCTTTCTCGATATTCGTTCCTGAAACATTATCATCGAAAACCAACTTGACCATGTCTGAGTTCGCCTACCCATTTCGAGGCTTCCCAGATGAATGCTACCGTCTCGAGGAAGGTCTTGACGGAAACGGCCCTCTGGAAATCAAGAAACTGAGGTCAGTCAATCTTAATTCTTGGCTCAAAGACGAGGAAGAGCGCCTTTACTGGCAGTTTCGTCGTCTTAGGGAATCTAGAGCAGAGAAGGTTGCTGCTACCATGGCCCCCGACGAGGAAATCATCACAGAAGAACATCTAGCCAGATTCCACCGCTTCTCAGAACTACCGTCAGTGATACGACTCGGGATCTACGAGTTCA
Source organism: Rhexocercosporidium sp. MPI-PUGE-AT-0058 (assembly GCA_020746875.1). Lineage (NCBI taxonomy): Eukaryota > Fungi > Ascomycota > Leotiomycetes > Helotiales > Rhexocercosporidium > Rhexocercosporidium sp. MPI-PUGE-AT-0058. The sequence goes on along the minus strand of JAGTJL010000005.1, from coordinate 1,742,937 downwards.
GCGAAGGAGGCTACACGAGACAGCGAATCCACCGCATCAATGGCCGACCAGACACTCCACTAGAATTCATGTCCAACCAGCCCCTCTCACAACTCTTACGCACCTGTGCAGAATCCCGCTGCAAGTACCTCAAGAAGATAGAGTGCACTTTCGCGTTCGAGACGTATGTGAACTACTCCCGCGACATCTTCTACTTTATTGACACCAACGCACCAGGAGATTTCCAGCGACTGGCTGTTTTCTTCAACTGTGAGCCAGCGCAGCCAATCTTGAGAGTCGCGTTGAGACAGGCGCTGTACCAGCATGTGAACTTCTTGATTCCGGTAAGGATGAATGATTTGGTGGAGGTGATGATCCTGTGGGAGGGCTGGAATGGGTGGGAGGAGAAGTGGAAGGCTAGGGATGTGGTGATTCGGAAGGCTGAGGAGGAGAGAGTGGGGCAAGGGGGAGATCCGAATAGGTCAAGTGTGATGGATTTGTTTCGAGGGATGATGGAGCAGGCGCCATGTGGTGGGGACTTGTTGCTTGGAGGGACGGGAAGAAGATCGAGTTCTCAATGGGAACTGTGGAGGTAGCAACGTAATGTGACTGGGTAGTATATAACTTGAATTTATACCGTGTGGTGTATTGATCTATGTCTAAAATGCTAGAATGAACCAGTTAAATCAGTATTTGTGAGATAGATGGTATCAAGCCTGAACTTACTATGTGTAAGCTCATCCAACATTTCCAGGTGTATCCAAATCGATTGTAAAAAGCACATCCTTCGTCGTCTCCACAGTCACCAGCTCTTCCTTGACATGATTACTCGTACTCATCTGCCCTCCAACTTCGGTCTCCCACTTCTGCACATCCCACTCCAAGCCCTCCGTCGAGATAACAGAAGGCTCCTTTAGCGGAATGATACCCACATGCTTGCCCAGCTTGATCCCATCAAACCCCTCCTTAGCTCTAATCCTATGCTTCCCAGTTTTCAGGACAAACGTGATGGATTCGCTAGAGAGCAGGTACATCCTCCCAGTGGCATACCTTGGGTCTTGCTGGAAAGTATATAGATGAGACAGCGTAGCCATGCCTTGATCGACTCGCCCTCCCAGACCGCCTATTACCACAATATCCATAGTCTCCCGGGCCGGAGAGGAGCGTATATGCTTGACGGCCTTCCCGAAATCTGTGGAATACTGATCTGGATCATGGATCACGGGAACGTTCTTGGACTCCCAGTACTTGCGCACCTCAGAGAGCAGAGAGTCCAAATCGCCAATCACGGAATCGACGGTCAAATCAATACCGTTTTGAGCATTGAGATCATGTAGACGGTTGGCTCCTCCGTCAGCGGCTACTTTGAATATCGAGCTAGCCCATAGTCTAGAGTAGACAGATGCTGGAAGCCTGAGAGCTTGATTGAGGACTAAGATAGCGAATGGTTTGTGGTTCTTGGGTGTAGCTGAGAAGATGTCGGCTGGTTGCCACTCGGTCATTGGATCCCAATCCTCTGTCATCGAGGCAAATATGCCGCTCTGATATCTTGATGCTGGAGGTTCTTGCATCATCCGGGTTCGGCGGGGGAAAGATGGGGCGGAATTATGGTGAGCATGAAGGCATTTTCGACGAATATATATTTATCAACACAACAAGTGATAATAATTGCTACAAATAGCAATCGCAAAAAGAGTAAGTTTCGTGATAATTTCTAGATCGATAGAAGAGGATACTCCGAAGCTAGGTGGTCATTTGATGTTTCCATCATTTGTATGCGATCACGTGTTTAGGCTCGAGATCCGCGGGCGGTCCGAGAAAAATCATGATGCTGACAAAAACAACACTGCCTCTGCCCAAGCTCCGATGTCCACCACGAACCTTTCCTTTGTCCAATATCACACTCGCTGAACCGTCGAATTTGGTCGCAGTTTCGTCCAGCATGTTCAAATCAGCTCTACGAGCTACGCCTCGGCGCATTGCGTCCACCCGAAATGCCCTCCCTCGAGGTTCTGCACGACGATTCTTAAGCACAGCACCGCCATCGCAGAAGTCGCGGACTTGGAAGGGCAGTGCCGCGAGATGGGGACTGGCAGGTGCAGGCGTGTACTATTATAATACGAGCAATGTGTTTGCAGAGGAGCCGGAAGGTGGGTTGCACATGCTCCATACGCTGGGTTAGGTTGGGGCATATGCTAATAAGGGATCTAGCTGCTATTCAGAAACTTGATGACTCGTTACACAATATCCAGGAGTCGAGAGAACCTACTGTTGATGCGATAGTTGAGGAGAAGCGACGGAGACAGGCACAAGCTCAGGCTGAAGCTCAACAGAAACAGCGGCTTGCTGAGGGGGATGTTGAAGGAGAAGAGGGCGAGGATGAAGGGGGAATGGAAGGATTGGAAGATGAAGCTGGGCAGCAAGGTGCCTTCAACCCTGAGACAGGAGAGATCAATTGGGATTGTCCTTGTCTGGGAGGTATGGCACATGGACCTTGTGGCGAAGAATTCAAGGCGGCTTTTAGCTGTTTTGTATATTCTACCGAGGAACCAAAGGGCGTGGAGTGTATAGAGAAGTTCAAGTAAGTGCAGTCAGGCTATAAAATATGGATGATTAGTTGCTGACTTTGACATAGGGGCATGCAAGATTGTTTCCGACTACACCCAGAAATGTACGGCTCCGAGCTCGAGGACGACGAGGATGAAGTGGAGGAGGAACTCCGTGCGAGGGAAAGTGCTGTTGCATCTGGGGACGAAGCGTCAAACCCCGATACCGAACAAATACAACAAGTATCCGACAAAGTTACGCCTCAAGCTACCGCAGAGAAGAAGCCAGCTCAGCCAGCTGAGGAGAAGAATGTGGTCGAGGAACCACACAAGGACACCAGCAAAGCAACTGCTGAAAGTGTAGCTAAATCACAGCCTGGGGATGAGGGAGGAGAGCTTGTACCAAAGGCTTCTCACGATGCTACGAAGGCGAACTGAGTTCGATGGGCCAGGATATTGGCTTGTACAAGAGTGTAAAATACACAAGATGCATATGGGGGCGCAAAGTGTACAGTATAGTACGTAAGACGAATAGAGATCTCCACGACACCGTTCTGGTACCTGATGATCATGATCCTTGATCCTTTGAGTGTCTTTCGTGATCCCTGGCATGAATCTGACTTGCAGCGATGGATCTTGTTGGATCTCAAGAAGCGAGGATCAGTTTACATGCATATGCCCCTTTAGTTGAATAACCTTCAGCATCACCACAGCTGAATCAAAACACACAGACCTCTCAGCCTTATGAGCTCTGAACTCTGTCATGAATCATGATTGCCTTACTGACTAAAGCACAAACAGCCAAAAGTAGATTTATGCTTGTCCCCACTCCAGATGTACGATTAAGAAAAGTCTTGGACCCACAGTCCAGAGCCGCCTACGTCAGCTGGCCCAGCTTCTGTTTTGGTGCAAGCTCCATTGCCAGGTTTCGTTCACATGCGACCCGAGACTGAAGTCCTGACCCAGGCACACGACTTCTCCCGCAACCCTCACGAGAATCTCTTCATCAACAAATCCAACAGCTTTGCTTCCAGCCCTTCCTCCTCGTAAGTTTCAACTCCTTTGCGATTTTTGGACATCCGTTGATCTTGAATAGCACCTTACCAACCCCATATACCCAAGCAAACATGTCTTACGCAGCAGCAGCATCCAAGGGTCCTTCGCAAACAGCTGAGGAGGTATGTAGAATTTATCCCATTGTTCTTCAATGCGCTGCCAAATTTTCCCTGATGGAATATCTCCTTTGTTCTGCAGCTTGCTTCGAATCTGCAGAGAAGTCTTGTCCAAGTGGCGTATCAGTCTTTAGAGATCGTAAAAGGTGCAATCAAAGGATGCCGGTAGACAGCTTCCAGTCTACTTGCGACTCATCATGAAGAAGTCAATCATGATATGCAAATGCTAATTCCATCTAACAGAAGCGTGCTCCTCCCGTTACTGAGCTCGAGCACACCGATTCCCCATCAACCAGCTCCTTGATCGACGTCGATACCGAGTCCGTACACACCGTCCCCTCGGACTTCAGCTCGCAACCTATCCAGACAGAAACTCAACGTGATAGACTCGAGCACGAAGCCGAGGTCGTCGAGGAGCGCGCAAAGAAGGCCTACGCCGAGTCCAAGGCAAAGGCTGAGAAGGCCGAGAAGGAAGCCAAGGCCAAGGCAAAGAAGGCTAGAAACAACTTGGAGGCCAACAAGGACAACCCAGTCTACATCGGCAATGCCGTTGCTGTTGTTGCTCTGAGTGCTGGTTTGGGCTTTGGTGCATACAGAAAGTATGCTGCTGGTGAGCTGACCTGGAAGGTTGTTGGTGCTTGGACTGGAATCGTTGGGTTGTTCGCTGCTGGAGACTATTACTTGAGCCAGTAAGTACAAAATATTCAACTGGCTGACTTTGATGAAGATTTGCATATCCCCTCAGATTCGAATCGAGGAGAAAGAATACTGACAAGTCACAGATATCTCTTCAAGAACAAGTACCCCCCGAAGAAGTAAACCATTCACTTGAGGAGTTGGCGAATATCAGATTCTCTTTGGCGCATCTGTACGGCGGTATATTCTTCGGCTTGATCCTTTTTCCACGTTTACGTTAGTCACGACACGAAACTTCTCAGCTCTTTGATTTTCCGCACAGCATGTATTTCTTAAGCGAGGTTTGATGGAGAAACGGCTGGATGGATGGATTGGTGGATGGAATTCATGGTTGGTCTATCTAAGGTCTGTGTCGAGACGGAAGATCCTAATGCAGAAAGAAAACATCATACCCATGTATTGCCCCACCTAACTATGCTTGCTTGTTTTCTGTCATGTTCTATGATTTGCTGGAGATCCTAGTCCATCTGGACTGTTTGCTGAAGTGCAAGATTGATGCATTTTGCGCGCCTGAAAATAATGCAGAGGGAATGAATGAGGGTTCTGTAGTTGCCTTCCTGATGCAGTTTCAAGGGACAAGCGTCTCGAGAAACGCAGATGGAGTGCAGTGGTATGAGAAGTCGTGCGAAGTGTGTCTTCCAGAAATCCAAGTACATGGTACCAGAAATTCAGATCGATACAAAGTCACTCAATGTCCTCCCGCTTATCCAAAGCTGAACGGTCGATCTAAGCAGTCGAACCTGCACAAAATTAGCCCAAGCTCTCAACTTCCCAATACCATTATCTGAAGAAAGGAGAGGAATGGCAAAACTAACCACGAAAGTTCAGACCCTCCGAAAGACACTTCTCCCCAACCCCATGAACATGATAAGAGCAAACCAACTCCTCGCTCAACTCCTTCGACTCCACACCCTTACTCTTCCGATTCAAAGCTCTGAAATCCTTAAACAGAGCTGGAACTTCCGTAACGACCTCGTCAACCTCCTCAGCAGTCCATCCCGCGCCCTCGATATCGCCGTCCTCGAGACCGGCTAGGACTTGGTAGGCGCGAGCCATGTACTTACGAAGACGGGAACCGTGAGCGCTGCAGTTGTAGACGGTGGCGATGTCAGTGGCAGAGGGGTAGGTCTTGTAGCGGGCGTAAGCGGAGCCGAGGGAGGCCATGATGAGGTCCGTTAGTTCGTCCATGTCGAGCTTCTCTGCGAGGATGTAAACTTGGATGGCGCGGCTAGTGGCTTTTGTGAAGGTGGTGTGCTCGTCGGTGCCCTTTGTGGTTGCGCTTGGGAGAGTACCTGGGATGAGATCGAGGCCTTGACGGTAGAGCCAGTTGATCATGAGACCTACGGCTTCGGGATCGGAGTCGGGGCGATAGTATTCGGCGACGCCGGTGTCGTTGGTTGGAAAGACGAACTGTTTGAAGAAGAGAGACTTGAGACGCAGGAGATTGCCGTGGACGAGGAATTCTTTGCGCTTGACACCGACGTAGAGGGCGATGATCTCGGAGCCGAGTTCTCTGTTGAAGCTGTCAGATTATTGTCCGAGTGGAAATTGAGGGGACGAGATGGTTAAGTTAAAGGCGAGAAACAGGAGGAGAACTTACTCGAAGAAGTTTGGCGTCTTGGCAGGAGTGGTAGAGGGGATAGGAGTAGGAGCGAGATTAACCATCGGAGCGATTTGTATTGCCATTTTGACTGCTGGTGGAATGGTTAGTTGTAGAGGCGCACGAGGGGTGAGGTTGAGATCGGGAGTTGTTGATTTAGGAGAGGCGACAGGAGTTGAGTCGACTTCATCAATGGCTGAAGCGAGCTCTGCAATGTCAGTCTCAACTTCAGCTTCGATTTCCTCAATATCAGTGACATTTACTTGGTCTTTGTCTACAGACTTGGCGATATTAGCAACTTCTACGTCGACCTCTTCAACGACAGCAACCTTAGTTTGGACTTGGTGAGTAGGTTCAACTCCGACCTCGACGTCGAACTTTTCGATGGTGGCTGACTTGGTTTTGACCTCAGTCGGAGAGGACTCAACAGTCTGAACTAGGTTTTCTTCGGCTTCTAGCTCGATGTTCTCAGGAGAGTAGTCCGAGTCAACAAAAGAATCGGCGAGCTCAGGGTCGTGGAGAGTTGGAAAAGGTACTGGAGTAATGTCTTCAAGGAGTCTATTTGCCATATCGTTGTCAAAGTCAGGGAATGGTTCCTTGAACTCAAGATTTTCTTTTGGGAGTTCGGTAGATGGATGGGGTGAATATATGGCAGACTTGTCGTTATCGCCAGCACGGTGCATGGAAGAGTCATTCACCGAACCCTTGAATCTAGAGTTAGAAGAATCCTCGGAGAAAGAATGGGGAGCGTTGTTGGACGCCGAGGAGCCAGTTGTGTTAGAGAATACTGTGGAATCGTAGCCTTCTGAGAGCCGTTTGAGGACGATCGACTCAAAATGGGGAACGGTGTCGGGGGACTTGGTTGCTTCCTTAGTTAGGGACTCGCTTGGACGATTAAAGTCAGTGTTGATGCCACCTTCTCCAGGTGAGAGAGAGACGAGTCTTTCTAAGAAAGCTGCTGTCGAAGTTCTTCGACTCTCTCCTTGTGAGACATCAGGTAAGGCTGGAATGTCTCTTGGGGCTGAGACAAAAGAGTCCTCCTTCTTGTGCGATCGGTGACTACTCTCATCGCCGTATGTGCTATCTAGGTTGCTTGTAGCTTGTGTGGATGAAGTAGGAGGTGGAGTCCTAGGATCACAGAGTTAGTGACAGGTTCTTAAAAGTCCTGAAGCTGTGAAAAGGCGTGAGACAGATTTTCCTGTGCCATTAGAAAATTCCTCTCGCTCGTCAATAAATTTGACCACCGCATTGAAACTCGAATTCATGTTGCCAAAGGAAAAAGGCATGTATTCACAGTGTGTACTTACTTGAAAGAGGAGAAGGGTTGAATCTTAGGAGATGTATTTGGCGTAGCGAACTTTTGGATAGGAGTGACTGGACGATGTTGAGGAGTCTCTGGGACCTGAGGCGAACTGATGGCAGGCTTGAACGACTCGCTGATCTCAGATCGAGCCGACATAGATGGGGCAGCTGAGGTTTCTCTAGACGAATGTCCCTTCCCCTGAGCAGCATTCTTCTTTTTGTTTTGACGAGCAATCAAACCAGATATGGCACTTTTTGCAATCTCTTTATCCGGCCATCTACCCTTTACTGCCTTTCCGATCTCTGCGGGCTTGACTCCAGCGATGCTTTGTTCCATGACGAAAGTGATTTGTTCGGTAGACCAATTGCTAGTCTTAGTAGGCATCTTGGAGGGTTTTTGTAGTCTGAGATATTTGAGAAGGTTTGTAGTTGTTGAATAAGCAAGTTGGTGTTGTGATGGTGCTCGAATTATGAGATTGTGAGGTCGTGTGAATGTGTCCGAGGAGACCCTGAAGTTGAACTCGAATTGAGAAAATGGTAACAGAGAATGACTTGTAGCTTGGCAAATGGCGATAAATCGAACTGTTATGAGAGATATCAGGTGCGAGGGTATGGAGAGCAGTAAAAGTAAATGCGTGGGGTATGTCGAGGTTGTGGTATTGTTGACGTTCGAGGAACGGAAAGTGGAAATTATTCAAGACGAGGTAACGTCATCTTGCCTCGGTGCCAGACTTGCCCAGGCATCTGATTGCTTTCAAAAAAAAAAAGACTAGTGTGGGTGGTCTGGAGAAATCAGGTGTCCAGAATCGCGCAAAGTGAATTCGAGATGATGCTGTTCAGTTCGCGAACTTTTGTTTACTTGCAACTTCGGCAATACTCCGGCGTTGCTCTACAACAAACCTATCCGTCTGCAGGATGATGTGAACAACACCCACAAAATCAGTATGACAGGATCCATATAACATACCTAAGAGCACAATAATTCTTGACCCTTGTCATTTAGTTGGTAAAAGACCTTTAAGTTTAACGACGACAGGGAGCACTCATCCTCAACAGTTATGAAGGTACTAATTAATGCAGCAGCATCTACCGATCAGTAGTAATAATTAAAGGTACATCACTGACAGGAGTTTTAGCCAACACAAATTTCAGCTTAGAAGCTCTCGTCTTAGCGTTTAATAAGCCATGGTCCACATCTTTGTGTGTGATTGTTTTCCTGTGCTGTAGCGCTTGTCTGAAACCCACAGGCCAGGAATATATTACCACAAAGGCCCATGGCCAATGGAAAGACTTAGAAACTAAGCTCAAGAGATAATATGCTGGCCGTGCCCCATGGGTAATTTGATGGAGGAATTGGGACTTATCAACGGAAGTTGGGTATTGCCAAGCGCATGCTCTTGCCAAATTGAACAAATGAAAAGGAGTGAGGCCAGCCAACTCACATGCCCCTGCCAAGTAAATAAATACATACTTCTCGATGTATCTTGGATCACTCTTTCCTCTCTACAAGTAATATCATTGCGGCCTCTAGGTATTTGAAGTCCGATTCACGCATAGTCCCTTCCTCTTTTCTCTCATCAAGTAAACACTTCCTCACCATCTATCTCCCTTCTTCCACATCCAAACCCCTATACAATCATCCAACTTCTATTTCTCAACCAGAAGTAGCTACAGGCCACATCATCTCAGCTACATTCCTACGCATTACTAAAGCAATAGAGATACACATCAAGTCCAGAAGTGCAAAAATTTGTGTCCACGATGTTGCCACAAGAATCCCCAAATCCCTACCCTTGGGACGACTCCTGCTTCACAGATTGGATCAAATTGTCCCCCGACAGATCTTCCAAATTTCAGACCGACAATATCCCCTTTTCTCGTCGCATCACAATCAATGACCTGCCGTCACCTCCAATACATCCTTGTCCCGAACGATCATCGACGACCAAAAATGACATGTCTCTTAATTCAGCAGATGGGAAGAGAAAGGCTAGCCCAGGCCTAGAAATGCCAACACTTAAGAAGCGATATACTGCGAATCCGCTCAGGTACCAGCAAGTAATATGTTATTCGAACCCTCTTCTTTGTGACAAAAGATCACCCAGCCCTTACATGGAAGAACGAGACCTCAAGAGACAACATGTTGCAAACCTCTTGTTTTGCGAGAGAGTCGTATCGTTAGCACACCTACCTCGGCACACTCTGAACATCCTGTACGGATGCGACTAAACAGAACCTGGATTTTCGGATGTCCCTGTATTTAGTCACGGACTGGATGTCTCTGAGGCTGTCACTGCAAGTCGTATCGCTTTCTTAGCCCAAGTACTAAAGTCTCGGTTCCTATTTATTATTTTAGCTACCAGGAGTATGAACAGGCAGAGGGGCATCAAAGCACTTGCTTCATGTTTTGTTGCTGGTCTTTTTTGGTTGTTGTTTGGGTAGTTGCTTAGATCAGATGACATGACACGGAAATGCGACAAGACTTTGTTGAGAGAGTTTCATACAGTACACAGCCCGAGCACAAACGTCAAAACAAAAACAGATCATCCAGAAGTCCGAAATAGGTATTTTATCAAGTCATTGAACTATGTACAACAAATGGTTCCGCTATGCGATGTCTCTCATTTACAATCAGCCCTGTCTAGGTGTGAACAAAAGAAAGTAGAAAATTCTGTACATTTAGCAGGATGAGAACATCACAGCCCCTTTCCACATCTTCTCCGATCCCGTTCCATCAAGTCATATACACTACCACAGTGCGCCCCTCCACCCATTTAGTAAGCATCAAGATACGGTGCTCCACATTAAAAAAAGAAAATGTCTATTACTATCTTCTGTCATGCTCGATATGCAAAGTATAGCTGTGATCAGAAGTGTTTTTTTGCGGTGAGATGCATCTACTGGTGGGGAGCCATGCCGAGGGAGTTGTTGCCTCCGTTGAAGGCGACGAACTGGGACTTGAACATGATATCTCCGTAGATCTGAAGGTTGCTGGCGATGGCTTGGACACCTCCGAAGCAGGCTGTGAAGGATGTATGTTAGTACCAACTACTGTAATGGAAGTAGGATTGTGAGAAAGATCGGGGACTTACTGGTACCAGCAGCATCGACAGGGGCGAAGTTGATATCACTTCCACGGACAGTAGCCATGTACGAACCACCAACATCGACAGCAAGATCTGGGAGTTGGGAGTTGCAAGGGAAAGTGACACCACCGACTGTAGCATTGTTGACAGCGCCGTTAACCTGACTGTAGTAGGCGTTGACGATAGCAGCGTTGGCCAACATGAGGGTAGTTCCGGTATCAGCGATAGCCTGACCGCCTTGGATGGTCATTGGGGCGCCGGTTCCGACTTGGAACTTGTTGGAGGAGAACTGCCAGAAGCCTTGGGTGGTATTGACGTTTGCCCAGGTGAGAGAGCCGTTGAACTTTGTGGAGTCAATGTTGCCGAACTCGTAGGAGCCGACCGCGGCCTTGCGGAGGTCAGCGGTGAAGACGGGCATGGCGAGGCTGGGCATGGCGTTATCGAAGAAGGTCTTTTGTTGAGTGGGCTTGATGGTGTTGAGTTTTGAGTAGGCGAGGCCGACAAGGCCGTTGGAGTTGACGTCTGCGACGAAGGATTGAGAGACGGCGGTTGCCATTTCGACGGCTTGGTTCTTTACTGATGCTCCTCCAATATTGACGGTATCGGTTACGACGACTCCCTTGGCTCCGGAACCATCACCGTAGGAAATTGACCAGGAAGCTCCAGTCAGGACCTTGGAGGTGGTGGACTTGGTAGCATCGTATGGGGTGTGGCCTGCTTGCGAGGCCGGGCTAAGGCCCGTGCTAAACACCCACAGATCGGAAGATCCAGTGTCGAAGTCCATGTTGATGGTTTGTCCACCGATTGTTACTGGGGAGAGGTACTCGACATCTCCCTGCTCTGGAGTAGCCGTGACTTTACCGACGCCCTTCCCAGCAGTTCCGTTCGCCGCCCCAGAAGAAACACCACCAGTTGACAAAGGACGTGTAGCCGATCTGGTTCCGGAAGCCTTCGCCTTCGCCTTCTTCTCACCGCCAGCTGGTACACCAACCTGGATACTGGCAGAGTTAGACAAAGCCTCAGCGACACTTGATGCTGCGTTTGCTGCGTTGGCGGCGTTCATGGCATCGACGAGTCCCTGAGGAAGAGCTACACCATATTTCCTGTGCGCCTTGATGAGTGCCCTTGTTCCTGCACCAACAGTTCGGCCCTTGAAGTTGGGGTTCGCTACTCGCTCAACCTTGAAGCTGCGTTTCTGTATTGGCGCATTTTTCGTTGGGACAGCAAGGGCGAAGCTGACGAGGGCGAGGAGCAGCAACACCTGAAGTTGTACTATAGAAGGCATCGTGATAGTATTTTTTCTAAATCCACACCAGGTGGTAGTTTCGAAGATAAAGGGTGGTAAAAGTCGAATGCCTCTGCTTCAAAGAATGGTCGCGGAGAATTCGAAGGCAATCAAAAGAAGGATACTCAGCACAGCTTTTCAAAAAGAAGAAAAAATGGAAGCCCTGCCCCAGGAAGAAAGATCAAGAAAACAAAGATGAATGGAGGAGCAAAACAAGATACAGGAAGGGGAGATGGGGAAGAGAAAGTAGTTTTAAAGAAACCGAATGAACTTGACCAAGAGAAGTGGATGTTTTCGCATGAACCCTCGGAAGGCTTCTATAGGATCGCCTCGAGCTGGGTAAAACATCGGAGATGCAGAGCCCAGACACAGGGTGTGGCATGACAGTGGGGACCCAGGCTCAATGCAGGCAAGCCCGATGCAGAAATCCAGTCTGTGGAGCAATGCAGGAGGGTGTTGAATGGGGCCATGGTGTCGTCAGTGCACAGCGAGACAGCATACCATTTGAGCAACACCACTGGATGTTTGGTTGGATGGAGGAGGTTTCGCAGGACGAGGACGGGAGTGGTTGAGGACGCAAGCGAGAGATGCAAGGAACGAGGCAGGGACTGGGGAATAGGGGCAGGGGTTGGTGGAGAGCCGCGCCCCCAGGAGATGTCCAGGACCCTACAAGTGGCTTCACTGGTGTGCCAAGATAGTGGATGCGGCTGACGTTGACAGATTGAGACACGTCTTCGAACCCATGTTGGCTCAGAATTGGATGTGAATGTTGACGTTCCCTAGAAGATGAAAGCGAGAAGGTTTGGAAGCGATCCCGAGAACTCTCGCGGCACCCTTTTGCTTTGGCGACCGTGAGGAATCCGGTCGAGTACCGAGCCAAACATACCGGGGTCCAGACTCCAAGTATGTTGCCCTAAATGGAAAGCTTTTGCACTGGTCAGCCAAGACTCAAGTAGAGTGAATAAGATCTCGATGTTCGCAGCAATGTTCGGTCCAGATTGTCTGAGGGGCAAATCGAGTGGGTGATAAGTGCCATGGCGTCCCCTCGACGGCGATCTGCTGGATCTGACACTCTGAAACCCACACCTTGGTGCATTGCTTCCGACCAACCTCGATCTCGAACAAGCTCAAACTAGGACTCGTGACTTTGCCGTACCAATTATTGAGCTCAACGGCGTCAAGGAGCTTTCGAGCTCTGCCTTCCAGTGCATCTCTCGCAGAGGGTAAAACTGAACCGGACCCAAAACCACTGTCATCCGATCTGTACCGACAGAATCAATACCGAGATGTGAAGCTCGAGTTCCTCGAGAGGACAATCCCCTCCCAGGTTCTTCCTAATATAAATCTTTGATCTGTTTAACAGAGACCCCAAGCCTTCCAAGACATCCAAGTGAAGCTTGAGCTTCGCAAGCGATCTCGCCAACCTCCCAAGCACCAAGAGCCGTCGATCACAAACGAAACAAAAGCAAGAGTGCCAGCGCGGCTACCAAGATTTCTTCTCCTGGAGTCAACTTTTGACGACAGCCAAGCAAGCAAGCGATTTGTTTCTGTGGGAAGCAGAATTGAAATCTATCTTTGTCAGCCTGGCGTTTCGGTCGTCTCCTTTTGGAGGGCTCTGAAACTCGCTTTGCTCCACCTGTGCGTGCGCCACAGCCGCGATCACTTCAGAGGCCCGAGACCAATGACTGACAGCGCCACTACTGCAAGTCTAGACTCATGTCCACAATGAAGTTTACTACTTTGAAGATATCGAAATCAGAGCTTCAGAACAGAGTAGTCAAGGTCACTTTGAGATTCCACGTCTGTCTCCAAACTCAGAAATGGAGTTGTCTCTAAACACGGATCTCACAGCCTGGATATGCCCCTTCAAAACTAATCATGCCCCATCATTCAGTGATCATCCACATGGACCTGCCCATCATGCCACGAACAGGTAAATTGAAGCCGAGTCGTAGTCTTGGCATCTCTAACAGTTCTTGTCTCTCCTTACACTCTTTGAGCAGCCGCCCGGCCATCTTGAAGCTTGACTTGCGTGTGCACGAATCGCACGCTTCAAGGACGCGTGAAACGGCCTGAAACGAGGTTGGTGACATCCAATGGGAAGCGCCGAGAAATGATGTGGTGCAGGGTTGGTGACGGTGCGATGTGTCGCGTTGATGGAACATGTTGATCTGGATCCGCTGGCTGGATCCAGAGGACTAAGTCTCGTTGGTGGAATTGTTGACTTCAGGTCAGCTTTCGAGGCTTGTCAAACATTTGGTTCTCCGTCATGTTGACACCACGATGCGACCTGAACGTCGGAAAGCTTAACTTCCCGCGGCTGCATGACCAGTCTTACTTCAGATAAGCCTCAAATCAGATACAGTAAGCTTTTGAGGAATTTGAGAGTGACATCTGGGTTACATCCTTCAAAATCGCCAGACGGCTGAAGAGCGAACCTCTCTCACTCATTTCTTGTTGATATCATCTTGACGAGTTGAACTCTACTTACTTTTCCCGCCCCTCTACTGCCCAAATGAGTCCTCGGGATCCTCGTGCGGGACGATCGTACCACTGCTAGACATCAGACGAATCTGTTGCCTCCTGTCGTGAAGATCAAACCAATGTGAGGGGGATCATTCCTGCCTCCATTCTCCCAGTGGCAATTGTCACGGGGATATATTGCGCATCAACATTCAGCATGACTTTCAGTTATTCTGAATGTTAATATGCAAACCATCTCATCTCTCAGTTCCATATGCATATTTGACAGGAAGATGGGTGTTCCCGAGTCCGGTATGTACTTTGTTTGGTGAGTTGTATTTGCGGTTTGGAATATAAATAACCCTCGCATCCCGATACCTACTTCTGTCGATGCGAGGAGTTGAAACTTCCCCGGATTGTGGCGTTCCGATCAAAACAAGAAATGCTATATGCGACTAACTTCTAATTTTTACTAGAGTCAAAAAGGGGCAGAAATCTTAGCCGAAGTTTGCTAGTGCTAGAATGACAAAATTCTGGAATGATCCAAATCCTAAAAGGAGAGACAGCTGAGTCGTCGGTATATCAGAGGGAAGCAAAATCTAGGCGGGGTAGAAAACTTCAAGAACGAGTGAGTATATGGTGTAATATGTGCATCTAAAATGCCAAAGAATATACAACTAAATGTCCGGAACGATAATGCGTTCATGAATACCAGACAAATCCCATCCCTAAAATCCCTAGAAAAGCAGATACAAGCCCCATCCTAAGGAACTCCACATAATCCGAATGCATCCCTGACGGAAGAAAGGAAATCGTTGATCATGAATTCCGAACCAGAAGAAGGGTATCAACCTGACGCCCAAAAAGCTCTGCGTCACTAGAGATGCAAGCAATGAACTCCAAATATGCCACGAATTCATCTCTGTGTACGTAAGTGAGAAAGGAATGAGCCACTAGGCAAACTAAACTCTTCCAGCTGTAACTCTCCTCGGGCTCGAGTACTTGAGAATTATCTCCTCGTCATCGCTACTGGATTCATCTCGCATCTCATCCAAGAAGCGATTCATCTCCTCGCTCTTTGCTTTGCTTTGGCTCAACCCCTTGCTTCTCATCTTGCTCCTGTATTCAGCACCACCTTCGCTGCTCTCTGCGCTTACACTTGCTGCTGAGGTTTCGAATTCGACTCGCCTCGGATGGATGGCTCTTGCTTGAGAGTTAAATTCAGTGCGCAGAGGACTCTGCTGAGGAGATCCTTGTGTTCTAGGTGGAGGGAAAGTGTGACCCATATTCCCCGAGTTTCCAGGGCTACTCATAAAAAGTAAGGTCTCGATAGCATCCTGTTCTTGGATGGTCTTCTGAACAGGCGTCTGGATAACAGTATTATCCCTAAAATCCGTTCGGAGTGGTGTTCGAGGGGCCGAGGTGTTGTATGGTGAATTAGATCCATGATTAGGTATGGTAGGTGGTTTACTGAATTTGGGAGTTCCAGATCGCCGAGACGATACGGTAGGACGAATGTCAGCTGGAGGTCCAAGTGACTTCGAGGCTGGAGGAGAAATGACAGGTGCGTGAGAAGATTGTCGTTGGGTGGGATAATTTGGTGTTGAATGGTCTCGCCAGAATGATTCATATGTTCGAGATGGCTGGTCTCCTCGAGGATACAAGTCGAAGTCAGATGTTGGGGCTTGAACTGCTTGGCTGGTATTACTAGAATAACTCTGGAGAGTTGCAATCGCAGTGCGAGGAGATGTTATAAGACTGCGACGACCGTGAAGGGTGGAAGTGGATGATGTTGGAGATCCGGCTTGAGATGCTAGGGATTCAACTTCGTCGATAGAATTTGATTGCCATCCATTGTTTACTTTCACCATTGCATACGAAAGACGCGTACGAAGCTCGGACGAGAGCTAGAGATAATTAGTCGCTTTCCCTTCAGGAGATTGGTGTTGTCCTACCTCTCCAATCCTGCTGCTCGCCACAGAAGATACATTACTTACTGCGCTTGTGTTCCTGGAATGTCCTCGCACGTTTGGACTATTGGGTGAGGCAGATGATGGCTTTATCTGGCCATCTGCTGTTCTTTTTTGGCCGGCCGTAGGAGCTATGTTAAGGGCTGGTCGCGTCGATGATGTGCTTATCAAAGGCTGTGCTGCCGCAGCCAGCTGTGAGAGTTGCGATAGTTGAGAGAGCGGCCCATCGGCATTCGTGCTTTGTGATGAGAAGCCGTCGGAGGTTGAAGTTGGCGGTGTGGAAACCCCATCAGGACCATCCGTCGTTGATTGGGAATTGTTACTCGATGTTGTTGTCTTCAAGGCCATTAATGTATCGCTGGGGTCGTCCTGTCTCTGCCCGGATAGAGACATATTTGCCCCGTTTGCTGGCGAGGGTTCACTTGATTTGTATGCATTTGCTGCTCTATCCACCATAATCCCTTTGTTCTTTGTCGAAGGTTGTATGTCGCCAGCCGCCCGTAGGACATTACCCCCATCACGATGACTCGTGCTCCTGCTCACCGAATGAGCCACCTCGTCGAGAGCGGCAAGAGCCAGTTGGTGAGGCTCCATCAAACAATTGCGCCTGGAAGCTGCGATATCCTGGAATATGGGAAGGTCGTCTTCGTCTTTGCGACGTGGATATCAGTGATATCTGCTATGCGCGTGAGCCGGGTGGCTGGTGATGCCCAGCGCGACGATGAGCCACGCGTACACTCAGGCAGACGTGTCAGAGGCCTTTGATTGGACTTCTTTCGATCGCAACTGTTGGATGAGTGCAGCGACGACCAGAATCAGTCTCTTGATGATCAGAACTGGGGTGATATATCTGCTTGTTGTGTGGTTCCTCGAAGAAGTGGTTATCCAAGTGGGGTGGGACTACCTCACTCAGTACACTAGCGCGACTGCCTCAGGCTTGAGCCGCGCGGTCACGAGGTCCTTTTGCTTTGTTTTTCTTCGGAGGATATTTTTCTTCCTGCTTGCGTCGATCTCCCGGACTTGAGGCTCGGACCGTGGTATCTTTGATTTATTTGCTCATGCAGATTGTGATAGAGTTTCAAACTGCCTGGATGAATCAAAAAATGGCTTTGTCGAGATCGACTCAACTAATGTGTTTGTTCTGCTCCAGGAACAAATTTTGCGAATTCCACATCCATCGAGGCATAGTTCTTCTGATGTAGGATGCACTTAAATCTGACCTTTGTAGAAGGGACGAATATTCAACCTTGCCGAGATTCGATGTTTGGCTTGTTTCTTGTGAATCTTTGTTGAACTGGCCACTTCTTGACTCGCCGAAATAGTCAAATTTGTTCTTCTGCTTTTCTTCACCCAAACAGATACCACTCATATCTGGCCATGAACGTCCAAGACTCGAAGAAGTAAGTTTGTAATGATTTATGTCAATTGCTATTGTACAACAGTATCGTCCAACGTACCGTTTCTATTCATTAATACTGCCAAGCCATGCCATCAGACCCTCTCCACATAAACATCTTGAAAATGCTGCATTCGCAAAGCCCTCTCTCGTCCCCTTCTGATAGCCTCCTGCTGATTCCGGTAAATATGATCCTTCCTCCACTTATCACAAGCAACACAAGCAACCACAAACAAGAAGAAATGCATAATCCTAGGATTATTAGTATTCAAGCAACCTGCGTTGTACTCTGCAACGAAGGGTACACTTACGCTAGAGCAGTTGAAACCGAGATCAAGTCCTTCGCGAGCGGAAACTGGATCATCGTAGGGAACATTACGAGATACGATGATAGGAAGAGCCCAAGACAAGTGATCAGGTCGAATATGAGGAGGAGTCCGGGATGAAGGCGACGGATGTGAGTTTTGTAGCAGGAAATCTGGGAGAGGATCTCCTCTGAGTTGAGAGCGAGAGAAACAGCAACCTGGAGTGTATGTTAGCATATACTTCCGACAGTAAAGTGGATGTGTATACTTACGAAGACGAAAGTAAACAGTGGAGCTTTCATGCCATCACCACCTCGAAAGTCCCCCGGATTACCATAATCATTTGGTAAAATTGTCATCATGATCGACAGCCCCAATACAGCGAGTGACAAAGATATGCAAATGCATCGACCAAGTAGTTCAAACATAGCGAAGTGTTTGGACCGCGACCTCGAGTTTCTAGAGAAAGTTTCAACTTGGCGATTCCACCTTTTCTTTAGCGACTCGGTAGTTCCTTAACTTGATCATGATCGATTGTATTTCCAGCCACTCGAGTATTAAACAAACGTGCGGGATGAGACCGAGGCAGTGTTTTGGGTGAGTCGCTCGGAGAGAGAACAGGCTTAATTTGATGCTGACTGCCCAGTCTGTCAGGTGCGCTTCACTGCCGACGCTCTTTCCCGTATTAGAAGGTTAAATTAACCTCAACCTGACTCAATAGAGTATTGGCGCCAGAGAAGTGACTGCGTTGTGTCATTGAATTGGAATCGGACCGCGTTCGAAAGCTCGAAAGGGGAAATTACGGCTGAATATGACCGATACTTCGGTTTGGATGCCAAGTGCTCGGTAAAGAACCAAAACATGGGACCTGATAGGTATATCCAAGACCCCGCCTCTCAGGCGCGTCAAATCAACCATACTCGGTGAGCTCTCCCTTGGGTAATAATAGAAACGCGCACGAAAGGACAGGATGTTGAAGAGTCAAAATGAAAAAAGTGGCTGAAATGGTCGCTGAGTTCATGTAACATCGTGGATATTTAATCAACAGAAGGCTGACTTTCAAGGCGGCGTCTCCGTTGATAGAAATCTGGGAAGGCACTTTGACTGGAAGGAACGAGCTTTAGCTCAAAACTGAACGCATACAAATTGAGAAGTTCCTGGAGGACCTGGGTTGGCTTGAAGGTGCCTGGCGTTACGAGCCACGATGGTCAGAATGACTGGAAAATTCAAAGTCTCCCTGTACAGAAGTGTCGGAGCCAATATTTGGTAAATTTCAAGGATATGAGTCTTTTTTTTTCGGGGGTTGTCTGGAACCTTTGACCCATTGATTTCCAGAGCTGCGCAGTAGGGTCCATTGTATATCCTCGTGATAGTCAACGTCAAATTTAGCAGCAGACAACTTTGAGGAATACCCCCTGAACGATTTCCCTGAATGCCTACAGAGCATTCCTTTCCCTTGCAAGGTTGACAATCCCTCCAAAACGTGGTTAAGAAGCACAATGGGTGGTAGGTCGAGGTAGGTTGAATATTGACGAACTCAATTGGAATATCTTGACGACGGAAGCCAAGAAACCGCCATTGGCAAATTGGGCAAACTAGACCGATCAAAATTATCAGAATTGCGATGAGGAAACAGGAGGAAGAGGCAGACGAGGAAGAAAGGCTCCCTAAATGCTCCTAAAATAAATCGGCTGTGTGCTAACTACTAACGGATCGGACAGCTGACACGGGGCCATTGCGTATTGAGCTCCCTAACCACTAACAATTAATTGATTCCTAAAATATTCAAAAGAGCCATACCATTGGATATATCACAAATTAGAGAAAAACAAATAACAGGTACAACAGAAAGAAATTATGAATCGATCTCAATCTCTAGCAGGAGGTATTGCGGCGGAAGAGTAGAGTAGATTCACTATACCGGTACCTTATTCTGTTTACAAAACCCATCAACTACTGGATCAGGAGAGCCTTCCTAAGCTAAGAAATCAACCTCCTGCGCTAGCCGGTATCTTGTTTTCCAGATCCCGTTGAGCTCTATCATTCTCTGAGACAGTCATAATTATCGCTTGTAACTGCTCCTGCCAAACTTCCACTCCATGATCAAGGCGAAGATCAGTTCCTACAGAAATCAATGCCATCAGAACAGACTTCAAAAGCGGATCCCAAATTCCATTCTGAGTTGTTAACAAGCGTAGATAGAGGGCCATATCGAAATTAAGCAGTGCCTGCTCCAACATGTTCCTTTCTTCTCCGAATTGACTTGAAAGCTTTTGGCATCTGGCCAGCTCCTCTTGGCTGCGACCCAGTAAATGAAAGGTCTTCACAATGTCAAAACCAAGCTGCCCATGGTGTAAGACTTGGGGATTAACATCTGGTTCCTCTTCTAGCCATGCTAAAACATTCTTAGCAAGGTCCTGACAATGACTTTCTGCAGTGTCAAAGTCAACTGAACAGTTTTGAAGGCATTCAGGGTGAAGCTTGAATGGTCCCAATATACGCTTGCTGAGTTCGTGGCAGAGGGTTTCCGAGTCTGAATATCTCTTTTCGTGGAACAAGTAGTGGATCGCTGTATGCCAGAGGCAGAAGGTAGCAACAGAGTATTGGCCGAGGTCGAGGTCGACCTTCCTCAACATGGTCAGGATCTGGTACATCGACTTTCCTTCGAACTTCTCATAAAACTGCCCAGGCTCTGCCCGGGGGAAGCTGGCCTGATTGTATGAGTAGTAGGCTTTAATGTCGTTGCTCCCAAGCCTCGCAAACCATAAATGACGACAATACGCATCAAATGCCATCAGCATGTGTCCTTGAGAGTCCCATTTCTGGTCTTGAGGGAGTTCTTTCAGCACCCCAAACAGTTGTATCCGTGGATCGGTAGGTTGCAAGACTTGCGCAGCTAAAGCGTGGAGTTGTTCGCATAATAAGGTCACAAGTGTCTTTTGACCTTGTGGTTGGACTCCGGAAACGTTTCTCTGTATCAAGCGTATCGTTCCCAGAATGTCAGGAATCTGGCGGTGGTGGCTTATGTTCACAATCCGTTCCAGTTGACGGAATACAACGCAGGTGAAGGGTCCTACCAACTTTTCCTCTCCTCTCCTGTATCGTGCCAATGCCTCAAACAGAATGTTATGAAGCTGGCTTAGTTCCTTCACTTGAGATCGATCCGTCTCGCTGCGGTTGCAAAGTCCATGTTGATCGATTTTCCACTTGCCAGTGTCAAAACTGCTGTGAAAGTGGACGCCAACAAGCCACAAATTCGTTGGAAGCATTGAAAGTAGCTTGGTGATTTCAACTGTTGAAATTGAAAGGGTAGATGAACGAACAAGAGATGTCTTTCCGTCGTGGGCGCAACATTAGGATCAGCTTGGTTAGCTGCCTCATCGACGGATATCGCCCCCTTTGTGACCGCCCGTTGGGACTTTCTTTTGCAGTATGTTTCCAAATCGTCGAGGTCAAGAAGAATGCCGTTGGCCAAGACCAGAAACATCCACATTCCCGCTGAGATATTGAGCCGCCTGCTCTCCCAAAGAATCCTAATCGCCTCGTCATATCGAAAGTTCTTGAAGATTCCCTTTGACTTCAAATATGTGTTGCACTGCTTTAACCTGTAAGTTAGTTGGTATGAATGATCCTAGGTTTCGGGACCTGATCCCAACTAACGTAGTTTTCTTGCCGGGAATTTAGCCAGGAATTTCCATCTCCCCTATCAATTCAAGTCGCTTCGTCCCATCGAGGACATATCGCTCGGTAGCCTTGTGATAGTAATTACTCAAACCGACCGATTCCATACTTGACAGCTAGCTTTTGGAGAAACAGAATCTAGATCGAGTATGATTGTCTCTTGACTAGGGCCCAGAGGAAGCTTGGCTTCATGAAAGTCGTTTCTGGAGTAGACGAGTGTTCGCGTACTAGGGGGAGGTCACGCTGCGCCAGTAGCCTCCGTTCTTTCAGAAGAACTGAATCATAGCAAGCAGTTAAAGGAAAGGAAATATTAAGTGAAAGATACAGCTTGTCTATCACGTGCAACAACATCCATCTCAGCCATAGGCACCTGATTGTAAGCACCGAAGAGGCCTCCCGACAGGGCAACTTTACACTAATCAGCTTCAATTCTGGCCCCAACTCTCATGCATCTGCATGCGGGAAACTTTGCTCGCTTAGGAACTACAGGATGGGGTGCTTTGTTAGAGGGACCAAATGTTTTCATTGGATAAGCGAGTATGCGGGTGTGCCATCGCTGCGATGAGTGGGCGCCATGAACATCCTATTGATATCTTGCTCACAGTAATTGGAGTGTTGCAAAGGAGAACCTGAAAATGGACGGGGAAAGAAGTGAAGAGATTTTAGGGGATTGAAGCTCATTCCATGATCTTATAACCAATGTGATTTCGTAGCCAGCACCATTTGTCTATTTAATAGGAACTTGGTTCCCCCCAATCTTCTTTCTCACTTACCATATTTCTCTACATATTTTTCAAGAATTCAAACTCAAAGACGTCTCACCTCACTTCCCATCCAAGATGGCAACTACCTCTGACAAATATTATGGGTCAGCCGAGTCAAACTCCGTACAAAAGCGTACTCAAGAGTGCCTTGACGAGCTCAGGAACAAGTACTTTATGTCTCCCCCAGCATAATTGCCCTGCTCTAACATTATCACAGGAAGGACCAACCTGCCAATGTTCTCATCCTCTTCGGTAGACGAGGGGATGGCAAATCTGCATATTTCGAAGATACGACCGACACTTTCGGCCATTCGAAGCAGAGTAAGAGTATCCTTTACGCCAACCTTAAATTGCAGATCTGACTGTTTCTTAATTCAGGAACGGTTCAATTCCAAATCGAGCGCGTCGAAATCAATAGCGAGAAATATTACATCATGGACACGCCGGGTTTCGACACCGATAATGAACAGGAAGTGTTTCTTGAACTCATTCGTGGCATAGAGGCAGTCCGCCTGTACGCCACCATCATCGGACTCATTTTCGTGACACGAATTGGCAATTCCTCCATGGAAGCGGTTGATGCCAAACTCATCGACCTTTTTAGCAATCTCTGCGGAGATAGATACATGTCTCAAGTGACAATGGTCACAACATTCTGGGACGCGTCTCAAGAAGAAGAAAGCATAAAGTTCCCCGAGAGACTTCAGAGCCGCATGGAGGGCTGGAAGACTATCCTTGGTCAAGGTTTGAAGCATTATCAACATGGCCGCCAGTATCAGGACGGCATTGGCACAGGCAAATCTCTCTGCTGGGGCGAAGACCACGACGACATCAAACGTTCTGCCAAGATGATGATCTCTCGTCACTATGGCAGTATCCATCCACAAGATCCCAGAATCGTCAAGGAACTTGCTGCAGGTGTTTCGCTTGAAAAGACCGCCGCAGGACAGCTCGTTGGCTTGACCTCTGCCCACGGTTCTCACTCCGCATCTTTGTCTCCATCTTCGAAACAAACTGAACCAACAGAGGAGCCACGGTCTTCGACTTCTCAGTCAAACTCCTCGGCAAGCACACCAAGTGAAGCTTCTCGGCCATCTACTTCGACAGACAGGATGCCATATCCAGAAGCATATGACAAGACGCAGAACCAAAACCTGCCTCAAAACACGCAGCAACCCAGCCAACAACCAGAGCCGGCCTGGGTGGGTTTGGTCGTCAGGGTAGGTACATGGGGTTTCAATAATGTTGTTTCACCTCTAGTTGAGAAAGTTCTTCTACCTGAATTGGAAAGACGTCTAGGGGGACGTCCTGTAGGACGAGCGGGTGCCGGGGGTGGAGTTGGCGGTGGGGGACAACGGGGCTTCCCGAGCTGGCTTGGTACGTACTTTTACCATCTTCAACAGATTTGCTGGACTTCTTCAACTCCACTGCTAATTATCCCCCGTAGATCCATTTTCCTCTGTGGACCAGTTCAGAGCTCGGGGAATGCCTTCTGACGAGCCATATCGGATCGAATTCGCTCGGAAGCGTGGTATTATGCACGAGCCTCGTTCAGCTGAATTTGGGGAGGCAGTCCGCAAGGCAGTCATGCGCGAGTTTCCTCTCTGAACAATAGGAATTAGGTCTGTGCTTTTGTTAATTATGACTAGTCACTTTCATAATCTATATGAATTTTCTCTCCTCACAAATACTGTCAAACCACTGCCCGTACAATTGGTCTTAAGCCTATAAGTAAGTTAGCCAAGAATAAAATAAAGCTTTAGAGGCTCTAAACCGTTATACTACCTCTACCTCCGGAAAAAGCTCGTCCTCGTCCTCGTCCTCGAGCATCAGTCTATCTCTGTTTCGCTGAACTTCACTGGTTTGAAGCTAAAGATGGAAGCGAGGCCTGCAAAGTTCCAACCTTCACGCATTCAGATCTGATGAAATCTTCCCATCTCTGATCCTTTATCATGCAAAGCGCATCCAAAGAACGGGGATCAATTTCGCCAGAAGTTATGACGGCACGGACCTGGCTTGAGTGTTACCAGCATCAGCTACAGAGCAGATTGTTTGTTCTTCTATCCGGTGTCCAAATCCCGCCCGCCTGGAAGAGACATCTACCAAAAAGAACTGACTCCCCGAATGCAGACTTTTTCTTCTAAAAGTCTAACATGTGACCGGGTATAGTGTTTCAAAAGAATACAAATCGAGCTTGTACCCAATGATCAAAACCATCAGAATCCCACTCTCCATACGGGAAGGCATCCGAGGTAGACGTGGCCTTCACACGGGGAACTCCTGAGGAATCTCGGGCTCTCGTGATAACGCGAAGACCTCGCGCATCCACCCCAAAAACTGGCTTGAAGCGGTGAAGGGGACCCCGCAGCATCAATCCAATCAAGCCGGCTTCGGCAAGCAACATAATCTTTCAACAGGCATGATGCTAGATAGCAGTGAATGGAACCGACGCGCCCAAGGGTTTTGGGGACGCTTTCTTTGTATTTATGTTTTTTTATCGTTAGATTTTGACTAGAACCCTGCAGAGCTTACTAGAACTGATCGTCTGAGTTTCAATGAATGCATTCCCGTTGGCATAAATAAGATAAGAAGTGTCAAGACCCACCTTATTTACACCTTCCCCCAATCTCTTCCTCCTTAAATACCACACCCCCTCCAGACTAATCCTCCCAACCCACAGCACCGTTACATGCAATACTTCTCAAACCTCAACTCAATACCAAACCCCTAAATTTCCACCAGTATAACCAAACTAAATCACTATGTCTGGCAAGTCTTCTTCTGGAAATACCGGGTCTTCCGGCTCGGACTACACTCCATACACAATCAACAGCAGCGGCACCAATAATCAAGTATGTCCTTGTTTGACCATAACCCAGTAGTAATCTCACCCGGACTCATTCTACGTAGGGCAACAACTACGACAATCGTACTCAGCCCTGTGGGACTGGATATCATTACAGTAACACTGGTAAGTCAACTCCACCAAGTCTGTCGAAAATTCGAAGTCAACAACTCACGTCACGCAGATGGGTCCTACTACTACGCCAATGGCAACGGTTCTACCTACTACAACAATTCTCAGGGTGGCTCTACTTACACTGCTCCCAACGGCAATGTCTACAAGAAATAATGGCTGGGCTCAATTGAGAGGGAATCCGGGGACTGGCTGGTGTCTGTTCATGACGACCTTCAAGTTATATTGAGGACCTCGAGTGCGTTTGGATTTTTGCTTCACGAATTTGCGAGCTTTGCGTTTGCGTTTGCTTTTGGATCCTGGGGATTCTGCTTTGCGTTGGTATGCAAAGGCCGGGAACGAAATGAATTTTTTGCTGTGGTATTGCCATGCTGTGCCTTGTTCAGGTGTGCCAGAATGTTTCATTCGATGAGTGTTTCCAGATGGTTAATCATACGGAGTCCTTGCGACTTGCTGCATACTCATTTGTTTGTCTTCATGCGTAGGGGGTTTGAGTCACCACTAAACAACTGTCTTTCGTTCTCACTCCTATATTCCACTTCACGAAGCTGCCAGTGGGTTTTTGTATGATTCTATGATCTATAAACTCTGGGAGAATAGTCAACACGCTAGCGAACCTTTGCGTCCCATCAGAGTCTCAGCATCCAGAACTACTCAATCAATATCTTGTCTTGCGCAACGTCCACCTGCAGCATCCCAGCCTTGTATGCCGGAGTTATGGACCTTGCTTTTTGCAAGCTGCACACTGGGGCTGCGGTGGGGTAGGATTGGCGTAGGGGGCGTCCGTCATCTTCCCCTACGAGATACCCTCTGATCTTCTGTTCTTCCCACTTGCCTTGAACCTTCACACCCTTCCAAGACGTTGCTTTCTCGGATTTCTCTTCCCAATACTAGTTTTGACCATTGAGAAACCCAAGATTTGGATAGTTTCAAAGCAATAAACAATATTTCGTGAACAAATGTTACTAACTATGCTATCAATATCACAGGACCTCCCCCTTTTTATTCCTCAAAACTTCACAATTTGCTATTGAGATAGATGTAATCAAAACAACGGCCTCACAGAAAATCATAAGATCTTACTGTTTACTAGAGAATTAATAGAGTTGCTATCAGGGAACCTCGATTCCTTTGTTTCGCAATTTGTTGATTTCTTTTAGCATTCAAAGGGCAGGATCACATCCGCTGCTTTAAGGAAAGTGCGCTGTGAACATCGAGTAGCGCAGTGGGGAGGAGTGAGGCTGAACTCCAATCATGCTAACCTTCCTCATCAACTCTAGTCCGCTTCAAAACCAACATCAAAAACACATCAACCTCGCAAACATGATTACGCCGTCAGAGCAGGCTCCTAGTGAGGCTTATGGCGGGCTACTGATTCCCCACGACTTTCAATCCAAGTACCCAGATTTCGACTGGGACATGTACCCCAAGGGCAAATTGATACATGTCATGGTACGTCAGACACTCTCGCAACGCATTGCAATCGCTGACGTGTTGCAGGATACTGAATGCCACTACTTCGTACCAATGAATTGGCGTAGAAACCACATGCAGCTCTATATGGATCAAGCTAATAGGGTCATCAGCCGAAGTATTCCTTTTCACAGGTGAAGGGTTCTGGTACAGCAACAAACGCTTCCCACGCGCACATCCCCCACTCGTCCGAGATTGGCCATCAGAAGAACCTGCCTTCGACTTTGATATAAAAGTCCCACTCTGTTACTTTATCGGTCGAGATATCAACGTCGAGACCGAGACTATCATGTTCCAAGGCAAGCCGTACAAGCCGAACTACGAGGCCAGAGACCGCGACCTTCCGCATGTTTTGTATCCGAATGGGAATATCGAGCGCTTGATGTGGAGCGAAGTGCCTGAAAATGTCCAGCTGGCGAAGCGTCCATACAAGTTTGTCCAGGCAGTAGGTTCCTGTTTCTTTCTTCGATGATCCGATTAAATTGTTATATTTTTGATTTATCCCCTCGAATAGTGTACTGAGTCTAAGGATTGCCCGGGAAACGAGTGTCATAGGCCCCCCCCCAAGGAACATTTTTACACACTACCCGGCAATCAGACTTACTGACTTCCAATTCTTTCCCCAGTTTAGGAACAAGAAAGGCGAGGAGAAAATTATCGAAACCGGTCTTACCAAAGACGGAAGAACATTCGTGTTGGTTAATGAAGAGATTGAGGCCGAGATGGACGAAGACAAATGGTGGGCTGAAAATCAAAACATGATCCCACTCGAGCGGAGAAATGGGATAATATTGCCCTGCGGCGTCGAACAAGAACAGGAGATTGGCAATAAAGGGGCCGGAGGGTCCGATGAATCAATGAGCGACGAGGATATGAGCGTTGGGGAAATGGAGGCAAAGATTGAACCTACTGTCAAGAAATACGAACTAGTGATGATTGACGAAGCAGTGTCAATGAGTAGAGATGGTAGCAGGGGTTCAAGAGTGACTGGGGACGTTGAATGAGAAGAGGTACATACTCACTTCGTATCTTTTATCTAGAGCCGGACTGATGAGAGATGGAGTATCGAGTATGTTGAATGTATGTTATCCCCAATGAAACATTGTTACGTGGTACACCACCTGTTCCTACCCATCACCTGTTACGGATAATTGTATTCTCCATGGTCTTTGGCCCTGGTAAAGAATGGAAACCCATTTGAACCTTTACGTTTCCAGGTGCTAGACCCCATCTCCCTGGATCCGAATAAGCCCACAGAGAAACGTCAGTTCCGTGGCTCCATTGTAAGATATTGCGGATGGGGGTCGATCTTGCTAGCCCTCCATTTCGGGTGCCCATTTTTGGGATATGCTTGGGCTGGGACCAGTCTACGAGTCCGGCATGGTCGAGATCCACCGTCCCATACTACAAAACTAAATGAGTTCCAAATCTGTGATGATTGTTTACACTTTTAAGAGTGTACACTTTCTTGTGCTGTAACTTGCAGGCTGGCAGAAGGTGCAGGGAAAAGATTCTCGCTTAAGGACCAGCTCGCTAAGAAAATGTGGTTTGCCGAGTGGAAAAGTTGTTGAGCTGCGACTGCGAGGTGCTTGGAAGGGGAGTTCGGCACCGAAATGTATCTGCTCTAAAGTGCAGTCCAGTCCATGGAAGATCCGAGGAAGATTGGGAAGCATCCCCCTCTGTTGCATCGCACCAAGTCGTTTGTAACTGCCCCACATTTTCCACCTTCGACTCTGAGTCCTCACTCCAAAAACAGCATCACCGGCCGCCCACTCAACAACACCTGCACAAAGGCCACCTCCCATCAACCTTGAAATACAAGCCGTCAAGACCAATTATAGCACAGCCCCACAGCTCCTCACCAATTACATCGAGCTTACCAATCCCCGCTCACGCAGCACTAGAAAAGATCTCGCTCGTTTCCCTCCCCTCCCCACGAAACCTTCCTTCCTTCTCAAACTTCCACCTCGCGCGATATCAACACCACACCTCTCACAGCTATCAAAACACCAGAAGACGCATCACCGCGATGAAGGATAACACATATCTGATTACGGGGGCGAATAGAGGTGTGACCCCTTTACCCCTATTTCGTGCATGTGGGACTTGTTTACTTTGGCTCGCTTACGATGCGAGCTGGCAAATCTTTTTTTTTTTGGCCCTGCTGCATGCCCATCAACGCCCGTCACTTACACCCATGATGCAGGAATCGGCCTCGCACTCACAACTCTCCTCCTCCTCCGTCCAAACACAACCGTGATCGCCACGATCCGCACCCCCAGCACGTCCACCAGCTCACTCACCTCCCTCCCCACATCCGCTACAAGCAAACTCATCGTCCTCCCTCTCGATTTCAGCACCCCATCTCTCCATCCTGAGATATTTACGGCGTTTTCGGATAAACTGGTGCACACACACGGCATCAAACACATCAACACCATCATCGCAAACGCCGGAACAGGAACTTCATTCCACGCCTGCACCAGCACACCACTCTCCTCCTTGACGGAGAACTTCGAGACCAACACTTTCGGGCCGATATTGCTCTATCAGACCCTCTACCCACTCCTCACCGCGAACGATTCTCCCGCAAGCGAGAACGACGGAGAAGATGAAGCAGGAGAGAGGAAGTTCATCTTGATCTCCAGCTCGCTGGGAAGTATCGCCGCAATGGAGGGATCGGTACCCAGTCTCGCGTACGGAATCAGCAAAGCGGCGGCGAATTATTTCGTGAGGAAGGTGCATTTTGAAGAGCAGGGCGTTGTAGCGATTGCTGTGCATCCGGGGTTCGTGCTCTCTCCCTACCGCTCTCTTTCCCACCGCCTTTCCCTTCCTCCATAATCTTCTCTCCTTCTCACTTCAAATTTCTCTGCGGCGCGATTGCGAATTCATTGAATTGCCTTTTTTTTTTTTTTTGGTTTTGGACCGTGCTGACGTGTCCTGGTGTCGTGGGTGTGTAGATGGGTCAGGACGGCCAATGGTCAAGCGTTCGCTGATAGTATCGGGGTGGGGGAACCGCCTATGAGTGTTGAGGAGAGTGCGAGCGGGGTTCTTGAACAGGTTCGTTCGCTCCCTCTTGTTGGACGGAAAACTACACCACACCACACCATGTTATCTGTGTCTGTGTTTGTGCCGGTGGCTGACAGGGTGTAGATTGACGGGGCTACGAAAGCTACGACTTCGGGATCGTTCTTGTCCTATGATGGGACTGTTATTCCTTGGTAGGTGTGAAAAGGGGCTTGAGATAAGAGGGCTGGATGAGGATGGATGGGAAGTGATCGAAATGAGGATGGAAGGTGGAAGGGGTGATGGAGGGCAAGGCAACATTTCTTGATTGTTTCTTTTCTCATTGTGCTAATCTATTCTTTGCAATGGCAATTTCATCTGAGCAACGATCAGACTTGTGCATCTGACCCGTTTCTTGAGCCGAGCAAGCAAACAACTCTTTTTCTAACGAACCAATCTGAACATTCTAACAAAGTCACTGATATCTACACACTCAGTATTAACTTGATGACTGCATGACCCCATGAGTAATATCCTCATCATTAAGCAACGCTCTCGGACCAATATAATCCCCACCTTTAACCAACCACCATATAGCCGCGACGATGGTCATCGAGCCCGTAATCAGAGAAGCGTAGTTCATGCTGACTGCATCGAAAGGTTTCGCATACGGGAAACAGTAGATGACAGCGAAGACAAGAATGTATGAGCAAGCGACAATATTGACAGCGTAGCCGAGGTAGTGACCCATCTGATATGGACCTGGCCGCATGTTATTCGTGAATGGGCCTGGGGCAGCTGACATGCGGGAGAAGCGACGGGTGAAGATGAATGGGAGGATCGCTGCGACGTAGGATAGGGTGGTGAGGACAACGAAGGACCCAACGAAAGCATTGAAAGCTGTTGAAGAGCCGACATAGATCGAACCGAGGATGGTGCAGAAGACTCCGCAGAACACGGTTGCGTTGAAGGGGTTCTTGTGCTTGGGGTGGATCTTGCTGAATGTGCCTGAGAAGGGGACAGCTTCGTCGCGTGCGATGGTCCAGAGGCAGCGACCGCAGGTGATGAATGTTCCTGTGCAGCAGCAGAGGATGGGAACGAGAATGAGGAAGAGGAGTCCTGTTGTTCCTGCTCTGCTTGAGGTTGCTTGTGCGTAGATGAATGCTAATGGGAAGTATGGTGCTCCGAGAACGGCGTCCATATCGGATATGGAGTAGAAGATGGCAATGGCGTAGCAGAATGCTGTTACGAAACCCGTCACCATTTGGGCTGCGATGGCGAATGGTACGTTTCGTTTGGGATTCGGGATCTCTTCTGCGAGATGAGATACGCAGTCTGGTGTTCCGACGGCGTAGGCACCGTTGAGCATTCCAGCGCAGAAGACAAAACCATTGCTGGTATATCCTGTCTGGTTTGACCATTCGGCCCAAACGAAAGATGAAGTTGCATATCTGAGAGAGTTAGCACTTGAACACGTCGCTTTATGTCCCAAACTGTGAATAGCTTACCCGGTTCCCGCAGTATGTGGTAGAGTAACACAGACAATGATTGTGATGAACACTCCAGCAAGGATGAAAAATAATCCAATGTTGTTGATAGTCGGCAATGCTCGATTGGCGAACAGCACAATCGAACAGCAGGTCCACGTAATGATAAGGTACGCGATGAAGACGTGCCATCTCTCTGGAATATAATCCGGGTGATACAATCCGTACATCGCAACGCAAATTTGGCTACTGATGCTTGCCATTGTGGCTAGTCACTGTCAATTGTCATCCAAACCCAAAGGTTATTCCAATCATACCTGTTCCACACATCCAAGCAAACGTATTCCACCATCCAGCGAACCAACCAATTATGCGACCATACTTAGGACCCGGTGTGATAGAAGCCCAGTGATAGACACCGGCACTGGACGGCATAGAGGAGGCAAGTTCCTGCATGGCATTGTCAGCAGTGGGTATTTCCCGATGACAGAGAAGCACTTACAGCGAGCGAAGCCGCAATCAACCAATAGAATATTGACACCGCAATAAACTCGTACAGAACTCCAGGAGGTCCTCCATTATAGATAGCGATAACAATTGATCCTCCCAGAGCAGCCCAGGTGTTTCCTGTAACGATCCCGACGGCGCAAATGGAGAACAGGGAGAAGTTCCGTTCTAGTTCTTGGACGTGGCCGGTTTCGTTGACCTCCATCAATTGGGGTACCTGGTTCTTCTCTGCCATGTTTGTGCCTTTTTCTGAGTCTGAAGATGGCATCGTGGTTTTTTCCGTGGTTGTCGCCATGGTTGACGGGGAGCCGCCTGGATATTAAAATATGAGAACCGATGCCAGAAGAGATAAGACTGGAAACTGCGGTTCTGTTCTTTGGTGAGTCCAGAAATGGAAACGACCTCGCCTACGAGTGATTCACCCGAAATGTAAACAGAAGTAGAAGTAAGAATCGGCGAGACAGAAGAGCAAAAAAAGAGATATGCGAAGTGACGCCCCGAACCCCCGTACTTATTTAAAGATGCCCATGCTACTTACTAGCAGTACCTGCAAGATATTACACGCACCAGGTGGGATTGAGCAAGGATAGACGAATCGTAGGGATGAAGCTGCTCCATGCAATAACCTTTTGGGGTCTTGGAATTGATTATCTTGGGCTCCGCCATAGGTCCAGAGGTAGCACGCCAAGATCCGAGATCTAAGTGCTAGCAAAGTGCATCTTGCAATCATTACACAAAGCGAGAGAAGTTGTGACAAGATCCTGCAGCTTTCCGATAAGAGATTCAGGGAGGGCTGGACTGCCCTGCCCTGCCATGTGTGGCCCCTGCTGGTCTCAGTCAGTCAGTCAGTGCCTATCGAGGCTGTGGAATCCAACTCCGGAGTAAACATGGGCTCGACTAGACGACTGAAGTCAGATCTGGGTCGATGGATGTGGATATCCCGAAAGATAGGATACGCGGGAGGAAATTCGACTGATCAATCAGACCTACAGGACACTCCGGACGGAGTGCCGCGCCGGCAGCTTGATATCAATCTTCCATTCGTCGGAGGAAGCTTGATGGCGGGGAAGAAGCAAAGATGGACAAGGATAAGGATGACGCCCCAACAAAGATAAGGTCCTAATCTCTGCCATTATTTTGTCCAACTCCTTACATAATAGCTGGTAATACAACATTCCATTGCTCTTTGTTTTCCTCCCGTAATATTTTCTAACCTCGAACTTCCATCACATTTCTATGTTACAGTTTGCAAATCGACCACCGCCATTGTTGTGCGACTTTTGGTCTGGTTCCACGACAGCCTCGCGACTTTCCATCGATTCCCCGTACTCGGCAGTTCGACAAATGTTACATGTCCAAATACCTCATAGTCTTTGGGCGGAGGGGCTTTCGATGTTGGTGACCAGAAATCAATGCATCCTCTATGCTGCTGTCAAAACGCGATCGAGTTCCACAACAGAAAAGCCATCAACATCTGCAGATCCTTGCTGATCACAAAATTCTTCTCTGCAGTCGGTCACAAAATGGAGATTGCCCATGTTTGTTCCCTTTGAGATACATCGTACCTACCCGTTTGTACCCCGGGGTACTCAAAAAAAGTCGCGTGGTTCACTTCCGGAGGTCGGCAATCATTACTCTTCGATGAAACTTTGCAGTTCCAGTGGTGCAAAGTGGGCCCTCGAATCAGAAAACCATCCTCATCACGCATCGTCGCTTTGGATCAAGACCATGTCGTGCTTCACTATCCACGAGCTTTTCAAACTCCTTCCCCATCTCCTGCACCTTGACCTCTGCGAAGCCTAGCTTTGCATACCACGGTGCGTTCCATGGCAGATCTTTGAAGGTTGTCAATGTGATTGATCGGTATCCTTCCAGTCTGACCTGTTGCGACATGGTCGCCACCAGCGCACTTCCAATACCGCGACCCTGATATTCCTGGGCCACCGAAAGCTCGATGATGTGGAAGTTGCCACTGAGATAGTTCCCTCCCAAGAAGCCTATGGGCTGGTCGAAGCGATTTGCAGCTACCCAGAGGTATCCGGCGTTGGCGATGGTGATGAGGATGTATGGATCGAGGGTGGCGCCGTCTGCGAGGGAATCCAGGTCGGCAGATCGGTATATCTGGGCAGCAGAGCGTTCGACTTGTGCGAGGAGGGGAATATCGGTGGTTCGGGGTCTGCGGATTGTGAATTCTCGTTCGAGCTCGAGTGACTCAGACCGTTGGACTGCCTCGGCGGCCATGGCAAGGATGGTGAGAGAGTCCATCATGGTTGAAGAGAGATGAGGATGAGGATGAGGATGAGGATGGTGAGATGCGAGATGTGAGATGTAAGATGTAGAGAGATAGACGCAGGGACGTTTATAGTAGATGCAAAGATGCAAATCTGTAGATCCGGAAGAGTGACGTGGAGCAAAAAGAGGACTGTCGAGGGGAGGGAGAGAGCGAAGGAAGAAAGAGGAAGAGGAGGGATGACAGTGGAAGGGGAGGGATGACAGTGGAGGTGAAGGGAGGAGGAGGGGAGGGAGGCAGGCAGGCAGGCAGGCAGGAAGGAAAGGAAGAAAGGAAGAAAGGATGCTTGTTGGTGCAGGTGCATGTGCATGTGCTTGCGCTTGCTTGTGTTTGTCAGAGATCCATCCGACGAAACTCTTCCTTCGCGAGTGGAGCCCTACATTTTTACATTTTACCACCGCGTCCAAAAACCCTTCCCTTTTGATGGGTCCGCCTGTTGGTCCGCCCTGGCCTGGCCAGCCACCCGCCCCTGTCACCGTGTTTGTGTCGGTCGGTCTGAGTGCGCACAGTCAGTGGGCAAAGCCAAACCTTAAAGCTTAGCGGCTGGTACTGTACATCAGTGACGTTGATCCCAAAACTATCCCAAACCAACTCTGCTTCTGTCGACGACGGGTATTGTTAATTAACATCAAAGGACAGAAGGAAATAACCAACACTCACTACGACTTCCTCCCCTCCCCTCCCCTGTTTCTCCTCTTCATCCTTCTCACAATGGTGAAGAAACTTAGCAAATCTTCAGCTGTCCCTGCACAAAGTTCGGCAGCAGCAACCCCGCCATCCAGATTCTCAGAAGGAGCTCTTCCCAAGCTTATCGTCTTCGACCTCGATTACACGTTATGGCCATTCTGGGTCGATGTAAGTTCCCCAGAGCCCTCGCTCTTCTCTCTAGAACTGCGCTTGCGCCTCGAGAGTCTCTGGAATTCATGCTAATACTCTCCGCAGACACATGTTACCCCACCCCTCAAAGCTGCCCCAACCCACGACTCAGTCAAAGACCGCTTCGGTGAACCCTTCTCTTTTTACAACGAAGTCCCATCCATCCTCTGCTCCCTGCAAGCCAGCGGAATAAAAGTCGGCGCCGCATCCCGCACATCTGCGCCAGATCTCGGTCGCGAGATGCTCCGGTTACTACACGTTGCAGACGCAGAAGGGAAGAAGAGGAAAGCGATTGAGTTCTTCGACCACATGGAGATATACCCAGGGAGCAAGATCACACATTTTAACAAGTTGCAGAAGGCGACGGGGCTGCGTTTTGAGGATATGCTGTTCTTTGACGATGAGGCGAGGAATAGGAATGTGGAAAGTTTGGGAGTAACAATGTATCTGGTGAGAGATGGGGTTTCGACAGCGGAGTTAGAGAATGGGATTAAGGATTGGAGAAAGAGGCATGGCCATGATGTTGGGAGGGCTGCGGATTCTACTGATAGGGCATAATGCTGGGGCTGGACATGGAATATATTTGTATGGCGTTGGGCATAGAAAGAGTGATTTGATACTGGGCTAGAGATAAGTATAACGAGATACCTGGGATGTATGAAATATGCAATTGCTAGAGACTATGACTATATGAAAGAAAACCACACATTATTGGCCATTGGCCAATAATTGTTTCTGATATCGTAGAAACTGCATCTTATTCCCAATTTCACAAAGACATTGACTTCAGTGATTACTAACTCTGGAAAATCCCGAAGGATAAAAGAACGTGGATGAGAACATCCATGTCTGAAATGTTTCATGCCTACTAAAATATGTAGCCTACGACATCCCACCGTCACTTCATCTGAAGTATTTGTTCGGCAAAACTTCACTCTCAAAAGGATTTTGCCTCCTGGCTGCCCGAGATCCTGGGATCCCCCACCCCTGTCCATACCTGTCGCTAGCCCACCATTGGTGACCTCATGAAGCAAGGCTGCAGCTCGGGAATCTCATTTTCGATTCGATTGCCTGAACGCGACAACAGGAACTTCCACAAAACCCCAGAGTATCCATGTGACACGAAATCACTAGAACCGGTGATCCATCGCCATGCCTCCATTCCTCCCTCGAAAGCGTTTCCGATCAGATTCACCAGAGGCAGGCCCCTCGAAGCCTCCTCCCAAAAACAGTGGCAAGGCTAAGGTGTCCGCCTCAACCACTCCTCGGAAGCCGACCCTCTTCGACGATCTGGACGCTGGAACTGGCTCGAAACGGAGCGCTGAGCATAAGAAGGCCATACTCGAGAAGCTGGCAGCTAGTGGTGACGACGAAAGTTCTCTCTCTTCCCTTTCCGACGAGGAATTCGAAGATGTGCCCGTGGCGAAACGACAGAAGCCGAACGAGGACTCGGACGACGAGGATATTGAGTTCGAGGATGTGGAGACGAATCCTGTACCAAGACCTGTTGGCCCAGAACCTTCGGGTGATCTGGAGTTAACGTTGACGAAAGAGACTCGAGTCTCGATCACGAATCCCTTTGGCACAAAGAAAGGACCGAGTAAGATTGAGAGGGGAATAAGGGTTGCCACACATCAGGCTCATGTACAGCTGTTGATGTATCATAATGCGGTGCGGAATGCGTGGTGTTGTGACAAGGAGTTGCAGGAGATTTTGGTGAAACATTTAAGTCCCACTATGATTCAGGCAGTCGAGAGGTGGAGGCGGAATAGTGGACTTGCTTCGAAGAGCAACGATACGAAGGAGGAGACAACAAGCGGCAAAGGCAAAGGAAAAGGCAGGGCCAAGGACATCAAGGGCAAGAAGACGGATCCAAGAAAACAGGCAGATTGGGGAGATTCTGCACAAAGAGTTGCTGAGGGCCAGGTCAATATGAGTCGCGGGGATCCTATCATCAAACTTCTGGAAGTCCTCATCAATTTCTGGAAGCAAAGATTCAGAATCATCGCACCAGGATTGAGGAAACTGGGATACATGTCTCTACAAAGACTGGATGAGGAAATCAAGAGCTTCAGAGAAGAGAAACACGATCCCGAGCGGCATGGCGAGCGAATCAGGAATATTGACGAATTCCGTGAATGTGCAAAGGCCATGGAGGGGAGTCGAGATGTTGGCTCGCAGCTATTCACTGCGCTCTTGCGAGGACTTGGTATCGAGGCTCGGCTAGTGGCAAACCTGCAGCCGGTAGGGTTTGGATGGAGTCAAGTCGAAGAGGCTGTCGAGAAAAATCCACGAATTCTGAAGAAGCCAAAAGCTACTACAGCTACAGGTGATACCTTTGATGCCGATAGCGATTCAAGTGAAGAGGATGAAGTCACTTCGAAACCTATGAAGAAAGGAAAGGGTAAAGCTCCAGCAAAGCCAGCCAAGATCCCGAAGCCGGCCCCAAAGTCTGATAGAAAAGGCCCAAGAGCAAGTGGCCATCAAGATGCACCCATTGCCTTGTCTGATTCTGAGGAAACGGCTGTAGACAGCGAGGAGGATTCTGTCATCGACGTCACACCTGTAAGGCGTGCTGTACGACAATCCTTGGCATATGATAAAGACTTGATCCATCCTCACTATTGGACTGAAGTTCTTTCGCCAGTAACCAACACCTACATTCCAGTAGATCCCATCGTTTTAAAAATTGTTGCTACAAACCAACAGCTGCTTGAGAGATTCGAGACTCGTGGAGCGAAATCTGAGAAAGCCAAGCAGGTCACAGCCTACATCATTGGCCATTCCTCTGACGGCACTGCCAAAGATGTTACGACCAGGTATCTCAAGCGACATGTTTGGCCAGGCCGAACCAAAGGTAGTCGATTTCCAGTGGAGAAAGTGCCGATCTACAATCGGCATGGCAAGATCAAGAGGTATGAGCAGAAAGACTGGTTCAAGCAAGTCATGAGTGGTTACGTCCGAGGATCTAGGAAATGCCCAAGAACAGAAATCGACGACCACGAAGAAGCAACGGATCTCAAGCCTGTCAAAGCCGAGAAGAAAGAGGTCGAGGAAGGCAAGGAGACACTCCAATACTACAAGTCTTCCCCTCAGTTTGTCCTTGAGCGGCACTTCAAGAGAGAAGAGGCATTGCTTCCTACAGCCAAGCATGTCAAGATGTTCACTGTCAAGGGCAAAGGCGAAACGAGTATAGAAGAGAAAGTGTATCTCCGAAAGGATGTGGTCAATTGCAAGACCATGGAAACCTGGCACAAGGAAGGCCGCGCTCCAAAGCTTGGCGAAGAACCCTTGAAACGAGTACCATACCGTGCAGCTACCACGAATCGCAGACGTGAGCTCGCTGAAGCGGAAAACGCGAGTGGTGAGAAGGTTCTGCAAGGACTCTACAGTCGAGACCAAACCGAATGGATCATTCCACCACCCATCGAGAATGGAATCATACCAAAGAACTCCTTCGGCAATATCGATCTGTACGTCGACAGCATGCTTCCCGAGGGTGCTGTACATATTCCTGTCCGAGGTACCGTTAAAATCTGTAAACGACTCGGAATCGATTACGCGGAAGCTGTTGTGGGTTTTGAGTTCGGTCATAGGATGGCCGTTCCCGTTATTTCTGGTGTGGTTGTGGCTGAAGAGCATTACGATAACATGATGGAGGAATGGCACAAAGACGAAGCCGAAAGAGTGCGGAAAGAGGACGAGAAAGCTCGTAAATTGGTGCTGCATACCTGGCGCAAGATGCTAATGGGTCTGCGGATCGTGGAGAGGGTGAATGAAGAGTTCGGTGCGGCTGATGGCAATGTCGATGTTCTGAATCCTTGGGTGGGCAAGAAGAAGAAGACTACTGAGGATCTGGATGTAGAAGCTCAGAAACGTATGATGGATCAGAATGACGAAGATATGGGAGGCGGTTTCTTACCTGAAGATTTTGATGCCGAGGAACCCGATGATCACCACCGAGGCGCTTTCTTCCCAGTCGCTCATGAAGAAGACGATGAGGATCAGGGTGGTGGTTTCATTGTCGAAGGTCATGATGAGCCTGCTGGTCCTAAAATAGGTCAGGCGTATGCTACTCCACAGTCCCTTGAGTTTGCTACAAAAGGTGGAACTGCTCCCGAATCAGAAGAAGATGCCGAGATGGAAGATGCGGTTGATGTACCAGAACCAGCACCCAAGAAGCGAGGACGACCACCAGGCTCAGCCAACAAGACTGGGAAAGTAGCCGCCAAAACACCAGCGAAACGATATGCCCCTCCAAAGAAGCCTTCTGGTAGAAGTTCTGGAAAAAAGAAGGTTCAAATCCAAGACTCCGAGCAAGATGACGACGACGATGACGCTTCTTCACTTTCCTCTCTGCCACCTTCAGATGGATCAGAATTAGAGTCAGAAGCTGAAGTTGAAGAAAAGCCCAAGGAGAAAGCACCAGCCAGGAAAACGGGCAGGAGAGCAACTTTACCTGCTAAGATTACCCAGACACCACGGAAGACACCGAGGAGACAGGCTTCGAGGAAGAGTGAGACGGCTTTGAGGTCGCATTACTTTGAGCATGATGAAGATGAGGATGATGATGGATGAATCCCGGCTCCGATTTCCTGGTTGTAAGATTATGACTTGTTTTGATATCGGATGGAATTTGCTTTGCTAAAGAGCGATGGCGTTGCGGAAGGGAATGAAATGAATGGCTCTTATGCTGGACTGGGGCGTGGAGGCATTGATTTGTCTGTTGTGGTTAGTTGGTATATTTGTGAAGAAGTTGAGTTTGATCGCTATCGTAGCTTAGCTAGTCAGTGAAAAGTTCTTGAATCTTCTTGATACGGATCATGGCACCGTAGTCACAATTCATAATGATTGTTCGTATATACTTGAGACATTGACACGATTTCTATATTATGTCTGGTAACAAACATCTCTTTTTCTATTGCAAATAAAGGCAAACGCAAAGTCTTCTCACGTATTAAGTAGAGACGTCTTCCAGTCCAGTGACACCGCTGCCAAGTTGAGAATCTCGTTTACCTGAGGACGAGCAGGCAACGACACCTCATCTCATCTCAATCGCACACTAACTCATCCGCTCCCTGTCTTCACATCATATTCTCCGAATGCTACCCTTCAATCCCACCGGGAAAGTAAAGTCATAAATCAAGAGCCTTACTCAAGTACCCAGAGCAACCCCTCAATCTCCACTATGGCTACGGATATAGAGTCTCCCTTCTCACCCACCTCGCCTGATCCCGATCCAAGCATCCCCAACCCCATCCCAACCACACCAACAACATTCCCCCTCTTCCCCCTCCTCCCCCCAGAACTCCGCCTCAAAATATTCACCCTAGCCTCCTCACCCCCCTTAAACCCCATCATACACATCCTCACCCCCTCCTCCCAGTACAGCACCCCTCACCCCAAATTCATCTCGAACCAACCTCCCCACCCCCTTCTGCACACCACACACCTCTCTCGACACACGTACATACGCAGCGCTTCTTTAACACCCGCATTCAACACCTACGTCTCCTTCGCGCACGACCTCTTCTACTTCACGAACTTTGGGCTCATAGACGACCTGACCTTCTCGCGCCTGCGTGCCTTCCTAGCTTACGAGGAGGCGAGGTTCATTAAGAGATTAGCGGTGAGGACGGTGTTGTTCGACAGGGCGGGGTTGATGATCTTAGAGGGGATGGAGACCTTGCAGGAGTTTTACGTTGTGTGGGGGGATTGGAGGGGGGTGAGGGAGACATGCATGGAGAGGGGGGTGAGGTTTAAGGATGTGGAGGAGGGGGAGTTGATGGGGAAGGAGAGGTCGAGGGGGATGGAGAGGTTGAGGGGGGGTATACATAGTGAGTTTCTTGGGTGGTGGTTTTATCTATTTATCCTCTTTCTTTCTGCTCTTTGGCGTATCAAATTCTACTCGACTTTTTGGGGGTTTTAGGAGGCGAGGATTTTGGATCCTTTGCTTTGATCCGTTTTTTATTTTTGGGTTTTTGTTGCTTTTAGTACCTTTTGTTTCATGCTCGTGCTGATTTATTCGCGTAGCGGTGGCTTTGGTTAAGATGTATACGGACATGTTTGGTGGTG
The DNA here is from genome assembly GCA_020746875.1 of Rhexocercosporidium sp. MPI-PUGE-AT-0058. NCBI lineage: Eukaryota > Fungi > Ascomycota > Leotiomycetes > Helotiales > Rhexocercosporidium > Rhexocercosporidium sp. MPI-PUGE-AT-0058. Next base: position 1,702,001 of record JAGTJL010000005.1, on the reverse strand, counting down.
GGGTTGGGATGGGAGAGAGGTGGCCTACGAAGTTTCCCGAGAGAGGGCCTGTTAGGATTCGTCTTGGTATTGTGGAGTGATTGATGGGTGTGATGGCGATGTAGCATCCGCGATGTTGTCTCATACGTTCGTATGGAGTAATATGAACTTGAACGGCTGATCGGGGACAAACAATGAATGGTCCTTTATCTGACGGCTCTGGGAATAGTAGTTATCTCTACCTAACTAGGTAGCTAGCTATGTAGCTAATAATGCGTGCGTTTGATTACTGACTAATTGGTTAGCTATGCAAGATGGGCCAAATTCGTCTCGGGGCGACACCAAATTAGTCCTCGCCTTTTGATTCCCCCTTTTTTCTTCTTCTTTTTTTCTATCGCTGAGAGCCCGTTCAAAGTCTCGAAATAATTCCAGAACAATTACTGGAAATATACCCAAATGTGAGGCAGTCCGGATGTAATTTGTCTGGTACCTGCACTTATTCCCTTCGCTAGACACGAATTTGGTTCGCTTCGGTGGGTGGTGGTTAGTCTATCCCAGAATGACATTACTCCTTAGTTCTGACTTGGTGCTACCTAGCTATTAGGTATTCTGACCAGCATTTGCCTATCTAATCTTTCCATAAAAACTAGATGCCTACCGGCCAACTTACGAATACGTAGGAATATTCCTTCCACTCGAAATTTCCAAATTTGCATATCTCCAACGCTGGCTACAGCACATCACACATCACATTTCAAGCTCCTCGGCACGAGAAATTCTCTCTCTTCTCTATTGCAGTACCCTAGACATTCTCATGTCTCTGTAAGTCTACCTCCCTCCCATCCTTCCTCTTTGCGAATAGATCACCAGAAGTTAATCATGAGCAGGCTAAGGAAAATTGATGCCATAAAGATAGCATCAAGAACATCGATCGAGAAAAGGATACGCGGGACCCCAATGTGAATCGGGTTCAAGACGGAGAAAGGCGGTTTAGCAAGTGAACTTAAAGGACGGTTGCCCACCAGGAAGGAGGAGATGGACTTTTTCCTCACTTCGTTTTACCAAATCGAGACGATTGAAGTATGGCTTGAGCTGATGTGCCAGCAATGGCTGCTTAGTGTATGTGTGAGGAATCGTCCTTGCTTGAGCAGCCAAGTTAACCCGCACGGAAGGATTTGAAAGGCTTGAAGCTATTGTATGGATGGATCTCATGGATCGCCCGTGAACCATGCGATGCCTCCTGTTGAGTCACATGCAGGTGTGGTGGAGGTAGAATAAGCTTCGACAAGCACGTGATAACCAGAATCTGTTCCTTCCCTTTGCGAGCTTGATCGATTCTCCCTGCTTCCACCTTGTATTATAGCTTTCCCTCCAATTCTAGATTATTTCCCTGTCGAAATATCACCACAGCATATATTGAGTATCCTCATATCCTGCATGATAAGAACACCTTCACCAGCATTCACCCAGGCTCGATTGGGACCTTCGTTCATATCAGATTGTCGAGCTCGGTCCCGTCAAGATGTCGCAACCCCCGCAAGCACAAGAGGAAGAGCAAGATGAGATCTCCCCTCTGGAATATGCTCGTCAGAATGGCCTGTCCCAAGATTACTTAGCCAGAAACATAGGATACGAACATCTCCAACAAATTCAGTCAGAGTCCCCTGATAGCGTTGACGTCGAGACCAATCTGCCCGAGTTTGACCTTGGACCCGAGCTTAAGGTTGAAGACAGAATTTCGTGCTCAAAGGAGGCAGCATCTATCCTCTCGTGGGTGAAGCGCGAAGGAAGCTCGGAGGAGATCAACTCTCTCGTCGCTCCCCTCTTCAAAGAGATCAACAACAACAGAAAGAAGAAGTTGGACTTACCCCTCCTGAGGAGCGACGTCGACAGTGACTGCAGGAAGTTTGCGAGCAGAGAAGGATTCGACATTAAGCCCCGAGATATTAGGCTTCCGCTGGAACCGGTCGCAGAAGGAGAGGGGTTCGACTGGATCAAGCAGTATGAGAATGTTGGAACGGAGATCATGCAGAACTTGAGGGCGGAGAAGATTGGCGTCACGAGAGATGCAATGGCTTTTCTCCAGTCTTGTGGGAATATGGCTTGGACGGACGAAGATGAGATCCAGCTCTGGGCAAGAGAACAGACATTCAAACGAGTAGGCTATCTCTACGATATTGAATCTCCGCTGACCAAGCTGCAGAGAGCCGCTTTGGACCCTGTGACGCCGCCGCTATCCCCTGTTCCCCAACAACCACAGCCTTTCGAGCCATCGTCCTCCGATCCTGCATTCCAAATCCCGGTTTTCTCTGATCCACTGTCGCCCACTAAACAGGACCTTGAGGCGATTGAGAATGAGATATTCGCGCAAGATGTACCAACACCACTTCGATCATTGCCTGATGACTTCACGTTCGATGGAATGTCAGAGAAAATGCCCACAGAACTCGGAGATCTTCTTTCGTCGCTCATAGCCCCGGAACAAACACTGTCTTCTGAGCCTAGGCCATCTAAATGGGAGGACTTCAAAGTCGAAGTGCCACTGATGCCTCCTCAGCCCACAGCTACATCCAAGACTGTGAGATTCAGTGACGAGGTCCAAAAGCAGTATTACGAGCTTGCAAGCAGTCCAAGGGGGTTTGATGACAGCGAGATCTTCCATGAGACATTTGGGGATGCATACAAAAATGCGAATCAGAAGGCAGAACAAGAAAAGTTGAGTATTGAAGATACGACGGCACGAGTTGATGTACCTGAGCTCAATTTTGATAAACCCGAGGCGCCGTGGAAACGCTTTGAAGGAGTGCGGAGCCAAGTTGCGCTTTCAACGATACAAAAGTCATTTGTTGTTGAAACCATCGCATCAAGCATACCATCATGGCCGGGATCAGGACAATTGAGAATAAAGTTGCCATGGGCTCCGTTTAATTCAAGCTTCGCTAAGCTAGCGCTGGAAGAAGATGTTCAAGGAAATGAGACGACATGGCAACCTTTTGTGGAAGATAATGTAGACATAATCGATAGTTCTAGCTTAATATGGAAGCGAGCTGGACTGAGAATTCTCAGTGACGAAGAGGACGGAGAGGAAATTGACCTCGGCCAATTTCGAAAGGACTCGCCTGCAGACTTGTCATCCATCGTCAAGAAAAGGAAGATGCAATTTCAGGAGATGGAGAAGTTGATGCACATCAGTCCAGACGAAACTGCAGTCTCGGCAACAGCCACATCACTTATGAAAAAGACGACTAAGTCAGTGCTTACAGCCGGAGATACAGCCGGTGGAGACTTTGGTTTATTGGGGGGGGATTTCTCTGCGCAAGCATCAATCAACAACTATTTCATGCTCCGAGGCCTGAAAAGACCCAAGCTTTCGGAAAATTCATACCTCAAGCCTGCTGAAAAACACCCTGCAAGAGTCGAGCCGGAAAACAACGTCCCCAAGTTGCCCAGCCTGTCCACCCGAAAATCTCCAACCAACGCAGGAAAATTGCCGGTGCCTGGCATTCAGCCACTCAACACTCCAACATGGATCATTGTCTCCACAACTTTGCTCAAGAACAGAGCCCTGATCAAGCGTATTGAAGCTCAACTACCATCAGTGAAGCTCATCGAGCGAGACTTTATGGCCCATAATACTAGTGTGTGGATGCCAGGATCTGTGACTAGATCACCGGTCAAATCATCGCTAGACTCCGAGGCTGATCTTATTCTTTCGCCTTCCGTCGGCATCATCGTCACCACGCTTCAAAAGATAAAGCAGAAGCCTCTCCCAGGAGATAAGACCAAGCCAGCAATTCGCGAACGACTGGAGAAGGTCTGTCTCCGATACGAGAAGTTGCTTGTGCTTATCAGTGAGGGAAATGCTGATGAAGTCGCTACTGGGCTTGTTGAAAACGACTGTCTTGCGATTGCGGAGTTCGCAGGTTATCTGATGGGTCTTGAGGCTTCGATAACTATACAGTTTGTTGCAGGTGGCGAGGAGACATTGTCAAAATGGATCGTGAGCAGCATCATTCAGTACCGTGTAGATACTGATCTTCTTACCGACGAAACGTTTTGGGAGTTGTTCCTTAGACGAGCAGGTCTAAACGCGTTTGCAGCCCAAGCAGTCGTCGCAGCACTTAAGGCTCCCAATGGCGTTGATGAGGGCAGTCCTAGCAAAGCTGGCCTGTTCGGATTGGCAGCCTTTGTGGAGATGGGGGTGGAGAATAGGCTGGCCCGCTTTGGCTATATTTGCGGTCATAGAGTGTTGGCCAGAGTGAGTGCTGTTATCGATGCGAGATGGGAATGATCTGTCGTGAATATCTCGATGGTGCGAACCTTGCGATCAAGGCGATTTGCTGTATATGCCGATTTGGGACCGGGGGATATTTGCGTTTTACTTTGCTATGTCGGAGACATTTCACAGTCGCCTTAGCATAGCTTGAATAGAGCTCATAAACTCCAAACTTTGATGCTGTTGTCTGGTGTTCGAAAGCTGAGTGAGGACGAGCAAGTCGAAGTTGACGCTTCATCGTCCTCGTCCTCGTCAGAGCTGTTCTCATCGCTGTCCTCAGATCCTTCACTAATGTTTCCAATAGATGGAGCTGATCTTTGGCCGGAACATGTTGCTACTACTGTCCCAGACGAATGGACAACAGTGGATGAAACGGGGTCTGCAAAGAATTAGTAAAAAGCACAAACTAATCTCTTGGAGGAGACATACCATCATGAGCCCTCCACTCCCAACTCCTCTCCAACGCCCCCTCTGTCATGCCAACCCCTTCCCAAACCTTCACAACACCATCCACACCTCCAGCCCAAACCTCCGTCCCATTCTCTCCAGGAAACAAGTCAACGCCCAGTCTCTGATTCGTATCCGCCTCCCTCCCAACCAACCAACTGACTAATTTCCCTGTAACCCTAACATCATACACTAAGATGCCCTTACTCCTCCTCTCCACAACAAACAAATACCTCCCACAAGCACTCCACTTCGTCTCCGTCACGCCCGTCCCTCCAATCCCCGCATCTGCATCCGCAGCTTCAGCAATACTCCACGTCGCTACCGTACCACCTAGCCCTCCCATATCATACAATCCCACCCACCTCGTCCATGTCCCAGCAGCCAACATCCCCACATCGGCATTCTCCGGACTCGGCTGCTGAGACATCGCAGACACGATACCGCGCATACCCACACCGCCGCCTTTCATCTTATGCCTCTTCGACGGGATAGTAGGCAGACGTGTAACAGGTCCTTGGCCCGAGCGCGAGACGTCAAAATGGGCGATGAGGCAGTCTGTGCCTGCCAAAAAGTAGTTCTGCGAGGACCAGAGGAGGGAGGCAGGTGTGTGATATGCTTCTGTTGTTGGGGAGATGAGGTTGTATGTTGCGAGCGGGGTAGAGAGGGGGTTCAATGCGTTGAGGAGGCGGATGGGGAGGGAGCTGGGGGTGGAGAGGTAGAGGGTTGTTGAAGGGTCGGAGAGGGTGAAGTACGGGTAGAGAGTGAGGCAGTTGATGGGAGTGGGGAGAGTGTGGCTTGCGTAGGGTGTGAGGGGTTGGGGGGAAGAGGAGTCGAGGAGGGTGGGTGGTAGGACGAATGTCCGGATTGTGTTGTCTGCGGAGGAGGTTAGGAGGGTAGTTCCGTCTGGTGTCCTGGGATTGTTAGATAGGCACGGTCTGGAAGAGAGGATTCTTACCATTGAGCACTCTTGAAGTAATTGGCCTCTATGTCTTCTTCACTGCCACTCCTAACCGCCACTGTCTCGAGCTCTGCAGTGCCATCTTCCAGGTTGCTTTCTCTAGTACGGGATTCTGCGATGGTGCAGCTGTATGTATCCCCGGTCGAAGCTAAGAGCCGTGGAGATCTGGTATTGCTTTCCATAGCTGGGATTGGTGCTTCATCTTGGTGTGCTGAAGAGTCGGGGCTCATGAATTCGTTCCGAGGGTCAGTCACCAGTGGATGATGTCTTGAGCTTTTTTTGGGAGAGCTTTAGGTTAAGAAATTCGGATGTTGGGCGGGGGCGGGTCAGCAATGCGGCCGCTTCGACGACAACATCAGAAAGCACCCGGCGCTCAATTCTCCAAGGTACGGTAAATCACTAACCTTAATCTTTCTAAAAGGGAAGAGTCTCCTAGAATTTCTCCGTGAGATATGATGAACAAAGGTCCCCCCTAGACCTTCTTCACTAATTCCTAGATTGCACCGACCCTCCCTGCTGTGACGAAAATTCATACTCAATCTTGAAGATCGCATTAAGAATTTCGTTATAATGTAAGAATCCCATTCAAAATGACAAGTATGAGTACCGCTGACTAATTAGAAGATCGGTGTCGAGTCCTCTTTGCTTGAACCGGCACATCAACTCCCACGAAGTCACCATGCCTGGAGTTTTAGAACCCTCTGCCGATGGCTACATGGAAATGGACTCTGTGGACGCCGAGTTGGATGTGAATGCGAATCCAAAGGCCACCGTCTTCGCGTCACCTGGTTCCAAACCAGATGTTCGATTTCGGGTCTTTGATGATGAATATCATCTGCACTCAGCGGTCCTCATATACCACTCCAAGTTCTTCAGGCAACTCCTAGATTCTCCTGGCAAACCTGCTGGCCCAGATTTGAAATCGTTCTACTATGAATATGACTCGGTGTTTGACAAGGATGGCTCCAGTTGGTCCCTCCAGCCGACTTCATAGGTATTGAATTCCACTTTTCCTTTTGCCACTTGATCATGACATTAATGGCATCAAGCTTTGCAACGGCCAAATGCACTTGCCGGGTTTGACTTCGTCACTGAGTCAAACGCTTTCCGGAAATTCCGACGTGCCTTGTTCACTCGACCTTACGTGATTGACAACCCCCAGGAGTTGATAGCGATGACAAGGGTGAGCAGATCACTAGTGCACTCTGTGAGCTAGCATCTTTTGTGTTATTTAGTTCCTGGGTACTAATGGTCAGCGTGTCAAAGAGTTAGTCAAGTTAATTAACTAGTATTCTAGTTAGTTAACTAGAATAGAATAGAATATGACTAAGAGGTTTTCAAGTAGAATAGACTAACTATTCTAGTTAGTTAACTAACTATTCACTTAGTCAATTATATTTTTAAATATAATTTTAACTTTAAATTTCAAGAAAAAAAATATAAATTAATAAACTAACTAATTACCTAACTAATTAACTAACTAATCCTTTTCTTTAATATAAAAGAGATTATCTTCTATATCTATATCTTTTATTAAACCTTTATATTCTTTCTCTTCTTCATCTCCTAAAATCCCCCAACTCTTAAGGCAAATTATTTTTTCAAACGTCTCTTTACTAAGTCTATTTCGTAACTTAAATATAATAAGAGCTCCTTGACTAAAAAACCGTTCACTAGCAGCAGAGCTAGCCGGAATCTATAAATACTTTCTAGCGACTTAAGATAATATTTTATATTTCTCTTTATTAAGTCGCCAGTAGTCTAAAGGCCTAACTTTTGACTATATAAAAATTAGTTTTAATATTTTAATTATAAAATAAAAGATAAGAATTACTTACGTTCTTACTAGGTCTTTTCTCGCTTAAATAAGCTGTAATTTCGTCTTCTTCTAAGTCGTCGTCGCTAGCGTATATACCTAACTCGTCTATATCTTCAGCGTCGTAAAGATTAATATTTCTATCGTTATTTGTAATAAGATTATCTCGTAAATAGTCTGTTTTATAACTATATAATATTAGTATAATATAAAGATAATTTATTAGTAAACTTACACATCGAAATCAGTTTTTAAGCGAGTTTTAATATCGCTAATAAATCCAGTAGAAAGGCCTAAAGCTTTAAGGCCTTCTTCTTTAATTCGAGGGTCAAGAATTAAAGATATATAAAAGTTTTTACTCTTATTATCTAAAACTCCTAATCGGGGATAATATTTCCGAAGCTTTGCTATACCGCTATTAATAGCATCAATAAATAATTTGTCCTATTAAAAGTTAATATATTATAATATATTTAAAATATAATAATAAAAGACTTACTTAAAAATTCGTTTTAAAATTCTCTAATTTCGTATATATAAGAAATACTTCCGATATAATATAATAAATCGTCGAATATTTCTCGGCTTGTAATTTCGTTATAGCTTTAATAAATATACCTAATATAATTAAGACGTTTTCGAGCCACGTGATTTCGATATCTATAAGTAATAACGAATTATTTATAAAAGTCGATGTAGAGCTATTTATAATAGCTTTAATCGGCTCGTAAAGGTGTAAAAAGTTCTTTAACATATAATATGTCGAAGACCACCTTGTTTTTTAATCTAATTATAATTAGTATATTTATAAATAAATATAAAAAGATGTCGTACAGAAGTGGAGCAGGCTTTTAGTGGTTCAAGAGCTCTACGATCAACGTGGAGAGCAAGGGTTCAAAGAATGTATTGAAGTGAGCGTTACCCTCTGCAAGAGAGGACTGTGACCCGAGTATATATACACGTGAGTGCTTACGAGAGCATACACATGACCAGTAGACTGCGCTAGGGCGCGACAAAAGATAAGTAACTAACCAAGTTAAAGTAATTTAGGCTTCTCGATATTATGAACTTTAATTTGAGCCTCTAATATTCGCTTATTTTCTTGTCCGTATTTAATACCGATTATAATTTTTCGAATTTTTTTCCAAATCGAATAATCTTTATATTATTAATAAATACTTATAATAAGATATAAAGAATATAACTTACTTGTTTCGTAATCTTCGTTATTATTTTTAACGTTATATATATCGTTTATATAAAAAGTATTATAATCTTTCTTAATAAGACTTTTTAATATATCTTAAACGACTAAATTAAGCACGTAAGCAATACACGGCGTATCTCCTTAGAATTTAATAGCCTCTTTAACATAATGCTTAATAAAAGCTGCTATTAAAGTATCATTCGAACAAGCGTTATCTCGAGTTATACTAAATATAATTAGTTATTTATTTAATATTATAACTTAAAAGATTAACTTACCTAATAATATTATACTCGATATCAAACTCTTTTAAAGTCTCTAATAAGACTTTATTCATATAAACACCTAAGTGTTTCTCGACTAGCTCTCGCATAGCTAATAACTTAAAATATATATTAAACTCGGCGTCTACCTAATGACTAAATAAATTTAATTAATAATTATTAATATATTAATAAAAATAAAACGACTTACATAGTAATTCCGAGGTAAGCGTCTTAATTTATAGCAGTCCAAGCGTCTAAAGTAAGAGAAAATCCTCCTTAAAAGCTTTTTTAGATTACTAATAAGCTTTTAATAAAGCTTTTAATATTATTAAATTGAAGCGTAAGTTCGTCGATAAGAACTTGAGAGTATAACGGAAGTACTTCACTATTATAAATTATTAGTTATTAATATTAAATAAAATGATAATAAGTACTAACCGATGTAAATACGCTAAAAGCCTTCGGAAACTAGGCGTAGTTACGGCTCGAAATAATATATTATTCGAGACAATAAAATCAAAAAGTAGCTTTTTAAAATGACTTATAATAAAAGTCCGGATTTCTTCTTCTTCTAATTCGTCAACTTTTTGCCTCTTATTAAAAGACTGTCGTAAGCTTAATTAATTATTAAAGCTTTCAGTAATAGGCTCTAATATAATCGATCCTATTTAAATTAGTATTTATTTAAAATCTTATAATAAAATTACTTACTAAGATCGATATCGTTTTTTAAAGCTTCTATATTAATAGCTTTATGAATATTTCGAAAGTGATTATAGTGTAGAGGGGAAAACACCAAACACACAACAAGAAGGTAGCAAAGCAAGTACCGGAAAATAACCGTAGGAAATACCCATTTAACAAGTACTTAAGATATTATATATTTAGAGTATATAATCTATCAAAAGAAAGGAGAAGTATAATTTAAATAAAAAAGAAATATTATAATAATAAAAATCGTTATTATTCTTGAAGGATATTGCCCTAAAAGCTATCTTAAATACAGCAAGATACAGCTCAATCACGTGACAAATAAATCTCTGAAGTCGACCTTATTATATGCGTCCCCCCCTTAGAAAACTCATGCTCGACCTCAAGCAAAGAAATAAAAACTAATATTACAATTTTAAAGCTTTAAATACTTAAAAGAAAATATATCTAAGTAAAAATAAGTAAATATCAAGTAATCTATACCTCACCTTTTAGAAGCAAATAATCGTCTCGCTTAACACCCTTAAATATCGTCTTTTACCCTATTACTCTTTTTCTTTCTTTTTCTTTTTAATAACTTTATTACTCTTTTCTATAATACTCTTAAGAAAGCTTTACGCGTCTTTTCATACTTATATCAGTCTTTTTATACCTCTTAGCACTTATCGTATCGTTTCTGCCGCCTAAACTTACTTTCTTAAATATCGCATCTAAGTAAACTTCAGTTTTAATAAAGTCAAAGTGATTTCTTTAAAACAAATCGGCGTATAACTAATATTCTAAATGAATTCCTGACTCTTTCTTTTACGGCGCAAAGACTAACTTTCCTTATAAAATAAAGATCGATCTCCATAACGCGTCGAATTCGTCGATATTCCCTTATACTTTAAGCTGGCGTATTTTTAACGACCTCACTCTTTCTTTATACTCTTATTTTAACGAATCTTCTACGAACTTTCTTAACCTTTTAATCGTTATTAAAAATAAAAAGAAATATATTAAAAGTATATTAAAAAAGCAAAAATATATAAATATATAAAATTAAAAGTAAATAATAATCGAAGGACGATCTTCTCACTTTCGAGGTTCGAAGTATAATAGAGAAGTGAAAAGAAGCTAATCGAAGCATTTCTTTTGCTAACTCAATTAAGTCTCTTCTTTACTCTTATCTTCTTCTCTTTGCTTTCACTTCTTTAACAAGTCGATATCAAATAACGACAAAATCGGTTTTAAATAATTCCTTTTCCTCTTATCTTAATAATTATTATATCAAATAAAAGCGCCAATAATACCTTAATAATTTCTTATTATATCTTCCTATTATTCTCTAGTAAATAAGTAGATTATTATAAGCGGCTAAGATTTGTTATATTTAAAAGAAAAAGAAAAGAAATATTATATTTTATATATTAACTTCAAGCTATTCAGTTTTCCTCGCGGTCTCTCTCTTTTCTTAACGGCAAGTTACGAAGTAAAAGCTTCTCGAGAATAACTTTTAAAGCTCTAATAAGCTATAAGCTATCTTAAACCGCTTTCGTCGTCGCTTTCCGTCGACTTGCTTCCTATTATTAATTAGCTAAGAAAAGTAAGAAGCTAAAAGTAAGTTCTTTCTCGTTCAATATTATTAATTTCCTTCATTTTAATACTCTTCTAATACAATCCAAAGACTTGAAGTAAAAGCGCAGCTTTAATCGCCTTATTAAAATAAGAAGTATCTCTAACCTCGTTACTTATTTTAAGCTTTTATTAATTATATTATAAGCAACCTCTAAACTGATAATATCGAGCTTTCCGGAAATCCTTTCTTATTAAAGCAACTTCTTTTTATTTAAAAATAAGATTCCTTTTTAAAGAACCTCATACTAATACAACTCTGCAACGACTTTAAGAGTAAAAGAAGCATACTTCGAATACCTTTATAAGCCGGTACAAGCTGAGCCGGATTCTAAGTCTAAGGAAAAAGCAAATATATCTTAAAAGCGAAAATAATAATACTCTTTTTTAATCGATTAATATTCTTAATTTAAAGGTCCGAGGACTGATATTTAGCTAAAAAAAGCTCCTAACCTGAAGTCTAGTTAATTTACTTAATAAAAAATAGCTCCATAAGGATAAAGTCAAAAGAACACTTATAAATAACTCAAGTACTTACAATAAGGCATTATTTACTCGCTTAAGTCCTTTATAAAGTTATTACTACGACGGAATTATAATAACGGTATTTGAATTCCGATAAGCGAGATTTCGGAACGGCTAAAGAAGAAGCGTATAGTTTAGATTAATTAAAATCTCTCTTCGTACGGAGTGGTTTTACTTATCTTATCGTCTTAAAATTAATTAATCGAAACTCCAAAGAAATAAAGTCGTTATTACTTCAGTACTTCGATGCGTTACTTAAAATAGCTTAAGATAAGCTCGGCTTATTACAATATCTAATCCGCTATCTTATACTTTTACTCTTAATTAAGTTATTACTGCTAGCACTCAAGCAGCGTAAAAGCCCAGACTTAACAGCCGTCAATCGAAAGAACTTATAAAATTTAATAATAACTTTTACGTTAAACTTTAAGCTCACGATAACTCGACTACTAATTTCCGAGGACTAATAGTTTAATCAGGAATAAAGCACTTATAATATAAAAAATTAAAAGCGTAAAAGAGATATAAAAAAGCTGAAGATTTACAACTTATTAACTGTACTTACTCTGCTCGTTTTTAATTTAACCGTTACGGTCTCGGAATACTAAGCTCCGTTTCTAAGCATATTATATTAAAATTATTAATATTTAAATAAATCTTTTATACTATTAATAATAAATCTAACGATTTTTATTACCGGTATAAAGTAATTATAATAACTCATTTCCCTTATAATAACCTGTGACTTATCGCGCGCTTTATTGTCTATTTGAATATACAGATTAATTTCATTCATTTAACCTTACAAGCTCCTTTAAATCCTAAATTATCTAATTACGCGTAATCTTTTAATCGTTATATATCTTCTTTTCAAACTAATAGCTTATTTACCGTAGCTCTAAAAGCTATTCTAATTAAAGTAAATCTTTTTCATTATAAAATATTTAAGTAATACTAAAGAAGAATTTCTAGTCTTCGATTACCTTCGGGAACCTATTATATAAGCCTGCTTCGGCAATATATCTCGGGGGATTATCGTTTTCAACGCCTAGCCTATTAATATATTAAGACTATTAACGTTTCGGAACGGCTCGTCGAAAGAACCTCGTCTGACTTATTATTTAATTCTTTATAAGATTTAATAAGGAATAGGTGCTTAATTGGATTCTACTCTTTTATAACGTAAGCTATAATCGACTTAATTTAATTAAACCACCCTACGAGGCCAAAACTCTTTCTGAGTTTCTCAGGGGCTTCTTTAATTCTATAAAATGCTAATAATCATTATATTTACAGGCTTTCGAGCTGTTTGGCTCGACTGGGATGCTGGTGTTATTATTGCGGAACGACTTGTGAGTGCGATCGGAAGGTATTTATAAGCGTAGATAGTGTTCGAAGTGCTGAGGGGATTTTTCGTCGTTTAAAGGAGAGCTCTTAGTGTTTCAGTATATGCTTCCATTATCGTGCCTTAATCTTCGTCCTTCTTATAAAGTATAAAAAGTGCGTCCTCGCTATAATTCAACGTTCGATAACGCTAAGCGACGAGTTATAAGAATTATAATAAGGAGTAATTAATAATATTAATCGTAGCGATTAAGCTATTCGCTGGAAGAGTAAGTAACGATTCAATATTAATTTCGTTCCGCGTGAGTTAGCCTTTTAAGTACTCTAATAATGATTCTATCGTTCTGTATAACTTATCTCGTAGACTCTTCAAGGTCTTTAAAGCCTTATAAATTTCGCTCCTCGAGACTAAGTTTAAGCTAGTCTTCACTATTATTATATTAAATTATCGCTAAAAGCTTATCGTCTTCATAATAAATAAAGCGCTCTTATTTATAAAATAACTTAAAGCGATTAATTATAAAAGTACCGCAGAAGAATGCACTGTCGTCTCTTAGCTCTTTCAGCTTATAATAGCTCTTTTTAAGAAAAGCCTTATAAATTTCGTAAAGTCTTAACTACTAAAAATTAAGCTTTTTACTCCTTAATATATCGATTTCCCAAATAAAATCGTACTTAAAAACTAAGTCTCTAACTTATAATAGCCTATTTCGAATGTCTTTTTTTACGTCGAAAGCTTTTTTCCCTTCTTATTTACAGCGTGTCTTTTAAAGCTTAGCTTCCTTTATATTATTATTCCGTATTTAATACTAAAAAGTTCGAATATAAATCAAATCGTTAATACTCTTAATATCTTTCAAAAAGAAGCTTCTTCAAATAAAATAACGTATTTCGATAAGAAGAACTAATTCTTTACTATAAATTATATAAAAGAGAATATAACTTATAAGTCTATGAATTATAATATAATCAGCGAACAGAACTGCTAATAAATTACTTATCTAATCTCCTCTTATTTTAAAAAAGATATTTTTAATAAAACTATATTCCCGCTCGATTATATTATTAACTTTCGCGTTATAAGCCGATATTTGAATTCGTCGAATTTCCACTTTATTTAATAAGTTAACGACTTCGCTTATATTCTTTATGCCTTTATCGACTACTAATTTCCAAAACAGCCCGTATCGGCAAATAATATCTTACTAAATGAAATCAGCGATACTTTTAGCCTCCTTCGAAGCAAGCGCCTTAGCTTCGACTTAACTGCTCATATCGTCCCGGGCAATAACGAAATACTTCTTCCCGTTTCGTATTAATATAAAAGTAATATTTAGCGCTTATTTTTCTATAAATCCGTTTAAAGTAATTAAAATTATAAGCTCTTCTTATCGCTTAATATTACGCAATATACACTTGTCGCATATTTTAACGAATTCCGCGAAATTCTTAAAATAGCCTTTCCAGAAATAGCGCTAAGAAATGCAATAATATATACTTTCCTTTCCTTTATAATTAAAACTATTATAACAACTTCGCAAAATATATACCTTATCTTTATCGATATTAATAACGAGTTTAATAAGTACGCCTTTTAATAAAAGTCTCTAAACACGCTAATTATAAACTCTATATAATAATACTTTTTTCTTAAATATATAAAAAGCTTTTAAGTTTATACTTTTCAGAGTCTTAAACGTAATCAAGTAAATAATTATTTTTTAATAATATTCTTTATAATATTTTAAAGATATTAATAAGTTCGTTTCGCTCTCTTAATCTATATATAAGTCGCTATTAAGTATTACTTAATCGTTCGACTTATCTCGTAATTCTTAAACTTTTCGCTTTATATCGATGAGGATATTACGTTTTCGAGTTAGCTTAAGGTCATTAAAAGTCTTTAGCTCTTTTATTAAGTCTTCCGTGCTTTCTGCTTTTACCAAGCAAATTCTAACCGTATTAAGCTCAGTTAAGATCTAATTCTTATTATTATTATTTTCAGTATCCTCCTTAATATCCTTAAGGTATCTAAGTCTCCTTAAAAGAGCATCTGCTGCTGTATACGTAATACCTTTAATATGGCGTACTTCGAAGTCGAAAAGCTTAATTTAAGCGAGCTAACGAGTGAACATCGTATTAAAGTAGTCGTGAGCAGCTCTTTTAAGTTAAATAATAAGAGTATTTGCGTCAGTCTTTATAATAAAATAAACTCTTATAAGCCAGATTTTAAGCTTTTTAAGAATTAAGAATATACTTTTATATTTTCTTTTCGTAGCGTTATAATCTCGTTCTGCCTTCGTTTAGAAGCCGCTCTTATACTTCGCCGGTTTAAGCCTATTATTTTTCGGGTCACGTTAATTAAGGAAACTACCTTATCCAATTCCGCTAAAGTTTATAAAAACGACAATTTCGCCAACGCTCTTAAAGTAATTAATCCTGCAAAGCATTAAGAAAGAATATAAAATATCTTAAAAAGTTCTTATTACTTAGCCGTAAATTGCGGAATTCTATATAAATTTAATTCCTTTTCTAATAAAATCGTATAACGGCTCGGCTAACAAACGAAAGTCTTTAATTTAAATACGGAAGTAAATAACTAAACTTAAAAATCCTTTAACTTTTATAACGTTCTTTAATTCTTTCCATTTCTATACTTTAACTAAATATATAACTAAAAATTCTCTTCCTTACGAGTTATATACGTAGCCGACGACGTTCATGCTATTACGACAGAACTGAGATTTAAGGCTTATAATAACTCCAGCGCGCTTAAAGCATTCTAATATCTTATTAAAATTAAGAAAGTACTTAAGAACGAATTAACGAATTCCAGGCCGTGCTTCCTTCCGATCGTAATTTATATATAATCCTTTTACGCTAACGTCGTCTAAAAACGGTATTATAATAAAAAGCATAATATCTTTTAATATTCTATCAATCGTTCTTACGAACTAAGCAATAAAGTTTATAACTCCTTAAAGTAGCGTCGTATTTCGGACTAATCTAATACTAAACATAAAGAAAGCTATTATATCTCAGCTACTTTAATATAATACTTATTAATTATAACTTAAATATAAGTCTATTAAGCTCGCGATATAGCACCTTATAAATTCCTCTAAAAATTCATTAATAAAAAAAAATAAATTAACGTCTCTTAAAGTAATTACGTTAAATATAATTACCGAGTTAATTAAGCGGTACTTTCCTAATTCCTTCTTCTTAATTAAGAACTAAGCGTTACAATATAGCCTTTCAGAAAGTTCGAGAACCTTATAATTAAATCTGTCTTTTATTATCTTCTTGACTTCAGGAGCTAACGCTTTAAAAAGTGAAAAATATAATGCTTGCCAGGCTTCGTAGTCTACTGTCTTAATAATTATAAGTAGCGAAATATCCTTATGGAATTTCTTATACTCAGTTTAATTAAATGTAATAATACCTTCTCGATTTAATATGATTTCGTCGAAGAAGGCTTTTTCTTCTAATTATAACATATCTCTAATATTTAAAATAGTAAATCGCTCTTCCGTAATCCTAGATCCGCGAGGAAAGCTGATAAAATAAAAAAGTAAAATATCTTAATATTTCTTAACTTACTTCTGAAAAAAGTCTTTTTCTTTAAAGACTTTATACCAGTATTTACGGCCTTTAAGCGCATCTCTTATTTTATTTATTTAATTTATAAGCCTAATCTTTTTATTTTTTATTTTATATATAATATAAACCCGCGAAACTTATTTGCGTTTTCTGAATAAGGACGTTATTAATAAAATATTATAATCCGTAATAAATTAAAAGGTAAGCTCGATTTTCTCAGTTAATACGATATTAAATATACGTTCTCTGCCGAAAGGAGCTTTAATAAAGTCTTTATAAAAAGGGTAATCGTAAAAGTCCGTCTTTAAAATTATAAATTCTCGCTTTATATATTCGATAGAAATATATAAGACGTCTTCGAAAGAGGAATTGCTTTTATTACTAAAAGTTTCTTTATCCCTCCCGTAGAAATGCTCGTCTTCGAGCTCAAAGGAAGTGTCTTTCAGAAAGCATTCGACGGTACTGATTATAAAGCTCTAATTACAGCTAATTACTCGTTTCTCGAGTCAGTTTCGGATTCCAAGTAATCTAATTCCGGATCTAATAATATTCTATTAGCTCGGCTTTTAGACTTCGCAGCTTTAATACTTCTAGCGTATTTTATAAGTTCAGCTACTTTAATAATAATAATTAATCGCGTAATCTTATTTCATAAATTAACGTAAATTAAACCGCCTTCCGCATTAAATAAATATTTAAATAAAACGCGCACAGTTCAAAAGAATAAAAATCCAAAAATAACTTTAATACTTAAAATATTTATAATATAAAACCTAATAAAAATAATACAGTCTCTTACTATAACCGGGACGTTATTCGCATATCCCAGAAATCGCGATTTTACGCCTATAATACTCTTTAAAGCTATAAAGTCGCTTTTTGTAATAAGGACTTCTAATTAAACGGCAGTATTATAAAATATATAATTAACTTTTGCGCCGGAATCAAGAGTAGCTCGGATATTATTAAGTCTCGTCCTCTTAAGTATAATAATCACATACTTCGGCGTTAGAAAGTATTACTTATAACTCGGTCCTTAAAGTATGTTAATTAAGTAAACTTCAGTAATTAATAATAAGTCGACTTTAAGTTCTCTTTTTAAAACTATTACTCTTTAAAGCGCTATTAAAATAATAATTAAGATTATAAGCATTAAGCTAAAAAAAGGAATTAAGCTTAATAATAACCAGAAAATTAATTATTAAATTAGTATTTCTTATATTAAAAAGACTTAATATTTCCATTTCTTTTATTAAACTTAAAGCTTATACGTAAGTTTAGCTCAAAATATAATAAAATAAATAATAACTTATTATTCTTATTTAAAGAAAATACGTCTAAGCTATCGCGAAGCTCGCAGTCCTCCTAATATAGAATCCGAAGTGTCAGCCTAAAATAATAAAAAGCGTTGAAATATAATATTATTCCTTTCTTAATCACAGTCCTAAAAAGCTTCTATATACTCTACAGTCTTAATACTAACAGTAGCAATCTAGTCCTAAATCTCTTAATTAATAATCTTCGGTCGACTTATCCTTAATAAGTCGATTAAAATAAGGATTTCTCCTAAAATCAAGTTTCTAAAGAGCTCTTTTTAAGTAAAAAGCTTATCTAGCGTATTATTTAGCGTGTAATTATTCCGCGATAACGCCTAATATACGCGAGGTCGGCCTGAAGTCGCCTTAATAGCAATAAGTAAATTACTTTTAGCGCGTTTCTGAATAATTCCCGTAAAAAGTAATTTAATAATAATCGGTCCTTTTCGACTTACAGCTGGAATAGCTTCTTTTAATTTCTTAAAAATAATATTATTATTATTATTTTTTATAATAATCTAAATAAGTTTTACTTTAAATACTTTAGCTAAAAAGTCCACGTTTATAAGCTCTTAAAATCTAACGGTATTCTTAACTTTTTCGCGAACTTTTAATCTTCCGTAATTAACTTAAACTTTAAAGCGTTCTTAAAATAAAGTTCTAATTATATATAATTCGGCTCTTACTATTACTTTAAAAGCAACAGCATTTTATTATCTTATTTCTGCAGGTACTATTTCAAAGCTATTATTTATTCTTTTTGAATTAAAAATAGCAAATATATTTTAAACGTTAGCTAATCCTATTATATTAAAGAATCGGACAATAAGAATATCTGAATAATCTTAGGGCTCTTAACTTACTTTTAGTATCAGTCCTTCTAAAGCTAATTTCGGCATAATATTTTATTAAGCCAAAAAAGCTTCTTAAGCGTCCTAGAGCTTCCTTTAAACTGCTTCTTCTTTTCGCTTCGAGTTTAAGTCTTTTTTTATATTAATTATTCGTAAAATAAGGACTTCTCTCCTTAATTTATCCCGAGGAAATTAAACCGCTTAAGCTTTTATTCCTTCTTTCTAAAAGCTTATATAAATATAATTATCTTCATTCTTATAAATAATTCCTAAACCAAGCTACTTCTTAAACTCGTAATATTAATTTTAATACTTATAAAATCCTTAAAGTCTAGCACCCGGAATCGGCCTATTAAAGCAAAAAAAGCATCCAGTACTTATATCGTCTTTTATACTAAAACGTTAATTATATTTAAAACTTATTTTAAAATCTTAATAAAATACCTTAACTTCTTCGGGATATACGATCGACTCGTAAGTAAATAAAGCCTTAACTTCGACTATTAACTCTAAATTCTTTTTTTTCTTTATAATAGCGTATAAAATACATAAATTATTTAATCTTTTCGCAATCGTATTGATATCACGTTTTATAACTTAATTAATATCGCGAGTCAGCCTCTCAATAATAAGAATAACTTTTTCTCGAATATGCCTTTCTTAATTCAGTCCAGAATAAAGCACCGAATTCTTCTTAAAAACGTCGTCGATCTCCCGAGCTAGAGAATTATCCTTATACCTTATAAGCTCGGGGCAAGCTATAAGATTAAGCCTCCTAAACTGTACCGCTAAAGAAGGAGTTTTATTATTACTCGACCTAAGTCAAAGACGGTCGGCTTAAGTAGTTCGTATAAATAATGCTTCCTCTTTAATTAAAGTATCAATTTCCCGCTCGATTCGGAGTAAGCCTTTTATCCTAGCGTATATTTCATCGAAAGATCGCATATTTTCCGTATTAAAAGTATTATCATCTTTTACAAAAGTTCCGGCTTTCCGCTTTAAGTGCTTAAGCAAAGCCGCTAAAAACTTTATAATTATTTGCCGCTTTATAATAATTTTCTTTCGCATATAAGCTCGATTAACTTCTCTAAAAGCTCGGAGAAATTATCGAAATTAAAATTCAAAAGCATTTTCCGCAATATATTTAAAGTTATTAAATATCCTTTTTAAGTTTTAAAAAGTATAATAATATTACTTAAGGTCGAACGTTCAATATTCTTTTATAACTTCCTTAACTAACTCTTAATAAGTGCTATTAAGGAAGTCGAGGAGCCATTCGATGTTTTAGCTTACTTCGAGAATGCAGTAGTCCACGACGTATTATTTCTTTTCGGCGTTATCCGTAATACCTCGAGCCGTAAAGAGCTGCTTTAAGGTCTTAAAGAACTTAATAATATTATTCCCGTTAAAGTATAAGCAGCTAAAAGTGCCTAAGGTTAACATAGCTTAAGCTATTACAAAATGAAGAAGTCTTTTAATAAAGTCCGTAACAAGTCGTACGGCCTAAGATATAAGCTATTAAGACGCTGTACTATTAAAGGTAAGTTCATAATAATAACTATTTAAAGCCTCGTTTATTCTATATAATACAGAAGTTTCAGCAAGTCTATATTATCTTAGCGCAAGTCGTATTAATTAAAAAGCTTAAGCAAAAGTAGCTTAAGCCTGAAGTAATATTATATAGCCTATATTAACGGGATTAAATCCCCCTTGCTTCGAAAGCGAATACAATATAAATTAAAAATATATAAATTAAGTAAATATTATATAAGCCGGTAAAACTTAAAAGGCGGCTTAAGCTCTTATACTAAAGCTTTCTAAATAGTTACTGCCTTAATTATAATTAAATATATCTTATTATAAATTACTACCGCCGCTTCTATTTCTTTTCTTTCTTCTACTAATAATTAAAGCATCGTTTATAAGTATTCCCGGTAATTACAACAAAATAAAGCTAATAATTCCAGCAATATTAAGCTTTATTAAAAGTCTAATAAGCACAAAGGTAAAAGAGCTTGCAGAGCTTATAGAACTAGTCTTAATAATAAAATAATCTATAATCGGAGTCGCAGAGCTTCCTCGGGTTATAAAGAAATTATCAGAAAGTCGTTTAAGCTTCTTACCCTTCGGGTTACCGCTGAAAGTAATATTTTTAATATTATTTTCGGATATAATTAATTTTTCTTAATAAAATTAATAATTTACTAAAAAGCAGATACGCTTAATATTACTAATAAAAAAGTAAAAGATATAATATATTATACTAAAAAAGGAAGAATATACAAGCTCGAGAAAACAAAAGAAATATACAAGTAAAATATCAAGTTAAAGAGCTTATAACTTCAGGCTCCTCCTAAATAATAAAGCCCAAAAGACGCCGAAGTCTAAGCTTCTTATTCTTATAATAAACAAACGTATAAGCTCAAGCGAAGTAAACAAATCTCGCTAAATGCTAAAGCTCTATTACTATTAGAATTAATCTCAGCGTAAAATAACTTAAGACTAAAACTAACTAAAAAAGCACAAAATAAAACCTCGTATACTTTTCTATTAAGCTCCGTCTTACTAGCCTAAAGTAGACTACTAGCGGAAAAAAAGAAGAAAAGAATAATAAATACGCTTACTAAAAGTGCGGTCGGCGTTAAAATTTACCGGATTCATTTTAAATAATCTACTTCTCGTTTTCCGAAGTATCGAATATGCTTTAATATCGATTAAAGCGTTTCTAATAGCGTAATCCGGCTATTTTCGGTCCGACCTTTTCAGTATTAATGCTCCACGTACTAAAGCTGGCTTTTCTAGTAATCTAAGTACTTTTATATTAAAAGTAAGTGGTTTCCTTTTAAACTTCCTATGCTTCTCGTTATACTATAAGAGACTATCGAGGTACTGTATTTAGTTCTGCTCTAAGGGCTAGAAGATCTCTAAATGAATAAGTCTATACTAGTTCGAGCATTTATTGGTTTCGGTCTTTATAATTAGCATAAGAAGCCTTTAGGCTTCTCTACGTACCTTACTTTAGCTTTTCTACTTACTCCTTGCGTCGGTTACTAAAATATATAAAAAGGAAAACACTAAATATATAATAAGAAAATAATAAAGCAAGTGCCGGAAAGTAACTATAGGAAATACTCATTTAACGAGTACTTAAGATATCACATATCTAAAGTATATAATTTATTAAGAAAAGAGAAAAGTATAATTTAAATAAGAAAGAAATATTATAATAGTAAAAATCGTTATTATTCTTAAAGGATATTACCCTAAAGGCTATCTTAAATACAGCAAGATGCAGCTCAATCACGTGACAAATAGATCTCTGAGGTCGACCCCACCACAATAGTAATTACTAGTCTTGGCGTTAACTTATTAATTAATCCATTTTTTACTATAATTAATAATTAGTATTTAGTCCTTTTAAGTTTAATAACTTAAATTAATAAATTTACTTACGTACAACTTCTTATTAAACACTTAACAGTAACAGTTCGATAATTTTTGACTTTTTCCGGATTAGGCTTAGCGGAATCTAAAGTCTTCTCTAAGTATTTATACTTAAATAAAGGACTTTGTTAATTAAGTGGTTCGAGTTAAAAAGCAGTTAAATTTTACTTAATATTTAAAGTAGATTAAGACATATTTAAATAAATAAGAAGTAGTAATAATAAGGTATAGTTATAATAAGGTGTAATTATAATAAAGAGTTAATATTAAATAATTTTTAAGTAAAGAAAAAGTTAACTTAAAAGCAAGAATAAGAGTTTATATAAATAATTAAATAATTCTAAAGGAATCTAAGATATTTTG
Source organism: Rhexocercosporidium sp. MPI-PUGE-AT-0058 (assembly GCA_020746875.1). NCBI lineage: Eukaryota > Fungi > Ascomycota > Leotiomycetes > Helotiales > Rhexocercosporidium > Rhexocercosporidium sp. MPI-PUGE-AT-0058. The sequence goes on along the minus strand of JAGTJL010000005.1, from coordinate 1,679,278 downwards.
ATGATTTATAATATCTCTACTACTAAAATATATTAATAATTAACCGAATATATTAATAAGTAATCGCTTTAATAATTAATAATTATTAAAAAAAGTAAGATTTTATAAGTAGATTCTCAAAGGTTCCTTATCGCTGACTTCGCTTAATAAGCTTTAGGCTCTAAGCTTTACTAGATTAGGTAAGGTTGCCATACTTCCCGAACCTTAAATTAAGCGAGGACCTCTAATTGGTCTGCCATTTCCTTACTAATAATTAGTCAATAATAGTTAACTAAAATAGAATACTAACTAAAATTAGTTAACTAGAATAAAATAAGATAAGATATATATGACTAAAATAGAATATCACGTGGTATTCTAGTCTAGTCTATTCCTTTGACACGCTGCTAATGGTTGTAATTCTAGTCCAATTATTTCCGCCACCCTCACCACTGCTCTCTTGACGACTCCCATGTTAATCCCGAGACCGATGCACAAGGGGTTCTCTGATTTTGCTGGCCCTTGATCTTTTCCGCACGGGATCTTCACCACGCGGAACTCTTCAGGGAATGTTTTGTACGCATAGTGAGCTTGTGGACGTCCAAACGATCATCCATCCATCCAAGGTCGAGAATTCTTGGGGGAAAATCCCCGACCCACTGCGCTAATTCAGAAAGCACACGTTGAAACCACGGGTAAGGTTCTCAACCTTCAGCGAGACATGATGCCAGTAAGTCTCGTTAAAAGCTTTTGGTGCAACATGACTCATGTATTGTGTTATTTGGTGAGCGATTCGGATTATAAAACCCCGCCAATGCAGAATCCATGGTTCTTCAGGAAGGTAAAGGACGAATTGGAGGATACCATGGAAAGGGTGGCTGGCTCGCAGGGATGAACAGGAGGGCGGCATGGAAATTCTAATGGCTATATATGAGAGCAAGCTCTGAAGATCCCTACAGGGCCCATTGAAGGAAGTGCTGAGTTTTGACAGGAGTGGTTCTGGTTCAGGCGAAGGTATGCAATTTCACCTTATCTCTACGTTTGTTCTCGTCTCACTGCTGTATTGCCTGATAATGATTCTGTGTATGATTGCTACAGCGACCAATAAACAGCGAGGTGTCTGCTGCTGACTCATTGTGGATGTACAGTTTTACATGCATTATTTCATGTGCGAAGAAATTTCCGACGAAGATTTGCCGCGGGATAAAGCAAAGGTCGACCGGCACATGTTCCATTCACAGTTATGATATGATTGAGGAAATTCTGGATTGGTAGCTGTTCAGCTGGTGGTATGGTGTCAACAAGAGGTACCCGTCCTATTAGGCAATTTTTCTTGACACCCAAATATTCTCAACAACATTTGTTCGGCTCGCCTCTGTCCTGTCAGTGTATCTAACGAGGAGAACTGTTGCGTTGCGACACTGAGAAATTTTCGAGGTCTAGAAATAGAACTCATATCATATAATATATTGGCGCACATAGCAGAAGCACGACATTAGTTTCCTATATTCCATCGATAATTGCAAATGCTTCCACAAAGACAAACACAACCTCGCTTACCGGACGCTCGGCTAGATCCCACCCCTTCAGAACGAAGTGCATAGGTATACTTCCAGCTATGACCCCGATCAAATAGCTTCGTCAGAGTCAAGTTTAGCCGGCTCTCTGGGGTTGAAGCTCGGCTTCATGCATACCAAGTAGCTCTTCGAAATGTTACATGTCCATTATAGTTTATAAGTTCCAAGAAGCTCCGATTGAGAGCAACGTTGTAGGGTTTCTGGGATTAAATTCAAGCGATTCATTACTATCCACTTGGAGATCTAATTAGAGATACTTCCTGACCTTCCAAGATTCAGGCTTAACATAAAAGGGCCTCATCACCACGGCAATAGGAAAATGCACATCACATGACTCGACGCGCCGACGCGTTCACATTCTGCTGCGCTCATCATCCGCGTCAACTCTCAACAAGCAGTCTCAACAGCTCCCCGTTGCAAAACAGCACACAGGTAGTTGCATCAATACATATCCCTCTCATCGAAGATTTCTTCTACCCATTCACCATAGACACCCTCAAATTCCCACAGCTAATATGCCTCCGAAGTCGAACAAGAGACGAAAGATATCCTCCAAGGCTCCAGAACTCCCATTCCATAATCCACTAATCCAAGACCTATTATCTTCAAGTCTCCAGGCATAGAGCCAGATGCGCGACTATGAGTTTTCGAAACCGAATACCATGTGAATTCAGTCATTCTCAAACTACACTCGAACTACTTCCGTCGGTTCTTCGATTCTCCAGACAAACCCCAGCGGCCAGAGGGTACTCCATTTCGTTACGAATATATCACTGTACTAGATGAGGATGGAACGTGGGCTTTAGAGGCATCAGTGACTGGCTGTCAGCCGCAACTTTGGGTCAGTACCCACCCCTAGAGGTTCACAAATCTTTCAGGCTATTGAGAAATCATCGAAGCAGCCTCCAATGCGCCTATTGCCAGTATGTCGCTGACGCAACCTTAGCCCGAACCACAAAAAGGAAACGAGGTAATAGAGGAATACTTGTCGAATTCTTATGTGGAAGAGGCGTGCTTTCGTTACTTACTGTGTGCCATGTACAACCAGCCGTACAAATTCAGGTTCTTTGAGGAAATTAAAGTCCTCACACGCATCGCCGACTTCTATTGCGCCTTGCCTATCGTGTCAGGAACATTGACCTCAGCTCTCATGAAGAGCCGCATATTCGAGGCAGACGCCCTCTCTTTTTCGGATGCGTGTGGAGATTTAGAACTGATTATCGTTGCTAAGAAGCTTCGCAACGCTGAGCTCTTTCGAGGGTGTTTTGTTCACGAGGTTGGGAAATACCAGTACAAGGTGAATCCTGAGACAAGCGATCCTGAAATCCAAGCACTGATCTTGAGAGAATACAACGGGATATGCCAGAAAATCATGAGAGCTCAAAGAAGCTCGTACTGCCGGTTTCGAGGCTTCAGATTCTCGTAACGCAGGAGATGGCAAATGCGTTGTGGTCTGATACAGAACCTACATTGAGTGCCCAGTTTTTCAGGACCTTGAAATGTCAAGTGGACGTATATGCAACTAGATTTCGAGGCGTTCCATGTGCTCGAGATCCGTACCTAGAGGAATTAAAGGAAGCGTTACAGGACTTGATGGTCAACAATCTGCGTTTGGATCATTCGGGGTTTGGATCTGGTGAGAACGGCGATGATAACTACTTCCTATGCGCCAACATTGAAGACGATGAGATGCCTTGGGATGTGGATGAAATCGATTGGTGAAAGGGGATGCCTGGATCTTCTACAATGCAAGCACAACCTTCCTAGGCGGGACTTTCTGCAAAATCTTCATGCCGATACCCAGGCACTGGTCAGCATTAATATCTGATGTTTTGATTATCTAAATGACATAGGGTTATTTCTTGGCAGGTTTTATGTATCAAGGGGATCTATCGGAGAACTGGAACCTCAACACAAAGGGTTCGTTCAACCTATGAGCCATAATCCAGATAGACTAATCAAAGTCTATCCATCACAAGCCATCTTCCCGAAAGCAAGCAACCCTCAGCCAAAAGAAGTGAACAAGTCATCTGCGAACGACAGATGATTTGAAGTACTTCTGGTACCTCGGCAAATCGAATTCACCGTCCTCCAATTCCTGAATATCCACGTCTCCAGCCCAGCAAAAGGTTCTACATCCGTTCAGCTCCCGTCCGTCTTCCAGCTTGACATCGCAGTAGCACCAGGTATACGCTCCTGTCTCATACTCCTGCAAGCGCAGGAAATGAGACTCCGAGTCAACTTTCCAAATCGTGCCGGATATCGTGCCTTCTGCGTTGCGTATCATTGTTGGATATATCCCCCACATCTTCATAGAGCACCCCATGGTTTCTCCTTTCGACACTTTTGGCGTGTTTGGTAGTCCGAGGACCGTCTGGAGAACTTAGGCGTCCATCAAAGTGCCATAGAAGAACATGCAGCATGGTGTGAATGGATCGGGTTTCTGATGGAGGCCAGCACCCACTGCTTCTGCAACCGTTTTTAACGATTTGGTCAGGGCCGAGCTTGGTGGCTGAAAAGACAGCGCGGGCTTTGATGGCGAGCTACGCTGATGGGAGAGGGGAGGAAGAGGAGGCGGTGTTGGACCCGTACACATCTTAATATTCTCTATTCTCTCCATGGTAGTTTCTGTTTCTTCGTGACGATAAACCCCACATCCTTCTATGGATTTCGTTTCAAGTGAAGACAGTGTTGATATGTTGTGCGCCGAGTACAATCCCATGTCGGTAAAAATAGCACCAGAATATGATATCGAGTAAATTATTCTTGCCAAGGTACGCCACTTTCGTATTATTGTGCCGCATATGGCCAAACCAGCACCCAGAGAGCCAAGACCCTCGAGGCGCAGCATCTGCATTCATCCCCGCGAAACAGCCTTATACGGCTCCCCCTTGTAAAGGGTCAGATTGCTTCGCAGGAGGCTCCGTATGTGGTCTCAACCCCGACATGGCGATAGGCGCCCAACATCCAGCTTTTCTTAAAAGACTTGACTGTTGAGTTCATCCCCCGACCACTCGATCCTTCCTACTGTTTTGAAAGCACGCGCCATGCTTTGGTTTACTAACGCCACGACGACGTTCTATCTGTGGGCTTTGCTATTGCCAGGTATTTGACCCAGTCTCCAGTGTCATGGGTTGAACTGACTCCAACGAAGCCGTTTGGGCGAGAGTATGCTGCAACGAGACATTGGATTATCACAGAAGCATCACCGTCTGGGGTCAAGAAGATGCTGATACTAAGCTGGATGGATGCACGAAATTAGAATGCATTCTCAATATTGGGCACAATTACACTGGTGACTTAATTGTGCGTGGGGTCACAAATATCACGGGAGGTCTTCGTAAGTTAGATTGCGGTCACCTAACAACTCCGCGACCCATCCACTCCTCATATTTTGAGCTCTCGTCCCCGCGTGTCATACAAGCAGCAGCTGACCATGGCTTCTCGCACTTTAGGTACTGCATCCGTTGGGTTTTGGGACAATGATGCCGAGACCGACAGACCAGTACCAGGTCTCACTTCCATAAGCGCCCCTGACTTGCTCGAGATCGGCGCCAACTATGGTGTAAGATTGCAGAACGCAACTGCACTCAAGTCAATATCATTCGAGAAGCTTCAGAAGGCTTACACAGTCGACATCGAACTAAAATCTGTGGATGCTACCGTGAGTTTTCCTGCACTCGAAACGATCACTGGTCGCTTGCAAATCCTGGGGAATTTCACGAGGTGAATTGATCAATCTTCGAGATCTATCAAGATTTACTGACGAAATATTGAGCATGAATTTTGCGAGCCTTACGAATGTCGGGAGTTCCATTTCTGTGCGATCTCGACCCGAGTCATATTTCGAAAACAACTGGAAGCCATTAGATCTTGGCTCAAATCCGTCCATTGGAATTGATTTTCCATCGCTTGTGAATTGCTCAGAATTTCAGATTGTGGGAAATATATCTCGGTTCGATCTTCCCTCCAGTCATCATTCTTTGGCTGTTGGAGAGGCCCGCTGATGATTTGCCAGCATCTCAACACCAAAGCTCGCATCCATAGCCGATTTCGTCGACAATGACATATTCTACAATTATTATGCAGGCCTCAAAGTTTACACTCAAGGGTTGCCGCTCAACCTGAGTTTTCCTTCTCTTTGGAACACTTCAATGGTAGATATAGCTGGGACAATCGCAAAGTATGGCACGTCTAGCAGAAGAAAAAAGAGCTCGGCACTGACTGTACCTAGTTTTTCACTACCAGCGCTTAAGCATGTTGACAATTTCTTCTTCAGAAGCCAGAATCCCATGAGTGTCAATCTTTGGCCACTCGAAAGTGCTGAATACGTCTCTCTAGAGGGAAATGTTACCGAGTAAGTCTTGACTCATTGAAGGGTTCAGCCAATTGTACTAACACCACCATACAGTTATAATATCACTAGTCTCAAAAATGTTACTAAACTTCTGAAGTTAGACAGCGAGATCCCGATTGATTGTGGGCCTGGTAAAAAGATATGGTTAAAAATCCACCCAGAATACGAGGGTAGAAAGGACTACATCCCAAACTTTTCCTGCGACGAGAAACCGAAAAAACCTTTTCCGAGGAAGCAAGTCGGTTTAGGACTGGGCATCGGTATCTCCGTTCTGCTCTTGGTTGCAGCAGTACTTTGGCGATGTAGAAGAGATAGGAAGGAGACAGCCAAAAAGAACCAGCTCCCGGACTACGAGACTGAGATGGAGAGTAGGAGGACAGGTGGCGGAGAAGTTTTGCCAGAATATACGCCTCCAAGAGAACGAAGTAGTACGGATGCAGCGAGTCTCGCGAGCAGTCTGAGCAATATGGCAAGACCAACAGAGAGACCCCCAGGATATGAGGCTTCATCACATGCTCAGGAAGGAGGAGAAGTGGCGCAGGGCAGTGGGAGATAGTAAGCTCTCAAATGGTTCACAAACCACAAAGCAGAAGCGCTGCAGTATTAATCAAAATATACCTTAATGTAATATATGCACCAGAACTTTGATGCTTTCACGTTCTCGATTCAAAGCAACGAAAAAAAGGACTTGCCGGGTCAGTAATACCCCCTCCCTTGATGAGGCGACCGCCAACTCTTTGGTACTCGTGCATCCCCATTCTCTGGCATGCTGCGTGGTTATTACCTCCTCGTGGAGCTCACGTGCGCTTCCTCGCCTCGCTTTAAGAACATAACTAAGTTAAGCGATAATATAAGCGACGATTAGTGAATACAAAAACAGATAACCGAATCCATCAGAACCTGTACAGTTAAGAAAAGGACGGTTTTCGCGATGCTACAGATTGAAAGTACCGTACATTTTCAACCCTTTACAAATACTTTGCACAGAAAATTTATTCAAGTTAGCTATCAGTTATTTGTTATTGAGTTGCAAGAGACAAAAATGGATATCATCTACCGTAAGTCGCGAGAATAGTAGTTCAGACGATTGATTTTGGTGCTCCGCGGGTGCCAGAATCAGCCACTCAATTCTTCCCGTACGGCGAACCTACCAACCAAGCCAAGCCAACCCAACCCAGCCTATCGGGCGATATTGGCGAAGTGCTATTCTGCAACAACTACGTGATAATAACTACAACTACAAAGACAACGCTATAATATTTTGTGGTATAAATGTAGGTCTGCTATTTCTAAAGAAACTGTGAAGAGGTTAATGAATTTGATTTTTCTTTCGTTGAGGAGTAGTGTATTGCGCAAGCTAATTTTGGTGTTCTGCACGTGCCTCAATCGGTCATTTCCAACCGCACCCCATAGCCAGCCACCTGCCGGGCCGAGGCGGCCGCATGTTAGCGCATCCCCGGGTTCTGGCACCGCCACTTGGAGCTGTGTGTTTACATGGAGATGGTATCCTCGAGGCATCACTCACAAACTCCGCGATCCAGCTGGCACAACAAAGGCAGGCGAGCAGAGGTAGCATAAACCTTCAGCAGTCATCAACATGGGGTTCTTTCATGATTTAACGACCGGCCATATTGCCAGCCGCTGTGAGAAGCTCCAAGAGCCTGATTACTTCAACTTGACGCTGTCTATGTGAGTAGACCAGCCCTAACAATATTGCGAGACTGACATGTGTTTAAGCTTCATCTTGCTCGGTATCCTAGTCTCCTACCTTCCTCAACATTATCGAATCATTTCGCGAGGGACCTCCGAAGGAATATCGCCATACTTTATCCTCCTCGGAACGACTTCCGGAACATGCGCGTTCGCCAATATACTTGTTTTGCCAGCTTCCAGAGCGGATGTGGCATGCTGCAAGACTGTGAGTACATTTGAATGTGCTGCAGGTCTGCTGGGGATAGCACAAGTTGGCGTACAATGGTTTTGCTTTAGTGTCATGTAAGCTTCGAGCATCAGCGTACTTTGAACAGCACTGACTCTCCGCAGTTTGCTCTTGTTCCTTGTTTTCTTCCCTCGAGGACCGACTCTGCCAAACAATGATGATGAGAAACAATACACATGGCGGACAGCAGTCACAGTCGCTTTCCTTTGCTTGCTACATGGCCTACTCGTTATCATCGTCAGCGCGGCTCTCATAATATCGCGGCCCCACCATCTGGGCAAGTGGGCAAATACGCTGGGAATAACGGCTACAATCCTGGCAGGCATACAATATCTACCTCAAATTTGGATGACTTGGCAGTTGGGGCATGTTGGAAGTTTGAGTATTCCAATGATGCTTATCCAGACCCCAGGGAGCTTCGTTTGGTCTGCCAGCTTGGCTGCCAGGCTCGGGGTTGAAGGGTGGAGTACGTGGGGCGTGTTCTTGGTGACAGGATGTCTGCAAGGTTGCTTGCTAGTGATGGGCATTTCGTTCGAAGTGAAGGCTCGTAGGGAGAAGAGCGCTGGGACCGAGAGGGTAACCCCCCCCCCCCCCCTAGCTGGTAACACATACCTAGGAGAACTGTTGCTAACATGGTGCAGGTCATTGGGAGAGGAAGTGCAGAGACTGATGATGAGGGTGGAACCATTGTCGAAGATGGATTGAGTGAGAATACACCGCTGCTGAATGGGTCAAGAAAGTCATCTCGCACCCCAGCACCAAAGTAAACGAGAGTCTGCTTGAATAGGATAGCATCTGAGCCTGCAACATCATTATCTTTCACTCGTGTTATTCATCACCGTCTAGGATATTTAATCATCAGCAGGGAGTCACTACGCAATCATACTGACTGAAGACTGGGAGGCTTTGAATATATCCATGCATCCCATCTAGATCGCCGCTTTATATTGTGCCCGAGGTAAGTGTGGCCGCAGGCTTTATGAATAATTCCAGGCACTCTATCGAGACACACTTTCTCCCACTAAACCATCGCTCAATTTCAGTGCCCTTTATATATTCAAATCCGGCAAGTACTCTCTGGATTCTTCATCAGTTACTGAAATCTGCGATTGAAGCCAACTTACAGTCTTAGATCACTCCAACAAATTCCAGCTGCAAAAGCAGCAATCATTACCACGCTTGCCGCTCTGAGGACTTCCTTCCCTTTTGACTTCACAGACTATGACTTGTTTACTGCACGAGCTAAAACGATTGGATGTGTTGGATTAGTAGCCGAGTTACTGGAGGTATGCGTTGATGAAGGAGCGACTGTGATGACGGAGGTGATGCGGATGGCGCTCTTCAAGTGTGTCGTGATTTCAAAGCTTGAGGCTGAGGATTGAATGATTTTGGTGGTGAGGAGGGTGCTGCCCTTCGATGAAGAGATATGGCCGGAGGGTAGGAGGACTGGTGTGATCGTGTAAACTGGGGTTGAGGTCTTGGAAGTTGAGCTGGATGAGGGCGAGCTCGAGCTGTGGGAAGAAACGGTGTTGTGAGATGTGGTTGAACTGTACAACAAGTTCACTGAGCTGGTATGGAAAGAGGTTGCTACTCCAGCTTTTGTCGTGGTTGCTGATGGCATAACATGGCTGTGAGACGAAATCTGGTAAGTGACGGTCTGGGTGACCTTGATTGTGTGGACTGAACTGCCAGTCTGATGTGAGTGGGTAGTATGAGCAGAGTGGCTGCCATGAGTCGAGTTAATACTGTGGGATTTGTGGGGAGATGAAGCTTTGTGGCTCGGATGCGTGGATCTAGTTGAATGAGGAGCATGGACCGTTCGTGCTATTGTGACGGTTGTTACTTGCTGATTTATAAGAGCTGAGCTGAGGGAGCTGAGAACTTCATGGGCAGTCGTTGGCTTTGGCTTCTCACATCCGGGGTGGCTGGTCTTTCCGTGCGACTTGCATGAGTGGTATACAGTCGAAATTGAATGCGAGGTGTGCGATCCGCTGATGGTGAAACCGGACGTGGAATGGGCGGTGGTGAGCGGCGAATGGTCCAGGTCTCGAGCGACAGGAGCAACAGGGCTTCCTTCGCAGAACATGATGCCCGCTATGAAGCAGACGAGAGCGGTGAGGAATATCATGTTTGCTACGGTTGACTCGAGCTGCTGTATAGGACTGTAGTTTCTTAATGATTGACGAAGCTTGGATGGAAGATGAGAAAGTGTTGGTGATTGGAAGCAATTGGGATTGGAGATTTGATTTATAGCCACACTTAAGAAAGCCCAGTAAGTTAGTAAAGTGCTTTCAATCACAAGAAAGTGTGTTAATCACGCCTCCCAGAAATCTAGGAAGTGAATTAAGAGTCCTGCATCGACGCCACGGGGGTTGAACTTTTCATACTTGTCAAGTTTTGCTGTTTCTATGAATCAAGACCTTTGGCTTTTCGAATGTCTCGGTCTTCGATTTTTGTCACACTTTTATCTTATTGTTCTTCTAGACTCTTTACTGAGAGTTCGTTTGGAGGAGGCTTAAAGCCGATTAGCTTTAAGTCAGGGGCATTGTGCAGGGAAAGACAGATTCCGTTTGCACTCTCCCATAATGAAGAGAAGTACAGAAAGGAAGGAGGCAAGCTCGAATTTTCAGAATTTAAAAGTCTGGTCATTAAGTAGACGAACTTTTTCTCGTCCAGAGGTGTTGCGCCGTCGACTATCCCCTCATCGTGAGATCCATCATTGTCCACTATTTCTGTCCGCTTCCACACTTGAAGCTGGAGCCAAAATAGGCAACATCGGCAGTTTAGTCCATCAAGTCACAATTACATACGGCTCGAGTTTTGATATTCAGGAAATTTATCGCATGCACTATTCAGTTCAGTTTTCAGTTCTTCATTTTTCTTTAGCTGCAAACATGGCGATGATCAAAATTGACCCCTGCATGAATATCGATGCGGGAACCATGGTGTCGACTGAACATAGGGAATGTTTCGTACTAGATGGCGGAGGAGAAACTGATCTGGATCTGGGAAATTATGAGCGATGTTTGAATATCACACTCACTCGAGACCACAACATCACGACGAGAAGCATATACCAGCATGTAATCAAAAATGAGAGAAGAGGGGACTACATTGTCTTCATGCCTGAATTTGACAGCACTTTGATAGGAGGAACGATGCGTCTCGGAAAGCCATCAACACATTTTCAGCCTGGGTACCGAGTGGAGTTAAATGTCCAAATTCTATCGAAATTCTCCTGTTGCAGCCTCAAAGGACACCAGTGAGGGATTGATTGATTATGAGCGCCATCGAAATCGCTATGAGGTCAACTCCGCCTACGTTTCTCAATTAACCGGCCTTGGATTCAATTTTGTCGGAAAGGACGATAAAGGAGAGCGCATGGAGATCTTAGAGTTGAAGGACTATCTTTAGTTTGTAGGCGACCAATTCCATGCTGAGTATCCGAGCAAGATCTTGGAAGCAAGTAGGCCATATCTGGATTTCTTCGCTGCAAGTGCTGGCTGTCTAGAAGTGGTGACAGAGAAGTTGGGCACGGAAAAGGGTACGGGGAACTGAAGCGAGACTATGAGGGAGGTGAAGACCTAGAAAGTAGCTTGACGTCTGCCTTCTATGCTCACGAGGCCAGAAGACCTTCCAAGATCTTCAATCTGGGAACAGCTCTCAAAGAACAGGAGAGTATCAGCCAATCAAACCAAGCTAAGTACCTGATTCATACGCCGATAGAATGTGATGCAGGTAGTAAGCTGATTCCCAGATTCCTCTCATTTGTAGGAGCTTAGCTAAGAGTTAGCCACCTTCACAACCCTCATCAGACCTGTATATTTTTCAAGAAAATCTAATTACTCGAACTTGGCTTGCACTGTGGATCGGAGTTAATGCAGCAAGATGATATGTCAGCATATGGCTTGCATCAGCCGCATTCTCCACTCAATCGGGTTATTCATTTACCTGCATCTGATGCGATCCATTGATTACTATTCAAAGAAATCTGCTAGAACTGTCAGTACAATGCATGCCATTAATGCAGCAATTGGACCCAGGTCATGCTTGGGTCCAGAAACGGCGGTCGTGAAGTCTTGTCATGGACCAAAGAGACGTACGACAAAAAACAAAAAAGCTTATACTGCATTAACTCCTGGATTTGGTGATGTGGACACTACTCTTCACTCCACTTTGCCTTCTTCATAAAGCACCAATCTCCCCTCTCACTTCTAAATAGTTGTCATCCATTCCAAATATCCTCAACCATTCACACACCCATCCCACATCCAAAAACCATCATAATGCCCGGAAACACCGCCATCATCATCATCGACCCATACAACGACTTCCTCCACCCAAATGGGAAGCTCAACGGCCTCTTAGCAGACAGTCTCAAGGAAACAGATACGATCACCCACTTGAAAGAAATGGTTGCCGCAGCTCGAGCCAACAAGATCCCAATTTACTACGGTTTGCATCAACAAGCCAAGCCTGGATTCTTAGCTGGCTGGAATCATGCTACACCCGTTCAAAAAAGCCAGAAGGAGAATGTGGCTTTTGAGGAAGGCTCATGGGGTGTAGATATTTATGAGGGGTTGGAGCCGAGCTTGGAGAATGGAGATGTTGTGGTTTCGAAGCACTGGTCTAGCAGGTGCGTGTGACTCTGTTGATGTTGGTAATGCAAACTGCATCTAACTCATTGCAGTTCATTCCAAAACACTGATCTCGACTATCAATTGAGGCAGCGGGATATCCAAAATTTGATCATGGGGGGGCTTACTTCGAATACCTGCCTAGAATCTTCTGCTCGTTATGCTTATGAACTGTAAGTCTGGCCACAGTAGATTGTGAAAAGAACCTGGAATTTATGAGCTAATGCGAACAGCGGATATCATGTTACCTTGTTGAAAGATGCTACGGCCGGCTTCAGCATTGAGCAGAAAAATGCTGCTACCGAGTTGATCTGGCCTCTTTTCGCGCACGAAGTAAAGACTGTTGGGGAATGGATCAAGACTTTGTAGTTATTTGCAAAGATAATCTATCGAGTAATGGAAAAGTCATGGATTATCATCTCCATCATTTGAACTGTCCATACTCCCAACCTTCCCTCCAGGGACCCCAACAAACAGCCAACCAATTCTTCGTCATCCCTCTCATACCCAATTTGTCCGCTCCGCCTCTAAGTTTTAACATCTGATGTATACCCCTAAGATGAATCTCATACTCTTCAACGTTGGCCTCACCAATCTGGAAATTTCTATCAGCAGAGTTAGTACGTGAGTTAATACTCGAGCACTCACATTGAAATACAGCAAAATCAAAGCAACCATGATCATCTCATCTGTGGCTGCCTTCTCGGGGATATTCATGTTCTCGTTCGCATGTTTGATAGTCTGTACCTTGAACCAGTACAAAGCAGATGGGTCTCTGATTTTTCTTCGTCGATTGAGGTGAACTGCTGCTGTGAGAAGTGTGGCATAGAAGAATGCTTTATGCTCTAATGCATAAAGCAACCATGCAATTCGAGGGCTTTCTGGTGATAGGTTATCTTCTAGGTAGCATAACCATGGAGCCAGTCTTTCGATGTCTGTGATTAGTGAGCAAGTCGTCACTTGAAAATGCAGCAGGGAGGGGTGCTCACAGTAGCGAATCAACAATTGCTTAGGCACAGGCTCTCCTGTAGTCTCTGGCAGCACTGAAAATGGATCTAACCCGCCGATGGGGACAGGTGGGGAGTTGTATTTCAGCCCGCTTGCCACATTCGGCGATTTTGGTCGGAGCGGCAGGGAGTGCAGCTTTTCAAACCCGGCATTTTTCTCCACAGAGCTTTGGGAAGGTTCAACATCAATATCGGGCTGTTGAGCCTGAATAACTTCAACTAATGTGCCCATCGACTGGGATGCCGATCTCACAATGGCTAAAGCATCCACAGATTCTGGAGTCAAAACCACTTCCTCCCCTGTCATGATCCGCCTCATGCGTGAGACGGCGGCTTTACCATTTCCGGCTGCGTCAGGGCGTTGGTCCTCATTGGATTTCCTGTTGACACAAAATCTAAGTGAGGGGAAGGAATCGAGATGAAAAGGCTTGCTTACCCTGGTGTTAAGTATGTGCACCGATTCGGTAATCCGCGTTCCTTGCAGTCAGTACATGGCTGGGCTCTATCACATTTCTGTTTTCTCCTATGACACTCAGTACAGGAGAGCAGCCCTCGATTTCTCTTCTTCGTTTGGCCGGTTCTTACTTGATTCTCCATGATAAATAAAAATATGATAATTGGGTGTCGTGACTTATGTGGACCAGATGTTTCTCTCTCCAGGACATTTCCGCCTTAAATGGGCCTTGAAAATTGAGGATTATGGCTTGCTTGTAAATCTGGCCTTCGGCGATGGGACATAATTGCAACTCTTGAGAGCTGACAAACAAGTACTGCGAAACTTCCACAGGGCTGAGGACCTCGCTAAAACCGGCGTTTACGCAGGTACAATCTCAACCAGGGTTCCGACTGGATGAACTAAAATGGTGACGGGGGCTTAGGAGCGATGTCAGCTGAATGCGTTGAAAAATACTTATTTCCAACATCTTATGTATTTTGATGATTCAAGAATAATTATAGAATTGATGATTGATCCAAACCACAGCCACGGCATGCTGTTGAATGAATGTAGTGGAAGGACCAAGAAAAAACGTCAAAATTCCACCGATACCCTGTCAAAGTCATGTACGCTTCTTGATTACCCGATTAGGACATCAATCAAGATGACCCGACAGGGTTCTACATAATGCCCAGAGATTCCATCTCAAGGTTGCTGACTGATTGCCTTCGAGACGTTCCAAACCCTCAAGCGGCCAACTCGAATCAACGAGAAGCTGCCAAAACGCGTAACTTAAGATTCAAGTAATTCTTTTTAAAAGATTCCCGCTACGATTTGCAGTTGTAGACCTTGCGGAAGTTGAGCTCCTCTCTGGAGTGTTCTACTCTTCTTTTCATTCGATTCTTGTAATATATTGAGGACTATCTGCGGGAAAAGCGATTCCAATGAATCCTCCCCGGTTGCAGAGAATAACCGATGTCCAACTCCTTCTTGATTTCCCTATGTGTCTTCCTCGAGTATATTGCTGACTTTTCTCCAGGCCGATGTAGTCGAATCTGGAGTTTTCCATGTCTGTCGGGATGAATGTCCTCAGTTTTTCTGGGAACTGGAGAGGATTGAGCTTTCGTCCTGCGTTTCTGAGCTTATGCTTCGTCTCATGATGTACCTGCTGCCATTTGGCCAGCACGAGTGCTTCTAGGCTTGGGAGAAGATTGAAAAGATATGTTCTACGTGACTGAGCGTGGTTGATGATCAAATGTTGCCGTTGAGGAAGTGGGCTGGCGAGCCATTTGCTTCACTCGGCAATATACATAAACAGAAGAGTGAATTCGAAGACATCATTCATTCCTAGAAATCAGCACCACACGGCTCTCGTCAGATATAAGTTGCAAGGAAGGGAGGACGAGAAACCGCAGGTGAAGTCACAATTAAGGCGACCGCGCTGACGTCGTTTAGCGAGCTGTCCTAGTTGAGGTACTGTAAACAAGCCTCATCTGATATTATAGCTCATTGCCATAGTAGAGTTGACGCATATGCAACGAAAATGGGTTCGGATCGTGTTATTGAATCAAGGTACAAGCCGAAACCTATGCATTCCAACGCCAGAGGTTTTATGTCCACATAATTCTCAAATTGCTATCTTTACCAGCTCAATTTTTTAGCATTATTGCATCTCGCCGCTATAACTTACACTTGCGTCTTCAAAGTTTCAATTGCTTATGGCGTGATCTCATTTCCCAACAACCGGCCAATCTCCTCGGCTATAGCCATGATCCTCTCCTCAGTCAAGCGCCTCCCAACAATCTGGACAGCTACAGGTGCTCCGTGATAAGCGTCAGGATCATCTAGAATCCGTCAGTCTTCCCCCCAATTTTGGAACTCGCTTCTCAGCTCACATTCATCTTGAACGGTCTTATCTATGTCGCTCAGCGGGGAGAATTCCGCGTTCTTCTTGTCGATGCTCTTGTCGGCAAAAGTCACCGGCACCACCACGCTGGTAAAATCAAGCAAATTGATCGCGCTAGCATATCCATAATATTTGAACTGGTTATGCCTAATGGCTGCCGTCGGAGTGATCGGAGCAATGATCGCATCGATCTCTTTACCAAGCTCGGCTTCGGCGACGCGGAACTGCTCGAGGTACTCGGACTGGAATGCCCACTTCTGGAGATGGACGTCCCAGAGCTGGTTCATGTCAATTTTTGGCAGAGATGGATTGATCAGGTCTGCAAAATTGGGGATTGCGGGTTCTCCGGATTCTTTTAAAGTGTTGAAGACGTCTGTGCCACCGTCTGAAGCATAGATGCTGTTGATGAGGTTGACTGCGAAGTCATGCTTGTACGGCTTCCATGGAATGACGGTATGTCCATTCTTCTTCATCGTATCTACGACTGTTTGGACACCCCGGAGAATTGGAGGATGAGGAAGTACCTAGCAGGGTTAGAAAGCAGCCCTTTCCGATATGGGGCAACGAAAAACTTACAACACCATCACTGTTGTAGAATCCCAATGTTAGCCCACCTGAGCCAATCTTTGTCTTGATGGTATCTGCTTCGGCTTGTCTCCACGGCATCGGAATAACTTTGGAGTCGTATTCCCATGGCTCTTGGGCCAAGACAGACTTCACGAAAAGTCGCATGTCTAAGAGATGAGTTGAGAGCGACCTCCACGTGACCGAGAGAAAGACTTACCTGCAACCGAATGGGTCAAGGGACCACATACGCTGTGAACAGTCTCTTGGCCTTCCATCGAGTTTGCCATCTTACCGTAAGGAAGTCGCCCATGGGAAGGTCTCAATCCGTACAAGAAATTGAAGGCTGAAGGCACACGAATGGATCCACCTGCTTGAAGTCAGCGGTCGCAACCCCAAGAAAGAGAAGCTGCCTACCGATATCAGTACCAACTCCAATGATGCCTCCCCTGAATCCAACCATTGCACCTTCGCCTCCCGAAGAGCCTCCGCAAGACCAGTTTTTGTTTCCTTTATAATTTAGCGAAGTCCAGGTCCAGAATTAGAATACCTACGAGGATTCACCGTTCTTCCTGACACATTGTTAATCGTCTCGCAGACCATCAAGGACTGAGGTACACTAGTTTTGACATAGAACACAGCACCTGCCTTCAACAGGAGATCGACAAGTACTGAGTTGTAGGTATCATACTTTCCGACCCAGGCAGCGTATCCCATGGTGGTTTCCAGTCCCTAAGAAGTCAGCTTGCTTCACTTGACTCAGGAAATATCATTTACCTTAATTCGGAACTGATCTTTGAGAGAGATGGGAAGGCCATGAAGAGGTCCGACTGGTGTTCCTGTCTTTTGGAAGGTTGCATCGAGTTCCTTGGCACGAGCCAGAGCCATCTCTGGGAAGAACTCGAGAGCGCAATTTGTCTATAACTACGATCAGTAATTCCACCGCAAAAAGGAAAATAGTGTCAATAATACTAGCTGATGGGCCAAAGCAGCTCTTTTGAGAAAGGCAGTCGTCACGGCTTCTGATGTCAACTTTCCAGCTGCCATTTGAGCCACCAAATCTGTTGCTGTTGATTCGGTGATAGCCAGCTCCTCAGCAGTCATTATCCCACTTTGCTTCGGGTAAGCCATCACAGAGTCTTCTGTTGGCTTTGAATTGATTCGCCATTCTGCTGGAATGGATGCAGCGATCCGGGCTCTCTTATCTTCTACGACTTGTTCCCACGTCATATTGTCCGGACTTTGAGGTAGCAGAGGAGTAGGAAGTAAGGTGGTGAGATGTGAGATATACAATTGAAATGTAAAGGAGGTAGAAAATGATAACAGTAATGGACCGCTCCTCCGGATGCGTTTATATGCCGCGGAGGTCTGATATCATTGACATCCTCTAGACTTCGGATTGGCGGGGTATTGGCGGGATCAACGAGGCGGGGTTTGGGTTGGATAAGAGCTGGAGCTTATCAGCTCGTGGGGTCATTATTACAAATCATATCAAGACTTGTTCTAGACAAACTAGAAGCAGACGTAGATTTCATTTTGGGATTATGTAAAAAATTGTTTCAATTGGTGAATTTGTTGTTTTGACGTGTGAATGGCAACGAAACGAATACGTAGGTATGCAGAGGGGTTCGCAGATGCACTGACCGATTAGAGATCCGAGCGCAGGCTTGGAGAACGTTCCCTTCGTATTGTGATACTCATCTTCTGTCACCAACCTATCAATGTCTGTATAACAAACCGGGAACACAACATGCGAGGGAGATGCTTAGCATTATTTCATCGGACGGGACGTCGAATGCTAGACGTCGAAATGATTAGCATACAGCTACCAGTACGGGAAATAAATCTACCTGGATTCAAAACAACATGCTTATCATGTCTCAGATATCAGTGTCACAAATGGTCAAGTCTAGGCTACCCACCAATGGATCTCCTCATACCTGCCTCTCGGCCGGATCTTAGAGGTACATTCAAAGTTGTCAAGTTGCGACCGCCATGTTTGCCAAAACTGACCTCGCCCTTTTTTTTGAGGGCTTTTGACAGATCTATCTCAAGAGACAGCAGAACCCTTTCCCCTATGGCAATGTTTTGAGCGCAAGGCTTCACAATCTCTGAGGAACCACGTGAAAGACCTATTTTCTTGTGGCTTTGGCCAGTTCAAGACGAGTTTCCGGTAAGGCTTTGTCACATCCGTAAAGTCCCTTTCACCATCGCTCGGAAGGGAGAAAGCTGCAAGAGCTTGCCCACGAACCTGCATCTGCCAGTTCCATTCTTGAATCTCAACAACTATCCAAGCGGGTAACCTAAAGCGGGGTTCACCTCGCGGGTAGCTCTTGTATGCCCTACTATACCCGTCAGGTCAAAGTCTTTTGTACGGCACTGCAAGAGCCGAGCCGTTCTATCACATATAGGCTCGCAACAAGACATCGAAGCAATTATTCCCAAATTCAAGATCTCGAGTTGCGATTTCATGCACACTTGGCTTGATGAGGCTGAAGATTTTATGTCAAGCAAGCTAATCTTTCCCCTATCCAGAAGTCTAGACTATCCACTTATTTAGGGCCGGTATCAGCCAAAACAGGGAACCCGAGGCAAACTGTCCTCCTCAAGAACAACCAACAATCTCGTGGAGCATGAGACCCGCCTCTGACTTCCTCTTCAGTATCGTGCATCAATGCATTTAAGAACAGACTCAGAACTTCAATTAAGCTTGATCTAAGCCGTGTCACATATCTGTTGAGGCGTGCTGCAACATGGTTGGTGTTGGTGGCCGAGCGCATGTAAAACGTTGCCACTAGTGTCGAAAGAGGAAGGTTAAGGTAAGAAAGATTGAACAGCTATGAAACCATTGCAGATTGCTAATCTTGGGACAGTGTGATGGTGAAGTTCCGGCATGCCGACGTTGTACAGACTATGGTCGAGTCTGCCCAGGCTATGAACAGAAGCTGGAGTTTGTTTTCTTTGAGAGCGACTCGAAGACGAACCCAGTGAATCGAAAAGCAAGCGCGGGAAGCTTCTCAACGAAACCGCAGCATCCTGAGCGTCGAATTGGCCAGGATAATTTTGATTTGATCAGAGACCGAGCCGCATCCCTCAAAGACTCCCGCACTCACGGGGTGTTGCTCGATCACTCCTTGACGGCACCTCAAAACAAAATGGCTTTCATTACAATACTTCACGATCGATACGTCGATATCTATTTCCGGGAATCTTGTGGTGGCCACAAAAGTGGCATATGCTCTAGCTAGATGGCCACAGCCTGTGGACTAGCATCAACATCTAAGTATCCGGAAATGCTCAGTGATTTGTTGTTGGCCATGTGTATGTCCTTGATCGCTGCAGAGGGTGAGGCTGCCCTCATGTCCACGGCAGGTTTGAAGCACTATTCGCAAGCTTTAACAAGACTGCGTCATGGTCTCGCTCGCCGTCCCCTCGCTCTAGACGATCACGAAGCAGATGTTAGACTTGTCACGTGCTTGAGCTGTGGGATGTACGAGGTATGCCTGCTAAATTTCTATGTTCATACCAAGCTAACAAGTCTTCTGCTTCGTTAATGCAGCATCTTGGAGGCGTTGGTGCGATTCTGAAAGGTCGTGGCGTCGAAAAGGTGCAGACATCAACAAGTCGGAGGACGTTCTTTGAATACAGAGCTATCCAACTGGCTGTGGATCTTGTATTGCGGCAAGCAAGTTTCTTAAGCTCCCCTGATTGGATCGAACCTCCGTGGAAGCAGTCAGAGCCGCAAAGCAATACTCGCCTGCAAACAGCCGTTGACATCGCCTTTTCTATTCCTGTTTTGATGCAAAATTTCGACACTGTACGGCAGTTAGCACAAGCATCAGACAATCCAAATCATTCCGAGGACCTATTTCAGCTCGTGGCCGAAGCTTTGGGCGTCCAAGAAGCTTTTGATCGCTGGGACACGCGCTCTCGAGGTATTGATGGGACAAACCAGTTATACATTCCCCGGCTTGTCAGTAGCATCGAGAAGCCACAAGTCGGCAACATTGGAAGCATTTACCCTGTCTCTTTTACATTTTCGAATTGGGACACAGCGTCCGCACTCGTGTACTACGAGATGAGTCGGATATACTTGAACGGCCTGCTGATTCACATGGAAGCGTGCTTTCGCCAATGCAACAGCAATAACTCCACGTCAGTAAATGCAGTTGACGCGAAAAATCTGACAAGCAAATCGATTGCATGCGCTGACAGAATATGTCATTCGATTGAGTGGTTCTTCGAAGACCATAAGAGGATGATTGGAAGGATGGTGATCCTCGCACCATTCGAAGCTGCTAGAGGGCTATTCGCTCAACTGTGCGAGGTTGATTGTGTGGATCCAGAACTCAATGCGAGCTTGAAGCAGAAAGCGAAGTTTTGTGAAACGGTTACACAGAAAATCAAGGACGGTGGGCTACCAGCATGGGAAGGGTGAAGTTTTGATTGCTATTGTGAGTACTGTCATCCATTACTGATCAAGGTGTGTTGGACTTACATACTGTATAGCTTTGTAGTGAATATGCCAACCCGATTCCAAATGTCATATTTTTGACTTAATTTGGGTCAGAATGATTTCTATGTTGGTGGCGTTTTTGATCACGGTCTCTTAGCCATGAGAGCTCAGGTTCATGGCCTGGAACAATTACACATCATTCGGTACGTTAAGTACTCCAACTACCTACCACTCCTCTTTCCAGATGAATTTTGGCGCAGGTCAGAAGCCTCGCTGTAGGCGTATTTCGTACTTGATACCCAATGGGAACCATGATTCCGTAAGCGATCCCTTGCATGATGAGCACGAGGAACCAACAACTTGAGCAAATCCATTGAAAGGTCAGTTACTTATCTGCTACACTTCCAGTTAGTAATAGAATCCGCAATATTCTGCTCTGCGACTTCCGTATTTACTACATCAACTGCCCAAAATACACTCCTCGGCAGGCAATCATCAACTTCATTGGACCAACTCAAGACCAATCGTGGACGGAGTCTCGCCGCAACCTCCGCCAACAGTTGGTATGGCCTCCGATCGAGATTGCCGGAACCGTAATTTGACGGTCCTTGATCGGATCCTAGTTACTGCTTGAAGTGAGGGGAATAGGAACTGGTGGACGAGTTGTTGGTTTTTCCTCACAATGCTTTAGCTTATAATGGACAATCCCTAGAGTTCAACATACAACCTCTGGGCTTGGGTGTTCCTAACCATCTAGACTGAGTTTTCATCATGGATGCACTCGTGAACCTCCTTGGTGTGATGCTTCAATGCATCAAAACCTACCCACTCCCAGTACTTCTCATTCTGATAACCCTCAATCTACTATACAATAAATATGGACGAGGACTCAACCACATTCCCGGACCTCCTCTGGCATCCTGGACGAAGCTCTGGCGTCTTCAGAACGTCAGCAAAGGCCAAGCTCACAGAACGATTATTGACCTTCACAAGAAGTATGGCAAGCTTGTCCGCACCGCTCCCAACGTCGTCGATGTGTCGGATCCAGCAATGATCCCGGTTATCTACAACATCAAAGGGAACTTCAAGAAGGTTGGTAAAATATTCCATGTCAGGAGAGGAGAGGAGAGACTAAATATGCTAATTTTGAACCCTCAGACGGCATTCTATACCATGGCGACTTTCTACTGGAACAAGACACCACAGATGAACCTCTTCTCAATGACAGATGAGATTGCCCACAAAGAAGAGAACAAGAAAATTGCAAGTGCTTTCAGTATGACGAGCCTTCTTCAGCTGGAATCTAGCATCGACTCTTGCTCTAAGTCCTTCATGCAGCGGCTAAATGAGGTCGCTGGTGACGGCAAGCCTGTAGATCTTGGAGTTTGGCTGTAAGAATGTTTGTTCCCTTCCATGGTAGCTAGAAGTACTTACTGCAGTCGATAAATAGGCAATACTACACCTTCGATGCAATAGGCGAGATCACATTCGGCAAGAAACTCGGCTTCCTGGAACAAGGAAAAGATGTCGATCGCACAATGAAAGCCATCGACATCACCTTGACATACAACGCCATAATAGGGCAAATTCCTCTGGCACACAAGTTCTTGCTCGGTATACCAGGCCTGGCATATATCCTTCCAGTAAGATTCCTCACCTCATGCTTTCCTCGGTTCTAAATGATTGATGTCTGACACCCCTTAGCAAGTCGAAACCATGAACACAATCCTAAACTTCACACTCAAAGCAATTAAATCACGCATCTCCTCTCAAGCAGAAGGCGGCGAAATACAAATCAACGACAACGAGAGAGGCGAAGACATGCTCTCCCGCTGGACATCCGTACCCGCCTCCGACCCACTCAAAATGGACAAGCGAGATCTCATCGCCCACCTCTCGTCCAACGTCTTTGCCGGCTCAGACACCACCGCCATCGCCTTACGAGCAGCTCTATACCACCTATGCAAGAACCCCGTCCTCATGGCTAAATTGGTTTCTGAAATCGACGAAGCGCAAGCGAAAGGCAATCTCAGTAATCCCCCCTCATACAAAGAAGCTTCCCAACTCCCGTATCTCCACGCCGTCATCAAAGAATCCCTCCGCATCCACCCCTCCGTCGGACTCCTCCTCGAGCGACACGTCCCCAAGGGCGGGGCCGTGATCTCCGGGTCCTTCTTACCAGGCAACACGATCGTAGGGATCAACGCCTGGGCTTTACACTATGACGAGGCCGTCTTCCCAGACGCGGAATCATTCATACCGGAAAGGTGGATTTAGAGTAGCGAAGAGAGGTTGAGGGAGATGGAGAGGAGTTTCTTTGCTTTTGGGGCGGGGAGTAGGACATGCACGGGGAAGAACGTTAGTTTGATGGAGATGGTCAAGATCATTCCGTATTTGTTGAGGGAGTTTGAGGTTGGGCTTGTTGAGGGTGAGGGGGGAGGTGGATGGAGGGTGAGGAATATGTGGTTTGTGCAGCAGAGGGGATTAGTGTGTGTGTTGAGGCCGAGGGGCAAGGCTTGAGGATGTGTAGCATTTGCTTGTGCTGTGCTTGCTGTAAGTCTTGCTGGGAATAGTCATGTTAAATATCGATGCTTCTGAGAGAGCGATATGAAGACTTTGATCTATGCTAATGCTGTCGATTGCATCGAGTGTTTACATAATGTTATCGGCGGGTACTCTGGGGGCGGAACTCCACTGTTTATTTGGACGATCTTAAGCGAGTGGCAGCCCCCTTGGTTGAAAATCAACAGTTCCAGAGCATTACCATCGAGACCGAAGACTTATTCTCCGTACCGTTCTCAGTAGTTTACTATTGCGCCTCTAGGAAATTTGTCCCTCTAGGAAATTAGTACCGAACAATGTGCAGTCCTCAACGAAACTGCAATGTTAAATGTGAAATGAGTCCTGTCATTGTGAATATGGGGCTCATGCTAAGAACGTATATAGGTATGCAACCTGCAATGCATGTATGCTTTTCGAATGCTACCACCCACCCAACCGGAGCCAAACCAAACCAAATCAACACTCCCCCCAATGCAAAGTTCCCACCTGGCTTCTAATGCATATTTTACGCGTTTAAAAAAAGAATTCAACAAACCGCCCTTCTACATGCCCATGGGGTATCTCCGTCTCGTCTCATCTCTCATGAGGGAAATCCATCTAGTGCTCTCAAGTCTCGACTCTCCATTTCGCTCTCTTCCACTCGGTCTCATCCATCACTTCTCTTCAACCGGCGTAGAAGTCCCCTTCGAATGAGACATGCTGTACGGTGCCTAAGGGGTAATAAAAATCAGTAAAAATTCTCGCATAAATAGCAAAATAAATGGCATCATGGATAATGATTAAATGTCGTCCTCACCAAAGCCTGTTTCGCAACACAGATCCTCCACGCCAACTTCTTGACATTGCCATCTGCAGCCACCACTCCCGGCGCCAGCTCAAGAACGAACATCTGGTGAATGGCGAAGACGACTCTCTTGGCGTACTTTCCATCTCTCTCGACCAAGCTGCCGAAACTCTCTTCGACCGTGTTGGGTGCGATTTCCGGGTCGCGGTCAAAACAGTTTCTGACGACTGGGAGGAGAGCGTCTTCGACTGCTGATCGGAGGAGACCGTTTGAATCCATAACCGTATCGTCTTCGTCAAATCGACCAATGCGGACTTCAAAGGGTAGGGAGATAGCCATGACGTTGTGCTTGCCACCGTGGTGGTACCGGAATTCGAAGACACCTTGAGTCCACCATAATTTGTCGCCTTCGAAGACCATCTCTCCCTGGACGCAATCGTATGTAGTGCCATCAGCACGCTTAGCACCCGATACCGGTTGGTTTGACACCAGAATACCGCGGTCAGCTGGGCTTTCTTCATATTCGTTTGGTACTGTGGCGACCCAACGACCGGCAGAAGAAACGCGTGTGACTTCCCGAGAGGCATTATCTGCGACCATGTAGAGACCAACCCAATCACTCTTACTGTGGTGTTTTGGTGCTCTCCATTTGACCTTGATTGGTGCACCGTACTCAAACATCAAAGGCTCATATTCATCAGTTCGCTCGCTTGGGAATCTTCCAGTAATGCCTTCTTTTCCAGTAGAGCGTTCATTAAGAGCCAGTGCAGATGATGCTGTACCTTGGATTTCGATGGAGTAATCTCTAGGATTGAAGCCGGCCAAATCAGGTGCCAGTCGTGTAACGGTGATACGTGCGGGGTATTGACTGAACAAGGCAGTGGTATCTCTCATAATCGTAGAGACACCAGCAGCGAGCTTTGGCCTTGCGGCGTCGAGAAACTCCTCAACGAAATGGCTAGTCTCACTCAAGACTTTGTCAACGCTTCCTTGGAACTTCTTCAATGGAGGTGGTAGCGATCTTCGGAGACTCTTGGTCAGGCCTGCCTCAGGTCTCAGATGCCGTCCGTACAGTTTCTGCATGTGTGGTTTCTCGACGAGCTGGATGAAGCATAGACTGAGGACATGGCTCATTAGAGCAAGGAAGAAAATTGACAGGCTCCCAGTGAGGAACACAGCTCCCCAGAGACCCATCAGACCGATGATACGTTCGGGGTTGTTCAGGTATCGATAAATCCCACTATATGTAAGTTTGCGTTCATGGTCGAAGAAGAAATCTCCGAAAAACCAGCCGAATTCTCCGAGTGACTGATAGATGCTGACCGCTGTCCACACCTGGAGAGCAACAAGGGTGATTCCAATGATGTGCATCAACAAAGCATTGTCAGCGCTCCAATCCTTTGGCCAGTTATACATCTTCCAGGTGGCAGCAATGAAGCTTGCCCAGCACATGTTCATGCTCAAGTGATAAATTCCTTTCCACTGTCTCCAGGCCTCTTCGGTGCCCTCACCAAACTTCAAGAAATGTCTCGTCCATACTTTGTCGTTTGATTGCCGGTCAAGGACAACGCCAAGGCCAATTGTATACCAGAGTCGCCAGAATGCAGCGTTCAGCACAAATAATGCTTGGTAAACTGGTGTGGAAGGAGACACAATAGCGATGATTGTTACACAGACTTGGAGAAGGAGAACCGAAACGTCTGTGATTCGAAACAAGTCAATGTTGCCTAGACCTAGCATGTTGTGGACAGAAGGAGGTGATGTCGCGATGGCAGGAAATTTCTCCAAGATGTCTGTTTGCTCGGGAATTTCAATCCCCTCCTTACGGGCCGCTGTCGCATTCGCAAATTGTATGTCGCTGGGGCTTGGTTGAATCTTTTGCTTTCGGGGCGGCGGCGGATTATACGTTTTGTCGATATGAGGATTCTCGATGTATACGAGGAAAGCGAACTGGGCAGCATGTGCAACAATGGAAATGAACAGTACGTTGTAGCTCGCGGCCATAGCTGAGATGCCGTAGTACCCAGCATATCCCACAGAGTACATGGGATGAGGTGCCATCTCGAAGACACCATCAAATGTCAAGGCCTGGTCAATCAGATAGAAGAAATCACCCCAGTACCAAGCGTAATCTTTCACGACTCGGTGAGCATCAAGTTTGACCCAGAGATTGAAGCCAATCAGAACGATTCCTCCTACCCAACGGACCAAGAGCATCATTACACCCTCTCCAGCTGGACGACTACCACACGCAATGGCGAAAAGACAGTACGAGGTAAAATCACACATCAAAATCAAATCCACGACTCGGCGGAAAACTAACCAAGTGTTGTATTCGATTGGTGCTTCCTCGAATTTGTAGTCCTCGGGGATCTTGGTTTCTAGTTCGCTCTTTATCAAATTGTATAGCCATGGGCGAGGATTCTTTCCGGTGCTTGGGTGTTCAAAGAGGTTTAATTGCTTAGCCCATGCCACGAGTCGACGGTGGTTGGACTGAATTCGGAGGAGGTACCCAATTCCCACGTTGTAGCAACCCCTCCAGAACAAGAATATGATGGCAAAGATTGGTCGCTTTAGGGAGGTAGGTAGCAGGCATAGAGCGAGGACATGGAGACCGAGGACAGCAAGGACAATAGCATCGGAGAGGTTCTTGGGTTGTCGAGGATCCAATAATTGGGAAACCATATCATGGGTCTGAGGAACCGTGAAGACTACATACTCGTCAGCTTATTTATAAATAGCATACCTAGTGAGCCCAAGATATCAGACCCGATTCCCACGAGTGGATTACTTACGAGTTCCATCTGGAGTTCTGCCAATTGTCTTATTAGTTGCGCTGCGTTCCTTCATTTCCTCGTCGTCTTGTGGTGTGTCCATTCCACTGCCTCCACTGGAGGATTCGTTCTCTCGGGCCTGCGGAGCCTTTCGTTCTCGCAGACCCTCTAGGGCAATAAAATTGAAATTGCCTTGTGCACTCATATTGTAGGGCAGCGGAGTTGAGGCCCGCTCGCTCTGCAAAGCTGTTGAGGCTCGTTATAAAGAGGCTCTTGAGCTCTCTTGCTGGATCGAAGGAGGCTCGGGAGAGCTGCGGTTCGCGGGGCTGGTGCGGGGATTAACTGGTTTTTTAGAGTTTGCTGGACCGGTGGCCATGTGTGCGATCTCTGTGAGATGGTTGTGGGAAATATTTCGGAGAGCGGAGGGAGGGAAGGGATGGGAAGAGATGGGGAATGGGGAATGTGATGTGCGCCGAGAGCAGAAGTGGAGAGGTTGCAAAGGGTCACTAACAAATTGGAAGGGAGCTTCCATCGCTTCCATCGCTTCAATTCGCGTAGAGAAAGCACGAGGTTCAACTGGCCAATCGAACAAGCCACGAGCAAATTCGCGATTCTGCCGGAAGCTGTGCATCTGCAGATCTAGACAGCTAGCTGGACAGCACGCACACGGCATTTGATATTCGTTGCAGCATCTTCTCGCTTTGTGTTCGTCATAGGGTGTTGTCATAGGTTGTTGTTGTTATAGTTGAGCCATCAGAAAGTCCCTTATACGTGCAACCCGAGATAGCTCTCATACGCTTGCGTAACTTCGAAGACCAGTTATGCGATGACTTTTAATCTTTGAAGCCGGGCATTGTAGCCAAAAGCCCTCGCATGACCGCATCAGCAGGTACAGGACGCGAAAGTTGCCAGCCACATGCTTCATTGCCCTATTTGCACAGCTGTGGACAAGGGTGTGCTGCAACAGCGCAGCCTCTTCAACGCCCTGAGCAACATGTCTCTGTCTCTGGTCTGGCTTGCTTGCTTGTCAACAATCCCGAATCTGGGCTTGGGCTTGCGGCTTGTTGATTTCTTCGAATGCGACATCTTGCCATTCGTTCTTCACTGTCCAGAACTATCACATGACAGAACCCACCTAGTATCTCATCCGAGGATATCTAGGCGGCTTCTGCTGATATCTAAGCTTGGTCTTTTCTTTCGATTTGGTTAATACATTCTCCTTCTCTTTCATCTGCATCTGTTCAAATTCAAGTAAAAGCCAAGACAACGAACGATGGAAGTCCTTTGGTCATGTGATTACGCATGGCAAGCATATTTGCCTTTGCCAGGCATCTCTCCTCTAGGCCAGGCTACTCACTTGACTAAGATCTCTCTGAAATCAGGAATCAGGTCACTCAAGAAATTGTCTATTGCTATATTCGTACCTCAAACAGGTGATGAGATTCAAGACCAAAAATATCTTGTCTAAGCCTTCGACGAAGTAGCCTGATGCGGACCGGCGACGACCCCCCGAAAGCCTTTTGATCTTTCCCTCCAAATTTTAAAGTGAGACAGACAGTCAATGGAGGCTTAGAGAGATATCGAACGAGGGGCCTCTCGGTAACGCTACTTTGTTCAGCCCCCAAGTGTTCTACTGCGCCGCATCATGCAAGGCAGGAGGCCTCACCGAAGGAGTGGGCAGGTAAAGAGCAAATCGGGACAGGGACACTTGAAACAAACTTTTGCCCCACGGTAATGTAAGTCTGCGGTCAAAATAGGCTTTTGACAAATTTCTTAGTCTCCGTCTGCTTTGAGTGGTTCATTCCATGTGCTCAGCCGCAAGTTGTCTGCCTGGCATGCTTATTCTTCATTAAGCCGGAAATTCTTACGCCGACAGACGACTTCTTTGTCTTCAAATTTACTTCCTACAATCAGTAGACCTTAATGACTCATTGGCCGGAAAGTTGACGCTTTTTAAAAATATAAAGCCATCACCTTTTTTGCATGATCTACTGTTCGTCTTCCTCCATCTGACTTGCTCAGTTCAGCATCCAACCAACTTCTTAGCTCCAGGTCAAATCAACTCGTCCACTCAATCATTTCGTATGATCGTTCTCTCCATACAGACGCTCTCTTTACAAAGCACGTCCACTCACCCATCAACTCTAAACTTCCTGGCTGGTCCATCGAAGCTCGAGTTCATCATTGGCAATCCTCAACATGCCCTCTTCAACCGCTAGAGGCATCGCCAGTACCAACAGTCTGAAGCAACGCCTCTTGCAAGATATCGCAGAGCTTCAAACCAAGCCTTACCCCAACATCGCCTTACACGTCGAAGAAGATGATCTCACCTGTGCTTGCCTAGTCCTTACCGTCGAAGAGTACGGGCCGATGCACTTGACCATTGACTTCCCTAAAGACTTCCCTCTTTCACCTCCCCGGATCAGAATGGACTCAGATGTTCACCATCCAAATATCTTCGGAAGCTACATCTGCGCTTCCATTCTCAACACCAAAGAGGGCTACACTCCTGCGTACACTCTGAAGGGCATCGCAATTCAACTACTCAGTTTCTTCAGCAGCGACAAACTTGAGCAGGATGGTGGTTTATATTCTGTTGACCTCAATAAGTATCGCGGCGCGCAGTCGTACATCCTCGAGGGCGAGACTTATGTTTGCAAGTACTGCAAATTCGGTGTACCATTTCTTGAAGCTATCTCCCTTCCAGTTAACTCCTCGACACCCCCACCCCCAGTCACAGGAGAGGATGTTGACGAGAACTGGCCCAGTCCGCAGAAGAGTTCATCCATGGGATTTCGTCGGAAGAGTAAGGTCCCTACCATACCGACTCCCCATGAGGCTCCTGCGTCAGTTCCTATGGTAACTCCGGAGATGGAGGTTAAGGTCACCAAGCCTTTCAAGGGAATTCAAAATATGAAGCTACCCGATGAGATCCTTCTGCTGTTCTGCGACAAGTTAGAATACGAAGATTTGATGGTCTTCGCACAGGCTTGGGATAAGATCGGTGTCATCATGACGCGGTACGACATCATCCGAACTCGTGAGCTGCAATGCTTCTGCTTCAAGACCAACTACATGACCAGCAGACTGGGAGTTGGTGTCAACACCGACCGTCGGGGGAAGATCGGTTCCTTTCAGTCCGAGTTCGATCTTTTGTCAATGGAAGGATTCAAGGATCACAAAATCCGCCACTCTGTCCAAGGATTTGGATTCCAGCATTGGTTAGGTCTCCCAATCTCGAACGGTCACTGGAGAAAGGTGAAAGACGATGTCAAGACTGCGCTATGGACCATGTCAGTAGAGACAGGCTCGGACCTCAACGACACCAGTCAAGCCATCTACGCCTTCATGAATGACATTGTTGTCAAGCTCAACAGACAGAGCGAGCAAGTGCCCGCCGTTTCTCTGTACTACGGAGAAGATGATGCTCCAAAGAGTACACTCACCCATGCTTCAGAGAAGGCAATTGAGTCATACTTCCACCTCTTTCACCTCTTGCTGTGTCTGGCAACCGAGAACCCCACCATTGTCCACAACGCAAACAACAAGCTCAGAGCCTTTGGCAGAGGCGAGAATTCCAAGGATGCTTGTCCCAACCTCGGATATCTGCTGGTTGCAGCGTTGATCAGCGACGTGGAGATGACAGAGAAGATAATCAAGTCCATCGTGCGAGAAACCATCACCAGAAACGTCGTATGGATGCTCGATTCCAAGGGGGCCGGCATGGCTGAGCTCGCTTACTTGGAACCATCGCCAGTCTCCGAGTACCGCCTTGAGAAGAGCTTCGAAGCCAGCAAGACCTCCTACCGCCTCCTAATGTTCCTGAACCTCTTCCGCAGAGTTGCAGTCGGCAGTCCTCGCAAGCCGCTCTCTGTTCTCCGCGACGAGGCTTTCGAGCGACATGGTGCACCACCACGAGGTTCCGCCAAGGGACTCGCGGACTCCATCAAGCGCATCCATCAGGTCTCCTCGTTCCCGGAGTTCCTCGCTCATATGGGTATTAAGACTCAGGATGTGTCGAAGGAATGGTTCACTACGTTCTTGAAGGAGTGTATACAAGATAGCATCAAGAAGGGATACTCTGGTATGCCAGTCAATCAAGGACAGGCGTTGACACTCCGTCAGATGAAGGAGCCTAATGTTGAGTTTGCTCCTGGTGTCTTTCCTCAGCAAGTCAATGCTTATGGCTTGTCTTTCTTCCCGGGGCGCGGTAATAGTGGCTCTGGTGGGGGTGGATCTGGTAGAGGTAGAGGTGGTCGTGGCGGGAGGGGAAATGGGCGAAACTGGCGCGGCAGATGAAGCTGGTGGGGGAGGGGCACTTCAACGCCTCCATGACTTCGCCGGTCTGGACTTGACCTCCAAAATCAGATTTTGAGCGAATGGGGGCTTGTTTGTTACAGCACTGCGCGAAAATGGATGGCACAAAGGGTATGGGGAAGCTCTTCATGATGAAAGAACTATGGATAACTGCCCTTAGACTTAATGATACCGTTTTGATGAGATACGCAAAATAAACAAAAAACCACCCATAAGCTACGCAGCTGAGACGTGACATACATGATGATAAGACGTAGTATACACTACGATAATTATACGGGGCCGGCTTGAAAGATCGCCTGGGTACTTTGCTCACGGCAGAAGGGACTAATCCATTCCAATGCAGGAGGTTTTATCACGATGTCTTTGCCCCAGCAGCCCTCCGCAAGCTCCAGGGCCAGGGGACCTCGCTTCGCCACGGTCAGAAAAGCAGTTTTATACTGTATTTATTCTACGATTTGCTTTTCGGCCCGTCGCTGCGCTAATCCACGCCCTTCGCAGGCTTCGGGGTGGATTCCGGACCCTCATCCTCATCAAGCAAAACCAAACACCCGAAAGTTTGGGCGACAACCGTCACTGCAAAAAGATCGAGGTAAGTCAATATCCCCGTTGGCGTGTACCTCGACCGATTTTTAATAGGGAAACAGCCTCAAGGTATCAACAAGGGACGACCACAACTATCTTCTCGTAAGAGCGCACGCCTGGATCGAACTGTATTCAAAGATAAGAATACTGAACTAAAGCACCCGCTTCCCTCCCCAACTAGCAACACTACCCGCGAAGAGGCGTGTCATTCTCCTCCTTCTATACTCTAAAGCTAACTAAAGTCAAGTTTCAACAATCTGAGGATCGAACTCAAAAACGAAAACGATCGCAAGACGACAAAACCCCCCTCTTCTCTTCCACTTACTCGTTCTAACTCTATTAACGTTAATAAATAAGTGGAATTCAAGTACGCAGATAAATTGAGACTGAGGCTTCGAGATGACTGGTTTGGCGGCCTGAACAACAGGACTTCTGGTGGGTATAGTAGTAGACTGAGAAGCTATAGTCTCTGGCAGAACCCCTCTCTGCTATTTCCAAGACACGTTTCCAAGTACAGGATCTTCTACGCAAAAGAAATCGTCTTCTAGGATGGACTTCCTCGCATCATCCTACGAGAACGTGGTTGAAGCCATGAAGCGCGTCGTAGTGTGTGCTCTGGACTTTTGGGGCTCGATAAATGGTGTGTAACCTGCGAAAGAATGCTAGTTGCCAGGTTCTTAATAAGATTTGATATACGAATGACCAAGATGCGTGTGGGACGGAAGAATTGAATCTAATGAAATATTATGATGAGGCGGAGTGATCAGGGACGGCGGGGAAGCTGTAGATAGTGTTCTGTAGTCGAAAGTATGGTCTGGATGGCACGAATATATTTTGCTTTCATAGTTCTCACATATCGTACAGCTTTCCTTAGTTGTCGCCTCGCTCATGCATTTGGTTTGCTCAGCTTTTCCTATAGAGGCAATCGTTCATATTAGAGAGTCGTCCTCTTCTGCAAAGCCTTAGCTACGTATCTCCTTCAGGAGGAAATTTGTGTTTTGAAATCTAGGCTAGGATAACCTTCAGTTCCTGACTGACCTTCTAGGGGCGAGGAATACGGATTGGATTAAATTCAGTACAAGCGTGATATATCTCCTTATGTAAAGAGAAGTTCTCAGAATTAGGCAACGTAGCTAATTAACTGAATCAAACAGCGTCCAGGAAACAATAAATAACCCCAGAGGCTCGAGTTTTTTGGGGGGGGTTTTTTTGCCATCCAGGAATCTCTCATGCTTACTCCTATCGAACCGCTCTACTGGCATCGAAATTATTTCGTTGGGAGTGTTAGTTGCTCTAGCAAAATTGAGTCTCTTAAATAACTGCTCACCACTAGGACTTCAGTCAAGGTAAAATGCAAAATATCTATACGCTAGCTGAAGATTTTGGCAAATTTTTCTTCATGCAGCCCTCATATATCTTGATAACGAAATTCGGACAATCCAAGAATCTCCAAAAAATCTCACCTATTAAGCTTGTTGCTATTGGTGGGTATGTGACCCAACTCTGGTCGCACGGGCATCGAGCAAAAGTAATGAATCTCATGAATGGCTGTCGCGAGATGTAGTTAAGACAAGAATAAGTATGCAAAACGCATAATTGTCATCAAACGTCCAAGAATTCGAGGATTTTACCAACCGCCTGCTCATCACCCTCTAGAGTTTCCATCAACTCCTCATCAACCCATCAATGAGTAAAGCTGCCCCCAAAATCAATGACCCAGGCATCATCGGTTTCCTTATGAATAAGCACATTATGCGGCTTTCCATCTCCCCATATGACTCCAATATCATGAAGTAAATCAACCGTCTCCCGAACCTAAGCTCCCCACTTCTTTCTCCTCTCCGTTGAAGCCTCCACGCCCTCATCTTCCAGCTCCCGTAAATCAGACAGTACTCCCGAAGGAATATATTCTTCCAAAATGCCAATAATCATCCCTATCTCTGCCGATGTGACCAGTCCAACCAAATGAGGAACTCGAATCGAATTAGCAATCTGCGATCTTGCCACCTTACGGAGACAATCGAATTCCCGTTCAATTCCTTGCCAGAAAGCATCATCACCGCTCTTGCAACACATTTCTGTTCCTTCGACTAAGACTTGGGGAATATAGCCCTGCCCGACGAGGGTCTCCAGTACACTGATATCTTTGGATGAGTACTGAGGTAGTCCCATATCATTGACAGTTTTCATGCCAAAGCGATCGGGATAGTGCTTCCTCCGTTTCTCGTGGTATCAGCTCCGCTTTCCCGTCATTCGTTATGAAACGGAAGTAAAAGGTTTCTGGGTATAGAAGAGAGTGTAAATTTGAGAGCTCTGGTCTATTGGGAAGCGGGGGGGCCGTTGAGTCCAAATTGACCCCCCTGTTTCGTAAACGACAATTTCGATTTCTTCCTGACTAGCTAGAACTTCGTCTTGGCCTTCATCATCCATGGAGTCGAATTTTGAGATGAGGGGACCTTCGATTGTGTCGGGGGAGGGAGGGGGAAGAAGGGATATGTGCGCTTGCCATGGTGCATGGTGGTTATATGGAGGCCTTCCCCACATCCACTGTTCCATTGCACGGCTTGCTAGTCCTCAGGGGTCATCTTCGTTTTAGTTGTGAATACGGAGAATCAAAGCGGCGGAGCATGTGAGCTGCCTTTGAAATAGAGAGGGAATTTAAGAAGTCTGTAGCATTCCTTTTAAAAAGAAATACACTTGTATTAAAAACAAATCTTTACTCTTAATATTACTTCCCTCTTTTAAGCTAAATCGCCTTGGTCAGCCGAAGTAAGAAGAAAAGCAGAATAATTATAAAATACTTATAAAGCGTTTATACCGACGTTAAAAATTACTTTTAACTTTTATAATTTTTAGTATTTATTTATAAAGTTTAAGAAATGGTTATTCTCGTTCTTATCCTTATTGATATTTTAATAATCTCTATTCAAGCTGTTATTAAAAAGAATATTATTAAGAGACTAAGACTCGTTATCGTTAGTAACAGCTTAATCTAAAATTAACTTGAATGAAACTCGAAGTCCATCGCTCGAAGCAGAACCCCATCCTAACCTGCGCTTATCTGCTGTTTTACTGGACTGTTCTCAACTTGATTCGAGATGGCTGTCTTGTCCACATGAGGAAGTTGCGAACTTATCGGCGCTATTGGGAAGCTGATTTCTTTCCCTTTCCCCTTCTCCTCCTTTCCAACATCCAGAACTTCTTCCAAACAGACTTCTCTCCACTTCCCTTCCCCTCTCTCAACATCCAACACTTCTCCATTTCCAGGCAGGCAAACACTCTTTGCCCCTGTTATCTCCTTGATATCTGCAATGATATCTTCCATCGGAGTAAACAGGCAAATTGGGTTCGACAATGGGCCATGACGCGCCCACGCCATCCCATACACGCTTCCGTTATCTCTGTCAACAATCCAACTTTCCACTATCACCATCCACTCCTATACCTCCGAGTACCCATTCATTGATACTGGATCCAGGCTCCGGAATGATTGACCATTCTAAAGTCATCCTCATTCCGTGGTTGATCAGTGACTGTGCAGTATTGATCACTCCCTTCTGGCATCCACTTGTTCTCCCAGTTGCCTGTATCCGAGCACCGGGAACCACTCCACTATAATAGAGGCCTCTCGATATCTGCTCAACATTCAGGTCTATCCGTATCGGCCATTTGTCGACAGAGAATAACGCCCAGTCCATCTCAACTTCGAACAACCCGTCTACACCCAGGCGACTCCTCAATCCAGAGCGGTGCTGCATCGACCCAACTTCATGAGGCCTTTTGGAACGAAATTCCTTTTGAGCGCTTTGGAACGCTTGAGCTGTGCTACAACTATTCGGCTCCAGGACCTGATTTTGTGAAGGCGGAGGCAAATTGGCCACCCATGACCACTGGCTTGTACTCTGGCAGAGTGAACAAACATCTTTTCATGTCTAGCACGCAGTCGAAGACTTTGTTCCGCAACTCGAGGCACGGTGATTCCTGCTCACTTGGGTGTGTTATTGAGACCCCCTTCCCACCTCCACTCGTGCCGCCCGTAAAGATCGTAATCAGTGCTTGATTTGTCCATTCTCAAGAAATATGATGGCAGATAGTTGCTGCTGTGGTATCTTCCAATGTGGGATCATTTTCTTTGATAGCTATAGGCAGCCTCTTTATATCAAAGGCAGAATGAGGCGGACGACAAGGCAGGCTAGCCCTGCCACAGGTTTTGCATCTTTAGGGCGACCAATGATACGAAATTAATCTGAACTGATTCTGATAGGTCTGAATCAAATCTACCCCCAAGGAGACAATTGAAGTTCTATTCTTGCTGCTGAGCGCCTACTTGATAGACGTGTTGCTAACTCTTAGAAGCTCAATTGAGCGAGTGCAGCCCAGGAGAACAGGGGCTCGCTTCGACAGGGGGTAAGGTAGGAAGTTCTGGACGGGCTCAAATCAGAACCACCAATAAAACAAGTAGATAATCTCAAAGGAATAAATAGAACGCCGCCTACAAATGTCAATTCATTTGTATCACTTATCAATAGCAAGATTCATAAATTTAGGCACCTAGACAAAACATGTGACCATAGCATGTGCTCGCTAACCCAAATATCAACGTCTTCCAACCGTCCCCTTTCCTACATCTCATCTCCACCACCCCAGGAATTGACCAACAATGCCACCCCTCCACCGCATCCTAATAAAAACCCACCACATGACATCCCGCAAAAAGATCCTCGCCATCACCAAAGCCGCAAAACGCCTCTCATGTTCCGTCCTCTTGAAAACTGGCGGTCCACCGGGAGTGATGATCGCAGAAGGTGCGCTTGCTGGGGACTGGTTGGAGGTTGTTCGGGTAAGTGATCTACCTCGTCTTGGGATGCTCGGATAATTGATTGGGGGTTTAGAAATTACGGTATAAGGATTACCATTTGATGAAGAGGGAGGAGGTGGAGAGGAGGGGGCTCGATGTTGAACCTGGGGAGGTGAAGGAATTGTCTAGTATGAAGGAGCTGGGAGCGTTTTTGGAGGGGAGTGGGGAGATGCTTGAGTGGTGGAGGGTGGGGATGGGGTATAAGAAGGATGAGGATGCTCCTTGAATTTCAATATTCTCGGAGTGATGATCAATTGCAGGTGAGAGGGAAGTGATTTGCTTGGAAGCAGCGAAACCTTTAGGGAAGCGAGCTACGGCGCCCTGAAGGGTAGAAACATCCTGATGGTCATCGAGGGCTCGGAGGGAAGGTCGGAGGTGTTCAGGCTGGATCTTGGGTAGGTGAGTTTTGATCACAAGGCGAGGTGAGATACGTTCAAATCCGAAGGGTACGTAATTTGAGTATTGTGGAATTCCACTGCTATTCTCAGGAGACTTGACTATATCAACATCGCAGATGAATGTCTAGGATGAGAATTAGTGGGAAAGGATCAATATATACGAACTTCTTGGACTATGACAGCTGATGGACTACTCTGTGTCCGTAGTTCGATGGGTGGCCGACATGTATTCTACCGCGCAGCTCCTACTAAAGAAGGGAGCCTGCTGCAACATTCAAAATCAAGAATACCTGGTTTTCATTCCACTCTTCGTAAATCCATGAGAAAAATATGTGCTGCTGCGAAATGCCTTGCAATAGAGTTCACGAATATGACATAATCTCCCCCTCGTAACATCTACGCAGCACCCAATTTCGTAGGCAGCTCCTCAAGATCATCCACAGAATCAATCTCGATAACCTTGCCCACCTCAGCCGTATTCCTCATCAACTCCTTCGCCCCAGCGTAGACCATCCTCAACTCCGCATTACATGTAACAGGAAGATAATACAATAGCACATACGGAACCGACAACCGCCCAGAAGGCTACATCATATCAGCAACAACCCCCTCTTCCCCAGTGTGTTACTCACCAGTGTTAAAGGATAGCTCAAGAGTACGAATCTTGGCGCGTGGTCTGGCAGATCCTCTCCTATGTCCTCCAAGCTCTTGTATACGGTCTTATCTTCGTCCTGCTTGATCTCCAACGTTTGCTTATCGATCAAGTCTATCGCGAATTAGAATTGGTGCCGTGGATTGGACAGGGGCTCTGCGGAGATGCAGGACAGTGAGACGGACATACAGATCACGGCTTGAGGGTCACTGGCGCGGGAGGTCCCCAGGCGGAATTTGCGGAGGTGGTCTTTGCTCTCTTGGCTGAAGGTGTAGAGTCTGCTTTCGGAGGCCTTGAGAGGTGTTAGTTGAGTCGCAGAGGTGGATAGCATCACCTACCATGGTCAGGGAGTGGCACAACAGAGTTGTGGTGTTGGTGCTGTGGAAGGGTTGATGGTGAAAGCGCAGCCTTGCACTCACGTTCGATGGCGGGGCATCGATTTACCCCTCGCTCGGGTTTCGCTTACTAAGCGAGATCATGTTTACCTACCATGAATACCTGTATTTTTGATGTTCCTTTCGCTCAAAATCCCCTTTAGTTGGGCTGAAAGCAATATTGAGTTGCTTTTTAACAATAAAATATTAAATCTAACGCGAGGGCCGTATTCTAAACAGCAGTTCAAACAATCTTGCAAAGCTGGCAGATTTTGATCGTCAAATTGGCTGGAAAGCTGGTTACTTGTAGATCCCCCTTGTCTCTTCCGACTAACATCCGACGAGCTCCCAGAAATGTGACACTAATGCGGGGAAAGTCTCGCTTAGTTTCCCATCACCTCGTGGAGTTTTAAACGTCATTTTTCATCTAAGCCATTTATTCCAGTAAAAGTATAATTCTGGTAAGGCTGAGCCATTTCTCCAGCTAGTGACGTCACTCACACGAGAAAGCGTGGAACAAAGCTCCAAAGCATGCGGGAGTGAAGATTGAGATGCCATTGGTGGAAGATGTTCATATTTTTCTTGGGCAATCTTGGTACTGTACGTGTGGCTTGGTATCAAAACAGGTTAAAGGTCCTGTTATCCAGAGAGGAGGGACATGATCATTCGGCACATCGACCTATGAGAAGTCCCCTCGAGTTTCTATCTGGAGGCCCCTTCATGTAATCCTTGAACGGATCCATCTAACCAGATGATATAAGCCAGTTACGCAACTTAGTCTTCCCTAGTACAGCAACATCCTTGAAATCCCTCGCCGTTATCCGTCCCCTGCCTGGTGCTGCCAGACGGATGCCAAGGAGTTAGTTGATCTTGGCAATGCTTGTTTCTACCCCTGTCTGAAAACCGTCATCGCACCAAGGAATCCCACCCAGAATCAGCACGTAACTCGGCATCATACACGACTCACTCGACTCTGCTCAACTGCCCCATGCAAAATGAACGCGACGCCTTCGACCCCGCGGCTAGGTGGCATATGTGTACCTACAAAGGTCTCGGCGTTTCCGTTGCTTCCGCCATGATTTTGAAATACAGGCAGATCTTTTGGGCTTTTGCACTCAACTGTATCTTCTATCTTCCCTCTATTGCGCTGACGATCGCGGCAATTACCTCCTCCCACCGTATATAGAGCATCTGCAGCTATTCCACCTAACGATTTAGAACGAACACAAACAACCATGATCTCGGAAAAGGTGTATAAGCTCTGTACAAGCAAGGATAGTGTATCTGCTCTGCTAGCGAACAATCCCGGCTTGTCCCCTGAAGAAGCTTGGAAACAGATATTTGGACGAGACGAGGCTGGAGAGAATGAGAGCATATCGACTGCGAAAGCGAATCGAGACAATCTTACACCAGATGATCTGAGAAGAGCTCATGAGTGTGGGAACTGGGGACCAACAGAACCCAGCGAGTTGTTTCTGAGGGTGCGTAAGATCAATTTTATGAAATTCGCAGGAACTGACACCTACAGCTGTACCACGATGCTCTCTGCACACTTGATAAAAGCGTCTCGGGATGCATGGTCAGTCCTTCACTGATGGGAAGTTGCGGTGTCATCCCACTGACAGTGATCTCTGTGTAGGTGACCGCTTCTGCAACCGAGATATCCGCTAATGACTTGTCTGCAGTGTACCGGATATTATGCGACATATGTCTAACATGATTGTACGTGCCGAAAAAGAAGTCATCCTCGCTACAAACTACTGGCAGAACTCGGTTGCCTCGAAATACATAACGAACGCAATGAGGGAACTATCGAGAAGAGTTGGCGAGCGAGGAAAGAGGGTTGTATTCAAACTGGAATATGATCGGGGAAGCGCTAAACAGGCCCTAAACAACCACATGTCTGTACCACCAAAGGAATATATGGGGGCTGCTGTCAACATCCCAGCACCGGAGGATATCCCATTTATTGATCTTGAGGTGGTCAACTTCCACCGTCCGATGGTGGGAACCTTCCACTGCAAATACATGATTGTGGACAGGAAATATGCGGTTCTCCAGAGCAACAACATCCAGGATAACGATAATATGGAAATGATGACGCATCTGGAGGGGCCGATTGTCGACTCGCTGTACGATATGGCATTGATCTCCTGGAACAACAAGCTTGATCCACCATTGCCAAGTGCAAATTCTCCGACTGCACAAGGAACAGTCAGCTCATTCAAAAACGTTGACCACAATGCGATATTTGGTCAAAATGGAGCTCTCAAGGGACACTCGGCTATTGTGCATCCAGATCAGATGGAGGAGCAACAGGCATACGAATACCAGCCGAGGGCTGGGAATCAACCTGGTGCCGTACAACCATCCGTAGGCACGATTACCGGGACTTCGAGCCAGAAAGATGTTGCAACAGGTCCAGGCGCCACCGAAAACGTGATTCGTTCTGCTAGAGATACCAAGACATCAGGAAATGGTGTCGACGGAACCACCAATGGCATGGAGGAAGCAAAACTGAGAGGAGTGTCTGAGCCGATCGAGCACGAAGGTAAAGACTTGGGTATGCTTGGAAAAATCCAAGAAAACGCAAAAGCAGTTGCAGTGACAGGTGATGTGGACCATATTCCTGATCCTGAGAAGGAGCACCATGGCGGAGTTGGCAACCTCGGTGGAAACAAGGATAACGATCAAAAGCACGGTGACAAGGATGAATCAAATGCGCCAGGTCTTATTGGTCCTGATGCCGAGACCAAACAGTTTCTGAGTGAGGGTGATCAGCAACTTCCACAATCGCAAATCGAACATCCTTCGCCTAAGAATAATCTCCTACCCGAACACACGACCGACGATCCTCATTATGATGCCGATATCGCAGGAGAAGTGGCACGAGTTCAAACTGCCGTATCACCAAAGAATGGCGAAACTCGCATTGAAGCTGTGACACGCCATCTCAATCATACCAAGAATGTCGGGTTCAAGGGAAATGCTCCCGAATGCGAGCCGGAAGAGGAAATGACGCCGTATATCCCGCATCCTGTTCATGAACCGTTTCCAATTGCCATGGTATGCCGCGAACCATATGGAACGCCAAACCATAGCTCCGTGTACAATCCGCAGAACGAGGTGTGGCTTTCTGCTCTGCGTAATGCAAAGAAGAATGTTTTCATCCAGTCGCCGACTTTGAATGCCGAGCCATTAGTTCCAGCAATTGTCGAAGCATGTGAACGAGGCGTCGACGTGTACTGCTATATCTGCTTGGGCTACAATGATACTGTTAGTTGACTAGTTGCTTTAATCTGCTCAATGCTAACAAAAAAAAAGGGTGAACTCCTCCCAAAGCAGGGCGGCACAAACGAAATGATCGCCCACAAGATGTACACCACCCTTTCCGCAGCAGGCAAGCAAAAACTCCACTACTTCTTCTATATTGGCAAAGACCAAACGGTCCCCATCGTCGCCAAGAAGAAGAAGCGTGACTGCCACATCAAAGTGATGATCGTCGACGAACATATTGGTATTCAAGGCAATGGCAATCAAGATACGCAGTCTTGGTACCACAGCCAGGAGATCAATGTCATGTTTGACAGTGCCCTGGTGTGTAAGGCGTGGATTGATGGACTGAGGAGGAATCAAAACACGCATTTGTATGGAGAGGTTGGGAAGATAGACGGTGTGTGGAGAGATCAGAATGGGAAGGAGGCGAGTGATGTTATTGGTGTGGATCCGGGCAGGTTTGCTTGGGCTAAGGGATTCATGGGTGCAATCAGGAGGGTCAGAGGAGCTGGTGACTTCTAAAGGA
Source organism: Rhexocercosporidium sp. MPI-PUGE-AT-0058 (assembly GCA_020746875.1). Taxonomy (NCBI): domain Eukaryota; kingdom Fungi; phylum Ascomycota; class Leotiomycetes; order Helotiales; genus Rhexocercosporidium; species Rhexocercosporidium sp. MPI-PUGE-AT-0058. Next base: position 1,637,314 of record JAGTJL010000005.1, on the reverse strand, counting down.
TGTGGATGGTTTCTGGCTAAATTGTATTGGGTTCAATGGATATATGGACGGCTAAGGATGTACTGGTGTTTGGATTTGAATGATGGATGGATTTGAATGATGGATGGATTTGAATGATGGATGGATTTAGGAGCGCTTACCATTGATTTACTCCTCACTTGCTCAAATGCCCTTCTCAAGTGATTTTCCAATCTCTCAATGCAGACTTCACTTCCAACTTGGCTCATTGTCAGATTTATCCTGAGACAATAAGCATTCTGACCTTACCTTGGAAAACAAGACAATAAATTTCACCGACTGTGCCAAAAGACGTTAAGACATTAACTCCCTTGAACCCCTTTTCCATGTCAACACTTCTAGATGTGTACATTTCGCAAACTACAAGAGTTCAGGAGAATGCTCCCTTATCAGTAGGCTCTGGTAGCTTCCATTACAAAAACTTGATTATTGAAAGTCAGTACAAACGTGCATATTTGGCTGATATGGAAAGTGGGGTTCCGTGTATGCACGTGATGTTTACTCTCTCAGTCCATCGTTGTTTCCTCGCTGCGACTGTTGCTTCATCCTTCCCTGAACTGGTAAAGTAGAAAACCTACTGGCCTCTCTACCTCCGCTGGCCTCTAGCTTTCTCCAAGCCCGAACTTAATACTTCCTTTTTATCTTCTTCGATTTACCGCCACTTAAATCTAGAATCAACAATAACCTTTCCCATTCTCACTCTTTATTCAACCTCAAAACCCCAGCACCATACTCGATCCCATTCAAGGAAAACGACACGATTTTAAGAATAGCTCTCTGCGCAACAGCACTCAGTGCCTGTCAATCTTCCAAGTTCTCACTTATGAGCTCCTACATGAGAGCTGTGTATAAAAGATCGCTCAAACCGTCCGACTCCTACATCTTCTGCAGATCAACACCTTGCTGAACCATTAGCTTCACTTCTCGCTACAGAGACTCCGGGCTCTTCCTCAATGTAGGTAATCGCTTCATTGGGAGAAGATGTCCAACTACCTCAGATTCTTCTCTTCAAATATGACTCGATTTTTGCTAAACAACCCCAGGTAGAATTTCACAATCTTCGCCTTCGAGGTCGCCTGATACCTAGGATTTTGATTTTTTCATTTCTAAAGCTAATCTCAGCACTAGAGATTCAATAATCAACTACATCAACAACCACACCTCACCCTCGCCAAAACCCACCTAGCCTCTCGGCCCGTCAAGTTATATTTTCACCTTATTTTCAACAGGCAGTCATGGCGAGGAAGCGTTCCTTGAGCAAGAGCTCGCTTTCTAGCTCCAAATCCGATTCTGAGGCAGGAACCAGCTCAAACCGACACTCGGATTCTGAGCCTGATGACGATTCTAATGCTGACAATGAATCCGAATCTGAGCCTGAACCACCACCCTCTCAAAGGAGAAAAGACTTGCGGTAAGTTGCTCCAGCCGAATATAATATTACGAAGTTGGCCATATTAACTTCCTCAGGTGGCTCCATGCTGGACTGTTCAAAGATGCTAGAGGAGTATCCAAAGATATCTGGTATGCGTTCAAGAAAAACAGGCGCGGACAATACCAGATCATATATGCCTCCGATTGGGAAGGGACATCATTTGATAACAAGAACGTTGGACGTCGAAAGTCTGATCTCATTACTTGGGATAAGCATCATTCCGATAAGTGGTCTCAATACATTACGGCAAAGGGAACCTGGGAATATAAACGTGCAATGATCGGCCGTGCTGTTCAACGCAATACTTTGCTACGAACTTGGCTCAACCCAAATAGCCCTGACATTTACGCACACGGAAAAGATAGAAACCGAACCCTTGGTGCCCCTCTTAATGTCATCCATGCCGTCAACGATCGCTCCCCCGGAGGAATTGCTCCCGGTGCTACCAGAGTCCCATTCCACTTGGGACAAAGAGAAGTCGAGCCCGAGCCTGCTGATTGCTACCCTGACACCCGAATCTCTTACTCAACGATCAAAATCATCGCAGGAGTCTTCAAAGATCGCCACGACGATCCACACATGGTCATCGCCGACTTTCTCACAGGTCAAATAGCGTGCCATCCGAAATTCAAAGCTCATCGAACTGATCATAATGATCAAATCGAATCGGCTTTTTACGAATGTGGATGGCGTATTAATCGAAGAGCTTTAGAGAGAGCTAACGACGATATGGCCATGGGAAAGATAGAAAACGCCTTCCAGTCAAAATCCTGGAATCTCAACCCGCCTTTGCGGGTCGACAAGTTTAAGGGTGACCGCTTGGATTTGTTATTACAGCAAATGCGAGACGATATGAGAGAGCAACGAGATGCGGATGAGAGTCTGAATGATGATGATAGCCCGGAGCCATCAACTCCCACTTTTGAATCGGCACCTGGCTCCGAGTCCGAGGGCACACACAACGATGAAATCGATCTCATTATTCCTGGAATCGCTGGACCAAGTAAAAGAAATGCCGGAAGGGGCAACTATAGCAAAGGGAAGCTTCGACAGGCGCCGCCTCGAAGAGCAGCTAAGAAATCGGCAACTTCAGGCTGCAGGATAAATTCCGCAAAGAAAGCTTGGCAGAGAATAGTAAGCCAACAAGATCTTTCGGTATGCAAAGTTGAAGCACGAGCCTCAGAATTTGCTGGTTACTAAATGATGCGAAGGATGACGAGTTTGAATACCTTCCTGACGACTCGATACATAAAGGCAAGGGCCTAGCTATGAAGAAGGCCGTCAATAAAATAAATAATAGGGTCGCGGATAAGGCAATATCAACGAGAAAGTCATTGAACTCGCCAAAAAAGAGAATCGCGAAGGTAATTTATGTAGCTTTCATTTGGGAAGCCCGAAAAGCCGGGGTCTGAGGCTCAGGGTAGCATTTCACAGACTCCTTTTGGCATATACTGACATAGAGAAACAGAGCACCAGTGATGAAGATGAAGAAGACGGCGAAGAAAAAGTCATTAGAGATTCTACTCTCAACCCTGTCCCCACGAAAAAAGTCAAGACAGAGGTTAAAGAGCATTCTGTGATCTGTATAGATCAGTCAGATGATGGAGGCTCGGACTCCGACGTTCAAATCCTCGAAGACATTAGCACCCCTGTTGCGGGCGTCAAAGCGGAAATATCTCCGAAGGTGAGTGCTTTGAAAGACTAGCGCAGATGTCTTGCATTGCTAACGTGCGAGTAAACCCACAGTACTACGACGAAGAAAACTTGCCAGATCTACCTTGATTCTATCTTTTTACGACATAGCGAAGATTCGAACTCTTGCTCCTTCACTTTCCAGATTCCCTAGCATCATATCATAGAACCAGTCTGATTTTGCTGTTAATACCGTCTATTTACAAGAGCTCCTTTTCCTTTCAACAGGGTACTCAACACGTGCCGCTTGGGAAAGTACATATTCTTTCGGATTCACTTGCACGCTTTCGGGAAGAAGTTGAATTTCTCCCTACTACTCACTGCACTAAGATCCCTAAAGAACTTGCTACTATCACACGAACTATTCATGAATGCTAGTCAATTTCAACATTCGTACTTTGCAAGAGAGCTTCAAAAATTTCTCAAGGAAGGTCAATTTCATTATCAAAAGCAGACCGTATCCAACATACGACGCAAAAAATGTACATAAGAATCAAGATCTCGAGGCATAATTCACCAGAAAATGGAAAATTACTCTTCATCGTCGCCAAGGGCATATCTGAAGTACGTGTGAGAGCCTGGCCACTGCGGCTTATCGGTATCTTCTTCGGGGCGAGTAAGGAAACTGCGAGGCACTTCTCGACCATCTCCTTGACCACGGTACTGCTGACCTCGGTATCGCTCGTGAGGAAGTCGACGCTCGGAAGTTGGCGAAGAAGCTCGCCCAACACTAAGAGATGATAAAGCCTGGCTAAGAGCAGTTTGCTCATGCGGATCAGAGGTCGATCCATGTTCCTCTTGATCAGCTACGCCTATGTGACGTTTAATGTACCCACTCAACGTGATAGGTGCGCTCAGAACTGTGTCGAATTGATTCATCACTTGGCCCCTCAGAAGTTGAACATGAGACCCAGTCCTCTCTTCGATATCATCGAAGATTTCTCGTAGCGGGGTAAACAGCGTGACGGTGTCATACTCATCTCCAATGCGGCCCCAAAGCATCCCATAGATCTCATTTGTGGCATTATCAACAATGAGACCTCCACTGTCCCCCTCAACGCCAATGCCTCCTTCGATCCAATCGTCGAGAGGTGTATCGGGTGATCTTAGAACGGACCACTCAATTGTGATGTACCCTTGATGGAAGACTGTGCCCAGAGTCGAGCTCACCTGTCCCAATTGATACCCGCTAGTTCGGCCCTTCGATTTGACCATCGCGGCCGGTTTAATTGAAAGAGCGAGAGAGAGTTGACCCACTCGATCCTCGTCGAGATATGGGAAGCAGCCACCATCCAATCTCAACTCAAACAGAGCCCAATCCATTTCTCTCGAGATGCCATTAACATCTCGCGGGTTTGCCCCAGATTTGAAAGCGAAATCACCCAGAGGCCGTATCTCGTATTGCGGGTACTCATCAGAAAGCCACAACTTCATCAGCGGTTCATGGAAGACGCATGATTGAGATTGCAAAGATGAAATTATCTTCATCGAATATTGTAGGTTTTCTCGCCTCGCATTGCGGAACTCCAAGCAAAAAATGCATTGATGTGGTAGATCCAACTCTAGGATGCGCTGTACTTCCGCGTTAAGCCTTGCCATCAGGAAACAATGTCGATCTTGCTCGGAGGTGTGAGTAATAGATGGCTGTGGGATTGATCTTGGTACCAGATGGTCAACAGTCAGTACCCTAGAGAAGCCTAGTGTTAGTAAAGGTTAAATATAGCAGATAGCTTTGTATGATCTGGGAGGAGAAAATGCGCGGTCTAGTGCTCTCAAAAGAACTACTCACATTGGCTTTTCATCCACTAGAAGATAACAGCCGATAGTTGCGGTGTCTTCAAAACTACCTTTTATTCCGATTGAATCTCCCGTTCCTGGCGAAGGATGGAAATTCCGGTTCCTTGGTTCGCATATCGGAGATGATGTTGGTGAAATCGAACCTCCTGACCGGCGTAGGTGACTTTGCTTGACCAGCAGCTGCAGGATGACTGTGAATGCCCTAGGAAATAGAGTACTAGTAGGCTCCGATATCACACGCTGAATATGTGCTACATAGTCTACACCAAGCTCTTCCGAAGTATTGACGATAACAGTAGGAATTGATTGAGACTCTGTTGTGCCCATTCGGAACAGATGTATCGAGACCAATTTCTCGAAAGCCTGTGAACAGCGCATGCTGAGTTCCGGAAGAGTTTCATGCCAAGCTGAAATAAGCAAAGAGTCTTCCTGTTCTCGTAAAACGTAGATAGGCTCGCGGTAGTCCGAGGGAAGGAGTTTGATTAGTACTTTCTGCTCCGGATGTGATCTTCTTAAGGGTTGGGCGACCAGTTCAGGTGTTCTTCGCATGAAGTCCATTGCATTCGTGCTTACGGGCCTGTCGTTCCCAGATGAAGAAGCCCGCATGCCAGTTTGGCCAGCGACTCTCGTCAATTTCATCTTCTCGTTCTCAATTTCGGCATCCGTAACAACATGACTCTTCACATCACAGTCAATGCATCGTGCCTCTTGACAGTTCGGACAGTCTCCAAGGGTCATGGAAATACCAGCCTCGCGACATTTGCAGCAAGTCCAAAGCCTGATAGATCGATTGCGGGAGGATGAAGAAGCCATTGCTAACAAAAATCTGGCTATGGTTCTTCGGCTGTTGATGAGAATGTTATTACAGAGTATTGAACCTGGGAAAAGAGTAATATCAAGTCATGAGGCTGGCAGGCAACAATCTTGAATTGAGGCAAATGAGGCGCGCAATGGCTGAACGCCACCAACTAAATTCACCAATAACGACCCAATCACCACCAGATATTCCATCGATAGTGTTCTTCGGTCTGTATTGCGTTGCAATCGTAGCCTGGAAAGGTTCATACACAAATAGAGTTTTCTCCACCTTATTTGGCTGAAGATGGCATTGCCAGCACTGTCAAATAGCTTTCCCATGATCTTACAGACCATCACACCTCGAAGTGCGGCTTCTTCTTGACTCTGAGAGTCTTTCTTGCCTCTATATCATTGACCGCTTCTCCTACATTCCTTCAATCCTCAGGTAAAACCTGATCAGGTTTCAGACCCATCTCCTCTCCAACTCTCCTGACCACCCCTCTCAGGGCGGTACAAGCTGGACTATCCGGCCAGGCATCAAAGAAGCTCTCTCCGTAGTCGCAAGCCATACCAATTCTTGGATCCAAAGGCACAGCCCCTAGGAAAGGAATGTTCATCTCATTTGCCAGACCTCTAGCACCACCAGTCGTAGCCTGGAAGATCTCGCTCTGATGGGTACACTTCGGGCACACGAAGCCAGACATGTTCTCCACAATTCCCAGGACTTTGATCCCAGCTTTCCGACAGAAGTCGATCTCCTTCCGTACATCGAGAAGTGCCACCTCTTGCGGTGTCGTAACGACCACTGCACCATCAACCCCGCTTTCCTTTAAGAAAGAATTGACACTCAAATGCTCATCACTCGTTCCAGGAGGGGTGTCCACAAGCAGGAAATCCATATCACCCCACTCCACATCCTTCAAAAACTGCTTTATTAAGCCATTCTTCTTCGGGCCTCTCCAGATCACCGCATCGTCTCGATTGGGTAACATGAACTGCACGCTCATAACGCCCAGATTCTCCAGCACCCAGACCGGACTCCATCCCCCTCCGCTAACATGTATCGTCTCGTCTTCCACTCCCATCATCTTAGGTATACTCGGTCCGCAGATATCTGTATCCATGATCCCCACCGTATTATCCGGGTTCGTTGCGAATGCATGAGCAAGTAAACTTGTAAATGTACTCTTTCCCACCCCTCCTTTGCCCGACAAGATGAGCACCTTATGCTTTATTCCCGATAACCGCGCAGTGATCGCAGGGATATCAGGATCTGGTCCTTTTGGTGCAGATGCGCATATTGCTTGATTCGGGCAGCCAGCGCACGAGTCTGCTTTTCCTGCTGCTTCGGATTCAGGGCCGGGGCAGTGTTCTGGCTCGGGTGCGACGAGTTTAGGTGCTGCTTTGAGAGGGTTGGAGAGGACGTCCTGAACATTTTCGGGAGCTTCGAGAGAGGGTGCCATCATGTATGTCGTTTTCCTCGAAGGATGGAGAAGAGAAAGGTGAATGAAGCAAATCTTGCGCCGGAGGCCAGCCTCAAGCTTGATGTTTACAAAGCAATCAAGTGGCGTCGGAAGTTGGAGGGGCAGTCATGTGGTTGGCCGAATTCGGAGGCGGTGAGTTTTGGGTGGAAGTGTCCCAGATGCGATTCGACTTAGGAGCTTCAGTGTTATGAGGAGAGAAAGCTCAAAATTGAGACCGTCGTTTTTCACTTGATGTCTCTATTTTGCGAAAGAGATCCCCTGGTTGGCAGTCATCAATGCAGCCCCCCCTTTTTCCGGATTTCCTTCAGCGAAATCAAAACAAATCATTCAGAATTGTTTATCGAGCCTTTCCTGCTGAGCATCTCTCTCATACACAGATCCGCGTAGAAGCCTAGGCCAGCCTCCTCCTCCTGATAGTCCCATACATAGTACTGCTGCCCAATGCCTTTCCACCGATCTCCTCTCCAGACTTACTCGCGGCCTCTATATTCTTCAGAGCAATCGGCTGCTATTTGCTCAGCGAACAACTTGAAACATAATTCAAGGAAAAGATATTTGATATTAAAGATTATAATTTACTTAGAAATATTCTATATATGAATAACCGATCGAATCTTGGTAATATAAACTTAGAAAATACGTAGATCATAATTATAAGTAACAGGTATGTGGGTGAACAGTCGAGCATTCAACGTAGATCTTGCCTTTAACATCTCCCGAGGCGATGATCTCATTTGTAGCTAATCTATTCTACCTTTAGTCAACTGCTCGTCAAAGAGATGGAGTAAACTAATAATCTCGGATTTTGACTGTCTCAACGGGAATAGCTCCCGATTCCTTTAATAGTTCTCCTCGCAACAAGTGTTCTGTTTGTGTATACTAAGGCTAGCGCATATAGTGAGGTCGAGTACTTTTGCAGATTCTTGAGCATGCCAATGTCAATCGAGCCAAGGTCGCTCCATCCTAACCCAAGTCCTGAAATAGTGCATGAAGGAAGTGAATTGTAGTGGCTTGAGAATGAGCGCATGAGTGAAGGGTGGCGACCGCTCCGGACGGCGCATATCCCATGGACTGGCAACTCGCTTGCACATTTTAGCGCCATAATTTGAGGTGACCGCATCGAATGCAGTTCGACTATTAAAAGAATTCTAAGAAGATTAAAGGAATTGAGAGTTTGAAATAATACTTGTAGCTTTTTAGAACACTTTTTAGAAGTCGTGGTGGCTGAGTTGTGTGGTTGCGAAAAGGACGTCTCCTTTCAAATGGCGCTAAAATATGTTTTATGCCAGTCCATGGGATATCAACGCATCGATGTAGCTTCCGATATATATGCTCCATCCTTGTATTAGGGTGCTTTGGTGACAATGTATCCCTTTGAGCTGAACAGAAGTTCGTGGTTCGACTATGTGGGATCAGTAATTAGAAGGACTTCGGTGATCCCAGAGTCTGCTTTCTTCAAAGCCCATTCAGCGAGACACAATGCACCTGTTGCCGAGAATGATTGGCACGATGCAATCTATGATGTATTAAATTCGATTCGGTTTTTTTTTTTAAAAAAAAACAGAAAAAAAGAACAAGTACCCTATCCTCTGTCAAAGCTCACATGCCGTAAAAAGCAAGCTCAACTCCCCTGTCACGGAAAGGCTTGGGTCCAAAGATGGGAAGGAATTCATGGCCAGCATTGGCCACAGATTCTTTTGCCATTGTATCGATGGGAGAAACAATGGTTTTCCATTTTCGTTACGGTAAGTCCCAGCTCCGACACAGAAAATCTGTGAAACCTGACTGAGACTTTCGGTTCCTCACTTGGGAATATATAAAACTGTTGTACAATCGGCTCCTAGGAATGTTCGTCACGTGGTTTTAGCTAGGGTAATTACCCCTCCAACTAACTTCATCCCCACCCACACTTTTTTTTTTCAATTAATTACGCTCCACAACTTATTATGGGTCGGGCACGCAAGACTGATCGCAAGGAGCTTACTCCGAATCAACGATCACGTATTTGGGAGAGATACGAGTGTGGACATACCGTTACGGCGATTTCTAAGCATTTTAAGGTCCCCCGCTCTACCGTCTCCTCCTTGATCAACCGGCTCAAATTGCAAGCTTCACTTGACTTTCATAGTAAGCCTAGGCCCGGCGGCAGCAAAACGACAAACCCCCGACAAGAAAGAGCTTTGGTACGCTACGCAGTAGCTAATCCAAGGGTTCCTCTTCAAGCTTTAGCTTCCCCGTCCAAATCTGGCAAGAAACTTGGCATAAATACGGTCCGGAAGGTCTTGAAAGAGCATGGGAAGGCAAAGCGAGTTCCACGAAAGAAGCCTTGGCTCCGCGGAGAGAATAGGAAGCGGCGGTTGGCATGGACAAGGGTTGAGAAGAAGAAGAAGAGAAATTGGAATACGGTGTGCTGGTCAGACGAAGCTACTTTTTACGTGGGAGAAAACAACAACGTCTTTTATGTTACCCGCGGCGCGAATGAGGAATTCTTGGAGAAGAATTTAAAGCCTACTTTTAAGAGTGGGAGGTCAAAGGTTAGAGTATGGACGTGCTTTTGTGGAGACGAAATGGGACCGCTTGTTTTGATTCCAAAGGGAGGGACAATGACAGCTCTACGGTATATTGAAGTGCTAAAAGAGCATTTCATTCCATTCTATCGGCGAATGAGAGTCAAATACGGGCCACAGGTTGTGATGCAAGAGGATAATGCCTCTTGGCACAAAGCCGGAGTTGTGAGAGAGTTTTTGAAGAAGCAAAAGGTCAAGTATATATCGTGGCCAGCACAATCACCAGATCTCACTCCAATTGAGAATTTGTGGAAGCAAATTAAAGGTCGGATTAGGCATAAAGAGCAAAGACCAAAAAATGTGAAGGAAATGGAGCAAGCGTTGAGAGAAGTATGGCCTCAAATTACGCCAGAAAGCTTACTCACTCTCAATCATTCTATGCCGCGTCGATTAGACGCAGTAATAAAGAATAAGGGTGGTTCAACTAAGTATTAAGCGGCGATCTTAATGATATATATAGCTAGTCAATTGAACGATTAGTTATTGAATTAATTGCATTTGAAGTAAGTGAATGGAGATGTATCACGTGACGAACATTCCTAGGAGCCGATTGTACCCCAATCTTGCCTCATCGAGCTCAGGTGAAGCACAAAATTTTTTCACACTACGCGCCGGTTGTCCGACTTCTTTTGACAATGGAGAGGGTGGACACTGAAGATAGGTAGCCAGAGAGGCCTTGCATGCCACGATTTCCAATAATTGAAGGGAGAAAAACAGGGGCAACTTAAGCGAGCTCCAGGTGCTGCTTAGGATCAAACAAATTAGGAAACTACTACCCCACTTTTCTAGGCCACTTGACTCCTATTACTGGATTAATAGAGAGTGTCAAAAAGTGAAGAAAGAGGAGGTCTCCTTGCGCCTCAGCGGGTAGGGAGGTGAGAGTTAATCACCTGATCGAAGGGAAAGAGGGCAATTAATAACAGCTTGCAGTTTTTCTTATATCAAGCTAAGCGGAACGATTCTAACATAAGAATAGTGCAATATGCAAAGAAATGTAACAAAAGTTTTATCCCACATCTTAACTTCACGGCTCCATCATGTCCATATCTTAGATTTTATTCGCCTATCCAAGCCTTCTTTACCGAGGACAAAATCACTTGATCACGTCATCTCCAGCAACATGTTACACGACTCGTTCAAAGCAGGAGTCGCAGCTTGGTACAGTCCCTTCAAGCCAAGACTCGAAATATATGCTAGTGCAAGGTCCCCTAGAGGCTATGCGCGACTTTCTTTTGAAATATGTTCTCAGGGTCCACCATATCCTAGTGGGCGTCTTCACATACTAATATTCATTGAGCATAGACCTCAGGAAAAAGTAAGTGGAACCTTATTCAAACTGAAGCCAAGTATTCGAAGCAACACTGTAGAGGGCTGTAATTCAAGGATCGAATAGAGATGCTCAGTCAAAATCCTACACGGACCAACATGAACCGGTGCTACGTGATCGTTGAGGTCTTGAGGCAGTCTAACCTGACTTTACCGACACAGAATTAGAAGACAAAAGTTCGAAAAAGGAAGTTATCACCCAAAAGCAGAATATTGGCGAAGGGTAATATCAATTGTTTCCATTCATCATTTAGAAGTGCTTATGCGGTAGGTGGAGCCAGTGCCAGAATACGCCTCAAGATCTCATCATCGCCAGGAGTTTCCGCTCCCTTGATGGTCTCATACGCAGGAGCGAGCACAGACTTTTCAATCTCCTTGTACTTTCCAGCATCTACATACACAACATCGCCCTGTCGGGATCGATCAGCCATCAGGAATGCAGCAGCTCGAGCCACGACCGTGCCAGCCTGAGCTTGATGCTTGGCGCCACTCATGAGAGCTGGGATGTCTGGGAGGAGGTTGGTTGTCGTCCATGATGGCATCAAAGTGTTGATGCGTATTGGAAGGCCGGCAACCTCCATCAAGCGTGCATAACCTCGCCCAAATCCAAGGACTCCATGTTTGGCGGTGGCTGTGATCATCAGTACTGATATTGGAGCAAATAGGATTTACTCACAGTAGTCAGGGGCTCGGAGAGGCTGCAAGCCAGTGCTCGATCCCATGAGCACCACACTTCCTCCTTCAGGCTGCTGCTTCATGTAATGAACCGCCAAAGAAGCTGTGTTGACCACGCCCTTGAGCATGATATCTAAAACCTGTGTGTCTGGCTCAATCAAATCTCCATTCGCATCTGTCTCGATAGCCAAGTAGTTGGCACGAGGTCCAATACCAGCATTAGCGAAGACACAGTCGATACGGCCAAAGTGGTCCTTGGTTGCCTTAAACAGAGCAGCGAGCTCCTTGAAGACAGCGACATTGGTCTTCACAAACAGAAAGCCAGAGGCAGGTGTCTCTACTGGATCGGTAATGTCTGCACTGGCAACTGAAGCTCCCAATGAGAGTAAGAGATTGACAGTCGCGAGACCAATTCCTGACGAGCCACCTAAGATGATCCATCCGGTCAATTGCTAATTCATGCAATCTCGCTAATACTCCACCAAATAAATGAAGGGATAGCATACCTGTGATAATCACAACTTTCCCCTCTAGGCTAACCAGGTCCTCGTCCTTGATGAAGAATTCAGCCATTTTGTAGGATGATATGTGATAGAGATCCGATGGAGTTACGTATGTGAAGTAGTATTGCCGAGCAAAATTCCAACTAAATGTATCAATCTCAAAGCTTGGGGCGGACGACAATAAGACAATGGAGATCGATTCCCCAAGAGCCGTGAAACGGAGGATCCTTTCAAGTGCCACCCCGGGGTTCTGTCCCGAAGCGGTGTGGCCTATCCATGACACGTAATTGTGGTCTGGCGGGCTTTTTATGGCGCGCTGTCAAGGAAATGCCGGCTGTCGTTCCGGACCGTCGCTTAAGTTACTTGTAGGGGTTTCGCTACAGAGAAACTTCTGGGTCCCAACTTTGCACGAAGGTCCGAATAAGAATGGTCGAACATGTGATAACACATGAGGCTCAATCACCATCCTCCTTCATATCCACTGCACCCAAATCGAGTATTGAAATCTCTCATACCAAGTCTCTAGTCGCGAATGGCGAAGCTTTCATATCTCTAGTAAGCATTATAGTTCTGGCAATGTACTTTCGTACCACGAGAAGGGTTCCCACCCCAGCCCCAAGGACTGGTTCGAGACTCATCCCGCCCACAAAAAGAAAGCAAAGACACCACAAAAAACCAAGAATGTTCAGACCCACCCACCCACACTTGTGGTCTCGCAACCCACTCAGCGGTTGTCAGAACCCTAGCTGCCGCAAATGCCTCTGACAATCAAAACGGTTGCGTGGAGTCTAGCGTCGAAGAACGGCACTCAAATTTGCTTATTTGGGAAGCGATTTTCTTTTCTGTTAGTCTTGCACATAACGTCGTTGGTACGCAATCAGGGGGGATTCGAAACTTCCGGAGGATTCGGTGGCTGAATCCTTGTCTATTCGAAGACTTTTGGGAAAAGATCTTCACAGTTATCAAATTGGCATACATGATCACGGATTTGTTTTTCGCTGAAAGCTATTGAATAAAGGTGCAAAGATGCTCCGGCTTGGAGTTTACGGAGGAGTAGATTTCTCGCAGATTTCAAGTTTCCTCTTTTCACCATGGTGACAGTAGATCCGAAAGGCGATGGCATTGCCCTCCTTTACACTTCAATTGTATTTCTTGTTGTGGCATGGCTCACGTTTGTGGCAAGAGTAGGTGTACGAGTATGGAGGAAAGCATTGGGCATGGATGACTATGTTATGGCAGTTGGTCTAGTAAGAGAACAAATATTTTTGTTCGTGAATGTAGTAGCTGACATGACCACAGGCTCTCTTCACCGTCACAGCAAGTCTTTGTATTGTCTGCAGTTTCTATGGATCTGGTCAGATGGCTGCTGTTTTGCCGGCCAGCACTAAGATGAGGGGAATTAAGGTAAACCGTCTTCCATCCCTTATTCTGATGATCAAAATAGCAGACCGCTGACACTACTCAAGCTCTTCTTCATTGCCGAATTTTTCTACGCAGCTGCAGCTGTTGCTATCAAATGCAGTATTGCAATCACCCTCCTACGCATTGCCGGGACGAGGAAAACCTTCCTTTGGGTCATCTGGGGCATCATAGGGTTATCTGTTTTATCCTCCGTGGTGTTTATCGTCGGAGTTGCAAATATCTGTCACCCAATCACAACTCTATGGGGTGAGACTACAACCGGATCTTGCGATCTTAAACTCAATAGCGACGTCAGTTTCTTCTTCTCGGCGATCGAAATCTTGACAGACTGGACTCTGGCACTTCTTCCAGCCGCGTTGCTTTGGAATATACAAATGAAAGGCAGAGTCAAGGCCTCGGTAGCTATGATTCTTGGTATGGGTGCCTTGTAAGTCTTAGCTCTCAACTTACCCTTTCAACTCTTAAGAGATGTGCAGTGATCTAACATCCCTTAAGTGCAAGTTGTGCAACGATCGTCCGACTGCGATACCTAAGTCTCTACAGCAATCCTGCTGAATTCATGTTCAGCACGGGCAAGATTGGACTCTGGTCCATTATCGAAGAAGGCATCGGAATCTTCGCAGGCTCCCTCCCAGCCCTCCGCCCACTTCTCTCCCTCCCCTTCTTCCGAAACGGTAGCACCGACGATAGTCACAACGCAGCCTCGGCCGGTAATGCCTACAACAAGCCGAGGACAGGCAGATTTCATGGATCTGCGGACGTCACGTTGGATACTTTCCATCAGTTGCCTGACGACAAGGAGGATGGAGACGCCGATAGCCAGAAACATATCATGAAGCAGACACAGTTTACTATGACGAATGAGCAGGCTGAGACTCCGGTTGCGGAGTGGGAGCGAAATCAGGTTCTGGGGTGGAAACAGAACAACTCCACGACGTAGGTTCGCGGATTTTTGGATTACTGTTAGTCTGCTACTATTGCAATTTGGATAATTTAGGATTATGTAGGCCCTATCCCAAGTACCAGGGTCGTAGGGAGCCAGGGGTCAGGGGTCTAGCGAGTCCACTTTACGGCCATGCCATGTATGATTTTACAGGATGATTTAACGGGCGTTGATGTATAACAAATGTAAAAATTTCAAGTAAATCTCTCCAAATCATTTAAATATAGCAGGTTATCAAAGCAGAATAAAGCAATCTGCATTCATCTCTCACAGATCTGCATTGATCTTCACTTTTCCAAAAATGACAATTCCCCCTACTAGGGGTAGTCATTGCTGCGTATGATCAATTCTCACTTCCGTATATTGTCTTTAGATCCAGATCCAGCAGAGTGGGTAAAGAAAATGGCAGTCGACAGCCAGAAGTGCCGTGATGCCAGCTCGCTAAATGTAAGCGAGCAGAGAAATGGGCAATCCATGACTTTGCAACTCTCAAAGTCACTGCACATTATGGGCTAGGCCACACTTTACACAAATCAAGTAAAGCATATCGACGAGATGTCTGAAGATAACATCAATAAGGTCGCACATGGGTCATCATAAGCACAATATTTTGTGAAGTGAAGCGTGAGTATTGAGCGAGTGTATTTTTTTCTAAAAATCCAAGAAACAAACCCAAGTGTAATGACTGTTTGATAGCCAAGTCCAGACCAAAACGCCAACGCATACATAAAATATTAAGATCATGATGAAACCCAAGTCTAAACCAGCAGCGCTATGCAATGCAATCTCAAAATCCAAGCAATTTCCCAATTCCCTCACCAATGCCTTTCCAGTGTGAACTTCACCAGCCCAGCATTTATGCCTTCAAGTCACAAACAGCAGTGTTTGTATTGCAGCCCTTGAACCCGTTGGCACAGACATACCAGTTACCCAATCCAGTAGGGCAGCTACCCCAGTAGATGCGAGGACCGTTCTCATAAGCTGCTGGTGTGGAAGTGCAGCCCTTGAAGCCAGATGTGGACTCGTAGTCGTAATAAGATGTTCCAGCGGGGCAGAAACCGTTGTTGCCAGTAGAGGGGTCAACTGGCTTTGGATCGATTGGCTTGGGATCAACTGGTGTCTTGGGATCGCAGACGGTGTGGTCCCAGCCGCAGCCCTTGAAGCCAGTTGCGCAGTTGTAGTAGGTTTGACCGGCTGGGCAATTCCAGGTGCCATCGGGGTGGACGATAGGATCAACGGGCTTTGGGTCACAGACGGTGGAATCTGAGCTACATCCCTTAAAGCCGTTGGCGCAGACATAGTAGCTTTGGCCCGCTGAGCAAATGGTTGGATCAACAGGTGGGGTGATTGGATCTGAGCCTGGAACTGGTGCAGTAGACTTGGGATCACAGATCGTAGTGTTGGTCGTGCAGCCCTTGAATCCGGTTGCGCACACGTACCAATTGCCATGCCCTGTTGGACAGCTTTGCCAGTACTTGCGAGGCCCGTTTTGATACTCTGCGGGAGTAGCAGTGCAGCCTCTGAACCCGCTGGTAGACTCATAGTCGTAGTATTGAGTGCCTGTTGGGCAGGAGGGAGCAGATTCCCGAGCGTTGACAGGAGCAGCGAATGAGGTTGAGATTAAGGAAGTGCTGGCGGCGAGCACGGAAAGAATGGCGTTGTTGTAAAGCATTTTGAAAGATATTCTTTTTGTTGTTGATTGGATGCGAGGAAAGATTGCGATAAGTGATGGGAATTTGATCGGAATAGTGGGTTTGAAGTGTAGATATCGTAGATGAAAGATAGAATGAGACAGGGAAGCACAAATGAAATGACCTAGGAAAGAAACTGAAGTGTTGATGAAATTGATGTGATGAATGTGAATGATGAGAGAAGTTTGCGAGGGAGAATCCTCTACCTATATAGTCGTTTGACAACACAGAGACGATCCGAAGATATTCGGAGTTGACCTCAGGCCTACGACGCCTCCGAACTAAAATCCATCTCCTTGACTGGATAACTATTGTTGGTGTGGCTCGGAATGTGCTGTCGAGCATTTAGCGAGCTTAACGACAGAGAGAAACAGCAACTCGACTTTAGTGGAAGCTGACGAAGGTGCTGACTGCTGACGGCTTACACCAGCATTGGCTCAGGTTTCAGGCGAAGTGGTGAGGTTTGGTGAGATGAGAGTGGTTGGAATCCGCGGGGAAGCTCGAACGCCGATGCCTTACATCTCTAATTAGTCCTCTAGCGGACTGTCGGGGGGGTGCGAGAGGTAGAGTGTGGCTGCAGCAGCGGTGAAAGGAGTATCCAGATATTTTGCGAGGCTGAGCTGCAAGAGGCGTCCAGTGAGGACCAACATAAGAATGCTGCCAAGGCTTAATTCCAGCCTTGTGGAGAAGAAGTAAGCTGTGCTGCAAGCTATGAGTGGGCACGAGCAAAATGCAACTAGCATAAAGCAAGAGTACCAAGTAATTAAGAAAGGCTTTGCGTAGTGCCAAGTGCTGGCCTTGTGGAAGTCCGGAGTTTTCCAACGGCAAGGCAGATTCTAGGACAAATTGATATCACAACTCCTTTCTCTGTAGCTTGGCATACACTCAGTGAGTAAACAAGGTGTCAAGTACCCGACTCATAGATAAACAAATTAGTGACAAGTTAGCAAAGTCAAGGATCAGAACAGCGAGTTTTTAATTATCCCAGAATCCAAATTAGTAAATTTCGATGTTCTGGTCTTGATAGCTGACTACAGAACGACACAAACTGCGGTTCAATGATGAATGTCCATTGAATCGTACAAGGTTGAGGATGAATCGACACTCGATAGCAAATCACTCTAGACGATAAATGACAGACCGCTACCACGCAAATGTTGGCGCCGCGCCTTCTCCCTCTCGAACCCTTAGGAGACAGCTGGATATCACCGAACCTATGGAATGCGATAGTAACGTCGGCCTGAAGGAATGAACCGCGGAAAGATGCAGTTGTCCTCCGAAGAGTTTCTCTCAGCTGATGCGTTACTAGCACTGCACAGTAGCCAAGACGATTACATCAGACATTGCGCTCAGAATAACTGCAGCTTTTATTCAGCCATCGAAGCGATTGGAGCGAACGAAAGACACAAACGCCAGACACAAGTCGAGATTCGATTGTGATACTCAAGAAACTTCTTGCTTCATGTGAAAATAGATTCTATTGATACTACAGCCATTTTAGATCAGCCATTGCCACAGCTATGGCTCGCGCGCTGATGGGTTCATCGACCGACACCAGACTGTAGAGTTCCATGGCCAGGGGAATACCGCCCTGTGCATTAAGGCACCCTCAACGCCGTCAAAAATAATACAGGGGTGTCTCTGGTAAAAGCAAAACGCCATTGTAAAAGTTCCATTCCGTGCCTTCCATGGTATCAGTCATCTCCTTCATCATCACTTCTCTCAACACTTCGCTTCTTGCCTAATACTTTCGGTCTGCCACGTCCTCTAGCAACTGAGGACGAACGTGCTCTCTTCTTACGATTTCCAGGGGTGCTCACAGACCCCTTTCGCTTTCTGCCTCTCCCACTACCTGGAGGAGCTGGAGTACCAGGTGTTCCCTCTTCCTCACTTGGGGTCTCAACCCGAGCTCGATCGGCCTCTTCGTCATCCTCAGCAGCCACTTTGAATTCTTGGTCCACGTTCAAGAGTTCAACAAATGCACGACATTGGTTCATCATGCTCTCCTCAGATTCGAGAGCTGACATGGTGGACTCGGAAAGCTCCCAAAATCTGTCGCCGTTTACACCTTGTGCCCTAACGGGTGCCCGATTCAAGTCCTTCGTAGCGGCTTTGTTCTTTCCGTCGCGTAGATTGGACTTGAGGCCATACTGACGTCGGAGATAGGTACGAGCTTCCCAAAGACTTGAGAGCATCATCGACGAGGCGGTCAATTGCTGAAGTCGCAGTTGATCCACGGTAGGTCGTACAGGCTGTGATTGCCCATTCTCGTCTACCTGTGAAGGCTGATCAAGGCTGAGGTGGAAGATTTCGGTCTCAATCGAATGCGCAATACCTGTGCCTAGAGCTGCGACGACTTTTTCCATGGCTGTAATGGTAGACAGAAGCTCATCGACGGTCTGGTACTCGAAGAAAGCGATGTTCTCAATTATGAATTGTGAGAATTCGAGATGGTGCGGCAATTCGTTCACTATGTCCATCTTTACCGGATCGAATTCGATACGTGCGCACAAATTGTCATAAAATCTCTTTCGGTTCTTGACTTTGCTAATCTTGAGAACATCCATCATCAAAGCGAGCTTCGAAGTATACGGATTGAGCGTGGCCCCGTGGGTATTCTGAACGATATCGCGCTGGTAGATGTACGCAAGATGGACAGCTCGCATGTACTCCTTCTCCAGGATAGTCTCGTGCTTCTCGTGAAGTGCTCGATGCTCCTTGACAGCAACCTCTGCGATCTTCTGGTTCTGCGAAGTTTCCAGCGCAATCAAACACGACCCAGTCTCCTTGGGATGAACCAATCCTTGTCGGGCGATGCTGGCGACTACCTCGGCAGCAAGAAGTCCTTGATCGTCCTGACGGGAAAGAGCAATGCGAACAATAAAAGGTAGGAATCTCTGAGCAATCCCAATCGCAATACCATCGCCCTGACCGCCTCCCATGACTCCCAATTTAGCTGTTGAGTCGACACCAGCCCCTGGCACACCCTCTTTGCCAGCCTCAGAACGCTTCTCTTCGAGAAGCAGAAAGTCTTTGAATGATCTTAGGATAATTGACTCAAGCGCCGATTCCTTCTCGTCGAATGCCGTCAAGAAGGAGGTGTAGATGTTGGCGGAAGCGAAGTTCTTCGGCCAAGACTGACACACCATGCCAATTGCGTCGAGTGCTGCCTTCCTAACTTCCAGAGGCTGAGAGGGCGACGCGAAAGGAGCGAATGTATCCGCCATTAGCTTTGAGACGGAATCATCCTTCCATGAAGGAAACTTGTTCCGAAAATCAGCGAGCTGAGGGTCAAAGTCACAGTGCTTGCCGCACATGCCAGTAATTGATAGAAGCCTGGCGAGCTTTCGGACGTGAAGGTCAGTCAATTTGACATTCTTCATCCTTGAGATGTTTTCCAAACTCGACATAACCAATGCAGTAAGTTGCCGATAGTCGCCAAGAACTCCGGAGATGATCCAGAGACATGCAATGACATCGTCCAGTATTAATTTGCCCACACGAGAGACGGCCGGAAGAAGTTCCTTCCTGATAGCTGCAAGGAAATTGTTGTGAGCCTTGGATAGATGCGAAAGAACGTGGCGGAATATGATTATGACCGAACGGTAGATTTGAAGATCATCGTTGGCTCCGACATTGGCAATGTAAGGCTGCAGCAACTGGACTTGCTCCGCTGTGAAAAGGTCGGCGTTGGACTTGGCAAAAATCGTCAGGATCTGTAAAGCATCTCGAGCTGAAGGTGCATCATTGCCCTCGCCAACCGGGTTGTCGATAATGGTCTCGAACATCGTAGCGACCAGTGCCTTGCAAACACGAAAGTTTGCTCCTGAGAGCTTGGCATCGGCAGACAGCATATTCTGCAGAACTTTGTCTAAGACGGCAGCTACGCCACTCCCTCGTTGGACAGTTTTGACCATAAGTGCCACATGATCAGACATAGCCAATTTGAACTGTGCTGATGTATTTTCTGACGTAGTGGATTGGTAGAAAGGTGACATCCACACCTCTTCGATCATCTGGCGGGCAAGATCCTGGACGCCTTCATCCAAGTCCTGAACCCGATGAAGGAGAGAGTCTGCGATTGAACTCCGAACTTCACGCTTGGTGTTTCTGAGATAGATGTCCTTGGAAAGTCTCATGGCACGCTTGCGAACACCAACTCCACTATCATTGACTCGATGAAGGATACTCGTAATCATCTCCTCCTCTAAGGCTGGGCGAATGTTGATACACTTGCCTATGAGGCCGAGCGCAGAGTCACGAACTTGAACAGAAGAATCATTTGCACATCTCAGAATGAGGAGCTTCACTGCAGGCTCACTGTCAATGATCGTAGGATCGGTGTCCAAGACTTGATTGACGCTCTTCAAGCTCTTACTGCGCACTGTTGCTTGGTCACTGGTCATCGAGCCCAGTAGGATGGACAGGATGCGGCTGAAGGACGCGCAGAATTGTGAGTTCAGCAGTGTCAGTGAATATGCCAGTCGGGCATGAGGTGGGCTGACAACGTCGAAACTGTATTCTGTTGAGAGCCATCTGCTGTCCGAAATCATCATGCGAAGTCTGAAAGCCAGACGTCCGTACTCTTTTACGGTGTTTTCGTGATCATAGTCATCGTCGCTAATAGCATCGAATGTAAAGCAGATTTTGGCAGCCCACTCGGCCATGAAATATCCAATGGCGCTTTTAAGTTGAGGGTCATCATCCTTGGCTGGACAACGATGCTGTAGAGACTCCAAGCACACACGGTATGGACCTGCGCCCCAAGCAACAAGCTCTGGACCAGATGGTTTCTTTTCAAGTAAAGCTTCCGCCAATCTCGCCAAGTATCTGCCGAGGTCCGTGTCTCCGTTTTCAAGCGAGTTAGCAGTCTTCCTAATATGAGCTTTCAGCTCGGAGATTGCTGCACCCATCAAACCCAACAGATCAAGAGCCATGTTTTTTGCAGGAGCTGGAGTCTTGTCGCCTTCCGCCAATTGAACCATCCTGAATAGGAATAAACGTAACATGAGCTCTGCCGCAGGCCAGTCTGTTGAGTTTAAGCACGTGATGAAATCCTCCACGAAAAGGTCGAGCAAGTTCCGGTAAGGAGCATCTCCACTTTTAGTAGATTTCATGGCTCTGTTCACTATGAAAGCAACAACGTAAGTTGCGTTCGCTTTGGCTGTATCAAGCAGCGGGACGGCGTCATCTGCAAGCTCTTGAATTGCTGTTACAGGCTGTCTTTCCGCCGTGAACTCCGTAGTAATGTTGTATTTTCCAACAGAGATCTTCTCCGATCCCTCCACGGTATCGTCGCTGTTGAGAGCTTCCAAGGCCTTGTTGCGGCGATTCGCTTTGGCGTCGTCGGCTTTACTCGCACTGGTCTGGACAAGTCTCATAATGAGAGCAGAAACCAATTGAATGCTTCCTCCTTCAGCAAGCTTGAATTGACGAGCGCTTTGCTTTGTGACTGGTAACTTTTCCAGAGACGTGAGTATCTCGTCAAATATGCCTTGACGCTGAGCTGGGTTGCATAGAAATATCTGGGCGAGAACATCCATAGCGACCACACGCAGACTGTCGAACTTGGCAATCTTGACGACCGAGTCGCGCTCGCTTGGAGCATTTTCAACAAAGATCAAGCGAGAAGCTGTAAACTCAAGGGTGTTTATGACTGTTTCTGAGAGATCGATCGTTGATACCAGGCTAGCGACAAGAGAGAACAATCTTCGGCAATGTGATAACAGATTGCTGATATGTACCTTCTGGGTGGAAAAAAGCTTGAAGAGCGCTGCCGATGGGCCAGAATTGCGCATTTCCACAATTGGGACCAAGCATGTCTCTGTAGCATTCTTAAATGCATTCAGCGCCGTCTGGATGACATCTTCGGAGTAGAGTTGTTTCTCCTCACGGCCACCCGACATCAGTTTCAAAGAGATCCGAGCTGCCTTTATTCCAAGCCCTACGGTTGAGATTTGCTGCAGCCATGCCTCAACCTCAGACTCTCCCATCGCATCATCAACCTTGATGTCAACAGTCTCCGCATCTTTCAAAGCACCTTCACAAAGCTTTTGGACTCTCAGTAAATCATCTAGGGGAACTTGAGAGAACCGGCTAGCATCAATGACTCTTTGAAGAAGAATCTCAAGCTTGGCCTGCGCAGCAAGATTCAAGGTAACACCTTCGCTAGAAGCTGTGAGAATAGCACTTGAGCTCATTCTGTCGGGTTGCGCTTGATCTTCAGCTTCAAAAACCTCTTGAAGATACTCTCGAAGATTTCTGAACGCCGCATCGTTCTTTTGCCGTTGATCAACGCTTCTTGAAATGTCGTCTTCGTCGTCGACTTCCGAGCGGCGTCGTTTTCGAGAGAGGTTTTGGGGCGTATCAGGAGAGGAAGGCAGAACCTCATAGTCCTCAGGACGGAACGTCAATGGAAGATTTGGTATGACGACCGCTAATCCTGGGTTCGAGCTTGGTGGTATGGGGTGGGATCCATGTTGTGGGGTGACCCTGGGCGTTGGCTGTAGCGGGGCATGACTCTGCTGTAGTGACGGCGTACTGGGCTGAATGAGAAATTGCGGCTGCTCCACAGGCTGAGGCTGATACGCAGGCTTGGAAAGAGTACCGGCTTGGGCTTGAGTATACTCGGTGCGACTGAAGTTCTTTGGCAGTCCTGGGATTACCACAGAGAAGGCTGAGCTTGGCTTGGTTGGGGTAACTGGGTCGAGCTTCTTGGGAGTACTCATGTGCCCATTCGCCTTGGACGATGGCTTGGGAGATGGCTTAGGGGTTGTCTTAGGAGTCTCCTTCACACTCGGAATCTGGACCGTGATCGATGAGTTCTCATCGTGAGTTATTTGATTCGAGACTACCCGTTGGGAGGGTTGTTGCTGTTGTGTTGGCTTCAGCTGCGACTTCAGCGTCGGTGTTGCCTTTTGCTTCGGAAGGACCCCGTTCGGTATGGCAGGCTGACTCGGTCTCTCTGGAGAAGGGTATTCGAACTCGACTGATGTCCCATTATATACCATTTGTGCGAAGGGAGAGAGGGATAATCTAGGCTCGGTATTCGAAGTGCGCTCGGAGGTAAGATTTGGAGAAGTCTTAAATGAACTGGACTAAATTAGCCAAAGCTAGATTGAATCTCTCTATCAAGCTCACTATTTTGCAATGTTGCTAGGCTTAAGAAGTTCCTTGAGATCGTTCAATGATTTCTGCAATCTTTCGGAGGTGTTACTAGGATCTTGCGCATCGCGGTTGAGAGTCTCAAGAACTCGTCGCCCTTCGTCGCGGTCGGTGGAGGTTTGGAATAATGAGGTTGATGATCGAAGACCTATCGAAGGGGAAGGGATTATATCTGGAGGAGGTGGATATGTTAGTGTTTCTTAGGTGGTTTTGGTACTAGAGGTGTTGATACCTGAATTGAATGGGACGACAGAAGAGAAAGGTGAATATGGCAACGCCTCATCGACAGTGAGAACCCGCGCATATCTTCGCCGTGAGCCATTCATCGGTTGTGCGCCATTCGAAGCATTGACAGCATCATGCTGGACGGCATGGGCATAGCCATTCTGGTCCATGTTGGGCGTTGAAGGAGAGTGATGCGCTGAGAGTAATACTCAGGCGCAGTTATCATGGAGTATCAAGAGTTGGTAGAGGTGACTAGCATATTGTAAGACCAAAGACTGCGGCGATAGGTAGAATGCGCACAGCTGTCTCGAGATATCATGGTCGTCGCATCGAATGTGGTCGAGAGAAGGTCTGGCAGCCTTGCCGCGAATGACCCCGGCCAGAGGAGCACGACTGGAAAATTAGTAAGCAGGGCTTCGAAAACTTTAAATTTCCACGCCTTGGTGGAGGAAAGTTCGGTCAACAGACGCAACGATTCACTCTCCTCAGCACTAAATCAAAATGTCGGCAATCGGGTCTCTGGTCTTCTGCACAGACTGCGGTAATCTGCTGGAGAGTTCGACTGGAAATAAGAATACAATTCTTGTATGCGACTGCTGTGGTGCAGAGAATAAAGGTATGTATATTTCTTCCCGTTCGTCCCATCTACTGCAAATCTAACTCTGTTACAGACACTGCTTCTAAGACGATTACAACCTATACAAAGGCTGCCTCTTTCCCATCCCTCCTACGCCAAAAGCGATCGACGATTCAGCAGGTGAAACTTTCAGATATGCAGAGTGAGGCTGTGATTGCGCACACATGTCTGGAGTGTGGAAGGCAGGAGGTTAGATATACAGCTGTGCAATTGAGAAGTGCAGATGAAGGTAGCACTATCTTCTATACCTGCGATTGTGGACACAAGTAAGTAATAATTCGGGAGCTATGAGACTGCTATATCCTGACATTGATAAGATGGAATACAAATAATTGAGGAGCTTCACCGCGAAATGAAGCGTCAAAACTTTGCCCGAAATGGTTGCATTGCATTGAATTGTATGGCAGATCAGCAGAATCACAACATCAGCGGATATGGTTAATGGTGGAGTTGAGTTGCTATGCAAGGCCCAAGCACTTTGGTGCCTAGCATTCTATGAAGGAAATCAACTACTCATTGGCAGTCTCGGGAATCAATGCATACTCTACCTCGCCGGCTTTCTCGAACTCCGCCATATCCAGAGCTACAACCACGCTCTCCCGAACAACTTGCTGCTTATCATTCAAAAAGCGCTTCAAAGTCTCCTCGACTCCAGCTTCCTCGCCCAAACTACCCAGAGCCTCAGCAGCCTCGTGTCTGACCATACTCTCCTCCTGCAAGTCGCCCAGCGCAGCAGTAAGTGCTGGAATGGAAGCAGGATGCGACAACTGTCCGAATACGAATGCGATCTCGTGTCTGAAAAGGGCGGATGGATCTGCGAATCCTTTTGCGAGGGCAAGGACAGCAGGGATGGCGGTGGGGAGATCTGGTGGTGAAGCAAGGTCTCGCAGCCCGAACATAGCTCTGTAGCGTAGGAACAAAGGCTTCGTAGTATCCAGCAGGTTCTTCTCCAAATTCTCGATCGACTCGTTCTGTTCTGAAGTTGGCGCAGGGTCGATAGACGCGAAATCACTACTTGTATTAGCCAACATCCTCTACCCAAACCACCTCTAGTGAAATGAACATACCTCTTCTGCAACTTCTCCCTCTTCCCCTCCTCGCTATTCTCCCACTCAATTCTCGCAACAGCAATCTCGCAAGTCTCCTTAACAACCACAAGCTCTTGAGGCCTATCCCTCAACTCCCTAAGTAACTCCAAACTGCCTACATAACCAATCGCGCCCAGTGCCTCCGCAGCCTCATGTCTACACATGGGATCCTCATCTTTATTTTCCAATACATCTGTAAGGAACGGTACAGCAGCCAGATTCTTCGTCTGGCCCAGGCAGTAAGCTAGTTCATGCTTAAGCAGCGCCGAAGGCGACGAGAAAGCTGCGGCGATGGCTTGGATGGCAGGGAGGGACGACTGGCATGCTAGATGCTTGAGGGAGAAGAGAGCTCGAAATCGGCGCGCCAGAGGTTCGGTCTCCGAGCAGAGGGTTTTGCGGAGGGCGAGGATGGTGGGGTCGCTGGTTGGAGGGGGGGATGTCGCTGAGGGCGCCATGGCGGGGTAGATTTTTTTTCTGTCTTTGCAAAGATGTGAGTATTTTGGAGCATGGAGAGGCATACTAGAAAGTGCATACAGTGAGATGAAAAGTACTTACAGTTGGATGCACTGTATTGCTTGAGTGTATTTCGATATCCTCATGTGCCAACAGATGTAAAGTGGTTCGAAGTTAGGTAAATGGGAATTTTAGTGGTGCTCTGGTTGATATCAGCCGCTAGGTTGTTGGAAAAAGTTGCCGTCCTCATTCACACTCTGCAATGCCACGAATGTGGCACTTGATATCAAGCTAGTGGTTGCATCTCGGTACAGTCCTCGACCTCATGTTCTACTCTAACCGGCTTTCAACAATCTTCCCATCATAAAGTGAATTCCTTCTTTTGTATAGAGCACATACATCACAGATCCCATCTCTGAAATCAGAGCTGCGACTGACATCAGACTCACGGCATCCAGGTATGATATCTAGCCAGGTGCTCCAAGGCTTGCAGAGCAGTTTCCATTGAACAAATTATTCGCCACTACCAGAGTATTGTTTGCTACTTCTACAAAGAGGTTTCTCAGAGGCAGGCCGCTGTCCGAAAAGTGGCCTGAACCCATTCAGTTTGAGCCAGAAATGGTTTATTCTTACCTACTCGTCATATATAGCCCCTTCTATTTCTCTACTTTTTTGTCGTTGTGTCTTTATTGTTGAGCTATCAGCTACTGCGACTTGTTTTCAAATCCACGTATATACTATTCTGATGTCCAATATTTCCTTTACTTAGATCTCCCGTCTGGTCAAAAGATCGCAGGGCACGTCACGCAGTGGTCTGTGACATTACCTCCATACCTCTCAGGGATTTAAGAGAAATTTCGCAGTGCACTGTCCTGCTTGATGACTTTTTCTTATTACTGTTTGTTTTAGATTGTTGATTCTTCTGCCATTAACGGGCCGTCCTGCATCTTATACGGGCTTTTCATTATTAAAAAGTATTGGTATTGTAGACTATTGCTTATATTTGTACTATAGACTTTTGTTGAACAAAGGTCCCGAACAATATTGGCCTGAAAAGAGATAGCGTTCTGTCGGAAAGAGATTAAACTCGTCGCCTGAATTCACGAGGAAAGTCCAGACAGGAAGACGCTAGTAGCCGAGCACCTTCTCCTTCCTCGAGTACAGATATAGCTGTGTCTTCGAATGCTTTTTTAAACCAAATTTCAAACATCTACAAATCCAACAGATCGACTCTCGAAAATCAACCACCAACCACCATCCACTAAACAAACAATCACTCAACCAGTCAAGATGGCACAACAAACCAAGAGAGAGGATCTTAAGTAAGTCTTAGCTTTATCTACGACAGATCGACGATTTACAAGATACAAAACTAATCCTCATTCTTAAACAGGTGGATCCACGCCGGCGCGGCTCGTTTCCAAAGCACCCCGCACGTAGTTCACGAGATCTTCTTCGCCTTCTCCTCCCCTACAGCCAATGGCATCCAGCGCCTGAACCTGTCAATCGACAGACCAGGTGCGTCTCTCACGGGTAGCGGATGCACCACAACCAGCCTCCTCGACGGCATCACGTGGAACGAGCATCTGTGGAAGCATTGGGAGGCCCTAGTCGAGAAGAAGACTGGAGAATGGAAGCGCGCTGTCTCGCTCGCCAAGGGCAACGAGTATCGGAGAGATGCTCTCAAGAGCATCTATGATGATGCTAACTTTTTGGATCCCTGGACCACCGAGGAAAGAAAGAAGAAGATCGAGACTACCAGATTCGTGGCGGTCTGTATGGACAGTTCGTCTTCCCCCCTTTTTGAACTCAAGACATTCTAATATTAGGACCAGATGGCAACCCATTGCACGGCAATGGCATGGGAAATTGCCCGGAGAGCTGGGAGCACCCAGACTCAGCCCAGAAGGAGATGAAGGAGGAGGTTGAGGGGGAGATCAAGCAGGAGATAAAGGCGGAGATCGAGGAGAGGAAGATTAAAGTTGAAGATGAATCATGATTAGATGTCTTTAGATAGCTTAGTAAGCATAACGCATCCGAAGTGCTCGTAGCCTATGACTAACATTAAGATAGCTCTTCACCAGATTCAGTCGCCATCATTGTTTTCTCCGTTGCAGGAAGAACTAGCTCGCAACGGCTTCAGGCTAGTATGAATACCAAGAAAGATAGCGGCTACCCAGCACTTCATCAAAGATCATCTCGAGCGCACTTCACAAGACTTAATTCTTCTCTTGGATTGTCATTAAGTGAAGAGTAGACTGGGGAGGAGATCGGAATCCTTATCAAGCCAAGAAAAACGTCTCTGTGAATGATCATATCCATCTATTTCTATTCATGTTATCTCGTAACGTCTAAGTCTCTAAATCTCTACACCCCTCAGGGCTCTATTATGAACAAATCATAACCTCAAAACAAATCCTCCTACAGAAGCAACAGTATATACAAATCTCAACTCCATCATCCACATCAGGGTATCTCGAACTTTCTCCTCACTCCAACTATCACCCCATCTAGGAGGATCTCGACATCTCAGCCTCCTCGACCTTCAGATCCTTCTCTCCGTTGTAGTGGATCTCAGTGACACCGCCACCGCCGATAGCTGGAGCAGGGATGGCACCGATGACGTTCTTGACGCGCATGATATGCTTGCCAGAGCGCATCCAGTGGAAGACGACGTATCCGAGGACGTAGACGAAGCCGACCAATGGGACAAGGTATGAGATACGGGTATTAACAGCATCGGCGATTGCTCCCTGAATGGGTGGGAAGACTAGATAAAAGAGTGAGCATATGTGTTCCTCTGTTTTCACCATACGGATTAAGAGAGAGGGAAGTAACTAACCGGCACCTCCAGAAACACCCATGACCAAGATACCAGCTCCGCGACGAGTGTGGCGTCCGAGGTTTGCAGTTCCGAGAGTGAAGAGAGTCGGGTACATGGGAGCCTCGAAGAAGAAGATGGCGATCAGGATACCGACGGAGCCGTTACCCTTGGCAGCGACGATTGCGGCGTTCATGGCAATGGCAATGACGGCATAGATCATAAGGAGGAAGTCGGCTTGGAAGATGGTGGCGAGAGCAGTTGCGGCAAAGCGACCGACGGTGAAGGTGATAAGAGCATATGACAACATGTTGGACGCTTGAGCAGAGGTATACGTCGTCCCGTTCTCTGTGGCGTAATTTATGAAGAACGAGGCAATAGTGACCTGTGCACCAACGTAGCAGAACTGGGCGATGAAAGCGAAGATCATGTTGTACTGCTTGTAGAGGGGTCCTTGGCCGACTTCGTTTCCGAACTCGTCGGTAGCGAAGTTCTCGACGGTAGAGCTGTTGAGCATCTCCTCCGATACTTCTGGGAGTTTGGCAACAAGGAAGAGAACGGCAATTGCGACACCGGCGCAGGCAACAGCCAGGTAGACGAATTGCACATTCACCAGGTTGTGAGCGTTCTTGCCGGTGAAAAAGAACTTGGAGGCGATGAGGGGGCCGATGAATGAGGCTACTCCGTTCCATGATTGGCAGAATTGGAGACGTGCGGATGCAGAAGCTGGGTCACCGATGACAACAGCGTAGGAGTTTGCGGCAGTCTCGAGGGTAGCAAGACCACAGGCGATGACGAGGGTGCAAGCGCAGAAGCCACCGAATGATGCATAGCGGTGCTCGTAGGTGGAGAAGTGTGCAGTTGGCCAGAAGAAGATCGCACCAAGAGAGTAGAGAGAAAGTCCCATGAGAATGGTGACCTTGTATCCCTTTCTCTTCATGACTTCAGCGGCAACAGGCGAGAAGAGGAGGTAACCACCACCAAAGTAAACGACTTGAAGACCAGTAGATTCGAGCTTGGTGATGTCGAGGACAGTCTGGAAATGCTTGTTCAAGACATCGAGAAGTCCGTATGAGAAGCCCCAGAGGAAGAAAAGGGATATGACGAGGGAGAGAGGGAAGATGAGGGCTCTGCCAGTCAGGAAGCCTGAGGCGAGAGTGGGAGCTGCGAGAGGGATTCCGCCAGCCATTGTGCAGGTGGTGATGAAAAATTGAAGGATTGAAGGCGGAGGACTTTCAAAGTCTTGTGGCTTCTATTAAAGAAGTGAAGAGGTAGTGTTGATAATGCTGATGATCCTCATTACTTGGATGCTGGGCCTGTCGACTTTATAGATCTTGACCTTGGGGTTGTCTATGTCTCCAGACCCCAGTTCTTTTTCTTTAACCCTTAGCCCACACAGGCCATTGGACGTCTAGGCTCCCCCAGACTGTCGAAGTTTCGATAGGCCAGATTTTATGCAAAGACCAGGATGTACTTGGATCCATTCGATTAGGCCTAGCAGTGGTAGCTCGTCGGCAGTGGCTGCTGGATCTCGAAGTCTGGGAGCTAGCCACATGTAGCACCACGCCCGGTCTCTGACGGGCTGATTCAACATCTATCATTGGGCCTTATATCTCAAATTCACTTAGTCACCCGAGAGAACGGCCGAAGTTGGTATTGTATTGCAGATCCTTGAGGCCATTGACGCCCTTGAAGCCAGGCTTGCATGCTGACTTGAGCCACCGACCTGTTTTTGAACGCCACTCCTAACCCAGCTCGGCTCCAAGCTCTAAGTGCCCAGCTTCTTGGCCTCAAGGAATCAAGCACATGAAGCTTTTGACACTCTTTGAAGCTTTTGATCCATGTCTCGGAGCTATTGTGGATCTGGAAAATCCCCCAGTGCCCACCATCACCTGATGGTCTGTTCCCACTCCCAGCTTCATATGATAGAGCTGAAATTTGACATTCCCCACAAAGGCGCTTTGGACCTTTGGAAGAAATCTAGATGGTTGGAGAGGTGGAGGAAACTCCATGGGGTCTCCAAAATCTCTGATTCCGACTCCACTTGCCGGGAAATACTTACTAGTGATCCCAGTCCAAGGATTGCGGATCCATTGATCAATCGCCATGTAACCAGACGTGACGCATCTCTCTCTATGAAGATCCTGGTTCTGAAATGCGACTGACTCGCGATTCATTGGTCGATGTGGTGACATTTCCGGGAACAGCTTGTCTCCCTTGAACCTTAGTAGCACGCTTCTCCTGCAACTCCACGAATATTGACTCCGTATCATGCGATGAAAACGCAATTGCATAGTCGCATACCAACATTGAGGCACACCAACATGGGCATGAACAAACATCTTGACTCAAAGGCTGACTCCACAGTCCCATCCTATTCGACAAGAGAAAGCGCGGGGAGAAACCCAGGCACGCCATCCCGCAAAGAACCCCGTCCCATCCCTGCCAGCACAAACTGGAGCAGCGCTCAGCCAATCGCTGAAATGTTGGTTTCAGCGAAGCCTTCTAGCTTCGCTCTAGAAGCTTCTCTAGTGCATGTTAATGTTATCACGGAATTTGAGATATGGGAGCAGTTCTTGGAGTAAATGGTTATGACTAGGGTGCTGATCCGAATATGGCGGGTGGTATTGCGATGTTCGCGCCGGGGTAGTTTCATCGAATGATTCCACATCTGACTCGTCCTTGTGCGGGTGGTAACTTGCACTTTATTGGTGACTAGCTATATATATCTACGGCGCCTTGGATAGTCTTCGTGCCATTTCGCAAGTCGTTAGCGAGTTTTGTAATTTTAATGGAATTTTTAAAGCTTCGTCTAGTTCTCTGTGGATCCGTGTGATTCGTTCCCATTAACAGTTACCTCTTCTGTTCTGTTCTCAAATTTCTGTATCTCTCAATAGAAGTTCGGGACGTGTATACCACAGGTTGCTGATGCAAGGTTAAACAAGGTTGAGCAAATCATGCTATGCCTATCGACGAGGAGCAAGACGGCAGAGAGACGCTAGAAACGCGCTTATTTTTGGCAACCTTCTAAAGCATTTCTACTTGAGACAAAATTGACATGCAAGAGGATGATTCCGCAGCTTTCAGATTCGTCAAGTCATCATCGAACAAGTCAAAAACAAGGATGAAGCTCCTTGAATCACGCATATTACGTGATCTTAAGTCGCGGGAATCCGCTGTTAACTAATTAAAACATAATATATCATTAAATATAATAAAATAATCCTTAAGGTTGTATAACCTCTTTAGTTTGCCTATTTGTCCTGGGGTGTACATCTTTAGTAAGTTGCACACCCGGAACGTAACATAATTATTTGTTACTTTCTTTTCAAAAATCATGCTTTTCGCTGAACTTAATCACGCTATTTACGACAAAGAGATACTTACTATTATTAAATCGTTTAAATATTAAAGAGCTGAGTTAACGGGGGCCTCTTATTAAGTTTATGTTATCATAAATTATAAAGCATTAGAATACTTTATAATGTGACGCTTGCTCTATAAAAGACGGCAATCACGCGTGACTGGCGACTCACATTCTATGGCGGGAACATGAAGATACCAAGCGTCTCTTAGAATCTATAACTACGGAGGAAAGAAGGTATGGAAAGAAGTAGGTTATATACAAAGGTAGGCTCCGCAGAGGCTCGTCTAATCTCGGCATCTTCCCAATCAGGAAGTGAATAGCCGAGACTGGAAATGAGGCTCTAGAAGCTCTAAACCGTCACATATAACTTCTAAATAATTAAATGCCCGATAAGTAAAATAAGTAGAGCTACTGGCCGATTATAACTTTATAATTACTTATTATGACGCTTGCTTTATAAAAGGCGGCAATCACGTGTAATTAGCGTCTTATATTCTATAACAAGAATATAAAAATAATAAGAGTCTCTTAGAATTTATAACTACGAAGAAAAGAAAGTATAAAAAGAAATAATGTAAAGTGGCGATTCTAGCCAGGAAATGATGCCTAAGGCGTTATTTAAGGAACTAGGCATACAACCTTTAAAGGTTCGTATAAGAGGCCTTTCCCTCATGTAAAATTAGAAGAATTGAACACTTTTCCACCTTGAATCTTTGTAACGACACTAGCCAAGAGAGCGGTGTAAGAGGTATATGGTAGTACTTTAGCTGAGGCTATCGAGAGCTAATAGGTCTAATACGAAGGAAACAAGAAGATGAAGAAGGAAAGAGGGAGTGGAGGGAGTGTGAATTTATATATATAGGCTCCTCCGAAACCCCTCCGGTACTGGTCCGACTCGGCATGACTTGGTTACCTCTGAACCCCTGGATTCCCTGACTCGCTGAGAAGCTCCTAAGTGCACCTATCGTCACAATCTTGACCCCTTAGAGTTACTAGGCTCCTTGCCTGGTGCCTTGCGCCGTGCTTCGTTCTTTATTTGTTGTAGCCTTCACAATAAGTTATATATAAAAGTAAGCTCTATAAAAGCTCGTTTAATCTCGGCATCTTCCCAATTAAGAAGTGAATAGCCGAGGCTGGAAATGAAGCTCTGGAAGCTCTAAACCGTCACATTCATAGCGAAATTAAAGTATACTAATTAATAAATAATTCCAATTAAAAAATATGGAATTATTTGCGTAATGGTATTAATAAAGAACGGGTTAAAACCACTTCCAAGGGGTAAATCGCTTTAAAGGATGCGACTCGTTAAAAAAATCGGGATTCCGACTAGTTAGTTGTGCGGCTGTAGGAAACGCGCCATGCGGGCCACTTGAGCTTAGCGATTGCTGTGAACAGACACTACTATCACCACCATCCTTCTTCTCTTCGCGTCGACTTCAACATTAACATCACCTCCCTCGACAATAATGGAGGACTTCAATCTCCCCAGTACAGAACGAACCAACTTGCTTAAGAACCTCCAAGAGGCGATGAGCGATGCACCAGTACCACCATACTTCTGGGCCATGTGCCAAGTTTGCGAGCTTCAGGCGCTTGAAAAATTCATCAAGATTGCTCGGATTTCGCCCCCAATATTTCGTAGTTTCACTGCACAAGCTTATTCGATGATACTTTACTGTAAGCAGAATAAGTAAGCTAATCCTTTTGTTATCACTAATGTTTTACAGGGACTCAAAGTGCTCAAGGAACATCACGTGGTTCAACTCCAATCACAACCCAGACAAACCGGGGTTTGGGCTCATCTCCTACTGGTTCTCCGCCTGCTAAAAGGCAAAAGACCACCAAATCGCCTTCCAGTTCCCCGCTTGCTGAGAGGCAGACGATTACCAAGTCACTTGTTGGCTCACCATTATTGCATCGAAGCAAGGCAGCCTCGGATCTGGTAAGCTCGAAGTACACATTCTTTCACTATTTAAAGCTTATAAGCTATAGGCCAGAGAACGAGACGGATATTGTTGTGTTCTTTCTAAGAATTCATCTATTGATGTAGCACACATTTACCTATTTTGCCGATTATCGACTTCGGAAGAGAATGTTTTTGGGACAAGACACTTGTTTTGGATGCATTTGAAGAGCTTCTGGTCAGAGGAGAAAGTTGCTGCTTGGGAAGCAGAACTATTCCCAAGAGGTCTCTCTAAAACAGGAGACGAAAGGGTTGATAACCGAATAACATTGTCAAAGGACGCACATTGCCTATGGAACCGAGGGGCATACGCCTTGAAGCCAATCTCCATCTCCGACGACAAGACCATTTTGAGGGTCCAGTTATTTTGGCAGAAGAAACAACCCGACATGCAAGCTGCAATGAGTCTTCTGACTATACCACTTTCTACTGAGAACCTCAATCAAAATGAAGGGGCGTTCGACCACGGCCAAACTATACTGTATGATGAGGGAGGCAACCGTATTAAATCCGGCGATATCTTCGACCTCAAGACTGACGATCCAACAACGAAACCACTCCCAAGTTTCAAGCTCCTTGAGCTCCAGTGGTTTCTTACGCGCGTAATAGGCATGGCTGGAGCTGCCTTTCCGTACGAAGCAGGTTCTGGAGACGACTCGGACGAGGATATTCCCGGTTTGGATTTAGATGAAGCAGGAGATACGTCTTTTCTTTTGGACATTCCTTCATCAAACTCACTAGAATTTCTATATAAGGTCAACAGAGCTCTTGCGGAAAGTCCTAAGCATCATACGGAGGAAGTGGAGGAAGATAGAGTAGGAAGAGGCAGTGGCTATGTAGTATAAAGGAAATGTAAAGTAGAATCTTTGTACGCTTTGCGCTTTTGGTCCCTTTGACGATTGATGACCTGCAAGTTCCCTTCAATATAATACTTTTGCTTTTACTCCCTGCTTTTACTTACCCTGTGACATTTTGAAACCTCTTCTTTAAGTGGCCCGGCAAAAGGAACAATCTTTCGGTATTAAACCAGCGACCCCCCCACCCTGTAACGGCGCAAGAGCCTTGGACGTGAAGATAGACTTAATACTTAGAATATAAAAACTATAGAGCTATTGTACAAGAGGGAGGCATATATATAAGGAGTCGGAGGGGGGTCGGACCTGTTCCGGACCCCTGACTTAGCCGAAGTATACCTGTCGTTACACACCCCCCTTAATGCGATCATCGAGGAAGTGAATACTTAAAGTTATTATCAACTTAAAAGAGGCTAAACGACTTTCTTAACTCTAAAAACAGAGTTTAATATTTACTTAAAAAGCAAGTGTGACGATAGGTGCACTTAGGAGCTTCTCAGCGAGTCAGGGAATCCAGGGGTTCAGAGGTAACTAAGTCATGCCGAGTCGGACTAGTACCGGAGGGGTTTCGGAGGAGCCTATATATATATAAACTCACACTCCTTCTACTCCCTCTTTCCTTTTTTATCTTCTTGTTTCCTTTATATTAGACCTATTAGCTCTCGATAGCCTTAGCTAAAGTATTACTATATACCTCTTATACCGCTCTCTTAGCTAATGTCGTTATATTAAATAAGAAGATTACTTCCGCTGGAGACGGCTTTATAATACCTTATTAAAGATTCAGTTATTAATATTTTAAAGAGTTAAAATTCCAGAGATCTCTTGATAACTAGGAACTAGGGTTTAGTTTAGCACTTCGTAACTAATAACGCCTAGAGCAGTCTTCGCTGACTACGCTTTAAATAACCCCCTTCGCATAGAGGCCGCTATAGACAGATTTTAAGGAAGTGTTTTTATTACACCCGGAACCTTATTATTTAAGTACGAAACCCGCCCCGAATCTGCCCTAAGTCAAATACTTGTTTTTATTAAGACTTATTATATCTTAATTAATTACTGGAGAACTTATTAGATTAAGTCTTTTAATTGCTACGACCTCCTTAAGAGCGCCTCTTAATTCAGAAACACTTATTGCCTCGCTCCTTAAAACTAGCGTCGCTACTCAAAAGAATAAAAGCAAAGCTTAAGACGATATAAACTATAATAACTCTGACGTTTTAAAAGAACTCTTTTAAGCCGTTAATAATCGAACTAAGGATTAAGTAAATAAGTAAAAAGAACTCTAATCTAGCTTTATTAAAATTAAAGCTATACTTATAGCCCTTACTACCCTTCGGCTTAATTCAGTACGACCTAATAATAATCCTGAAGAAGACCTTATTCCTTTCGAGCCTTTCGAACCACCTTAGAGTCGCTCACGAACCTTTATTCTTCCTTTACTTCGATTAGTAAAATTTAATAGAAGTTCGCCAGGAGGTTATGCCTCTCTTACTCTCGGAGCTTATTTAGGCTCGTTTTGGCCTCTTAAGATTTAATTAACGAAGAAGATTACTTTATTAAATAATAGCTTAGACCTCTCGTTTAAACAGTAACGTGCTTTAGTTTAAGATTACTTAGAAGTTAACGCTGATCTTTACTTAACGGAAAGAGCTCGTCGTGCTTTCGTTTAGAGATTAACTACTGAAACGGCATAATTTTACTTAAAACCTTAATACTTTTCGGAAACTTATTCTTTTAAGACCGCTAAGGAGATAATCATACTTTTAGAATCTTACTTTTTAACCGGCTATAAAGCGGACGAGTTCTAGTCTGTTTTCTACGATTTACATATGGACCTCTATTTTAAGGAGACCTTTACTGAGTTTAAAGCAAGATTCTAAAGCGCTGCTATTTAAGGTAGCGTCGTCAAGTCGGAATAGTTCTTTTATATATGATAAAAACTCTCTCTTAGGCTACGAGACGAGACTTCTGTTATTAAGCTAATCTAGGAGAATAATTACAATAAAATAGTTTCTTATTTTGTCTTGCTAGACTTAAAGAACCGCCGGAATTATATGCTTAATTCAAATTTCATTTTAACTCACACCCCGAATATAACCTAGAAGCCGTCCGGTTCGGGTCAGACTACTTCTTCTGCTTAGACGCTTACTCAAAGAACTACCTTTGCCCGTCAATCTTCCTCAACTCTATTCTAACGCTCTTCTATTCCTTAACGACAATCTACTCCCTTTTCACCGCGCTAAAGCTCTATATATTTAAGGCCTCAGACTTTTATAAGCGACAATCCAGTCAAGTGTTATAGTTGCGGTAAATTTGGTTATTATAAGAGCAACTGCCCCGAGACTCTTAAGGTTCAGCTCGTAGACGAGGGAATCGAGGAAGAAGGCGTAGAACTAAGAGAAGAGCAGGAAGAGTTATTAAAAGAATAAATAAAGGAAAACGAAGAGGCCTAGGGAAAGACTCTTTCTTAGGTCTACGCAAATATAATCTGTTAAAGCTTAATTTAAACTCCTTTATAAGAGGAAAGTAATTCTTAGTCTCTTATATTATTAATATAAATGGATGTAGCGTTGCATTCTCCGCTTTAACAGATATTAAAGCAAACGGTTACTTCTTTGTAAATCGGACCTTTTCCGTGCGCTTTTCGGAAGCCTTAAGAGTGAAGATTCTACCCCTCCCTTATATTGTTTTAATCCGTGGTTTTTAGAATTCCGTACGAAGCCACGTCTCTTATTATATACGTCTCTACTTAATAATAGACGGCAAACACGTATATAACTGCCCTTTTATTATACTTAACCTAGGAAACCAAGATATAATAATTAGCATTAAATGAATAAGACGCTTCTGCGTCAAACTCGATTTAGTTAATAACCGTCTTATATAGCCCTCCGCATACTCACGGATTCCCCGCTGAACGAAAGAGCTAGTTATGTCGTTTCCTGTTAAGGCTAAAACAAGAACTACTGACTATCACTAGCTAGATACTAACCGACGTGACTTAGTTATAGATTAAATTAATCGGAGACGACGACACTACCAATTCGTTATCAATTATATATAAGTATTAACGTTACCGGAGAATCCCTTTAAGGAATAAGAGCCAGAAATAGCTCCGGAACTCTTACTATTAAAGCCGGTCAGAAAACTAAAGGCAAGGAAGCCTTATTTATAATTACGTCGTCGCCCGGAACTTATTGCAACTCCGCAGAGAACTCTCTTCTTTATTTATGAGATTAGCGCAAACGTATTCTACTTTAATATAAAAAGTAAGAATACTAAGTTCTTTATAACTAGTATTTATAAAGTAGACCGAGTCTTATAAGAAAGATATAAAGAAGAGGATTTAGATACCTTCCGAATCGTGGCCGAAAGGCTTCCAAAGTAATATTAACTTCTTAAGGAAGCATTTTCTAAGATAGAGTTAAACGTTTTGCTACTCTATTAATACTACGATTATAAGATTTAATTAGAGGCTCTATTACTTAATTCTTATTCTCCTTTATACCGTTAATTAACAGAGGAATTAAAAGTATTAAAAGAATACCTCTTAAAGAACTTTAATAAAGGGTTTATCGAGACGAATCAAAGTCCTTTCGCCTCTCCCGTCTTTTTTATAAAGAAGAGTAATAGAGGGTTGCGTTTCTGTATTAATTACCGTCGTCTGAATGCGCTAACGCGGAAGGACTCATACCTTATACCGAAAATCGACGAGCTCCTCTCCCGCGTATCGAAAGCTAAAGTATTTATTAAACTCGATATTCGAGCCGCATTTAATTGCATCCGAATGGACCTTAAGTCGGAAAAGTATATAACCTTCCGCACTAAGTATAGGACTTATAAATATAAAGTATTACCCTTTGGACTCTGCAACGGACTAAGCACGTATTAACGCTATATGAACGACGTATTACTAGATTATTTAGACGACTTCTGTATAATATACCTTGACGATATCTTGATTTATTTGGAATCGATGGAAGAGCATGAAGAATACGTTAAAATAGTTCTGAAACGGCTTATAGAAGCTGGCTTATAAGCCGATATTAAGAAGTGTGAATTCCACGTTACTCGCACCAAATACTTAGGTTATATCGTGACTATAAAAGGAATTAAAGCCGACCCAGAAAAGGTAGAGCCGTTACGGAACTGGAAATACCTAAAGACTATTATAATAACGAAGTCTTTCCTAGGTTTCTGCGGTTTCTACCGATAATTTATTCATAACTTTGGACTTATCGTAAAGCCTCTCTTTACGCTTACCCGACTTACGGTCCCCTGGAATTGGACGGAAGAGTGTAAAAAGGCCTTTAAAGAGTTACGGAATTAATTGCTAGTTATACAGAAGATTTATTATTTCAACCCCGACTTGCTAACGCGATTAGAAACCGACGCTTCCGATAGAGTAATTGCAAGCGTAGTTTCTCAATAATACGCTGACGGACTATAGTATCCCTTAGGATTCTATTCTTACGTCTTAAATAGCTATAAATCTAATTAGGAAATCTACGACAAAGAACTTTATATAATCGTGGGATCGTTCTATAAGTAGCGTCCTGAACTCATATTTATTTGGATCAAACTCGGAGTATATTCGGACTACCGATCCTTAGAGTATTTTATAATGACAAAAGTCTTTATAAGCAAGCAGGCTTAATAGATGGAATTCTTGTTTAATTTCAATTTCCAGATTATATATACGCTAAGTAAACAAAATCAGAAGGCTGATATTCTCAGCCGAAGAAAGCAAAACCTAGAAGTCTAAGAGAAAGTGAAGTTAGATAGCCGATCTAGAGTCTTACTTACGCTTAATCGCCTTAACCCTAGAATTAATGCGGAATTAGCGGATGAGTTTATAATTAACGTTATTTCTTTTTATTTTCTCTCTTCAGAAGCGGAAAACGCCGTTAATAATTTAATTCCAGAGCTACTTAAAACCTTATTTGACTTTATTAAGAAGTTTTGTTAAGATAACCGCGAGTCTTTTATAAAGGAACGGAAGTCCTTACTTAAGGATTACACGATAACGGACGGACTCTTATGCTTTAAAGGCCGTTTATATATATAAAGGAATACCCCGCTGTGTATTAGATTGATTCGAGAGGCTTATGATTAGCCGTTTATAGCGCATCTAAGTGGAAAGAAGACTTACTAGCTCTTTGCTCTCAAGTACTACTGGTTCGGAATGGGTTCGGACTACATCTAGTATGTAAGAAATTACAGAGCTTGTTAATATTCTTATTTTAAATAAATTAAGCAGTAAGGGTTTTTACACTTTTTACTTATTCCCGCATACCTTATGTAGTACTTGTGCATAGATTATAAGGATTTTCTAAAGGATAAACACGGTTTTAATTGAATCTTAGTGTTTATTAACCGCCTCGGAAAGGATTCCGTTATAATTCCTTATTATTAAGATATTGACGCTTGTGGCATTACTTAACTATTTATTTAATAGATTTACCGATTCGGATACATTTCGGAGACGATTATGTCTGACCGCGGCGCTTAATTTATTTTCTTCTTTTAGAAAGAATTCTATCGTATTATCGGCGTTAAGATTAAGCTTTCTATAGCTTATTATAAGAAGACGGACAAACAAACGGAGATTATGAATCGCTATATTAATCAAAGGCTTAGACTATTTGTTACTTATTACTAGGATAATTAGAGTGAGTTAATACCTTTAATTGATAAAGCTCAAATATTCCTGCCTTACGAATCTATTAGTATAGCTCCGTATTAGCTTAAATTCGGTATAGAACTACGTAATAGCTAGGACTGGAAGACGCCTAAGGCTATTACTCTATTAGAAAAGCTCAATTACGCCGACGCAAAGAAGTTAGCTTAACGTATGGAATAGGCGTGGAAAATTGCTAAAGGAAATATGTAAGCCGCTTAAGACTATATAGCCCGCGTAACGGACCAGAAACGGAGGCCTATCGACTGGGAAATCGGAGAAGAGGTCTTTTTATTAATTAAGAACCTTAAGAGCCACCGTTTTAGTCGTAAGCTTGCAAATTAATGGGAGGGCCCCTTTAAGATTCTGGAGAAAGTAGGCCATTCTTATAAGCTAGAATTACTTATAGGCTCTTAAATACACGACGTATTTATACTAGAACTCTTTTTTAAGGACCCGAAAGACCCTTTGCCAAGTCAAGAGACGCCGAAACCTCTTCCGGAGGTTATCGAGGGTCAAGAAGAATAGGAAATCGAGGAAATCCTTAGTGTTAAGCTATACCGCAACGTATTCAAATATTAGGTGAAATGACTAGGCTATGACCCCGATCCACAGTGATATAATGCCTCCGATTTGATGGGGTCGCCTTATAAATTAAGAGATTTCCATGCGGCGCATTTTAACAGACCGGGACTACCCCGGAACCTGTCCGAATGGCTTAAGGCTTAGGAATTAGGGAAAGACGATTATAGTTATTTAGAAGATAACAGATTATAACTTCCTTCCGAGATAATAAAACGACGACGTTAATTGATAGCTATTTACTCTCTGATTTAAAGCACTAATAAGGCCTTACGACCGCACCCTAATAGGGACCTAGCTACCGATTTCACCATAAACAGCTACTTTCGCATAAGGGTTTGAAGAAGGTAACGGCTATAAAGGACTACCGAAACCAATCCGAAATAGAGCCTCTCAATTCTTATTAAAGGGGTCCTCCTCTTCTCCCGATGAAGGCTCAGTCAGCTCGCTATCTAACCCTTTATAGGAAGGGCTAAACTTCTTCTTCTTCTTCTTCTTCTTAGTAGTAGTAGCAGCCGCCTTACGCTTAATACTACTACGACGTGTGCGGCGACGAGCCATACTTATATCCTTATCCTTATCCTCCTCTCTCTTCCTACTACCAGCACTACTACTACGGCGAGCTATTCCAACCACCGAAGTGGCGAGGACCCGCGAGAACTCTAACAGGGCCTTTAGGTGTTAAATATTAATACTACTTATAACAAACTCAACGACTTATAATAACGTTGTTTAATTATTTAAACATAGTGTGGCAGAGAGCCCGAGTCTCCTCTA
The DNA here is from genome assembly GCA_020746875.1 of Rhexocercosporidium sp. MPI-PUGE-AT-0058. Taxonomy (NCBI): domain Eukaryota; kingdom Fungi; phylum Ascomycota; class Leotiomycetes; order Helotiales; genus Rhexocercosporidium; species Rhexocercosporidium sp. MPI-PUGE-AT-0058. The sequence goes on along the minus strand of JAGTJL010000005.1, from coordinate 1,595,352 downwards.
ACACCGCAAACCCCAGCTCTTCTATAGTTTTAGGCGCCTTCGCGGTCGCCACAAGTAATACCTCGTCGATCGACGAGGCGACAACTTAGACTTCTATATTATCGGCAGCTGCTAATAACGCGTCGTACTCCGGGCCTACAAACTACGGAAGCTAAAAAGTCAAAAGTATTAGTATTAGACTCGTTTTAGAGGTTTTCCGGACCTTAATTTATAAGGCGGCAAGATCCTTTCTGGGCTGTGTAATAAGCACATTTCTTCGAGCTACTCTTGTCGAAGTGATAAGAGTGGCCCGGCTCTTTCGTCATCCGGCGTATACAGCGCACGCAGCAGTTGCGGTAGGCCGCCGCTAAGGCTCCCGATGGGGTTAGAAGAGGTACTATTACAGTCAGAATTCGGATTTTGCTATAAAAGTCACGGGATTTCACTTACTTATTGTTATTTATTTGTTTTAATTAACTAGCTGTATATGTTAGCAATTATATAGTGTAAATCGACAATTTAGGGTAACTTACGGAGAAGTGTGTGTTATTAAAGGAAAAAGAATTAATTCCTTGGAAAGTTTGACGTATATATGCGCTAATATAAGTAAATAAATCGATAGCGCTAAGGCAACATAATATAATAAGTAACGGACCAGATTCGGACGCTTATTCTACTAATTAAACAAATAAAAGCTCGCCTTCCTGCAATATATTATTTGCTATTATATAGGACCTCGCTTACGCTCGCGTAACCTCGCTTAACCTCGGATAAGAGCCCTTAGCACCGTAACAATACCAAACTATGACTAATTAAAGATTGAGGATAATCTCTTTTTTAAGAGGGGGGTAATGTGACGATAAGTGCACTTAGGAGCTTCTCAGCGAGTCAGGGAATCTAAGGGTTTAAAGGTAATCAAGTCATGCCGAGTCGGACTAGTACCGGAGGAGTTTTAGAGGAGCTTATATATATATGAACTCATACTCCCTCCACTCCCTCTTTCCTTCTTCATCTTCTTGTTTCCTTTGTATTAAACCTATTAGCTCTTGATAGCCTTAGCTAAAGTATTACCATATACCTCTTACACCGCTCTCTTGGCTAGTGTCGTTACAGCAAGCTATCTGTTATATATATATATATATTCGTTTATTTTATCCTTATAAAGTTAAGCTCATAATATAAGAAAGCCGAGGCTTTTATAATATAAATAAAATCAGTCATACTTGTATTTTCAATTACGCCAGCGTTTTGTTTCCTTTTACAGATAACTTCTTTTATATATACGCTTCTCTTTTAAATTTCTTTAAAAGCTAGAGATTAATTCTTTAAATATATTTTCTTTAAACTTTTATAAAGCTAGAATCTTTCTCAAGCCGTCTATCCTTCTAGAAACCTTCCTATTTGGGCGTAGAAAATGTTAAACACCATGCACTGTCATGCTGGCTATCGAATGGCGTGATAAGAATCTGGCGTTCTGTGGTGATAGTCGTGGTGTTGTCCAGTGAAGTTCCCTCCCGAGCCTACAAATAAGCTCTCAGGGGCTCGTTAGCGGCCTGTTGAGCAAGGTTCTTGAAGCACAACTCCACTAGTTCATCGCTGTTCGGACTTCCACTTCCGATAAGCGAGCCCTTCCGCTGAGCGTTTTGCGACCAAGTATACGAACAGAGCAACACGGCCGGCTAGTCTGCATCATCGTTAATATTATATGAGGGATAAACACATAATTGTATGGGGAGATCGGTGGCTGCTTCCCTACCGACTATACTACCTTTCCGCCACAAGTTTGTCTTGAATCGCAGGGCGATCTTGCATGATGTGTAGTACTTGAGGGCGCGGATAGCTTTCTTTTGTACGTAAGAAAAGTCCTGCGCCGCTTAAATCCATTCCCTGCGCGCAAGCAAGGGTGGTGGTGCTGTGTAAGGTTGTGTACTGGCGAGGTGCGTTTTCTCCTGCGACTTGGACTGGCATACCGAGATTGGAGAAGTCTGCGTCGCTGTTGATGGAAATTTCTTTGGCTCGCTTTTGGAGCTGCGGGGTGACTTTCAGTTGAGCTTGCATGGCTTTGATGATGACTTCGGATCCCCCTTCAATACAGACCCAGCGTCCGCCGTTCGGAACGACAGCTGGGACAGAAGTGATATAGTTATCTATCGGGTTGTTGGTGAAGCCTTGGTCGAGCGTGTTGGAAGCACACATCACCGTCTCAAGCCATTGGATGATATCGTTGTCCCCATGTAGTCTTCAAAAAAGTCAGGAGTGTTCATTTCAACGGGATCATTTTAACTTACGAGCTGCGACGTAATACCTCACGTGCTGACTACTTGTCCTCTTTCATCAACTTTTTCCAGCCTGGTTGGAAGTTCTCGTCAAGAGCTTTCTTGAACGGATCTTAAACCTCTTCCATGATTGCAGCTGCTCCTTTGAGCAGGTTTCTTTCTGGTACAAGCCCACCATTCACGCTGCTGACATTGAGGACCTCAAAATCCCCAGGTTCTTTGGGCAAGGACGCCTCCCCTTCCCCGGCTTTTCTATGCTAACGAGATGACTAGATAGTTTCAGTTTACGGTGAATCTTACCTTGTGCAATCACGACTGTGACCATAGATGTGTCAAGACGCCCAAAAATAGCCAACAGACTATTATCTCGCTTGCAACACCCTTTCTGACACCTAGTTTTCCAGAACATCCTTGTGTGACTTACGATCTCTGTATCAAATTCCACTGGTCTTTCTATCATATAGGTGGTTTCTACTTCGTCAATGTTGAAGTATCATCAGGTCCAACCTCTTCGCGCTTGTGCCTCTCGTCCGGTTCCCCTTCTCGTGAGCCGAAAAGTTCTTATTGTTAAATCTCAGTATAGAATCAGTTTCAATGCTAGATAAAGCCACAGCTACTGCAGAATGACGAAAAATTGAGATAGAAGAGAGTTTTGGAACAGACTCATTTGAATTACTTGATCTCATAAGGTCATATATCTTCGGAAGAGAAACCTGGACTATTCTTGAAATTTCCCGACTATGCATCATACATTCTCCCCTTCATTTCTTCCTGTTCTGGTCATCTCCAATTGTCTCCAGACTCCAGATAACTTCTTCTTTACATCCAACTACTCAACACGTTCCTCTATCTCTCTCTGTGCCTCTTATATGCTGCCCGACTTCCCGATCCTTCCAATGCGCTTAGCACACTTTATTCTTCGTCAAGAAAGCCGTCATAACAGGCGCAACACATGCAGTACAAGCACACATCTATACAAAGTATCAGAACAATGACCTCTATTCCCCTAATTCCTCCCTCAATCCCAAACTCGAACCCAAACCCCGAAACCAGATCTCAAAGCATCAACATACCTTCTGCTTATTCGTCGCCGTCCCCTCCGTTCCCGTCAGACAACTTAGAATATTATTCACGTTCCCGCCTGTCATGTACTTATTGAAGCACGCGCTAGCATTTATAACAGCTCTGCAGTTATCGCTGTTAACTTCGCAGACCGCCCCAAAAGTCGAGGAGGTAAAGAGCGTGAGGAGGGCGAGAGTGAATGAGATACGCATTTTGACTTCTTGAATTCTGTGTCTGAGGTGCGTGAAGTGTGATGAGGTGGTATGAAGTGAGGTTAGAAGTTGGACCTGAACTTGGACGGGGTGAGCAAATCTTGGACGAAAGGAGGTTCCCCGACAACACAAGGGATGAATGCGTTGTTAAAGCAGCCTCGACAGCATCACCAGAGAGTATCTACCTCCTCCCCACAGAAAGAACTGCCATCCTATATCTGCATTCAGAAAACCACATGGCTCTCCGTCGAACAAGCATAACCGACGGCTCAGAAAACTCGTTATATTGACCTACTCTGGCTAAGCTGAAGTGCCATATGTCGATCTAGCGAGAAAGGAAAGGTACGGAAGGGGGTTTCAAGTGGGTCTCGTCCGCCCTTGTCAGGTAACCGGGCTGTATATCCAATCATCAGCTTAGAATTCTAGAAATTTCTCCAGAAATTACTGTAAATATCGAGATTATTTACAAGGGCGGACGAGACCCACTTGAAACCCCCTTCCGTACACAAAACGCTCGCTTGTTTTGGCGGGCTTTCAGGGGTAGAGGGTGTACAGTGGGGGTCTTGGCGATTGTTTAGCCACATTACCCCACATTACCCCGGACCCGACTTGTTTAGTATTTTGTTTATCTGTGTCTTCGGCACTTGGTGCTGTTTGTTCTTATTTGTCCCCGCGTCTAGTACTCGCCTTGGTGGGTGGTTGTACAGATTTTCTCAAGTCGGCACTTGATGGGTGGTGGAAGCTTGTCACTTGATGTAGTCACCTGGAGGAAGCTTCGTGGACATTGATTTTTTTCTCTACAGTAGCTCCCGTATCTCAAGTTTCTGACACCGGAGCATGCTTCCTTGGTAACAAAAATGCTTCTACAGGAAACATCCGGACAACAAATGGCCATGAGGTAAGCGATGTCAGGCACCTGAATGTGCTGGGAAACAACTCGATGCATTTAAGTACAGGAACAGACAAGCAAGTCGATTATCGGCAGTTGCTCTGCCTTAGCAAACATATAAAGAGATATTAGATTAAACCCAAGCAATTCACCGTTCTTATTTATACACCAGCCGGGGTCTCACATCATTCGTTAGGGCAACTCGGTACCCAGTGACCCGCGGATCGATGGCCCATCATCCAGATTTCCAACCCAGATGAATTAAAGGCTATGTGCTTCCTCCCCGAAGTCTTGAAAGACGTCCAAGAGCGTCAAATTCACTTAGTCTTGTCAGTTCGTCTCGGTCCTCTGAACTGTTTCAAGAAGTGAGATTTGAGAAGCGCCAGTTCGCAAGCACAGAATGAGGTGGTTTACAATCTTCGCTTTAGGAGCATTCGCTCCTTTGAGCAATGCACTTCTACGATTCCAATGCTCGCAGTTGGTAGTCGAGAGACTCGATCCACTCGTCGCACCAGGCTCAATCCCATCTCCTCATCTCCATCAAATCGTCGGTGGTGTACGTCCCCCAAATCCCCTTCTCTCCCATCAACCAAAATAAAATAAACCCCAACTAACAAAGTCCCAGAACTCCTTCAACGCATCAATGGATCCAGCAAAAGACATGCCCGGCGAATCAACATGCACAACCTGCTCTTTCAGCGAGGATTTCTCAAACTATTGGACTGCAGTCCTGTACTTCCGCGCCAGGAATGGTACTTACAAGCGTGTTCCTCAGATATCGCAGATTAGTGGTGCTACTGCTGGGATCACTGTTTACTATATGCAAGATGCTCTGTATGACCAAGAGCAGAAATCGAAAGTTACGGCTTTCAAGCCGGTGAGTTCAATCACGTACATTCTTACACCCCTTTGCAAGCAAAACTAACAATCATGAAGGGCTTCCGCATGTTCGTCGGCGATGTCAACGCACGCACTAAGAAAGCAATGGAGAACTTCCGCCAGCTGACATACACATGTATGGCGAACACAGGCACTCGCGAGCCTGAAACCCTTGAGTTCCCAGCCAAGACTTGCGCGTATGGCATCATGGTGAACCAGCGATTCCCAACCTGTTGGGATGGAGTCAACCTCGACAGCCCCGATCACATGGTAATCCTACCTAATTTCCCACCAATACCTCTCCTCATGAACCACTCCTCATGATTTTCTAACAACCTCTAGTCCCACATGTCCTACCCCGAGTCCGGAACCTTCGAATCCCAAGGCCCCTGCCCAGCCAGCCACCCGGTCCGCATGCCCCAAGTGCTCTTTGAAGTAGTCTGGGACACGTCCAAATTCAACAACAAAGCCGACTGGCCTACCGACGGGAGCCAGCCCTTCACGTGGAGTTTCGGGGACGCGACGGGGTACGCGAACCATGCTGATTATGTGTTTGGGTGGAAGGGCGATGCGTTGCAGAGGCTGATGGATACGCCGTGTGTGGTGAATTGCCCGAAGGCGAATCCGAAGACGCAGAATAATGCGGCGATGAACAAGTGTGTACAGAAGTCGGTTGTGGATGAGCCGGTTGACGGGTGTAAGTTTGTTCCTTTCTTGTCTCTTCTCTCTGTATTCTCTCTGCTCTCGTCCTGAAGCGACCTTGTTGACATTAGCTTTCGAATCCAGGGCTCAAGGAATTGCCTGGTGGACATCAAGCGCAATACGCTTGAACTAAATGTTATCGAGTGGACAGTGATGGAAGGAGCACGGTCTTTAGAATAATTTGTGGCAGAACACTTGACGATGTAAAGAGGAGCAAGCTGAGCGAGAATTTTATTTATTACCGTGGAGGTGGAGGGACTCTCACATTGAATGTTTCGTGGGTTGTAGAGTAGGGCATTACTGTAGCCTTTATTGCTTTACCTGAGCTTGTGCCAATTGTAAACTGTGAGTTGACATTTGAGCGGGTGATTTTCTCTCCGTAAGTGAGATTGAAATTCAAGCGACGTGAGCAGACCTCATTTGAGGGCGGCCACTTCGCTTCTCCCACTCAAGGATACCAGACAAGGAAACTTTCTCGCTGTCTCTGCCATCTCGATCCAACCATACTTGCAGATTGTGTACTGCTGCTCACTTCCAGATGACATGCTCAATCTGATGTTTTCTCATTGTGGCCATTCAGTCAAACCTAAGATACTGCTCAAAGGATGCAAGTGTACCCAACCCGCTTTCAAATATACACGAACCATAAACCAATGCACCGTTAACCCGAAACAAATTCATATATACACAACAAATGCGCTCCATGGCTAGCCATATGTTCAAGACCCCTGTGCGCCTCACATTACAGACTGTCGTTATCGTTGCCTCGGCCTCTAAACCCCCTCCACCCGTTGAAGGAACTCTCTTACTCTCGCCAGCTCGACATCGGTATGCTCGCTCTCGACCGCTCTCGTCAGATTGTCTATAACATTATCGACATTCGATTCAGGTGTGCTGGTACACAAACTGATGATCTGACGGTACTTTCTCGCGAGCTCGGTGCTCTTACTTTGAAGCTCCCGCACATTGCTGTCAAGTTCTTGATTGACTGCCCTGTAGGCATTGAGTCGAGCTCGAAGAACGTGAGCTGGCGGAAGAGAAGTAGAAAGAGCTTGTCGGTCTGCTCGATCGATGACTAGAGGCTGATGAGGGCTGATGTTTATTCTCGAGAGAATCGAGGAAGCTTGGTCACTGATAGCTAAACCCTTATCCGCATCTCCTAGTTTCATCTCGACATCGCCGTTCATTTGGCCATATTGTGACTGCATCTGCGACAGGCGTGCTCGTTCCTCGTCGTACGCTCTCCGAAGGTTGGCAGTCTTGGTTTTGCGTGCATCTCGTTCCTTGGCCTCTGACTGAAGAATCTCAACCCGTCTTCGTTGCTCGCCCAACTCTCCTGATGCATCCCGAAGTTGAGCATGTAGATCGTCGATCACTGCTTGCTTTTTATCAATTTCTTTGCTAAACTCACTTTCTGTCTGATTCAGAAGTGTCGTAATAGCTACAAGTGTTAGCCTAGCAGATACAATGAACAATTTGATACTTACAGTTTATGATCTCGCTGCTGCTCTCCTTTCTCTCATTACTCATGGACTTGTTCTGGACACGCTCCTCGCCTGGACGGCGCTCGAATTCCGCCGGGTCGCCGACACCGAAATCCATTGGACTCAGATTTGAACGATTGGCAATTGATGCGTCTGCCCCGACTTCAATTAATTGGGATATGATACTTCGATTGCCGATTCTAGACGCAATATTCAATGCTGTGTCACCGGATCTATCTTGGATGTTGACGACCTCAGACATAAATCGGCCGATTCCAAGTGTCTTGGGAGCTGGTGGGATGTTGGAAAAGGATTGTTGACTGTTTGGCGCGCTTCCTTGGCGAACGACAAACTCGAGAAGTGTTTCCAGGTGATACTTGCTTGCCTGGCTTCTTCCCTTGACAGCCGAAGTGACTGCAATATGATGGAGCACGGTTCTACCTCGCGAGTCTCTAATCTCGATGCTTGGACCTAGCAGTTCTAGTATATCTGCGAAGCTGCCAGCCTCAAGGTTGTTGGTGACTAAACATGAGCGCATCAAAGCTGTTTCACCTGAGGAGTTCACCCTAAAGATACTCGCGCCATGTGAGATCAATGCTTTGAGCAGACTCCCTCGAGCAAGTGTGGCTGCCCAGATTAAAGCGGTATTACAGCTGGCATCGATCGGTGTGTCAAGGTCCTCGGGGCTTAAGCTCTGGAATGCTCTGTGGTTGGCGAAGTCTTCCTGTGCAGTGAAAAGCGACATCAAGAGGTCCTTTTTAGCGCTACCTTGTAGATTTGAAGGCATTGGAAGAGGTGCGAGAGGGAAGTTGCCACCCTCAGCTTGCATGTGTTGGTTGTGGTAGACAAAGGACTCGTTCGGCTCTGTTGGTGAAGCCTCGCGCATCGACATATTGATGTAGTTGTCATCCAGATATTGACCATTCATGCTAGGTGAGTGTCGAATTCTCTTTCTTGGTGGCTCTTCAAAATCTCCGTTCCGCGTGTCGTCACGTCCGGTATGAGAGAACTGCGTTGCGTAGGCCGAGTCGGGTTGTCCACTCAGGGCAAAGCTGTCCGCGGAGGCAAAGCTCTGCATGCTTTGTTGTGAACCACCTGGGTATGCGTTTTCTTGAGAACCAAGGTGTTGCTGTGACGATTGTCTGCTGAAGCTCGCAGGTCGACTCGCTCCATTACCATTCCTCATTCGTGGTACTGGTGAATCGAAACGGGCTTTGCTGATAGCTGCAACGGCATGTGAAGCTGTACTCGAGATATTCTTGAAGAACGTTCCAGATTGCCCACGCTCTCGGCTTTCAACGCCTGAGTTATACAATCTTTTCCGCTGAGCGGCCATTGCTTGCTCTTTGGTAGGCGTATCAATTCCGCCCCTTCCCGCAATACCTCCATCTTGCCCCATATCATACGTCAAGAGCGGACGGAGTAGTTCTTCTACGCCATACTGTCTGCAGAACTCCAGTCCTCTCTCAAACTTGATCCAGGTTCCTTGATATTTGCCGTATCCGCCTTGAACCTTCTCGTGCTCTCCTATCAAGATCTCCTTCTCCAGGACCTTTGTGCGCTTTCCTTTCTCAATACCGGCCACCTTCAATATCTGGGTTGCATTCAACCAGCTATCCTTGCGGCGGCGCATCACTGCGATGCCATTGACTTCCATTTCGTAGACATCCACCCCTGAATATATGGCCTATACGTATTAGCGGGTAACTCTCCCGAGGTCATGTATTCTCACCGAGTATATCTGTGGTGCAGAATTCCTCCGGTTGATTCCATTGCTATTGTCATACTGTCGGAATCCTCCTCCTGGCTGCATCATGAGCCCACTCCCCTGTGAACCCTGGCTCATACTGAACGACATGTGAGTAGTCGGTCGAGTCGGCTGCGAGTCCTCGTCGTATGCGCCGCCAGCAGTAGAGAATGTTTGGGGTCTGTTAAGATGATTCTGGCGAGAGTCGGACGTGGTCGCAAGAGGTTGAGGGTTTGTGGTAATTGTCGCAGCGGCCATAGGGTTGATATCGAGGAATGGAAGTGTTGTGGGTGAGGAGAGGCGAGGTGGGTGAGAAGATAGGTAGGGTTTGGTGGAGTCGCGTCAGGGAGGGATCGAGCAACAAAAGTCCGGAATTGCGCAACTTTGACGATGTCGCCGTCGACGTCTGGATCTGGGAATGTGATGGTGACGCGCTCGTCTCTTCTCCTCGACGTGTGTCTTACGCGTTGGGGGAGGAGGGTTAAAGTGGTTTCGAGGGCGGGCGTGGAGAAGAGCCAATCGAAGTGGGCGAGCTAGACGCGCTTTCCTCGCGTCCACCAAAAGTTCACCGAGTGGGAGGGGAGGTATGCATGCACGCAGCCGTGAATAATAATGCCATTCACCTCATCAGCCTATTAGTTTGCGAGATATGAAGCCACCGGTCCGTCCATAACTCATTTGAACGATTAACATCAGTCTTTTGATGTTAGAGGTGTTTCGGTTTGTTATTAACTAGACTTTGTACATTTGTGTCTACTATTGTAAGATCGGATTTGTTGGGTTTACAGTACCTTAGCAGATAGTCCTTAACAGTAGGAGCCTTACAATTGAGGTTTTAATAAAGCTTCCACCTGCACCGTTCCATGTGCAGGCGGACTCAGCCTTGCAAAGAAATGCATAGCATTCAAACCCTCGAATTCATAACGCGACCAATGGGTCAATGATAGCACACTCGAAACATGTTCACAACGAGGAGGTTGTGCCAAACGTTAGATGTCCTGGCACCACGAGGAGCAGCTTTCTATAAATGGGTTCCTCCCGCAATACAATCGCGCAACATCCCATCTGAGATCCTCTCGGCTTACAGAGGACTCCTCCGAGCAGCATCCTACCTCCCCGACTCCCTCGCTAGGAAGTATGCGTGCGAACGCATCAAGAATCGTTTTCGGGCATCTCGCGCAAAACCGGGCTCGAAGCTCGGAAGGCTAGCTTACATACAGCAAGACAAGCCGGAGGGTTTCGCGCTCCAGCGTCTAAAGACAGCGAGAAGGTCGAGGACGCTCTTGGAGAATGCTGGAAATGGGGATATGGATGCTTTGAAGAAGGTCCTCCTTGCAGTACATGGTCGTGAGGGCGAGAGGAAACGATGGCTCCTGAAAGATCTACTCCAGGCTGACGAGGGGGCCCTCCCGAAAGACGCCTCTGCACTCCAAGAGCTCATCGACAATCCGGAGGGAGCTAAGAAGGAAGATTATGTACTGGATAAAAAGGTCTACAACTTCATCCGCAGCCAGCAGGAAAATCAACCGGTGGAAGCACACAAGAACAAGATACGGCAACTGAAGGCGAAGATTCCGAAGGAGAACATATGGGGACGATCATTGCCCTTGAAATTGAAAGCCTCAATGCAGAAAAAATGGTGGGCAGACACACTTGAGAAGATCCTTCCACCCATACCTCGGAGCGAATGGGAAAGGCTACGAGATCTTGCGACAGGTGCTATTCCCTTGGAAACACAGCCAGCACGGCGGACACCCTTACAGACCACCGAAGAGGAACTTTCGTCAGAGGAGAAAAGCGAGAAACTCTTGAAGCATTTCCAGGCGCCAGCCAGGCCGACGATGTACTACAAACCTTCATTGGACAGTCCACAAGAAATGGAGGGGTTGGTACAAACCAGTTCAGAGGCCCCATTGGCAAAGAAACAGGATCTGCTTGCTAGGAAGGAGAACCGTAGGCAAAGAGGAGAGCAAAATAAAGCCCAGAGGTTGGCACAGCTAGAGCTGCTGAATCCACCAATAACCTATACCGAGGTGCAGAAGACGGAGATCCGCAACCGGTCACTTCGAAGACTATATGCATCTATTTGGAGCTTGACGCCCACGATGACATATGACGACGTCAGCAAGAATTGGACCATCGAATGGGGAGGCCAGAAATCCCGTGCTATGGAAGGAGCAGTGTCAAAACCTACGCTGGCGGAAGAGGAGTTGTTCGAAGGGCTCGACACATTACCGCAGACACTCAGCAAGGCCGAACAGTCCCAAGGGCGGAGAAACAGCGGCGTGAAGCATGTTCGGAGAGATGAAGCCTCTGAGCGGCTCACAGAGAAGATGGAAGAAGTGCGTCAAGTGGCCAATCCATCTTGAATATACGTGTATATTCATGTACACTTTTTGTATTCTACAACCAAACCAAATACCCATTTCCGTTTCTATTTTATCCACCAAACTCTCCCATAATTAACGCAACAGTCCCAAGGGGTAAAGAAACACTACTCCCCCTCAGCCAACTTTCTCAACCCCTCCCCATCAACCCTCATAGTCTGCCACTCACTCATAGCTTTCGCGCCAATCTTCTCACTCTCATAGAAGCCAATACTCGGCGTATTCCACTTCAAAACACACCACTCCAGCCGTCCCCCCTTCATATCTACAACCTCCTTCGCTAGCTCCCGGATCAATCGCTGTCCGTACCCTTTTCCTCTGTATATGTCCCTGACGAACAAGTCTTCGAGCCAGATCCCCGGCCGCGCCTTCCAAGTGCTGTAATTGTAAAAATAGAGCGCCATTCCTGCTGCTGAGCCGTCGGGCGTGAAGAGGAGGAGACAGCGCGCGGGCCGCGTGGAGGAGATGTTTTCGTCTGCCGCTGGGGAGGTGGTGGAGGGAGAGGGTGCGAATGCAATGGTTGTTGCGAGGAGTTCGGGGGTGGCTTCGACGGCATTGGGCTCTTTTTCGTAGTCGGCTAGTTCTTGGATGAGTTGTAGGATTGTTGGGACATCTAGATGTGTCAGTCGCAGTGTCAATGGGGCCCCGTCTCTTTTCAAACCAGAGAGGGGTATCTCTTGGATATTGGGGGAGAGTGTACCTTCGCGGCGTGCGTGCCGGATCAGAACTTCTTCCTTTGGAGCTGACATTGTAATTGAGGGTCACAGAGATTCTGAGTAAGAGCTCGAGGGCGGTCCTGGCTGCTTATGAGCCGGTTTGGAATGATCTCAGTTGTTTTGTTTCCGTACAGGTTGTCAAGAGGAAGGGCGTATAGATGTGGTTTCATAGTGGGGTAGAATTTACCCCGCCATATGTCTTGGCATGATATCTAAACAGTTTGGCCATCCCATCCAAATAAACTTCAAACTTAATTATAATCTTATTCAGAAATAAAATTCATACTATTATATTCTCTAAAACTCCAGGGTCAGGAAGCTATATTTTATCCCCATGCCCAATATCTTTTAAAGCGATTTGCTACAGATTGCAGAATGAACAAGAGCACTGGTCGCTTTCCTTAAAGCCATCCCGTGTCTGAGAGGTACTTGGCATACACCGAGAAAGATTATGTGAGAGGGTGGGAATTAAGAGGCTTGAAAGCTTCATGTTGAATAAGCTCGAGGAATTTACTCCAAGATGGACAGTTGAACAGCCCAAAGAAGCTTGAAGATGCTTCCAACTGGTCCGCATAGACCTGCCCGATTCGGATGATAACTCGATTGACAACTTGATCCACAATTTTCTTCCCCTCCCGTCTCTAAAAGCGCTTCCAGGTTGTATTACTTCTTGGCTATCTATTTGGTGATTTCTTGACTCTACTTACTTGATTAATGGATCCATTTCTCTTATCCCTTGCCACGAGCTGTTATCTCTCCCTATGAAATTCATCACTTGGGCTTCACAATATTCATCCTCAACATAGGTCTAGGTTCTCATCCAACGAAAGCCAGCTTTGAGAGGCAATTGATAGAAAACGCTTTCAGCGAACTGAGAGACATTCGTCATGTCTTCTCCAAAACCAAATATCTGTGTTGTTGGAGCTGGGATATCTGGCTTAAGATGCGCGGAGGTATTGGTCCAGAATGGATGTCGAGTCACGATCCTAGAAGCGAGAGATAGGATTGGTGGGAGAGTACGTTAATTTAACCATAGCAATAAGAACAGAGACTAATGAGAAGTAATAGATATGTCAAAGTGACAAGCTTGGATACAGAGCAGACATGTAGGGCCATCCATCCATCCAATCATCAAGACATGATTCCATCTAATGTTTTGTAACAGAGGGCCGAATTGGATACACACGGCAAGTTTTAGTCGACAATAGGATCTCTTGGCTCTTATTCTAACAAACATCAAGTCAGACGCAGAAGGTCGATTCCCCATCCTCGAGCTAGCCAGAAAAACCAACACTCCACTCCACAGCTGGAACGACAAACAGAACATCTATTCATCCTCAGGAGCACTCCTACCCGCCGCTAGATCCGACGAGCTATCCACCATTCTCTGGGCCAACATCGAGAGCGCCATCGCTCACAGCGCCAAGAACGGTAAAGACATCTCAGAAAGCGAGAGCCTAAGTGATTTCCTAGGAGAAAAAGCTAGAGAGCGATTTCCGAATGAAGAAGAGGAGAGGAAACTGTTGATGCAGATGGCTGAGATGTGGGGTGCATATATTGGGGACCCTGTTCATAGGCAGAGTTTGAAGTTTGCTTGGATGGAGGAATGTTGTGGTGGTGGTATGTCTCCCGAACCAAGGGAATTGGATGGTGGCTAATGAGATGAAGATGGTGAGATGTTCGTTGAGACTACTTGGGAAGCTATCCTTGCTGAGGTCGCAAGGTTACCGCTTGAGAGAGCCAATGTACGACTTGGTGAACGAGTAGTTGGCGTTGAAACAATGGAAAGAGATGCCAAGGGAAGTAAGGTTGTTGTATTGACCGAAAAGGGAGAGACTCTCTCTTTTGACGAAGTGGTCATGACAACTCCTCTCGGTTGGCTCAAGCGGAATAAAAATATATTCCAGCCATCTTTACCCGAAAGGCTCCTCGCTGGTATCGATGGAGTCTCAGTCGGACATCTAGAAAAGGTAAGCCCAGAAACTTCCGCATTATCTCCTGATTAACACTCGCCAGGTCTATCTCACATTCCCCTCAGCCTTTTGGGTCGACCCCCCAACCCCCAAACCCGATCCCGAACTCTCCCCAGCCAAACTCGCCGAAGCAAACGACACCTTCCCCGGCTACACAAACTGGCTTTCTCCCTCCTATTCTCTCTCCACAAACCCCCAGCGTTTCCCCATCGAATGCTGGAACCTCGCCTCCTTCACACCACCCAACGCCCACCCCACACTAATATTCTATCTCTACGGCTCCTGCTCAGCTTACATCACAACGCTCGTCCATGGCCTTCCAGAATGCGAGCACCACGCTCTCCTCTCCGCTTTCTTCATGCCGTACATCTCCCTGCTGCCGAATTACTCGGCTGAAAATCCGGAGTGTGATATTAAAGCTATTCTTTCGACGGAGTGGCAGAAGGATGAGTTGAGTGGGTTTGGCAGTTATTGTAATTTTCAGGTTGGGGCGGTGGATGCGAGTGGTGATGTGGAGGCTATGAGGAGAGGTGTGCCGGAGAGGAGATTGTGGTTTGCGGGTGAGCATTGTGCGCCGTTTGATGAGGTACGTGCGGAATTTTGCTTTGTCTGTTTCTCCCTTTCTCGAGAATTCACCCCTCGAATTATGTTTGGGGAGCGAGAAATGCAGCGCTGACTTTTGAGAAGTGTGGGACGGTAGCTGGAGCATATCTGAGTGGTGAGGCTGTTGGCATCAGGATGCTGGAGGGATATGGCATTACCAATCCTACTATCTAGCAGAAATTGAAACCCGAACCTTGAATCAACAGAATTCCTATGCCTCCTCATTAGACGCTAATAGTTTAGTTTTTTTCTTAAGAGAAAGTCTATACAAATTCCAAGGCCCCAAGAACCCTGAACATGCATGTGAACCCAAACCTTCATCCACACATCTCGCACAAAAAGCTCCACAGTCCCTCCAACCTGCTTCACATCAAAACCCAGCCTCCACGTCCCACCATCATTTTGACTCTTGATCTTCTCTCTCTTCTTTCTCACATGACTCAAAAGATCTAATACGCTGTCAAACAACATCAAAGCCTTGACGGCAATCCCCACGACCAGTGCGAGTTGGTCGAAGTTATCCTCAATTGGCTGTTCAAGAACGATGTCGAGCACGTTTTTCATACAGAGGCAGTTTTTGGATTGCTAGTAATCAGTAATGAATATTACGATACATAGTTATTTTGAATGATGTAGCGAGAGAGGGAGAAAGTCGAAGGAAGTCTTACCGGAGCAGATGTGGGTGGTAGGCATAGAGACGATGACGCTCTACGTTGTAACCCGAGGGACAGGGTAGTAGATGTCGAGTAGGACTGTGTCTTAAAGCTATGAAACGTGCATCCGTCTTAGTTTTGAGGAAGCTAGGATTACGGTGTTATCTTGAGAGCTTATATGCATGGCGGTGGCTCGTCTTACAGTCTGAAGAAGGGATCGTGGAGAGGTAAAGCACTTTGTCGCTCGGGTAGGTCACTATGACGCATTTTCGGCGACAAGAACTGGAAAGTATTTTGGCTGGTACGAGCGAAGCGATTCCTTGAAGTCGATGAATCAAGCCTCAAGTGAGCCTTTTCCTTCGCCGTACGTAGGCGACTCGTAATTTGCAAATTTGTTCCTGGAGAAATGACATCCGAATTGATGGTGGACTTACTAGTGAGGTAGCAAGTCCTTAAGTAGGCTGTACGTCGCCTTACGGTTCAACCTAGTTACAAGTCCTTGGGACTCTAAGTCAAAAGCTCGGAAAGGAACGGCCCTGATGGGAACAACAGGCGTAGGCGGTTTGATCGCTTAGCTTCCTGTGTAACCATGACATGAGAACATATGTTCCTGTATATCTCAGCTAGCAAGGCATTACCTCCATCCCATCACTTTCGTGAAATTCATAAACTATATCTTTTAAGTGTATCGACAATCTAGGCCATCAGCAGCGGCTGAGCAAGCTCTCTCTTCACAAGCCCCACGAAAACACCAGCACAATACATCGCCTGAGATCCAAGAGCAGTTTCTCTCCACCTCGCCAAGCCCGGAGCACCAAAATAATACCCAACACTCGTCGCAGCAAATAGCTCAACGCCCTTCATTCCTCTGAGCTTCTCCTGTGGGAAGAACAATCCAGTCTCGCACACTTCTGGCTCAAAATACCCTTTAAATCCAAACTGCTTCAAGAATCGCACCAACGCTGTGTTCCCCTCCTCTTTCTTGTCATCCTTCCCAAAGATACCCTTGCGAGTGAGTGTTGGATTATTGGGATCTGTGTATCCCCAGAGGAATTTATCAAGTTCCGGTTCCACTTCCACATTCATCTTCTCAGCAAGTTGAAGCGGCACCATACCCTCCAACCAGGATCCACTTTCGTCCATATGTCCTCGTTGCGTCTCGCCAAATGGCTCACTATGAATATACCAGTTAATAATTGGGATAAGATGAGACGGCCCGTCACCAGTTTCTCCTAATTTCGTGCTTGGACGCCAGGTTTTACCACTCTCTTCACTTCGTCGATCAGCAGTGAAAACAAAAGAGTAATCCCCTTTCGCCTCGCATATCCCCATAATTTTCTCCGCCAGCTCATCTAAAGTCGAAGATGGTGGTCCCCAACTGGCTTCCTTCGTCAGCGCTCCAATACAAGCCAACAATCTATTCTGCGGAAAGTTTCGATCGAAAGTCCGCATCGAGATATTAGACAATATCCCCAACGCAGGACGTTCAAGATAGCCGCTCATAGTGCTATCGAGGAGCGTGTCTTCCAGGACATTGAGGTTGGGAAATGTTGCTGCAGCTGCACTTTCGGAGACATTGTTGTTGTGCTTATAGCGAGAGAGGGAATATCCGACGCAGTTGAAGAACTGTGTAGCTGCTACCACGACCTGAGTGCTGGGAATCGATGGGGTAGTTGGAGTAGTGAAGTAGGTCGAACGACTATTGACGAGTTCTTGGTATGTCCAGACACGGGAAATCCACGCGTCTGCTTCGAGAATGTACATGTCTGGAAGTGAGAGCGGCTCGGGTGATACGGTCGCAGAGGCTTGCTGCACGACTTTCCAGACGAATGGTTTGAGTGCAATGATCACGGACATGGCTGCGTTGTAGATGAATCCCATACTTGGAAGAATCAGTTGAGTGTCTTCGAACAATCAACATACACACCTTTCAAGGGTCTTCAGTCGCGCAGAGCCTTCCAATTGAGGAATGCAGAGCGCATCGATCCAGAACGCTTCGATCTTTTCACCTCCCAGATCACGGTGTATTACTTCAGCAGCCTTGATAGCTGCCTCCAGGACCGGTCTAGTCTGATCCGAGATATCCCTCTGGCAGTTGAAGAAACTTCCTCTTTTCTCGACACCAACCCCCCAAACGTAAGAGACGCAGTGGAATTTGAGGTCTTTGGCATCGGGATCATGAGGCCCTGTGACTCGCCAGAGTCGACCATTGATTTCCTCATCGCCGACCTGCCGGTCGGATCCTTCTGGGGCGAGAGTGACGAGATTGAGTTCCATGTCTGCAGTAATGAGGATTTGAATCTAATTGCCAAAGCAAACGAGGGAAGAAGAGCGTAGACAAACAATGGTTCTTTCTGATCCTGCTCATGATTGGAGATTCGGCGCTAGCTGTTTTCAGCTCATGTTGTGTAACCATATTGCACGAATCAGCGTGGTGGGATATACAAGAACCAATCAAACCACTGCGATACAGACGTAAACGAGAAATGGTGTGAAATTTTGAAAATGCCAACTGAAGATATATTTTGAAAGGTTGAGGGAGACTTCGCTTAGTCCGCCGAGGAAAAGGGGGCAAAAGGCAGAAAAGCTCACCGCTCAGGTTCTTCGGGGCTTGCTCGGCTTCTTTTCGCCCACCCCGAAAGTATTACTGACGTAAACGATGTCACTGGCGTTTTTACAGCGACGATCCCTCTTTCTAGTCGCAGATGATTATCAATGCTTTGAATAGGTAGCAATTTCAAAAAGAAACGAATCTCAAATCCGTATTTTATATCGCCAACACTCGAGCCATCACAACTAAAGCAATCCCCTTATTATACTGAGGATGTCAAACAACACAGTCCCCACCGTTGCAGGAGGGAAGAGAATCGTATGTTGACCCCCCACTTTGTCCTTCAACTCCATAATAACTAATTCAAATTGCAGGTATTCACAGGCGGATCTGGCAAAGCAGGTCGTCATGTTATACCATACCTCATCAGCAAAGGCCACAAAGTCCTCAACTTGGATCTCGTGCCTTTTCCAGATCCATCAGTCGATGTCTACACACTCAAGACGGACCTCACGGACTCGGGACAGGTTTTCAACGCCTTGACTTCGCATTTCAACATGACTGGTTATAGCGATGGTCCAGTCCCAAATGCACCTGATGTCGTTATTCATTTTGCGGGTGAGTTATCTAGACTAGATTCAAAATCTAAGATAAAGCCATGCTGATGAACTGTCAGCTTACGCAAGAAACATGCTCGTGCCCGATTCAGAACTCTTCCAGGCGAATGTCCGGAGTACATACAATGTTATTGAAGCAGCTTGCAAACTCGGCGTTAAGAAGATCCTCATTGCATCTTCTGAGACGACGTACGGTGTCTGTTTCGCTCAAGGAGATGCGGATTATCATTCATTCCCACTTGAGGAAGACTATGATGTTGACCCTGAAGACTCGTGAGCATAAATCGTCTAAGTTCTATGAAACCAGCTCTGACATCGTCCCAGATATGCACTTTCCAAAATCTGCGGCGAGAAAACGGCACGTAGCTTCGCACGCCGCTTCAAAGCAGACATATATGCCTTCCGCATTGGCAATGTGATTGAGCCACACGAGTATGAGAAAGACTTCCCCGCCTACCTAGGGAATCCCTCGTCCCGAAAACGGAACGCATGGAGTTACATAGACGCCCGAGATCTCGGCCAAATTTGTGACCTGTCGATCCAGAAGAGCGGGTTGGGTTTCCAAGTGTTCAATGCTACGAATGACACGATCACCGTTAGGGATATGACGACGAAGGAGTTTTTGGCGAAGGAGTGTCCGGGCACGAAGATTACGAGGGAGTTGGGCGAGTTTGAGGCGCCGTTGAGTAATCGGAAGATTAGGGAGGTGTTGGGGTATAAGGATGTGCATGATTGGAGGAAGTATGTTAAGTAATGGGTTGGATTATCCGACTTCAGCCAAATACAAACACACGAGTAGAGTGTGGCATATAGAGATATACAAGTACTGTCCAAAAGTCGCTCAAAGCATGTAACGGAAAGTAGGCGCCCTATCCCCCAGTTCACTCATCTCCTTGAGACTGAGGCCCGCTTCATTCCCTTCCCGATCCCTTTTATCATTAATCCTCTTATACCCTGTCCTCAACACCACAACAGCCATCAGACCAACACTCACAAATCCAATCTCAAGCCCATGACCAAGTAAATACTTCGGCGCATCATTCGAGCGATAAAAGTTACTAGCCATAGCGCCAGCAAGGTTTCCTGCACCAATGTGAACTGCCATGCCTGCAGAACGCTTGTAACTCCCAGCGAGGTTGTTGGACATCCAAGTGATGTTTCCAGGGAAGGCTGGGTAGATACCACAGGTTGCGATGAAAACACCAGCGTAAACGAGGCCTGGAAGACCCCCGCGAGCGGAAGCTGCGATAGCTATGACGAAGCCGACGAGGATCGCACACATTGGGAGGAAGATGTAGGTGGCGCGGCCGGATTTGGATTTGTCTGAGTAGTATGCTACCACAATCGTGATACAAGCTGCAGTGATATAGATCGGTACTGTGAGTAGCTGAGCGGTGCTGGAGGTATAGCCGAGTTCTCTGATGATGCTTGGGAGGAAGAGAGAAATTCCGTATAAGGGACAGACGATTCCCCAGTACATCTACAAATGGAGTTAGTTGACCTGTAGGAGGATGAAATTTAGAGGAAAACACACCCATAATGCCACGTAAATTTGCCAGTCAGTGAAAGCAGCTTTGACATGCTTCCATTTAAACCCCTCAGTCTCAGCAACCATCTGTCCTGACCCTTTCGAGCCCTGATACTTGAGTCTATGAACAACCCAAGCTCGTTCTTCGATGGTGAGGAATGACGCCGTGTCAGGGAAATCGTATAGAGTGAAATATGCTAGAATAGCAACTAGCACTGTAACAATACCCTCAAGGATAAAACTGAACTGCATTAGTCTCGCCATTCATAGCATTTTCGGGACATAGAATTCTCACATCCATCTCCAACCCTCCAAGTCCCCTGTGCCATCCATTTTTGCAATTCCAAAAGCTAATAGTCCAGAAAACGCACCGGCAATACTGGCAGCACTGAAAAACAGCGCTTGTCGAAGTTGTGCTTCGTGTCGACAATACCACATAGTGATATAATACGCAACGCCAGGGAAGAGACCTGCTTCTGTGACACCAAGGAAAATACGTGCAATCAAGAGACCATGATACGATTGTACGATACCCATCAGCGTCATAACAATACCCCACGCTACCATGATTGTAGGTAGCCAGATTGAGGGGCGGAGTTTCTTCAACCTTTAATTATGAAACATTAGCTAACACTTCTGCAGTATTCAAAATAGAAAGGAGAGGAAGGCGCAAGAACTTACATGAGATTACTTGGCACCTCAAACGCACAATACGTAAAGAAGAAAACTGTCAAACACCAATTATACTGCGGGCCCGTCATATTCAACGTCTCGGTCAAACCTTCGATCTTCGCGTTCCCAATATTGCCTCTGTCCAGGAAACTCAATAGATATAGGAGTGCTAGCATAGGGAGAAGTCGGATGTCCATCTTGCGCAGGACTTTCTTCTCGTCCACATTGCTGAAATCGACATCCTGCCCATCCCAGTTTGGATCGTGCGAGGTCTTTCTAGCATGGGCTTGGGTGGTGGAAGGGGCGGGGTGCTCATCTTGAATGAGACTGTTGGCTTTCTTTTCTTCAGAATCATAGGTCGGTGAAGTGAGTGTTGTGGGGCTGTCGCTGCCGTGGGAGGTGGGGAGGTGCGACATAGTGAGGCTTTTCACGTGGAACTTTGGCTGTGATGGAAGATTGAGAACACTTGGAACTTCGAAGAATAAGTACGGAGGAGGCAAACCGTTCTTTAATACAGAAGCACCCGGTGCGCCAGATGAATAATCATAAGAAGAACCAGGTGAATGGACTAGCCCCCGGATCTTCATCCATTCCATTCCGTCCCATCCTCCAGGAAACGTCTCTGTTGAAGCTCCACCCACCTCCCCAAAATCCACCCAAAGCCACTTGAAAATCGATCAACTCGTCCCGGTGTCAACCTGCCAAGATGACAGCTCCAGAAGCATTCTATGACATGAACTGGGGACACGATCTTGGGGAAGGCCAAGCAGCGCCATTGACCTCACAGTGTTGATCTTCAAGCTTTGTGGCTGAGGGGCGGGAAGTACCCCGCGATGGCCGTTTGCCGAAGACAGGGATTCGGGCCCAATCAAAGGTGTGCCGAGGGGGTTAGCCGAGAGGGTGAGATATAATGAGATGGCATGGAATAATGTGTCATCTCGGAGGAACCGGAATATACTACGCTTCACATAAGATATGAGAGACTCGAAGAGAGATCCTGAGACTAGGAGTAAGATGAGATCAATTCTAAGCTATGCACGCGAACCCTTAGACGTAAATGCAATCAAGTAAACAAACATCATGCAGCGTAGACAGACCAGAAACTAGATCAACGTAAAAGGAAAGATTAAACAAGCTATCTATCTCAAACAGTCCCCATGCCTTCATCTCGCAGAACTACTTCCAAAACGCAACGAAATCCTCAATGAATTTCTCCGCCCCCTCGATCGAGAGCATCTCCTCCGGCGCAAAGACTCCCATGTCAATTTCCTCTCCATGGTAGCGGAGCTCAATATCTACTGATGGCTGTATGATAATTAATCTTTCATCCTCATCACAAAACAAAAATCAAAACTAGACAACAGCATCTAAGGAAGACTTACCAAATACGCCCCATCTCTCACATCCTGCTTCAACATCATCTCATTCGGCTCACTCTCCACAACCTCCGCTCTTGCAGCTAGGTCCTGGACAGGCGTCCATTCTACTTCGCTGCTAGAATTGGGAAAATTGGAATCGACATTCCCACCACCTCTCAAAATATTAACGAAGCAATCAACCCTCGTACCAGTCCATTCAAAGATCTGCTCCAGACTCGCAGAAACCATCTCCTTACTCCCAATACTTTGTATATCACTCTGCACACCCCGCGCAATTTCTCCTATACTCCTCTCAAGTGGGCTATTAATGTACAGAGGTAGGAGATTGAGTGTAGGTGCTGCGAGTGAGGAGAGGTCATGCTCGAAGGGTGCGCGGTTGGCGAGGTAGATCCCGAACACGACTTGTAGAATTGGAAGTTTTGGGCTGTTTTGGATTTGGAGTGTGCGAGCGCGGATTTTGGAGAGAGCGGCGAGGAAGAGGGCGTCGATGCTAACGCCTGTGCTTTGGGCCAGATTTCGGAGGGATTGAACAGATGTGGAGGGGTGGTAGACTTCAGTGCGTTTCTTGCTTGTAAGCATTTCAGGAGGAGAGGTTGGTGTTGAGTTATGGCCGAGGTAGGATATCCATTTCTCTTTCGTGACTGATGAATGTGCAGCGGGCAGAGACTGAGCGACAAAAGCCTTGAAGTTGAGACTTGGTGAGTCCATTTCAATTCCACGGTAGAGAGCTTGTAGTTCATTAATGAGGATAGGCAAACTGACTCCATCGTAAAGAGCGTGATGGAGAACCAACTTGACTATGCCTTCTAAGTCATCCCATTTTTCAACAACTAGATTCAATGGCGGTAGTCGAAGATCAGCGTTTGATTTCCGAGTTGCTGTTGGAGTGTCTTGAGCTTGATAAATCACCTCATTTGGTGGATCCTTGTAGACAACCTGTAGGATCTTAGACTGAACTTCAATGAAGCCTGCTCGCAAGATATCGTGTCTCGTCAGCAGTGTCTTCCAAGCAACCTCAAGCTTTGCCTTATTGACTGGACCTTGTAGCGCATATGTGAAAGTCTGGTAGAACATCGCCCCCTGCGATACCTGCCATTGCCGAATCACGTACTGTTCACCTGCCGTGGCAGGCATGATATAGTCAACTTCGCCGCCATCTATCTCGAGATTAGCTATCTCTGCTTCAAGATCGAGATCCAAGATAGAATCAGCTAGGATTTTTTCGACGTTGAGAGAAGCTTCGGTGTCTGATACGGACGTCTTAGCAGCTTTCGACATTGCGAAAACTGTGTGCTCTCTCATGATATCCGAGACGCTTAGCTTGATTCCAAACGTCTTGAGCAGTGCTGGAAGTTTGAGGACAGAGATAGAGTCGAGACCAAGATGGAAGATCGTCGAGTCTTTGCGTATCGAGTCTTCTGGGATATCGGAGAGTGTGTGGAGGGCTTTTCGGATGGCGAGTTCGATTTTTGACCACTTCGTGTCAACTGAATCAGCCATCTGAGGAGCTCGCGTCGTCTTTTCCTCTTCCTTCAGTTTGAAGCTTCTTAGCCCACACACAGAGATCCCATCAACTGCAGTAGTGATCGTTTGTGCCTCGGGAGCAGACACAATTCTCTCCAGCACCATATCCAGCGCATCAAGAATACCATCTGTTTCCTCGGCAGTCCTAGCAACTGCTTTGCAGGCCGTAGTCCAGGATACGTACTCGTCGTCCACGACTTCCATCTCGACGCAAACTGGAAACTCGACTTCCGAAACACCGTAGACCGATTCGTAGAGCTTGTCTTTGTCCTTTGTCTGGCGACGACCTTGGTAGATGAACAGCGTATCGAATAATGTTGTGTCCTTTGACAAAGTCGATTCTTTCCTGGAAGCTAGCGCATAAGCTCGGGCAGTTCCGAGAGGGAAATGCTGATATTGGCGCGTGGTGTCACTCATGGCTTGCATGTATTTAAGCATATCTGATAAGCTTCCATGAAGGACCGAGCGGACGGCGACTGTGTTCATGAGTGGGAACATGACCTCGCTAGCTTCCTCAGAGTCTCGACACGAGAGAACAGATCCAAAGACAATGTCAAGCTGGCCCATGAGTTGGGAGAGGACCAAAGCCCAACAGGTCTGCCCCAGTGTTTGAAGGGTGATTCTTGAGGACTTGCACAGTGCTTCGATATCTTTGAGAGGGATACGAGATCGACGCTCCAATCTCGTGCTCGAGCCTAAAACCTCAACTTCAGATTCCTTTCGAGGGAGGGTTGCGGGAGGCAAGTTCGATAATGTCGTCCTCCAGAATTTCTTGGCATCCTCGGTTGTTGATTGGAGAACCTGCTCTAGGAAAGGTTTGAAATCAGGTCGTAATGACGACTGTCCAATATATGCTCTTCGGATATCCTCGTGTATTGCACGTAGAGATGTTCCGTCGTACAAAGCGTGGGATATGGCAATCACCAAATACTTTGAAGTCTTCGCTTTGACGAAGCGAACTTGCAACAACTGTTGATCCTCGGCTGCCAATTTGACAGCTTCAACTTCGAAGTCCTCCATGTAATTCTCAAAGCTCTGTCCTTCTTGCAAGTGAACGAAATCTGAAGAAATACCCTTGCACCCCCCTCGGAACCTTTCACGATCTGAGCAAAGCTCACGACGGCCTTCGGATCATCCACTTCCACGAACCTCGTCCTCAGAATCGGCGATTGCTCCACCACACATCTAACCGCATCTCTCAATCTCTCCAAATCGACACCTTCGCTTAACTTGAAGCCATCGACGTTGAAATACCGCTTGAACCCCGAATTAATCATCTCATTAACCATACTCTGCTGCAACGGCGTAGCCGGCAACACAGCCTCAACATTGACAAGAAGCTTGTCTTTGATTTTCAGACACTTAGTCAGGTCTCGACTCATCTGCAGCAGTGACTGCCCGGTGGCAGTCCTTGGACCACTACTTTTAGCAGAGATATTGAGTGCGATTTTGGCGATGGTTTGGCTTTTGACGATGGCACTAACCGGTATTTCAATGCCTCGCTTCTTGAGTCGAGAGGCGAGCTTGATGACATCAATGCTGTCCAATCCGAGTTCAAAAATTGATGATGTTTGGTTGATAGTGTTCTCGGAAACGTTGGCTAGTGCTGCGATTTCCGATTTCATAGCCTTTGCTCCATCTGTCCATGTGAAAGGTCCAGCTTGATCTCGTTCAGCGCTTGATGGAACCGGTGTTTCTATGGCACCCTGAGCTTTCGTGACATCATCTGTTGAGCCTAGGCTTGAGACGACATTCTCTCCTGAACTTCCAAGAATGTCAACCATCGTCTTCTCAAATAGCTGAAGAATATTATCCGCCGTTGATTGCGCAATAGCTGATCCTTGTGCCACGATAGTCAGAGAAATTTTGCTGCTGTCAGGGCTCAGCGTAGCCTCGAAAGCCAAGGGATACTATTCCAAATTAGCTTTTCCTCCTTCCATCTCGAGGAGCAAATTCCACTTACATCAGCAACCACCTCATCACTAACTTCCCGCCACACCCCCTCCGCAAAACCCTCATCCTCTACCTCCGACCTCTGAAACACAAACAAAGTATCAAACAGACTCTGCCCTGGCTTCGCAGTGCTCCATCTCTGTATGTCTTTCAATGGCGTATGCTGGAAATCCTGCATCTGCATATTGAAGTCGTGACATTTTGTGACTAGTTCGGATGACTTGGTATCAGGCTGGATGGCGATGTGGAATGGGACCGTGTTGAAGAGCGGGCCGATAACTTTGTCGGCGCCGTCGAAGTCGATGGCCCGGCCTGATGTGACGATGCCGATGGTGAGATTTGGGGAGGTGATGGTTTGGAGAACTGAGACCCATGCTGCTTGTACTATCGCTTGAGGGGTGACACCGAGTTTCTTGCGTATAAGGTCGAAGTCGTTGAGATTGTCTAGTGTACTTGTTGCGATGATATCGATGGTCGATCTGAGGTCATTAGGCATTGGGTTGAGACACCAGTCGCTTAAATGTGATGACCAGAAGTCTTCGGCCCCGGTACTTTTGCGAGAGGTCCGTATGGGAGGGAGGATGCGAATGAGGGTCCATAGTCAATCGATTCCAACTCATGATATTCGTCAACGACACGGCGTAGTAGCATCGTCAGACTATTCCCATCATACAGTCCGTGGAACATTTGAAGCTTCATCGTGCTTCCGTCCGCTGTAGATTCGAAAATGAAACTGTGTGGGTTTTTCAAAGCAGCCCCCTTCTCTTCCGAGTCATAGTCGATAGGTTGATCATATGAAACATAATCTCCTTTCCGCAAAACAACTTGAGCGAATCCATCATCAGTTGCCACAAATTTAGTCCTCAAGGCCTCAAGTCTCTCCACGACCATCTTCCAAGCACCCACCAACTTCTCTACATCGACCCCGTCATCAAGCTTGAACTCAAATTTGTTGAAGTACAACGCAGTATTGGCTTCCAGGAATCGGTAGATCATGCCTTCCTGCACAGGTGTGCAAGGCACAATCTTCTCAACCTCTGCACTTTCAATTCCCAGTTCGCCACATACTGACACCATGTGTCTCTGCTCAAAGGCAGCAATGCTCTGTACGGCTGCTACATAGGCATTCTCTCTCCCTGGATCATTGTCGCTGCCTTCGAGCAGAGCTTGGACGAGTGCTTTCATCGATGTGTTGTTTTTCACGATAGAAAGCTTCGCATTTTCTAGACCAGCATTTTGTAAAGATCGCGCAAAGCCAATGATCGAGATAGAATCGATTCCTAGCTCAAAGATTGTCGTTCCACGTGTCAAAGCTGTTGTTTCAATTTGGAAGACTTTGCCAATGACACCAATCACTCGTTGCTCGCTATCCGTCCATTTGTTGTAATCTTGACCAGCATGGCTCAATTTCTGCAGATCCTCAACTTTGAGCTCATTGTACATAGTCGCGAGTTGTTTTGAATCCGCTTTATTGTTTGCGTTCAACGGCAAAGCTTTGATAGGGACGAAGTGCGTAGGAACCATATATCCAGGCAAGCGCGACTTGCAAGCATCTCTCATCAACGAGATCGGTGCCCCTTCATTGTCACAATCAGAACTCGTGACAAAGAATGTCACTAGCTGCTCTTTTTGCTGGGTATTATGTTTGAGAACCAGAGTGACGACTTCTTGGATACCGTCGATGCCTTTCTTGATCACTTCGTTGATCTCGCTGAGTTCGAGCCGTTGACCGCGTAGTTTGACTTGGTCGTCGGCTCGGCCGAGGAAGATGAAGCTGCCGTCATGGAGGATGCGGACGAGATCTCCAGTTCGGTATACACGTTCGTTGAAGTATTTTAAGGTTGGGAAGCGCTCTGCTGTCAAGTCGGGACGGTTGAGATATCCTTTTCCGACCAGCTTGCCAGAGACACACAGCTCACCAATGCCACCACGTAACACTGGTAGCTCGGTGCCGGGCTTCAGAACGAACGAGCCTACGTTGATATATGCGGGACCGATGTTAGATGGTTTGCCGTTCTTCGGAACTCGGGGGTACATGGTACATCCAATAGTCGCTTCGGTTGGTCCATACCCATTGTAGATACAAGCATGCTCACCCCAGGCATCTAAGATCTCTTGTTTGAGTTGTTCTCCACCTGTGATGAAAGCACCCTTGCACAGACTTGGTACATCGTCTGGATGAATGAGCCGAGCAAGACTAGGTGTGAGATCAATATGCGTGATTCCTAATTGCTGGATTGCGCCGGTGATGTCTTCGAATATCAGATCTCGTGGCGCTGATGCGACGCAGATGCCTACACTCCAACTCCAGAATTGTTCCATAACGCTGACATCGAAATGGAACGAGGCGAATTGAAGGTATTTGGAATTCTCGTCCCAGTGGCCGGCGAACAGGACGGAAAATGCAAGCATGAACTGCACCGTATTTTCATGGGTGATCAAGCATCCCTTTGGAGTACCAGTTGTTCCCGATGTGTACAAACAGTACGAGACATCCTGGGGTGTGATGCCGCGAGACAATTTTGGCTGTTCAGAAGAGCAGCCTTCGAGGATTTTAGGGGAGTCCAAGCTAATTATCTCTCCATCCAGTATAACTTTGATGTTTTGACCGGGCTTGCCAGCAGTGATCACCATTTTGGCTCCCGAGTCTTGCACAATAAACTTGAGTCGATCGCCCGGTGCATTTGGATCGAGTGCAACGTACGAACATCCAGCTTTCAAGACACCAATTATGGTGAAAGAAGCCTGAGCACACTTGTCAAAACAGACTGCAATCATCTGTCCAGGCTCTACATTTCGCTGCAAGAGCATGTCGGCGACCTTGTTAGCTTCCTGGTTGAGCTCGCTGTAAGTCCACGACGTGCTCTTGATGTTGTCTGGTTCAAGATTTGTTGCAAACTCCAGGGCCTTTCTGTCAGGAAACTCGCGGGCACCTAGTTCGACGAATTCATGAAGTAGGGTGACGGGACCTGGCAAAACGTTCTCCTCCGCGGCTGTGATGGAGAGTAGGGAGTCCGCTATGCGAGGAGCCACATCGCAGGGATTTTGGGGATTCTCAAGCATGTCAAGCAGTAGTGCATCGTACTGCTGCAGAAGCAATTCAGCATTCTCAATTGGCATGAGATCTTTTCTGAAAGTCAAGCGAAGCATCACCTCGTCATTCGTCGTTGGCTGAACTTCCAATGAAACGGCATAGTCTACTGAAGCTTCTTCCTTCATGATCTTCCATGGCGTAGTAAGCTTTCCCTCGCTCTTTTCGAGTTTCTGGAACGCGAACAGAGTATCGAAAATTTTGCCTTCTGGATATCCTGCCCACTTTTGAATTGAAGTAAGGGGTGTGAATTGATGTTTGTGGAGTGAAGCGTTCGAGTCCATAGTTCGTGACAGGAGCTCTGCGTTAGTCCCGATGATTTCACATCGAACTGGAAGAGTGACGATGCTTGGGAACGCAATCTGGTCAGCATTTTCATGAATAGACCGTCCCGAGAGTGTCATGCCAAATGTCGTAGAGGTCTCGCCAATATAAAATGCAAGTAGTCTTGCCCATGTTGCCTGGGTGGCTGCTTGGACAGTGACACCATTGCTACGACACATTTCTTCGATTTTGGAAGATGTAGAATGGGAAGTGATCTCCTTGACTTCACTGGTTTTGTCTGATACACGGAGAGGTGTAAGGTCCGGAAAGCGATTGACGATGATCTTGTTCCCGTCTCTCTCCCAAAACGACTTCTTGCCATCTTGATTCTTCTGGGAATCTTGTAATATCGCACCCAGAAGTGTAGTTACCGAAGGGCGAGGGACTGAAGACTGGGTTGCGTATGCTTTTGCAACATCTGTTAGAAGCATCTGGACTGACTGAGCGTCATAGAGAGCGTGATGTGCTGTAAAGCGGAGGATTGAAGCACCATTCTCTTTCAAAACATTTAAGCTCCACGGATTCTTGAGGAAATCTTCTGGTTTCGAATCTTGAGGAGGGCACTCTTCGGCACTCTCACGCCAGGGCAACTCAAAATCTTCTTTCCTCTGAACAACCATCGCAAATGGGTGCTTGGGATCCTCTAATGATGCGAAGGCCGTTCGGAGCATCTCATTATTCTCGCAAACGGACTTCCAGGCAGTCTTAAGTTCAGATGTTGATTCGCTAGCAGGAATTTGCAACCAGATACTGTTCACATACTCGAGACACTCGGAATGGAGTGTCTGAGCAAGCATGCCTTGCTGGACAGACGTGCAGGGGAACACTGCTTCAACTTTCTCTGGTGACATGCCAATCTTCGAACAGATAGCTTCTCTGTGCTCGTTGTCAAACGTTTCAAAGTCGTATCTTGAGACCTTAGCATCGTCGCCTTTGGATCGGGACAAGAAGCCACTTAGCCGAGCAATGGTGGAGTTCTCCAAAATGTCGCTTGCAAGAACACTATGCCCTTGTTTCCGGAGACGTGTTGCCACCTGCACTGTACTGATACTATCCAAGCCAAGTCTGAAGATGCTCACATCTCGTACAATCTTTTCGGAAGGTACGGAGGTAAAATCCGAAATGATGTCCCGTAGCTTCAGCTCATCAGAGGACATGAATTTCGATGATGTTTCCGCTTTCGAGCCGTCCGACTTTGCCTTGCCCTGCTTTTCCAACTTTGCTATGATCTCCTCCTTCGTAGCTGGAGATAGGATCTGATGACGTGGGTTCTGTAATGCTGTACGTAGCTTCTTGTCGAAGGCTTCTAGAAAATCTAAAGCGTCGTCTTCTGTAATAACAGAGGTGTACGAATGCAAAATTATCTCAAGGGTATCATCGCTACGCTTAGGTATGACCTCACAAACGAGAGGGAAATCCATGGCACCACTGTCGTCTGTGATGGACCAGATCGAGGAGTCGAGATCTTGTGAGGGTTGCTGTAAAATGAAAAGGGTATCGAAGAGACGAGCGCCATTGGGGCTGAATTTGGACTGAATGCGTCTTAGGGACGTCAATTGAAAGGGAACGGAATCGGCGTTGAGAGTCTGCAGACTTCGGAAAGCTTCAACATAGGAAAGGTTTTGGATGTTCTGCAACCGAGATGGGATTGTGTTGAAGCAAGGTGCGACAAGACGCTCGATGCCGTCAATTGGCAGGGAGCGGCCGCTGACGATGTTGCCGAAACAGACATCAGTCTCATGGAGTCGTTCTGCAAGAAGTGCCGCCCATACTGTGTGACATGCCGCTAGCAGAGAAGTGCTGTGTTTCCGGATGCTTTCTTCAAGCCAGCTGAGGGTGAATTTCCCATCGATTCTCAGAATCCTGGTGTGGTTCTCTTTTGTCTGAGTCGTTGGGTTCGTTTGAATGCTGTCAAGTTTTGGAAAACCACAGCCATGTAGTTTGGAATCCCAGAATTTATCTGCTTCGTCCATATCTGTTGACACCAGATATTTCAAGAAAGGAGCAAACGACACAGGAGTTAAGAGATCCTCGCCGTGGTACAGCTTCTCGACTTCTTCATAAAGTACAGCAAGAGCCACTCCATCATAAAGAGCATGATGCATGGAGATAACAAGCTGCGTTTTTCCAGACGATTTTATCAAATCCAAGGAATACGCTGGCTCGGACTCCTTCTGCGGCTTCTTCTCCTTAATGGATGTTAATGATGTAAAATTTAGGTCGTAATCTTCGAGCACAACCTGAATGAATGGATATCGCTGCATATCCGTGCTCACGAAACAAGTTCGCAAGATTCCATGTCTCCGTACCATTTCCCGCCAACAGATCTCCAGCCTTGCAACATCGCCATGAACATCCAATGTAGCGTGGTTGTCATATAATTTTTCGGATGAAGCTTCTGCTGCCGAAAGCATGGCTTCCTGAAGCGGTGTACATGGAAGGATACTCTGTACATTCTTGCCAGCAAGCTTGAAACTTTCGGTTATTGACTCGATGAAACTCTCGTCGAATCCGAAGTCCAGGTCGCCCAATGCGGGCGGTCCACTTGCCTCAGCTTCTTGGCTTTGAGACGCAAGTTTCTCTGCTAACCTCACAACAGATGGGAACTTCAAGATGTCGGATATATTGACACGGTCCGATATGTCTTTGGTGAGACTTTTGGACAACCGAATCGCGGAAATCGAGTCGATGCCTAGGTTGAAAAAAGATGTATCGGGACCAACTTCGCCTAGCGGTATCTGAGTTACTTCAGAGACACTTTGGGCGATGACTTTCTCGACCTCCGTCCAGGAGTGATTTGACGTTGATCTGAATGCTTGGGAAGTCTGATTGAGGCGGTTGACGTCGAGGCCTTGGAAATGTTTGATCAGGAGCCGCTTGTCGATCTTGCCTTGCATAGTGGACGGCATGAATGAGATGGGTATGAGAGCAGAAGGAATCATATATGCTGGAAGTGCTGACTCCAGACTCCTGTACAGACTAGCAATAACTCCTTGGTCAGGCTTGAGACATTCGAGGTTCCCAGACGCATCTCGGCCGGATGTCCAGAAGCACACTAGGCGCTGGGAATTGTCTTTTTCGCTGCTGATGACCATAGTTACACAATCTGCAACTTCTCCCGACCTCAGCATGATGTTGTTGATCTCACCAAGCTCAACCCTCTGTCCTCGAATCTTGACTTGATCGTCTTTTCGTCCAGTAAAAACTAGTGAGCCATCTGGCATGAGGCGTCCAAAATCACCGCTCCGGTATAGACGTCCATATTCTGGGTGCTCGATGATTTTGCCGACCTCCTGACTACGATCCATATACCCACGGAAGACTTGCGAGCCGCCGAAACAGAATTCTCCAATACCTCCGCGAGGAACAAGAGTAAAATCAGGCCCAGGGGCCAGCACGAAAGCAGAAGTGTTCTTGAAGGGTGGCCCAATGTTGTTGATCGCATCAGACTTTGTCACTCTGGGGTTGACGGTGCAAATGTTCGTTGTCTCACTCGGGCCATAACCTTGCCAGAGTCCCTTATCCGCCCATGTTTTGAAGACTTTGGAGGTCACACCCTCTCCTGCAGTGACCAGGAACTCTACTTTAGGGACATTCTTGGGGTCTATCAGAGCTGCGACAGTTGGTGTCAAGCTCAAATGGGTGACTTTGAACAATCGGATAGCATTCTCGATATCTCGAAATAGAACATCCTTGACAGCCGAGCAAATAGTTCCGCCAATTCTCCATGCGAAGAAAATCTCGAACACAGATACATCGAAAGCTTGGGAACAGGACTGCAAGAACCGAGATTCTTTGGATGCGGGATAAAGATCTTGAAGGACGTCTAGGTTGCTGAGAAGATTTTCTTGGGTCACTAGAACTCCCTTTGGTGTCCCAGTGCTTCCAGACGTGAAGACGCAGTATGAGACCATATCTGGAGAGGACCTTGAGGGTATGTTTTTGGCTGAACATGAAGAAAGGCTGACTTCATCAACGTAAAACACTTTGATATATTTGAAGAGCTTCAGGAGAGGTCTGGATGAGGATCGTGCCATGACAACTTTGATCTTCGCCTCCTGTAAGATATGTTGCAGTCGATCCTGGGGTACATCAGGGGTGAGGGGAAGGTAGCCAGTACCAATTTTGGCCGTCGCAAGAATGGATGCATAGAGATCAATGGACTTCTCCATGCATATGCAAACAAGCTCATCTGGAAGAACATTATGCTCCTGCAACAGGTAATTTCCTATCTGATTTGAGTACGAGTTGAGCTCGGAGTATGATAAGCGATCCACGGCTATCGAAGTGTCGTCGATCAACCTAGCAAACTCGATGGCAGGTCTGTCTGGATTCGTGACTGCCAGGTTCTCAACTGGGCTAGAAAGAGTCCCAGCTTTCAACTCCATTTCGGGCTCCTCGTTTTCGACGGATAAAACTCTTTTGTCGAGATAGCTGAAGACGACATTGAGCGAGGTGTTCGCATCTTTAAGAATGGCTCGTGCAAGCTGCTCGACTTGTAACAGCAATGTTTGAATTTGCGACGCTGGAAATAATGCCTGTTTATAGTTGGCTTTAAGCTCAATATTTCCTAAACCAGGAATGACTTCCAGTGTCAGATTGAACTCAAGACTGTCCACAGTGTTGAGGAGGACTACGTGTTTTCTCTTGTGATCGTAGCTATGCAAAGTCTGTTGCCAGATGAAGAGCGTGTCAAAAAGAAGTTGTCGAGGGTTGATCCCACTGTTGGCTTTGATGTCACGGAGGGGGAGTGTGCTGTGTTGCAAGTGCTTTCTGTTTGTCAAATTGAGCTCCTGTACCAAGCCTCGAAGATTCGTGGACGTTGACAAGTCGACTCGTATTGGAAGAGTTGCAAGGCATGGCCCTGCGATGTCTTCAATCCCAGTGATCGGTAGCGTTCGACCTGAAAATACTGTTCCAAAGCAGATATCGGAAGCTCCGATATATGAGCTTAGGGTAAGAGCATAAGCTGCTTGGAAAATTGACTGCGGACTAGCCGAGAAATGGCGTGAAGCTGCCTCGATATCCGATGTGGAAATCGAGGTCTGAAGCCGTTCAATTGCTAGAGATGGAGTGGGAGTTTGTTTGGTGTGGAAATTGGGCATTTGTGCTACATCAAGGAGAGCAAGGTGATCCTTCCAGTAATCCCTCGTGGACCATTCATCAGAACCGATTGTACCATTTTGGTAGCCGTCAACAATCTCGGCAAAAGGCGGACGAGATGGAAGAAGGTCATCCAGCAGCAGCGTATTGAGGTCATCAAGCATCAATTCGAGTGACCATGCATCATAAAGAGCATGATGAATGTGGATGAGAAGTTTAGTCGCAGACTCAAGTCGCAACAGAACTTGAAATCGGATGGGTCGGTGCAATGAGACATCCTTGGACTCGTCGAACTCGTACCGCAGCTTTTCAACAATTTCAATCTGAGAATCCTCTAGACTTCTCCAGATGATCTGCACATATCCCTGGTGGTCATGAGGTTCTGCAAATCCAGTCCTCAAGATTGGGTTGGAATCAGCCAAGTCATGCAATGCTGAAGTGATGTTGTCAACGTCAGTGATTCCCGGTAGCTCCAACTCAATCCAGTTTCGGTATGCTTTTCCATCAATAGCCGTCTCTGACAGCATCGCAGATTGAAGTGGCGTGCACTGTGTGGTGTATTCCACATCTTTCGCGTGCCCGTTGAGCAGAGTTTCAATCTTGTCTCTGGCAGGCTTTCTTTGTGACTTTGGTGCTGGAGTAACAGACGTTGAGCCATCGCAAAGCGAGACAAGAGACTTGAAAGTTTCGGCTTGCAGAATTTGAACTGTGTTGACATCGAAACCCGATTCCCGCAATTTAGATGCTACTCGAATCGCAATGAGCGAGTCGATACCTGCCGCTGCAAGCCGTGTGCTTATTGAAAAGTTGACAAGAACTTCTTGAAGAACGTTATTCACAGCACGTTCCGTCTCAGTCAACAAAGTTTGAGTGTTCTCAGACGATGCTCGGTCCGCTTGGTAGTCAGATTCCAGTCTTCTCTTGTCCACCTTTCCCGATGGTAGATATGGAAAGTTCTGCAGAAGCACAACCTCACTGGGCACCATGAACTTTGGGAGCCATTTTGAACACGTTTCCATCACATCTTCAGACTTGATCGATTGATCTTCTGTGAGTGTAAACATTATGAGAACTCCATTCAACACAACGGCAACCACAGTCTTCAACCCAGGATGTTTGTAGGCTACCTCCTCAATCTCACCAAGCTCGACTCTTTGGCCACGAAGTTTCACCTGACCAGCACTCATACGTCCCAGGATCTCAATCGTTCCATTTTCTAGTTGCCGTGCCTTGTCACCGGTCCGATAGTACATCCTGTCATTAAAATGCACAAAGGCTGCCTTGTTCTGCTCCTCTCGATTCAGATAACCTTGTGCAAGCTGGGGCCCACCCAGAACAAGCTCGCCTAACTCTCCTATGGGCAGAAATTTGAGATCTGCCGCATCTTCTAAGGAGGAACTCGCAGAGGCAATAAACGTTGAAACGGTGTCAAAGGGGATCCCGATGTTCCCAGGCTTCGCATCTGCCTGCATCTTTGGGTACACTGTACAGTGAATGGCTGCTTCTGTTGGGCCATACATGCCATATAGCATATTGGGTTGTGTCTCCGAGCCTCCGAATTCCTTGACGATGGGCGATGTCAACATCTCTCCTATAGTGAGGAGAAGCTTCAACCCAGGAGCGTTTGATCTTTTCTGGAGGAGAGAGCCGACCACAGTTGGCGTGAGTTCCGCTGCATCAATCTCCAATCCAGTGATCATCCCCGGTAGGTCATTGAGAAGCTGGCTGCGATTACAACCAACCAGTGTCGAACCTCGTTTGAGTGGGAAGAATATCTCGAAGACCGAAACATCGAAGGACGGTGCTGCAAATTGCAGAAATCTGTTGAACCGCGGGATGTATTTTTCGTGCGCCAGAAGCGACTGCGAAACAGCAAAATGGCTGACAGCCACACCCTTAGGCGTTCCGCTCGACCCAGATGTGTACATCACGTAGGATACATCGTCTTGGGAGATATCACGTGTCTTAAATCTTTCGCTCTTTTGTTGTTGCGCAACATCGGGGAATTCGTCAACGAGGATAATCGTCGGCCCGTTTTCCCAAGAAACAACATTCTCGAACTCGGGGGTTGTAATGATGATGTTTGCGGAGACATCGCCGACAACGAATTTAATTCGGTCCTTGGGCGCATCGAGATTGATAGGACAAAAAGCGCCTCCAGATTGCAAAATAGCCAACTGCGAAATGTACAGTCCAGGTGACTGTGGAAGGAGTACCGGAACAATGTGTTGACGGGTTTCGGTTTCAGTCGTTTTGGAGTTGACTAGAGACTTGTGTATCCGTGATTCCAGAGATGCGATGCATAATTGAAAATCATGATAATTGTATCGTTTCCTTCTCCCGTTGCTGGTGAAGTCCAGAGCACAGTTCTGGCTGTGCTTCTCCCATTGGATCAGCTCATGCAGGAGCCGGGGCCCTTCCAAAATTGCAGGAGGGTCATTGAGAATAGAAAGTCGTTCGGCCATAGCTACCGCGAACTTCAAATTCTCATATTGAGAGGAAGTTTGTGGTCGGAGAACAGGATTTTGTTTTCGAGTAGGAGAAATAGATGAGTAAAGTCGATGGCAGTTTCCTGGAAAGGCGACGGCAATATCAAGAGTCTCTTCCAAGACCCTTCACGTGCTCATCTCACTCGTGGTGAGGTGTGGTACCTAGTGAAGTCTCCACCTGCTTGGAAATGAAAGCAATGTGAGTGGTGAGTTTTTCGCCTGCCTGCCTGCTTGCTTGCCCATCAGTTACATCAATCACTCCGCTAAGATTGTATGGTACGGATTGTTTGTTTGCAGCCAGGTTTGCTTATTGTACTCATAAGGTGAAAAGAATGTGAGAATTCGGCAGCTATGAGTAGTGTCTCTTTACCTGCCTCCATAGGTACGGGTACGGAGTCGGAGGCGTGGATCGATAGCTTACCTGGATGCCTACCCTACCAACCTACCTACCTAGCATCGGCCCGTCACCTCCCTTCCCCTCCCCTCCCCTCCCCTCCCCTTACCACAAAGTCAAGTCTTCGTGACGTATTCGCATCTTGGTGTAAATTCGTGGGGGCGGCAGTAGGTGCTGCCAGGGGGGCTGGAGTTGAAGAAAACAAACACGAACAGCGCAGATTGTCACTGTTAATTAGCAGCAAATCAGAGCCAGATTAGTCACTTATGATTGAGGACCATTTGAAATTTTGACAATGATCACTTTGTGGTGCATTTGCATAGCTGCTCTCTTTGGTGGCCAGCACTTTGCTAAGACCTGATCGTTTCAACGAGGCAAAGAGGAGTGAAGCTGATGCTCGGCAATATCGTGGAACAGAATCAACCCCAGGCCAGGGCAGTCAGGATCCGCTTGTACGGCGGGGCATTCTGGGCAATTCTGGGCTGGCTGCGCTAGTGCCATTTCGTCTAAGCGAGCTGGCTGTATCATGGAAGTAAGCGAGAACAGATCCTTCATTTTACTTCCCACTGTTGTCGTTGTTACAACATCCATCGCCATCTCCGCTTCATTATTTTCCGTGACTAACAGTGTTTACAACACATGAACGAAATCTCTTGGGAACTTCATGCAGTCACCCAGCCACGTACGCATGGTGTATCCGCTAGCGAAGACACTCCGAGACCAGGCAGGGAAGATTCTTCAGTACGCTAGCCTGGACGCCTGATCATAATCTTATCAGATCCCGAGCCTGTCCAGAAACTAGTTGTCACACTGTGACATGGCTCTCCGCTGTCACATTCCGATGTCGGTGTAGGTGAGTCGTGGAACCAGCACGGAAAATAGCCAGGGAGCCAGGAATCAAGAACGAGGGTGTCGCTGGAATGAGCGGGGTACCGGCTGAGGACGATCTGATAACGGCAGAGTCCCCTGCTGACTCGGGCTCGACTGTTGAGGCTCTTGGCTTCATCTACCGGCAACCACTACGAGTCCACGATGGCCTTGATCCATTGCAAGCTAGCCCTTTCGGCCCAGAAAAAAAAATCTACTAGATTTCGTCTCTGTTGTTGGGCGACGTGCTGTCTGTCTTCTTGCTCTTTGGGTGGTGATCGCCATCTCAGAATCATGGGATGTTCTAGCCTTCTCAATCAGAGAGAATGATATTATGAAGTTTTTTCTACTCGTACTCTCGGATTTCCACTGTCCTGTAATCGGTTTATGCGATATTTCTCTGAAAAATATGGGGCTCGGGAGATCCACCCAATGTCACTGTCAGGTAGAGATTGGATGGAAGTCCAGTGCCTTCTGGAGAAGCATTCGAAGATTTTCGAGGACCCTAGGACCTGTGATCGGCGGCATACCCAAGCAATACAGCGATCCCACTATACTGGCGTAGAGCCGGTCTTTACCGTAGGTTGGTAAAGGCTCATAGCAAGAAGCACGCCGTCTTATGCTTAAACGGAGTGGCGGCGAGATGCTCAGTGCCGAATCAGATTAACGCCCCCCCCCGCAAGGAGGCGCTATGCATTGTGACGGAGCATCTACCGGAGATCAACACATACCCATGTTGATTTCTTGGACTGTGGAGTGCGTTTAGAAATCGAGAACCTCGGAATGGAAGGTCCTGAGAGCGAGAAGCCCACACTATCCGTAACACTCGCTGCATGGCACAAGGTTTCTTTACCAGATCTTGGGTTGTGGACAGGTATAGAACTTTGCCTTAATTCCAGGCAATGCCGTGTAGAGATGACTCTATCTTTGACCTGCACTGGAAGTTTCAATGACGCTCTTTGCATCTAAAGAGGACAGCAGGTCAAGCAGATGGTGGGTGATGCTGAAGCCTCGCTGTCTTCTACCTAAAGATGGTACTATTAAGAAATCAGGATCCTCATACTTCGCTTTGTTCAGACCCTTGCAAGATTTGCAGTCACGGTTCATTCTGGGTTGTGGAATTGTCCTTGCGATTGCAGCAGGAGCTCCGTTGCCTATCATCGGTGTCATATTTGCGAAAATCATTGATGCGTTTCCTCCAAGTGAGGAAGAAGTGCAGAAGAGAATATTCCAATTACTCGGAGTTGGTTGGTGAAACCCCTTCGACAGTTCAGGGAGTTTTCTAACAAACTCAGCTTGTGCGTACTTTGCTGTAACTTGGGGATGGGCGTTCTGTTGGGGAATCGTGGGTGCTCGAATTTCCAGAGGACTGAGGACTCAGATGGTGAACAGGGCTCTGGGCCTAGATCAAACGTTCTATGAAACTCAGTGTCCAGATGTAAGCAATTCTACTAAAATGAGCTTGAAAACAAACTTACTTGAGGATAGATCACCAGTCGCTTGACAGTTGATGCGCAGACAGTTCAAGCTGGAACGGCAGAGAAAGTGGGAATCTTTCTTCAGTCAGTCAGCTACTTCCTCGTGGCATTCATTGTTGGCTTTAGCCTCAATGCACAACTCACTGGTATATTGTTCGCAGCTGTCATCCCTTCCATGACATTGGTGATTGTTACGGGAACCTCAGTTCTCGGTGCTTGTTCCAAGGAAGCATCAGAACGCACCACTTCTGCTGCTTCAGTTGCAGAAGGTGCCATCAAAGCTGTTCAGGTCGTACAAGCTTTTGACGCATTCGAGTCTTTGACGAGCGATCATCAAAACCATCTAAGAGATGCTATGCGAGCTGGAATGAAGAGGGCCGTCGCCGGGGCAGTTCTCTTGGGCAGCGTATTTTTCATCGCGTAAGTACAGTACATGACCTCAATTATATCTGTCTGAGACTAACGACATGTAGATACGCAGCAAATGCACTGGCATTCTGGCAAGGTGCTCGTATCATTCGAGACAATAATGTTAATGGAAGTGCGGGCACAGTCTACGCAATCGTCTTTTTGATTCTCGATGCTTCATTTGTCATTGGTCAAGCTGGACCTTTCATCCAATCATTTTCTCAGGCAGCTTCAGCTGGGGGCAGAATATTCAACTTGATTGATTATCCCGAAATTCCCATCAATGTTTATTCTAAGGATGGCGTCCAGGCCGATGACGAGACATTTGGGTCAGATAAGGAGATTGAGTTCTCCGGTACCAGCTTCGCGTATCCTGCTCGGCCGATGGAGACAGTCCTGGACTCGGTCAGCTTCAAGATCAGAATGGGATCAACAGTCGGTATTGTGGGTGCTTCAGGCAGCGGGAAAAGTACAATTGCTGCTTTGTTGCTCCGATTGTACGATCCTTCGCAGGGGCACATCACCATAAATGGCCATTCCTTACAAGACTACAACCTTGCGAGCCTTCGAAATCAGATCGCTCTTGTTGACCAAGACCCTGCCGTATTCTCCGGCACCATTTACACCAACATTAGAGATGGTTACAGAGGACCAGAACTTTCTGATGACGAGATGAGAGGAAAATGTGTCAAAGCCGCAAAAGCTGCCGATGCATGGTCTTTCGTTGACCTGCTGCCTAACGGTATAGATACCTGGCTGGGAGAGCCTGGCGGTACCAAGCTTTCAGGTGGGCAAAAACAACGTCTGTGTTTAGCAAGGGCTCTGGTGGGAGACCCAGCACTTTTGGTGCTAGATGAAGCAACAAGTGCCTTGGACACCATTAGCGAAGCCGCAATACTTACTTCCTTGGGGACGGCGCGATCCATGGGAAATCGGACCACTGTTATGATTGCCCATCGCCTGGCATCTATAAAAACCGCTGATAACATCATCGTCATGGGAAACGGCCAGATTCTTGAGCAAGGGAATCATGATCATTTGATGTCCTTCGAAGATGGGGTCTATCTACAGCTGATTGAAGCTCAAAAACTTACTTCGGACGACGAAACCGATTATTCGGTTTCGACCAAGCATAAACTAGCTATGCATGAGGCCATTGAGACGGAGGACGAGGTTGTACCGCAGGTAAGGTTTCTCCTCTATTTTCATTTGCATTGTCGTTCAGGACTGCTGCCTCAAGATTTTGGGACGTTTTCTGGGGATAATTACTAAAGTTTGCTTAGCCATCCGAGAATCAAGAATTGTCTTCCTTCAAATTCGAGCAGTTCGGTACGTTCACTATCCTCAGACGATGCCTTGCTCTGAGCCGGTCAAGGATCGTTTTTACTATCCTTGCCCTCGTTGGTTCTCTCACCACTGGTGGGTTGATACTTGGAGAGTCCATCATCTTTGGCCACCTTGTCGAATTACTTAACGGAGCCGTTGCTTCAGCACAAGTTGACTTTTACTGTCTCATGTTCTTTGTTGTAGCCCTAGCCGCTCTACTTGGGTATGTCGCCTCAGGATCTTGCTTTGGAATTGTTTCAGAGCACTTGGTTTTCCGCACTCGAGACATTTCGCTACGTACAATTCTTCGTCAAGATATGGAGTGGTTTCTCCAACCAGGTCGATCCTCGTCATCACTCACTTCAGTCATTAGCATGGATGCTGGCCATCTGAGTGGTCTGTCGGGTGTCATCATAGGCACTATAGTCTCTGCTCTGGTCTCTGTGGTTGGCGGAGCAATCTTAGCACACATTGTAGCCTGGAAGATCGCCATCGTACTCTTCGCTACCTCTCCAATTGTTATGCTAGCTGGATTTGCTCGTATCCGCGTACTCGCCAGAGTTGAAGAGAAGAATCAACATGCTTACACTGAAGCTGCAGCGCTCGCATCTGAGGCTTGCTCCAACATCCGGACTATAGCTGCGCTTGGGACCGAAAGACTTACATCGGAGAGATTCAACCTTGCTGTGGGCAAATACGAAAAACAAACGTTTCGAGGGACGGCTCTTGGAAACCTGATTCTTGCCTTTGCACTCGCAGTCACGTATGTCCCTCCTTCTTCATGACGAGAAAACTGCTAACAGTTCACAGGTATTTTGTTTATGCCCTGGCATATTGGTGGGGCTCCAAACAGGTGCGCTCTGGCCAGTACTCGAGTCTACAGTTCTTCATTGTCCTTCCGGCCATCCTATTCTCAGCTCAAGCGGCAGGCCAGATCTTCAGTCTCGCTCCAGACATAGGTCGTGCAAAAGGTGCAGCTTCTCGAGTCTTCGCACTTCACGATCAGAAGCCTACCATCGATGCAGCATCCGAAAATGCTGTGGAGCCAATGACCTCAGTGGACACTCACAGCGGCAAATCGACATTACAGACAGGTAGCATCACCTTCCAGAACGTCTCCCTAACATACAAGTCCCGCCCTAATGCACCCGTCTTCACCAACCTGAATCTCAAAATTAAAGCGGGCGAGACAGTTGCTATCGTGGGGCGTTCAGGGGCCGGAAAGACGTCGGCAATATCTCTCATTGAGAGATTCTACGATCCGACGGCTGGATCTGTCCTCCTTGATGGTGTCGATATCAAGTCTGTGCCAGTCTCACAACATCGCGCGAGGATTAGTCTCGTGGCACAAGACCCAGATCTGTTTTCTGGCAGTGTTGCTTTCAATGTTGGACTAGGTGCTAGGCCTGGGCATGTGGCTACGAGAGAAGAGGTTATTGAGGCTTGTAAAGCTGTGGGTATACATGACTTTGTCGACAGTTTACCGGACGGCTACGAGACGTATGTAATCTCGCTCCCACTGCTCTGTCTTGAGAGGTACATTGACATCTGAATAGGCAATGTGGAAATAATGGTTCCCAACTATCAGGCGGACAAAAACAACGAGTCGCAATAGCGCGGGCCTATATCCGCAACCCTGAGATATTGCTTCTTGACGAAGCAACCTCTGCTCTAGGTACACTCATTCTCCCTATCTCTGCTCTCTCCTACCTTACCTTGAAAGTCCCCCTTGCTGACAAACAATTCTTCTCAGACTCCCACTCCGAAACCCAAATTCAAGAAGCAATCTCCGCAGTCTCTCGCAGGCGAACTACAATTATGATCGCACATCGACTCACGAGCGTCCAGCGCGCGGATCGGATATTAGTTTTCGATCATGGAAAAATCGTTGAAGAGGGCAGGCACGAAGAGTTAATGCGGGGGGGCGGTATATACGAACAAATGATCAGGGCCCAGAATCTGGGCTGATCTTTGACGTATTGCCTTGACGGTACTTTTGATTTCTACATATTGTTGTTGTTCTTTGAGCATAGTATGGCAAAGTAGCCAGGAGTTTTGGTTGCAAAAGTATTACATAGCAGGCAGTATTTACATATTCATTCTACATATTGATCTTGTTTTGACAATTTAATTCTCTCACCTCTTCGTTGTTCATAAGCCAAGCACTCACCTTTTGACCTGAGCATTGCCTGGAGTTTCAGTTGAGTACTCTTTCCACCGTCTCGTACTGTCCCCTTTCAGTCCAGGTATTCTACAGGGACATCGAGACATCGACCTTACTGTCCCTTCTTTCCTGTTTCTGTCTTCTGCGTCCCATCCCCTCTCTTGGAAGTTGTCTCACCCCCTCTCAAACCCAAGAACTACCAGCATTAACCCTCGTCTCCTCAAGTCCCGAGGTCCTCTATCAAGTTCCAAGAATACCACCCGACTCGCAACACATGTCCCTCGGCATCTCGATTTCCACAAATCGAACCACCCTTTCTTCCCGTCTGGCCTGCCATTCTTGTCCTCGGCCTTGTCAGTGAAATTTTGAAAAAGTTTATCAGATCGAAGTCGACCCACCAGATCAATCTAGGCATACGGCTCAAGGACTACCGTCCTGGGCATCGTCGGTGGAAAAGTTTATCAGATCGAATCAAATCACCGAAGCGCTCCAGAAGTGTAGCCTGAATTCTACCATCCTGGGCAGCGCCGGTGGAAAATTTATCAGATCGAATCGAAGTGGTCCAGTATTCTCGTATGGCCCGAATACTACCTGCCTCTTTAAATGCTCGGCATTCGTCAACAGAGCGATTATCTCCCCATCTGATTACAGTAGCTTTATGCTAGGGTGGCTAGCTGCATCTGATAATGCAACACCCCTTGACCCTGGGAATCTTGCGAATATCGCAACCCGACGTCGGTGCTTTTAAATGCCCCCTATTACGAGCGGATCAGATAAAAACACTTGGCAGATGCAATGCTCCGCTGCCGAGGGAAGCATGGCGCGGAGTTTTCTCTCAAATCACAATACCACAGTGACGAACCAGGAAGA
Source organism: Rhexocercosporidium sp. MPI-PUGE-AT-0058 (assembly GCA_020746875.1). Lineage (NCBI taxonomy): Eukaryota > Fungi > Ascomycota > Leotiomycetes > Helotiales > Rhexocercosporidium > Rhexocercosporidium sp. MPI-PUGE-AT-0058. The sequence continues at coordinate 1,551,052 of JAGTJL010000005.1, read as the reverse complement.
GCCTGCAGCCATCAAAGTCTCGGCGTCATCGGATTTTTTCATTTCTTCCATGCGTATGCGTGGAACCCCATCCCAGTATAATTACGGAGTACGATGTGGCATTATTTGTCAACGAATCAATCATCCACAGCTTGCACCGCCTAACGACTGCGTGGAAAGGAAGAATCCCTACTTCAACGAATTCATCAAGAAGTCTCTTGCGTCACCTCAACCCGAGAAGCATGGTTCGCATCGGTCGCATTGTTGTAGCGCTTAGAGCGGATTTCAGAACGAAGGCTTTTAATCGGGCGCTGCATTAGTAGGGCATACTAACAGCTGGTTGCTGCAGGTCGATCTAATCGCTATCTGCACGCCATCAGGGTAGGCTGCATGGTTATGGAGTAAAGAGCAAGTGTGGTACGACAGACGATCATGTTGCCAATGTACCAAGACCCTCACGTCGCCCGGTCGTATTCCCCACTGGAGATGATGTCTTGACATCGCCCGTTCGCCCTTAGGACAAGATGTCACTGCTAGTTGAGAATCTCGGGAATCTCAAATACGACAATTACCGCACGCTTGACATCTTGACCATCTGGAGCCAGAGAGCTGTCGAAATAAGCTCAAGCGCCGGCCCTCTGAAAGTCAACGGCATATCGACCTACCAATACTCCGAAGGCAGAGACGTCTCTAAAAACACACAAACATCGCACCCGCATCGGTTTGCATCACTATTTCACATCTGAAAGCAGCCTTTCCCTCCACAAGTTACGCCACGTTTAGCTCTACGAAAAGCAAATCCCATCATCAGACACATCTTCTCGGCAACGCTCTTTAGCTTGTGTCCCATCCTGCCAAGTTGACGAATGAGCGACGACTGAAAGAGTACTTGTCATCAACCCCCCATACCGGTAAAGTCAGAGCTGGACAGTACCAATAAGACGTGATTGATTTCACATCTTGCCCCCCGTGCCTCAAGCGGTCATATACAATTGCTCTTGACAACTGTTTATGACCAGAATTATTGGATTTCGAGAAATTCTACATTTTTTCCTTTCTGGACAAGGAATTTGGTTATCAAAGATTTGCCCCGAGACCATCAAATCTCGAAGCCAAAAGCTACGTTTTGGACATCAATTTCTTGCGGATTCACTTCATTACGAATTTGTTCTGGTACCTACTCCTGCTATCTAGTCACGTTACTCTCCTCCTTGAGCTACCTACCAACAACAACACAACATGACACCTTCAGCAATCAGCACGCCTCTCGAAGGCCATGAAATGGAACATTCTAACGGAATTTCGTCTCTAAACAAACACCTGAACGGGGCACATCTCAACGGCCACACCAACGGCTACACCCGTTCCGAAATGGCAGCATCCTCCTCGGAAGACGTCCTCGACCTCCTGTGCGTAGGCTTTGGCCCAGCCTCACTAGCAATAGCCATCGCCCTCCACGACGCGAACATTGCCCAACCACCAAAAGCTCTCTTCCTTGAAAAGCAGCACCAGTTCGCATGGCATGCAGGCATGCAACTCCCCGGGGCAAAGATGCAGATATCATTCCTCAAAGACCTAGCCACACCACGAGACCCCCGGTCAAAATTCACTTTCCTGAACTACCTCTTCGATCAGGGAAGACTCAACCAGTTCATCAACCTGGGGACTTTCCTCCCCTCTAGATTGGAGTATGAGGATTACCTCCGCTGGTGCGCTGCTCACTTCGAGCGTGATGGGCAAGTCAGCTATGGCATGGCAGTCGAGAGTGTGAATGTAGCGGAGAAGAACTCGCAAGGCCAAGTCACGAGCTGGGACGTGACAGCCCGCTCAGAGAACGGAGGTCTAGTCACTCGACGAGCTCGCCATGTTGTCATAGCCGTTGGCGGCCGACCTGTCATCCCGCCAAACATGCAGGGTCTCAAGCATGTAGCACACTCTTCTCAGTTCGCCAACACTATTGGGAGAATACAGGAGAGAGAGGTGGGGAGGAAGTTGAGATTTGCTGTTATCGGGAGTGGACAGAGTGCTGCTGAAATCTTTAACGATTTGTGGTCGAGATTTCCTGATGCGAGTGTGAAGCTTATTATCAAGGGTGCTAGTTTGAGGCCGAGTGATGATAGCCCTTTGTATGTCCCTCCCCCTTTCCATTTGAATCACTTTTCTGACTTTCTTTGGTTGGATTGGTACTGATAGCAATACAGCGTGAATGAAATCTTCGACCCTGACCGCGTCGATGGCATCTACGCACAGCCTTCCGACGAGAGAGGAGCAGCTCTCGCCCTCGACCGAGGAACTAACTACGGCGTAGTGCGCCTCACCCTCCTCGAACACATCTACGAACAGCTGTACATGCAGCGTCTCACCACCCCTTCGGAATCGCAATGGCGCGCACGAATCATCCCAAACCGAACCGTGATTTCCGCCACTCAAGCTTCCAACTCAGGCGTCCTCCTCAAATTAGCCGATACCATTGAGAGCAAACGACTCCGTGGCGGTGCTGGGGAAGAGGAGTTGGAAGTTGATTATGTGTTTACTGCTACGGGGTACGTGAGGAATGCTCATGAGGGCATGTTAAGCGAGGTGAGGGATTTGCTGCCGAGTGGTGCGGATGGAAAGGGGGAGGTGAAGTGGGATGTGGGAAGAGACTATAGGATTAAGTTTCAGGAGGGAGCTGTGGATGAGAGGGCGGGTGTTTGGTTGCAGGGCTGTAATGAGAAGACGCATGGTGTAAGTTCTATTTCCTATGTTCAATCTTATTCCTGTGTGAACTTTGGAAGAATATCGGCTAATTCGGTGAAATGCAGTTGAGTGATACCCTTCTGTCGATATTGTCGATTAGGGGTGGTGAGTTGGTGGAGAGTATGTTTGGAGAAGGTGCTGAGTCGTAGACTTGCTCTTTTCGTGGAAAGAGCTTTACTTGGTGGGCGGAGATTTCGAGCAAGTAGATTTGGGATTTGAGCTGGCATTGAGCATTTCTGCATTGTTTACTTTGACACACTGCAGCACAAAGACTTGAGTTTTTCGGATAATAAGCGAAAGTAGAGAATAATTGGATTACTCTACCGTGATAGATACATGCGATCAAATCACACGCGGCTATACCTTTTATATGTCTTGTTTCGTCGCGCTCCTTCTACCTTCCTCTACTGACACTCATTTTGCCAGGGTTTTAAGCCTTCAACTCCTCCAGTCTCCCCTCCAAAACACCCCACTCCTCACTCCCCTCCCATGCATCCCTCGCCTTACCCATGACCCCCCTAACAGCACTCCTCGCCTTCATCTTCCACCCCTTCTCAACCACCTCCCCATTCTCCCCCCACCGCTCCATCCCCCCATAATTCTCATACGCGCTAACAAGATTATCTGTAACGCCCACGACCGCTCTCCATCCCTCTTTCTCAACCAACCACTCCCCCTCCGCAGCACTCATAACCAACCTCCACCCCCTCTCCGCACACCTCAACGCACCCTCATAGTCCCTCTGCCAGAACCGCAATTTCTCTACCAATACCCAGAGTTCGCCTCTCTTGGTAATCAACGGTACGATCTCATTATCCACCATAGCAATCAACGCTCTCCCGAGCGTACCGCGAGGAGGTATGTATTTCCCATTATTCTCATCAGCGGATTCACCAGGGTAGGTAGATGGTGTTCGATCGGTCGATGACACTTCCGCGACAAGCGCGCGCAGGATGTCGATGTCGACTGCGTATTCGCCAAGAGATGGGGCACGGATGCGGAGGACGGCTCGGAGGCCCATGAGGAGGTCTGGGAAGGAGGGAGGGGAGAGGCGCATGGCGATTGTGATGACGTTATCGTAGATTTGCCAGTTAGAGTGGGCGAGGGCGGCGCCGCGTTTGTAGGCTTGGAGTGCTTGGTTGAGGATTACCTTGGGGTCTTGTTTATCATCTTTTCTTCGGGAGGAGAAGGAGATTTCTTCTGTGTCGGAAGCTGGATCGGTGGTTGTGGAGGGGATGATGGCGTCTTTAGCAGCTGCTTTTTCGAGTGTGACGAGCTCTTTGTGTTTGGAGAGGAGGGCAGATCCAAGATTCGAGTATGTCTTTGCGTCCGTGTCGTCGATCATGATGCTCTGCTGAAAGGCGACGATAGCTCCGTCCCAGTTTCCCACGCGGAGGTCGAGATCACCGAGGCGTGACCACGAGTCGTTGTTCTGTCTGTTGACGACTGTCGCTTGCATGTATGCATCGCGAGCTTCTTCCAGCTTGCCATTCTTGACATAGTATTCTCCTAGGCTGCGCTGCGCGCGCGCGTATCTATGTTTGGAGATCTCCCAAGCGCGGAGCCAGCATGTTGGGTCGTTTTCAAGATCGCCTAGGATGCACCAGAGCCGTGGTGCATGGGCGGGTGTAGGACGCATCTCGCCTTCCCAGTTCTCTGTCACGAGTTCAGGTGCGTCGATGTGGAATGTATCCATCTCCGGGCCTTTGGAGGAGAAGTACAGTTGTCGACGGATGACTTGTCGTGCTTTTTCTTCTTGGCCTACAGTGTGATAGCAGAGAGCTACTTCAGCCCACAGCTTCAAGCGCTTGAAGATCTCGAGTGCAGACACGAAACTGCCCGCTCCTGACCAGGCATAAGCCAGCTCCGTCTCAAGCTCCCATCTCGTAGGAGTGTTGAGCTGGTATATATACCGCAGTCTTTCTGCAATAGGCGCTGATTCCGAGGCCTTAGCTCGCGGCATGAACTGCGTGACACGAATTTCAGGAACATCGCCTTCTTCTGAACGTGGCTCTTCTTGTGTGTCAGCGATGATCTGGTCGACGATGACTTGAAGTTGGAGGATACTGCGCTCTTGGGTTCTGGAGCGGTGGGATTCGATTCGGCTGCGTACAAGGAGGGCTTGTGTGTAGATTTGCCAGTTAGTGGGTTTGTCCGAGAGAACTCGGAGGGCGAAGGGGAGTATCTCTTCGCTGTTAAGCTTGTCGAGAGGGAGGAAGGTGTCTTTGATGGTTGCTTCTGTGAGGAGGGTGATTTGATCCAGCGGCTTGAGTTGAGGTTGGTCGTTTGGCTGTAGGCCTGCAAGCTCAGATGGTAGATTGGTAGGGTCTACTTTGTCGGTAGTGAACTCGATGGACTCGAGAAGGGTGTCATCGTTCAACTGCAATGCTTCTGGCTTAGTCGAGTCCGCATGTGAGATCTTGCTCTCCTTTAGATCTCCTGACAAAGCCCCAGTTGAGACGTCAGACTCATTACTCTTCGCGAAGACAACCAGCTGTGAGAGATCATTCTGCTGAAACTTCGTCCTCTTTCCCAAGGCTCCAGAGAGAGCATAACTAAACCCGGAAACCGTCTTAGCCAGCTTTACATTTTCCCTAGCCTTGATATCAAGACCTTGCAAGATATAAACCTGCGCCTTCTCCAACAAGAACTGCACCTTCGCCTCTGTCGAAAAAGTCGATTTTTCACCAAGAATCTCCTCCTCCAAATCCTTCAGATCCTTATCAATAGCATCCTGCAACACCGTAGACTCGCTCAATCTAGCACCAGAAACTCCAGATAGAAGTCTCTGATGATACGCATTGATCCTAAAGCGCATCCATTTCGAGTCACTGAATTCCGCTCCCACAATCCGCGGGAAGTAAACCGTAAAAATGAACCTCGCGAGGCAGAACAGTTCCACGTAGGGGATGTGCTGATACACTGACACACCATCGATATCTAGACTTCTCAAGCACCGCTCCTTAAACGCATCGTCTTCTCCAGTCTTCGGGAAGACATCGCCAAAGTCCAACGGCGGCCCCGTGACATTTGCCTGGAGAAAGGCGTTGAAAGCAGCTAAACCTGTGATCAAGACCTGGACAGCTCCTCCCTCGCTATCGAAGCCTGCCTTTTGAAGCGCGGCGTCTTGCTGAGTTCGTGGAAGTGAGACTGTCTCGACGAGCTTGCTGTGTAAGGTCTGCGAGGTTGCCTTTCGGAGGACCGCTTTGTAATTCCCATCTAGATATTGAGTCGCCACTTCTGAGAGCTCTGGGTGCTCTTTTAACGAGTCGAGTTTGAAAATAAGAGCATCGAGACTCTGGTCTCTTAAGATAGTTGGAGTGAGAGACATTTTAACTTGTATTGATAGGGACTTATTCAAGAAGTTCCCTTTTAGGTGTTCAGATTTTGTGAAAATCTTCACAAAATTTGGCGAGCTGCTTTGTCAGCAAGATTTTTCAAAGTTAACCTTACTGCTTTTGTTATTTACAGCTCGCAGCTGATGAAGCATTTTGTTCATATTTTATGACGCTCTGCCTTTTATCGTCATCTGTTTCTACGATTAATGAATATCTTCATGCCGGTTTTAAATATTTCACGTCCAGTCGGATCACATGAAGATAGATCATTGCAATACCAATACATAAATTCATGTAGCTATCGAAAACACAAGACTTGCCACTACGCTCGCTGATATGCATCCATTGATGCAAATCCCGCAGTTCTGGACAACCCGGCTATGCTAAAACGTGTACACGTGTGTTCATACATAAATCGTACATCACTTCACTTACGTCCTTTCTTCTTGTTGGGAACGACCTTGAAGCCTGTAGTGGGTTCCTCCTTGGGCGGTCCCTTCTTCGCAACCTCGTTCCATCCGCCAGACTTGTCACCAGAGAAGCCGGATCCATTATTCGCAGGTTCGACAATACCCTTCTCTGAGAGACCACGTCGTCGAAGATACTCAACAGCGAAATCATTACCATTCATCAGCTTAGAGCTAGCGTAGATGCTATCAGCGATGAGACCAGCCTCGGCTGGGAAATTCATGAGATTATTGACAAATTCGTCCACTTGAGAGGTTAGCGATTGATCACAGAATGAGAAAGAGACTTCATACCATTGATGTTTGGGTTGAGGTTGTTTGTCAAGGTTGCTTTTGCCCATTTGGTAAATTCATCTTTAGCAGCATTGACACCAGTCGATCCAGTGACACTACGAACAGCGGCTGCTGGTCTTGTTACACGAGGAGCAGATGCTGTGGCAATGTTGGCACTGCTCACAGCACGAGTTGGCTGAGGTACAGATGCAGCAGGCCCGGTGGGAATTCGAACCTTGCCACCGGCTCCAACTGTAGACCAAGGCGAACCACCGACAGGTGCAGGAGTGGTAGTGACCTTGCTTGCAAGATCAGCATAGCGCTTACCAGCGGAAACAGCTGGTTGAGCTGCGAGAACGACTGCAGCAGCCTTCTGCTTTCGCGATTCTTCTTCTCTTTGGATATCTGCCAGAGTCTTCTTAGATGCAGCAGAGCTAGTCGAAGCTTGAACCTTGGAAGGAGCTGGCTTTGCCCATGCAGACGGAACATTGGTGGGTGTTGCTGGCGAAGCACTGTTGCCCCAAGTAGAAGAAGTTGGTAGACCTGGAGCGGGAGCAGTGGCGACGTTTGATAGCATCTTCAACTCCAGCTCGTAGTTTGCACGGCGCTGAGCCGCTGCGATCTCTTCAGCCTTGGCGGCTTTCTTTGCTTCTGCTTCTTGGATTTCCTTCAAAGATGGACCTCTGGCTGCCTCGGCTGGTTCTTTAGCCCACGGTGCGAGAGATGGTGTGGCGCTGACAACCTCAGGAGTCTCGGAACGCGACCTGACTTCCACATTCAATGCGTCGGGCAAAGTCGAGCGACCACGCTGGGCAGTGGGAGCCGGTAAGGGAGTTGTAGACTGAGGTGGTGGAGGGAATGGCATTGGGAAACCAGTTGTTGGAACCTTGCCCCATGGTGACTCTGGCTGAGCACTAGCAACGGGAGACTGCTTGGCTGACTTGGCCTTCTGAACCTGCTCTGTCAGAGATAGAGTGTGCTCCTTGGGCTCAGTAACCTCGGGCTCAGGCTCGACTTCGTCTTGATAGACTGGTTCCTGCTCTTGGTGTTGAGGCGGGCCAATTGGTTCGGAGATACCATGAGCTTGATTTGCTTCCTCCAGCTCATGTTGAGCTCTCAGTTGCTGGAACTCTTGGAGACGGGCATTGAAACCAGAAGGGTCATCCTGCTCCATTCTAGCAGCCTGGCGTTGAGCCTCGGAGTTTGGGCCAAAGAGCGATGCTATCTGCTGGGCATGGGTTGATTGCTGTGGGCCAGGTGCTGTGGGGTTAAAGAGTTGCTGGCGGTCCCGAAGGGACAAACGCGCGAGTTCTTCCTCACGAAAAAAGCTAGATGCAATGCCTTCCGTTGGCTGGGCAGGAAACTGTCTTGGAGGTCCGTCGTAGAAGCCAGACACATTCTGCATCGGAGGTTGCGGTATTCCAATAGGGGAATTCATGCTTCCAAAGCTGGGCTGGCTCTGAAGACTATGGGCGCTGGTCTGGTGATGCAGTCCCCCCATTTGCATCTGCTTGGCATTGACTTGTTGTTGAGCTAAGAACTCTTTTTGACGGGCCATCAAGAACTGTTCTTCCTGCTTGCGTCTTTCCAAGTTGTTTTGTTGCTCGGCAGTCAAGGTGGTGCCAAAGCTTGGGAAGGAATTTGCGAATGGTGGCTGAACAGCGCCAGGCTGAGCAGCATTTCCAGGACCAGCTGCAGCAGGAGCAAATGCAGCGCCTTGGGATGTGGGAGGACCGTGGGGAATGCCGATCTGAGGAACCAGAAAAGGTTCGCGGGAGTTGCCAATGCGTCTGATCAACTGACCGAGAGGCTCAAAATCCGTATCCTCAACCTTCTTCACAGAAAGGTCTGCAGTAAAGAACGAAGCCTTGTACCAGTCGTGCATCTCCAGACCTGACCAAGGACCCTGTACCTTACCTTGAGGATCAAGATAAACCCATCTCATCCGGTCTGGCATCACCATCATACGCTGCTGAGAGGCAGGAAGTTGGTTGGATGCAGAGTCAGATGATGCTTGGGACTGCCCATAGTTAGCCTGGGCGGAAGGGGGTTGAGAGAATGCGGTAGCGGTTTGGCCTTGAGCACTTTCAGATGAGGAGAAAGGTCCTTGGTTTCGAGAAGCCTCGCTAGACGCAAACAAGTCCTCGAAAGGATGTCTACCAGTCCGCATTGGACTATCTGTTTCCCGTGGAGGGAAGGCGTTTCTACCAATAGCTCCAAACGCACTGTTTTGTCGCGCGTCCCCACCTTCAGCAGAATGTTGTTCATTATCGACATTCTGCATCTGAGCTTGCATAGCTGCAGGGAACAAAGACCCAAGCTTGCTGCTTCCGCGCCCGATGGTGTTTGTTCCGCTAGCATTTCCAGATGGCCCAAACATGCTATTCATACCAAGACTTGGCGACTGAAGCTCTCCCATAGGCCCGAACACGGAGCTGCCAAAGGCATTGGAGGGAAAACCTGCTCTTTCACGATCTGGAGTTGCAATAGGGTTGCCACTGGTGGGCCAGCCTCCGAGACCTCCGAAGCCACTAGGTAATCCAGAGAGAGGTGGAAACCCTCTTGTGGCACCAGCGCTTGAAGTCTGACTGCGGTCACTTCCCTCAAATGTGTTGGTAAAGGCTCGAGGCAATCCTCCGTATGTGTTTGGGGTGTGTTCCGGGATGCCTCCTAGTCCCTGAACGCGGTTGTGATGGGCAGGCTCGCCATCGTAGCTTGAATCATCCGCATGATGCTTTTCATCCGGAGGACTGCGGTAGGGATTGGTATCTGATGGGCTCATAGGCTCATGCTCGTTGTGGCGTGCTGGTGTTTGATGGGCTTGGCCGCGCTGGGAAAAGCCTGGCATCTCAGACATCCCGAAGTCACTCGAGTTTCCCCGAACTGGAGTGTCGATGCCTGGAGCTCGCTGTTGAGGATTGAACGGTGGGCTCGAATCTCGACCACCACCCAGAGCAGCACTGCCGGTCGGGCCGTCATCTCCAAAAGGATCTGTGTCGGTTCGTTGTCTAGGTCTCCATGGCCTATCTGCATGCTTGGACAGGTCTTCGGTGCTCTCCTTTGGCATGAGATGTGCTAAGCGGCTTTCGCCTCGTCCCAATGCCGGACGTTTATCAATCGGAGTTGGTGGATTGGCCGCAGTCCCTCCAATTGCGAAACTTCCAAAGTTCCCCATTGGAGACATCGCTACGTTAGCTGACGAAGGGCCCCAGGGAGAAGCAGGTCCGTTCCCAAGTGCACTACCAGCCGTATTGCTTCGCATCAAACCCCCAAACGGCAAACCCGGCTTCGAGTCCTCGGTTCGATCATCTTGTCCATCCTTTGGTTCGTTGAATTTACGACTGAAAAATGGAGAAGGCTCGTCCCTAGAAAAGCGGCCTGTGCCAGATGGAGACTGCAAACCAGAGTCGGTAGTCAATTGTCGTCTCGTACTCGGTCGACTTGAAGCTGGAGAAGAGAGCCCAAACGTTCCAGCATTTTGTCCGTGGGAGACAGATGTCTTCCGGCCGTTGGTACCCGTTCCTTGCGCATTCTGATCCTTGTTAGAGTTTTGCGGTGGGGGCTTCAATGGAGAGTTGACATCAGTAGAGAAAAGCTATTTTCCGTCAGCTCGACAACAAAGAGTATCAAGAAGTAGACTAACTGTCTTTTCCAGGTCCGACATTTCCTCGAAGGCAATTGGAAGAGAATCCCCATTTCGGTTCCAGCACACTTCTGGTCCATAATTATCTCTGCCATCCCCAGTCTTGCCCCATCCGCTTCGACCGTTGGTACCGTTAGAATTGTCAGGGTCCCAGCCCCCCATGAAGAGGGCAGAGACATCTCTATTCTGGCCAACCTCCTTGCGCGCAGCAATGTCGAGTATATCCTGCTTCGAGTATCGCCCACCTGATGGAGCCGAGTCATAAGGGTTTGATTGTTGCGACAATGCGGGTGTTTCTGCACCAGGTGTTTGCGGTGGAGCATCTTGGGATGATTGAGTAAAGGGGGCTTGGGAGTTGCGTCGTAGGGTCAAGGTGCCATTAGTAGGTCTTTGTTCTCTTCGACTCCTGTAGATATGTGCATGTCAGTATAAACCGCAAGGAAGGCGAACACAGGCTACGAGCGTGCATGCACAACGTCATGGAGGCATGGCGAGCCTTGTAGGGAGGCAACGTACCAATCCCCGCTTCCTCGACCGTCACCTCTTCCATTTCGAGTGTCACGACTGGATCCGGCAGCTGCAGACGCAAAGCTTGATGGTAGATGGGAAGGCATGGCTAGAATTGATCGCTAGCAAGATTGTTCGTTGGGAGCAAATTCTCGATCCTAATGTCCGAGGATTCGCGATTCAAAAACGCGAGAATTCAGGGCTTCGAGCGTGTGTGTGATGGCGACAAAAGCCGGTTGGGCTTGCGTGGTATTGCGCGTGGATTGGTTTGAGATGGGAGTCACGTAGAGTGTCGATAGTTGTAGGTGGAGTTTTGGCTGGACAGCTGAAAGCAACAGTTTCTGTGGTGGAGGAAAGTTCAAGATTTCGTTGATGGAGCTCATGCGAAGTCGCCTAACCACCGTTCTGGGGGACTATGCTGAAAGGAGTTAGCGCCTGCTCGGCCAGGAGGTGGGTGGGTTCTAAGGAGTAACGAAGTAAGGCTGGTCGGTTGGCAGGCTGGCTCACAGGGCAAACACCCACCCACACGACCATTGCATTCCACGCGACAACCGAGAGCGATCCAGGTACAATCGAGATCTGGATTCTCTAGCCGTCCATCCTTCTCCAACAACAACAACAACAACAACAGCAACAACTACAACAATAACTCCTCCTACTACTACTACTACTAATCTCGAAGGTGGTGGTACAGATGGTCAGATATCAATATTCCCGCAAGCCTTTTCAGAAGGTGGGCATGATCAAAGCTCAACGTCGGCTCTCCGGACACCAGACCGCGTTTCGGCCCCTTTATCATACATAATTCCAAGCAGCAGATGCTCATTTTCATTGATAGTCCCTAGTCACCTAAGCTCCTTGTTCTACGTGGAATGTCTGAAGCTCTTTGGGGATATGAGTAATCTGTTCCCAGCTGTAGGCTCACCTGATTTGGACAAATTAGGCCACGCTTGTATCACGAAGTCACGGTATCACAGCATACACTTCCAATCGTAATCCTTGGGTACACAGCAACGGCGCATCAGGAAAATGAAGCCCATCCTCAACGGACATCGTTTCCTGACATCTGCGAGACCTGAGTACCGCCAAAAAGGTAGCTATCAATATCATAGATATCGGATCTCAACCCCGAACGGGATCTTGCTCTGCTTACATCGAGGTGCAAGCCAACCACGATAATGGCTGGAGTCAGTCCTCGAATAGGAACATCCCCTCTGGACAGCTAGCCATGTGTTCTGTCGCCTGCATTGTTTGCTTTGCAGGAGCTGTCATTTTTTGCCTTTCGAGAGGAACCACCTGATTTCTGGCCCACACTACCAAACACGGCGTCAAAGCACAACTGTACATGTCATGCACGTCAGGAACACAGCTGGTCTCTGACTTGACACATCAGTAAATGCTCCTCGTGTAAGCATTCTCAGCAAGCATTTTATTCCGACTTTCACTATCTTCCTATCGATATAAGCACCGGTGCTAGATCACGTCGCACCAGGTGCTGGCACATCTCTTACCGCTCAGTGTTTGCGAGCTAGTTGCTCTCATCTCTTGACCTAATACATATATCTATCTATCCCATCACCCAAGCCCCCCACCATTTCCATGTATACCATTCGAGCATACTTGCAAGCTTTTTCCGCTTCACAAACTCTGTGTCACTGTTACCCAAACCTTTGAAGTGACCAACCCTAAACACACACGAGCTTCATGGTCACCCCCGCAATCTCCAGATACGAAATATGTCAGACGCTAGGAGCTACCGCTCTGGTTCCAGGTGTAACTCGAGGGGTAGCAGATCTCATGGGTGCGGCGAATGTCAGGAAGAATCTAGACGCGGTGGAAGAGATGGGTATGGTAGACGAGGTCTTGGAGGAAGAGGTGGTGAGAAGATTGGCTGGGGACGTCAGGGTGCCGTTCGTCTTGATGATCCTCCACTCCGGCGTTCGAGAGAAGAGATGGACGACAGGGTGGGATCACCGAGCGCAATGGGTAGGATGGGCGGATTAGGTGCTCAAGGTGGGATCGATCCATTTGCCAGACGAGGCGGCATCGATTCATTGGGACGACTGGGTGGACTAGGGGGAGCGGGAGGAATGGGAGGCATGGGAGGAATAGGTGGAAGAGATCTCTTCGGCGGACAAGTACCAATGATGGGTCGAAATCCCCTCAACTCCCCAAGAACCCCCATGTTCAACGGTCGACAATCCTCCACAGAAGATCCGATGCTAAGACTCCGCCAACGAGGTCTCCTCCGTCCAGATTTCGGCATGGAAAGCCCGGGACAAGACCACTTCATGGGAGCCAGACAAGGTCTCATGGACCCTTTAGGCCTTGGCATGAGATCCCCTTCTCTTCGACCAGGCGGAAGTTTTGATATCTATGCCATGGATCGACCGAGAATGCCGTACGGACCATTCCAGGGCAGTCCAATGCAGTTGCAGAATCGCCATATGAATTACCGTCCACCGTACGTCGAAGATTACGAGGGGAGTGAAGTGGAGGCAGAACTAGCTCAGCAGGCTGCTATGCAGCAAATGATGATGAATGGAGCTGGAGGCGCCAATCCTTTCTTCTTTGACGATGGCCAATATGGAGATGAGTATGGTGGAATGGGACATATGATAGGGGGAGGTTTGGGAGGTATGATGCCTGGTATGGGAGGTGGGATGGGAGGCGGAATGATGGGTGGTATGCATCAGTGACTGTCGTTTTGGCGGGCTTACCTGAAGGTGGCACGAACGATTAATGATTGTCTATTACAGGATGAACTGCATTTTTATCCTCATACCATTGGCATCTCCTTGTCATCGTTAGCGGCGTTGTTATCACCACAAATTCTCTTCACAAAAAGACCTACGGCTCCCCCTTTTCAACCAAGTCAAAAGCGCAGATTGATGTTTCAAACCTTGCAGCAACCCAGCTGACACAAGATATCTTAACATGCTCATCCTTTGCCTCTCCGTCCTCCTCTTGCCTTCCAACCCTCCTGCTCCTCAGACAAGGACCCCTCCCCCTCGTTTACCGGATATTGACCTCACCTTCGAAGAACCGATCAGAGTACCAACCATCCACCCCATCTTCACTCATCAAAACTTCCTCTTCTCTCACACACAATAGCCACCATCTCACCAAACCTCAACCCCCCTAAAATACGACACAAACCGAGTATAAGAACAAACAAAACTCATCACTCAATCCAGCGTCTTAAACCCACCGGGCAGCGCCGGATAACAATCCTCATCATAGAAAACCCTCATGGACAAGAAGAAGCCCGGCATGGTTTTCTCCTGCAGCGGGTCCTGGAAGAAGAGCGCTTTAAAGGTGCCCGGGGGCGTTGTGCGTTCTGTGGCGCGGGCGCGGATGCCTTTTACTGTGTGTCGTTGTTAGGTGTGTGTGTATCGCTCGTTATATGTATTGAGATGGAGATCTAGGGTAGAGAAGAGAAGAGAGGGATAGAGGGATTGGAAGGAGGGGAGAGGCGAGAGGGGACTTACTGAAAGCAATACTATGAACTTCTCCCCTTTTGATGAGAACCGATCCATCGCCAGCTGAGACGGACTTTTCTTTCCCGTTGATGGTGATGACTCATGAGGATGCCACCTTCTAGGACCTCCATTCTTTCGTCGTGGTCCTATTGGCATACAGTGTTAATTGCCATTTACTCATATCCACAAGACAGTACAGGACTCCGAATTGGAAATTTGAAATCAAATAGTTCAAAGCGTTGAAGAGTTAAAGAGAGTAGATCTGGCATCTTACCTTGTGCCAATGGGCCGGCACAATTACGACATCGTCCCCTTCATTGCCCTCGTACAGTAACTTGGACTAGTTGTAGCGGGTGAGGCTTCGAGCTTGGACTTTTGGTTTTGGTTTTTATGTCAGATAGAGCGATTGGGAGAGAAGAGGCAGGGATTTGGGAGGGTTTAATGGGAGGAGGAGTTCAATTACTTTGTCGATGAGGGAGCGCATGGTGCAACCCTTTGAGGAAGCTGGTGTCAGTCAGAAGAGCTTTGGGATTGAGTTTGAGACTGACCTTCGCTAAGGTAAGCGGTTCCAGCTCTTGGATTTGAGATGGCATGATGTTGTTTGATCGTTTTAGTCTGAGTGAGGTTTTGAGGAGTTGGATCTCTGTGAAAAATATTTGGGTTTGAAAAAGTACTGTACTTGTTGTACTCATTTCTAAAGGAGAGGGGCAGGTTGGTAAAATCAAGACTCCGTAGACATTGGCTTTGGAGCGTTTAGGCGGCATTGCATACAGTTGTCAGCTTACCTTTCCCAAACAGGAACTGTGCCTCGATACTGTAGTTACAATCGGACTGGTTATCTACGCTGCAGTGAGTATGATTGGCTGTTGATCGAGTTGGGATGAAGATTCCCTGACTTCACCGGTATGCATGCCATGAGCAGAATCTGAGCCTTGTGTAATCTGAATTTGATTCATTGAACGTACTGATGTCTAGCTAAGTCGAGACGATGGGAATATAAGTGGACCCGATACTTGAACAGCGAGCAAGAGTTAAAGTTGAGACATGGATTATGATGGAAGCTACTTGAATAAGTACAACGTCATACAAGTTGAAGACTTCTTCATCGATTGCGAGCATTTTATTGGGGGATTCTCACGCTGCTGACGATAATTTCTTGAGAAGACTAGGAATTTGGGATTCCTTGACTTTATCAAGATACATGCTGCGCGTTTGCAACAGCACAGGAGGTGACAGGAGGTATGAACAGCTTTCCTTTCCAGTTATTGGATGATGAAACTCTTGGTCATTTAATGACAGACCAACACAGCACCGTTCAAGCCCAGGACATCCTTCCTAAGAATAAACGGATCTACTGGACCTCAAATGACAACACAACATCTCCACGTCGGATCGGGGATACCGCCGTTATCGTACTCACTAAATGGCATGCGCCACTTACATACTGTCTTGGCCACCCGCCGATTCGATGCTACACAGCCCTACAACATCGCCAAGTAGATTACTCCACCGCGGCGCAGGGCAGGCAGTTTATTGGAACTTGAAGGTGCGAAAGCTACCGCAAGATGCAACGATGAGAACCAGAGCCTCTCGGCGCGCCCGGTACCTGGCATTGTTGCTTGCTCTGCAGTGTATCGATTCGCGATCCACAGGTAGCGACGTCAGAGATGCTGTGCATTAGCTACCTACAGTACCTAGCTAGGTTGCTGGTTGCTCAGCCATGCCATCGCATCTCTTGGCCTTTTCCTTCTCCTTCATTCGACATTCAACGTTGATTCTTTCCACTGAACACCAGGACCACCCATCAGCCACATCTATCTCGTCGACTGAACAGCTTCATCATGCGCTGTGAACACGAGGCGCGGCCCCAACCCTCCTTCGAAGCTGCTTTATGCGATTCGAGGGCGTCTGACGTGCAGGTGAGCGGGTGAATGCTCGATGGAGGTTCATGGGCTTTCGTTGGTGCGCAGTCATCAGGAGTGACGGACGGACGATCATGGTTGTCAATCCTAGCCCCTCCTGCTCCCAACTTCATCCCGCCGTCCATTCCCCTCCCTGCTAGAGGCTAAGCAAAAGACAGCAAAGCACGTAAGGTCAAGTCAGCTCGGCCTCTTGTGCGCATTCATTCATTCCCCTCTCTCACTTGGTATCATTCACTGAGGCGCTGTCGAGGGGCAAGTGTCCCCGTCATCTTTACAGTAGCTGCTATCCTCGTATGCTTATTTAAACACCCCTCTCGCCCCCCCACCATCTGCGCCTGTTCTTGTTCTTCCTTCGCAACCCCCGCAAGTTCAGCTCTTTCTATCAACCATCTCAAACTCCAACACCTTTGCCTATCTCATTAGAGACAGTCAATATGTCGAATCAAGATTACTATGGCGGAGGCGGCGGTGGTCATCAAGGAGGTCAGCAAGCCTACCAGCAGCAGCAGCAACACTACAACCAACCGCCCCCGCAAAATCAATATCCTCCTCAACCCAACTACCACCAGCCTCAAGGCCAATACCCGCCTCAGCCCAACTACTCGACCCCTCCTCCTCAACACCAAGGCTACGGCGCTCCTCCCCCATCGCACTCTCCATACCCACAACACCAACCACAGCAACAACTCTACCAGCCCCAGCCAAACTACGGCAGTGGTCCCTCTCCAGCGCATTCGCCAGCTCCCTACCCACAAGCTGGCGGTCCTCCCTACCCCTCGTCGCACTCTCCCCAGCCTCAATACGGCGATAACAGACAGCAAGTCCCGCCGGGCGCTCCAGGCGAGCAGATAGGTCCAAATGGCGAGCGAGGCTTCGGCGCGACATTGATTGGATCGGCCGGAGGTGGATTCCTTGCACACCAAGTGGGAGGCGGAGTCCTAGGCACAGTGGTCGGTGGTATCGTAGGTGCGATCGGAGCTAATGCTCTGGAGGGCAAGCACAAGAAGAAGAAGAAGGAGAAGAAGGAGAAGAAGGAGAAGAAGCACAAGCACTCCTCGAGCCACGGTGGTAGCAGCTACGGTGGAAGCGCGGTTGGAGGCTTGTATCCACAGGCGCATGGTCATCATGGTCACCATAGACATCATTCGAGATCGAGAAGTCGTGGTGGTGGATCGAGTTCTTCGTCGAGTTCGAGTGATAGCGACTAGATGGCTCTTTTGGACTTGGAAGTGATACGATATTTGGTATTTGAGGCATTGGACATGGCATGGATTACGATTTTTCTTCTTTGGCAGATGATGGCAGGACCTAAGATTTTTGGAGTGCTCTTTTTGGTCTTTAACGTTGTGCGATGAGATCCCTTTACATTAAACACAGATGGAGGCATGTGTTTAGTTGTGACTTTACGAATGACGAGTCTGCAGAATCAATTCCTCTTCTTCCAATCTACTTTCCAGTGCCGATAGTGATTCAACAATCTCCAGAAACCTCTTCTCGATAGATTCCGTGCAGCTTTACTGGTTTCTAGGCCATCTGAGAACTACCATAAGGCTTTTTAGGTAAGGCGGGGTAGGATAGAAGTGCACCTTTTAGTTTTGTAATAGAGCAGTAACTTGTTTAATCTTTTTGTTTCGAGCTCTAACATTGCACATCCTAAGCTCGATATCAATAATCCCTCTGTAATTTGTCGAATTTCTCAATTGCTCTAATGTCCAGATGAACTCATAAATCCAAAAGAGTCCCATAAATGAAGCATTTAGCGGGGGACAACATGATGTGTCATCCACCCGAGATTCTCCCCTGAAATTTCTCGCCTACAGAAGTACCGCCCGCCCAGTGCCAGCGCCAGCGCCAGGTTCCACCAACAAGCCATCCATCCACTTTTCATCCCTTCTCCGCCCTTCACTTGACATTATCGCGATAGTAAGCCATGCCAGCACTCTGTTATTGAGTCAGGACTCACGATAAGATGATTGGGGAGTCATAATTTTCTACTATATATCTACGTCTCTTCCTAGTTACTTCTTGGATTTCTTCATCTTCATCATTCTTCGTATATAAATTTGGAGGATCTCTTGGCACTCTTGAGTCATACATCCTTCCTTCCCCAACTGTACTTCTTCAACAAGCCAGCTAATGTCCTCTTCGATTGAAAGGAAGATGGGCGAAGTCTCTCTTGAGTCGAGTCCGACGTATGAACGAACACCATTCGGAAAGGAGATGCTAAAGCATTTTTCCTTCGATCCTTCGTACAAGAATCTCAACCATGGTACTTCTTCCATTCATATCCTATCCTACACTATCCTCTAAACACATATACTCCAGGCTCTTTCGGTACATTCCCTCGCCCAATCAAAGACAAGCAGCGAGAGTACCAAGATCTATGCGAATCAGCTCCTGATCCATTCCTCCGCTACATCTATCCTGAGCTCTCGGACATAGCTCGAGGAGCCGTTGCTAAGATCTTGAACTGTCCTGTTGAGACTGTGGTATTTGTTTCAAATGCTACGACTGGTGTCAATACTGTTCTTAGAAATATTGTGTGGAACCCGGATGGCAAGGATGAGATTCTCTATTTCAGGTAAATCAACATCTCAACCCAGCCTTCCCAACTTAACTCAGAACATATAGACACATCTACGGAGCTTGTCTCAAGACTATAGAGTACGTGTGCGAGACTCACCACAACATCGTCAACCCCCGTGAGATCCTAGTCGAATATCCAATGGAAGACGTAGACCTCCTCACCCTCTTCAAAGACACAATCAAGGCTTCCCGAGCCGAAGGCAAGCGACCTCGTCTCGCAATCTACGACTCTGTGTCCTCCCTCCCCGGCCTCCGAATGCCCTTCGAAGACCTCACAGCCGCATGCAAAGAAGAAGGGATCCTCTCCCTCGTCGACGCCGCCCATGGAATTGGACACGTCCATCTCGACCTGAGTGCTCTTGATCCGGACTTTTTGGTGACCAATGCCCACAAATGGCTCTTCGTGCCTCGAGGCTGTGCAGTTTTCTATGTTCCGGTGAGGAACCAACCACTCATGCGCTCATCGCTCCCAACATCCCACGGCTTCGTTCCGAAGACCGTAGGAGCGATCCTGATGCCTCTCCCTCCACCCACCAAGAGCGAGTTTGTGAATCAGTTCGAGTTCACCGGCACGATTGATAATACCAACTACCTCGTAGCCGGCGAATCCATCAAATGGCGAGAAGAAGTCTGCGGTGGAGAGAAAGCTATCATCGAGTACAACACCAACTTGGCTCGCGAAGGCGGGAAGACAGTAGCGACGATCCTCGGCACTAAAGTCCTCGACAACGCTTCCCACAGCTTGACGAATTGCTGTCTTGTCAACGTCTTACTCCCGCTCGCTGTGAGTTCTGAGGATATCCCTGGGGCTGTTACGATCAGGCCCGAGCGTGTGGTGCAAGCTACGCAGTGGCTTCAGAAGACGTTGGTCAATGAGTACAAGACTTTCCTGGCGATTTGGTTCTTCCAGGGCCAGTTTTGGGCAAGGTTGAGTGGTCAAGTTTATCTTGACATTGACGATTTTAAGTGGGCTGGAGAGACGCTGAAGACACTTTGTGATAGGGTTGGGAAGCAGGAGTTCTAAGAAGGGAGGATTTGGCACGTGATATGGCTCGTCGACTTGGAATTGGGTATCTCCCAGTCGACAACAGTTGTCAATTCTGTTAACTTTATTGAATTAATCTCAGACATTAGGGATATCTAACAGAGCATGTAACTTTGAATCTGCGATATCAACTATAGAAGTATAGGTTAAAGTATGTCATGTGACCTCCGAACCAGGGTTGACTTTACCGAGGACTTCATCCACAGAGCCCCTTGTCCATCCACCTCTTCCTCTTCTCGCCTTAAGTCTTGATCTTATCAACAACACCAAACACAAACCCCTCCATCGCGCGGTACAGGAAAGTTAATCTTCGTTTCAGAATGACATCGCCTCTGTGCACACCGATCGACCGCTTTGACAGAACCTTGTCAGCCCTACTGATGATTCTCAGATCTCGCCTCGTCGCTTAGACTTCTCGCTCAATTCCAAAGGTTTACACCTTTTGTCTTCCATTTCTCTCTTTTCTCTTATCTTTATCATTTAACTTCAGCTTCAAAGAGTCGCAACCCGATTTGTATTTCACATTACTAGAGGCCAGGCCAGAGCATGAACAGTGAGCACGGCTTACTTTAGCTCCAATCCTATAGCACTTGGGGTCCAGCCTCACAATTCAGATCTAGTCCCCACGCTACCCAGGTAGATCTCGCACCAAAGCTGCGGCTAGAATTCTCCGGCCTACGCCTCCTCAAGGCCATCCCCTTCATTGTATTAACCTATCTTGTCGATCCGCGTGCTGTTTCGCCGGAGAGAAAAGGCACTCGAAGCTCGCAGAAGCGGGATCTGGGATCTACAACCCCTCGCTTTTGATATCAGTCTCAGACTAGATTGCTGAGCATGCTTCCCTCATTCCGATTATCACTTAAGTTTGGTTGGTTTGGTTCTTGTTGTTGGTTCAAATCTGGAAAGTTCCTGCGTCCAATTACCATGGACAAAAGGTTTATTGAAGAGATGGTCCCGAGATGAGCTCGAGCTTGAGTGAGAGCTAAGGGGAAGATTTGAGAATGTTGATTTGCTGGAGCCTGGATTGCGGGTTTAGTGTTGTGTTATTCGTGTTTCGTTTTGGTGCTTAGTGCATGCCATGATAAGATGGCTTCTTTGATGGACCTCTATCTCGGAGACTGGACCGGATGGCTTGCTGACGGGACTGGACTGGACTGATTTGAAATGGTTTGGAGCTACCCGCCCTCCAACCTCAACATTGTGAAGGTCTGTTTTCAGTAGTGTAACACCGTATCTACCTTGATCTTTTTCTTTCCTCCGTACAAAGAGTCCTCTCTGCAGCATTTCCTTCTCTGCTCTTCATTTACGCTGAGTACTTTTGCAATTGGATATCACTGTTGCTCCTCGTTGCTCTAGATCCCTTCACTTCACAGCCATTTTCACAATGTTTCGAGGAAGCAGCCGATCTCGAGGAGAAGCTCCCGTCGCAGTCCAACGCCTACAAGATACATCTCGGGAAAATTCCAACTGGAGACCAGCCTTGAGGCGGATAAAGAAAGGACTCTTCTCCAAATCCGCCGCCGTCCCAGAGAACTCGGACATTGGCAAGCCAGAAGGAACATTTTCGGCAACGGGCCGACCCCTCCTTGAGATCCACCAGCAACGTCTGAATGAACGAAATGCGAGACCAAGTACAGCACGCCAGGCCGAGACACAATCCGGACAACAACCAGGTATCCGAAATGCCAACGCCAATGTTCTTCGGAAACAACGTCCCGTCCCAATGGGACCGAGAGAGCCGAATGAGCCTTCGAGGTTCAACTTCGTTCAACGGTCTATGTCTAGATCGGGTACGAGACGGAAATCGATGCAAGAGCCTCGAGAGCCAATCTTCGTCATGCGAGATGTGAAGAGAGATGAAGTCGAGATAATCTCTGCGGGTGCACCCAGCACAGCCGCATATATACCCCGACACGCAGCTTCTGATTTGCTGAAACTGAAAAACAATCAGCAACAAAACAACAGTTCTTCCCCCTCACGGAAACCCGTCCCTACACAAACACGACCCAAAACAGCAGCCTACGAACCCAAACACGCCGCGTCCGATTTTTCGAAACTGAATCTCCCATTCAACCTCGACTCAAACGGACTCGCACAATATCCCTCCGACCCAATCACATCCACACACACGAACACAACCAAAACCACAACAGCGAATCCCCATATCATCCCCTCTCAAAACCCAGATTCCGAAAGAGATGACTACCAACGCTTCCTGAAAGCCTCCCGCCTCGCAGCAGCAGGAAATTACAACTCCTACGGCGTCGTAAGCTCCAAGAACTTCACGCCCAAAACATCACAGCTGATGCAAGACTACATCTCGAATCGGCAGTCGATGGAAAGAGAGCGCGCGTATGCGATATCGCAGCGCTCTAGCGCTTCGAGACCGGTGAGTCGTGCGGGGAGTATCTTTGATAGGGTGGCGGAGTATGTTAAGCCCGGTCGTGCTGGGAGTGTGAGGACGCAGAGGGCGGGGTTTACTGGTTTGGATGGGGAAGGGAGTTTTAGGGAGAGGTGGAGTTTTGATGGAGAGAGAGTGGAGGGTGCGGAGAGGCAGAGGAGTAGGTGGAGTTGGGTGGGTGGAAGTCTGAGGAGGTCGTTCTCGAAGGGTAGGGATGGGGAATTAGATAAAAAGTTTGATGGCGATTTGGAGTTGGATGCAGATGGGCATGAGAAGAGGGGGTGGAGAGGTAGGAAGAGGAGGAGTAGGGCCATGCCTGTTTCGCCGGGGTTGAAGAAGTTCAATCAGGCGGTAAGGGAGAGGGGGTATTGATATATGAGGAATAAAAATAAGTAATAATAGTTTACGAATTTATGACACCTCTGATATCGTTTTTTTTCTCTCTTCTCTCTTTTTATCGGTTTCAGTGTTAAATATTAGTGCTGGTCCTATTTTCTCGCTTTAAGCGTATCTTGTCTTGTTTGATATTTACTTAGACTTTACAAGGTCAGGGATTCTCATTAGCTCCTCCAAAGGACGAAATAGAACCTAGAAAATCAGCAGCACTACCAGTACAGATCAACATGCATCAGCTTCCCACACTTTTTCTCGCTTACAAAACCACAACTTTCTTTCAGTGTCTTTCCGAGCAGATGATAGAGTATCTCTTTCGCGTTTATTCGTAACTTGTGGTTGGAGGTGAGAACGAGCCTTAGGCCGATTTACTAACATCCTATCGTCGCAAATGCCGCCCTATCATATATCAAGTATCTCACTTACTCGCTGTAAGCTGACGGGACTTGTGGCATACCACGCTATTGAGTTTCAGCCCGGACCACTAAAGTATTGTGGAAATTTTAGAGTGAGAAGGGATGACATCAGCCTGGCTTCCTCCTATAAAGGCTTTCTAAGGTACAGAGCACACACCGTTCATACATTTATATTTTCATTCGCGATTGTGTGCTTGCGACTAGATTGATTGTATTTGGGGAATTCTTGCTTGGAGGTGCAAATCAGCTCTTGTTCTTGTTTTCGATCATGGATCTTGCATTGCCGTTGAAGCCGAGGACGAGGCCGATGGAAGTTCTTGTTTTGGGATTATGTCGGACGGGAACATTATGTGCATCCCTCCCCCTCAGACCCCACCCCAAAAATACCTACTTTCCTGCCCTTTAACAAACCAATCCCCTATTCTCTGAGAAATTGCAGACTAACCGCCAGGAACATAGCCATGCAATCGGCCCTCAAAAAGCTCGGCTACGTAAACGTCCACCATATGTTCACCGTCTTCGGCACACCAGGTGAAGCCGACAAATGGCTTGCTCTACTCAAGATAAAATATGAAGGGGCTGGCGGGGAAGCTATTACGAGGGAGATGTTCGATGATGTTTTGGGGGATTGCGATGTCTGCTCTTCCCACTCTCTCCTCTCATCAAATCGAGTAGAATCTGATAGCAAAACTAGGCAATCACAGACCTCCCCTCCGCAATCTTCGCCCGCGAACTCATAGCCCTCTACCCGGAAGCAAAAGTCATCCTCACAACACGCTCCACAGAATCCTGGTACAAATCAATGCTCTCCACAATCCACCCCTTCCACTTCGACCCCCTCGCCACGCTCATCAGTCCCTTCCTCCCCGCACACAAGCGCTCCATCCGAAAACTCCTCTCCTACATATTCCTACATTTATTCTACAACAACTTCCCTCTCTACGGGAAACGCGTTTTCGAGGATCGCAATGCGCTTGTGAAGAGTTTGATGGTGGGGGAGGAGGAGAGGTTCTTGGTTTTTGAGGCGAGGGAGGGGTGGGAGCCGTTGTGTAAGTTTTTGGGGAGGAAAGTGCCAGAGGGGGAGTATCCGAGGTTGCATGATACGAGGAGTTTTAGGGAAATGATGATCCCTGAGAGGTATTTGAGGGTGAAGAGGATGTTGGGGATTTTGGCTGTGGTGGCGCCGGTGCTTGTCGGGTTGGGGGTTTGGAGGGGTGGGTTCGGGAGGTTTAGGTTGGCGACTTTCAAGGGGTTCTTTTGATTGTTTGGGTCGAGTATCGCATTCATCTGCTTTTATTTCTATCAATCATTTCTTACTCACTCGGAATAAGAGACTTATAAAGCCGGTCTGGCGGGGGAGCGAACCTTTGTTTATACTTGGCATGGTCTAAGCCAGTCCAAGCGAGCCCGTGACTCTCCGAGATGACAACTCATGTTCCACCCTTCATAACATCCAGAAACAATATTTACACAGAACGAGAACCTCTCTGTTTCCTCCCCTGCTGAACTCCACAATATTATTGCGAAAGGTGTTGGTTACATTCTAATACTTCATTATTCCATACTCCCTAGCACTTGTCCACAGCCTGGTTCGTCGAATTCTTCGCATTGGTCAACCCATACAGCCCTGCAAAAGGATCATCCGTTGAGTTAGTTTGTCTGTGGTATTCCATGCCATTCGCAACATCAACAGCCTTCGCTTCTCCAAAGACCGAAGCAATCCAAGCGATTGTGACGTCAATCCCTGCTGAGACGCCGGATGACGTCCCTATCGATCATGGTCAGCGGATATGACTTTATACTTCAGCCCTGGGCAATTGGATAGATTCGTTCTGGCGTATGGAGGGCTGACATACAGATGTTTCCATCTTGAACCCATCTAGCCTCCGCAACCCACTTCACCTTCGGTCCCCAAGGCGTAGTACTAGCCCAAGCCTTCTTATTCGTGGTCGCACATTTCCCATCCAGCACACCAGCTCTAGCCACCACACCGGCACCAGTACAAACACTAATCAAATACTTCACAGTAGGATACCGTTCCCTGATAAACGCAATCGTGGAATCTAGTCCTGTTCCCGGTGCTCTCGTCCCAAGACCACCAGGGATGAGCAGGACATCGAGCGGTGGTGCGGTGGCGAAGGTATGGGATGGGAGGATGGTCTCTCCGAATGTTGCGCCCACTGCGCTGGTTGTCCAGGAGACTTTGTTGGTGGTTACTGGCTCGAGGGTGTCGGCTATGACGGTGAGGTTTATTTTTGTGGTGAAGGCGAGGACGTTGAGGGCGTCGAGGGGGCCGAAGACATCGAGGGCTTGGAAGCCGGGGAAGACTATCATGCCAAATGCGTAGGGAAGTGTGGTGTCTTGTTTTCTTAGCATGTATTTTATTCCTCTCATTTTAAATGACATGAGTTTTGACTTACTTGAAGTGTCGCTCTGGCAGACGGAAACAGTCGCCAAGCCTAGTAGGCATGCCAGCTTTCTGAGGGACAACATATTTTCCCAACAACAATCTGAGGAAGAAGTAAAGTTGCGACATCTGCATCAATGTCCTCAAAGCTTCTGTTTATATACTTCTTTAACCCCCACTATTACCACGTGGTTGTATTAAGGGTTCCGTGCCCAGACAATTCTAATATGGAAGAAACGCATGTACACGAAGCAACCAATGATGACCTCTCAAACATCCAAGAGAACTCATGTAACTGGCGCAATTGAACTGGAAACTTCTCATTTCATGGGCTCAACTGCGGACGTAGCCGCATTCAGGGGATGTCTGCGGGGTGTATGGGACATTAGTTGAGGTGTATTGAGCTGTTTTACGGCACGGTTGTATGTCAACTTGCAGATGGATCTGAGGCCAAGATAAAGGTTAATATGGTCCCAAGTATCGGAATAGAGGATAGGCTGTGCCGACGGTGCGGGAATGCTTTTCAAATTGATAGGTTCTCGCCAATGGAAAGGGGGAAGGCTTCAGACCAATAAAGACTTATCCCGGTTGCAAGGTGGGCATTCCATAGGTTATTGGTAGAGACCCACCGTTCGTTTACTCGATTCCGGCATTGGTGGGCTCAATACTCGCTTCGTGAAACTGACTCGTTCTCGCTATGGGAATTCTTGTCATAATAAATTCGAGTGAATGTTCTCGAAACTCTGCTCTGCTTGTGACCTATGACTCCGTTGAAAAACGATTGATATCCGAAGATGGTCTGGTTGATCGATTTTGACCAGGGAATCTTCAAGGAGAAAAGGCATTTACCTGGTCAGGCTTAGGGCATACTAAAAGCTGCTGAGGATTTGGATTTGGATTTTTGTCCCTATCTACGGAGGTAAGTAATGTCAACCAATATGCTCAAGCCTGGGAGCTTGTCCTTGCCCCTCACTGAATGTGAGCACCGTGCCATGTTTTGGGGGTCGCTTATTTTCACTCGTATTCGGAAAACGGGTGGGGAACTTTCGTTCCTTCTTGTCTGTAACTTGGAACTCATGCTCTTGTACTTCTACGAAGCATAAACTCAAAATCTACTTGATCCACGGTGATCCGCTCATTTGTACCGAATAGACATATTGTATCTGAGAGATACCCGTTGAAAGTCTGTGGTGGCCTGCACGGTCTCGACCTCGGCGTTCATCGTACCCAATCATTTCAAGGCAGCAGCTGCAGGATTGATCCTTCGTACGACACTGCAGAACTCGACTACCTCTCTCTCAAGCATACGGTATCTCATTCGGCCGTAACACTGAGACGAGCTGTTATCAATCTCCTTATAATTATCACAGCCACGCCACCGTTCAAGTCTAAATCTCATCCACTCAACATGTCATTTACCAAGGCACCACCTTTCGACCCCGAGCTCGATGCAGCTCTCGCTGGATTTCCAAAAGAGTCCAGACCACTTGACCATGCCGGAGTTCTGCAGCGACGTCAAGGTATCGCACCCATGTGCGATCCAGCGAGGATTTTCACCGACCCAGAGATAGGCCGTGAGGAAATTACTATTCCGGGACCTGGTGGAGAGATTGCTATGACGATTTTGCGCCCCAAGAAAGCTGCCGATAGTCCTTGCCCTGTATTCTACTACATACATGGCGGTGCTTTGGTGCTCGGAGACAGATACTTCTTCCTGGGTAATACATTCCCGCTGGTAAAAGAGTTCAATGCCGTGGTAGTCAGTGTTGAATACCGTCTTGCTCCGGAATCTCCTGCTCCAGCACAAGTTGAGGATTCTTACGCGGGACTGTAAGTATTGAGAGCCAATACCTCTTTTCACGATTGTCTCGAGACTTCTTAGAAGTCAATGCTTAGTCTATTCTCGAAACATTCCCAATTTTACATTCACTGACTCCATCGATATCTAGGAAATGGGTCTTTGAGAATGCATCAAAGTTAGGCATTGACCCGGCTAAGATTATAGTTTCTGGCTCCTCAGCTGGAGGATGTCTTGCAGTTGGCGCTGGACTTATGGCTCGAGATAAGAAAGGACCCCCAATCTTTGCTTTACTCCTCAGTTTTCCCATGCTAGACGATCGATGCAACTCCGTGTCTATCAAGCAGTACATGGATGACGGAGCTTACACCGGCAGCCAAAACATCGCCGCCTGGGATATGGTTCTTCCCGGAACCAGAGGTAGCAAAGATGTCAGCATATACGTCGCTCCGTCTCGTGCTGAAGATCTCTCTGGCCTGCCACCTACTTACATCTCGGTTGGAGCAGGGGATCCATTTAGAGATGAGGATGTGGCGTTTGCATCGAAGTTGTGGGAATATGGTGTTAGTGCGGAGCTCCACGTGTGGCAAGGTGCATGGTGAGTGGTCTCGTCTTGGTTCTTGCTATTGTTGTATGTTATAATACTGACATCAAAATCCAGGCACGGTTTCACAGGTTTTGTGCCAACAGCAGAGATTTCGGTCCTAGCCGTGAAAGCTGAGATGGATTGGCTGAGGCGAATTCTCAAGTAGTCACATAAATGGTATTATTTAGGACTTCGCGGGTGAGAAGAACTTTGGGCAGTTTGAGTTAATTCCTAGTCACTGGAGGTATTACAAGTAGCGTCTTCGGCTGCGAGGTCGCGATGTACTCGAGAAGTATGTAGTTGTTGTGTTCTTTTATTCGAGCTCAACAAAAAGATTGAATCTTCTTGCTTTTGTTGTAGTAAGTTACAATGGTCTGCTGTAGGTACTTATTGCACGATTCATTTGTTGCTGTTTTCCTTCCCAGTGAAATATGGTACAGTAGCCGAGAAAATGTGGGTGGCGTTTACTTTGACGGCTGGTCTAAGTAAATAGTAGGACTTCCTCGAAACTAACACACAACACTTAATTCTAACATGCAAACACAAGTAAGGAACGCATATGATAATTCCCATAATAGTTTTATTAACGATCATTTGTAATAATTGTCAATCAACATCCTGCGATCTTCGTCCAGTGACGTCGGTAAGGTCCTGGCAGTAGTGACGTAACGACTTTACAGGCAATATGAAAGGAGGACAGCTCTCCACAAAAAGTGTCATCTACAATCGCTGTCACCGTTCTACTTATTATCTGATTAACCCCCAAAGGATAACAGACAAGAAGCTATCAATCAAAACAAACGTCCATAAAAAATATTTCAAAATGTCATTGAGTCAAGCAGCAGCTCTAGTCGAGAAGGCAATCGGCCACGACACCAACGCCACTACCGCTCAAGATATCACGAACCCAGGGAGAGACAGGGCGAAATATGCTGATCCAAGTGGCGAGACTATGAAGGCATTAGTTTGGAACGGGAAGAATTCCGTCAAGATCGGTAAGTGCTCAAGCTCCTCCACCAAAACATAAACAAAGCTCACAAGTTCAATCAGAGGAGGTCCCAAAACCACGAGTTGTTGAGGATCGCGACGTTATTTTGAAGATCACGGGATCGACTGTCTGTGGATCTGATTTGCATCTTCTACACGGAAGTGTTGTGCAAATGGAGAAAGGCGATATTCTCGGTCATGAGTTTTGTGGTATTGTTGACTCGATGGGTCCAGCTGTTAAGGGGTTGAAGAAGGGCGATCGCGTTGTTGCTTCGTTCCAGATTGCTTGTGGCGACGTAGGTGCCTTCAACTGTATGTTGGGACGACTGGTTGACTGTTTTAGTGTTTCTTCTGCAAGCAGAAACTCTCATCTCAGTGCGAGAAGACAAATTCGAATGCCATGGAGAATGGAATGTATGGTGGAAGAACAGCTGGAATGTTCGGCTACTCTCACTTTACTGGTGGATTTGTAAGTCTGTTTTCTCTCTGAGCCTCTCCCTAAAATCCTCCTCGGTCCCTTGGAGAAATATTGAGACGACTGTATTACTCATATGATTCGCAGGCTGGAGGCCAAGCTGAATACACCCGCGTACCATACGGCGATGTCAACCTCCTCAAGCTTCCAGACAGTGTACCAGACGAGAAGGGGTTGTATCTTTCTGATGTCCTTGCCACATCCTGGAACTGTGTAGTCGACACCCGCGTCGACAAAGACGACACCGTAGCAATCTGGGGAGCTGGTATTGTTTCCTCCATGCTCTATAATTTTTCCACTACTAACACTACTAGGTCCCATCGGTCAAATGTGTGCCGATTTCGCATTCATCAACGGCGCTAGCCGCGTGATCATGATCGACAGCAACTGGAGACTCGACTACGTCAAGTCAAAATATCCGAAAGTCGAGCTCATCGACTACAGTAAACTGCCTAAAGGAGAGACTGTGTACTCAAAACTGCGAGAAATGTGCCCTCGTGGGCCGGATGTGGCGCTTGAGTGTGTCGCCGGTGAATATGCTAAGGGTTGGGCTCATTACTTTGAACTCCAACTTGGGGTGGAGACCGATACTTCTGAGATTGTCAATGAGATGATCACTTCGGTGCGGAACTACGGGAGATGTGGTATTACTGGTGTTTACGTCGGATACGTAAGTCCCACTTTCTCCGCGAAAACGAAATACGACTGACAGAACCAGACAAACCACTTCAACATTGGCTCCCTGATGGAGCGTGGAATCCGCCTGATCGGCAACGGCCAGGCACCAGTGCATTTGTACTGGGACAAACTCTGCAAGATGATCGAGAGCGGCGAGATCGATCCTTTGAAGATGGTAACCCACCGTGTCTCACTCGAGGAACTAGACGACGTCTACTACAAGTTCGAGAAGAAGGAGGATGGTATGCAGAAGGTGTTCGTGCAGACGAAGTTCTCAGCACCTCCGGCGACTGGAAGCCCTGCTCTGACGACTTACAAGAAATAGTTTGGGGGCATGTGAGCGATGTGCAAGATTGGCGTTCTAAATGTCTAGGAAAATATCAGTACTGCACCTGAAATGTCACATCTTCTGTGCCGTTATTTTAAGGCGACTGCTTACTTCGGCGCTTGGAACGCGCCCCGCGATATGTTTGACCTTTTTCCATTCCAACAGTCGATCTCGTGCCCGGATAGAGCTGTAATAGGTACCTCCCCTCCTTCGTCCTTCCACAAGACCAAACCATCTGTAAATAGGTCCATTCCTTCCTCTTGCCCGAGACACGCATCTACGCCTCCCGAGATCGGGTTGCGTGACATGCAGGTCTTGAGCGAGCCGTCCCGTCTTCGTTAAACCTCACCAACCACGTCCTCTCTACCGTATTTATACTTTCGCAGCCTTCTTTCAGACCCCAAATATCATGATTGCTTTAGCGATAAGAGAACGTTTGTCTTAACCGAGGCGTATATTGAGACGCTTCCGCTAAAATCCATTGCGCCATCGCTTTCGTATCGCAACTGCATGATCGGGGGCCAAGGCTGAGGGGGGCCATGGGATGGTGAGATGTGTGGAGGATGGATGCGGATGCGGATGTGAGGCTAGAGAGGTGGGTGGGTGTTGGGTGCTGAGTGACTTCTACCCGGTTGTGATGCATGCTCCTACCGGTCTTGGGTCGACGCCGTCGATGGGCGCTGGAGATATGGCCCAATTGAGGGAAAACCCGCCTCGGGGATGCAGATTTTGATGAACTGGGGACGGTGCGCGCTCGACGACTGCGCATGTAGATAGGGAGTGGCTTATTCTAGGCTGCGACACGTGTGAGCTATTGGTCGAGAGGGAGACTCAGGTTGAGAAAATGCGGTGCGGGCTGTGCGGTATGAAATGGTGGAGGAATGTAAATGCAAGATATGGAATAAGTACCCTCTGCCTCCTCAGTTTATTCTGAGAGGGACATCTCAGACTTCTTAAACCTCGGTGTTGGGATTGTCTCTGACTTAGACGTCCGAAAATGCATTCTCCTAAGCCTCCTCAAGAACAAGTGTCGGCATGGAAGCTGGATCAGCAGGAAATATCAGCTGTTAGTATACTTTCTCCGTGCAATGAGCATATCTGACAATAGTTCAGGAGGTTTACCCGGAAGATGACACTTGCTCTCATGTACAAGTCATCATCTGCTCCTGCTCCTCTCACCTCGTCCGTTCAGAGAACATCCATATCTTCAACCCTCGCTCTTCTCTCTACACGACATCTTCTCCACCATTGCCAACCCTCAAATCCCTTCTATCGACCTTCCTCCCAGCACCAACCCTCTCATCGCCTTCATATATCTCTGCCCAGCCTACACCCTCCCTCACAGCATTCGAGGTAGCACAGGTGCACTTGCAAACCCTTAACATTCCATCTCGAGCCGGAAGATACCTCGCGAATCCTTTCGAGATACCAGGCTTGTTAAATCGGACGAGAATCAATATCCAAGGACTATTGAGTATAAGATTGCTGTTTAATATCTGGTGTGTCGTTGTTTGGGTGTTAGTTAGGCGATTTTTGGAGATTTTCGGAGTGAGAATCGGAGGGGCGAATGGAACGTGATGTATAGGGTGTGTCAAAATTGTTGGGCTTGGAGATACGTAGTTTCAATAGGCTGGGAGTATATGGCGCAAGATGTCTGGAGTTTTTGCACGACTTGCTAGATGACATACCATTGCGACCAAGGTTCATGTAGAGCTAGAGTCGATTTTCCTACGTGTGGATTAGCTTGTTAGGAGAGGAATCACTGTACCAACCGAACTGTTTCCACAACTCTGCAAGTGGTGATTTGTCTTCCTATTCGCTATTCGCTGTCCTAATTTGATTCTCATCAATGGATTCGGCCTCTCGATGCGACAATATGCATAAACCGCTGTGCATCCCCAATGAACACTGTATGCAGAGCCCGCTACCAATATATTGAACTCCAGCTGCCTTATCCCATGGTATCATACTCCAACAATTGTACAGCGGCACCACGCCCTCATTCACATCTTTTCAGCTCCTCATCACTAGTATCTACTGTTCGCACTCCTCCTTGAGCTTGGCATTTAGCCATTGCCTAACTTGAGCACAGCTCCAGCGTTTGTCTCTATCCTCACACAGCATCGCCTTAATACCTTCGGCAAGTGTGTGATGTTCAAAATTCTTCGGATAAACACCATTTCTTAAGTTGAGCATCGCATTGTATCGCTCCATCTTTGTACCAAATTTGTAGGCCATCTCGAAGGTGATAACGCCGAAGCTGTACACATCGAGTTTTGTACAGATCGGATTCTCCTTTGGTACCTCGGTTGGTGTGTAAAACTTCGTCCCGGCTTGCTGCGTTGCTGCTGTAGAGAATGGAAATGGCTCTAAAGCTGCCTTCTTCCGGTCTGGTGTCGCTTCTGGGTCTGCGGCAACGACCTTCAGATCGTGAATCAACCCAAAATCTCCAATGTGTAGGCAGAGATGGATTTCCTGTCCCCATGTACCGCATTCCTTGCAGTCCAAAATGTTAACGTACTGATGAGTCGCAGGCTCTTTGGGTTCAAGAATCGAGACGAAAATATTAGGAGGCTTCAAATCACGGTGGATAAAACCCTTGCGGTGGAGGTATTCTGTGCCGTCGAGAATGGCGAGAAGTAGACGGATGGTAGGTAATGTATGGAAGCAGTGCTTGAGTCCGGAGATCTTATGTGAGCCTGAACCCCAAATGAAGTCGTCCAAAGACAACGGATACGGGAACATCTTGATATGTAATACTACGTCCTTTTGAACCCCTTCGTAAAGAGTGACTTCATTGGGGATATCGTTTCTCGGGATCTCTTCTGTGCTGTCGTTCTCTAGACCGCTGTCGTCATCATCACTATCAGCTTCTCCTGGCTGTCGAAAGGCGCTTTTGTAGCCTGGAGCAGCTTGAGATGAGCTGGAAGCCTCTGACCATCAAATAAGTGGGTGCTTTTCGCAAATGTGTTGGAAACGGGAATCAGTAAGAAAAGGAGAGATCTCTGATGCTGATATAATGGGGGGTTTAGGAAGATCTAACACGCACCAAAGACAATGTAATTCCTGCTGTCCTCGTCGGCAATGGAATTTGCTCGTTGGCGATCGATCTCTTTGAATAGACTTTTCTCCAGACCTAGCTGTATGCTGTGTATACCTTGTGTGACAGCATCGATGGAATCTGGCTGAGGGCTCGAATCAGAATCGGAGTCGGAGTCGGATTCGGATGCATCCGCGCGCGTGTTTTTCGTGCCAGTTCGAACGCGTTCCTCGAGCCAAGCATGGTAGTATCTCACAATGTTATGGTGATTTAGCTGTGCTAAGGATTCTACCTCGGCGAGAACTTGCTTCAGCTTTGCTCGGCCAGAGGCACCGACGAACTTTTCGGCAGGGATGATTATCTGCTTGATGGCGTATTTGCTCTTGTCAAGGCCGTATTCTGCGAGATAAACACTCCCGAAGCCTCCACTACCAAGCTTAGACAACCTGGAGATAACATATATCAGCACTGGGTATAGAAGATTGTATCCTAGAACTTAGTCCGGCGGATGCCACGTCGAAGCAGTATATGACATCTATAAACGGAAATGGGTAGATATCTACAAGGTTCAAAGACTCTGGAGAAGACGAATTGTGACACTTACTGCCGATATTCATTGCCATAGTGCGATCCTGGAACATTCCTATCGGGATACAACAAAGAGAATAGCGACTGTTCACCCTGTTGATGAGCCATCCTGAGATCTTGCCGCACGAGCGCGTTGGAATAGACTTGTGGCAATTGGAGCTGAGACATCTCGGAGATCAGCGGAAGAGCCTGAGTATCAACAAAGGATATTATTGGTTGTCCAGAGAGGTCAGATGTCGTTTTTGTTGCGATATTGTTGATTGCAGTATCGAAAGACGACAGGTACGAGGGCAATTCAGGAATATGCTGACCAACAAACTCCTCGGGTAGCATTCCAACCTTAGCTAGCTCCTTCTTCGTCTCAGCAAATAGTTGTGTCGCAAGAGCACAGACGTCAGGATGTTCCTCAGGTAATTGATCAACCGGACCGCGTTGTTTGTTTATGAATAATCCAGCTTGCCGCTTGCACCTCGCTTCGATTAAAGCAAGGTAGAAGAAAGACGCATGTTGTGATTGCTGTGCTATTGGAAGAGATAGCTCAGAAGTTACTATGCGTGCAAGGGCACCAACGTCACCATTCGGACGTTGGCTTGTCCTTTCGAGATTCTCATGAGATCGTTCTTCATCACGAGAATAGTCACGTGTGCCATCCCCTCCGAACGACGAGTCAACGCTCAAGTCGTCTGATGAGGCCCAAAATCTTGAAGACATTGTGAGGCTGTGGCATAAACAAAAAGACTGGTGCCTTCTGCTGAGGTAGACTGGGTAGACATAGAATAAGCAGAAAGTGCGGAAAGAGCCAATATAATAAGTAGGAGAGGAAGAGTAATTCTTAAGTAGGAAACGGTGTTCTTGTCATTGAGGAGCACCCCAGCCCGGGCCACTTGTCAAGTAAAGGGCTGAGGATGAACGACTGCGAACGGCTGAAAGAATGAGATTTGAATTGAAGATGTTGGGTAGGTAGGTTCTATGTCCTTCGAATTGCAGCTCTCTTGGCTTGGGCTTGCGCCAGGTAGATCCTCTCCACAGACACTAAGAATACCTGAGGCTGACTAAGCGATTGCCTGGAAGGACGGGCAATCACGACCACATCTCCTTCTTACAACCTACCTAGAATGCTTTTCAAGGGGCCTGCATCTTGCAGTTTTTTTTCTTTGAAGAACCGCGCTGAAGAAGTAAAATCTCGGTTCTGGATTGTTTCCCTTTGGTTTTGGATCCAGCATTGTTGTTCTGCGCATGGATCCATACAACCACCTTCGCGCCGAAAATCTCAAGACTTTTGGCAGAAAATCTGAAAGGCAGTCCACGAGCAATTTGCAGCATAATTCGATCCGGTTGGGTTTTCTACAGCTTCCCAGGGCTTTGGAATTCTTTCCGTCCTCTTTACTCGACGTCATGCCTAGAAAGCTTCCATGGCTGGTGGCCACTTCAAGCACAACGACGCGCCCAAAGCGTGCAGCTAGTACACCTGTAACCAAAAGACAGAAAGTACAGAAGCATAGCTCCGATAGCGAAGGTGAAGTGTCGGTATCTTCTTCCAAGTTTCCCCGTAATCAAGGTTAGTCCTATCCTTTCGCCTCTTAGCTATTTCTGTTTTGGAAAAGAAACTGACAACAGAGAAAGGTCGTCCTCCATCTTCATCTCCGCCTCCAGATCCACCAGCGGAGAGGTAAGAGAGTTCGTATGTACACTTCTCGAACTTGATCAGCTGACCATATTCAGTTTCATGGAAGAAGGCAAAGACAATGATGACAAGTATCGTATGGTCGAGGACGAGTTTCTGTCGGTGGCCCAGCAATTCACAGTACACCTCCACGCTGCGGAATACAAGAGGCAGCAGAAAACCGTCAAGAGCGAAAATGCAGAGACCATCAATACGATTTCAAGACCGGTGACTGGTAAGATGCCATACCAAACGAAACGGAAGCTCGAAGCAGCCGCTCTTGCTAAACGCCAAAGGACGATTATCGAAGGATTCGGTGGAAAGAAAGAAAACAGCGCAAATTCGGACGACAGCGATATCGAGGAGCTCCCTTATGTTGGGACGACTCTTCACGGCCTAATGGACAGCCCCCGAAAAAAGTCTGCATCTCTTGCAAAGCTTGGTTCTATGGCAACGACTCGGGCTGCAGCAGGCTTCAAGAAAGCGGCCATTCGGTCAAGCATCACTCAGCACAAGTCTCTCATAGATTCACCTGAGCCCAAGCACACCGCTCAGCAGGCTCAGTCTGATTTAATTATGGATTCTACAGACGGCGATGATGATCTCGATGCACCGATACCTGCACCAAAGTTGGTTGCACTTGACCGAAAATCTGTGATGCCTTTAAGTCTGCACTCCAAGCCTTCCAAGCCGATTGCGGTGAAAGATGAGCTATTCAATTCATTCTCTGCACCCACTGCAAAGCCTCTCATCAAGGCTGAGCTACAATCGAGAATCACCTCTACTCTCACGGACGACTCTACGGAGGCTGCACCAAAAATCTCAAGATTGGAGCGAATTCGACTTGCTAGAGCTAAAAAGGAAAGGGAGCAACAAATCAAGAAGGAGGAAGACTACAACACTATTCCGAATTTTTGATCAAGCTCACTCATATCTACAGTGTATAGATTATTTGTGCTAATTTGATTTCTTGGTTTCACCAAAAACGATCTTTTAAGTACATCTGATCAAGCCTTGAAAGGTGTCTCGGTTGGAGGTTCCGCCTGTGCTGCAATTCTCGCCAAATGTCTCCTTTGACCAGACTTCCAGTCAACAAGAGCTGAGTGGGACGTCACCCTGTTATCCCAAACCACGACCGTCTTCTCAGCCCATTTCACTCTCGCTTGGAAATCAGCTCCATACGCGATATGATCATACAGAAATTTGAGTAAGACCTCGCTTTCCTCATGTTTGTAACCAACGATTGATCTAGTAACTAAAACTTCGTTAGAATAGTCATAGCTGTGGAACTGTCGCTCTTACATTGTGGATTGACATAGAGCGCCTTTTCCCCTGTCACAGGATGTGTGCGGACGATCGGATGTACGCTCACCACCGGCTCTCTACGAACGGCACCGTTTTTACCCCTCGATGCGTTGACTTGCTCAATGCCCGAGTGAGTTGCCTTGAGACCATGTAGTCTCTCTTTGAATCCATCACTGAGCCTGTTGTATGCTTCGACTTGATTTGCGAAAAGTGTGTCACCGCCGCTCTCAGGGACGTCAAGAATGTAGAGGAATGTGGTGCCTGGCGGCTGGAGCTCGTAGGACACATCGCTGTGCCATGCAACCGACGAAGTCCTGGTCTTGAAGAACTGCTCGGCTGTCTTGTCTCCGGCGCCTCGGTGAACCAAGTGCACTTCTGGATATCCTGCAGGGGCTCCCGAAGTAGGATGCTAGTCAGGACTTTAGCATGTATAATTTTCAATGTCTCAGGATCATAACAACGGATTTGATCCCAAATCCCAGATCATGGAGGGATTTAGGGCGAGAAAGGACATACAATGTGAAGACGGCCAAAATATCGCCCGTAGTCAAGGGCCTCACTGATGGGTAGATCTGCGAAGTCTTGATCTCTGAAAGCGACGACCTTTCTCTCCGCAACAAATCTAGCCAATTCATCTTTACCGGCATTACTCAATTTGCTGAGTTGGACACCAGAAACTTCGGTACCGATTGTTGGGGTCAGATCTTCAGTTGTGACACCACTTGCCAGAAGCTCAGGAAAGTTGGGATTTGCATCCAAGCCATGGTCTCTATGTTCAAATGGCTCTAGAGGTGGGAAGCTCTCAATGCCCCAGGTGGGGAGGTAGTTCTTGTACTATGGAATGGTTAGAGACAAGATTCAGGAAATACATTGAGTACGAACCTTTGCTGCTGAGAAGCCATCTTTCCCCTGTTCTTCGGCGTCTTTCTCATATCCGATTGGCGCAAGCTCCTTATACGGTCCAACATTGCTCGTGAGCTTGGCTGGACGACTTGGCAAAGTGATAGTTTCAGTTGCTGAGGGAGCCATTTTGGATGATGGATTGATGAAGAGATTTGGATTTCCTTCTGTCGAATTTGGGACCATGAGACTCTTTATATCTTTCGTGCGGTCACATTGTATCTTCCAAGAATTGCGTCTTCCAACAAAGCCATGTCCCCTCATCCCCACTCCTGGGTATTCGGGAAGCAGCCATCCTTTGTGAGCTTCCGCATCTATTATTGGCGGGCAGCACCTTGACTACCTGATAACATTCTGCAAACCAGCCGTTACGTAGATGATGTATTGTAGGAAAGTTGTCAATAATCACCTTGATCGCCCGACGGTGTTGAGGGGTTGCAAGTATTATTGGTGGATGGTTAGGCTAAGAAATGGTGCAATTAAGCTCATACATTACGAACATTCAAGGGATGGGTTTCAGCCTACGGCCAAGGACAAAACAATATGGGTACCGGGACTCCATACTCTATATTTAGCCCGACTTCTGATAAGAACAGTAGGGCAGAAATGAAACCACATAAGTCACAAATTCTCCAAATCCAGAAAGGATACGGTCATGTGATATGAACTCACGTGCTTACAAATCATCAGTCTGTCTCGATCTCAGTAGGGGATAATTGATATCAAAATGGACTCTAGAAGCCTAGGAATATTTCTCGTCCTAGTAAACTTCCGTGTAAAAGGTTTGTATTTCAAAGCATGACTCAGTATCACGTTCTGGTGGCAACTGGCTGATAAGAAATAAATCGCGGGGTTCAGATTTCGACATTTTCTCAAACCCCACCACCAAGAATTCAAGAAAGCAACCAGAACTTCCGTCAAGATGTCTGCCATGGATCTTGACGCACCGGTGTCTATTGCAACAAGATTTACAGCAGCAGACCAGCAGCAAAATGGTGCAACGTAAGGAAATTCTCAGCGTTCTGCAAACGTCCTGCTAATATCTCTCAGCATTCTGTGCTGCAACTGTGGCGCTGCCATCGATGGAACGACTGCCGCAGGCGCCCTCTGTTACGATTGTGTGAAGCTTACTGTCGATGTTTCCCAAGGGATTCAGCGCGAGGCTACCCTACATTTTTGCAGAGATTGCGATCGATGGCTGCTTCCCCCCTCCAGTTGGATAGTCGCTGCTCTCGAATCCAGAGAACTCCTCGCTCTGTGCCTAAAGAAGTTACGAGGTCTACACAAAGTACGGATTATCGACGCAAGCTTTATCTGGACGGAACCCCATTCTCGCAGAGTAAAGGTCAAGCTTACGATCCAAGATTCTGTTTCCGAGGGTGTCGTGCTACAGCAAGCATTTGAGGTGGAATACGTGGTCGCATACCAACAATGTCCCGACTGCGCGAAATCCTACACCGCGAATACCTGGAGAGCTTGCGTACAAGTCAGGCAGAAGGTCCCCCACAAGAGAACTTTCCTCTACCTCGAACAACTCATCCTCAAGCATGGCGCACACAAGGACACAATCAATATCAAGGAAGTGAAGGATGGCTTAGATTTCTATTACGCAGCACGGAACCAGGCCGAGAAGTTCGTCGACTTCCTCAATTCCGTCGCACCTGTCCGAAGCAAGAAGTCGCAGGAGCTTATCTCGATGGATATCCATACATCTACGAAGTCCTATAAATTCTCATACTCCGTTGAACTGGTTCCTATTTGCAAGGATGATCTGGTGGCGATTCCCATAAAACTTGCAAAGCAGATTGGTAATATTTCTCCTCTTGGACTTTGCTACCGTGTTGGAACCACGATCAACATCCTCGACCCAGCTACCCTCCAGACTGCCGATGTCTCCACACCAATTTATTGGCGTGCTCCTTTTACCTCCCTCGCCGATGTACAAGAACTGACCGAGTTTATTGTTATGGATATCGACCTGACCGGACCACAAAAGGGAAGATGGGCTCTGGCTGAAGCTACTGTTGCGCGGGCCTCAGATCTCGGATCGAATGACAAGACATACTACACCCGCACACATCTGGGCAATGTTTTGCATCCTGGAGATTCCGTAATGGGATACATGCTCACCGGCACAAACTTCAACAATCCCCAATTCGAGGCTCTTGAAGAATCCAACACATACTCCTCGCAAATACCTGACGTCATGCTCGTCAAGAAGTTCTATGCCAGAAAGAAGAAGGCGAAGAACCGGAACTGGCGCTTGAAGCGTATGACTAGGGATGAGGGTGACCTGCTACCCAAGAAGTCCGACCAGGAGCGCATGGACAAGGATTACGAGATGTTCTTGCGAGATGTTGAGGAAGATGAAGACTTGAGACAGACGATGGCCCTGTACAAGGCACAGCAGCAACAGAAGATCGATGCGGAGGCTATGAGCGTTGTAGAGACCGATGATGGAGAGGACGAGACACCACGCATCGATATGGAGGAGCTGCTAGACGAATTTGACGACCTGGCGGTTACGGACAAGTAGGGCTTCGTCAAGGCTATGCATCTGATTTGTTGGCGTTTGGTAGAAAATGGTGTTGGTCTGGGTCATTTCAGCATCGGACGTGGATCCTGAGATGAGTAGCTAGATGGATAGCACTTTACTTTTGCAATTTTTGCCAATTCTTTTTCGCCTCATGTGCTTGTCTTTGTTAATTTCAGGTGTCATTCCATGATCAACGTAAAAAGTCTCCGGGCATAATGCATCAAACATTTGATCGCACCAGCATAGTGTACACGTTTTTGGGAATGGAGCAGAGAGATTTAAGATTTGAGCTTTAAGCTGCTGATAGATACGGAGTCATTAAGGCTTTTGGTATTTCTTTTGGAAGTTTTCCAAGTCCTGACTCTGCTCTTCCTCGGGTGTGTCATCGCTTAGCGAAGCGACTCAATTTTGTCAACAATGAATGAAATGGCAAATCACAAGCTATATAGGATGACTTGCACCTCCGCTGGTTTAGGCTTATTATCTCTTGTTCGACATTCATATCAACGCTGTCTGCTTGCTTAATCGAATCAAAGCAATCAAAGCCGATCGAGCCGGTAGCTACGCACAAATGTTGCAATGCTGCTCGTAATCGACCACTGGGAACGCCATACACTTTTGATAGGGATGCAAGTGCCCTGCCACAAATGGGAGACTGCTAAGCGCTATTCTATGTACACTAAGAAGAAGTAAGAGCCGGGCCTCTTGGGTTTGCTTGTGTCACGGATCTGGAAATTCTGGAGACGTATATCATCCATGTCTCACTGAACCGCTAATACCGTAACAAAGGCCCCTCACCTCATGCCTCTCATTTTCCTCCACTCCTATCCCCTCCCATCCTCCTTCCCACGCATTTCACTATCCCTTTCATAGACTCCATAACGCCCCAGCCCTCATCAAATCATCATCTAACAAATGACATAGTCCGGAATGGTGTAGTGGTTAGCATTTCTGCCTCTCAACTATCTCGTCTAAAGTCGAAGACAAGAGAGGAAAGTCCGCAGGAGACCGGGGTTCAATTCCCCGTTCCGGAAAAAGAAGAGTTCGTTGATTTGAAGAAGGGGATTTTTTGGTTTTGATTTGTGAAGGCGAAATAGACTGGGGCTTCTGCAGCTAGCTGTTTGGTAGTATCTATTTGAAGCAAGGGAGAACCTATAGTTTTCTCTTTTGGCCTCATTGGTTCTTTAAAGAATTTCATAGGACGTGCCTATCTATCCGCTTGTTTTGTTTCTAGTCGGGTCGGCTTTGGTGTGTTAAGCGAGGAAAAGAACCCGGCTCCGCTCTCACCAGCCACTTCCTTCTCACAATTCGGCCCCTTGAAGGTCTAGGTTTGGATTAGAAAAAATCTCTGAATCCCTCATGGAAGTCTTTTTGATATACTCGGTCTTATTTCCCTCTATGATCATCAAGTGGAAATATAGAATAGAAGCGTCAAGGAGAGCGCTACCGATACTTACTTGCGGCAAAGTAGAAAACCCCCACAAAAAGGCAATGAAGACTCAGCGAAGTAACATTTTCCAACTTGATTTGCTAATTCCATTTCTCAGACCAAAATCAATCTGTACTGTAAGTGCGTGCTTGCTCAACTCCCGCGGAAAATACACCAGGGGTATGAAGCTATTCACAAACATATCCAAATTTCACAACCGCAGTAGATCATTCAAACATCATCATGCCCATCCCTCAAGATCAGATCTGGCGGTGTATGTAATCCTGTACATCTCAACATAAATCTCCATGAGTCATATTCGACGAGATAGCGCCATGTGTATCAACCAGCATTGTTCCTCATCTGCGCATCTTCAACAGCTTGGTTCCAATCAGCCTTCCAGATGAAGTATCCCTCAGCAGCAGCCACCCTGAATATTATTAGCCCAAATTCTTTTAAGTCTAGAAGAAAAGGTAAGTTAGATAAAACTTACAATCCCAACGCAAGCGCAACACCGCTCCACAAACCCTCCAACTGCCAACCCAGCGCAAAAGCCGTATAAAACGAGATCGGCATGGCGATAACATAATAACAGAACAGATTGATCCATCCACCAACCTCTTGTCTTCCAAGACCTCGCAGTAGACCGTTGCAATTCGCTGCTAGGGCGTCGAAGAGTTGGAAGGCCGCGCATAGAGGCATGACGCGTGCGACAAGGTCGGATACGTCTTGGTCGTTGGTGAAGAGTTGGGGGATGAGGTTGCGGAGGGCGGAGAGTAGAATGACGTTGAATAAACCGACGAGGGTTGCCGTAATCATTACCTGAAATCACATTAGTAAATAACAAGATTCCGGGACGAAGTTAAAAACTCACCACTTTGGCGCTTGTCTTCGCCGCATCGCTGAGAGTAGCTCCAATCAAGTTCGCAATGCGAGTCGAGGCTGCGATAGAGGTCGAGAATGGAATCTGGAATGTCATAGCGGTGATAGTACTAAGCACACTCTGGGCAGCAAGATGTGTGGTGCCGAAATAGCTTGCCGCCAGAGTAAGAATCTCGAAGGCAAGGAATTCCGCTTCAACCATGAGTAGGCCAGGCAGGGCAAGTTTGATCATTGGACCTTTGCACGTCAGCGTTCTCATCATTTACAAGTTTTAGAATCGTTACATACCCCAGTTATGGAAAGCTTTCCACGTAAACCCATTCCAACACTGCCGCCCGTCCACAAACCTGACATACAGAAACAGTAAGATCGGTAGTAGATTATCCGTAACAGCAACTGCAATGGGAGCTCCGACAAAACCCCAGTCAAAATGCCAAACAAACAACCAATTCATGAAAGCATTCAGAGGTGCCGCAACAAGCAAGACATATGTGGTGGCTGAAAACAAGCCTTGGGCCTGTACGAACCGTTTTCCGCTCTCAAAGCAGGCGAACCCAGGCGCACCAAACAGCAGAATTCGGAGGTAAAGTCCTGCAAACTCTGCAGACTCCTTTTCAGGAACCATCTTCTCCAAGATCTTCTCAGCGAATAACCAAAGTATGCCAATGGGTATCGTTAGCATCCAGAGAAAGTAGACCATCCTCTGTAGTTGAAGCCCAACAAGATGTTTCTTCCCGCTTCCATAAGCTTGTGCACATAGTGTATCCAAACTCGTGGCCAAGCCTTGGTATATCGCATATCCAGAAATGTTGGCCGTCATACTCGCCAGACTAACCGCGCCCAATTCCACCTTTCCAAGATGACCGACAGTGAAAATACTGGCTACTGGCAGAGAATACTGAAGCACGAAAGTGACAACCAGAGGACTGGAGTATTTCCACAACGTCTTAGCTTCTCGTTGCCATGTCGTTTTGATCTTCCCAGACGCAACAGCCGCTTCCCACTGGGCATTCAACCTCTCATGTCGAACTCTCGAATTTTCCAGTACGTCATTCCCCAACAACGCAGAGGTTTCCGACGGCCCCACAGCAGATGATAGATCTTCAGGATCCGCCTCTTCATCCGCCACGGTCTTCGGTCTCCTCGTACTAAATAGCCGCTTGTACAGTCGACTTAGAGCACTTCTGTCTTTTGGTTCGGGATTTTTCGGCGGAGCCAGATT
This sequence comes from Rhexocercosporidium sp. MPI-PUGE-AT-0058, assembly GCA_020746875.1. NCBI lineage: Eukaryota > Fungi > Ascomycota > Leotiomycetes > Helotiales > Rhexocercosporidium > Rhexocercosporidium sp. MPI-PUGE-AT-0058. The sequence continues at coordinate 1,507,037 of JAGTJL010000005.1, read as the reverse complement.
GTTATCTCTCAACAGACTCCTTTCCTCATTCCTGACTTGCTTCTTCTCCTTCTTCGTCAGGTAGTTTGGTTCCTGGAACTGTCGCGGCATCTCGCATTAGTAAAGTCCCTCGCATGAGATCTCAAAATTGGACTACTGATCCTAACATAATTCGAAGATCGCTAATTTCCACATGCTCCCGGATCATCTCCCAGAAGAAAAATGAAGGATTGTTACCCACCTGCGGCGTGACAGCACCACGAGTCCCCCCAAAAGCCACAAAACTCGGCCTCCGATACGAATTGGCCATGCTATGTTGCACGACATCCGGGCGGACCGTCGATGTCTCTGAAGAATCATCTTCCGAGCTTGAACTCCCCGTCTCGGGTGTTTCAACCTCATGGTCATCGTCGTTGCAGTCCTCGAGATCTCGTGCGATCGACTCCTGGGCTATGGGAGAGCCCGAGAGGAACGATCCCGAGAGGTAGGAATTGCTAAAGGGAGATCTGGCAATTGAGTGTCGACTGGACTGTTTCCTGATCGGCTGGGCAGAACTCGCCATCTTGAAGAATGGGGGAGGTTTGGCGCGTAGAAATCAGCGTATTTCGGGCAACGGCGGGGGAGTATTCTAGATACCCCTCCAATTTCAACACTTGGTACAGTAACTTCCCATAAAGAAAAGCGAGCAACTTAGGGCAATGGAGCTGAGCAATCAAGGGGATATATGACAATGATCAGACAGAAGGAAAAGAAAGAGGGAGAGAAGGAGAAGAAGGGCAGTGGCAGGAGATGCGAAAGAAAGCAAGAGAGAGAGAAAGCCGGTCCGTTTCCCCACCAGAGCTCTCCGCCTCGCACCCTAATCGGCGGTAGTACTAACCCCTCCAAGTCTAGACCAGTAGATAAGCGTTTGTCTGAAATAGGTGCGTGCAGCCGACGGTGAGTGACTCAAGCTGTGAGGAGCGATGCATGACTTCCTTGAGAAAGAAATACATGGGGACAGAGGCGAGATGCGCATGGATGTACGAGAAATTTGTGCTACAGTGAATGTCGATTTGATGCTGAAGACATTTGCCGTTGTACAAGGTAAATAGAGAAAGGGTGACCTTCAAAGAAATGCCTGTACAAAAATGTCCCAGGTGCGGCCGCTTCCGAGGCACGCAGCCATGTGAGATGAGATGACATGACAGAAAAAGAGCAGTGATGGAAATCTGCAATACAATAACACAAAGAAGAGAGATTAACTGATGCAAAGAGTTTTACTCTCTATCGACCTAGGAATTCCTCCAGGAACCTTTCTTCAAAAGTTAAGCCTTGCCTTTACAGTATTCCCCGCAAGCGACCCTTGTAAATACGGCACCCAGATATCAGCACAAACATGCAGAACCACAGACAAGCATTGGCAAATGATATCACCCCATCACACGAGCACGCAAGAAGCTTCAACATCTTATTGCAATATCAATAACAACAGCCCTCTTTTCTTCTAGAAAGGGTATTAGTGGGAAACCTCTATTCTGATGCATCCAAGATGCCTCTCGCAGACTACTCCGACGATGAGGAAGAAGTCGGAAGCAGGAATACCTACCGTGTATTCGGAATCACAATGGGTGCTAAACCCGTGAACGTCCCTCCGTATGTATTCTTTTTACTTCCTCATTCCTTATGTATAGATTGTATGAAACGTCAATTCTCGGACATACTCTAGAGAATCCGACAGAGATTTTGGAAAGCATTCGAAGAAGCTCAAAAGGAGAGGTCAACCCTAAATGAAGATATATCTACTAACAGACACCAAATCAACACAGACACAACAGCACCTCCATCTTCTGCGTCCCCCCCTTCTTCGGCCCCCTCCTCTTCGACAACACAGACAGCGATGCTCGAGACCACTGCGCCAACGAAAGAAGTACATCTCCCTCCCTTCCTCCCCCACCAACAAACTCAACTAACACCCTCTCTCAGCATTCCTCTCGTACCTCCGTCTCTCAATCTACATGGCCGTCGTCAGCATCGCAATCGTCGTATCCTTCCACCTGAAATCGCAACCCTCGCGTCTGGAGTTACGGATGGCCAGACCACTCGGTATAATATTCTGGTTGTTGAGTCTGAGCTGTCTGGCGCTGGGGTTTGGGAATTATATCAAGACGGTCAACAAGTATAGTCGGAGGGCGGCGATTGTGCAGACGGGGTGGAAGACGCAGTCGGTGAGATGGCCTGTTTTCTATTTGCTTGTTTATTTGGAGGGTTTTCTTCTCTGTTGGATAGGATTGATGGGAATATTTGAAATACGTGGAACATCAGTCTATCAGATGCTAACAATTTCTTAGGTCCTTACAGCCATCGCTTTCAGCATCGTTGCTGTCTGTGTACTCTTTCTAGCTACGAATTCGAAACGGATATAATGGCAATTCACATCAGCGGGGCGTTCTAGGAAAAATTGGCATAGCACGGAGTTTGGTCATTGGTGGCTAGTTGGAATTGCTTAACAGTCAAGTATAATCTGTTGTGATACCATGGCCTTCGGCCAAAATTCGTTTGAAATAATACCCATACCCTGCCAAAATTGAGCCCGCAGAAACCCAGTCCCAGAATTTCATAGGCCCATTCCCCACGCCTGAACGGCTCAACAACTATCATCTCGAGCTTTCATAGTCACAATAATAACACTGGTGGTTACAGATGAGCTTACGGCATTGGACACAGTGCCACTACTCGCTACAGCTGTCAATCCAGAAGTTGTTTTCGACGATCTAGAGCTGGTGGTGATTGAGCGCGTAAATGTTCCATCCCTCAAAGTAAAAGCCTGGATGCTAGCAAGAGACGACGATGCTGGCGGCTCGCCCAAGAATAGAGAAGCAGCATTCAGGATGGCATCCGTCTTGATCGAAGAGAGAAGCTGATCTGCAGCGGCCCCAGACGCAACAGAAAGAGGTGCTGCTTGAGATACGGAGGAAGAGTTCCAGAGAACACTGAAATTGTTAGAAACATGCGAATCAAGGAGCTCTGGGAACGTCGACGCTGTTGGGCGGGCACTTGAGATTGACGAAGAGGTTGAGTCTAGTAGCGAGGATGTATGGTTTGAGACTATCGGACCGGGCCGCGCAAATGAAGAATCCATACCACAACCTCGAGGAGTTAGTCCTACGTTGTCGGCTTTGATAATGTCTGCAGCCTATCCAACATCAGTATTCCGAACTTCACAAGACAGAGGGACATGCCTTCTCAGCTACCGCGTAGACTGGTGCCTGTAAATGAGCCGCAGGAACAAGTGGGAAAACCCCAGCATCAACTATTCTGAGATTCTTCGTCCCATAAACTCGAAGATGTGTATCAACAACGCCACCAAGCTCAAGAGGTAGCATGGAAGTCGTACCGGTACCATGGAACTCTGTTCTGACCCCGCTTTGGACTGCTGGCATCAGCGTTTCCGGTGTAGCATCCTGGAAGAAGGGATAGTATGGAGCAATGTCCAGAATCTTCATTGACGCCGTTTTGACTATACGATTGTTGAATAGTAACCCTTCAACAATGATCTGACAGTCCAGAGGGTTGGAGCAGTATCGAGGATCGATGGCCGGTTGATCGAAAGAGTTTCTTGACTGGATATGAACACTACCTCGAGAGAAAGTATGCATGGCCGCAACTGCGAGAAGTCCAACATTGTCGTTCAAAATCTCATAGGCTCCGACATCATTCCGACTTATCAGCCCGACAAGGATCCTCTTCTGAGCTTCATATCCAGCAATCAAAGTTCGGTCGAGGCCGGGAATGAGATGCTGGGCAGCATTCTGGCTTGAGGCATCGGCCATCATATTCGTCCAATTTTTTGATATGGATGGAAGTGATGGGAATGCGACAGTGTTGATCGCTCCAGCTGTCCACGGACCTTGTGGGAATTAGCAACATAGAACAACTTCGATTCTTGGTACTCGCCAGTTTTGTTGGCATAATATTCCCGGGAAACCTGATCTAAGAGCGTCGGATTGAAGTTTAGCATGTTGATGTTGAAGTAGCTAGCATTGTCGTCTTGTTGGGTTAGCAAAACAAAAGCAACAAGGCCATTACGACTGACAGTAGTAAACAACCCCCACATAGGGATGGTCTTGAAAGTTGTTCCCTACACCAGGAAGGTTGATGGCCACCGGTATGTTAACTTTGTTGAGGACATCTACGCTGCCAATGCCCGATAGTTCGAGTACTTGTGGTGTGTTGACAGCACCAGCGGCAAGAATGACTTCCCTAGAACAGGTAACGTTCTGAAGAGACAAGCGACCATGTGTCACAAACTATCAAGATTATCTTCTGTCCTTCAAACATGCGATCATATTACCTCAACCCCACTGATCCATTGACCTGATGGATAATCCCGAGATTTGATGTTTCCTGGAGTATTTTGTTGATTGAAAAGCACTCGCGTAACGTGTTTTTGACTCGCAATATGTAGGTTTGGCCGACTATTAGTAAAGCCATCGTAGTATGCTAACCTGGCGCTTGATCGAGTTTGGTTATCGGGAGATATACTGTCTGGGATGAGCATGCCCCCAGCAGCTGTTCCGTTGTTTGGATCTGTCAGGATGGGTATGCCGAGTTCCCTGAGACCATCGAGGAAAAGATCTACACGAAAGTCAACCAGGGCTATTGAAAAGCTTCGAGCAACTTACGAGATTGGTTATAGAAGTATCGTGGATAGCTGACGTGCACATAGCCGTCTGTACCGTGAGTAGACACATCGGGCTGGATGTAAAGCCCCTGGCTGAAATCCGCATCGACGTTGTTGGTATAGTTCTCGCTCTTTGAGCAATATTAGCTGGAGTGTTGTTGGTGAAAGTGAAAATGAGTTAGAATACTTTCTTGAAGTAGGGGAGCAGATCATCCCAGCCCCAACCTTCATTGCCAAGAGCTGCCCACGCATCATAATCTGCTCGACCTCCTCTTGTCCCTGCGCAATGTTAGACTGTGCTAGCCGAATGATTTGTCTCCGTGGTTATGCTCGTCACCGAGGCATTAAAGACGGTTGGTAGGGTCACCTACAGCACATTCCATTGATCAAACTTCCACCACCAACTCCCCGACCCATATCATACGGCCGAGCAGCACCATCAAGATACGTCTGCGGAACTGTCCAAAGATTCCAATCATACTTCGTGCCCAGACCAGAGCCATCATCGATCGGAAACAGAATGATGTCTTCGTAGTTATCACTGTCTCAAAATCAGCTTTGCCCAGAACTTCAACACAAAAATACTCACAGATCGCCAGCTTCCAGAACCAAGACCGTTACTGGCGATGTATCAGTGACATCGAATCTTAGGAGATGCGGAGGTTTATCTACCAGTTGGGTCTTCGGTGAGGCGGTTTGCAACGACGAGCCCGGAGATGCCACCGCCAACGATAATGTAGTCGTAGCAAGGCAGGAAAGGAGCGTTGAGATCTCGGGGATCGAGATGGAGGGAGCGTGTGAGGGTAAACAGAGCGCAAAGCAGAAAGAGGATGGCTCTGCAAAGCATTGTGGGCAATCTCGTGCTTGTGTCCCGGGGCGAGTGATAAGCAGAAGCCAGAAGGAGTGGAGTTGTAGACATTGCCCATTCGGCTTGGAATGTGAACCTCCAGTCAGATGTAGAACTGTACAGGAAGCTAGTCACCTGAAAAGCTTGCGTTTTTTCGTAAGGAAAGAGCGATTAAACCAACTACATTGCAAGTTGACATGAGGTGACCGACCGCTGACTTAGAGATGAGCACAATTAGTGATGTGCTCAATACACTGAATTCTGACGCTCAGTATATTGGATCCCTTACTGAGGAAGGCCTCCCCCATCACAAGTTCAACAGATTGCGATAAATCCGTTCCGTGTTGTTACTGCATTCTCAAACTCGTGCTTTCCTCTCGACAGAACCTCGAGTCGTTACCACCCACACTTATGTTATCGAGCTCGGATATCACTGCCATACTTCCGGAATTCTCCAAAGAGAAAAGTTTGTGGCGTGCTGCACTTCGAACTGCCGATAGAGCACTGCATATAGAAACGGTGGGTTTCAACTTCAAGATAGTGGCCTTCATTGTACACCAATCGAAAGTGATCTCAAGCTCCATTTGAAATCACAAGGCAAAGCCATCATGCTTAGGAGGATCGCAAAATCTCCACAAACCGGCCTTTTCAGCCGCTGCTCTTACTGTAGTCACCTCCTCCTTCGTGACGTGTCTGTTGATCTCTTCATACCTGACCGCCTCCTCGGGCAAAGGCTTTCTACCCATATCGAAAGGCTTGGCTACATTTCGACGAGGGTGCTTCGCTTTCCCAACATGTGCATCAGGGTGATATTGCTCCATGATGTTGACGAAAACATCCCGGGAGACGTTACCTGCCATCCACTTCATAATTTCTTTGCCTTCGGACTCGTAACCGGGCATGACCAAATGTCGGACAAGTAGTCCCTTCTTGGCGATGCCATCAGGCGTGAAGCAAAGGTCTCCAACTTGGGCATACATAGCTTTGATGCTCTCCATAGCCGCCTCGGCGTAGTTATCTGCTTTTAATAAACGCTTCGATGTACTAGAATTCCAGACTTTGAAGTCGGGGAGGTAAATATCCACCAACCCATCTAATAGCTCGATTGATGCCAAAGAATCGAATGCCGAGGTGTTGTAGATGATGGGAACTTTCAATCCATGATCGCGCGCGTGGAGGATTGACAGTACGACTTGAGGCACGATATGCTCGGGGGTTATCAAGTTGATGTTGTGTACCCTTCCAACATCTTGAAGCTTGATATACCAATCTCCTAGCTCCTCTGGAGTCAAGTCTTGGCCGTTCCGTTGATGAGCAATGTCATGGTTCTGACAAAACACACAACGTAGGTTGCAACCGGAAAAGAAGACACTTCCCGAGCCGTTGTGACCTTGTATGCATGGTTCTAAAGTAGAGCGTCAGTATTGACCGAAGACTGATGTGATACAGGGGCTGGATGATGAATCGTACATTAAGGCGTTACTTACCTTCTCCAAAATGTGGAGCAATTACGTTGACTTTGACAGTCTCAGCTCCAATCAAGCATGCTCCAGTTTTCTCATAGCGGTTAACATTGCATAGTCGAGGGCACAAGTTACACTTGGAAAGGTGTGCGTATGCAGCAGATCTCTTTTTGGAGGCATCAACGGGGGATAGCAGCTGGTATCTGGGGGTGTAATCGTCGAGTAGGAAAGGAGGCGCCAGATGTAGACATCGTTGACTGGCTAGTAAATTTGGCTTCGAAAGACGAGATGGAAAGGAAGGATATCGGATCAATCTTTGGAACATTGTGGGAAATTAAACATGGAGAATGCGGGGGAAGGTAAATAGACGATGTGCCTGAGGAGGAACTTCTGGGGACTGGATTGACTTTCCTTGCTATTCAGATCAAGTCCAGGATAGGATGAGATCTTTCATGAAAGCACTCAACTGTATTTAGACAATAGATAAAGATTGCTTGGTACTGTCGGTTGAATGTTGGACGTGAATGGTTGATATCACCCACCCACTTAGTCAGCTGGGGCATTTGAAGCCGCGGATTGCTTCGTGGACCGTCTTCCATGCCCGCCCAAGCCAACGGCTGAAGCTTCCAATCTCAACACCACTTCAACATCCAGAACGGACCCATTAGCCACCATTTGAGCGCGGGAAGGAGCAACATGAACCCTCTTATTGACTCGAACATGTATTCATAGCTGCTTCTATTCAAGCAAGGTATTTCCTCCTAAATTACTCTCACCATAACGCTGCGCGACGCGCACCACTCAGTGAACAACGATATGTGAAGATGGCCGAGCCGATGGACGTCGATGCAAACCTGGAGCAGAGGGGCACAAAGAGAAAGGCGGATGAGGCTCTCGCAGGTGTGACTGCGCCGAGAAGAATTAGGGTGACGCATTGCCACATATCACAACCTCATGCATGTATTCTAACATCATGTGACAGGCACTGGATCCAGATGTTGTCAACAAGATTGCAGCTGGCGAGATCATCGTTGCGCCTGTACATGCATTGAAGGAGCTCATCGAAAATTCTGTCGATGCCGGCTCGACTTCTCTTGAGGTTCTTGTCAAAGATGGTGGCTTGAAACTTCTTCAGATTACGGATAATGGCCATGGAATCGCTGTGAGTCTCCAACTGAATCTGTCCTCTTCTAGGCTAAAAGTTATCCCAGAAAGAAGATCTTCCAATCTTATGCGAGCGTTTCACAACCTCGAAACTCAAGTCCTTCGAAGACTTGACATCTATTGGAACGTATGGCTTTCGAGGAGAGGCCTTAGCCAGTATCAGTCACATCGCCCACCTCACAGTCACCACTAGAACGAAAGATTCTACATGTGCCTTCAGGGCACACTACGACAGTGGTCGCCTGGCTCCCGCTAAACCAGGTCAGAGCTCTGACCCAAAGCCTACTGCGGGCAGGCAGGGTACTCAAATCACCGTCGAGGATTTATTCTACAATGTCCCGACACGTCGACGAGCTTTCAGATCGGCTTCCGAGGAATACAATAAGATCCTCGATGTGGTTGGTAGGTATGCCGTCCACTGCGATGGAGTTGCTTTCAGCTGCAAGAAGCACGGGGAAGCTAGCACCACCATTTCAACCCTTTCCAGCTCCTCTACTGTTGATCGAATCCGACAAATCCATGGGAGTTCTGTAGCAAATGAGCTCATCGAATTTACCTCTTCCGATTCTCAATGGGGCTATCGAGCTCGTGGTTGGACCACAAATGCGAACTATCACGTCAAGAAGACCACCCTCCTACTCTTCATCAACCACCGTTCCGTAGATTCCACCAACATCCGCAAAGCTATCGAGCAGACATACTCAGCTTTCCTCCCCAAAGGCGGTCATCCCTTCACATACCTTAGTCTTGACATCGATCCCCACCGCGTCGATGTGAATGTTCACCCCACAAAGAGAGAAGTCAATTTCCTCAATGAGGATGAAATCATCGAGAAGATCTGCACCGACATCCGCACAAAGCTTGCAGACGTCGACACCAGCCGAACATTCATGACCCAAACCCTCCTCCCAGTTGTTCGAATCCCATCAGCAACAACCCCCAACGTTGACGGAATCACAAATACCACTACCTCATCAGCAACACCCAAACCCCAACCCAAACCCTACGAAAATAACCTCGTCCGCACCGATGCCAAACTCCGCAAAATAACCAGCATGCTCCCACCGAGCACAAATAGCTCCAGTACAACCCCCGCACCCAACGGCACAGAAACACAACAGCAGGTCCTCGACACAGAATACGAGACCTCCGACCGCGAGCCTATCAACTGCCGCCTCGCGACAGTCAAAGAACTCCGCGCCGAAGTCCGCGACGAGATGCACAACGAGCTAACCGAGATCTTCGCCGGGCACACCTTCGTCGGCGTAGTCGACGAGCGTCGACGCCTAGCCGCTATCCAAGGCGGCGTGAAGCTCTTCCTCGTAGACTACGGCATGGTCTGCAACGAATACTTTTACCAAGTCGGCCTCACAGATTTTGGAAACTTCGGTACCATCCGCTTCGAACCCCCTCTGAACCTGCACGACCTCCTCACTCTCGCCGCCACGCACGAGAAGACCAGCTCTCCAACCCCAACAGATCCCGCTGACGAGTTCGACGTTGATGAAGTAGTCGAGCTCGTCTCAGCCCAGCTCACCGAACGCAGAGCCATGCTGCAAGAGTATTTCTCCCTCGAGATATCCGAGGAAGGACAACTCCTGAGCATCCCCCTCCTCCTAAAAGGCTACACGCCCAGCCTCGCTAAACTCCCACGCTTCCTCCTCCGACTCGGGCCGCATGTGAATTGGACGGCGGAGAAAGAATGCTTCGCTACCTTCCTGCGCGAACTAGCTGCCTACTACGTGCCTGAGCAGCTCCCACCTTCGCCGGGCCCGGAAGATCCAGAGGAGGATTTGAGCGAGGATATTAAGGCCCGGAGACAGCAGATCGCGAAGGCGGTGGAAGATATCCTCTTTCCTGCTTTTAGGGCTAGGTTGATTGCTACGAATTCACTCATGAAGGGCGGGGTTGTGGAGATTGCGAATCTGAAGGGTTTGTATAGGGTGTTTGAGCGGTGCTGAGGCAGAGGGTGGTAGTTCTCGCGCACCAGTACATCTTCGTGTGTATATTATTGCTTCTTGGGCTTGGTTTGGTCAGGTGTGGCTACACAAAATATTTTGGCAGTACATACATAAGAACACGATAGTTGATTTTGGGCTAGCTGTCTGTATCTACTTTCATAGCAGCTAGGCATGGCTAGACTAGGTGGTCACAATCCGGCGTTTTTAGCCGTTGTATTCGTTCGCTCATAGATCATATCTGCTTAGTAGCCATAGTATGAAAAAGAAAGCAAGAAAGAACCGCATGAACGACCAACAAGTAAATCAACAAATCACTGCAAACAAAACTGATTTCATCTATCATGTTGTTTGAATGTGACTAGCGGATATTTGACGCTCCTACGAGATCAGTCAGTCACCTAGGTCTACGCCGCTATTATACAGTATAAGTTCATCGATCCATCCATCCATTCATTCCCACTACCCATGCATGCCTATGCTCCCGGTTCGTTCGATTTAGCTTTTTCCATCTTCCCAATCGGGGTTCTATTGCATCACTCGTCAGTAAACGTTTTCTGGTGGTAATTGGAAGAGAGACATACCTTTCTCAAAATGACCAGGCCCTCAAGAGTATTGGTTAAGGGGATATACTGCTCATCCTCCAACTCAGCACGCTCACCATACGCCAACAACACAGGCGTGCTCTGCGTCTGCCAACCAGTGATGGTCTTCGGCCGACCCGCCTGTCCCACGACATCGACTGCCTGTCCAACGCGGACATTGACCGTAAGCGGCTTGAGCTCTTCGTCCAGCGTGACGAGGAAGCGGGGGTGCATAGCTGTGACGAGGTAGTAGAGGAGGTAGTGCGAATTGCCGGTGACGAATTGCTTGGCATCAATCATGGCAACAAGGACTGCGAGGAGACCGGCGGCGGAGACTCGAGAGAGCACTTGTCGGTCGGTATGGAATGGACTGATGGAGAGCGTGCCTTTGCCCATGTGAAGAAGACCTTGGGCAATTCTGACCATAAAGAGAGATTCCTGGTCGCGGTGGTAGTAGCTGGCCAGCTGTCGGAGGAGCTGAGCCAATCTGGCGTTGTTGGTTCCGGCACCCAGGAGACCCATAGCGAATATGGCGTTGATAGCAACATCATTGTCATTGTCGTGACTGTACCTCGAAAGAGTATCGTAGACCTTCATCTGTGGGTTGCTAGGGCTGAGGAGACCCATTGCCAAAGGAACCGCCTTGCGGATATTGGCCTCGCCATAATGCATCAGATGTCCGAATTGACGGAGGACCATCTCTTGACCAACATCTTCACCCATAGCTACCAATCCAAGACCAATTACAGCATAGGCCTGCAGCAACTCATCGCCCTTCTTCTCATCACTGTCCTCGATGTGGTCGTTACAGATATGAAGAAGCTCCTGGAGCTTCAAAACCGTTCCTGTACCAGCCCAAGCACAGATCTCAGCAAGGACCGAAGTTGGCTTTGACATTGGATGATCGATAGCCTTCAAGGTCTCCAAGATAACCTCAACCTCTTCTTGGCGTCCGAAGAACAGGAGACCGAGACCGAGAGCCATGAAGCGAGTCCATTTGTCCTTGAGCTGCGACTTTCGGTCATCGTCCAGGAATGTCTGAATGATCGCCTCACTGACGTCGCTGTTCGAGGAGCCGACAAACACCATACCCAGCGACAGGGCAGCCATAGCTGAAACCTGCATATCGAGGGAAGTATCGCCAACAATTGGAATCAGAATATCGAGGAGGTCAGTCCGGTTTGAACCAGCATATGCCAGTCCCAGACCCATGATCGACGCCACCCGGACGGCAGGACTCTTGTGGTTGATCCTATCCTCATCGCTCAAAAGTGCAAGAGCTGGCTCGGAATCCATTCTGACTCCCGTGTTCATGATACCGATAGCCAACATGGCACCAGCAAGAATTTGATCCTCATCGGCATAGGTGTATTTGTCAATCTTGTCCAAGCCACCCTCGACATCCCACAAAAGCAGCGTTCCTAGCGAAGCAACTGTGGACATCATTCCCTCCTCCTTCGTCTTCCAAACCCAAGCGGACTTCTCTTCCTCAACCATCATCATCTTGTCGTTACCAAACCCAGCATTGACAAAAGCGTTGACAAACGCAGCTGCCAAGTTGTGTCTTGCGGAGTCTAGGTTCGTGAGTCCAGCCACGCGGTTGCTCTCAAGATGGCTCTTGTAGATATCCTCCGTAGTCTTCGGGTCGAGAATGTTCAGCTCCTTAGCAAGAGCTTTGAAATGCTCAGGCATCTTGGTGCTGTTCAGACACTCCACGATCTCCCTCTCATCATCTGTTTCCGTAGGCAGATCCAAAACGATCTGCTGTCTGGCGATTAGGAAAGCCATCTGCTTCTTAAGCGCTACATCCTTCGTCGAGTCAAAGTCTTCCTGAATGAGCGTAATATCGTTTAGGCGGATAGCTAGCACGATGGCCTGGGTAAGCTGGCCATAGTTCTTGTAGATGTCGTGGGCGGTTCGAAGGAATTGCTGGTCTTCTGGGTAGGTCAAGAGGCTGACCATGCTAACCATGTACAGGCAGACTCGTGGGTATGTGTCTTTGTCGAGGAACTTGGGGATATCCTCGATGATCTCGAGCTCGCTCATCAAGTCTACGGCGTCGGCTTCGGCATTGCTTTTGAGGAAGAGGGGAACAAGAACTAGGGCAAGATCAATAAGGTCTTTGTATGGCTCATCAGCTGTTAATCTTTTGGTGTACACCTCTCCGATCTCCAGAGCGAGATGCCGTGTGTATTCGTGACCCCAGGATCCAATATCGGATGTTGGCGCGAGCAGGC